>CM060902.1:158437500-160937500 GCA_030737815.1 Allium fistulosum
TAAATTTTACATGAAACTTTAAATATAAAAAACAATAAAGAACTATAATTTGCATTAAAGTCCATTCAATAATCTTAAACCAAAGTTTTCCCTTTTATATAAACAATCTGAAAAGTTCATCAACTTATGATGCTCCTAATGATGGGTGCATAGCCCTTCAATTTTTTGAGATATAATTAAGCAATGTCATCTGATTTACAATCATATAATAAAATTATTTCTTAGAACTATGGCTTAGTCTTTAACTCCAAAATAACTGTAAATAATATTGGATACTTCTATATTTTCCAATGCATCATTTTGTTATGAAAACAAATACCACATTATAGTTTTATTTCATAATGAATATTCATAACATTTACATTGAAATATAACTATGTCTATTTTTCAGTTGGCACCAAAAAAATAGTCATTAATTCATAAATAATGTTCGGCATTTTTACGAAAACTATTTTCATAATTTGATTCAATCAACAAATGTTATATGGGATGCTCCTACTATTTCCGCCATTCTTATAATAGCGTACTGAATTCGGAGGTCTGGTGTTCACTTAATTTAGATTATTTATTTCATATACTGTAACAATTTTACAGTGGAGAGTTTTTGATCAAATATCTCGAACTCAGAGAAATAAATCTCATAGAAAACAATTTTCTATATGAAAATACATTTTGAAATTGAAATCGCATTTCTTATTCCAATGTCAAGTATCAATTATTATTATAACAATTCCAATTTTTGATGTTTCCTTATGAACCAGAATTGAACATTCACTCTCTCATCCCAACTATACCTTAAATCACATTTACTCTTATACATTCATTTTTCTTTCTAAATGGTCAAACCATTCAAAAGAAAACCCTTACTACAATATCATAACGAACCTTTTACGAAAGCGCATTCGATTATCCTTAACATTTAAGGACATCAAATGTATTGCACTTTACGTAAATCGATCAAACCGACATTTCAGCGATCGAGTTCTTAGATTTGAACTGTACTTTTGGCCTTATGTTACAATTAACACAATATGATCTTTTAGGTAGTCAATCAAATTGAATAATCGATCTCACAGTACTATTTGTTGGCCTATTTCGAATGAACTATATTCATTGAAGTATCGTACATTACGAACTATGATCGTTCACCATATAACATTTATATGTGTTAGTATATGGATCAAATATCCATAATCTTATATTGCTTTTAGAGTTTGAAATTCATAGAATGCAATACACGGTCTCAACCAAATAAACACATAAGTGACATATTATGAGCGAATTAAGTAGTTGTAAAAATCAAGCACTTGCATGGATATAGAAAACATTAATATGCAATAGGCATTTAATAGTGAGTATTATAGTATACTTCCATTTATCAATTTTCAATTCGGTTCATTTGTATATATTAATTGATATATGTTTTATCAATCATATTAAATGCATAAATTTATCATTGTAGATAATTATAATATTATTTAGCATATGTTCTTACAATATTAGAAAGGTTAGATGTTACCATTTCATTTTTCTAATAAGGCTCCCTCTTGTCTTTTATGTTTCTCCAAACACTAAAATGAGACATAGAAGTCTTTCGACTTCACTAGTGGATGTTAGGACTCATTTGTCTTGGTATTCTGACCTTGAGTTTGCTCGACAAATCATAGCCCCACAAACAATGGATAACTCCTTATCGATTGTATCACATACAACTCCTAACCCATGTTTCCTTGTCCTAATCTTATTTGGACCTTGAGTTTGCTCAACAAATCGAAAGAGATTATTCACTTGTACCTACTATATCGTGACGGCCTAAGTATAGTATATGTACCTTGAGTTTGCTCAACAAATACATATAGTTATCTTACCTCATTTATTCAATATATTAATAATACTATACAACAGCCCTAGCTTGAGTTTGCTCAACAACTAAGGAGTATGCAAGTAATTTGTTAACATATATATGGTAGAGAACAACATTATATTGAAGATTCATAATCTTCAATATATTATATTCCATGATATTAACTTATGGACTAATGTATTTCTTGTGAAATACTCTCATGATTCAAGGTCAGATACATCAGAAATCACGGTATACATACATTTACGTATGTGTTTATTCCTTAAGTCTATTTGGGTTTCTTTAATGTTCCACCTTTAGTTTATACATTCATATCATATAAGTTTTATTGTTATATAACTTTTATATTTCATATTACTTATATGATAGTCTTATATATAAATATTTTATTTAATTAAATATTATTTAATTAATTTAAATTAATTAACTCTTTAATTAATTTTATATTAGTACTCGAATATAACATTTATATTGGACATATCTACTATAACCTTTACAGTGTATACTATAACTATATAATATAACACATATATCTTATATATACGTATATTTGTTTAATTAATTAAACTTTAATTAAACAATTTTAATTAAATTATATTAATTTCAAAATTTATCTTATATACAGACATGTATACTTATGTTATCTTAAACACTTTAAAATAACATAACATACATCAACGTATATAATAGATGCATATAAGTATCAATTAATAACCTCAATCAATTAATTTGTATTATTAATCTTATTGATAAATTTTAAATTTCAAAATTAATATTTAAATAACTTAAAACATTTTGAAATTTTCATTACATTTTCAAACATTTTGAAAATTTATGTTATATTATAACCAATTATAATAAACATGTTTTTATTTTAAATTTAATTTTTAAATTTAAAATCTTGTCTTAATTTTCAAAACTATTTTGAAAATTAGCCCAAGGCCCAATTCAAATTGGACCTTTTCTATCAGCGACAACCTTTAGGCTCACTTCACCATTCAGGCTAGGCAGGTAACCAGGTAGGATAGGGTACTTGATTACTCAATTCCAATCCTAGACATCACCTTTGTAAACGCCGTATTAAGTGCGCAAGCTTAATAGGTTAGCTCTAACATGACTATATTAGACCACATTGGCTATTGGGCTCTGATACCATTGTTGGAATTGGGCCAGCCCACAGCGGAAGAAATGAGTGAATTTCAAAAAATTTACCATTTTGGATCTTTAATGTGCTTATGAAGTCTAAATATACTTAGAACTTTTCTACGTTTCTTTTAAATAAAACCAATATTTTATTTTATTTGGCAAAAAGGAATTTTAAATTTAATTTCAACTTATAGGTATTATAATGAATGTATCGAATACATTCATTTGCGTAAAGAGTAAATGCAGTATATAAGTTGTAACGACCCAGAATTTGACCACTTTGAAATATACTATTTAAAGTGATTTTAAATATAAAATATTTAATGTTATATGATTCAAACAATATTAGATAGGATTTGGAAAGAGAAGTATACACAAAAATAGTAACATTTGCCTATATCGACAAAAGTGACAAAATGCTGATTTCGGAAAAGTAAGTTTTAATGGTTAAATAAATTATTTTAATTTATTTATGAGTATTTATAATTTTAAATAACATTATACAAATTTATTTTTAAATTTGATTTACATAAAAAATAGTTTAACTAAAACGTCAAAATGTGAACGTAAAACATTTTGTCGAAAATCAACGTTTTGTCGATTAAAGTTGTCGCAATGTTGTCGCGCCTTTATTTTCTTATATAGGAATATATATTCAAATAGTATAAGTATTAATTAATTCACTAATTAAGTTTACTTTTACTAAACATACTTAGAAAATTCTAGAATATAATTAACAAAAAGTAAGCATAAAAAGACAAAAAAATACAAAAGTCAAAAAGTAAAACATCAAATCAAATAAACATAATTATTACTTTCTTCACTTAATATTTAAGTAAAAATGACATAAAGTAATGATTTGAAATGTGATGTTAAGCGTTGAAAAAAAATAAGGTTGCTTAAAAAGTAAGTAAGGTTATTTTGGTAATTTGGTAAAGGGATATTTTGGTAACTTACCACTTCATTTTTTTCTATAAATACCAACAACTTTATCACTTTTTTTCACACTATTTTTACCTTCTTCTTCCTCCTTGAAGCTCTCTTTAATGGCTTCTTCTTCTCTCTTTACCTTACTAACTTTTTCAAAATCATATCAAATAAACTCCAAACACAACCAAACTTTGCCAAAGACCTTAAAATACCATTAAAACATGGTTTAACATCTAAGAAGTGAAGAAATGATGGAGGAAGGGGTAGAATAGGAGGAGGCCGAACCATATGAGAAAAGAAAGCAAGTCGGGAAGCTCCGGAGCAAGAAAAAGAGAAGGAAGTGCCGCCGATTTCATTTCAAGGAGCTAGGACCAAATTCAAAGTGTTGTGGAAGCTCTGCCGAATTTTTCGAAGTTGATTAGTTGAAGTTTAAGTGAAATGTTGGATTAAATGAATGTTGGTTGGAAGTTAATCAATTTGGTTAAATGTGAGTACTCATATTTAAAGTTACTAATTTCTAAAAATATTTCAAGTTAATAACATGAAAAGTTTAGTATATGTTGGATGATTTAATGGATGATAACTTGGTTGATATTATGGTCGATTATATGTTTGTGATATGGATGATAACTTGGTTGATATTATGGTTGATTATATGTTTGTGATATGGATGATAACTTGGTTTGATAAATGATAAGAAAATTGGTTAGTAAGCATAGTTAATTTAATAGGAATTTAAATCCATATAAATATGTGTATGGAAATTATTTAGCCTCTTAATGAAATAAAAATATCTAAGAAGATTGAAAATGATATAATACTATAATATGAAATGAAATGGAAAATGGATTTAAAATATGAAAAATATTGTTTAAAATGATTTAGAAATGTTTTATAAACATTTAAAAGTGTTTCCATGAAGTTTGAAAAAAATTGAAAATTTAGTCAAAAATAGGCGCGTCGCGTAACGGTAGTTCGCGATTTCGCGCCATAAAAGTCAAACGAGTGTAAAAGTTGGAATATAGCTCGGAATTCTTCGAGATAAGAATTTTCCGGTCTATTATATCCATAGTTTTCCAACGAAGAAAAAAAATTGAGATTTCGATAAGTAGATTTTAAGATATGAGTAAAACAAGTTTTGGAAAAATCGCGGTATTGCAGTTCGAAATCCAAAAACTGGATTTCTTTGAAAATGATGCTTTAAAATTGTTTAAAAATATGAAATAAATCTTATAAATCTTTTAAAATGTTTTAAAAGTGATTTATGTAAATAGATTTTCAAATAGTAAAAAGTCGTTTTAATCAATATAGCTTTAAACCGCACTTTCCGCGGCACTTTTTCGGAGCACTTTTCAATAACTTTTGAAATATAGTTTTAGCACAACCGTTCTTTTCCGAATCTTTTGTAAAGGTTCTTAAATGATTAATAGAGTATTCTAAGGATGATTTGAAGGATTTATGGTATGGTTAAATAAATGAATAAGTGTTTTAAATAATGATTTAGAAGTTATAAATCATTTCTAAAAATGAAAGGAGTATGTGGAAACGACTAGTACATATGTCCCGCTTGTGAGATCTAAACGGTAAAACAAGGTGTATAACTAAGGTTAGGAATGGAGCAACCAGTGCCCTGAACTTACCTGGCCTTCATTTTATCTTTTAGACGAGGGGTGGAATAGATCGAAAAGAAAGCCCGGATGCTCTAAAAGATCATAATTAAGTTTTTCCAAGATAAAAGAAAAGAAACAAATTCTTTGAATTTATTATAAATGGTTTATATATAAGATTTATAATATCGATATTTTATAAATAAAAGTAATGGAATTATAAACGAGTTTTATAAGTGTTAAAATGACGTTATAAATGAAAGATTATAAGTAAATAAGATTTAATGAAGTGGAATTTTATAAACGTTGTTTTATAACTATTAGAATTGCTTTTGTAATCAAATTTATATATGGATTTGCAATTGAGATTTAGAAATGAATTTATAATGGATTTTATAAATAATAAGATTTGAAAGGAATGATTTTGTAAATAAGAGAGTTATAAGTAATTAACTTATAATTGGATTTTGACTTATAAATGAGATATAAATGGAATTTGTTAGTAAAGAAATTTTGTATATGGAAATTTATAAACACTGTTTTGTAAATCTGAAATCAATTTAATTTGATAAGTTAAATATGAAAGTTTATTGAAGGAATTATATTCATGATTTTGGACAGTGAATAATCCTTTAAATTAAATGTGTAGAAGTAATGAATTCGATAAAGGAATTATATACACGATTTTGGACAGTGAATAATCCTTTAAATTAAATGTGTAGAAGTAATGGATTCGATAAAGGAATTGTATTCACAATTTTAGACAGTGAATAATCCTTTAAATAAAATGGATGTTTTGGAAAGTGATATTATAAAAAGGGAATTTAAATAGTTTGAAAATAAAATAAGTTGTGAATTTACTCATTATTAAAATAAGTATATGAAAATGTTTTCCAAATATCCAATAAGTGAAATGGTTTTAAATATTATCTTTTTGAAAATATTTTGAAGTGAATAATTGGAAAGTGTTTTGAATTATAAATGATTAATAAAATCTGGCCCAGTGATTACTTAAGTGCTAGATTTTGTTTGTTACTTTCATAGTTAAATAACCGACTGTCAAATTTGTCCATTTTAGTTTCTCGACTTGATGTGGAAACTAATTAGTCGTACACTTAGTACGTAGCTAACTGTGTAGGCTTGATTATCGTTTGTGTTAAGAATGTTGATTCGAGTAGTGCAGAGTGATTACTCTTATCTACCGAGCTTCCTTCTTGGCCGAAGGATAGCAAGTTGTAAGTTGTAGACGTCAGAAGTCTATGTGACTTAGTTTCTGTGTGAAGTTGAGAAACGCTTTTGCGTTGTTGGTCCGAAGAGACCGGGATCAGATTTATCTGAAAACCACTTCGGACCAACATTTATACGACGATTGTGTAGGTTGGTCGATGATATTGATATTTAGGATTTTCATAGTGAAGGACTGCTTGTTGATCATTTGGGGTTAAAATCCCAATATACATATAGTAGCAATGGTCTCTTCGTTATGAAATATCCAATGCAAGGACTATTCACTACTAATCCTAAGGATTTCCCGACAGGATGTGGTAGGAAAGTACCTTCGGTTTGTCCTGTTCCTGTACAACTTGTATGGACGAGCGTCTGACATTGCATTTCTATGATTACGTACATTGGTTTTTACAAACGTACATCTGTTTGGTGGCGGAGAAGGCAACTTCTCTTAGCTTAACACCCTTCCTTGAGACGTACGAGCTCAAGGGTTGTATTTTTGTGGAAGGAAATTAGTAGTCAACGGAAATGGCAATGTGGCATTCAAAGTGATGTGATAAGTGAAAGGTAATCGATACCTCTTTTGGCCTCACTCCCCGGTAAATGACTAAAACAGGGATAGAAGCAGCAAGGCTAAGTGGGTCGCTCCCAATTAGGAGATGTTATCACTCTTCTAGATATATCTTTACATGCTATGACGTCGTTTATCTGATTATTGTTGATGTATGCTTGTGGCCACGATTAAAGGTCGGTAAACGGAGTGATGACATATTCGGTACTATCCAGGAAGGGGGTATGCCGGTCTTGTGTTGGTTTAGGCATCGAGTATCTCGACCCTAGGTACATCCCTCTAGAGGTGTACCGAGTTTTCGAAAAGGTAGTTCCTTCACCTAGTCATTTATATGGAATCCAAAATCCAATACGTGCCTGCCATTTTGTTTGTAAACCTATTACGCTGGAATTTAATAATGTAACAATTTCAGCTATTTAATTTATTATGTATGCAATAGACACTATTATAATATAAGAGAATTTGATATGAAATGTTTTGGTTACCGTAAGGTAAAAACCTTGTTGGTATTTATTTGTGACTCGGTCTTATGGGATACCTTTTGTTTTGATAAAGGAAAAGTTTGGATAACTTTATAAATTCAGTTGAGGTGTGTTTTCCCACACTGGTTTACCAGATTGATCTAGGGGTTCTTCCCTTTCAATGCTCGGGTCAGACAGAGTATATTACAGGTACAGTTTTGGTGCTTTTGGAGCTTCAGCATGCGAGCTGGGGATCTTCATGTCGTATACACGTATCTATTTATTATTCCGCTACATTGCTTTGCATTGTTGATGTTGTAATTCATTAGCATTTGTGAGGACAGGTTATTATAACTGTCCAAGTTGATGATTATTTATTGTGTACTCTGATATTGGTTTATGTATATTACAGTTTCTCTTTGAAAAGATTAGTGATCTATATTATATGTTATTCCACTGCGATGTGAGATTCTGTTTTGTTTTGGTTCTGCTTCTCTCTTTTTCTTCTCTTCTCTTCTTCTTTCTTCTCTCTTTCTTCTCACCCTCTCTTTTCTTTCTCATGATTATCTACAATAGGTGCACTCTGGTTCAGACATGTGTGGTTTATTGTCGGATTCAGAGGGTGTCGAGTGCGGGTCGCCTCACAAGTGATGTATAAATGAAATATGTACAGATGAATTAAGAGAAAGGGACCATTTTTCTCTCTCTCTCTTACTCTATTCAATTAATAATGAGAAGATAATGATAGAATATAAAAGGAGGGAAATATTTCGTTTCTTTCCCTCTCTTACCTTATTTAATTAATAGAGAGACGATATGGTAGAATATAAAAGAAAGAAAACCATTCATTTCTTACCCTATTTAATTGTAACAATTAATATATTAAATAACATTTATTACTTATCAATCAAATTTACACACGCCTATGGTATCTAAATTTTATTACTGAAATGTATGCATACATTCATAATAATTGTAGATATATACATACATACCTACATATAAGTGAAAAACTATTAATTGTTTTAAATAATTTGAAGTCCAAAATTAACATTAATAGATATGATTTAAATTAAGAAAGGTTTAGAAAACAAAATTGTTACATTGTTGCTCATAATCTTTGTACAAGTTTGAAATAAATTAAACATTTATATTCTATATATATGATAATTACAATTCAATAATTTTGATCTGAACAACATACATTTGCAAGTATTGTAGCATATGATATTTTATATATACGTTTTATAAAAGGTTTTTGGTTTTAAAGTTAACAGTTTTCATTAAACTTTTAACTTAGGAATGAAACAATACTTTAAATTTTACATGAAACTTTAAATATAGAAAACAACAAAGAACTATAATTTGCATTAAAGTCCATTCAATAATCTTAAATAAAAGTTTCCCCTTTTAAAAAAACAAAGATTGAAACAATTGTACACACGAATTTAACATATGAATAAGATCAATTTCAAGGAATAGTAGACAAATTAACATATATGTAATTCATTAGCAACTGAATAAGTGAATGTTATGTCATTGTAACGACCCGGAATTTCACTGGTTTGATTTGCGAATATTTAATTAACTTTAAATATTCAAATAAATGGTTTTATAATGAAAATATTTTTTTTTAATAATAAATAATAATGGTGAAATAGTTTTTAATATTTGTTTACAAAAATATATTGTTTGATGAAAAACAGAAAATGTGACCGGAAACCGTTTTTCGATTTTTCGACATTTTCTCGTATAAGTTATTTGTAATGTTGTGTACACTTTTGTATATATATGCACACGTATACTAAGTATATAATATGGGATTAATAATATATATCAAGGTTAACAAACTTAATTAATTTAAGATAATCATCGATGTTACACATTGGCAACTAAAATATTAAAAGTCATGTCATTAGAGACATGAAATGAAATAATGGCAACCTCTGGTACTTATATTCATAAATGAATGTAGTGTTAGGAGGAGATATGGATGCATGCATGGGTGAGGTGGCATGTAATGAGAGGAGGGTAAAGTACAAGGGTATTTTGGTAATCTCACTTGTTTACATATTATAAAAACTATTTTTTCCAAATTCTTTTCCATTTTCTCTCTTCCATTTTCTAATTTCATAAGCTCTAAGGTAATTTTAATGGCTTATCTTACATGTTCTAAGTTATAAAAATCTTTCTTTTCCATTTAAAATCTTAGTAGAAACTTGTTTAAAGGTTCCTTCTTTTCCATTTAAGTTTCTTCCATTTTACCCGAAATGGTTTCGGCCATAACTTCTTACAAAAAACTCTAAATCCAGCCATGTATATTTCCAGTGGCTACAACTTTTTAGTTTACTACTTTTTCTTATTTCGAGCTTAGATGCTCCAAAAATTCATTTTTTGCAAGAGTATTTTTGAACCTAGGTTTTGACATCCGAAAATACCCCTCACTGTTTTGGCCATAACTTCTTCAAAGTTTAACTTTTTTGAGTAATTATTTTTTTAAATGATAGAGGAAAGAATAATATAAAACTTTACTTTTGACAACTTTTCCAGAATCCAAGAGTAAAGGGTCCAAAAATCGAGTGCAAAATGACCCATTTTCGTGAAGAATTTGCGGTTTTCCAAGCTTTCCGAATTTCAAAGTGTGTCAATTTTTTAAGGGATTTCTGGTGAGTAAACTATGAATTTTTGAGAAAGTTCTTACTTTTATGTTAGTTAATATATTGTGTAGGTGATGGTTAGTATTGGTTAATTTATCATGTGATGGTTACATACACACACACACACACTTGTTGCTTGGATATGTAAGAACATTAGACTTGAATGTGAAGTCTAAATGGTTAAATATTAGATCTTGCTTATGTTTGTTACATGATGTTATCCTGGATGTTATGGTTGTGTATGGACTAGGGTATGTAATGTATAAGCTAAGAAGAAGTTGGTACCTTTGTAAGGCATTGGAGAATTTGGAATCTTGTGTAAGAAAGTTATGGTTTTAGTTTTTAACAATTGAATATTTGTTTAGATTTAAACTTGTTTAAGTTTTAAATACTTATTTTTGTTTTTAGAAAGTTGGTGAGCTTTAAGGTAAAGTTTTCAAAAGAAGGATAGAAACAAGTTAAAGCTTATGGGTATCCGTAGCCATAGTCGCTATGGATGAAGTTCGCTTAAAAATCCGATTTTTTTCTTTTTTATAAAGTTGGTTTTATACTTCAAAGTGTTTTGTAAATACTTAATAAACTAAATAATAATGTTTTTAAAAGTTCATTAAGGATTTAATAATTAATTGTTAATTAATTAGGTTTTATTAATTGATAATTAATTAAATGTTAACAAGGTTTATTAACTTTAATTAAACAAAGATTAGTTCTTAATTAATTATCTTTTAAAGTTAAGATTTATTTTAATTGATTATTAATTTAAGTAAATTAAGTATGGGTTAAGCAAATTATTTTATTTAATTTATCATTAATTAAATATAAGATTAATGATTAATTTGGGTTTAATTAATCGTTAATTATTGTTGAACTATTTAATTAAATTAAGTTAAGATTCAATTAAAATTAATTATGATTTAAATAAGGATTTAATTATTTTTAAAAGGGTTTAAAAGTTTTGAATCCTTTAGTTTTCAAAAGTAAAATGGTTCAAAGGTACTTCTTTTTCAAAGATGGTTTTGAATACAAGTGATTCAAGTGTTGATACCATTAAGAAACCATATAACTGTGAATGAGTTATAATGTAGATTGTTGGGTTGTTTAGACATGTGTTAGCAGAATAAATCCTCATTCTGCTATAAATTGTTTGTTTGTTTGTTTGTTTGTATGGACATATGTTAGCAGAATAAATCACCATTCTGCTATGAACTGGTTGAATTGTTTGGACATCTGTTTAGCAGGACAAATCACCACCCTGCTATTATGTTATTGGGATATGTATATGCTAGTTAGTTATTATCGATATGTTATTCCTTGATTTGGATATGAGTGTATTTACATATATGTTGATCTATGTAAATAACTGTTAAGTGAATTGAAATGGAAACTGAATGGTAATTTAAAATAGCACCATTGGAATTACTAAGCCTCTTTTAGAATTACTAAAGTATGTTTTTGAATTAGCTTTAATTCCTTAATCAATTTGGGTTTAAAGTTATAAATGATTTTTAAAAATTATTATTATTTTATAAATTATTTTTAAATAACATCTTGTTTTTAAAAAGGGGTTTATTAAATAAAAGGTTTTACCTAAAGTGACTTACAAATGATATCTTGAAATGATATTTTATAAAGGAGATTCTATAAAGGAATTATGAAGGAAGATTTTTAAATAGTTGTAAAAATAGAAAGAGATTTTATAAATCATTTTAGATATTTTTGAAAGACATTTTAAATCAAGTTTGAAAAATTGTAAAGGGGTTTGAAATGTGAAGTGAACTTATAAAAGAATTTTTATAAAGAATAACTGAATGGGTTTTATAAAGTGAACGAGTTTTATAGTAAGTGATGTTTTGAAAGGGAATGGTTTGGACATTTAATATGGAATGTGAGAAGAGAGAATTTTCCAAATGTTTTTGGTAAATGTTTATATTGTTTTCCAAGTAAAAGGGATGTAAAGGGTTTGGGAAAAGTGTTTTATAAAAGATCCTTTTATAAAGTGATTTTATTAATTAAAGATTAATTAATAAAGGCTTTGAGGATCCCATATGGAATTGAATCAATGTTTGATTGTTTGTTTATTTGATAGTTAAATAACCAACTATCAAATCTGGACCAAAACGTAACTTTGGAAATATCTAGGAGAAACACTGAAATTATATGGTATAGTTACCATCGATGGTGCTATACTGTATGTATAAATTCTTTCGTTCTTCTAGGAAAAATGACAAGGAAATCTGTCCACTAACAGTTAGGAGGTGAACTCCACTCTTATCTTTTATCTGATTATTTCCTATAGAACCGGGGTTGAGTTTACCGGAATTATTGAAAATTGTTTCGAAGAGACCGGGATCGGATATGTTATCCGAAAACCACTTCGATCCAACTCAAGCATTTCGAACTGAAGACATCTGGAAGAGTATGGAATCAAAGATGGAGTTTTGAAGTGCAAGGGCTACTTGCTACTAATCCTAAGGGTGATTCCAAAATGGATGTAGTAGAGGTAGTGCTTTCGGTTTCATTCAAATTCAAAACGAACTTGTACGGATGAATGTTGGCACCGCATTGCTGCTTGAAGGGCAGTGTTAGCATTCCAAGATGGTTGTTATATAAAAAGGTAATTGTAGCCTCAAGCCTCATCAAACGAGAAAATGACTAAAGTAGGGGCGTGCAGCAAGGCTATGTAGGTCGCTCTGATTAGGGTATGATCATCCCAAGATCTAGTGTCGATATCTCTATGTATGCTTCGGGGCCCATTATGGTTGTTTGATCGCAACCAAGAGGTGATCATATTCGGCGCTATCCACTAAGGGGTAGGGCCAGTCTTGAGTAGTAGAGGTGCAATGTGTTGCGACCTCCCATACATTTTATCTAGAGGTGTACGGATTCGGTGGGTAGACCCTTACCCATTCATAGTTGGAATCCATTCTCCAATAAGTGCCTTCGGACTTGATTATATACCTATTATGCTGGAATTTAATAATGTAACAATTCAGCTATGATTAATATATATTTGTACCTTAGTCATTATCATAATACCATTGGATTTTTTATAAAAATGTTTTGGTTATCGTAAGGAAAAAACCCGTCCTTGTTTATGTGCGACGTGGTCTTAAGAGATACCTTTGATTTTAAAAGGTTATACAAGTTAAATAAATAAATTCCTTGTGATTTGAGTTTCTCACGCTGGTTTTCCAGACTGACTTGGATGTTATTTTATTATAATGCTCAGGTCAGACCAAGTATATTTACAGATTGCTTTGGATGCATTGAAGATCAGGAGACGAGTTGGGGGTCTTCAAGTCATATTCTCGTATATGTTTATTTTTCCGCTGCTTTATTATTGAAATTATCGGCAATTACGAGGACGGATTGTTATAACTGTCCAGGCTGATAATTGTTGTTGTACTCCGATGGATGTATGTGTATGACAGTTTCTCTTTTGTAAAAATCATTGATATTATATTGTATGTTGTTCCGCTGCGATTGTGAGATTCTGTGTTGTTTTTAGTTTCTTTTCTCTTCTTCTCTTCTTCTTTCTTCTTTCTTTCCCATAACTATCCGTCTTTCTGTTCGATTTGGGTTAGACATGTGTGGTTTATTGTCAACTTGAATGGTACATGTTATCCCGCCTATTGGCAAGGCCGTGACACCAAGGAATTGACTAGTAACCAATGATGGTTCATCCTAGAGATCGGTTATGCACAGACTCACTATGGATATCGACAAATTTTGCCCGAGTCCGGATCGAGCTAAAATTGATATGACACGACAAGTGAAGCTATGAGAGCCAATGTTCCAAATTTCAAGTCAATCCGAGTTCATATGCTCAAGTTATGATCGATGCAAGTTGGAAAACCCATCTATTCGTATCCATCGTTTCGAATCGATTGGAGTCGCAACCCATCATTTCGCATCGGTCGTTTTCGCATCCATAACCAGATAAGTGCACTTCGTATCCATCAGAAAGCCTACTTCGACTCGATCAGCTCCGCATCCATCACAAAGCCGCTATTCGACTCGATCGAGTTCGACTCCATCACAGAGCCTTTGATCGAATCCATCTAGGTGGGTCACTCTTATCGATACGAAATATGCCACCTCCCATCGATTCGAACAAGACAAGTGCCTTGATAAAAAGGGGGCTGCTGCTGATCGATTCGAAGTGGGCCACGGACTTCGATTCGAAGCAACTTCATCAATACGAACAAACCAACCACCATCGATTCGAACTACACCACCTCCATCGATACGAACTAAGGAACTCTCATCGATACGAACAAGGCAATACCATCGATACGAATAAAGGCGAAGATACAAGGAATACTTGCCACGTCACCACCAGATCACATGCGACCATCGATTCGAAGTAATCGAGTCGAATTGATCGAGTCGAACGAAATGAACTACCGAAAGTCTCAATTTCATATCGATCATATCTCGAGATCCACAAGTCCAAATGCAATGAAATTTTCACAGAAGCTTACGTGCATGCTAAGGAATGTCCACTCCAAATTTCGACTCCATTGGACACAATCTTGATCGATACAAAATCCGTTCGTATCGATCACGGATCAGACCGAAACTTCGAGGGCTTGGGCGCGCGTGCCTAGTCACGTGCCAGAGGGTGCCTCCCAAGATTTGAGCGAAATATCAACCTCCTACACCTATAAATAGACCCCCAAAGCCAACAGAAAGAGGGATCTGCTTCTTCTTCGAATTCTTCAACGCCCAGATGCTGCCGGATCCAGATCTAAACTCCATAGCTGCTGCCAATAACGAAATTAACTGCTGTAAATCATCATTGTCTGTTGTAATTCATTGAATTCACTTGTAACCATCAAAGAAACATAAATAAAGCAATCAACTTCATAGTGGACGTAGGAAACACGCCGAACCACTCTAAATTCTTGTGTTTCTGTGCGTTCTTATTACTTTCATTATCTGTTTTTGGAGTTTTTGTTAGATAATCCTCTTTTTCCATTTAATTTCTTCATTTTATCTCTTCAAAAACTTCCGAAGAGTGTTGTGCCCAATTTTGGTACAAACACTTTGGTGCTTTCAATGAGAAAACCTAATTTTTCTCCTGCTCCTTGGATCTCCTATCGATACCGGATTGCATAAATCCAAGAAGAAGATCCAGATCTTAAACTTTGGAGCCTTTCCATTCTATTTAGATCTGCATCAGATCTAGGAAAGGACTTTCATTAATTCACCATGGTAAGTACATGAACTACCTCTACAACTGCTGATCAGGGAGGATGGGACAGGCAGAATCCCACGCAATTGCCTCCATCAAACCAAGATGCCGCCGGACCTTCAGATCCATCAAGCCTGGTTACCAGACAAGAGTTTCAGACACTGCTTCAAGAGTTGACCCAGAGTCGGCAACAGCTGACTGAACAACTGCGCGCCAACACGGAGTTGACCAACCAGTTGAATCGCCAAAGGCGCAGAAGATCCAGAAGAGATCAAGGTTCTTATTCTTCCACAGAGAGCTCCGCCTCATCTGACGGTCATCATTGATCCACATGCCCGCTGCTGGATGTAAGCTACACCCAGGCCATAGGACACCCACCTGTTTCGAATCTTGGATAACCCAGAACTGGACCATCCACTAGTCATCATACATGACCTTCGTCCCGAGGAGGTGCTGCTCCTTATCATGTCACATGCAACATTGCTACTACCACCACTACTGAGCAAGGGGTTGATGCTAGAAACCAAGCTGATCCTTAGCGTAGCCAACGAGATCATACTCCAGAGCCTTATGTTCCAGAAAATGTTGAACCAAGGAGGCGAGGCACGGACCGTCGACCACGTCCGGTGTAGACTCGCGCTGTGGAACCTGACCACACCTTGGCACAACATGCTCCAAGTAATCGGATGCCGGATATACCAACGATGATCCGCCAAATGATCCGTGAAAGTCATGGTCTCTCTAATGACGACTGGGGAATCTCCCGGAGTCATACCCCTTTCACCGATGACATATTGTATGCTGAACCACTACGGCGCTTCAGGATGCCAACTTTTCCAGTTTATGAAGGAAGTTATGATCCCAATCAACACATCCTAAAGTATGAATGGCTAATGAATGCTGCGAGAGATGATGATGCATTAAAGTGTCGTAGTTTCCCTATTTCCCTAAGGGGCATTGCTACTATGTGGTTTACTCGTTTTCCACCATGATCCATCTCTAACTTTGACCAGATGGCCACCAAGTTTGTTGAACAATTCCATATGCATGTGGCGAGGCCTAAAGACGTTAACACTCTGTCCAGTATTACACCAGCTCCCGGAGAAACACTTAGACGTTACCTGGAGCGATTCCATGCTGCGTGTGCAGAAATAAGCAATCCCAATGACAACTCTATCCTGATGGCATTGACTAAGGGGATTGATCCTGATTCCGAGTTCGAAAATTGGCTAGCTGGAAAGCCACCTGCGTCATTGGACCGTTTCTATTCCAAGGCAGCCCAATTCTTGAGAAGAGAGGATGCGAAACAGTCTAGGAAGCAGGATGATACAGGGCCCAACATCGAAGGAATTCAGAGTAACATCGCCATTAAACAATCCGGAGAGAGTTCTGGAAAAGTTCAGTTGAACGTGCAAAATAAACAGAATCAGCAAAGAGACAATGGAAATCAGGGCAAGAAGCGAGATCAGAATTGTGGCCCACGGCGTAGAGCTCCCATGTACGATAACTATACTCCGTTGAACACGTCGTTAGAAAATGTGTACTTGCAGACTTGTAACACCATGCAATACAAGAAGCCTGCCCCAAAACCATCAACGGAAAGGCAAGTTCAAACAGGAAAGTTTTGTAGATTCCACGAAAGCTATGGCCATAACACAAATGAGTGTCATCATTTACAAGATCTCATTGAGAAACTGATAGGCGAACGGAAGTTGAATCAGTATGTGCGGGCGCCGCAGTCAGGTGGTGCGGGCCCATCAAATCAGAATCGTGCGCCAAATCCGGAAAGGCAAGAGGAACCCGCTCGTACTGGCGGGAGGTTGGTTATTAATACAATAAGTGGTGGTCCTCATCCAGCAGACCGAAGCTGGAAGGAAATGGAGTCGTATGCCAGCTCTATCAGGCATGCAGACTTCGAGTGTTATAGTAGTTTTGATGAAGGGGCTCCGGCCAAGCAACAGAAGACGATGACAGATGACATCGTGTTCAGAAACAGAGACGCTGATAAAATCGAAGCCCCCACCATTGATCCACTAGTTATCTCAGCTCAAGTAGGTCCTGCTTGGATAAATAGGATCTTAGTTGACTGTGGAAGTTCTGTGAATATTTTGTTTAAGCGAGCTTATGACCAAATGAGGATGGAAGCCACGGACTTGAAACCTTGTCAATCCCGAATCCATGGTTTCAACGGAAGTGCTACTATACCCACTGGAATGGTGGAATTGCCGGTGGAGTTGGGAGTTGAGAATGTCGGAGAGTACGAATGTTACAATTCGTTGTTTTGGATATAGACTCTCCTTATAATGATTTCCTGGGCCGACCGGCCCTCGCTGAATTCAGGGGAGCCATTGCACTGTGGTGTTTAACTATAAAGTTTCCCACTGATCATGGAGTGGGAATCATTCAGGGAGATCAGGCTGCTGGAAGAGCCTGTTATGTCGCAGAGTTGCGGGAGGTGCAGTGAAAGGAGAAAGGAAAGGGCGTAGAGGAATCTCTCTGCGTCTGCTTTGCTGATAATTGACAATTAACGCCCGAGCCTAGGCCCGGGCACCCCAGCCAATTCCAAAGGGATCTTGATCCAAGAGAAACTGAAGACGAAGGAGAATCTAAAGAAAGTCAAGCATCCCCGGCTGAACTGACGATTGATGTCCCAATTGACGATGACGATGATTTAAAAATGATAAAGATTGGGTCTCAGCTAAGCCAGCAAACTCAAGAGGAATTGGTTGAATTTCTACGGGCGAATCTTGACGTATTCGCCTGGACGCATTCTGACATATGTGGGATCCCGCCGAACATCGCGGGCCACACTCTGAATATTGACCCGCGACATGTCCCGGTCAAACAGAAAAGGCGTGGTATGGATCCAGAGAGATCTGCCGCCCTTAAAGAAGAAGTAGAAAAGCTTAAAGCGAACGGGTTCATTTGAAATGCGTTATATCCTGAATGGGTGTCAAATCCCGTGCTCGTCCGAAAGCCGAACGGAAAATGGAGAACATGTGTCGATTACTTCGATCTGAATAAAGCTTGTCCCAAAGACAGTTTCCCGCTTCCCGAATTTATCAGCTAGTATATTCAATAGCCGGGCATGAGCTCTTATCCTTCATGGACGCGTATTCTGGCTACAATCAGATACCGATGCATTTACCCGATCAAGAACATACCAGCTTCGTAACCAATCTGGGACTTTATTGCTACAAAGTTATGCCATTCGGACTCAAGAATGCCGGGGCTACTTACCAACGATTGGTCAATCGGATGTTTGCCAATCAAATCGGGAAAACCATGGAAGTATATGTAGACGACATGCTTGTGAAGTCACGATTTTCCACTGACCATATTAAAGACCTAGAAACTATGTTCAACATACTTCGAAAATACAGGATGAAGCTTAACCCACTGAAATGTCACTTTGGAGTTGCATCCGGAAAATTCCTCGGGTTTATCGTCAACGCTCGGGGAATCGAAGCTAATCCTGAAAAGATTTGGGCAATCAGAAATCTTGAAACTCCAAAAACTATAAAGCAAGTCCAGAGTCTCAATGGGAAAGTAGCAGCATTGAGCAGGTTCATTTCAAAGTCCACCGACAAATGCATTCCCTTCTTCGATCTGATCCGAAAAGGAAAACGAAACTTTGAATGGACCACGGAGTGTGAGGGCGCTTTCCAAGCACTAGTTCAGCATCTATCCACACCACCTATCCTGTCAAAGCCTATTGATCATGAGAAGTTGTACATATACTTGGCGATATCAGAAAACGCTATCAGCGCTGCCTTAGTTCGAAAAGAAGACAGGATACAGAAGCCAGTATACTACGTCAGCAAGCGATTGACTGGGGCTGAAAGGAATTATCCGAAATTAGAGAAGTTGGCTTATTGCCTTGTTATTGCATCAAGAAAACTCCGACTGTATTTCCAGGCACATCCCATTATTGTTTACACCGACCAGCCGTTACGACAGGTCCTTACGCTGCCTGAGACGTCTAGTAGGTTACTCAAGTGGAACATCGAACTGAGCCAGTTTGATATCACTTACACTCCAAGACGAGCCATTCAAGGACAAGTCCTAGCCGATTTCATAGCTGAAATTACCGTTCCAGAGGACTTGCACGAAACCAACGAATCCCCCAAATACGTCTGGAAGCTTTATACCGACGGTGCATCAAACGACCGGTGTTCGGGCGTTGGTGTTGTACTAGAAACTCTCGAAGGCCGATCTATATGTTTTGCTTTAAAGTTTGATTTTCATGCAACCAATAATGAAGCTGAATATGAAGCCCTCCTAGCTGGACTAAAACTTGCCAGAGATTTGAGAATTATCGCTGTGGAAATTTATTGTGATTCACAGTTAGTTGTATGTCAAGTTCGGGGAGAATATCAAGCGAGAGATCAAAGGCTGGCTGCTTACTTAGCTCGGATACAGAAAATTCTGAATCAGTTTGATTATTATGCCATCTATGGTATACCTCGAGAATGCAATCAGAAAACCGATTCATTGGCGAAGTTAGCCAGCACAGGTGAAGCTCAGCAAATGGGACTCGTTCCCGTAGAGATGTTATCTTCCCCAAGCATTGACCGGGCAGAAATAGACTGGGTATGCGAAACCATCCCCGAAAAGGATTCATGGATGACTCCACTCAGAAATTACATTGAGAACGGAACCCTACCGTAGCACAGGAGTGAAAAGAGACGAGTCCTTCGGAAGGCCTCACGATTCACCATCCAAAATGGAATCATGTACAGAAGAGGGTACTCTGTTCCTCTACTCCGGTGTATCGCTCACGATGAAATTAAACGAGTATTGCATGATGTACACGAGGGAGAATGTGGCGATCACACCGGGGGCAAGCACTTGCTAAGAAAATACTTCGATATGGATATTACTGGCCTACTGTGAATCGCGACGCGTCAGATTATGCAAAGAAGCGCGATAAATGTCAAAAGCATGCTCGAATTCCTAGAGCCCCATCTACCGAGATAACGCAAATGGTCAGCCCATGGCCGTTTGCAATGTGGGGCATCGACATCATTGGTACTCTACCTATGGCAAAAGGTGGTGCGAAATACACCATCGTCGCAGTTGATTACTTTACAAAGTGGGCTGAAGCTGAGCCTCTTGCTAGCATAACGACGAAGAAAGTGATCAACTTTGTAGTCCGCAACATTATCTGTCGATTCGGTCTCCCACACACCATTATTACGGACAACGAAACCCAATTCGACATTGCTGAATTTAAAGATTTCTGCAAACGATTTCACATCCAAAAGAAATTCTCTGCTGTTGCACACCCTCAGGCGAACGGACAGGTTGAAGCGGTTAATAAAGTTATATAGTCCATTCTGAAAAAACGACTGGAAAAGGTCGGGGGCAAGTGGGTCGATGAACTTCTTATGGCTTTATGGGCTTACCGAACAACCCACAAGATCGTGACCGGCCACACTCCATTCTCTCTCTCTTATGGCTCAGAAGCCGTTATTCCAGTTGAGCTAGAATTACCTTCTCATCGTGTGACATACTATGATCCAAAGACAAATGCTATATTACTTGCTGAATCTCTCGATCTACTAGATGAGAAGCGTGAAGAGGCTGATTTGAGGGCAGCCGCGCATCGAAATCGAGTCGCCCGATTGTACAACGCCAAGGTCCGCCCGCGAACCTTTGAACTAGGCGATCTCATCTTGAAAAGAATTTATCCGGTTCCTTCGCATATGAAACCAACATGGGAAGGACCGTATGTTATTGAACGAAGGCTCGAAGATGGCACATTCAAATTATCGACCGTTGACGGTCTTACTTTGCCAAGAGCCTGGAATAGCGAGAGTCTTCGTCGCTACTACACATGACATGCCATGTTTATTCATTTAGTTTATTTTCCATTTTGCAATTTGTTTCTGCATTTCGAAATTAGAATTTGTAATAAGGCAACTGACTTTGCCATATTTTCTTATTTCAGCAATAAAATGCAATCTCTTCGAGCCAGAGCTGTGATTTACTTGAAATGCTTCATATGATCATCACTATGCGCGGAGAGCTAAGTTTCACCATACAATGGAATTTATTCAAATAGGGAGTGACTGTGATGCAACTGGTCACTCACTAAGTGAAACCCAAGCTCGGGGACAAGCCATCACATCGAAGTCAGAAACGGATTGATACACGACAATCCCTCACTTAACTCCTGGTTCCTAGAGTGTGAACTGGATTATTAAAATACGTCTACGAAGAGGGTGGATCCGTCCGCCTAACGACTTCGTCCGCATCTGAACCAAGTTTGAGGAGGGTGGACCCGTCCATCTAACGACCTCACTTGTTAACTCAGGGTGGATGTGATCCAACCATCCACTATCCTGATACACCTTTCGTTCCCAGAGTGCGAGCAAAATCCAAAAACATACAGCAGATGTGACTGACCGTCTACTTACCAACTCTGAACTCCCAGAGTGCGAGTCGAAGTATAAACATCAACTCCGGATTCCCAGAGTGCGAAATGGAGTATAAACAACAACTCCGAACTCCCTGAGTGCGAGTCGGAGTATAAACATCAACTCTGGATTCCCAGAGTGAGAAACGGAGTATAAACAACAACTCTGAACTCCCAGAGTGCGAGTCGGAGTATAAACATTAACTCTGAATTCCCAGAGTGTGAAACGGAGTATAAACTTCAACTCCAAATTCCCAGAGTGCGAGATGGAGTATAAGTATCAACTCCGAATTCCCAGAGTGTGAAACGGAATATAAACATCAACTTCGAGTTCCCAGAGCGTGAATTGAAGTATAAATATCAACTCCGAACTCCCAGAGTGCGAGTCGGAGTACAAATGTTGATTCCGAGTCCCCAGAGCGCGGACGTATGATTTAAACTTAAGCTGGTGTGACCAACTACCAATAAACAAATGAGAATCCCCGGAGTGCGGATATGATCGTCGATAATCGGACAAGCGTGAATAAACCGCTCAATCCCCGCTTGTCTCAGGCATCCGTTCAGTGGCACTAGACTCAACCTGTTATCAGTGAGAAGCAATCGCTGACTGATTATCTATAACTCATCCCCGAGACTGGGGGGCAGGACTTAAGCATCGACCAATGACTGAAGCGGTGCGACGCCAGAAATTCAACTCGCTTCCCAGTCGCGGACCACGTTTGCAGTTTCCAGACTTGATGCAAAAAGACAAACTTGACTCGGAAGCTGAAACTTTACAAGTGCATTTCAAACATTGAAACACTTGAACAAATAAACGAAAAGCTAAAAAAGAAAAGTTTCATTTCTACTATTCATGAAAGAAATTCATGTACAAGTTTGTTCCCAAAAAAATCCTACTAGCAGGGACCGAACCCGCATCTATACACGGCCAACAAAATGCAAATCAAAATACACCGGAGAAGCGTGTCTAATCTTTCTTCTTCCTCGGCTTCCTCCTCGGTGTAGACCCGCTGGAGCTGCCACTATTTTTCCTCTTTGAGCCTTTGCCTTTTGGTGGACGGTCTCCAGGCGATGGCATAATCTCAACATCCTCCTCTGAGCTCGAGTGAATAGGGATGCTTCCTGCGGGCGGAGTCGGAGGAACAGGATCAAGTACAGAAGGTGGAATGGGCACGCTGGTGATGAAAACAGTACCACCAGAAGATATCATTCTAAGCGGAGCTGGTCCCGGTGCTGCCATCCCACCTCCAAAACTGCCACCATGAGTCGCTGCTGCCATTTCAGCGTCGATTTGTGCGAACATCTCCTCTTCAGCGACCGCTCGAGCCTCACTAGGGGCATCAGTGGTTGGCATTGTAGAACTTGTAGTAGGAGCGCCTCCACCCATGACGAATGACAAGTCAGCTAAAGGATCGCCATGACGGCGAAAGAGTTCTTCCATTAGCTGCTCATCAAATACAAGTGTGCTTCCCTGCACATCGTCATGTGGGGCAGTTGTAGTCACGGTGATCGCTTCGGTCACGATAGCCTCCTGCGTCTGATATGATTCTTGAGTAGTAGGAGGCATGGCCGGCGCAGCATCGATCATTAGACAAAAATAAGAGAACTGTCAGAATTTAATTTAGATAAAGATTCCGACTTGAGGCAGATATGCAGAATGTTCAGAATACCTTCCTTAGTTTGACTTGTAGGCGGCGGAACGGCTTCACTAACTTGCACTATAACCGAAGACATCTGCGGCTGATCCGGATTATAGGCAGGAACAGCTTGGGGATCGACCGCAGATGAGGATTCGGGCTGGGTTGACGCTGGAATTTCAAGACTCACCTCGTGATGGTCAACCCCTGAACCCTCTCCTACTTCGAAGTGCTGGGCACCGAGTCTTTTCTTTTCGTGCAGAATCATTGACTCGTGAAGAATCTTCCTTTCATCTTCATTCAGGATGCGATTCTCGAGTTCAAACTCATCCACAGACTCACCCAGATGTGCCTCCTTCTCTTCCTCAACTAATCGGCCCCAGGCGTTGTATAGATGCGCTGGATAATCATCGAGCCAGGCTAGACCCCTGTGCCTCAGCACGATAGCGTTGTAAACAACGAGAAGGTCTTCGATATCAGCCTCTAGCCTGGACTCGGCCGACTTCACTTTCTTCTCAACCTCAGTCTCCACCTTGCGAACTTTAGCCACAGCCACATCCCGTTCACCCCGGAGCAGAACAGCCTGCTCGCATGCCTCCTGGGCTGCGTTATTCGCATCATCCTTTTCCTTGGCCATGTCGGAGAGTTTAGCCTTAAGCTCATTGAGTTCCTTGACCGCCGCATCCCGTTCGGTGGTGACTGTAGTATTCCGATGGCCCGTCTCCTCCACCAAGGCAACATGAGTCTGCCTCAACCTCTCCATTTCCACGTTCGCTTCATCACCTTTTTTGGTGGCCTCGATTTCAGATTTCCGAGAAGACTCGGCCTCAGCAGTGAGCACTTGATCGATCTGGTCCCTTTGAGCGAGCTCGGATTCCATCTTCTCGATTGCTTTGGCTCGATCAAAAGCCACCTTGGAAGCCTTCTCTACGGCCTTTACCCACTCTTTGTACTGGGAGTAGATGTCATGAATGTAATCATGCATCATGTTTTCCACTCCAGATGGGATTCTCTTTAAGTGAGGTGGAAAGACATAGCCATCGAAGCATATGTTAGGAAAATCCTTCCTCGTCTGAGCCAATTTAATGGCCCCTTCTCTCGTGGGCTCAGTTGGGACCTGCTCTGCAATTATGGAGGCCGTGGTTTCGACTCTCTGAAGATGAGTCTCGGATCTAGAAGTATGGGAAGATGGCATGTGACGTGGAGGCTCTGGTGGATGTGGAACAAGAATAGGGGGTGGAGATGGAAGTCTAAGAGGAGGAGAACGAGATCTAGACCGATGTCTGTATTCTCTGTCCCTGTCACGCCCTTACCTATCTTGATTAGAGTACTCGCGATCGCGGTCTCTATCTGAATCTCTCCAGTGGGAATCATAATAGGTAGAAGACTTTCGGACCGAGCGAAGGTTCCCGAGCATTGATCCTCTTCCAGACATCGTACCTGAAAACGAGAGACGAAGGAAAAGTTAGTAACTTCTTAGGTTGGACAATTTACAGTTATGAATCGTGTAGTGCAGTGAAGTGTATGTATGTGCAACCCCCCGACCAACCAGAAATGTCAGCCGCACTTGTAGCAAGCGACCCGCTCAGCTCAAGAGCATTGTCAAGCTCCTCCATCCTGATGTCGTGTTGAAACGACACATAATCCGGAATCGGAATATCAACAAGCCCTTCAAAAGGATGCTCTACTTGCAGGGGAGGAGCCTCCGAAATTCTAACCCCCTGATCAGGCAAAGACATGACCATGGATTTCAATCTCATGGATTTAGAACGCTTGTAAGCAGATGCCTTGCCTTTTCTCCTTCCTCCTGAATCTTGGACATCGGAAGAAGGCCCAGCCTGGAGCTCGTTATCAATAGGCGTTCTCTCCAGATCAACTTCTTCAGCTATTACGACTCTGGGAGCCTTGTGCTTCACCCGTTTCTTCAAGACCGCTCTAAGTGTCCCTTCTAGCTGTATGCTCTGCCTCCGCTCAATCAGCCCAACAGTCCTCAAGTTTCTGTCGGTCAGAACCAAGTCGATATGCCTCTCTTCGCCTGGAACCGTTTGGAGAATCCGAACTAGCACTCTGAAGTATCCACCATCAGGTCAGGAGATTGCGGTTGTGAAAGAAGAGAAGTATGTCAGTTTTGAGGTCGGTTATAATTATCCCGATAATTCAAGAGAAAGAATTGTAACGCTTACGTCTATCCAACCATCGCTTAGCAAATCCAGGGGGGCACCGAACGTAGAACCATTCAGTTTTAAAGTAACTTAGCATTCCCCAGGAGCCCGTTACAATTTGGCAGTTCCTGACCGCTTCCAAGAAGGTGAAAGAAGGGCTGTCTCCACGACTCTTAATGTTAAATAGATATCTGATCTCGATCGGCTTTGGTGGTCGAAAGAGAATCTCCATAAACAGAATGAAGGTGCTATTTAGCAAAGTGTATCCGTTGGGGTGTAGCTGGGATGGAGCTATTCCAAGGATTGATAACATCTCCCTTATATATTGGTTGAAAGGAGGAAGTGTTCCCGCCGTAAAAGCATGACGGTTGAAAGCGGTAAAACCCTTCGGGGGATCATGTCGCCTGTCATTTGGCCTAGGCAGTAACACGTCGTCGAGCGACAAGCCATGCCTTAAACAAATATGTCCCAGCATATCTTTAGAGATACCGGATGGCACAGAATCTTGCGGACGACAAATGAACCGGGCGCCTTGAAGCTTGTCCGGAGCTGGATCTATAACTTCGGGTTCGATGACCGGTATCTCGATGATGGAAGGAATTGAACTCGGGAGTTCCTGCTGTTGTGAACTTGAGGGTTCCATGACTAACTAGCTTATGAAAAATCATTGTTAAACAGACAATAACGCTTGTGCATCCCCCAGTGTAAAGTGTGTGAGTGTGTTGTGCAGTGCAGTACTGTATATCACTTGAGAAGTTCTACAGAATTGGAGAAAGCATGTAAACAACGAGACTTCAGAATTCAGTCGGAATGACCATCATCGCTGACCATCACAACCATGCCATCCAGATATTAGCAATCAATACAAGTTAAAATTTGTTATCATTTTGTTAAGTTCTAGTTCCGTCGACGAGCTTCGATAGGCAATCAGATATGCAGTGAAACGATTGAGTCCAATAATGCAAGTTTGAAGCTCGTCGGAGTCAGTTTTTCAAGTGTGCGAGAGGTTGCAAGTTATTAAAGGTTCGATTCATATCGGTCATAAAGGTCCAGTTCGTAACAATAATTCGTGTCCATCTGCATGCAAGTTTGAATCGATTAAAGCTGAAAACTTCGAATCGATCTAGGAGATAGTCGTTTCGAATCGATCCAGGGGATTGTCACTTTGTATCGATCTAGGAGATAGTCATTTCGAGTCAATCCAGTGAATGGTCATTTCGAATCGACCCAGGAAATGGTCATTTCGAATCGATCCAGGAAACAGCCATTTCGTATCGATCATAACTCGACCTCTGTTTCGTAACGCTCACTCTATCCTTCATTTTGTATCGATCAGAGATGTGCCATCTTCGCATCGATCGATGGCGATCCAAGTCAATTGATATTGAATGGCCCCTCCACGATTGGCACGAGAGTGAGATCGATACAAAACACAGTACCTTCCTCTTCACCAATCGATCGATGCGAAGATCGAACTGCCATCCTCTTCTCCAAACGGCGTGAACACCATTATTTTTTCTATCCTCCATCCCTCGACCATGCCCCGAACCAACTCTGACATCGACATCGCCAGGGTTCGGCCACATACGAGAATGGATAAGGAATTGAACTCAAGTCTCATCATTCTTAAGGCGAATTCGTTCAATTGATTACCTTATTTTCGATAACTAGTTTAAGGGATTGAAGGATTTGAATCGATTCGAAGTCGAGCAGTTTTTCCTCTTCTAAGTCTTTTGAGCGATACGAAGACAAGGTAGAAAAATAAAAAGTAAAAAGTTAAAAGTGGATAAGTCCACAGTATTTATATGGACTTGAAAGTGAATGGAATAAACAATTCTCCTCCCAATGGATTCGACCGGTTACAAAGCGTCACCACGGGATCGTTTCGAACAAGCTGTTCGAATCCATGAACTCGAGTCTGTATCGATACGAAGTCTTCACCAAATCCATCGATGCGAAGCCCTTCTTCGTATCGACCACTTTCGACTCCATCTCCAGTGCGGCGATATGAACTGTACAGTTCGATTCCATCGATACGAACGACCGCTTCGTATCCATCTAAGCCCGCATCCATCGATTCGAAATGCTCATTTCGTATCCATCAATGCAATGAATACCGATGCAAAAACAATGTTTTAACCTTCTACACTGATTCAGGAGAGGATCGATATGAAGGAACATTCAAAAACGACCATCGAGCGTTGTTACAATTCGAATCTCACATCGGTTCAGGAGAGGATCGATACGGAATTCGATACGGGATAAACTGACAACGACTCGTAAACATACAAACGTCAACAAGAGTCAGATTAACAGACATGCATATATGTCGGACTAATATTCAATATTCCAGGTTTACAAGAATTGGAAGCTCATTTGATAACGATTACAACAGCAAACGGCTAAACACTAGCATACAACAATCAGTTTCAACAATACAGGGTACATCAGTTGGTAGTCAACAGTTTACATTATCAAGAAAATCAGTCAAAGATTACAGCTTTCATCGAAAAGACAATAACTATTCGGAATGAAGATTGCAGCATTTCAAAGTACATCATGTTTCCACAAGACGCACTTTGAGAGGCAAATGTTATCTCACCTATTGGCAAGGCCGTGACACCAAGGAATTGACTAGTAACCAATGATTGTTCGTCTTAGAGATCGGTTATGCACAGGCTCACTATGGATATCGACGAATTTTTCCCGAGTCCGGATCGAGCTAAAATTGATATGACACGACAAGCGAAGCTATGAGAACTAACGTTCCAAATTTCAATTTAATCCGAGTTCATATGCTCAAGTTATGATCGATGCAACTTGGAAAACCCATCTATTCGTATCTATCGTTTCGAATCGATTGGAGTCGCAACCCATCATTTCGAACAAGACAAGTGCCTCGATACGAAGGGGACTGCTGTTGATCGATTCGAAGTGGACCACGGACTTCGATTCGAAGCAACTTCATCAATACGAACAAACCAACCACCATCGATTCGAACTACACCACCTCCATCGATACGAACTAAGGAACTCTCATCGATACGAACAAGGAAATACCATCGATACAAATAAAGGAAAAGATACAAGGAATACTCGCCATGTCACCACCAGATCACATGCGACCATCGATTCGAAGTAATCGAGTCGAATTGATCGAGTCGAACGAAATGAACTACTGAAAGTCTCAATTTCGTATCGATCATATCTCGAGATCCACAAATCCAAATGCAATGAAATTTTCACAGAAGCTTACGTGCATGCTAAGGAATGTACATGCCAAATTTCGACTCCATTGGACGCAATCTTGATCGATACGAAATCCATTCGTATCGATCACGGATCAGACCGAAACTTCGCGGGCTTGGGCGCGCAGGCCTAGTCACGTGCCAAAGGGTGCCTCCCGAGATTTGAGCGAAATATCAGCCTCCTACACCTATAAATAGACCCCCAAAGCCAACAGAAAGGGGGATCTGCTTCTTCTTTGAATTTTCCAACGCCCAGACTGCCGGATCCAGATCTAAACTCCATAGCTGCTGCTAATAACAAAATTCACTGCTGTAAATCATCATTGTCTGCTGTAATTCGTTGAATTCACTTGTAACCATCAAAGAAACATCAATAAAGCAATCAACTTCATAGTGGACGTAGGCAACACGCCGAACCACTCTAAATTCTTGTGTTTCTGTGCGTTCTTATTACTTTCATTATCTGTTTTTGGAGTTTTTGTTAGATAATCCTCCTTTTCCATTTAATTTCTTCATTTTATCTCTTTAAAAACTTCTGAAGAGTGTTGTGCCCAATTTTGGTACAAACAGTACGGAAAAGTGGGTCGTTACTGTCATTGTATACATATAATCGAATCCAATGTTAATTTTCAATTTCATAAGTTTTCAAAACAGAATTGAAGAGATTTGAACAAGGTAGGCATGTCTAAATTTGTGATAAGTATTTATAAATCTAAACAATACAGAAAATGAAGATAATTTATCTACAGTAACATGAGAATCAAAACATGTCAGTTTATCATAAAAATTCATTGAAAGGAATTGGTGAACAAACATAGATCTAAATAAAAATAATAAAATAAACATGATTTAATCAAACTAAGCATAAGGCATATTTGATTTACATATTGCAAGATGAAAAATTGAAACATGAAGTGAGTCAAGGGAATCTAATTATATTAATCATATGAATGTATAGATGAATTTAATTAAAGATTACTTTTAGATATAGCCAATAAATCACACCTTGAATGATGAATCAAAAATCCTAGAATTCAAAAATCAACCTCCGGATTTTGCAAGGATCATATTACCTAAAGCCTTGAAACACATCTTGAAAATGAATTCCCCATAGGATGTTGCCTAGAAGTCACACCTTGAATGATGATATCTCCTCGGATCTTCAAGATCCATACCCTTTGCTTGCAAGAGATTGATGAACTGCTTTTATTCTATTTGATGTTTTTATTTGGAGTTGAAAGATTTTTTGGAATTTTTTTTGTTTTCTGCCATGAAAAGTTAGGATGAGAGAAAGAAACAGACTGAATGAGAAAGAATGATTCATACGTACATAATGAATTAGAAAATATGTTTTATTTGAAAGAATGAAACTTTTCTCATTCTTTAATTAAAACTTTCCTAATTAATTCCCTTGATTTTTTTCTCTCTCTCCAATCCTTTCTTTACATATATGTCATCAAATGACATAAACTTTCCAATAATCATGTCATCAAGTGACAAAAAATTTCCATAAATCATGCCATCAAATGATATAAATTTTTTATAAATCATTTCATGCAAGTATCTTTAGATTAAAATGATATCGTATATCAATGTGCGCAAATATAACTTTTATAAATGCATTAAAATGATTACAAAAAAGCTTCCAAACATCAAATAAATAATAATTAATATTTCTCAAATATCAATTAATTTCATCAATGTACAACATTTTATAAATTAATTAAACCATGTGGTTTTTCAGAGAATTCATCATTATGGTTGTGCGACTCATAGGTGTAAATTCAGTCAACGATTAATATCGAACTATTCGAATATTAACGTTCACACGTCACTTAACAGGTGGTGTGACATTTTGGCCGAATTTATTGCTTATACATCTTTTGGTAAAAATCCAATTTTACTTATTATAAGCGGTACCTAATAGTGACAATTATTTACACCAATTCTCATCGTCAAAACTATATCACTTTGGATTTATGGAATTTGGTAATGGTCAAAATTCCAATATCATCCACATTCAACTTTATAGTCCAAACACAAAGTCCTTGGTTCAATAATAACAGTTATTATTGACCGAAATGCTCTGGCCAGAGACTTTGATTTTGAGTTGACTTCAGTTGACCGTGATGCTAATCTCATATAACCGAGGAGACGAACCCTCTCTTAAATAATGTTTCACTTATAGTTCTTCCACTCGACCCAACTACAGTCGTTCGATGGACGTCATGCCACGGTTTAACTATAATCAAAGCGGAGCTTCCACATTGAAGATCAATAGTATTCTCAAGTCGAGAGAACTATGTAAATTAGTAACATCGATATTCTCTACTTAACCTTAGTTATATGAACCAGCAGAAAACTATCGAGTGAGTCATTCCATAGTTATCCAATAACTATCAGTACGTACCCCCATGGTGCCCACAGTGGTCATGAGTAATAAACTGCCCAACATTTGGAGAGCGTTATGTACTCCAGTCTCTGATGTATCGATATCCAGTCTCGATACATCTTGAATAGGAATATTTAAAATGGTATATTTGTTTCATTGTGATAAATTACTCACAGTTACAACACTTTATAACTACTATCACAAAACATACCATTTATGGATTTTATATTAAATATACTTTTAATTACGTTAATTAATTAATATAACCACATTTATCAAGTAAATAATAGTAAGAAAACGACTTTATTTCGAACAAGATTGGTTAACAAGTTAGATATACGTAACAAATTACATAATTGCCCCTAGGGCATACCCCTAACTCTATCAATCTCCCACTTGCACTTGGGGTCAATTCTGGAATCTTATTCCAACTTCTCCAATAGGCTTCTCAAAACAAATTGTGTCAGTCTCTTTATGAATGGGTATGCTATTATGTTTTAATTATCTACTCTATCGATCAACTCTCTCCGACGGTTATAAACTGTTTTGTCACATGGAACAATTTGAAGTATGTCTCTCGACTTCTAGTGAGCTCCAAGTTCTGTTATGAACTATATCGCAACATTGTTACCATATAACAATGTTATGTGATTCCCAACATTTGGAATCAGCTTAGTAATAAATTTGTGCACTTGTATATTTTATATACATTGTCTTTATTGTAGCGCTATTCAAGGCGCTACGCTTAGCCTTTTTCATTGAATCAACATGGTCTTTCATTTGGAACATTTCCAACTTAAAGGTTCTTAACTTGAATTTATTATGGACATACTATACCCAATATGACTTATGAAGTTTGAGTTCGAACACTCCTTCATAAGGAGTTTTTGTTTCTGTAAACAATTCTCTAGCATTTCATAAATACACGAGAACACTTCAAACAGCCATTTAGTGATATCAATTTGGATTTGATATTTGCTTCATGTATCAAATACATAAACAAATCATGATATCATAGACAACATAACATGTATGATAATTTCTATTGTCAATGCATAAGGAACTCATCTCACATGTTCCGTATTAAAAATTTAATAAGGTATCTTTGCATGTCGATTTGGGACATTCCCAAGATCTTTTATACTCGCTATAAAAGACATCATTTACAATCCAAAGTTAAGTATTAAAACAACAAAGGTTGATTTTAACACAAGTACATCGTTAAAATCAACAACGTGTTGTTCACTAATTTTAGAAATATCAACGTACCTTTTAACGTTCTTTCTTATGAACACACGCTTCCTCTTCACTTTGATTGAAATCAAACTATTTGTTGTTTCTATCAAAATACTTATTCAATCTTGATGCTGATAAAATGATACTTTTGTATCATTTCTTGGATCATATCCAAAGACTCAAAAGCTCAATAACGCTCCTACTAACTTTGAGACATTTTTAGTTAATATGTGTAAATAGCTTTCTCTTAATCGTTATTTAGAAATTTATATTTCAATACATATATACCAAAACAATAAGTCTTATCAACTGATAATTTTGTGAGTAAATCCGAATTGGCTGGAGCATGTTGAATACTGAATCTATTACGCTATTTTCAACAATTGAAAATTGTGATATTATTCTTATTGACATTGCTCATTTAATTTCTACTGCATTACGCTTGCTAATAAAGACATAACCATGACCGATGGATCACATCCCTTCGGTTACGACCACCAAAATCATATTTTGGTATCGTGCTTGGAATTCTTTCAGATTTGTTTATCATATCATATAGAGTCAATACTCTTAATGGTTAAATTAAACAATCGAGGATTAAATATTTTCGACATTGATAAGAAACTCGTAGTTTCTCTTTAGTGAGCGAGAATACTTATTAGAAACTCTAATGGGATGTGTTTATTAGATTAGTTAATTTCATTTCATCTCATCTAATCAGTTCTATCTATGGATCATATTAAATTCCATTTCGCTACCAATAATTCCTCTAAGAAGTTCCTTCACAATGAAGTTGGTATTTCTTGAAACAACAATTGTTTCTCAGTGCAACAGAATAGGTATTAATAAACTTTCTATGAATTTCTTTATTTATAAAACCGATTTAGTTTTAGTTTACAAAACTTATGTTCAAAACATAAATATGTCATCCAATGACAGTCTTTCCCAAAATCCTTTTAGGCAGATTCATTCAAGATCCCTCATGAACAATACGTGCAATATTTTGACTTGCACAACCTACCAACTCCTTAGCCTAGGATATGTTGGAGTTTCTTATAAACCCTTATCTTGAGGAATTTTGTAAACCGTTATTTAGATGAAATAATATTAGCATTGTGTACTACTCTTAAATACATGACCTCGTAGAATGAAACTCACTCAACTTCACTCACAATTAATCGTACAATGTCCAACAAAGTTCGATTACTCCATATCAATGTATCATTATATATCGTATGGAGGAGTGAATTTTGAGATTCAACCTTTATTCATTTTTAGGTACGTTCGGAACCTATTCCAATATACTCACTCATTCGATCAAGTCAATCATTTCTATCGCATGTTATTTTATTTACTTCTGTTTTATACTATATGAGTTTACCATAGACATACTACATGTTTATCAAATACACAGGTCCATGTTGGTGATAATTCATCAGTGAATGTGATGAAGTATGTAGAACCATTTTGGTATTAACAGACTTATGATTGCATACATCTATGTATCAACCCGAAGAGTTCATCAACTTATGATGCACCTAATGATGGGTGCATAGCTCTTCAATTGTTTGAGATATAATTAAGCAATGTCATATGATTCACAATCATAAAAAAATTATTTCTTAAAACTACGGCTTAGTCTATAATTCAAAAATAACTGTAAATAATATTGAATGCTTCTGTATTTTCCAATGCACCATTTTATTATGAAAACAAATACCACATTATAGTTTTATTTAATAATGAATATTCATAATATTCACATTGAAATATAACTAAATCTATTTTTCAGTCGGCACCAAAAAATAGTCATTATTTCATAAATAATGTTCGACAAGTTTGATGAAAACTATTTTTATAATTTGATTCAATCAACAAATGTTATGTGGGATGCTCCCACTATTTCCTCCATTCTTATAATAGCATACTGAATTCGGAGGTCCAGTATTCACTTAATATAAATTATTTATTTCATATACTGTAACTAATTTATATCAGAGAGTTTTTGATCAAATATCTCAAACTCAAAGAAATAAATCTCATAGAAAACAATTTTCTATCTGAAAATACATTTTGAAATTGAAATCGCATTTCTTATTCCATTGTCAAGTATCAATTATTATTATTACAATTCTCATTTTTGATGTTTCCTTATGAACCAGAATTTACCATTCACTCTCTTCATCCCAATTGTACCTTAGATCACATTTACTCATATACGTTCATTTTTCTTTCTAAATGGTCAAACCATTCAAAAGAAAATCCTTACTACAATATCATAACGAACCTTTACAAAAGCGCATTCGATTATCCTTAATGACATCAAATGTATTGCACTTTACATAAATCGATCAAACCGACATTTCAGCGATCGAGTTCTTAGATTTATACTGTAGTTTTGGTCTTATGTTACAATTAACACAATATGATCTTTTAGGTAGTCAATTGTAACGACCCGATATTTCAACCATTCGCATCCGCATATGTCGGACTTGAATTGCTCGAAATATCGCGTTGTAAATAAAATTTGGCAAATCTCAGAATATACAGTAAATAAATAATCACAGATTACAGACACAGAGTAAAATAATGCAGTGGAAGTAAAAGAAATAGTAGTTCATGAAGCTACTATATAAATATATCAGAGTTACATAAGATATAACAGAAGAAATAGAGTAAACCAGAAGTCTCAATACAATAACCAAGTACAAGCTGAGTAGAACAACGGAACTGAAATAGATAGGACAAGACAAGCAGATAATCTCCAGCGATTCAAATCTCCAAGAGAGTGGAAATCCAAATCTGTGAATAACTCAGGCTGACCCGAGCGTAAAGCAAAACACGAAACACTCGAGTCAGGAAAATATATACTTATATAATGTAAACCAACTCAAGTGAACTGTAATAAAGGTACAAGTAACTTAAAGAATGCTTGGGATCGCCCTTTCTTTAAGGATCCGTTAAACTATTTACTATGTAGTAATATACGCTATATACAGTAGTGTCTAATTAGTAAAGTATAATCATATAGAAAATAGCGTTAAGGGGATGGTGAACCTTAACGCGGTCGGATCTTTAAACCAAAATCGTAGTGGGCTCGATATGGTAGGTGACACGGCACACAAGGCAATGCCAGGGTAGATATACCAATTATGCATCCGGACTGGTGGTGACGCATAGCAGCCACTACCGCCCACCTCGAACAACACTCCCAAATCAAGGGTGCGCACCAAATCAATCACAAGTAATAGAATGGTATCGAAGAAGTGTGTCCGATCAGAGGTGCTACCTCCTTGGCCCGTCAATCGCTCATGTTTTAGCCACCTTATGCCAACTCACGGGAGTTGGGTCCACGTATATACCTTAGGATCGTCGCCACCATCCTACTTCATTCTGGAAACTTATTATTAACATTAACATTTTTAAAATTTTAGAAAAATATTAACATTTTTAAAATTATTAACATTTTAAAAAAATTTAAAATCATTAACATTTTTAAAATTATTATTACTTAATAAAAATCATTAAATTCATCCTTTAAATCAAATTTGTCATATATTCATACTTTACATAAATTCCATTTATAAACAAAATCATAAATTTCAAAATTTACTTATATTTCAAATTCTACTTCACCATTTACTTAATTCATTATTTAATTTATAGAAAATCACTAATATTTCTATAAAAGTCATTTTTAATTAAATTTAAATCAAAATATTATACATTTTACAATTTAAAATATTTTTCAAACATTTTAGAAAAATATTATATAAGCCACGGGTCTGTATATAGTTTTCTAACCTAGGTCAAGTGATACGGATATATATCATTTTAATCCGCAGTTTACAAAGAAAAACCGGGTTCTACATTTCAAACCCGCAATCCCAAGTTAAATGAATGAATTTGAAAACCGCTCAGGCCTATCATTTCAGCCCATAACGATATTCCCTTATTCTAAAGTCCGTTCGGGTATGTATCATTTCAACCCATAGTGATTCTAGTCTATAGGGAACTTGCAATGGTGATAACAGAATAGCATGAAATAACAGTAACATATGATATAACAGGTTTAATAACAGGTGTGAACATCATATGATAATAATATAAGCATATATAACATGATGACATACATTACAGATTCAAATAGTGTTGGTTTATCAGTTATATAGGTACATATTGTCTGGTGAGAATAACTCACCTGTATTGAGCTGGAGATTACAACCAAGGCACACAACACAAACACAATGAAGGCACGACAACTCGAATACAACTTGAAAGTGGAGAGCCAAAGCTAATAGCCTTGAATACATTTATACAAAACAATACAATTTATATAAGTTTCAAAACAATTCAACACTAGACAATGTTAGAAATCAATGCCCAAAACCAAGACAAATGTTTTTCACTTGTTCTCAACTTCACATACTTCAGTTATGGACTGAAATAGCACAGCAAAGGCATGAATTAAGGTCTGGTTTGGGTCCCTATAGGGTTGGCCTAGCATGGGTTTGATGGTGAAGAGAGGTATAGGTGCAACAAATCTACACTACAAGGCAAATACAAGGCAAAAATCAACATTTCAAGGCTATGAATGGGTTCGACCAGAGGCTATGTGGGTAAGGCCTGATGTCCAGATGGTGGTGGATGATGTGGCAGAGGGTGGAGGCCAGGTCAGAGGTGGTGATGGTGGAGGAAGTGGAGGCTAAAGGTGGTAGAAGGTGATGGAAGGTGATGTTGCAATTCTAGGCTTGGTTTGCAAAGTATGTGATGGTTTTGTGCATTTTGGTGGTGAGGCTTGCCTTGGGGTTGCTCGACCTGATGGGGTGGAGGACTGGAGGGGGTGATGATCAGAGAATGAGGTGGTGGAGGTCGGCCAAGGGCTGGTGGAGGAAGAGCCAAGCAAATCTATTGAGAACAAGAGCAAAACAACATAAGAAAAATCAAGTAAAACAAGATAAGAAGAAGAAAGTTTTACCCAAAAATTTCTCAAGCAATGGAGGTCGGCTATTTTGGTGAATGAGATGTTTTATTTACGAAAATGAAGTGAAAAATGATCACCTGAAAGAAAGAAAGAGGTCGGCCAAAAGAAATGAATGCAAGAGTTAAGGAAATGAAGAGACGGGAAAACAAAAGGACAAAAGCAACTAAAGAGACACAAACCTTTTCAAATTTCTTTTATATATATATTTGTAATTTATAAGTACATATAAAAACTGAGAAATAAATATAACAACTCAGAAATAAAAATAAATATATAAAATAAATAATTAAATTTTGAATAAATAGAATTTAAATTAAGAAAATGGCTTAAAAATGCAAACTAGGCTTTAAAAATTAGAAATAACTTCAGTACACTTTGGAAAAATCTATTTTAATTTAAATACATGTAGAATGAATATAAATAAAGTAAAAACAGCAAATAAAAGTGAATGCATAAAATAAATAAATAAATTTTAATTATATATAATTAAATTAAGAAAATAGCAAAGAAAATGGAAACTAGGTTTCAAAAATTGAAATAAATTCAAGTAAACTTTAGAAAAATTATACTATCACTTTAAAATTATTAAAAGATAAAAAAATACATAAAATAACATATTAACACATACTAAAATAAAATATGAAAAAGAAAATATAATTTATACAATTTAAAATAACAAAATTGCAGAATAAAACAGTTTATACACAAAATTGAAAATTACATAACTTCTACAATATAAGTCCGTTTTCAACGAAACGAAAAGCAGTATTCATGGAATTAAATCTATTTTCATAATAAAAGATAAAATTTAAGAATTTGAAATATTTAAATTTAAAGTTCAAAAGTCAAAGTTTGACCAGTTTGAATAGAAATTCACTTTTCAGTGAAATATCTAATTTATACTAGTTTGAACTATAAATCACTTAATAATCAACATTTATATTTAAAATGAAATGTTTGAAATAGAACAAGTTTAAAATAATTTAAAATAAAAATAAAGTCAAAATTAAAATATATGCAAAAATCTAGGGTTGTTACACTCTCCCCCACTCAAAACTTTTCGTCCCCGAAAAGGAATGAGGTACGGGAAAGCACAAGAAAAGGATAGAGTGAAATAAGATTAAGACAAGATGACAAGAAGATTGAAATTATACCTGATAACTATTGTTATAAGTAAGTTTAATAAGGTGGAGATGATCTTCCCAAGATCCTCCAGAATCAGGAACACAAGCACGAAAAGATCTTCTAGAATCTGATTTTACTCTTTCCGCTTGACTGACGGTCTGTGGGTGGAAAGCAGTGCTCAGATTTAAAATGAGTACCAAAGATTATAAAGATTATAGAAATATTTCTAAGCGAAAAGATTATAGATAGATGCCTATACCAGTCTGTAGCAAGATAAGGAAAAATAAGGACAACTAACAGACAGTTTGAAAAACAAAATTAGGTAATAAGTTTGAAAAACAAAATAAGATAATAGGTTTGAAATTTCTATGGTTTCAGCTTGAATTGATAATTAATTACATAAGTTAAATAAATCTTACTATTTCTAATTTCATTATCTTATCATCCAATTTTCTTAAACTAACAAATTTCAAAAATCATGAATTTGAAAAAAAATCATTATTATACTCAAAATGTACTTAATAAATTTAATTCCTCTTTATTCATAATTAAAATTAAATTTATCCCTCTCAATATCTTTTTATCACCTATGTTAAATATACTTACACTTATTATAACTGTTTTAATTTATTATTAGCTCCTTTAACCTCATTTTTGTGTAAATTATTCCATTAACCTTTTATTCTGTTTACCTCAGTTAATCTTTTATAACTAAAATTTAAGTGGATAACATTTATTATAACCACTCAAATTTTATTTATAAAACTTTTTATACTATATATTATCCAATTACATTGTTAACTTCTAAAAATTAAGGTAAGTTATATTGAATGCAATTGTATTATACAAATAAAACTTTCAAATTCAATCATTTTAATTATTCTTTAAGCTAAAATGTAATTAAATTTCTGATTCCCTTCAAACCATTTAGAGGTAAATAAATGTATGCACAAAATTTGTCAAATCAAATTTTAAATCATATATCTATATATATTATAAATCAAATCATCTTTTAGAAATTCATATCAATCAAGTTTCCCAAAATAAAGCTGTAGCAAGACTACAGAATGGTTGCTTCACTTCGAAACTCGAAAATGAAAGTCGATGATGCTGCAGTCATCACCGAAATTATTTTCCAGCGACAAAGAGAAGAGCACAAAATTTTAAACTTTAAAATTCTTTGGAAACAAATTTCTATTCGAAAATACTTTAAATAATATATCCCTTTTAAAACTTTAAACACAAGGTTTGAAACCATCGAAAATTAAATTCTCAAATCCTTGATTTAAATTCATTTCAGTTCCGAAATCAATTTATAAACAACTATTTATAAATTCATTCATAGAACAATAAATGATAAATCAAGTATTATCATTTTAAATAATCAATTTAAATCAATTTATTAAGTTCCATAAATTTGCTTATATCAAAATTTATTTCATTAACCAAATTTTAAAATAATATTGTGTCAGTTTGTTCTGTCAAAGTGTTTTAGAAATCCTATCGATAGCGTTGATCAGACGAATCGATTGGAAACCCAAATCAACATCAACAACTCAAACAACACAATATACAAAACAAAACATAGATTTACAGGTACAATTTTAAAAATGTTTGAAGATATTTTTGGAAACAAGGACAAGATGATTAATTAACAAAATATGAAGATGGATAAGCTTAGATAAATTGCGGGCAACCTTAACCGGGTCAACCGTGACTTAATAAATAAGATCAAATGTGGATGTTTCTGGGGTAAATCTACATCCGATCTCAAGAGATAGAATTTGGAATAACAAAAGATATTAGCATCTAAACCAAGGATAGATATAAATCTCTGGTGAATCGATGCAAATTTGTAAAGGAGTTTCCCCCTTTACCAGAAAATTAAAATATTGGTGAGACAGCCAATTCACTATAAAGATCATTCGAAGTGGAGTTATGTAATACTCCAAAATCAAAAGAAGATGAATAGTGAGGGACAAGAATGAATTTTGGAACCGCAGGGAACGTTCCAAAAATTCAAAGGAAATTCGAATCAAGGGGAAAAGATTCAAACTCGAACGAAAGTGATTCTGTAAATAAATCTACTCCATATGCTGAGTTTTGCCTCAAAGCCAAAGCTCTGATACCAACTGTAACGACCCGATATTTCAACCATTCGCATACGCACATGTCGGACTTGAATTGCTTAAAATATCGCGTTGTAAATAAAATTTAAAAAATCTCAGAATATACAGTAAATAAATAATCACATATCATGGACACAGAGTAAAATAATGCAGTGGAAGTAAAAGAAATAGTAGTTCATGAAGCTACTATATAAATATATCAGAGTTACATAAGATATAACAGAAGAAATAGAGTACAACAGAAGTCTCAATACAATAACCAAGTACAAGCTGAGTAGAACAACGGAACTGAAATAGATAGGACAAGACAAGCAGATAATCTCCAGCGATTCAAATCTCCAAGAGAGTGGAAATCCAAATCTGCGAATAACTCAGGCTGACCCGAGCGTAAACCAAAACACAAAACACTCGAGTCAGGAAAATATATACTTATATAATGTAAACCAACTCAAGTGAACTGTAATAAAGGTACAAGTAACTTAAAGAATGCTTGGGATCGACCATTCTTTAAGGATCCGTTAAACTATTTACTATGTAGTAATATACGCTATATACAGTAGTGTCTAATTAGTAAAGTATAATCATATAGAAAATAGCGTTAAGGGGATGGTGAACCTTAACGCGGTCGGATCTTTAAACCAAAATCGTAGTGGGCTCGATATGGTAGGTGACACGGCACACAAGGCAATGCCAGGGTAGATATACCAATTATGCATCCGGACTGGTGGTGACGCATAGCAGCCACTACCGCCCACCTCGAACAACACTCCCAAATCAAGGGTGCACACCAAATCAATCACAAGTAATAGAATGGTATCGAAGAAGTGTGTCCGATCAGAGGTGCTACCTCCTTGGCTCGTCAATCGCTCCTGTTTTAGCCACCTTATGCCAACTCACGGGAGTTGGGTCCACGTATATACCTTAGGATCGTCGCCACCATCCTACTTCATTCTGGAAACTTCACCGCGTACACATTTGTCAAAGTGGTTTTCGGTATCGACAGAGAGTATGTCCATATCCGATCCCGGTCTCTTTAACAACCAATCGTTATTATAACCCGTGGTTATAATTTAAAACGGTTTATACTTCAAAATAGAATATCATTTCAAATCCAAATCTTTATCAAAATAAAGATTAAATCAATTCCAAACCATTTCAATATATTTAAAATATCATATCATTTCAAAACTTCATTTCAAATCATTTCAATATATCAAAATATCATATCTTTCCAAAACTTCATTTCAAATCATTTTAATATATCAAAATATCAAATCTTTGCAAAACTTCATTACAAATCATTTTTATATACCCAAAATATCATTTGAGTTCAAATCTAAATATTCAACTTTAAATACTTTTTAAATTCAAAGATATCATTCATTTATTATCATTTCAAGTCACCTTTTAAATAGTTTATATTTCAATCAAAATAATTCATCTAAACCATTTAAAAGTGTAAGTATTATATTTCAATTCAAGTATTCAATTTCCAAAGTTTCAATTCAATTCAATCATTTATTTCAATTAAATTTCCATAGACCATTTCAAATCTTATAAATTTCAAATATAGATTTAATTCACAAAATAACTATTCAAATTATAAAATAAATTCCAAAGCTTTATTATCCTATATTTCATAAGTCCAATATCTTTTAAATAGATTCAAATTACAAGTAAACCAAATATTTTTCATACTAATTTAAACTTCAATTATTCATTCCAAGATTTAATATCATTTCAAATTCATTTCAAAATATCATTTCAAAACATCATTTATTTAATTTAAATTTAAATACCATTTAATCACATTTCAAAATAGTTGTATTTCCTAAATCAACTATTCCATTTAAATCATTTAAAGTCAATTCATTATATTTAATAATTAAATATTTTATTTCCAAAATTTAATCTTTTTCAAAGATCACTTATTCATTTGAATTTATTAAACAAAAAAAATTCAATTTTCGCAGCACTTAGAAAATGCTACGAAATATTATGTTTAAAAACAGTTCATTAACAAAAGACGACATTTAAAATGCTGTAATATTTTACTTTAGTTTCAATTAAAATCTTAGTTAAATTTAACCACTATAGCACTAACAAAGTGCTATAATAATCCTTAGTTCAAATTTGTTACTTGGTTCATTTAAAACAACTACAGCATTTTCCAATGTTGTAATATCTTTACATTACATTTCAAAAATGCTGTTAATCAAATTCAGAGTTTTATTTACCATTTCACACATAATTAACTTTTAATATAAATCATTTTAACTTATAAAAGCATATATTTTCACATTTTAAAACAATCATTTAAATACCTTTATTTCTATGATTTTATAAAGTCAAATTTCCATACAAAAAACCAAATTAAATAACAATTAAATTTCATTTCTTTAATTAAATTCTTAACTTAACAACTAAGTTTAGATTTCCAAAATATAACTTATTTCCATTTATTTTACATAATTAAAATTTCACTTTTAAACAAATTTCACAAAATTCAATTTAAGTTATACTTCCAAATTCAGCTTAACTATTCATTTATTTCATATTTTAAGTAATACAAAATCATTAACATTTTTAAAATTATTATTACTTAATAAAAATCATTAAATTCATCCTTTAAATCAAATTTGTCATATATTCATACTTTACATAAATTCCATTTATAAACAAAATCATAAATTTCAAAATTTACTTATATTTCAAATTCTACTTCACCCTTTACTTAATTCATTATTTAATTTATAGAAAATCACTAATATTTCTATAAAAGTCATTTTTAATTAAATTTAAATCAAAATATTATACATTTTACAATTTAAAATATTTTTCAAACATTTTAGAAAAATATTTTATAAGCCACGGGTCTGTATATAGTTTTCTAACCTAGGTCAAGTGATACAGATATATATCATTTCAATCCGCAGTTTACAAAGAAAAACCGGGTTCTATCATTTCAAACCCGCAATCCCAAGTTAAATGAATGAATTTGAAAACCGCTTAGGCCTATCATTTCAGCCCATAACGATATTCCCTTATTCTAAAGTCCGTTCGGGTATGTATCATTTCAACCCATAGTGATTCTAGTCTATAGGGAACTTGCAATGGTGATAACAGATATAAATAACAGAATAGCATGAAATAACAGTAACATATGATATAACAGGTGTTATAACAGGTGTGAACATCATATGATAATAATATAAGCATATATAACATGATGATATACATTACAGATTCAAATGGTGTCGGTTTATCAGTTATATAGGTACATATTGTCTGGTGAGAATAACTCACCTGTATTGAGCTGGAGATTACAACCAAGGCACACAACACAAACACAATGAAGGCACGACGACTCGAATACAACTTGAAAGTGGAGAGCCAAAGCTAATAGCCTTGAATACATTTATACAAAACAATACAATTTATATAAGTTTCAAAACAATTCAACACTAGACAATGTTAGAAATCAATGCCCAAAACCAAGACAAATGTTTTGCACTTGTTCTCAACTTCACATACTTCAGTTATGGAATGAAATAGCACAGCAAAGGCATGAATTAAGGTCTGGTTTGGGTCCCTATAGGGTTGGCCTAGCATGGGTTTGATGGTGAAGAGAGGTATAGGTGCAACAAATCTACACTACAAGGCAAATACAAGGCAAAAATCAACATTTCAAGGCTATGAATGGGTTCGACCAGAGGCTATGTGGGTAAGGCCTAATGTCCAGATGGTGGTGGATGATGTGGCAGAGGGTGGAGTCCAGGTCAGAGGTGGTGGTGGTGGAAGAAGTGGCGGCTAAAGGTGGTAGAAGGTGATGGAAGGTGATGTTGCAATTCTAGGCTTGGTTTGCATAGTATGTGATGGTTTTGTGCATTTTGGTGGTGAGGCTTGCCTTGGGGTTGCTCGACCTGATGGGGTGGAGGACTGGAGGGGGTGATGATCAGAGAATGAGGTGGTGGAGGTCGGCCAAGGGCTGGTGGAGGAAGAGCCAAGCAAATCTATTGAGAACAAGAGCAAAACAACATAAGAAAAATCAAGAAAAACAAGATAAGAAGAAGAAAGTTTTACCCAAAAATTTCTCAAGCAATGGAGGTTGGCTATTTTGGTGAATGAGATGTTTTATTTACGAAAATGAAGTGAAAAATGATCAGCTGAAAGAAAGAAAGAGGTCGGCCAAAAGAAATGAATGCAAGAGTTAAGGAAATGAAGAGACGGGAAAACAAAAGGACAAAAGCAACTAAAGAGACACAAACCTTTTCAAATTTCTTTTATATATATTTGTAATTTATAAGTACATATAAAAACTGAGAAATAAATATAACAACTCAGAAATAAAAATAAATATATAAAATAAATAATTAAATTTTGAATAAATAGAATTTAAATTAAGAAAATGGCTTAAAAATGCAAACTAGGCTTTAAAAATTAGAAATAACTTCAGTACACTTTGGAAAAATCTATTTTAATTTAAATACATGTAGAATGAATATAAATAAAGTAAAAACAGCAAATAAAAGTGAATTCATAAAATAAATAAATAAATTTTAATTATATATAATTAAATTAAGAAAATAGCAAAGAAAATGGAAACTAGGTTTCAAAAATTGAAATAAATTCAAGTAAACTTTAGAAAAATTATACTATCACTTTAAAATTATTAAAAGATAAAAATATACATAAAATAACATATTAACACATATTAAAATAAAATATTAAAAAGAAAATATAATTTATACAATTTAAAATAACAAAATTGCAGAATAAAACAGTTTATACACAAAATTGAAAATTACATAACTTCTACAATATAAGTCCGTTTTCAACAAAACGAAAAGCAGTATTCATGGAATTAAATCTATTTTTATAATAAAAGATAAAATTTAAGAATTTGAAATATTTAAATTTAAAGTTCAAAAGTCAAAGTTTAACCAGTTTGAATAGAAATTCACTTTTCAGTGAAATATCCAATTTATACTAGTTTGAACTATAAATCACTTGATAATCAACATTTATATTTAAAATGAAATGTTTGAAATAGAACAAGTTTAAAATAATTTAAAATAAAAATAAAGTCAAAATTAAAATATATGCAAAAATCTAGGGTTGTTACATCAATCAAATTGAATAATCGCTCTCATAGTACTGTTTGTTGGCTTATTTCGAATGAACTATATTCATTGAAGTATCGTACATTACGAACTATGATCGTTCACCATACAACATTTATATGTGTTAGTATATGGATCAAATATCCATAGTCTTATATTGCTTTTAGAGTTTGAAATTCATAGAATGCAATACACGGTCTCAACCAAATAAACACATAGTGACATATTATGAACGAATTAAGTCGTTGTAAAAATCAAGCACTTGCATGGAATAGAAAACATTAATATGCAATAGGCATTTAATAGCGAGTATTATAGTATACTTCCATTTGTCAATTTTCAATTCGGTTCATTTGTATATATTAATTGATATATGTTTTATCAATCATATTAAATGCACAAATTTATCATTGTAGATAATTATAACATTATTTAGCATATGTTCTTACAATAGTAGAAATGTTAAATGTTACCATTTCATTTTTCTACTAAAGCTCTCACTAGTCTTTTTTGTTTCTCCAAACCCTAAGATGAGACATAAAAGTCTTTCGACTTCACTAGTGGGTATTAGGACTCGTTTGTCTTGGTATTTTTTGCCTTGAGTTTGCTCAACAAATCATAGCCCCGGAAATGATGAATAACTCCTTATCGATTGTATCACATACAACTCCTAACCCATGTTTCCTTGTCCTAATCTTATTTCGACCTTGAGTTTGCTCAACAAATCGTAAGAGATTATTCACTAGTACCTACTATATCATGACGGCCTAAGTATAGTATATGTACCTTGAGTTAGCTCAATAAATACATATAGTTATCTTACCTCATTTATTTAATATATTAATAATACTACACAACATCCCTAGCTTGAGTTTGCTCAACAACTAAGGAGTATGCAAGTAATTTGTTAATATATATATATATGGTAGAGGACAAAATTATATTGAAGACTCATAATCTTCAGTATATTATATTCCGCGATATTAACTTATGGACTAATGTATTTCTTGTGAAATACCCTTATGATTCAAGTGTCGGATACATTAGAAATCACGGTATACGTACATTTACGTATGTGTTTTTTCCTTAAGTCTATTTGGATTTTTTTAATATTCCACCTTTAGTTTATACATTCATATCATATAATTTTTATTGTTATATAACTTTTATATTTCATATTACTTATATGATAGTCTTTTGTATAATATTTTATTCAATTAAATATTATTTAATTAATTTAAATTAATTAACTCTTTAATTAATTTTATATTAGTACTCGAATATAACATTTATATTTGACATATCTACTATAACCTTTATAGTGTATGCTATAACTTTATAATATAACACATATATCTTATATATGCATATTTTTATTTAATTAATTATCCTTTAATTAACCAATTTTAATTAAAGTATATTAATTTTAAAATTTGTCTTTTTTTGAAAATGGGTTTCTTTTATTGCTTTAACATAATAAACATTACAAAGTACAACACAAGTAGTAGCCCAAGCAATTGAAAGGCTATACTATCTACTAAACACCGAATATATACATCCAAGTACAATATAAAATCCCCTCCTAATATTAATTCTGCTCTTCATTTTAATAGCATCACTACAAGCCCAGTTATCAAGTCTTCAACCCATTAATGAATGTGAACGTTTTTTTGGGCCATCTGATCTTCCTTGTATGTTACCATCTAAACAAAATTCGGGGTTATGTATGAAACCTCCTCACGTGATTCCTGAACGAGACAGTTATTATAACTGACATTCATTCCTCACGCAACAACCATCTTCTCCTTCGCATATCACATGACCATGTCCGCTTTCTCTTGCGATTGGCAATCCCCTACAGTGCTCCACTTCTAGATGATGAGTGGGTGTTGCAAAATGGGTACGCAATACGTGATCCTATATCCTTCGAGATCCTCCTTGAGTTTGCCACTTTGAATCGTCATAGTTAGTGATTGCATCAATATATGCACAAAATCACGCATCGATTTGAGTAATGCCTTGCCACCAAACACATAACTCCTTCTATTTCCCAATCGGCTGTCGCGGTTTTATGAAATTAGCCCATGCTAATTTTGGGGTTCAAACTCCTTGAGTGATCAACCATCATCTGAAGGTCGGTGACACAATTCCAAATCTTCAATTTCATCTGATGATGTGTTATGTGTGATTCCAGAATTTATTCCTAATTGAATCGCCGAATTTTCAAATTGGCCTTTCATGTGGTATTGAAAAGCTTGGATTCGCCAACGAAATAAATACACAAAGGGATATTTACTAGATTGACATTTAATTTACAGATCCCAGATCAACTGATAATCACCAAGTGGTAAAACTCTAGAAACGATTTTAGTGATGTTACCTGAAACATTCTTCGATACGACATATGATTTTATACAATAAGACTCGGTTTCGCCGCTATCGAGTATTACTTGTCAGATCCCCAAATCGATCGATTTCTTAAATTTCACCAACAGTGAACACCGTTTCGCCTTATCAAGAAAGCATTAGGCACTAGAGAATTTGAAGGTGTTCTGCCTACTAATATCATACACGCCCAAAATATATTACTTTGAATCTCTGTGGGCTTTAAAATTTATCTTATATACATACATGTATACTTATGTTATCTTAAACACTTTAAAATAACATAACATGTATCAACATATATAATACATGCATATAATTATTAAACTCAATTAATTAATTTGTTTTATTAATCTTATTAATAAATTTTAAATTTCAAAATTAACATTTAAATAATTTCAAACATTTTGGAATTTTCATTTCATTTTCAAACATTTTGAAAACTTATGTTATATTATAACCAATTATACTAAACATGTTTTTATTTTAAATTTAACTTTTAAATTTAAAATCTTGTCTTAAATTTCAAAACTATTTTGAAAATTAGCCCAAGGCCCAATTAAAATTGGGCATTTGCTATCAGGGGCAACCTTTAGGCTCACTTCACCATTTAGGCCAGGCAGGTAACCAGGTAGGACAGGGTACTTGATTACCCAATTCCAATCCTAAAATCACCTTTCTAGACACTATATTAAGTGCGCAAGCTTAATAAGCTAGCCCTAACGTGACTAATTTAGACCACATAGGCTATTGGGCTCTGATACCACTGTTGGAACTGGGTCAGCCCGCAGCGGAAGAAATTGGTGAATTTCAAAAAATTTATCATTTTGGATCTTTAATGGGCCTATGAAGTCTAATTACACTTAGAACTTTTCTAAGTATCTTTTAAATAAAACCAAATATTTTATTTTATTTGGAAAAAAGGAAATTTAAATTTAATTTCAATTATAGGTATTATAATGAATGTATCGAATACATTTGTAACAACCCGCATATTTTACAATTATATATTTAAATGTTTTATTTAAACATAGCATCGTTAGTTGAAATTAGAGTCCAAAAAGTGACTTTTTGTATATAGTCGATTCCCGACTTAGGACTACTTTCGTTGAGTCCAAATCGACGTTTACAACTTGTTTAGATATAAACATTGTTTTATTTAGGGTTGATTTGGGTTTTGGCATTTTTAGTTGGGCTTTGGGCTTTGTTCTAGCCCATCAACCCTCTTCTACCAATACCCCTAACTCCTCTCCTCTTCCTTCATTCCATTCACAATTTCCTAACACTCCAAGCTAAAGGAAAAATGGTGGAAAGAGGAAATTAAAATTCCTAAGCCCTAGCTTTTCTTAGGAATTCAAATTCAAGTTATAAATCAAAGAGAAGCTTAGGTAAGCATCCTCTTCATCTTCTCTATCTCAATCTCTCTTCAATTTTTAGAATTTCCTATAACCTAACTTAGGAAATCTTTGCATGTGATACTAGATTAGATATTCTAGAGGTGTAGTTGAAAAGGAATTGATCTTAGCTTGTTTTAAAGCTTATCTTTTCTATTTTTGAGTTTAAAGGTGAGTTCTTGAACTCACATCTATATATGTCTATAGCTTTGATTATTATTAGGTATGAATTTCTAACATTTATTTCTTATTCAATTGCATTTGAATTGAATTGGTTTGGTGAATTTTTCCTAATTTTGGTATTTTGAAGTCAAAATTTATGAAAACCCTAGTATGGGTGTTTAGACATATTGTTTTGGGTATATTGATGAGCCTATAGGGCTGGGTTGTCGCTAGGCATGAATCCTTAGTCGCAGTTGCTCATTCAATTGCTTCCGAATCAATGAAGTTAGGTTCGTTTGCCTATTTTTGGGCTTTGCAAATTCTGTCCCGCTACAGGCGACAGACATCTGTGGATTATCCATAGACGTCTGTGGCCCCGGGGTTAAAAATTCCAGAAGCAGGGGACAGACATCTGTGGGTTCAGGAATGAAATTCCAAAGACCTATCACAGACGTCTATGAAATTCCCACAGACGTCTGTGGCCGCCAAAATTCTGGAATGGGCTATTTCTTATGTGGATTTCCGATTTATTGATTTTTGACGATCCATATAGTTATTGTCAATTAATACCAACTTTGATAATTTCCTTTCTGGATTTTTGGTATTTCCATTTGATGGATTTGATATTGATCTCCATGGTTCTGATTCACGTTATTGAAATGTGGATTTTATGATAGATTGTCTTTATGATCGTTTCTATGATTTGTCACTTTAAAGACATAGGTTTTATACTAGTAATAAATACTAAAACTCGTTCACAAAAATGATTTCAACACTACTTTTGATACAAAGCTCGATTTTTAAAACCGTTTCCCAATCTATTAGTATATACAAACATTTACCTCATTCGGATGAGAATTCCAATTAAATGACTTAGTAAAACAAGTGGTATGAAACGCTTGCGTTCACTTTGTTGGTTAATTCTAGGACTTGTTCGATTGAAAACTTTTGACAATTTTCGAGTGGAAATCTACAATTTGTTCATAAATATTTAAGTTAAGCCAGTGGTTAGGGGACATTAAGCTAAACTCATTTTTTAACTAGCTTAGTGTAATTTACACTTATTGATCAATGATGATCATTTTATGATTTAGAGTTGCGATTAGAAATGTCTCTCTGTCCGCATGGGGGACTGTACCCCGTTCTGTGGAGCTTCGGCTCATTTTATGGGGTAGCGACCCATGGTCTTTTGACCATTCGTGGAGCTTCGGCTCATTTTTATGGGATAGCGTCCTGCTTGTGATACACGTGTTGGTGAGTTTTCATGCTTCCGTTTGTGATAGGCCTCTCCCCCTTTGTGTTTTCTGGATTTCTAGTTATTGATTTCTGGAATTTGTGTTTCACCAATTATTGTGATTTGCTTTGATAAGCTTTATAAATATTTGTGATTTGGTGAATAAAAATAAAGAATATGATATTCTTTTTGGGTGTTTGAGAAAACTTGAGATATTGTATGATTTTTATTGTTATCATATATATTTCTCATATCTCTTATCCTATCTCATCTTACATGATAATTATAGCTAGACTGATCCATTTATTATTTTTCTTCTTAAATAATACTCGGGTCAGACCGAGGTGTTTCAGGTGCTTCCACTTGACTTCTTAGCACACTTTTGGCTAACTACTTTAGCTTAGTAGTTTTTATCTTTCATATATCCGAGATAGAGACTCTTTGATGTATACATATTCTTTTGTGTAGTACATGTACCTATTCTTTTGTGATGTAGTGGATCATGTATGACCACTACTATGATGTTAACTTCTATGTGTTATATTCATATCTGTTTCCACCTTAGTGATATGAATATCTATGCCTGATTTTATGTTATGATTATTTTATATTGTTTCCGAATGGCATTTAGCCACTGTGTAGTAGATTTGAGTTTGAATTGGATATGTCAGATTTCCTCTTGAAATGAAATGCGTGACATACCATCTGACATATCGGTACTCGCTCAAATCAATTATACAGTTGGTCGCTCCTCAACAGCCTTATTCTTCACACTAGCCGACGGCATTACCCTGTAGTGTCCTTGGTTAGTGTGAGTATAGAGGTGGGGCGTCACAATATTCATTTGCATAAAGAGTAAATGCAATATACAACCGATGTATAAATGGAATATGTACAGGTGAATTAAGAGAAAGGGACCATTTTTTCTCTCTCTTACTCTATCCAATTAATAAAGAGAAGATAATGACAGAATATAAAAGGAGGGAAATGTTTCGTTTCTCTCCCTCTCTTACCCTATTCAATTAATAGAGAGAAGATATGGTAGAGTATAAAAGAAAGAAAACCATTCATTTCTTACCCTATTTAATTGTAACAATTAATATATTAAATAACATTTATTACTTATCCATCAAATTTAAACACGCCTATGGTATCTAAATTTTATTAATGAAATGTATGCATACATTAATAATAATTACTGACACATACATACATACCTACATATAAGTGAAAAACTATTAATTGTTTTAAATAATTTAAAGTCCAAAATTAACATTAGTAGATATGATTTCAATTAAGAAAGGTTTAAGAAAACAAAATTGTTACATTATTGCTCATAATCTTTGTACAAGTTTGAATTAAACTAAAAATTTATATTCTATATATATGATAATTACAATTCAATAATTTAGATCTAAACAACACACATTTGCAAGTATTGTAGAATATGATATTTTATATATACGTTTTATAAAAGGTTTTTGGTTTTAAAGTTAACAGTTTTCATTAAACTTTTAATTTAAGAATGAAACAATACTTTAAATTTTACATGAAATTTTAAATATAGAAAATAACAAAAAACTTTTATTTGCATTAAATTCCATTCAATAATCTTAAATCAAAGTTTTCCCTTTTATAAAACAAATATTAAAACAATTGTACACACAGATTTAACATATGAATAAGACTAATTTCAAGGAATGGTAGACAAATTGACATATATGTAATTCATTAGCAACTAAATAAGTGAATATTATGTCATTGTATACATAAAATCTCATCCAATGTTAATTTTCAATTTCATAAGTTTCCAAAATAAAATAGAAGAGATTTGAACAAGGTAGACATGTGTAAATTTATGATAAAAATTTACAGATCTAAACAATATAGAAAATGAAGATAATTTATCAGCAGTAATGTGAGAATCAAAACATGTCAATTTATCATACACATACACTAAAAGGAATTGATGAACAAACATAGATCTAAATAAAACTAATACAATAAACATGATTTAATCAAACTAAGCATAAGGCATATTTCATTTACAAATTGCAAGATGAAAAATTGAAGCATGAAGTGAATTGTAGGAATCTAATTATATAAATCATATGAATATATAAATGAATTTAATTAAAGATTACCTTTAGATGCAGCCAATAAATCACACCTTGAATGATGAACCAAAACTTCTAGATTCAGAAATCAGCCTCTGGATTTTGCAAAGATCATATTACCCAAAGCCTTGAAACACACCTTGAAAATGAATTCCCTTTAGGATGTTGCCTAGAAGTCACAGCTTGAATGATGATATCTCCTCAGATCTTCAAGATCTCCATCCTATCCTTACAAGAAATGGATGAACCACTTTTGTTTTATTCTATTTGATGTTTTTATTTGGAGTTGAAAGATTTTTTGAAAAAAAAATTGTTTTTGTTTTTTGCCATGAAAAGTTAGGAGAGAAAGAAACAGACTGAATGAAAAAGAATGAATTGTACGTACATAATGAAATAGAGAATATATTTTATTTGAAAGAATGAAACTTTTCTCATTCTTTAATTAAAACTTTCCTAATTAATTCCTTTGATTGTTTCTCTCTCCCCAATCCTTTCTTTATACGTACGTCATCAAATGATATAAAATTTCCACAAATCATGTCATCAATTGACATAAAATTTCCAAAAATTATGTCACCAAATGATTTAAAATTTTCATAAATCATTTCGTGCAATTATCTTTAAATTACATCAATATCGTATATTAATGCACGCAAATATAACTTTTATAAATGCATTAAAATAATTACAAAGAAATTTCCAAACATCAAATAAATAATAATTAATATTTCTCAAATATCAATTAATTTAATCAATTTACAACATTTTATAACTTATTTAAATCATGTGGTTTTTCAAAGAATTCATCATTATGGTTGTGCGACTGATAGGTGTAAATTCAGCCAGCGATCAATATCGAACTATTCGAATATTAACATTTATATATCACTTAGCGGGTGGTGTGACATTTTGGCCGAATTGATCACTTATGCATCTTTTGGTAAAATCCAATTTTACTTCTTATAAGCGGTACCTAATAGTGACAATTATTTACACTAATTCTCTTCGTCAAAACTATATCACTTTGGATTTATAGGATTTGGCAATGGTCAAAATTCCAATATTATCCATATTCAACTTTATAGTCCAACCACAAAGTCCTTGGTTCAATAATAACAATTATTATTAACCGAAATGCTCTGACCAAAAATTTTGACTTTGAGTTGACTTTAGTTGACCGTGATGCCAACCTCATATAACCGAGGAGACAAATCCTCCCTTGAATAGTGTTTCACTTCTAATGCTTCCACTCGACCCAACTATAGTCGTCTGATGTACGTCATGCCATGATTTAACTATAATCAAAGCGGAGCTTCCACATTGAAGATCAATAGAATTCTCAAGTCGAGAGAACTGTGTAAATTAGTCACATCGATATTCTCTACTTGACTTAGTTATATTAACCGGCAAAAAACTATCGAGTGAGTCATTCCATAGTTATCCAATAACTATCAGTACGTAACCCCTTGGTGACCCCAGTAGTCATGAGTAATAAACTGCCCAATATTTGGATAGCGTTATGTACTATAGTCTCAACGGATGTATCGATATCAAGTATCGATACATCTTGACTAGGAATATTTAAAATGGTATATTTGTTTCATCGTGATAAATTACTCATGGTTACAACACTTTTTAACTATTATCGCAAGACATACCATTTATGGATTTTCTAATAAATATAGTTTTAATTAAGTTAATTAGTTAATATAACCACATTATATCAAGTATATAATAGAAAGAAAATGCCTTTATTTCAAACAAGATTGGTTAACGAGTTAGATATATGTAATAAATTACATATTTGCCCCTAGGGCATACTCCTAACTTTATCACTCTCTACCCATACTCGTTCTCCAAAATCAAAGGAAAATTGAACTTGGTCTTTGAATGCTAAATCAATTCGTCACTTATAAAAACATCGCAACCTGATGGAGGCGTGGAGAATGGAGTGACATCGGCGAATGCTGAAGGGAGGAAATGGAAGCCCTAACCCGATGGAGGCAAGAAGCGACGAGATAGCGGTCATGACTTGAAGGGACATGGCGTGGGAACGGGCTTGGATGGACAACGATGTGGATGAGGATATGGACCTAGCAGTGACTACAATAAAGGAGATTAACGCGTTGGGGATTGCTAGACTTTGGTGCGGCATTTGGCTGGGCTATTATGGTAGTGTGATGGTCGAGAAATTAAATCGGCAAAAGAGGAAAGCTACTGCTTAATTTGTGCTTTCATACGTTGATTCGATGAGTAAAATTACTTACTCATAACTATGATCTTATATGTGCTCTATTTGCTTTAATATGATTTTGAATTGATGAATAAATTTGTTATGATATTATTATTGGATGAAATTGATTATCATTGGATGATATTGATTGAAAGAGTGTTGCATACCTTGGTTGAGTTATGTTTTGTATAAATTGGTTGAATAAGGGATGGTATTAGTCAAACACAACACTTGAAATTGATCGTAAATGGGATAAATTAATTAAAAGGTGAAGATTTAAAATAAATAAATTATGTTGGAAATGAATAATGAATTTCGGAATGATTTTAGAAATTGGAATTAGAAATAATATTGTAGTTAATACTGAACATATTGTAGTTAATGGAAAATTAGAAATTGGAATGATTTTAGAAAATAAAATAAAATGAAAGCAGAATAATTTGGAGGATGGTGTGAATGTAAATTATTTAAAAAATTATGAATTCTTGGATTTTATAAAATAAGCGAATTTTGAATATGTAAATTTTTATTTACGTGCCAATGATTATAAAAATATTTAAAGGATATTTAGGAAACGATATTTTATTAATTTTATTTGGATCTAATAAATTGGAAGTTTATAAAATAATATTTTGAAGTAATAGTAAATTGAATGCAAATTATTTATTGAATGGAAATTATCATTTATGGGGATATGTTATATATGTTGTTAAGTAAATTTTTGGAAGCAATAAATTACTGTGTTTGATCATGGAATTGTTTTGGGAGTGTATTATATAAGGTAGAATTTTAGTTTGATTAATTACTTCTCAATAGTAATAGTTTTTAAAGGATTTGAAAGGTAATGCTGGTCTTAAACACATTGGTTATGAAATTTTATACTACGGCTGCAGGAGAATCTTTTTTTTTGTTCAAAATCCTTATTGGAAAAGTAGAATATATAATCCCGTTCTTCAAAAGAAATCACGAATTATAAATTTTATTTTTATTGTTATCTTCAATTATTGGAGAAGAATTAAGAGAAGAATTTTTAAAACGTATGAATTATTTTAAAAGGGAGTTTAAGGGATTTAGAATTGAATGAAATTTAATTTATAGATTTCCTTGTAATTAATTAAGAGGTTTGCTAATATATATTTTTTGAAACTGCAAATGAATTTTTTAGGAAAGAACGAGAATTTCACAATTTAATTTTCTTTCAATTGAATACTGATATTAAAACTGTATTGAAGATTTTGGGAAAACTGTATTCCAAAACCCCTTCCAAATCAATAAATAGTAGTATTATGTGTTTTGAATGATGTATATTTCAATGTAACGAGTAATTAGAATAAACGGAATTATCTTACCGTCTGGTATGAGACTTTCAGTGATATTTCTCCAGTTATTCTTTGGACTTGTTATATAGAATAATATTGTGTGAAATTCTAGGTTGTGAGAAATTAGAGTGAAGAGATTAGTAACACTTTTTGGTATGGGACATTCAGTAACATTAATCCGGTTACTCCGTTGACTTATGACATAGGATATTATAGTGTGAAGTTCTGTATGGTGAGAACTTTTGAGTAAACGGATTAGTAACGCTGTATGGGATGGGACATTTAGTAATATTATTCTGGTTACTCTTTTGACTTCGAGTATAGAATATTATCATTGTTATGGAGTGTAGTTTATGAGCATTGAGTAAACAATCGAGTAATACCGGTGGCATAGGACGCCTACATTGATATGTGTTCGATAACTTTATGCAACTGCGGAATAGTCTTATTTATGGGTTAATGTCTAGAAGAAGGGTTTGTTGTATGCCAAGTTTTATTGTATGTTGTTTATCCGAAGAGACTAGAGTCTATCCTAGTTGGCTGATCTCAATATCGCACCTTGGATCCATAGCATCACCTAATTATACGTGTTATGTGCTGATATCTAGATCGTGCGATGATATGCATCGATCTCACACTGGCCAAACAGTCTGTTACCATTGGGCAATAGGATCGTGACCATAGTGTATAGATGGACATGAAGTCACGATGACTAAGAGTAACCAAGACTATAGAGTGTGTTGTCTTCTGTCCCCTAGAGCGTGCTGTGTGCTATGAGGCTCCAATATGGAATATGTGAGATTATATGATTATACTATATTATTTACGTACCCCTTTTAGACATCTATTTAAGGGAAAGGACCACTTAATCCACTGGAGTATGCTGTGTGTTATGAGGTTCCAAACTGAAATATGTGACTTGAGATGTATAGACATACAATACCATACTTATAGCACCTCACTTGATTGTGGGCTTGTAAATAGTTGATTCCCTTTTGTGTTAAGGATGTGTTATTTGCACACTATGTTGTGGTTCTATTCAATGGTGCTATGGTTTGAGATATACAATTATACATGTGATGACCTTATGTTACTTTGTGAGATACATGTTATACCATGCATTTTTTATCACACATTGAAATATACATTCTAGACATAATCTGACATGTGTCGATAAATTTTGAAATAAATTTAACCGCAAGCACACGGCGTACAAAAGTTAGTACGTGGCGAGTACGGGTCGATCCGTAGGGAATTTTTAAGATTTTAAAATTTTCAATTCAATCAAATTAGACCAAAGTGAGATGAAATTGTTAACTACAAAAAAGAAGCTAAAGCTAGAATTAAAATGTGATTTAAAAACCATTAGACTAGAGAACAATTTAGAGGCAAATCCACTCTTCTATTTTTGTAAATCAACAAACAAATAATTTATGATCTCTAACTTTGATATAAAGTGAAATAATCATTGCATTTATCATAAGTATGATTTGTTTATGTTATTAATTAACATAACTCAAACAATCAAACTATAATACAACAATTATACCACTTATAATTCTCATGAAAATGAAGCCAAAGAAAAATCTATTTTAAATATGATCTATTTACTATTGTAACTAGTAATATAGATCATCAAATTTCATTTTTACATTCATTTCAAAATCAAAAATGGATTAGCAAATGATGATGCAAATTGTGTTTATGTTGAGTAAGAATAGCTCATTTTCAAAAGCAACATAAGCTATCAAATCCACTTGTATAAACTTGCATCAAAATTCACTCTCATGAAGCATAAACAAAATGAGATCATAAATCATAGAAATGTTGAAATTACATCATATTTGAGAGCTTCATTACCCCTAAATTGAAGGGGTTTAGCTACTCATTTGTGTTATCAAATCAACACATGTAAGTTTAAACATTGAAAATGAGAGAAAGTAGAGAATAAACAAAGAAAAAGGAAGATTAACTACTAGAAGGAAATGAATAAGACTAGTGCATAAATGTAAATCTAAGCTATGAACATAAAAAGAAAGAGAGCATAGAAATAAGCATTAACAATAAAATAAAGAAAAGCATGTAGAAAAGAAAAGAGGAAGAGGCTTGGAAGCCATTTTTATTTCATTTAACATAGAGCTTACAACTTACTTTCTTAATTTCCTAACAAATATGAAAGAGTAGAAGATAGGTTCATGTACATAAGAGGGTTATTTATACATGCATAAAATCCTAATTCCATTTTTAGGGTGCTTCCCAAAATACCCTTTAGGAAGTGTGGCCACCAAGTAACCATTAGCCACTAATTAATCCATCATTTGATGTGCATGAAGCTTTAACCTCCACTTAGTTGTCTATTAGCTTCTAATTATACATTTAGGTAAGTGGGTGGGGTCCTCCATGATCTTGAACTAGAATTATTTCCTCTTCATTCCTTTGTATTTCCTTGTGCATGCATATTTCATCATGAATCCCTCTTCCATATGCATCAAAATATCCTATAAAAATCATAAAAATTGTCCAAGTAAAAATTCTCAAATTGACACATGCACAAAAATGACCATTTTGCCTCTGAATGAAGATGAATATATGATGATTTGAAAATAAATGAATTTTGGTTTTAAACATGTTAAAATGCCCAAATATGATGTTTATTTAAATAAAAAGAGATAAAATATGGATGTAAATATATGCACATTTATGTGCATATCACACGTTGACATATACATTCTAGACATAATCTGACATGTGTGTTATTTATATAATACTCGAGTCAATCTAAGACTTTATAGGTTATGGGACGAAGAAACCAGATTGTTATTGTTAAATGTAGACGGAGGCGATTTTATTAGTTGACTAGTGTACCATTATCTATTTTTGTATATTTAAGTATATTGATGATGTTGAGATGTATGTATTGGATTTATACATTGTATATTTTTGATGATAATGGGAGTTTAACCAATTTTATATCCCACTCAGACTTGTGTATATTTTATATTATATGTTATCGATACATTGATGACTCCGTGTTTTCTGTGATTTATTTTATATTATGTCATGTTCTATCTTGGAAATGCACGTGTTTATTTCTTTGTACCAATATTGAGTACGTATAGGTGAGTTGTTTATTGAATACGTACCAGTATTATCTTAAGGGAATATTCATGTGTGACGGTCTAATATTGCCTCATTCTCTATACTATCAGACAATGTTACCTAGTAATACTCATTGGCGTAGTATGTGTATAGAGGTGGGATGTTACACCTTATGCCTTTACTACATTTCTAATGTATTAAACTCATTATTGGTTTCGGTTGCCACTTATGCCTACATCTTTCCTTTTGTATTTTGATTACAACACCCAGCCTCATGCTTACTACACTTTTGTTTTCGGTTTCCATTTTAAGACTTATACTCATGCTTTCGTATTTCGCTTACCACTATGGCCTTAAACCTACTTTGTTCTCGGTGCTTAACTACCAGATCAAGCGTTAGGTCTTCTAGCGATATTTGGTTTCCACAAACAGACCTTACATAAATTTCTTTCGTGTTTTGGATGCCACCTTCGGCTTTACTCCAATACTTTCGATTATGATTGCCACCTTAGGCCTTACACTAATGCTTTCGGTTATGGTTTCCACATTAATCCTTGCACTAATGTTCTTGGTTTCAGTTATCACCAAGGTTTTACACATACGCTTTTGATTTTGGATGCCGCCAAGGCCTTACTCCTACGCCTTTGGTTTCTTGACCACCGCCTCAGGCTTTATATCATCCACCAAACATCACTTACCTACCTAAACAGTCATACATTAGGCTTTTCTCTTGGTTATTCATTAAACTATGTTACTACATTATCATCAATGTTCTAAGTATCAATTTCATCTAGCTTAAGTCTTAGCATAACTTCTCTTCCAAAAGTCAATTATTCCCAATTTCAACATCTTGCCGGAAGTTATACTACTCTCGATAGTCACTACCCTCAGACTAGTATAGGGAAACATATCTCAATTTTAATTAGTTAATGCAAGGACTTTCAACTCTAGGTTTCGAAAATCACCTCCTCTACCTACAGTTCCTCCTTTACCCTCGTTCCTATTTGCAATACTACTTCTTGGTACACGTTGGAACTGTTCTCTACACATCTAACACTACCTTTACATGTGTCGACTTCTGATTGGTTTGACTTAGTCTATTCTTACTGTTATTATATTATTTCTAACAGGTTCAACACAAATTGTGGATATGGTCTATTGTCCAACTATTAAATACTTAATCCAATTAAATTACCCTTTGGCCCAATATATTTGCCTCCTGACACCCCAAATATCCCTTTGATTAAGCATATTTTCCTCCTAAAATTACTTATTTTCTCCCTCTAAATCAAAGGAAATATCTACATGTAGTTCGCTTTATAGAATTTCTCAAACTCCTTATTTCCAACCATTTTATATAATATATAGCTCTCAGAATATCAGTTTATTTATTTATGGGAAAATTCTATAAATCAAAACTCATCTCTAATGATGTGTTCCTAACATCATACTAATTTTTTTGGATCAAATAGATTGCAAGAAGCATGAGAAACATTCATTATTAGTTCAACCATGAGTAATTTTGTAAAGGCCCATATCTCCGTACCCTCTAAGTCGACAATAATTCACACGAGTCCAACTCAAATTGAATAGAAATACGAATCTTTAGGGGTGAAGAAGAAAGAGATAGAAGAAAATAGAAACAACAACACATAATTTCATAATCGCAGCGGAACAAAATATAATAAATAATAACAGATTTTTATACAAAAGAATCTGTAGCTGATAATATATTTACATACATCAGAGTACAACAATCAACAATCGATATGGACAGTTATAATAACTTGTCCTTACAAATACTGAACATTCAGTCTAACACACAGCGGAATATAAATCAGATACATGGAATACGCCTGAGACTCCTCCAGCTTGTCTCCTGAGCTCCATAGCATTCTAAAATGAATCTGTAATACTCGGTCTGACCTGAGCATTATAATAAAATAACACCAGAGTCAGTCTGGAAAACCCGCGAGAGAAAACACGCTCAATTTGAATTATTATTGTTATCAAAATCCTTTGAAAACAAAGGTATCTCGTAAGACCACGTCACACATAAACACGTTGGGTTTTTACCTTACGATAACCAAAACACTTTTATAGATAATCCTATGATATTATAATAGTGTCTAAGTACAAGTACTTATTAAAATAGCCGAAATTATTACATTAATTAAATTCCAGCATACTAGGCTCTACAATCAAAACCGTAAAGGCTCGTAGTGGATATTGGATTCCATACAATGACTGGGCTACTGGGGTATTGCCCGCCATAGTACACCTTAAGAAAAATGTACCGAGAACCTCACCTGGATCCCCTGCCAACACAGGACTGGCCTACCCTTGACCTGGATAGTACCGAATATGTTATCACCCCAGGTGTTCCCACCCTAATCGAGCGCTCTCTTTTCCATGCACAACCATATCCATAATTATAACATATATCTGAGGGTATCTAAAAGAGTGATAACATACCCTACTTGGGTGCAACCCACTTAGCCCTGCTGCATCTCCCTTGTTTTAGTCATTCCCGGTTGATGAGGCTTGAGGCTAAGTTTTAACTTTAGAATAGCATTCATACTTGGAATGCTAACACTGCCTTCCAAGCAAGCAATGCAATGATAGCATTCATCCATACAAGTTGTCTTGGGTTTGGACAAACCGAATCTCCTTCCAAATCACCATCTCCATTGTCTTTGAGATATCACAATTCGTAACGCACAAATCGGATCAAAGTGGTTTTTGGAAAAATAAATATGATCTCGGCCTTTTTGAAACGATCAACGAATTTGGCCAGATTTGATAGTCGGTTATTTAACTATCAAATAACATCCATAAGCAGTCGCTAGGCCTTATTTTATAAATATTCAAAACATTCATTCAAAATAACTTTTCAAAGATATATATATAAATATATATTCAAAGCTCTTCCAGTATTTCAATATTTGAAACAATTTCAAATACTTATCCATAACATGCTATTTTATTCACCATTTCAACACTTAGAAATATTTCTGAATTCAACTTATAATTCAATACTTAGGAACATTCCTAGATAAATCATTCCATTGTTAAAATAATTTCAAAACCTTTCTTTCAATACTTAGGAGATATTATAAGCAATTTTCAAAACCCATTTATAATATCGGTACTTAGAAATATATCTAATTTTCAATTTCCATTTAATTCAACACTTTGAAAATATTTCTATGATAATAATCTCGTCGTTAAATATTTCAAACCCTTCCAGTTCAATACTTAGGAAATATTTATAAGTATATTTTTCCCCAAATCATTTATTTCCAATACCTAGGAAATATTCCATTCATTCCTATTTCTCAAAATCTTTTACAATTTTATTTGTAAATTCCTTAACTCACTTATAACGAAGTATATAAGTCCTCGGCATTTATTAATTAATTTCCTTTAATATTTCCAAATCGATTGCACTTTCTATATTCCAACTACCCATTTCTAACTTCCTTTATGAATTCTAATTCATCTTTCAAAGTTCTCTAATTTCAATGATTCGGAAATTTCCTTTAAGTTTCCAGAATTTCACTATAAGATTTCTCTTATAAAATCATATCCGTTAAATAAACCCCGTTTACAAATCTTGAGAGGATTTATAAATAAATTTCAATCATTTCAAAACTATATATATATAAGTATTTTAAAAGAATAATAATTTATTTTAAAAACGTATTTAAGTAATTATTTAAAATATTAAAGCACTTTAAATGAACCTCGATAATTCATTTTTAAATAAAACTAATCGATTTATAAAGCATATTATAAAATGTGAATTTATTTCAATAAATATTAAATATTTGAATAATCCATTTTCCGAAATATTTCAATACTAACAGCTTTAACTATATAGTTTATTAAATAGGAATTCCATTTTAAAAACAATTTTAATTTCTCGACAAATTTCTTTTTTTAAAATCCAATATTCCAATTTCAATTTAAAAATCTCTCTCGATTCATATCCCAACGACTATATCTCAATTTCATAATCATTCTCACATTCAAAAAAAATAGATTCCACTATTTTTTTCCAAAAACCAATTTTCATATCTCGATATAAATTCACACTGTGAATTTTATATTTCCAATTTGTCAATTGATATCCTTTCACTTTATGAATAACTTTGTTTATAAATTTATAAAACTCATTTCTGGCTTTAATTATTTATAAAATATCCTCATTATAAATTTCAAATTTTAAATCTATTATTTATAAACCCATTTATTTTTCAAATCTATTTTAAATATGGATTTCAACTCCTTATCCATATTCCAGAAACATCATTTAAAAATGCATTGTTAAAATTCCTTTATATAATGTATTTTAAAAATCTCAAATTTTAAACCATTTTACGAATAGTTAAGTACACCCAAAATCAAATTATTGTTTTTATTCAAAATAATTCCCTTTAAAATAATCCAAATTCCAAAAATATTTTTATATCCAAATTTTTCTTTTTAATTCTTTCAAATTCAAAAATAATATTTATGGTATTTAAAATACCAAAATCTAAGGCTAGTGCTATAGCATCAAATAATTCAAACCACAACATAATCTATCACAGATTATCCACACACATCAAATATCACTATATATGAAAAATAATCAATATATTTGAGGAATCCAGTTGGATCCCTCCAACCTGTTTCCCTACATCCACAGATGTTTGATAATATAAAATACCAATCCCGCTTCGAGGTGGGATATCGTGGTAATATAGGGTCATCCGTTATTATGCGGGGCGCATAAGGTCTCATCCGCTCTAATCGGTGAGAAATATATCCAACTACTAATATATATACTACTATATATAATATAACATCCAACTGATAATAATAATTTATCAATTCATCCAATCGGCCAATAAATAATTTTTAACACTTTAAAATAAACGAGTGAGATTTACTATCATTGATTTCTGAAATTGCTAATCGTTCCAATTCCAAATTAAATTGAATTATCAATTGAATTTAAAATTTTCGCTAACTTCAAATGATTCCAACCAAATTCCAGATTGTAGTGTTTTCTATAATGATTCCAACGCAACTCATTTTATAATTTTGGACTGAAATGACCCTCCTATTTACACACTTATTTTATTAGTGATATTTTTTTTTTAGAGATGATATATAGATATATCATCTATTACAAATATACTTCCCAGGGTCATTTTCTTTTCTCTAATAAACAAAAATATATCCAGGATCTTTCACAATATAGAAATATTGTTTTAATTCTAAATCATTTTTAACATACATATATGAAGATATCTATGTTATATTCTACTTGAATCAGAGCATGATAATATGTAGAAATCCTTTTTAAGTTTGCAAAAATTTGATAAATTCCCTTTTAAATTAAAACTTAATGTATCTTGATTTTTGACTATAGTGTCCACTGGAAATATGTACCTTAGACTGATATTATAATTAAGAAATAACCAAGCAATAATCAGTGGAAAGCAAGCTTATAATATAGATGATTGTCTTAAAGTCTGAATATTAACAAACTCAGGTTAAAAGAAAGTGGATCCTAAGTGAACACAAGCAACATCTAGGCGTAATGGAAACGCGCCTAACTTATTCATGCAAGGTCACTAGTTCGAGTACTATGCTGGTCGGTTCAAACACAATTTTTGTTTTTCTTTTTATTTTCTCCTGTATGACTGAAATCTGATACCTACCTATAATTGTATATATATTTTTAATTTTTGCCTATAACCTAACATACAAAACAATTCTTCTTGCATAACTATTTTTAAAACCCATTCTTTCAACTGTTTTAAGAATTTACATCTATATTTTTGCCTAATTTCAACATGTACACAGATATACATGTACATGTCAGTGTCTTTGTTCATTTTCCAGAAAACTGAGCTCAAATGTTCCCTTGCTTCATTGATCTGAAGTGGAGCATTTGGCCTGACCTATGGCCTAACCATGTGGTTATTCTGGCCATTCTTTTGTTTGCATTTTTACAACCCAGATTATACACAAAACATTGATACCTTTCCTTTTCAAAAGCATGTGTATATATTTGTATGAATCAGACATTTTGTGATCAGATATATATCATTCTTCCTAATCATACTTCTCTGTTAAAAATACATCTTCAGGGTATAAACACTTTTTCTTGCATCTGGACTTATGTCAATATCATAAATTGAAGATATAGCAGTTTAATTCTTTTCTGGGTTTTCCCAATATTATTTTCTGTATATCTATATTCTTTTTGAAAGAACTCAGGATTAACTGAAATCATTATAAAATGATTATGCTTATAAAATCCAGGTTTTACCTCTAAATCAAAACAACTTTAGCAAATAGGTTTTCAAATCAGTTCAACAACAATATCCTTAGTACATACCAAATCAGAAATAACCAGAAACAACATAGCACATGTCTCTTACAAGTTCTGCCTACTTAATACATTTAGATAGCCATATTAATCAGGGAATACATGCATGAATTAACACATTTTAGCTTTTATTTCTAATTATCTTAGCATCCTCTATTCCATATCTTTTTAATCTTGCTTACTTAGCTCCATCATAACCTGCAAAAGCATTAGTGGCTGCCTCATTATAAATGAGACACCCCCATGTGCCATGAGCAATAAGGGTCAGATCTATGATCTGGTGTGAGCATTTCTAACATATCCATGATATTAAGCTAAGGATACAGCATAAATATACTTTGCATACTTGACAGGTATTATCATGTACAATACATAAGAGCAAACATATGCAATAAAACAACTTTTATCTGGAACTACTAGGTTGCCTTTTCTCTTTCTTATAAATTCCTGGCCTCATCTGCTATAAGGAATCAAAGGGACACATTGCCATGAACTAATTAACATTATGGCACAAAGATCTCAGGACTTAAACAAGCCATGTGCCAACTTGTCTACTTCAAATAGGACAAGCATTCCAGCAGCCTTCTTGGCACAAAATCCTTAGTTATATCACTAAGTGTATTTATGTTCATTCTATCAATGATAGCTAGGTGTACATACCACCTGTACTCATGAAACATCCTAGTTACCTTGCAGACATAATATTGCAAGCAAGTTAAAGGTTACTTTCTAGAGGTATAACACCCCAGTCATTCCATCTCACATTATTAGCATATAAACACCCTATTCAAGCATTTACCAGAATGTTTGCAACTGAGAATAAATGCATGGCTCTATTGAGTTTATTTTGATTTTGCAAGCAACTATATTTAGCCAGTAATCTTGTTTAAACATAGTTTTTAGGCTTGTAAATTTCTGTTTAGTTTAGGGCTCAGCACTTATAGAGAAAGACTCCATTGCACCCTTAACCAATTATTTCAAGCCTCAGCACCATACCAATGTATATGCAGCTCATAGTTTTCTTTATCTTTTCATTCTTTGTCTTAAGCCATTATTCAAACTAGTTACAAATACTCTGATATATGTTCCTTAAGGTTTTGGTATAATATACAGAGATGAAAATAGAACAACAAAGTTATACATCCAGCATAGCAGATCATATCTCATCAAACATTCATGAAACCATCAGCAGCCAACATAGTTTGTAATCAAAACATGCAAAATATAATATATAAAAGCTTGGCTGCCTAATCCCAGGTCTTAATGCCATGTATATGAGTGAGGATACTCACCTAAATGCTTACACAAGCTTAAACCAGAAAACCCTTCAAATCTTTAGCCTTATCTTCCTCTTCTTCCTTAGGTTAATTAATTAGTGAGAGAGCAATTTTCTGATTGGGCTCTTGGTTTAAATAAGGGTTCTGTCTAGGGTTTTGGGTGATGCAAAATCCCTATTTTAGCCCAGACCAGAATCATGCATTTGGCATTGCACATTCCTTCCCTCCTAACCCTTAATGTCCCGGCCAATATTTTAAAACAAGACTAAATTGTGCCTATTTTCCTTTCTTTTCAGAAAGTGATAACTTTAAGTATTTTTATTATATTTACCTCAAACATGATAATGGTGTGACTTTCTATTTTTCTGCCTATGTACATTTGCTTTCTTGCACTTTGGTTCTTACTGTTTTAGTGCTTCCTTTATTTATTTTCTGCTCCATAATATCTGGATATATATACATTTATACAACCATGGGTGTTAATTTAATTTTAACCATTTATTTGCAGAAAACATGTGCATACTTATGTGCATTTCTACACCTATTTAAAATTTCACTTATTCATTATAAATCAATGTTTTCTTCTGTCTAAATTTTCAGACAAGTCATACATAGGCATATATATAGATATATATATATATACACACATCCTCAGGAATTTTTAATACTCATGTCTAAGTCTATATTTTCTTTATTTAAAACATTTTATCTAAATGTTTTCCTTCCTTGTTTTATTATCCAGGAATTCTGGATTTTCTCTTAGTGCCATAACTAGTGTGCACGTGCACACATGCACACAACCTTGCACCACTGAAAATCCCACCTATATAATAATTCTGATTTTCCCCCAGAATTTTAATCATTTATTAAAAGAATTTTCCTCAAAATCTTGGGGTATTACAATCACCCCTTCTTTTAGGAATTGTGCCCTCACAATTTACAACATATTCTTTGAGTACTCCTACTTTCTTAGGAAAATTATTCAAATATGCATGAGCAATTCAAATAGTCACTGTCTATCATATATATCAAACTTTCTTAGTAATCTAAGAATTTACCTTTCAAATTTGCAAAGAGCCTAGGGTAATCCATCCTGATTTTATCCTCTAGCTCCCAAGTACAATCACTAGGATCTATACTCCATTGAATCTTTACAAGCTTCAATGTCTTGTTTCTTAATTTCTTTTCTTCCCTTGCCACAATTCCCACTGGCTCTTTCTCATAGATTAGATCTGGATTAATCTGAACTTCAGTAGGCTTTTCTAAGATTTCCTCCTTGTCATGTACCCATCTCCTTAGTTGTGACACATGAAACACATTGTGCATTGCACTCATCTTCTCTGGAAGCTCCAGCTTATAGGCTAGTGAGCCTATCCTTTCCAAAATCTTGTATGGTCCAACATATCTGGGTCTGAGTTTCCCCTGCTTGCCAAATCTCAAGACTTTCTTCATTGGTGAAACCTTAATGAAGACATAATCACCTACTTTGAATTCCACTGACTTCCTCTTTGCATCAGCATACTTCTTTTGCCTATCTTGAGCTACTGCCATCCTCTTTCTCACCAGTCCTATTTTCTCTGTGATGTCTTTGACATATTCTGGCCCTAGGATAGCTTTCTCTCCTGCCTCAGCCCAACACATAGGTGATAGACATGGTTTCCCATATAGGGCTTCAAAGGGTGCCATTCCAATTGTACTTTGGTGGCTATTATTGTATGTGAACTCAGCCAAATGGAGGTGGTCCTCCCAATTTCCTCCAAAGTCTAACACACATGCTCTAAGCAAATCCTCTAAAATCTTGTTTACCACTTCTGTTTGCCCATCTGATTGGGGGTGATAAGCAGTGCTTAGGCACAATTCACTCCCCATAGCCTCTTGGAAGCTCTTCCAGAATCTTGAAGTGAAGATTGTATCCCTATCACTCACTATAGTTTTAGGGACACCATGCAGTTTTACCACTTCTCTCATAAAAATTTGGGCTAACCTAGGTGCATTTCTGTCTGCTTTCACTGGTATGAAGTGGGCTACTTTAGTCAGCCTATCTACAATCACCCAAATACTTGTATTTCCCCTCTTGGATCTAGGAAGACCATCTATGAAATCCATAGATATGTCTTCCCACTTCCACTGTGGTATGCTAAGTGGCTGCAACAACCCTGAAGGTCTTTGGGTCTCAGCTTTTATTTGTTGACAAACCATGCACTTAGCAACATATCTGGCTACATCAGACTTCATTCCCTTCCACCAATAGTCCCTTTTTAAGTTTTGGTACATTTTGGTGCTGCCTGGATGTATGGAATATTTGCTCCTATGGTACTCATTAAGGATTTCTTCTTTCAATTCTATGATGTTTGGGACACATATCCTTCCCTTGTACCTTAAGTATCCTTTTACATCTATGTGATAATCCTTCACTTCTTCCTTCTTTAGTAGGAGGGACCTCTTTTCTGCTAAGTCTTGATCTTCTTCTTGCATTTTTGCCACCTTCAAGGCCAAGTTTGATTGTAAAGTAATTAAACTTAACCTTCCTTTACTCTTTTCTTCCTCAATTATCTCCATACTTATCCCACTGTTCTCATCTATTTCCAAATCAGTGAGCATGGTCAAATCTCTAAACTCCTCCATCATTAACATGGCCATTTTTGCATGCTGCCTACTCAATGCATCTGCCACTTTATTAGCCTTGCCTGGTGTATAAAGTATATCTAAGTCATAAGCAGCAAGAAATTCAACCCATCTGTGTTGTCTCATATTTAAATCTTTTTGTGAAAAGAGATATTTTAAGGCCTTGTGATCAGTGTATAAAATGAACTTTGCACCCAATAAATAATGCCTCCAGAGCTTTAAGGCATATACTACTGCTGCCAACTCAAGATCATGAGTTGCATATCTAGTTTCATGGGGTTTTAGTTGTCTAGATGCATAAGCTATGACCTGATCTTGCTGCATCAACACAGCCCCTAGCCCTGACCCACATGCATCTGTATATACAACCAATCCCTCATTGCCTTCTGGTACTCTCAACACTGGTGATTTTACCAAAGCCTCCTTGATCTGGGTGAAAGCTTGTTCACACTTATCAGTCCATATAAACTTTTGGTTCTTCCTAGTCAGGTTAGTGAGTGGCATTGCTATTTTAGAAAATCCTTGTATGAACCTCCTATAGTATCCTGCCATCCCCATGAATGACCTAACTTCACTAACATTGTTAGGCTTCTTCCATGCTTGGATTGCTACTATCTTATTGGGGTTTACAGAAATTCCTCTAGCAGAGACAACATGTCCAAGAAAGTGTACTTCCTCTTGCCAGAACACACACTTAGAGAACTTTGCTTTCAAATCTTTTTCTCTTAATCTAGATAAGACCAAATGTAAGTGGTTCTCATGTTCCTCTATTGTTTTAGAGTAGATTAGAATATCATCTATAAAAATCAGAACAAACTTGTCTAAGTAATCTCTGAATATCCTATTCATTAGGTCTACAAAGTAAGAAGGGGCATTTGTTAGCCCAAATGGCATAATCAGAAACTCATACAAACCATATCTTGTGTTGAATGCTGTATATTTAATACTTGATTCCTCAACCTTCATCTGATGAAACCCAGATGCCAAGTCTAGCCTAGAAAACACTTTAGCTCCACTGAGTTGATCAAAGAGATCATCTATCCTGGGTAATGGGTATTTGTTTTTGATGGTTACTTTGTTTAATTCTCTGTAATCTATACACATTCTTAAAGTACCATCATGCTTTTTAACAAATACTACAGGAGCACCCCAGCATGAATTACTTGGCCTTATAAACCCCTTGGCTTCTAATTCTTCCAGCTGGTTCTTTAGCTCTTTTAATTCACTTGGCCCCATCCTTGTAGGCTTTTTGATAACTGGGCTAGCCCCAGGCATAAGGTTAATCTGGAATTCAACAGGTCTATGGTGTGAGACACCTTTTACCTCCCCAAATACATCCAAGTATTCTTTAACTATGGGGATTTCATTAATAGCTATTTCCTTGGGATTATTTTCTAATTCAATTAAATGATTTAGACTGTTTTCTTTGATAGGTTCACATAGAATTGTAACCCTTTGGACTTTAGAATTTTGTAGTGAAATGGTGGATGCATCTAGGTCAATTATGGCTTTGAATTGTCTTAGCCAATCTGCCCCTAATATAACTCCTATATTTGGGAAATTTAGAACATACAAATTGGAAACAAATGTGTTTCCCCCTATGTTCAAATTCACATCCACACAAATCATATCTAATACACTAGAACTTCCTAAAGGGCTTTGTATTAACAGAGGTATTTCAGCCAATTTGCAGTTCATTTTCAACCTTTTAACTATTTCATGGGAAATGAGTGAGTGGGTTGCCCCGGTATCATATATTACAGCTAAAGGTATGGTACAAACAAATAGTGTACCTTCCACTTGACCATGGTTTTCAGCATTAGCCTCAATTATGGCCTTGCCCCTACCTTCCAGGTTTGCCACTTTCCCTTGTTGCTTGTATTCTGGGCAATTTCTTTTCATATGCCCTTCCTTCCCACATAGATAGCATTTGAAAGCTCCCCCTTTAAGCTCTGGGCATCTTGGCTTAATATGGCCTTCTTTCCCACAATGGTTGCAAACTATTTTCCTTTTGGCTTCATTGGGCTTTGCATCTACTGCCTTCTTACCATCTGCTTCTCCTTTCTTCTTATCATAAGGGTGGTACTTTCCTTTGTTCTTCTTGTTACTATTGTTTTTGAAGTTCCTGAACTTATCTCTTTCCTTGTCATGCTGCTCAATCTTCAGAGCCAAATCTATCACTTGATCAAAAGTTCTGTCAGCATAAGGTAGTATAGCCCTGCTAAGCCCTGGGTTCAATCCCTTGATGTATCTATCATTTTTGGATGCTTCATCAGCCACTAACATTGCCCCATAGGTTGACAATCCCTCAAACTTCTGGGTGTATTCTGTGACATTCATAGCCCCCTGTCTAAGTTTGATGAACTCCTCAAGTAAAGTGGTTTTTGCTGACGCTGGAACAAACCTTGCCTCTAACATCTCCTTAAATTGATTCCAATTAATATCATTTTCATTCCGGCCAGCTATGATCACCTCCCACCAACTCAAAGCTGCACCTTTTAATTGCCTTGAGGCCACTTGCCTCTTCCTTTGGTCATCTAGTTGCATATCAGTGAAGATCCTCTCTAATGTCCTCAGCCATGCTTGAATCTCCATTACACTTTCAGTTCCTTCAAAGCTCTTGCCTTCCAAGTTGGTATAAGTCTTCACTAACTTGGAGAGCTCCTCATGTGGGTTCTCAGGTCTGTGCCCAATTCCATCTCTCAAAACTTTCACAAATTCCTGCATGTCAAGCATTTGTGGTGTGCTAGATCCTCCTTGATGATGAGACCCTCTTCCTACCATATTTCTAAAAGTATATGTATTTCATCTTATTAGTTTATAACACTTAGCTTTTATTTTAAATTGATTGTATCTTTTCCTATTTAATCATTGTGTATGTCACATGCACACACATACATACATTCAGGGAATACTTATAAACAGTCAAATATACAAACAACCTAGTATAAACATAAGCATACAACATTTTGCTATGTTAATTAAAACATAGCTCTGATACCAACTGAAATGACCCTCCTATTTACACACTTATTTTATTAGTGATATTTTTTTTTAGAGATGATATATAGATATATCATCTATTACAAATATACTTCCCAGGGTCATTTTCTTTTCTCTAATAAACAAAAATATATCCAGGATCTTTCACAATATAGAAATATTGTTTTAATTCTAAATCATTTTTAACATACATATATGAAGATATCTATGTTATATTCTACTTGAATCAGAGCATGATAATATGTAGAAATCCTTTTTAAGTTTGCAAAAATGTGATAAATTCCCTTTTAAATTAAAACTTAATGTATCTTGATTTTTGACTATAGTGTCCACTGGAAATATGTACCTTAGACTGATATTATAATTAAGAAATAACCAAGCAATAATCAGTGGAAAGCAAGCTTATAATATAGATGATTGTCTTAAAGTCTGAATATTAACAAACTCAGGTTAAAAGAAAGTGGATCCTAAGTGAACACAAGCAACATCTAGGCGTAATGGAAACGCGCCTAACTTATTCATGCAAGGTCACTAGTTCGAGTACTATGCTGGTCGGTTCAAACACAATTTTTGTTTTTCTTTTTATTTTCTCCTGTATGACTGAAATCTGATACCTACCTATAATTGTATATATATTTTTAATTTTTGCCTATAACCTAACATACAAAACAATTCTTCTTGCATAACTATTTTTAAAACCCATTCTTTCAACTGTTTTAAGAATTTACATCTATATTTTTGCCTAATTTCAACATGTACACAGATATACATGTACATGTCAGTGTCTTTGTTCATTTTCCAGAAAACTGAGCTCAAATGTTCCCTTGCTTCATTGATCTGAAGTGGAGCATTTGGCCTGACCTATGGCCTAACCATGTGGTTATTCTGGCCATTCTTTTGTTTGCATTTTTACAACCCAGATTATACACAAAACATTGATACCTTTCCTTTTCAAAAGCATGTGTATATATTTGTATGAATCAGACATTTTGTGATCAGATATATATCATTCTTCCTAATCATACTTCTCTGTTAAAAATACATCTTCAGGGTATAAACACTTTTTCTTGCATCTGGACTTATGTCAATATCATAAATTGAAGATATAGCAGTTTAATTCTTTTCTGGGTTTTCCCAATATTATTTTCTGTATATCTATATTCTTTTTGAAAGAACTCAGGATTAACTGAAATCATTATAAAATGATTATGCTTATAAAATCCAGGTTTTACCTCTAAATCAAAACAACTTTAGCAAATAGGTTTTCAAATCAGTTCAACAACAATATCCTTAGTACATACCAAATCAGAAATAACCAGAAACAACATAGCACATGTCTCTTACAAGTTCTGCCTACTTAATACATTTAGATAGCCATATTAATCAGGGAATACATGCATGAATTAACACATTTTAGCTTTTATTTCTAATTATCTTAGCATCCTCTATTCCATATCTTTTTAATCTTGCTTACTTAGCTCCATCATAACCTGCAAAAGCATTAGTGGCTGCCTCATTATAAATGAGACACCCCCATGTGCCATGAGCAATAAGGGTCAGATCTATGATCTGGTGTGAGCATTTCTAACATATCCATGATATTAAGCTAAGGATACAGCATAAATATACTTTGCATACTTGACAGGTATTATCATGTACAATACATAAGAGCAAACATATGCAATAAAACAACTTTTATCTGGAACTACTAGGTTGCCTTTTCTCTTTCTTATAAATTCCTGGCCTCATCTGCTATAAGGAATCAAAGGGACACATTGCCATGAACTAATTAACATTATGGCACAAAGATCTCAGGACTTAAACAAGCCATGTGCCAACTTGTCTACTTCAAATAGGACAAGCATTCCAGCAGCCTTCTTGGCACAAAATCCTTAGTTATATCACTAAGTGTATTTATGTTCATTCTATCAATGATAGCTAGGTGTACATACCACCTGTACTCATGAAACATCCTAGTTACCTTGCAGACATAATATTGCAAGCAAGTTAAAGGTTACTTTCTAGAGGTATAACACCCCAGTCATTCCATCTCACATTATTAGCATATAAACACCCTATTCAAGCATTTACCAGAATGTTTGCAACTGAGAATAAATGCATGGCTCTATTGAGTTTATTTTGATTTTGCAAGCAACTATATTTAGCCAGTAATCTTGTTTAAACATAGTTTTTAGGCTTGTAAATTTCTGTTTAGTTTAGGGCTCAGCACTTATAGAGAAAGACTCCATTGCACCCTTAACCAATTATTTCAAGCCTCAGCACCATACCAATGTATATGCAGCTCATAGTTTTCTTTATCTTTTCATTCTTTGTCTTAAGCCATTATTCAAACTAGTTACAAATACTCTGATATATGTTCCTTAAGGTTTTGGTATAATATACAGAGATGAAAATAGAACAACAAAGTTATACATCCAGCATAGCAGATCATATCTCATCAAACATTCATGAAACCATCAGCAGCCAACATAGTTTGTAATCAAAACATGCAAAATATAATATATAAAAGCTTGGCTGCCTAATCCCAGGTCTTAATGCCATGTATATGAGTGAGGATACTCACCTAAATGCTTACACAAGCTTAAACCAGAAAACCCTTCAAATCTTTAGCCTTATCTTCCTCTTCTTCCTTAGGTTAATTAATTAGTGAGAGAGCAATTTTCTGATTGGGCTCTTGGTTTAAATAAGGGTTCTGTCTAGGGTTTTGGGTGATGCAAAATCCCTATTTTAGCCCAGACCAGAATCATGCATTTGGCATTGCACATTCCTTCCCTCCTAACCCTTAATGTCCCGGCCAATATTTTAAAACAAGACTAAATTGTGCCTATTTTCCTTTCTTTTCAGAAAGTGATAACTTTAAGTATTTTTATTATATTTACCTCAAACATGATAATGGTGTGACTTTCTATTTTTCTGCCTATGTACATTTGCTTTCTTGCACTTTGGTTCTTACTGTTTTAGTGCTTCCTTTATTTATTTTCTGCTCCATAATATCTGGATATATATACATTTATACAACCATGGGTGTTAATTTAATTTTAACCATTTATTTGCAGAAAACATGTGCATACTTATGTGCATTTCTACACCTATTTAAAATTTCACTTATTCATTATAAATCAATGTTTTCTTCTGTCTAAATTTTCAGACAAGTCATACATAGGCATATATATAGATATATATATATACACACATCCTCAGGAATTTTTAATACTCATGTCTAAGTCTATATTTTCTTTATTTAAAACATTTTATCTAAATGTTTTCCTTCCTTGTTTTATTATCCAGGAATTCTGGATTTTCTCTTAGTGCCATAACTAGTGTGCACGTGCACACATGCACACAACCTTGCACCACTGAAAATCCCACCTATATAATAATTCTGATTTCCCCCCAGAATTTTAATCATTTATTAAAAGAATTTTCCTCAAAATCTTGGGGTATTACATGGACCTCGCATGACAAGATATATATAATAATTTGATTTTAAATAAAAATTTATCATTTTAACTGTATATATATATATATATTAAAATTTATTAAAACTAATCACTTATACCTTCTTCTTCTCGTTCACGCCTCACGCAACCTAGACCCCATTTCAACCAATCATCGCATCATCCACTAACTTCCAGGCTGAACTCGAGCCCCAACATCGCGACCTTTCAAGCTTGCGCCATCATCGAACAACAACCAGAACCCTGTTGCGCCTCCACCTTGTCGCCGCAGCAACCTCGCACGCCCTCCTTTTGCCTTGCCCTTGTCACCACGAAGTCGAGCACGCAAATCAAAACGCGACATCCTCCCTGGTACACTACAGGAACGCGACCCCTCCCACAGTGCTGTTCTCACCAGAATTCATCGCCCTACTCTCGAATAACGCGCATCCCCCCAAATTCGCGCACTTGCCTCCATAGCTCGATTGCCTTCGTGAATCCCCAAAACTGCATGCCTTTCCCAAACACAACGTCGCCCACGACCTGCAGCCGCCGCCTCTTCACTGTCGCCGCCATCGCGCTCATTTCCACTCGCGGTTTAATTTCGATCGTGTATATTTTTTTTAATGTTTTCGATTTTGTTAATACTAGCTGAAGAAAAGAGAAAGGGAAGACACGATTTTTGAAAATAAGTAGGGAAAGTTGTACGCGATTTTAAATCGAATAGGGCGGCCCGTTCAGGGTTAGGTCGGCTTTGAATAGAGATAGGTTGGCTACGATTTGAAGTTTTATATTTTATATTCAAAAATATCTCATTTACGTACCTCGAAATCATGAACCCCTACCCAGGCGTGCTGCCTGGCATTCCTAATGTTATACCCCTATTTCGAACGCAATAGAACAAGTTTTTAGATCTCACGACCAAACGGTAAATCCAAACGCAATGAAATTTGCAATCCGATAATAATATACTATAACGAATCTAATGGAACTGGTTTCATCGAATTCCGAGACTGTGCCCCGGATCGCTATTTTAACGCGTCGATTAAATCGACAATTTCAAAAATTGACGAAATCACTTGAAATTCCAGTTTTAAAAACTTATTAACTAAATTCTAATTCAAATAGAATTTATATCAACATTAGAAATATTTTCAATTCATATTCAACTCCAATTCAATTATTTAAATGATTTTCAATTATTAATTCAGCAATTAAATTTATCCAATAAATCGCTATATTTGGAACTTAAGTTTTATTCCACTTATTTGATCGATAAACTTCATATTAAAATTCCATTTACATTTCAAATTCAACATTTAAAATAAATTAAATGTTCAAAATCAAACAATTGAAAATCTGGGTCGTCACATCCCTTCCCCTAAAAGAATTTCGTCCTCGAAATTACTAAGGTGTACGAATGATCCAAATCCATTACTTTTCAAATCCACTTAGTTAAAACTCGATACTTCACTTTTCTAAATCTTTTAATTTCAACCAAAACAATTAGTTTTCCATTTCTAAACCAAAACTCTTTATTCCAATTACAATTCGAAATCAATTTATTGTTAACAAAAATTTTCCAACAAATTTCAAAAATTTTCTAACACCCTAAATTTCCGAATTTTTTTGGCTGAGTCTTCCTTTTACGAAGAGCCTTTTGCAATATGACAAAAATGATAAAAAGATATACATCGGCTCTCATGGTCGGAAAACTCAATATATAACAATATTTATATCATTGCTGTATTTAATCCGAAAGCGTACCTTATATTAGCGTTATTAAGCGAGCGAGCTTACTTTATATGCAATTTTGCAACCAAAATATAGCCAAATGGTCTTCTTGTACCTGTACTTACTCAATTTAAAACTCATAAGTACCAAAACATGGAAATTTAATAACATTTCATTTATTTAACTAGTGCAAACACAATATTTGCATAAACCAACATGCTAAACATGTATTTATAAGAAATTATAACGTTCCATCATTCGATTATTCATTTCAATCGATTTATATACTATTTCATTCAATTCAAATTAATCACACAATCGATTTGCGTCCAATTCATATCCACATCCATAATACTCATATTATATCCATTACAAATGGATTTTAACCAATTTATTCACTTACCACTTATGTTGTATAACTTTGTTTACTTCCGTTTATGTCAACGACAAAATTTTCCATGCTATTTGGTTATATTTATTAATAAAATAACCACTTCAGCTTATAAACCATTTAAATTGATTCTTATTCAATTTATTCACCTTTGATTGATTTGCATTTCCATTTACTTGGTATATCTCAATTTACACTCTATTACTTAAGAATCATCTCATAAAATTAATATTAAGGTTTATTATAACCTTTTATTCAACATTCATATCTTTTCACATCAAACTTAAGTTCATTTCCAATTAAATCCATGGATTTACATTTCCTTTAAACAATCAATTAACCATTCAACATGGTTTTCTTTTCCATATCTATTTTACTCGACAAGATTTCGAACTAAATATAAGTCGACCTCCATTTAGAACTTAAGTTCCATTTTTATATTCAATTAACTAATTAATTTATCTAATTAGTTCACTTCCAATTTATAATTCAATATCTGATTTTTATTCCAAAAATCACTTCATTTAATTTACTTGAGTTCAAATTCATCTTATAATTCAAGTTTGGATTTTACTCCAAATATTTAACCATTTCATTGTTGAATCATGAGTTTTGATTCATGACAAAAAGCTTAAACAATCAAGTGATAAGACTATATGATCAAGCGACAAAAAGAGAATGAGATATGCTATTAAACTACAAAGGAGACAAGACTTCAAATCTAAGAATAGTATGTTTATTTATTGAAGTTTTAGTCATTTGATATAGGTTGAAATTGTTAAAATCTATCCTCAAGTAGTTTACACAAGATCAAAGTTGTTTTAAGATTCAATTTCTTTAAAGATAGTGTAAACTGTGCACTGACAACCAGGTCAGTCGACTGACCAAAAATGACTAGTCGACTAAACCTGTTCAGTTGCACAGATATACTCTGTTTTACATAGTCTTTGAATACTCAATCGACTGGTCGATTTTGCTCAGTCGACTGAACGATTCTAACAGCTATTTTTTCTGAAAAGACACTTCCATTTGCGAAGAGTTACGATCCAAATTGAAGAGATATGGCTGCATCTTTTGATCAAAACTCTTCGTGAATAGTTGTAGCTGTTTGTCTACTATATAAACACTTCAAAATCATTTTCCAAATCACCGAATATCATTTTGCTTTCTGATCATACTCTCTACTTTCTATCCCTACATTCTAAAAGCAATCACAATCTTTATATTGCTTGAATCTCTGAACTAATCAATATATTCTTTGATTTTAAGCAATATCTTCCTTTCATATCTTCACACACACAATATATACTTGAGGATTTGATTATAGGAAGGTTGTATACTTAAAGTCATATCAGTGTTATTCAGAACACAATTGTCAACTATTTTCTTATACCAGTAAAAGTCATGTTTGGTTGTTCAGGCGGTAAAAGTCCTCTTTCGGCTGTTAGAGGTGGAAAAATCATGTTCGGCTGCTCAGGTGTTGTATACCTATTCCTCCGGGTTAAGTGAGGGGTTATTGAGTTGAAATTCCAGAAGGGAGTCTAGGACTGGACGTAGAACGGGAAGTTCGAACCAGTATAAAAATCCCTGATGTGCTTATTCTTATTTGCTTTATTATTATTATCTGTTTCTGCATTTAGATTATAATATATTCCATATTACACGATCCTAAGTGGTAACTAGCCATACAGTAGTCACTTTCATTTGGTATCAGAGCCTGGAATTCTATCGATCGTCACAACATCATAGAATAATGGCCAGAAAACGATCCAGTCGAAATACAATAGGCAAAATCCCTGTCAAAGCCACCAGTGAGGACTACAAAAAGGTACTTTCTGATTTACAAATATCAGTAAATGGTAATAAAGAATTAGTTAGTGTATGCGATAAAATATCAAAGCATAATTTTGTTATTTTAGAAAAGATGAAATCGATCAAAATTGAAAATGAGAAATTGAAAAATGAGAAATTAGATTTAGAAAATCAAGACGGTGTTTTAAAAAATAATTTTGAGGCTCTTAAAGATTTTCTAGATGAACAAAATACTATGTTTGAAAAAGAAAAAGAAATTTTTTTTCAAAAGAAATTACGGATTTGAAAAGACAAAATGATTTATTACAATCATCTTTTGATAATTCAGAATCTCGAATTTTTCTTCTCGAAAATGAGAACTGCACATTAAAAAGGGAGAATTCTGAATTAAAAAAACAAATTGATATTTTGGAAAACGGTAATATTTCTTTTGAAAATAATAATTGTGACTTTAAAGCTAAATTTGATAAACTTAACATCGAAGTCACAAAATTTAATAAAGGTCAAAATGATTTAAACATGATTTTATCCAGTTCTAGACCTTTACATGATAAAAGTGGTTTAGGATATAATAAAACTAATAGTAGAAATAGCACTAGATACGCTTTCATGTATAGTAAAAATGTTAGTGCTAGTACTAAATTTCGAGTAAAGTCTAAATCCAATTTTTATAGAAATTCAAATACTGTTATGACCAATAATGTTTATAATTTCTCTAGAAGTACAAAATCATTAACGGGAAATATGAATAAAAATTATCTAAGTATTTGGGTTCCTGTTAATTGGAAAAATAGAGAAAAATACATTTATGATTATTTTGATATGGTAGTTAATAATGAAAATTATATTTTTAAAGGTTCAACCACACCCAAATGGGTATGGTTTCCTAAAAATTAGGAAATTATAAGAACCTTGGGTATCGCATGCTTTAAATGTTAATTTTTTTCTGATACCTTACATTATAAGTAGTAAGTTATTTTTTTTAATTTCACAACCATTCTACTACTATTTATTTTTTATGAGCTTGTATAAATAGCTCGGTAAAATTTGAAACAATTTGTTTGTTTGTGGTTGTTATGCTGTAAGTTGGCAATGATATAATTATTGGTTATTTCCTTTTTGTCGATGACAAAGGGGGAGAAATTTGTATGACTAACCAATTCTTTGCAAGATTAGATATGTCGCCAAATATTCAGAGGGAGATATATATAACTTCCGTTATATAATTCTTAAAATATAGTATCATCTAAAACAGGTTGTCATCAATCAAAAAGGGGGAGAATGTTGAATCATGAGTTTTGATTCATGAAAAAAAGCTTAAACAATCAAGTGATAAGACCATACGATCAAGCGACAAAGAGAATGAGATATGCTATTAAACTACAAAGGAGACAAGACTTCAAATTTAAGTATAGTATGTTTATTTATTGAAGTTTTAGTCATTAGATATAGGTTGAAATCGTTAAAATCTATCCTCAAGTAGTTTACACAAGATCAAAATTGTTTTAAGATTCAATTTCTTTAAAGATAGTGTAAACTGTGCACCAACAACCAGGTCAGTCGACTGACCAAAAATGACCAGTCGACTAAACCTGTTCAGTTGCATAGATATACTCTGTTTTATATAGTCTTTGAATATTCAGTAGATTGGTCGATTTTGCTCAGTCGACTGAACGATTCTAACAGCTATTTTTTTCTAAAAAGACACTTCCATTTGCGAAGAGTTACGACCCAAATTGAAGAGATATGGCTGCATCTTTTGATCAAAACTCTTCGTGAATAGTTGTAGCTGTTTGTCTACTATATAAACACTTCAAAATCATTTTCCAGATCACGGAATTTCATTTTGCTTTCTGATCATACTCTCTACTTTCTATCCCTGCACTCTAAAAGCAATCACAATCTTTATATTGCTTGAAGCTCTGAACTAATCAATATATTCTTTGATTCTAAGCAATATCTTCCTTTCATATCTTCACACACACAATATATACTTGAGGATTTGATTATAGGAAGGTTGTATACTTAAAGACATATCAGTGTTATTCAGAACACAATTGTCAACTATTTTCTTATACCAGTAAAAGTCCCGTTCGGTTGTTCAGGCGGTAAAAGTCCTCTTTCGGCTGTTAGAGGAAGAAAAATCCCGTTCGGCTGCTCAGGTGTTGTATACCTATTCCTCCGGGTTAAGTGAGGGGTTATTGAGTTAAAATTCCATAAGGAATTCTGGGACTAGACGTAGAACGGGAAGTTCGAACCAGTATAAAAATCCCTGATGTGCTTATTCTTATTTGCTTTATTATTATTATCTGTTTCCGCAATTAGGTTATAATATATTCCATATTACACGATCCTAAGTGATAACTAGCCACATAGTAGTCACTTTCATTCATTTTGGTTTACTATTTTTATTTCTCCATTCATCATTTAATAAATTTTTCCCTTTACATTTATTCCATCCAATAATTTATAACTCATGGTTATATAACCCCTTCGCAATTCTTATTTATATCCACTTCAATTTATTCACAATTCTTATTTATCATATTTTGGGTCAAAGTGGTTATATATGAAAGTATCTCTTTCGAAACCCTTATAGAATTGTTTGGGGAAAAGTAGATGGTGTTGGAACCACCTATTCGAAAGCTCAAAACCTTTAAGTTAAAACTTCGAAGGGTAGCATCGAAACCCATTTCGACCCAATTGCCTTCGGAACCCTCAACCCCCTTCGAAAGCATTTAGGAAGTGGCTTAGCATGAGTTAAAATGGAGATAACCCTTCGAAAGCATCGATGGCTTCAATACACTCGGAAGGGAAAATAGCGGCAGGGTTTCGACTTGGTCGAAACCATTACTTTCGAAAGCAGTTAAAACAAAAGGAACCCATTCGAAAGCTAATACTTTAAACATAATACAATAACCTTCTTCAAAAGCTATTTATAAACTCCTTTCGAAAACATATGTTTGGACTGGGTCGAAAGCTCTAAGCAAAACAAATAAAATACTTAACTTTTGAAAACAAACAGCCCCATCGGAAGCATTCCTTTCGACATCATAGCTTCCGCCTTTCCCCCAATCCACAACATACCATCTAAATGATACCTTGTATATTGGTTTCGACTAGGTGGGTTACGGCAGGGTTGGTTTCGGCTGAGTCGAGGCGAAAGCACGGAGTCGAAGGCCACTTCCAAAAGAGGTGGAACTAACTTTTTATTTAAAAGGCTGAATTAAAGCTAAGTTTAGTAAATGCTTTGTTACTAACCTGCCCATTTGTAAACACCTGATTGGTTGCCATAAAACTTTTCAAATACTTTACAAAATAACTTCCCCATTTGTCAGATCTAAATCAAAGGAAACTTAACATTTAAGTCCTTCCATTAAGCAAAACCCATATTGCAAATAAGTCCTTCTTCCAAAATAATTTATTTTCCATAGAAAATCATTAGGAAAAATTCCCAAAAATCACAGAAATTCAATTTCATCATGTTAACATATTAAAATTTCGGACCCAATTTCTCTCTAAAATAATCAAAATAAATTTTAAACCCAAATATAGCATATTTTCCTTTAGAAATTCATAATAAATTCTCCACAGCTTGGAAAATTATGAAAAATTAAACCCATCATTAAAATCATGCTTTACCTAACATATAATTTTTCCATGGCATTCTAAATTCAATGACAATCGGTTTAGTCCTAAAACCGTGCAAAAATCAAACATAATAACTCAAGCATATCATCATCCAAAACATCATATAACGAATTTAATCTTAAATCTGTAAACATATGATTATAAAAACAAAAAAGAGATGGAATATATTATTATTCACCTTAGATAAGATAAGTAATTTGAGACTTGTTGTTGATTAATCCTTCCTAGCTTTGATCCTTAGCTTTAGATTGAATTTTCCTCTTTTCCTCCTTGTTAATGGCCGGCTCTAATTTAGATTTTTTATTTTTGTTTGTGAAAAATGAGAAGTGAAACGTGAATTGGTAATTACAAAAGTGTATAGTCATGAGTATGAGGAGATGCGGCTATTTACTAATATGTCCATGTGTACATTAATTAGCTTATAAACCAATTTAAGCCCATCTAATTTATTATTAAGCACGACCTTGTATATGATTTATTCAAATATCAATCCCCTTATCATCATTATTCTATTTAATTTATCTAATTAAATTTCCTAAATAATGTTACCAAAAATTAGGGATGTTACAGGCTCCCTCCCCTGTTAAAGAATTTCGTCCTCGAAATTCTGTAAGGACAAAATACTAAACATAGCAATCATCCGTAACAATTCCTAACAACCATACTAGCCTATCTGACTAGCAACTATCTATATAAATCTAATACAGACATACCCCCAAAATAGTTCAGGATAAGTATCTCTAATCATGTCCTCTGTTTCTCAAGTACAGTCCTTCTTGTTGTCGCTCCACTGAACTTTCACCAACTTGACTGTCTTTTTCATCAATCTTTTCTCATCTCTCACTATAACTCGAACTGGTTGTCTAAAAAAAGTCAAATTAGGCTCTACTATCAAGTCTTCAAACCCTGTCGGAGGAATAGTAGTCTCTAGATCATGCACATACTTGCGAAGATGAGACACATGAAATAAATTGTGGACACCTGCAATGCTGCCCGGTAACTCTACTCTGATGCGGGCTTCCCAATCCTCTCTATAATTTAGAATGGACCCACGTATCTCGGGGCTAACTTCCTTGATTTTCCGAATCGCATCACACCCTTCATAGGTGATACCTTAATGAAAACCTTATCTCCAACTGAGAATTCTAGGCCTTACACCTCTTATCTGCGTAACTCTTCTGTCTGGACTGAGATTCCTTCATCCTTCCTCGGATCAACTCAATCTTTTCAGACGCCTCCCTAACCAAATCTGGACCTAAGACTAATCTGTCTCCAGTCTCCAACCAACATTCTAGTGATTTGCATAGCCTTCCAGACAAAGCTTCAAAAGGCACCCTTCCTATGCTAGTCTAGTAGCTATTATTATAGGAAAACTCAAAGGTGATCTTCCCAAGATCCACCAAAGTCTAATACACAAGCTCTGAATAGATCCTCGAGTACCTTGTTGACTCTCTCCGTCCGCCCGTCTGTTTGAGGGTGATATGCAATACTCATATTAAGCTTGATACTCAATACTTCCTGTAGACTCTTTCAGAATTCACTAATGAACAAGGCATATCTGTCCCTGACTATACTACTAGGAATTCCATGCAGTATAACTATGTTCTTTATGAACAACTTAGCTAAAACAGGTGTTGTCCTGGTTGACTTAAGTGGAATGAAATGGGTACTCTTCGTCAATCTATCCACTATGACCATATACTTTCATTTCCCCTATTTGACCATGGCCACCTGTTTATAAAATCCATAGATATCAATCCTATTTCCAAACTGGAATCCCTAAAGGCTGAAGTAATCTACTCGGCTTCTGATGTTCGGCTTTCACTTGTTGACAGTTTGCATACTACCTAACCCATAAGCCAACATCCATCTTCATACCTTCCCAATAGAAGCTCATCTTCATATCCTGATACATCTTGGTCCCTCCAGGATGAATCATAAACTTTGACCGATGACATTCTCCAAGAACTTCCTTCCTCGAGTCCTCAACATTCGAAACACACAACCGTCCCTTCTTTCTCAACCATCCTCTTTAGTCAAGGCTAAAATCCATTAAATCATTGATCTCATCTCCAATCTCAAGCCTTCTAATCTTCTCGGCTAACATCGGATCCTCTATCTTCTTAGAAGAAATCCTTTCGATCAACACTGGTTGAAGTTCTAAATAGGACAACATGGTGGTATTCTGACTAGAACTAGTAGTCGATCTTAACTGCACACCACAACTGGCCAAAGCTTCTAAATCCTTCCACTCCGCAAACATAGCTAACACCACATTTTGATGTCTTCTGCTAAGAGCATCTGCTACCTTATTACCTTTTCCTGGTGTATACTCTATACCAAAATCATAAGCAGCCAAAAACTCCAACCATTTCTGCTGTCTCATATTCAACTCCTTATGAGAGAATAAGTATCTTAAAGACTTATGCTCGGTATAAAGCTCAAACCTCTCCCCTAAGAGATAATGTCTCCAAATCTTCAATGCAAAGATCACCGCAGCCAACTCCAAATCATGTATAGGATACCTCACTTCATGCGGTCTAAGCTGTCTGGATGCGTAGGCAATAAATTTACCCTTCTGCATCAATACTGCTCCCAATCCAGTTCTGCATGCATCAGTATACACCACCAACCCCTGGTTTCCGTCTAGAACTACTAAAACTGGTGCATTGGTCAACAAATGCTTTAACTTAAGCAATGCTTCCTCACATTTGTTGGACCATACAAACTTCACCTCCTTCCTAGTCAGCTTAGTCAAAGGTTCTGCTATCCGCGAGAAGTCCTTAATGAATCACCGGTAATAGACAGCGTGTCCAAGAAAACTTCTAATCTCGGTCACCGTCTCTGGTCTCTTCCAATTATTCACAGCTTCGATCTTATCTGGATCAACTGACAAGCCTTTCTCTGAAGCCACGTGACCAAGAAACTTAACCTTTTGCTTCCAAAAATGACACTTGGTAAACTTCGCCTTCAGCCGATTCTACCTTAACGTCTCGAGCACCACTCTAAGATGAACTGCGTTCTCCCTTTCATCTTAAGAGTATATAAAATGTCATCTATAAACACCAGAACAAACCTATCCTAGTACTCTCGGAAAACTTGGTTCATCAAATCCACGAAGAAAGCAGGTGCATTCGTCAATCCAAATGGCATCACCAACCACTTATAAGAACCATACCTAGTTCTGAATGCTGTCAAAGGAATACTATTCTCCGCCACTCTTAACTGATGGAAACCTGTCGCCAGATCCAACTAGGAAAACACTCTGGTCCATTTAATTGATCAAATAGATCATCTATCCTTGGCAAAGGATCCTTTTTTAATCGTTCTTTCGTTTAACTTACGATAGTCGATACACATCCTCGATGACCCATCTGGTTTCCTCACGAACACTACGGATGCTCCCTAAGGGGAACTACTTGGTCTGATAAAATTTCTTCCTTCAAGATCCACTAGCTACACCTTCAATTCCTTCATCTCTGTAGGTGTCATCCTGCTAGGTGGTCTACTAACAGATTCAGCTTCGGGCACAAGATCTATACGAAACTCAACTGCTCATTTCGGTGGTAGTCCCGTGACTGGCTCAAAGACATCTGCAAACTCTCTTGCTACCCGAACCTGACTTAACTCATCTCATATCTCCAGAGCATTAAGAAAAGCACTAATACTCCAGTCAGAATTTTCCATTGGAAGTATTACTCGGTTATGACTATCAAGGTGTCTCAGTGATATCTCCCTATCCTGGCAAAATATTCTAGCCTCATACCTACCCAACCAATCCATACCCAAAATTATTCCAAAATCTATGAAATCAATAACATACAAGTTGCATGCAAACTTATGACCTAACAAATCAAGTTCTAACTAGTTACGTCTTAACCCTTGGGTTGCGTACCCTCATATTGGATTCGCAACCCTTAAGGAAGTAACAAGGTAGGTGGGTTCTAAGCATAATTTATAAAACAAACATTGAGATATAAATGAATGTGATGCACCGATATCAAAAAGTACCCTAACTGGTATACTCTGAATAAAAAACATACCTTCAATCATAGTCTTTCCTTTATCAGTTGCAGTAGGCCTAGCTGGTCCAATAGCAAAAATCTTTCCTTTGTCCTCTCTAACTGGCACTGGACACCGATTCTTGTAATTCCCTACTTGATCACAGTTGAAGCACTTCACATTCTTCTTACTTGCATCTTTCTTCCAATTTCCTGACTGACACTCATTCGCAAAGTGACCCTTCTTGTCGCACTTATAGCAAACTATCTCATCCTTTGAATTTTTAGCGATATCTCCCTTCTGGGCTTCCTTCTTCTTAAAGAACTTTCTCTTCTTCACCCGAGAACCCTGAGTTTCCACTAACTTCTCTTTAGCATAATCGGTAAGTAACTCTTCATGGCGAATGGCCATCTCCACCACCACATTACAAGGATCACGGACATGTGTCGTGGTTGCTTTAGCAAACTCGGACCTCAATCCCCGAATGAACCTCTCATTTCTTTCGATGTTAGTATCTATGGTGGCTTATCCATATCGAGACAGCTCTTCAAACTTAGTAGCGTACTCAACTACTGACATCTCTCCCTAAACTAGACCCATAAACTTCCTCATCAGCTCTTATTTAGCAAACTCAAACACAAACATCTGCTCAAATCTCCTTTTAAAATCAGCCCAAGTCAATTGCTCTTCCGAAACTCCGGTAGTAACACTATTCCACCAGTGTAGTGCTGAACCCTGCAACTGTCTAGAGGCCAATCTTCTCTTTTGCCCATCATTCAGACCCAAATCAGTAAATATACGCTCACGGTGCAATAGCCAATTCTCAACCTCTATGGCACTCTCCGTCCTCAAGAATGGCTTCCCACCTAAACTGCTGTAGTCTTTATTCAGCAAGGCATAATTATTCCCAACTGGAGCCACAGGATTAGCTCCTCCAACATTTCTAGCCATATAAGCAGCAGCTCCTGCTTGCATCAAACTGAAGAAGAACTGATACATCGCCCCCATATCTACTGGTGGATTTTCAGCACTCACATTGGCATCAGCATTTTGGTTTTTAGCGTTAGCCGATCGACCCTGGTTTCTCCTAGTAGTGGGTCGAGCATTTCCATTAGTTGTGTTGATTCCTCCACCGATATTTCCTCTTCCGTTTCCTGCTTCCATATCTCCTTTCTCGTAAATCTGCACACAAGCCTTAGTAAGATACAAAAGAACGGTCTAAGAGTGGGGAATACATACTTATTTATATATAGATTTATATCAAATACAAGTACGTTACTATAACGTTAACCCAAACCCCAATCATGTCGTCTGATTCATTGGATTATGTTTGAAAAATCTTTTAGGTTTAAGTTTCTTTTAAAGTTCATAAACCTATGCTCTGATACCAACTTGTAACATCCCCCTACTTGGAGGCCAAAAACTAACGGCTACGGATGCTGCAGTCATCCATAGTTATTAATCTTTGGCAACCAAATACGGCAATATTAGATACATTGATACACAGAAACACAAGAATATGGAAAAAATTAAACAGCAAACGAATTACACATTCCATTTCAAAATATTCCAAATTGATTACATAATCCCGGTTCGCAGACCACGTTCAAATAACATATAATTATTACAAAATACGCCAAGAGCGACATATGAAGATGCCCCCTTAGATGATTAGAGTATATAATAAGGAAACATAACAAAGTTTGCCTTTACAACCAAACACAGCAGAAATAAAAGAACTCTAAGTAGTTAGCATGCCTACTGCACGTCACCGGAAGCTTTATTCGTCTAAAAGAACACCTGAAAACCTTAACTCTCAACCTACTCAAAATCAATTAGGTACCCAAGAGTTTAAGGGGAAAACAAAAACTTTGAGTCATACATAAAGTCAGGTATGAATAATAACCTACCATCTCAAACCATTTAGATATTTAGTGAGCCCACGCCGCTTAGCGGAATAGGTTTCCCCTCGCTATTATCCTAAAACATTTATAAAACCATGTACTGTGCTCCTGCATCCATAGTGGTTAAAACAAAGTATTTCAAAACATTATGATGATATGCAAAACAAGTAAATCAAATCTGGATTACCCATCCTCATTCATTCTGACTATCTGTCTCAATTATAGTTTCTAGGGTTACTATTAGCATGTTATATGTTTATGGACTATCTGTCCAATTGCATAGTTATCATGGGATCACTATAAACCTATTGGTAACTCCAATATCTTTTCTAGTTTTCATGGGCTAACTAGGAACTTATTGACTACAATATCCTAATCTGGATATAGTTTTCATGGGCTTACTGGGAACCTATCTTCCCCTACCAATATCTTTAATTAAGACTTTATCATTTCATAAGTTATATTCACTACTGGGTCAACCTAGCTGGTTATTCTGACCTTCCCCAAAGTACCGTTATGGGTTAGTTACAATGTGAATAAATGTATGAAGAAGTAGTACTCTCAAAATTCTTTATTTATGCCATGGTATTTCCTTTTAAAATGAGAATGGGTTATTTGTATTGAAACCTTAAAACGTCACTTTTGAAACCACTGGATGACCTCCTTCGAAAGCATAGAAAACCTCTTTTCAAAACTCTAAGTATATACCTTTTGAAGCTCTGTAAATCAGTCCTTTATAAACCAAATCATACCACTCGAATGTATCAAAACCGTGCTTAATAATCTTTAGGAAAATAGCTTCGAAACTAATGAAAGTACCCCTTTTGAAAACATTGGGTTTTACTCTTTAAAAACATCTTTTGGATCAAAGTGGTTATATACAAAAGTATCTTTTTCGAAACCCTTATAGAATTGTTTGGGGAAAAGTAGATGGTGTCGGAACCACCTATTCGAAAGCTCAAAACCTTTAAGTTAAAACTTCGAAGAGTAGCGCGGAAACCCCCTTTCGACCCCCATTGCCTTCAGAACCCTCGACCTCTTTCGAAAGCATTTAGGAAGTGGCTTAGCTTAAGTGAAAACGAAGATAACCCTTCGAAAGCATTGATGGTTTCAATACACTCGGAAGGGAAAATAGCGGTTGGGATTCGACTTGGTCGAAACCATTACTTTCGAAAGCACTTAAAACAAAAGGAACACATTCAAAAGCTAATACTTTAAACATACTACGGCAACCTTCTTCAAAGCTATTTATAAACTCCTTTCGAAAACATACGTTTCGACTGGGTTGAAAGCTTTAAGTAAAACAAAGCAAACACTTAACTATTGAAAACCAAACAGGGTTTCGACCCCATCGGAAGCATTCCTTTCGACACCATGGCTTCCGCCTTTCCTCCAATCCACTACGTACCATCTAAATGATACCTTGTATATTGGTTTCGACTAGGTGGGTTACAACAGGGTTGGTTTTGACTGAGTCGAGGCGAAAGCATGGAGTCGAAGGCCACTTCCAAAAGAGGTGGAACCAACTTTTTATTTAAAAGGCTGAACTAAGTTTAGTGAATGCTTTGTAACTAACCTGCCCATTTATAAACAACTTCATTGGTTGCCATAAAACTTTTTGAATACTTTACAAAATAACTGCCGCATTTATCAGATCTAAATCAAAGGAAAATTAACATTTAAGTCCTTCCATTAGGCAAAACCCATATTTCAAATAAGTCCTTCTTTCAAAATAATTTATTCTCCATAGCAAATCAATTAGGAAAAATCCCCAAAAATCACATAAATTCAATTTCATCATGTTATCTAACATTGTAAAATTTCAGACCCAATTTCTTCCTAAAATATTCAAAATAAATTTTAAACCCAAATAGCATATTTTCCTTTAGAAATTTATAATTAATTCTCCATAGCTTGGAAAACTATGAAAAATCAAACTCATCTCTAAAATCATGTTTTTCCTAACATATAATTTTTCTATGGCATTCTAAATTCAATAACAATTGGTTTAGCCCTAAAACCGTGCCATTTCATATGTAAATGAATGTGTTTAAATCAAACATATAATAACTCAAGCATATCATCATCCAAAACATCATAAAACGAATTTACTCTTAAATCCGAAAACATATGATTATATAAACAAAATAGAGATGGAATGAATTATTATTCACCTTAGATATGATAAGGAATTTGAGGCTAGTTGTTAATTAATCCTTCCTAGCTTTGATCCTTAGCTTTAGATTAAATTTTCCTCTTTTCCTCCTTGTTAATGGCCGGCTCTAATTTAGGTTTTTGATTTGAGTTTGTGAAAAATGAAAAGTGAAACATGAATGGGCAATTACGAAAGTGTATAGCCATGAGTATAAGGAGGTGCGGCTATTTACTAATATGCACATCTGTACATTGGTTAGCTTATAAACTAGTTTAAGCCCATCTATTTTATTATTAAGCACATCCTTATATATGATTTATTCAAATCTCAATCCCCTTATCATCATTATTCTATTTAATTTATCAAATTAAGTTTCCTAAATAATGTTATCAAAAATTAGGGATGTTACATTTATACCAATTGTTAGTGGACCTGAGCCGAGGCTCGGATTGTAATTTTTATGCATTCTGAATTTTAATGCAGAGAGCCTTCTCTACATTCTTCCCGTTCTCTCTATGTCTTGCTCCCGTAATTCTATGATATAGCATTCCCTTCCAGTGCTTTGATCTTCTTTGATTACTCTAACTTCGGCCTCCGTGGGAAATTTAAAATTAAACACCTTAGTGCAAGTGCTATCTAAAAGTCAACAAAGACCTATCAACCCAAATAGGAATTGTAAGCGGAATTTCCATCCACCATAATGATGTTCTATACCATTGTTGCCCAATGAGGTTTTCCGCCTAGTTTCACCTTCAGCTTTATACACCCAATAGGAGATGTTGCCTCTCTAGAAAATCCCTATGTCAAGATTCAAAAGGCAATAAATTCTTATTACCCAACTACATTTCATCAAATGCTCGCTTGAATAGAATGTTCACGTAGCTTTCGCAATTAATTAACAATCAATCAACGGTAGCAGGCCCTATCACGGCCGTAATCATCATTGGTTCAAAGGTAGGCACTTAACCCCATTAACATCCCTGTTTATAAAAATGATGTCATCATAAATCTTCATTTGTTGCTTAGTGGTAGTATCTTCCTAAATAGTGAAACACATTTCTAATGATGTATGCTTCAAGGAAATACCATAGTGTTCCATCTTATTTGAGTTTTATTCACAAGATGCGAACCTCTAAATATCATATTTATCACAAATTCATGCATAAGCGATCTTGGACCCTCTTTGACAGTCCCATCCATATTACCCCGAGGTGGCTGCCTTGGTGGTTGGTTGTTCTTATGTCTGCCTTCATCGGATTCCTCATATACTTTTAAAGTTGCTTCTTCAATATCAACTCCTCTATCATGTCCTTTAAATACTAGCACTCGTTGGTATTGTGTCTATCGATCTCATGGAATCGACAATACTTCCAGAAGCACTTCTCTTCTTCATAGCCCCTCTTGGAATAGGCTTTCTATGTCTAATAGTCCCTTGAGTCGTAAGGTAGATATTATCCATGGGTTCGTTCAACTTCATATAATTCCCAAATCTGTTGAGTCTAAAACATTTTCTAGGGCCTTGCTTCTTTCCCTAATCTTGTTATTATTCTCTCTTATTAACATTACCATTACTACTATTGTTACCGTCTTGTTTAATAGCCTCGATATTCTTCACCATGTTGCATAGTACATCCTCAATACTAGTATTCTTCCTCTTCTCCATGTAACAACCCATAAATTTTCGGTAATTTAAATTGTTGATTTAATTTAATTTTGTTGTTTAATATTGGGGAAAAACAGAAATTGGTGATTTATTAAGGGAAATTAAGAAACAGAATGAAATGGAATAAGGTTAAATTAAGAAGGATGACCATTTAATGGAAGTTCAATTAATTGAAATAATGTAAATGTTATACTTGGTTATAAGAATTGAATGTAAGAAACAAATGTAAATATTTAATTATTGTATGAAATAGATAGTTAATGGTAATTGAATAAAATCAGTATTTTATAAGGATTGTAACGTTTGTTTGTGAATAATGAATTCATAAGTGTAATTAAAAGTTGCGGTAACGATTGTTATAAGTTACCTGTTTATTTGGTCTATTAAATTGAAATGGGAAATTAATTAAAAATAAAATAAAATTTAATGTTACATTTATGAGCTTAAAACAATAACTGAAATTGTGAATGTAATAAAAGGAATGGAAATGTAATTATATTCATAAGATGACAATTGATTAAATATAAAGACTGAAATCAAATTTAATCAATTTTTGGAATTTAAAATTTTAATAATTGGATTTATTACAATTAAATGTAATTAAGTATTACGGTAATTGAAATTAAGATGAATTGGGAAATATTAGTGTAATAAAATGTAAACTATGATAATTATATCCATAAAATGATAATTGGTTGAATAAAAAGAAAGGAAATCAAGATTTATTAATTTACTGGAATTCAAATTATAATAATTGGATTAATTGCAAATAAACATAATTAAATATTTAAATATTATGTTAATGAAAATTTAGATGAAATTGAGAATATTAATGTAATAGATTATGAACCAATGTTAATTTCATCCATTTGATAATAATGGATTGAATAATAGGATGAAAGGTCAATTAAATGGAATTATTGAAAATTTAATTTATAATTTCTGAATTTAATGAAATTGAAATTAAACACTGAAATTGATGGATTAATCAACTTTAAATTGACATCTAAATTTGTTTAAATTTTTGTAAGTGATTAAGAAATCAAAAATGATAGAAGTTGTAAATTATTAAAATTTAAACTGAAAAAGGGATTTAATTAATTTAATATTAATTTATTTAATTAATTGAAATATAGCCATTTTGGCCACTGACTCGGATTTTGGGGAAACCAGTTTCATCGGATCCGTAACAGTGAATTATTGTGGGATTTCAAGTTTTGTAACGATCGGACTTGTCGTTTGATCGTACGGGCTCGAAATGCCTAGAAATCAATTTAATTGAAATCAATTTGAAATAAGCTGATTTTAACATAACATATTCATACGATGGAATTAGGACTTGAAACTTGTTCCATTGATTTTAAAATTTTCGAAAACATCTATTTTGATATTTGGGTTGACCCTTTTTCGTTCCGGAATCGAAACGGGCTTTTCGGGTCGTTTATCGTTCAAACCCAAATCGATCTAATCCATTTGTTCTATTTCTGACCTACATATATATCCAGTCATAAACCCTAGCTCCTTCTTATTCTATTTTGTCTGTATGTACAATTTCATTTGTTCCTCTCTTTCCAATGGCAGACAAACCCTAATTCTCAATCGCAAATTCAAAACCAAAACCAAATAAAAAATTCAAACTCCTCAAACTTCATCGAATTATATATCAATTGGAAGCCCTTGACGAGCGCAATTCATTGGTGGTATTCGTTTTTCGATTCGGAGCATCGTTTGTCTAGAAACTGAGGATGAACGTCGGTCGTTCGTTTTAGGGTTTTGACGATCCGACGGTGGATCGTCGTCCGATCGATGATCGGAAGGCGGCGTTGGGAAGGTGGTGTCATGCAGAGCTCGGCCATACTACTCGTTCGTCGAATTAGTCATCGGATTCGCCAATTTCTGGCGATCTTTACGTGCGGCGGTGGTGGAGCTAGAGGGGGCCAAAGGCCTTGTCGTGGTGGCCGTGGGTGCGCCCTGACATGGCGAAGCTGGAGGCGACGGTCGATCTGGGTGAAGGCCAACGTGGGTGGAGCAATAATCGATCAAAGGTGATTGTTTGGGCGGCTGAAAGAGATTGTTCGCTCGCATGTTTTGCTATGCTAGGGTTCGGTCGGTGATGTGGCTTTTGGTATTGTTTTTTTGTTTTTTTATTTCATTTCAATTTCAACTCATTCTAATCGTCGTATCTTTTCCATACGAACTCGGATTTGGGCACGGTTTGTTTTGCCGGGATCGTATCAAAATTTTGAACATTTTGACGTTGGTTTGGACGAATTCTGAGACTGTTGAATTTGGGCCTAAATTTGAATTTTATTTCGATTTAAAATCAAAGGTGAGTGTTTTAACCCACTCACAATTACTAAAATTTCATATGTTTGTTAAATTAAATTTATGATGTGATTAGAAATTTATTTATGACTGTTTGGTATATTCTAAATCATCATCTCAGTTAATTTGAATTTATTTGAATTAAATCGTTATTTAATTGATTATTGAATATAAATTGCCAGTTAAATACCTGTTATTGATTATCAGTTCTATATTGATATTGATTGATTGATTTGGATGACATTTGTAATGATGTTTGATTTGTTGTATTGGATGAATGGATGTTTTATTTTATATCGTTATAAACTGCAAGTTCACTATGGGTTGAAATGATACATACACGAATGATCAATAGATTAAGGAAAAATCGTTATGGGTTGAAATGATAGACTCGAGCGATTTTATGGATTTCATATTTTCGGGATTGCGGATTGAAATGATATATATCCGTAAATATAAAATTTTAAATTGCAGATTGAAATGATAAATATCTGTATCACTTGCCCCTAGGGTAGAGAATTATATACGGACACCGAATTGGTTAAATTTAAATGATTTTGAATCCTTAAATTTTGCTTTGAATTAAGTGATATTTTTGAAATAAAATCTGATTTATATAAATATAATTTTTACCGAATTTCGAGTTTTATATAAAAAGATTGAATTGTTTAAAGGAATGGTTAACGGAATAAAAATTGAAATGTATAGTGAGTTTGAAATACAAGTGAAGTTTATCGAAATTGAGTTATTAAAATCGTGGAAGTATAACTTTAAAATATATTGAAATTTGAGTAATTAAATCGATGTTTCAACATGGATTTAAGCAATATTGAATTAAATATTTATTTAGAATTCTGAATCGGAAAATTTGTAGTTGGGTTTTGGGACATTGAAATGGCCAAAATGTGGGATTGAAATAAATAGTTTAAATTGATATAAATTTCAAATTCATATTTTCATATAAACCGTTTTAAATATATTATTTTAAAAGACTTTAATTATTAAGATTTTCAAACTTTTAAACTAATTGAACCATTTGACTTATTTTAAATCTAATGAATCTACTTTAAAGCTATTTAATCTATTTTAATTTTATTTAATCTATTTTATGTCTATATTAACTATTTATTAACTATTTATAACTATTTAAACTATTTTCTTCTAAATTCCAAACTAAGTAAAATGGATGGGTTTATATTCAAATTCTCGATTTTTAAAGTGAATATGGTTAAGCGACATTATAACCTAAGTTGGGATCATCTAAATAGCATATTTGGTTTAATATAATAATTTTGAAATGAGAGTTTAACCTATTTTGGAAATATGACTTTTGAAAGGAATATAATTTCGAACTATGATTTCAATGTGATATGATTTCAAAGGTGAATATGATTTTGAAAGTAAGTAATGATTTCGAAAATGATATAATTTGAATTGAATATGATATTTTGATATCAATAATGAAATGGTTTTGGAAATGTAAAAGAACCATCCGGTGTGTAATAAGCGATTGGTTGTTAAAGAGACCGGGATCGTATATGGGCATACTCTCTGTCGATACCAAAAACCACTTTGACAACTATGTACGGGGTGGAGATTCCAGAATAAAGTAGGATGGTGGCGACGATCCTAAAGGTATATACGTGGACCTGACTCCCATGAGTTAGCTTAAGGTGGCTAAAACAGGAGAAATTGACGGGCTAAGTGAGGCCATTCCTCCGATCGGGCACATTCCATCGATACTACATTCTGACTTTGCGATTTATTTGGTGGCCACCCCTCAAATTTTTTTTTGATTCGGGAGTGTGTTCCGAGGTGGGCGGTAGTAGCTGCTATGCGTTACCACTGGCCCGGAAGTGTAATTGGTATATCTACTCTGGCATTGCCTAGTTGTGCCATGTCACCTACCCTAGCGCGCCTTCTACGAGTTTGGTTTATACCATACCTATGGAGTGCCCTCTGACGGCACCCAGTATGGGTGGGATTACGGTACTGTATAGACTATGGGAAATAAAAATGTGTTAAGAGGGAAAATGTAACGCCTTAACACTATTTTAATAGTTTATATTACTGTAGACATATTATAATAGCGTATTGTACTACATAGTAGATAGTTTAACGAATTCTTAGGAAATGTGAATCCCGAACATCTCTTAAGTTACTGCACTCACGTTAGACACTGGATAGGAGTTGTCCAACCCCGTAAACATCTCCGACGCCGTTTACACTCATATTTATTTACCGTTGATTTGACTTACATAAGATCTTTTAGTTCTGACTCGAGTGTTTTGTCTTTTCAATTCGCTTGGGTCAGCCTGAGCATTTCAGGATTTGAAGACCTTATTTTCGGAGGACGAAGACGAAGATCTGTACTACTATTATCTACTATATTTATTCCACTGCATTCATACGGTTCCGCTGCATTATTTTTTTATACCTGATATGTGTAACTCTGATTTTGTATTGTATAAGTATAATCAAATGTTTTGTAAACACCTTGATGAACTGTTATTTGATTATTATATTTTGTCATTCCATTGTGAGATTATGTTTTGTTTTTATTTCTTTCTCTTTTTCTTATTTACCCCAAATAACAATCTGCTCCTCTGTATGGTTTGAGTCGGCATGTGTGTCTGCTTAAAACGTACAAAAAGGCGGGATGTTACACTCCGTTTTTTTCCGCTTCCAGTGCATTCATACGGTTCCGCTGCATTATTTTTTTATATCTGATTTGTGTAACTCTGATTTTGTATTGTATAAGTATAATCAAATGTTTTGTAAACAGATTCATGAACTGTTATTTGATTATTATATTTTGTCATTCCGCTGCGAGATTTTATTTTGTTTTTATTTCTTTCTCTTTTTCTTATTTACCCCAAATAACAATCCGCCCCTCTGTATGGTTTTAGTCGGCATGTGTGTCTACTTAAAACGAACAAAAATGCGGGATGTTACAGTTGGTATCAGATCCCGGTTTAGCGATAACCTTAGCTTTGTGGGGTCAGACTCATATTTAATAGGGTAGTAATACCCTAGAATGAGTCATTAAGAGTATATATATGAGAGAGCGTAATTGCTAGTGTTATAAAAGGTTTTTATATTGTGTTAATCTGTTCCGTTTTGTATTTATAAATTCTGGTTGGTGCGTAGGACGCTATGACATCGATAGGGATTTCTAAACACTTAATAGAACAGACCGACACGATATTTGTTTTGAAATATAGGTAAATGAAATAATTTTGCCTATTGTATATTTATATATATATATAATAATGATTTATAAATTATATATTTGGTTGTAATATATTGGTTGTTAGGTAGTGAAATTTTTAAATATAGGTTGGAAATAAGATAAATGGAAATTTGGAAATCTAGAACTTAAGTTCCGGGGTTTTTGAAAATTTCTTTCGAATGATTTTGGAATATAATAATAATATTATTAGAAGTATTTTCTGATATTAATATTTCAATATGATTTGAAAGAATTGTTTTAAAGAAATTTTTGAAGGAAATAAGTTCTGTACTCCCCTCTCTATCGCTGGAAAATAATTTCGATGATGAGTGCACGCATCATCAACGTTCATTTTCGAGTTTCAAAGTGGGAAGGCCACTATAGTAGTTGTACTACAGATTCATTTTGATAAACAAATATAAATTTCAAATTGCTTTAAATATGATTGGATAAAAAAGCTATGAGTGTATATATATATATGTATGTATATATTATTTTAAATGATTTGAAATGGAACCCGGCATTTAGTTCTTAAATTTCTATGAACTAGAGATTTCAATTATTGAAATGGAATAAAAAATTTAACTATTTAATAATTGAAACTTCTAAATGAAAATAAGAAATTATATGCTAAGTTATAACTGAAATATACAAGGAATTTGAAATTTGTAACTTGTAAACGAAAAGAATATGAAAATAAGAAATGATAATTATTGAACCTTAAGTTAATTAAAATAAGTAAGTCAAACTTGTGTAACTTTCAATTGCATTCTTAAAGACATATATATATAACTTACCAATTATAAAAAGTTGAGATGTTAAAAGAATATGTAATGGAAGTGTTCAATGAAATTTACTTTTATAAATAAGAAATTTGATATGGAAATAGTTATAGACTTGAGTTAAAATTGTAATACTACTAATTAAATGAAATAGAAAATGAGTATTGTAAGTAAAGGATTTTGAACTTAAGTTAATATTGAAACTATTTATAACTAAAGTAAACAATAAAATGAATGTAATGCAATAAAAAGAAATTGACATGATATGAATAAATGAAAATGAATTTTTGTATGTAATAAAGGAAAAATAAGTGAAATAAACACTGAATGAATGAATGGAAGAAAATTTTGTAAGAAATAAATGTAAGTTAAAAAAAATCCTTGTGTGAAAAGAAAAATTAAAAACGGTAAATATTGTGAGGGAAAATTTAATAAGAATAACTCAAATAAAATTATAAATTATTGTTTAAGATGTATGAATCTATTGTGTTCATCTAAGACTGTTGAGTAAATGGCGCACTCAGTAGTTTATTTGTCATTATAGGCGGTTAAAAATTTCTAAACCCGAACAAACCATTTTTTTGTTTGCTATGGATGGATAGTTGATTTTATTGATTTCATATGATGATTGTATGCTGTGATTGCAAGTGATTATTGTTTTATATTGATTTGTTTGTTAGTGGTTGAAACAACTTTAAATATTTCATTTTATATAATTATTAAATTTTAGATTATATAAGTGAAATACAGGTTATGGAAGCAATTGTCACTGCTTTTGGCTTCGTAATTAGGCGTTATTTGCCCGACAAATAGGTACGTTCTCGGATTATGGTTTCCTAGCGATATTATATTATATTTTCCCCCTGTTGGGATTTATTATTTTGGAAAATATATGAGATATTATTATATTTTGATATTGTTATTTCTCCCGAGCCTCTCCGTACAAAGGAGACTCTACCGAAATTTTTCGTGCATTTTGGACTTAGAAAATTTTGAGAAATGTTTTCCAAACTTTATTACTTTGAGTATAAAAGGATTTAATGGTTATAAATTGATATATTTTATTTAAATTAATTAATTTTGTAAATTGATTTGTTATAAATTTAATATTTTAAAAAAGATATATTGATTTCATAATTTCTCCTTTTCCCTTCTATTTCCTTTTCGAGGACAAAAAGTTTTGAGTGGGGGACAGTGTAACAACCCGTAAATTTTCGACAATTTAAATTGTTAATTTAATTAAATTTTGTTATTTAATATTGGAAAAAAAAATTGATGATTTATTAAGGGAAATTAATAAACAGAATGAAATGGAATAAGGTTAAATTAAGAAGGATAACCTTTTAATGGAAGTTCAATTAATTTAAATAATGTAAATGTTATACTTGGTTATAAAAATTGAATGTAAGAAACAAATATAAATATTTAATTATTGTATGAAATAGATAGTTAATGGTAATTGAATAAAATCAGTATTTTATAAGGATTATAACGTTTGTTTGTGAATAATGAATTCATAAGTGTAATTAAAAGTTACGGTAACGATTGTTATAAGTTACATGTTTATTTGGTCTATTAAATTGAAATGGGAAATTAATTAAAAATTAAATAAAATTTAATGTTACATTTATGAGCTTAAAACAATAACTGAAATTGTGAATGTAGTAAAAGGAATGGAAATGTAATTATATTCATAAGATGATAATTGTTAAATATAAAGACTGAAATCAAATTTAATCAATTTTTGGAATTTAAAATTTTAATAATTGGATTTATTACAATTAAATGTAATTAAGTATTACGGTAATTGAAATTAAGATGAATTGGGAAATATTAGATTAATAAAATGTAAACTATGATAATTATATCCATAAAATGATAATTGGTTGAATAAAAAGAATGGAAATCAAGATTTATTAATTTACTGGAATTCAAATTATAATAATTGGATTAATTGCAAATAAACGAAATTAAATATTTAAATATTACATTAATGGAAATTTAGATGAAATTGAGAATATTAATGTAATAGATTATGAACCAATGTTAATTTCATCCATTTGATAATAATGGATTGAATAATAGGATCAAAGGTCAATTAAATGGAATTATTGAAAATTTAATTTATAATTTCTGAATTTAATGAAATTGAAATTAAACTCTGAAATTGATGGATTAATCGAATTTAAATTGACATCTAAATTTGTTTAAATTTTTGTAAGTGATTAAGAAATCAAAAATGATAGAAGTTGTAAATTATTAAAATTTAAACGGAAAAAGGGATTTAATTAATTTAATATTAATATATTTAATTAATTGAAATATAGCCATTTTGGCCACTGACTCGTATTTCGACGAAACTAGTTTCATTGGATCTGTAACAGTGAATTATTGAAGGATTTCAAGTTTTGTAACGATCGGACTTGCCGTTTGATCGTATAGGCTCGAAAAGCCTAGAAATCTATTTAATTGAAATCAATTTGAAATAAGCCGATTTTAACATAACTTCTTCATACAATGGAATTAGGACTTGAAACTTGTTCCATTGATTTTAAAATTTTCAAAAACTTCTATTTTGATATATGGGTTGACCCATTTTCGTTCCGGAGTCGAAACGGGCATTTCAGGTCGTTTATCGTTCAAACCCAAATCGATCTAATCCATTTGTTCTATTTCTGACCTATATATATATCCAATTATAAACCCTAGCGCCTTCTTATTCTATTTTGTCTGTACCTACAATTTAATATGTTCCTCTCTTTCCAATGGCAGACAAACCCTAATTCCCAATTGCAAATTCGAAACCAAATCAAAAATTCAAACTCCTCAAACTTCATCGAATTATATATCAATTCGAAGCTCTCGACGAGCGCAATTACCTGGTGGTATTTGTTTTTCGATGTGGAGCATCATTTGTCCAGAAATTGAGGATGAACCTCGGCCGTTCGTTTTAGGGTTTTGACGATCCGACTGTGGATCGTCGTCCGATCGACGATCGGAAGGCGGCGTTGGGAAGGTGGTGTCATGCAGAGCTCGGCCATACTACTCGTTTGTCGAATTGGTCATCGGATTCGCCAATTTCTGGCGATCTTTACGTGTGGCGGCGGTGGAGCTAGAAGGGGCCGGAGGCCTCATCATGGTGGCTATGGGTGCACCCTGACATGGCGAAGCTGGAGGCGAGGGTCGATCTGGGTGAAGGCCAACGTGGGTGGAGCAATAATCGGTCAAAGGTGATCGTTTAGGCGGTTGAAAGAGATTGTTCGCTCGCATGTTTTGCTATGCTAGGGTTCGGTCGGTGACGTGGCTTCCGGTATTGTTTTTATTTTATTTTATTTCAATTTCAACTCGTTCTAATCATCGTATCTTTTCCATACGAACTCGAATTTGGGCACGGTTTGTTTTGCCGGGATCGTATCTAAATTTTGGACATTTTGACACTGGTTTGGACAAATTCTGAGACTGTTGAATTTTGGGCCTAAATTTGGATTTTAATTCGATTTAAAATCAAAGGTGAGTGTTTTAACCCACTCACAATTACTAAAATTTCTTATGTTTGTTAAATTAAATTTATGATGTGATTAGAAATTTATTTATGACTGTTTGGTATATTTTAAATCATCATCTCAGTTAATTTGAATTTATTTGAATTAAATCGTTATTTAATTGATTATTGAATATAAATTGCCAGTTAAATACCTGTTATTGATTATCAATTCTATATTGATATTTATTGATTGAATTGGATGATGTTTGTAATGATGTTTGATTTGTTGTATTGGATGAATGGATTTTTTATTTTCTATCGTTATAAACTGCAAGTTCACTATGGGTTGAAATGATACATACCCGAATGATCAATAGATTAAGGAAAAATCGTTATGGGTTGAAATGATAGACTCGAGCGATTTTATGGATTTCATATTTTCGGGATTGCGGATTGAAATGATATACATCTGTAAATATAAAATTTTAAATTGCGGATTGAAATGATAAATATCCGTATCACTTGACCCTAGGGTAGAGAATTATATACGGACACCAGATTGGTTAAATTTTAATGATTTTGAATCCTTAAATTTTGCTTTGAATTAAGTGATATTTTTGAAATAAAATCTGATTTATATAAATTGAATTTTTACCGAATTTCGAGTTTTATATAAAAAGATTGAATTGTTTAAAGGAATGGTTAACGGAATAAAAATTGAAATGTATAGTGAATTTGAAATACAAGTGAAGTTTATCGAAATTGAGTTATTAAAATCGTGGAAGTATAATTTTGAAATATATTGAAATTTGAGTAATTAAATCGATGTTTCAACATGGATTTAAGCGATATTGAATTTAATATTTATTTAGAATTCTAAATCAGAAAATTTGAAATTGGGTTTTGGGACATTGAAATAGTCAAAATGTGGGATTGAAATAAATAGTTTAAATTGATATAAATTTCAAATTCATATTTTCATATAAACCATTTTAAATATATTATTTTAAAAGACTTCAATTATTAAGATTTTCAAACTTTTAAACTAATTGAACCATTTGACTTATTTTAAATCTAATGAATCTACTTTAAAGCTATTTAATCTATTTTAATTTTATTTAATCTATTTTATGTCTATATTAACTATTTATTAACTATTTATAACTATCTAAACTATTTTCTTCTAAATTCCAAACTAAGTAAAATGGATGGGTTTATATTCAAATTCTCGATTTTTAAAGTGAATATGGTTAAGCGACATTATAACCTAAGTTGGGATCTAAATAGCATATTTGGTTTAATATGATAATTTTGAAATGAGAGTTTAACCTATTTTGGAAATATGACTTTTGAAAGGAATATAATTTCGAACTATGATTTCAATGTGATATGATTTCAAAGGTGAATATGATTTCGAAAGTAAGTAATGATTTTGATAATGATATAATTTGAATTTAATATGATATTTTGATATCAATAATGAAATGGTTTTGGAAATGTAAAAGAACCATCCGGTGTGTAATAAGCGATTGGTTGTTAAAGAGACCGGGATCGGATATGGGCATACTCTCTATCGATACCGAAAACCACTTTGACAACTGTGTACGCGGTGGAGATTCCAGAATGAAGTAGGATGGTGGCGATGATCCTAAAGGTATATATGTGGACCTGACTCCCATGAGTTAGCTTAAGGTGGCTAAAACATGAGCAATTGACGGGCTAAGTGAGGTCATTCCTCCGATCGGGCACATTCCATCGATACTATATTCTGACTTTGCGATTTATTTGGTGGCCACCCCTCATTTTTTTTGATTCGGGAGTGTGTTCCGAGGTGGGCGGTAGTAGCTGCTATGCGTTACCACTGGTCCAGAAGTGTAATTTGTATATCTACCCTGGCATTGCCTAGTTGTGCCGTGTCACCTACCCTAGCGCGCCTTCTACGAGTTTGGTTTGTACCATACCTATGGAGTGCCCTCTGACGGCACCCAGTATGGGTGGGATTATGGTACTGTATAGACTATGGGAAATAAAAATGTGTTAAGGGGGAAAATGTAACGCCTTAATGCTATTTTAATAGTTTATATTACTGTAGACATATTATAATAGCATATTGTACTACATAGTAGATAGTTTAACGAATCCTTAGGAGATGTGAATCCCGAACATCTCTTAAGTTACTGCACTCACGTTAGACACTGGATAGGAGTTGTCAAACCCCGTAAACATCTCCGACGCCGTTTACACTCATATTTATTTACCGTTGATTTGACTTACATAAGATCTTTTAGTTCTGACTCGAGTGTTTTGTCTTTTCAATTCGCTTGGGTCAGCCTGAGCATTTCAGGATTTGAAGACCTTATTTCCGGAGGACGAAGACGAAGATCTGCACTACTATTATCTACTATATTTATTCCACTGCATTCATACGGTTCCGCTGCATTATTTTTTTATACCTGATGTGTAACTCTGATTTTGTATTGTATAAGTATAATCAAATGTTTTGTAAACAGCTTCATGAACTGTTATTTGATTATTATATTTTTGTCATTCCGCTGCGAGATTCTGTTTTGTTTTTATTTCTTTCTCTTTTTCTTATTTACCCCAAATAGCAATCCGCCCCTTTGTATGGTTTGAGTCGGCATGTGTGTCTACTTAAAACGTACAAAAAGGCGGGATGTTACACTCCATTTTTTTCCGCTTCCAAGTGCAGAAAGTGGTTTGTCTTTCTATAAAATTCCTTCAATGCGATTGTTCTCTTCATCGTTAACCAGTTCTCAAAATCAGATTCTTTGTCCACTACGCAAACTATTAGTACCAAATCATCCTACAAACTTTTCACTTTAGTCATAGCTATGTTGAATACATTCAGATAATTCTTCAATGTCTATCCATTACTAGATGGTTGCTAATGTAAACACATCCTTGTGTTGTATGGAGTGAACCAAGATATGACTTAAGAATTTATTTTCCAATTCATCATATGATGATATAGATCCTGGCCCAGCATGTAGAACCACATTATTGCTAGTCATTACAAAAATGATGGAAATAGCCTTCATTGACTTTATCATTCGCTCTGGAACCATCCATGTGTCAATCTACTTCATCAAATGATGTTGAGGATCCGTCAACCCATTTTATTTGGGAATAGTTGGAACACAAATTTCCTTGGATATTCTGCCGCCCTAATCTGTGCTGTGAAAGGATTCTGACTAGACGCAGTCTCCATCTATCCTCATCCTCTCCCTGCTGGAGTAATCTTTGAATTTCTTCAATAATCATCTCATTGGCATCTTTCTTCCACCTTGGACGGTGGTTATTACATGCATCACCATGTGTTAGGTTCTATGAACGGCTGTTATGTCCATTATGGAATATGGATATTATCACGACGCCTAGGTTTCATAGCTCTAGAAAATGCATACATTATGGCCATCCACCGTGTCAGTCTGGGCTACATCCTTTTAGATTTACTTCCTTTATGAGCGTTTCTTTTATAATTTCTTCAAGTTTTTCTACCATCTGGATTCATGGCATGATCATCTGTACCATGAGTAGTGCCTCCAAAACTATACTTCTTCCTTGATGGATCGACCATGATCCATGATGAATCGGTACTGATCCATCTTGCATTATGTTCGTCGACTTTCATATTTTTCTATTGGTTTCTTATATCTTCTCCATCTCAATCTCCAACCAGTTCTTTTTCGTTATATGTCTATTAGCAAAACTTCCCTCATCTGAGCTAGCTGGAGTTCTTCTACCTCCATGATCTCTACGGTGAGATTCTTCTCCTTGTAGAGGTTACCTCATTGATGCAAATTGCTTTTGTAACTCTGCCATAATAGCTTACTACTTTAGTTTCATCTTTTGATCCACTACAGCCATTATTGCACCCAACTTTTTCTTTATCACCAAATCTAATGGAGATTGTATAGATCCATCACTTTTTCCATTATTAGCGTCAGCGAGTTCCTCTTTAACAACTTTGTACTTGGCTGGTCAAATTCTAATCTCGATCCCTATGAAGATTTTTTCAAATACCATTAGCAAATTAAGATCTGGCCTGATCTTCAATTTTTTAGTGAAAGAACACAAAAATGTTAGACTTTATTTTGAGCTAACACCTCCAAATGATCGAAATTCAAAGAACAAATGTAAAAAGGTAAAAAATAGAACAAAAAGAGAAATAAGACATGATATTTTTATAATAGTTCGACAAATCGTTGTTCTACGTCTATTTATCAATTTTATTACTTGTATTTGCTAAATCTAGTAAGTACAAAGGTTTCATGAAGTTCTTTCTCGATGTACAAAATTGGTAACCTTTCCTAAGAAAAAGTTAACAAAGGATCAAAAATCCAAAAGTCCATTTCTTATTGGAGATGATGGCCTATTTATAGCTTAACTAGGCTATTCCAGACCTTCATATTTGTCTGATCATGCTTGGAAACCGTAAGTTAATCGGATTCGATAAATCAAGAAAGAGTTCAGGTCAAACCTAAACCAAATCTCATGGCTTAATGGATCAGTACCGATCTAAGGCCTTGGTCCAGAATGATGTCGTTGCATGCCTTAATAACCAATGCTCTTGAACTTCAAGGGGAAAATGGTTTTTATGTTGTATTGGTACTGATCCATCAACCATGCTCAAAAACATGTCTTTTCCTTCATATATACTAGAGATCCATTGCATTTGGACTTTGGTGACTTATTGGGTTTTTTTATGGATCGATACTGATCCATGGACATAGCCAATTTTGGCTCCCTTATTCCTTTGCTCTTCATAGTTGATCGTCTTTGAGTCCATTACCAATTCCTTTATTATTTTGTAGTTCAATTCCACCAATTGACACTTACGTAAAATACCATATAACAATTTATCAATTAACCGATTTGTTTTAGCTAAAAACTTTGACTTTATGTTGACTGTCAATTATGTGATACCAACCTTCTATTTGAAGGAGATAAGTCCTTTCTTTAATAGTATTCCACTTCAAGTTGTTATACTTATACCCAACTATCCATAACATGATCATCAATGTCATGTGACTGACCATAATCAAAGTATAGTTCAAACACTTAAGATTCACAATTTTCTCAAGTCAAAAGACCATTGCACATCATCATATAAGATCTTCTATCTAAATTTAACCCTATAGAAGACTCTTGGTGATTTGTTTTATAATTGTTCCAAACAACTGCACATATGTAACCCCTTGGTGCCCCCCAACGGTCATGAGTAATTCACCATCCATCGTATGGAGAGCGTTACATACACTAGTCTTGTCGCATATGTCGATATCCCATTCTCAATACATCTTGACTACTAACATTTAAGGATAATGATTTATTTTATATGACTCAATACTCATGGTCACATGTACATTCGTAACTACAGTCAATTAAATAATTTTCCTAACGGTTCTTTTGCTCGAATATATTTTATGTATTTAAAAAATTAATTACATCCTAATATAACACTATATACAACAAAAAATAAAACCAAAAACTTACTTAATTTCGAACAAGATTGGTTATTAGAGTTAAGTTATATAATCATATTACATAGTTGTGCCTAGGGTATACCCTTAACTCTAACAATATAATTGTACTTACACATCATGAAATGATAGGTAATAGGTGTATAATATATTTTGTGATTTGTTAAGAACACATAAAGTCACATTACTGGTTAGGAGCAATAATTATATTGTTAGGTGTTATATATGATATAACCAGTATATGTTATTCAACATTAATGGGTACATAATTTGTTGAGCATAATCATGGTCATGAATACATAATAAATAGGTCCTAACACTACTAGAGAAATACTACGAATTCCTGCATCTTCCTTAGAGTTTGGAAACATGTGGAAAAATCTAGAAGAAACCTTGTTAGGAAAATATGTTAAATCATTCTAACGAGTAAGAACATACAACTATTTTCTAATGTACATGATAAATTTGTAAGAATTTATTTCTTAAAAAATAACATACTAATTAATTTGGACCATAAAAGATTGATTAAGAATTATAATACAATACTCTCCTACAAAATCTTAACATGTTGTCACATTAGTTCCCATATAAGAGTGAAATAGTATAACCACTATTAATAAGATTAAAATGTTCGAGTCTTGATCACTCGACTACGAACCTCTCAACTCTAAATTCAATAACACACATATATAATACATATATGTCATCTCCTAAATAATTAATAATAGTTATAAATTATTATATTATAGCATTAAGTTCTAATGCTATGATTCACTATTTGTCAATCGTAGGTGCGACTTCGGTTCTCGATTAATTTTTAAACTATCTTAGTATTGAAGCCTACACAGACTTTGTAGAAGCATGGTAATGGTCAAGAAGTCATATGCTTATCAATCAAATTAGTAAAATTCCAATACTGTTGTTAGATCTAGAGGGTCGCACAGTGGAGTAAAAGGGTTGATTTAAAAAAATCCTTTAAATTAAACCATCCAAAGATTCAATTTTATGTTATTATGAACAATTATGCAAATTGAATTGAATCATATTTATTTTAAATTCTATGTAAATTTAGAAATTAATTTTAAATGAAAAAATTATATTATATGAGCATCAATATACTCAACATATGGGTTAATTTTCATATGAAAATATTTATATGATAACAAAGGTAATGTAAAGAATATCATATACATATATAATATGTATGTGTGGTTATTGGGATATATATATGTATGTGTGTGTATGTATGTATGTATATGTATGTTTATCTATGTATGTATATATGTATGTATGTTTATCACACATACATACATACATATATACGACAATCTATATAATATATTATGTGTGTGTGTCAGTAACAAGCAATTTATTCACATATATTTGATATTTAATATAAATGCGTAATATAAAGGAAATTATACACATACAAATACACACAAACACACACACGCACACATGCACGCGCGCGCACATATATATTTGACTATAATTATTACGTATATATTATCTATTTTTTATTTATCCACTTATTTGTTTCATCATTTGGAATATATATCTAGTAAACTAATGTGTATATACACATACATTTAGTAATTATTTTTGAAAATTTATATTTCTACTTACATTTTGCATAAGGGATATTTCAGGTAATGTTTATTTAGATGTATATACTATTAAATAGAGCCTTTATATATGTTTAATTTAATATAATAAATACTTACTCCTTCTGGTCAAGATCTAATTCTAAATATTTAAGATCTACGCGTTGGTGAAAATTTGGAGTAAAGCTGATATTAAAATATCTAGTAAATAATACACACATAATACTAGATCGTTGTTTATATATAATGTTCAGCTACAATAATTTTTCTCTTTTGTAAAACCAAGAAAAAAAGGACAATAATGCATACACATACACATAAATAGAAATATGTTTACACACACAATATATTTACATATATTATGACTAAAACATAAGATATAATTAGTAAATGATTGTCCGATACTATGCAGTTAAAACCCCGCTAAAGCCCGCAAAATCCCCGCTATAACGCATAACACTCTTCAGTTGCTACGTTATTTCAATTTAGCACTATTCAACAATGGATTCGCTTTAAACTCCACTATTTTCCACTACACCGGCTAAATCAAGGCTTTTTAGCGCCCGCTTTAGCAATATTAATATAAAAGGTTAATTTGGCTAGTTCTTTTTCAAACCAAATCAACAAAGTTAGAGTAAAGACCTAATTTAATAGCATAAGTGCTTAATATAAGTTAGAAATCTATTGTAGTCACTAAATCTAGTTTGTATAAATCATGATATTCTTTGATTTTGTTATATAATATTAAATAATATTTCTCCTTCCTACACAAATGATATGAGAATGAGAATAAACTAACTGTAAATATTTGTTTTTATATCTAATGAAGCTTTTGTACCTCCATTATTTTTGCTATGTCCCAGCTATATATTTTTACACCTCCACCGTTATAGAACCGCTAAGCGCTTTAACTGCACAGATCTGATATATGCGTTGAATTAAGATTATAAATTCACACACACAGACACACACACACTCTCTCTTATTTCATATGAAATTATTTTATTTTGTGAAAATTGGCTAATTATAATCATGTGAATTATTGTGATATTAAAAAAGAAGAAATAAAAATTTGCCTTAATGAAAGAGCATATTGATGTATATGCGGAATTATAAAACGACCTTTGAAAACTCATTATCGATTCTAGCTATGGTTTAATTGAGGAGATGAAGAAGAGAGACTTTGTCTAATGGAGGTTAATGGACAAGAAAATATTCTATTGGGGGAATTTCCAATGTCATGTGTTGACTATTGTGAGACAACATGAGAGTATGGATATTGGTTTCATATTTAACCAAAACAATTATTACATGGTGATATGTCATTCCATAGGGTAGGAGTTCGAAGAAATTATTTCATTCAAACTTGGGCAAGGAAGTATTCCAAGATTATGTGGCTAATATAATTAAGTACATTGAGAAACTTGCTAAGTTAACATACGACTCTAGACCAAGACCTGTAGATAAATCTTGTTCTTAGATTACTAGTAACTTAATTTGATATGCTTTATAAATCTCGTTGCCTTCAAATTGTTAAAGAAAATCTAAATGAACCTCCTTGAAAGAAGTATCATTTATTGGTTATCTTCTTTATAAAGTTTGACTATATAGGAGGAAGAAAACGAAAGCCAGAATGTGGCAGTAATAAAGATAAGGTTGGGAAGAAAGAGAATGGTGAGGTCACCATTTCTCAAAGAAAGGACAAAGGAAACAGAATTGTCCAGTTTATTTTAAGGTGCTAATGGGAAAGGAATATGATTTATTTTAAAAGTTGTTGTATTATAGAGATTCTCTTTTTTATTTGTTCTAATTCATGAGTTATAAATACTAGATCTAGGACTCATTTATATAATTGCTACAAAAATTCAGAAGTAGAAGAAACATAGAAAAAGGCCTATTTGAATTTTATAGTGCAAACTATGTTATCTTAAGGCAAAATAGTAGGAGAGTACCATGAAACACCCGTTATAGGGCACATCCAAATTTCAAATATTGTCATTATTTGCTAAAATTATTCATGAAATAATATTTATTTCATGTTTGACTGAAAGTGGATATAGTATTTTTAATGAGAATTATTATGAATATTCATTTTGGAATAAAACTATTTCAGTACATCTAAATAATGACATCTATTTTCCAAATAATGATATGTTAAATATTGAAATACAAAAGTAACTAAACAAATTACAATAATTTTTAGCACTATAGACTAAACCATATTGTTAAGAAGCGATTGTATGTCAATAAACAAATGTTATCTTCCATTTTTTGATTTGAATCTTACGATATTTGTGAATTCTGTCACAAAAGGGAAACGGATAAGCACTGGTTCAGTTGGAGAACTAAAAGAGTTATTGAACTCATAGGGCTAATGCATATTGATGTGTGTAATCGAATTTCTATGATCATCAAAGGTGGATCTAATTACTCCATCATATTTATCAATGATTCTATAAATACAGATAAGGATATATTATAAAAGACAAATTGGAGGTCTATGAGAAATTCAAAAAATATAAGATGAGTTCGATCAGATCGAAGAGGTGAGTATCTTATATATGACTCTAGGAGAACCTAAAAGAGATTATGATTCTCTCTTTAGTCGGTTGTTGTAACGAACTAGATTTTTGGTCGTTGATTTTGAAAATTTAATTTATTTTAAATGTTGAGTTTTGAAATGTGAATGGAATTTTAATATGAAGTTTATCGATCAAAAATCGTGTAATAAAACTTAAGCTCCAAATATAGCGAATTGATTAATAAATTTAATTATTGAGTTAATAATTAAAAATCATTTAAATAATTGAATTGGAGTTGAATATGAAACATAAACGATTTCCAATGTTGATCTAAATTCTATTTGAATCAAAATTGAGTTAGTTTGTTTTAAAACTGAAATTTCAAGAGATTTCATAAATTTTGGAAATCGTCGATTTAATCGACGCGTTAAAATAGCGATCCAGGGCACAGTCTCGAAATTCGACGAAACCTGTTCCATTGGATCTGTAATAGTGTATTGTTATCGTAACGTTTGGAGTTATCGTTTGGTCGTACGGGATATAAACGCGTTGAATTTAATATCGAAAATTCAATATAATAATTCGGTCCAAAAAGCTATCTTCTCCATACGATTGAATTAGGACTCAAAACCTTTTCCATTGCGTTCGAAATAGGGGTATAACATTATGAATGCCTAGCGGCATGCCTCTATAGGAGATCGAAATTTTAAGTTGCTTAAACGAGATATTTGATTATTAACAAATAAATAAATTAAAAAGGTGATCTTAGCTTAGCTTCCAATCGAAGCCCCTTCTCCCTTATCCTTCTAAAAACTGTGCCATTCACCTTTTGTCTTTAATTAAAAATCATGTTATTTCCTTTCTTCCTCTTTCACAAATGAGCAGTCCGAATTCCTTAAAAAAAGAGAGGGAATCGAAATCAAATTAATGAAAACAAAATCGATCAAAAAAAAAGAAATCGCTCAACAAATCGCACGGAGGTGAATTGGGGGCTGGCATCGTCGATGAGGTGGGAGGATGAAGTCGTGATGGAGCAGGCAACTAAAGAGTGGCCGTGCGAGAGCACGTTGGCCTAAGGCGAGGGTGTCAATCGATTCAAGAAGGAGGAGGCGCTCGTGTGGAGACGAGGCGAGCGTGGGATTTTCATCGCGCCTAGGCATGTAGGCTGCGAGCGCCTGGAGGAGTTCGGCGATGGTCAGCTTAGAGGTGGGAAGTCTCGACTGCCGTTTAGGGTTTCTGATGACATACGCGAGCAAGGGCAGCAGGCGACCGTTAGGTGGTGGTCGCATTTCCTATACTGTATGGGTCGTGGCTTTGAAGTCGTCTGTGAGGGTGAGATAAGATTTAACATTTAAATTTAGTTTTGTTAAGTAAATTTTTATTTAATTAATTCAAATGTTTACAAATTCATAATTTATTTATACAAGGTCCAAAATGAATAAAACAAGTCAAGTTTGTGTGTAGCTGGAAAATCTATGCACTAGGATTGGTTAGGGATTTTTCGGAGTCAGCTGGGGTTTTAGGAAGAAAAATAAAATCTGGATATTCGACAAAATTAAAAATCAAGGTGAGTAAATCTCACTCTTTTTGGATTTCTAGAATTTAATTTTAATTAAAATCAAGTATTGGATGCTTGGTTGAATTTATAAATTGTTATCTGTTGAATGATATATTATAGATATATATAGTAGTATATACATTAGTAGTTGGATTGATATACCCGCATATTTTAGCGGATGAGACCCTATGCACCCTGCATAATAGCGGATGACCTTATATATGAAAGTCTACGGGGTGGATCGTGTAGTGTATATGCAAGTATATGTGACAAAATATATGATGGAACTAAATAATATTAATCTAAGTAAATATAGAATAAGCACACCAGGATTTTATACTGGTTCGGACCTCCCGTCCTACATCCAGTCCCGAAGCTCCCCTTCGGAATTCGACTATCAAAAACCCTCGCTTCACCCGGAGGAATAGGCTTGATTACAATGAGTTGTTCTTGTCAAATGTGTGTTCTAATATAACACGGATGTCGACTAATTAGTGCAATTGCTTCCAATATATTTCTAAGGAGTATTGTCTATGAAGAACTGAGTATATGGAAGAGTGAATACAAGTAAAGATTGCTAGAGTGCAGAGATCAAGAATATAGAATATAGAGTTAGAAAGCATAAGTAAGTGAAGTAAGTTTTCTCTTGATTCTTGATGCTATATATAGTTGTAGATAGGTATCTTGAGTAGTTACATCCATTAATGAATGCTATATAGTTGCTTCTGTTGATGATGAAGAGTTGCGGCGAAGAGAAGCAGAGATGTCCATTCGTATGTGGCAGTTGAAGTTCATTTCTGAAGTTCGAGTTTGAATTCAGACGTCTGGTATTTGTATCAGGCGTCTGATACTATATATTTTTTGAATATAGTAGAAGATCAGATGTTTGAGTGCTATTACCAGACATCTGGTTTAGCCTAATAGTTGTTTCAGAGAACTATTTCAGACGTCTGGCTTGTGCACCCAGACGTCTGATATGGTGCATGTCAGTTTTTGTGCATTCTTTCTTTTGCTTCTTTGTACCTATCGACTTGTAGTCTCTTGTAGTGTCCTTTGAGCCTCATTCTTGTCTTTCTAGTGATGTTGTTCTAGCAAGTACCTGTATATATAAATATATATATGTATATTCGATTTCCATTGTATAGTTGTTATCATCGAAACCGTAGATTGAATTTCCTATCAATATACCGCGATATCCCCCTCGAAGTAGGATTGGTATTTTTATGTTGTATTAACATGTGTGGATGCGTGGAAAATAGGTTGGAGGGATCTAACTGGATTCCTCAAAAGTTATATTAATTGTTTTCATATATGATAATATATGATGTGTTAGAATAATCTATTATAGATTATTATTGTGATGTGAATTATTAAATACTATAGTAGCATTGGCCTAATTGTTGGTACTTTAAATACCATAAATATTATTTTTGGAATTTGAAAGGACTTAAAAGGAAATTTTGAATATAAAAATATTTATATCAAAATTTGGATTATTTTAAAAGAGATTGATTTGTATGAAATAATAAATTGATTTGGAATTGTACTTAACTATTCGTAAAATATTTTAATTAGAGAATTTTAAAAATAAAGTACATAAAGGATTTCTAACAGTGGAATATTTAAGGGGTATTCTGGATTTATGGGAAAGAAGTGGAAATCGATATTAAAAATAGATTTGTAAAATAAATGGAATTTATAAGGAAATAGATTTATAAAATGGAATTTTATAAATAAGATTAATTTTTATAAACAAAAAAAACAGGGAGTTTGTAAATTTATAAACGATGTTTTATAAATTGGGAAAGGATATCATTGATAAATTGGAATATAATTTCACAAGGTGAATTTATATCGAGATATGAAAATAGATTTTTGGGGAAAATAGTGAATTCTATTTTTGAAAAGTGAGGATGGTTAGAAAATCGGAATAGGATCGATGTGTGGTAAATCGAGAGGATTTATAAATTGAATTGGTTCTCGGAATTTTAAAAATATTTTTTTTAAGAAGTTAAGTTTTGGTTTAAAAAGGAAATTTATTTATTTAACTATGTAATTTAAAAACTAGTTGGCAATTGAAAAACATCGAAAAGTGAACTTCTCAGGTATTTAATATTTATTTTAATAAATTCTACTTTTTTTATAAATCAGTTTTAAAGATTGATTCTCAGGTGTTTGATATTTTTAATAATTACTTGAACATGTTTTAAAAAAATAAAAAAATTATTATTATTTTAATTACTTATTTATATACATATATATATATATATAAATAAAGTTTTGTAATGATTGAAATTTAATTATAAATCCTCTCGAGAATCTGGAAAATGGGGTTTATGCAGTAGATGGGATTTATAGGAGAAATTCTAAAAAATGGAATTTGGGAAGAAGTAAGGAAATTTCCGAAATAGATAAATAAAAGTGAACTTCGAGAAATGAATTAGAATTTATAGAAGAAGTTAGAAATGGATATTTGGAATTTTAGACAAGTGTTTGACTTGGAAAATATTAAAGGAAATTATTTAAGGAATTCCTGGCTTATGAAATTCGTTATAAACGAGTTAAGGATTTTACAAATAAATTGTAAATGAATTTTGATAAAATAGGGAATAGTAAATAAATGGAATACTTCCTAAGTGTTGAACATAAAATTGGAGTTGGGAGGGAAATATTCTAAGTATTGGAATGGTTGGAAACATTCCATTGAAATATAAGGATTTTGAACTCGTTTCAAATGTTGGAATTTTGGAAGGGATTTGAATATATATATCTTATAAAGATATTCTGAAAATAAATATTTTGGGAAAATTTATAATAAGGCCTAGTGACTGCTTATGGATGTTTTAATGATAGTTAAATAACCGACTATCAATATTGGCCAATTTCGTTAATCGTTTTCGAAGAGACCAAGATCGGATTTAATTATCCGAAAACAACTTCGATCCAGTTTGAACGTTACGAATGGATATCATGAAGATAGTGAGGACGGTGATTCGGTTTGTCCAGACCTAGGACAACTTGTATGGCGAATGCTATCAGAACATCGTCATTGGAGGGCGATGAGCATTCTAAGTGAAATCGTTCTTGAACGGTAATCGTAGCCTCAAGCCTCATCAACCGGCATGACTGAAAATCAGGGGAGATGCAGCAAGGCTAAGTGGGTCGCACCCAATTCGGGTATGTTATCACCTTTCTAGATACCTTCGGAAAATATATATAAATTATGGATATGGTTGTGCATGGAAAAGTGAGCGCTCGATTTTTAAGGGTGGGAACACCGGGGTGGTAACATATTCGGTTCTATCCAGGTTAGGGATAGGGCCGGTCTTGTGTTGTAGGGGATCCCGGCGAGGTCCTCGGTACATGTTTCTAGACGTGTACTGTGATTGGTGGTACCCCAGTGCCTAGTCATTGTATGGAATCCATTCTCCAATAAGCGCCGTACGGTTTTGATTGTGCCCAACTATGCTGAAACATGAGATGCAAGCATTTCAGCTATTTTCTATTTACTTGGTTTAGACACTATTATAATATCAGACGATTTTGATAAAAAGGTTTTGGTTATCGTAATGGAAAAACCCGTCGTGTTTATGTGTGACGTGGTCTTACGAGATACCTTTGTTTCCAAAGGATTTCGATAAAACTTAATAATTCAAATTGAGTGTGTTTTCTCACGCTGGTTTTCCAGACTGACTCGGTATTATTTTATTATAATGCTCGGGTCAGACCGAGTATTACAGATTCAGGATAGGATGCTATAGAGCTCAAGAGGCGAGCTGGATGACAGAGACGTATCTCTGTACTTAGTTTATATTTCCACTGTATGAGGACAAGTTGCTATAACTGTCTAGGTTGATGTATGGATTGTTGTACTCTGATGATTGTAAGTATATAAACTGTTACAGATTCTTTTGTATAAAAATCTGTTATAATATATTATATTTTGTTCCTCTGCGATTGTGAGATTTTGTGTTGTTGTTTATTTTCTTCTATCTATTTCTTCTTCTTTACCCCATTTATTCGATCTTTCGTACAATTTTGGTTGAACAAGGGTGAATTATTATCAACTCAAAGGGTATGGAACTGCGGGTCGCTACATTTGGTATCAGAGCTGAAGGTTAAGTGAGAACCTTGGCTTTGGTGGGAATTACTCATTAGAGATAGGGTCAGTAGTACCCTAGAATGAGTTTGAGTGTAATAACATATATGAGCGCGTATTTGTTAGTGATTATAAATGGTTTTGTATTATGTTTATTTATCTGTTGAGTGGCATATAAATTCTGGTCGAATGGTGGGATGCCACTAAATCGATAGGAGTTTCTAAACCCTTAAACAGGTAAACTAACACAGTATGGTTTTGAAGCGGGTAAATGAAATAATTTTATCCAAATTATATTTTGATATAAAAAAAATAATTTTCTTGAATTATTATAGTAGATTGATGTGTTTGGTTATTATTATATAATCAATCAAGATTATAAAAAAAATTGTAATGAGACAAAAATGTTAGTCCTTAAGATGATGTTTTGATGACAACAACCTTAGGACTTGTTATAAAATATAAATACTAACGTTATGGTTTAGATATATATGTATATGCAGAATATAAACATGCAGGTACCAAGAATGAAGACTGTACAATATAGAGATACAAGACTGATGAATTTAAAGATCGAAGATATCAAGATCGAAGACTCATGAGTATCAAGAAATCAAGTTATCAAGAGTTCAAGATTTCAAACAGTACAAGATAATGTAGTTAGTCTAGAATTATGTTAAAAGTTCTTGAAAGCACTTACATCTTTATTTGAAATTTATTCGTGGAATGGAATCCACTTCGAGCCTGTTAAAGGGATGGAACCCTAGTGGGATGGAACCCATGACAATATCTAGTGGAACATATAGTGGTCCTATTTTGATATCCACTAATTTTATAAAAATGTTTTTCAAAAATATATCTCTTGTATTTTAAAAATGTTTTCAAAACTTTCTTTTCAAAAAGACATCTCTCTTGTTTGAAATATTTTAGCCTCAAAACTATTTTTATCATTTTTAATATTTTGATTTCAAAATTGTCCTTGTTTTTAAACCATCTCTTGTTTTAAATATTTAGCTTTAAAATATTTATATACTCAGATTTTAAATCACTTTATAGATTAAGATTATATATATTAAAAATTATTTTCTAAACTCTTTTATATGTTTAAACTATATTCAAATATATTTACAAAGTTTAGAAATTGTTTTGACAAATTATAGAAACCAATTTTAATAAGAAAATCAAAACATCAATTTTTCCTTGAGCATGTCGACATCCCTCAACCCCCCATGTCGACATGGTGTCCGTTATTTTCAAATTACAATTTTTAAAAGAAGTGTCTATTCGTTGTATCCTTTCACGAATAGATATGGTTGTTGCTCTACTATAAATACCAGTAAGTTCTAACGAATTTTTATCAGATTTCATTTATTTTCTCTCCTCTTCATCTTCCACATTTATTCTAAAGAATCCTAAACTATACTCTACCAAAATACCAAGTGAATCAAACCTGATTATCTCTTGTTTGATTCTCTGCCACTCTCTCCATAAGATCTCAGTGCTATTCAGAGTTATAGAATCTTTTGTAAATCAAACTGTTGAGTAAAAGGTGCGGTTGAGCCTTGAAATCAATTGAGTGTGATTGTATCCCCGGAAATCAAATAGGTGATCTTGTAGCCTGGTTAAATTAAGAGAGTTTGCCCTGGACTCGAATACAGGAGGGTGTACCTCGTAGCCTTGAAACCGAGGGTGTAATCTGGGAGATTATTTTGATAAGAAATCCGTACGATTGTACGGGAATGGATGTAGGGTAACTCTGAACCAGTATAAAATTCCGGTGTGTTCTTTCCTTTACTGCTTTTATTTAGCATTTGCATCTATGTCTGATTTTGTGATTATATCTGTGTTTGTGAATTGCATTTCTTGGTGTTTAAATTGAATAAAATTCAAAAAGATTTAAAAAATCCATAAAACACTATTCACCCCCCCTTCTAATGTTATTCCAGCCTTAAGATCCGTAATATGCATTTCTCACATTTGGTATCAGAGCATTGGTTTTCAAAGTTTTCATAATCTGAATTTTGAAAAGTTTTAAAAATGGCTACCAACACTGGTTCCGTTAACACTATCACTAGTTCATTTGTAGAGGGTCAGTCTACTGCCAGACCGCCACTTTTTAATGGCAGTAACTATGCATATTGGGCATGTAGAATGAAAATATATTTACAGTCAATAGGATTAGACACTTGGAATATCACACAAACTGAATATTCTGAACCCACACCTAGTTTTGCACAGTGGACTGCTGAGCAAAAGTCTATTGCACAAAATAATTCCAAAGCCATGAATATTTTATTTTGTTCACTTGATAGGAATGAATTCAATAGAGTATCTGTTTGTAAGTCTGCATATGATATCTGGAAAACTTTGCAAGTTACTCATGCAGGAACAAGCAAAGTCAAACAGACCAAAATATCCATACTCACAAATCAGTTTCAATTATTCAAAATGAATTCTAATGAGTCCATTTCGGATATTTCAGGAGATTTTGCATTCTCTAATATCATTGGGAAAAAATTCCGAAGAAGATCAACTCAGAAAAATTCTAAATTCTCTTACTCCAGAATGGGATCAGAAAACTCTTGCAATCGAAGAAGCAAATGATATCAGTACTTTAAAGATTAAAGAATTGATTGGAAATCTAATGTCGTTCGAAGTAAAAATGCAAGGAAGAAGAGATAGCAAGGCATTCGAAAAGAAGTCAATTGCGTTCAATACATTAACAGATGGATCAGACTCGGGAAGTGATGATGATGAAGAAATAGCTTTCATGACAAAGAATTTTCGGAAGTTTCTGAAATACAGAAAGATGAACAACTTCAAAAAGAATGATCACAGGAATTCCGGAAATCATAATGAAGTACCAAACCACGTCAAATGTTTCAACTGTGACGAACCAGGCCATCTCAAAAGAGACTGTCCGCATCCTGATAAGCAAAAGTTTCCTGCAAGCAATGATTATACAAAGAAAAGGAAAAGAGCATATACCGCTACACTAGACGATTCAGACTCATCCTCAAGCGATGATGATCAGAAGACAGAAAATTCAAATATGTGCTTTACGGTTATTCATGATTCCGATGATCTCAGAGATACGAATCTAGAAAAAGGTACACGTTTACAATATATTGGTTGAAATTGTTTGCTTAAAATTGTTTGATTGTTTTTGAAATTATGTGTTGTTTGAATTTTAAATTTTTTATTATTATGTTTATTTTTAATACTATAATATTTTTTATTAGAAGAGTATTATTATATTTAATATTACTCCAGAAAATATTTAGACATTAAAAATAATATATGTATATAGATATTAAAGTATATAGGAAAATATAAGTCACATGAATTCTCTGGCCCATGTCGACATGGCCCTACCCATGATGTCGACATCCCTGTCAGAAATTTGAAATTCAAATTTGAATTCAAATCTTTGAATTTCCCTCCACCTTTTCACCAAATCCAATGTTCTGGAAAGGTACCTCTTGACCATAGAACATGTCCATTAAATATCTATTTCCATCGTACCTTTTCACTTTCATTTTAAAATTCAAACTCTCTTTCACTCTTTCAAACTTTCTACTCTCTTCAAAAATGGCTTCTTCAAGCACTCCATCCACAATGAGGCTGTCTAGAACCATTAAAGAGTATCTCTATAATGATCCGGAAGCAATCAAGGCTTATATAAGCTATGCTAATTTCGAAAAAGTTCATACGGGAAAGTTTGCTATCTTTAGCGATTTCTCTACATATGAAATCAATACTCTTCTTGAAGAGAATCATATCCTTAGTCTTTTTGACAATTATCAAATGATTTTGTTTGTTACCCAAATCTTGTTAAAATGTTTTATGCGAATTTGAATCGCGGTTTTTATGAAGGAAATGAAGATGAAATTTGGAGTAGTGTTAAAGGCACTAAAATTGTTTTAAATTGTGAAATTTTGGGCAACATTCTCAATTGCAAGAATTCGGGAATAGATCTTTCTACTTTTAATATTGACGAACACGATCGTAAGACATTTCATCACATTTTTGAAGGAGATGACAACTTTGAATTCAAAAATCGTAACTTTCATCCGAAAGCACGTATTGTCAATCTTCTTTTGCAACATACTATCACTCCTAGATCGGGAAATTTCAATAACCCGACTTTAAAAGTTTGTAAAGCACTTTTTTCTATCTTTGGTCATTATGACATTAATTGGGCGTAAGTGATTATGGATGAACTTCGCCCTAAGAATTTGGAAATGGGTGAGAATACCTTGTATCATGAAATCTATCTCACTCGGATTTTTAATTATTTTGGCATTGATTACAAAAGGGAAGAATTTGTTTCAAGAAAAGTTTTTAATCATGCCAACATTTCTCTCATGAAAATTCCTTTCATATTTCAACAATATGAATCTCTTGCCGAAAAGGATGAAAGATTGGCACATGAAGATATGGAGGAAGAAGATGAAGAAGAAGAAGAAGGGGAGGAAATGGAAATTGAAGAAGATAATGAAGAAACCTCCTTGGAAAGTATTGAATATCCTACCAATACTAACAATCCTTCCAAAAAAACTCTCCTCAAAAATCAAAAGATTATAGTGGACAATCAACGAATTCTCAAAAGATCCGTTGGTAAGAAATTGGATAAAATGTCCACTAATATGAACAAATTATTTGCTAAAGTTAGTCGGAAACTTGGCTTATCATCCTCCTCCTCATCCTCTAGCACAGTCTAAGAACTAGGTTGTGATGTATTAGTTTGTTTTGTGTAAGCTTGTATTGTTCTTTTTATCATATTATGTAGTATCTTATGTATCATCTATTTATAAAAATAATCTATCTTATGTTTTCCTACCTTATCGTGTCTCTGGAATAAATGTTAGTATAGTATATAAGTTTATATATATATACATACTTATTCACAAAATAATTAGACACATAAATTAACAGACCCATGTCGACATGCCTCTACCCCTCTATGTCGACATATAACTGTCAGATTTGGTTATTTTTTTAAAATTTGAAATTAAAATAACTAACTCGTGCCTATTCATTTTAAACGAATTTTTGCCTATTTAAACACCTGTTTCTTCCAGAAATTTGTAATCTTTTCATTTCTATTTGCATCTCTTCACTACTTAATAAAAATGGCTTCCTCTTCTCAAACTCTAAGTGATAATGTTGAAGAAACTCTCAATTCATTCAAGAATATACTTACTTTTATTCTCTGCAATCAAAGGCACCTAGAACTAAGTCAAATGCAGATGATAAAAGAACAAAAGAAGCATTTCGATGCCCTCCGTTGGATGATTTCTGCCCTCAACAAAGATGATCTCGATGCAAATCCTGTAGGAACTTTGATTCAAGATAATGAAGATTGGGAAGTTATTAAAAAGGATCCTATCTTTGGAGAAGAAGGATGGGTTGAAGTTCCTAGAAATATTTGATATCTCCTTATGGTTTGAATTGCTTGTTTTTGAATTGTGTGATTTGATTTGATTTGCTTTGATTTGATTAGAATTGATTTGGTTTGAATGGATTGTATAACATTATATGAAACATAGTATATATTTATTGGGTTTAAACTTTCATATTTGTCATGTTTTTATTATTAACTCATGTTATTATATATATACACACACTCCATCATAATTTGTCACAGGTACTCCAGTATAAGACTAAGGGGGAGTTATATAAGTTTAGAATTAGTTTTTTGTTGATGACAAAAGGGGAGAAGTATAAAATAGAGCAGTTAGGCTTAGATTAAGGGGGAGTTATTAGTTTTAGGGGGAGTTATAGTGAAGGTGAAGTATATTTTATAAACATAGGTTGTCATCATCAAAAAAGGGGAGATTGTTTGTCTTTGAGATAATGGTTTTGATGACAACAACCTTAGGACTTGTTATAAAATATAAATACTAACGTTATGGTTTAGATATATATGTATATGCAGAATATAAACATGCAGGTACCAAGAATGAAGACTGTACAGTATAGAGATACAAGACTGATGAATTTAAAGATCGAAGATATCAAGATTGAAGACTCGTGAGTATCAAGAAATAGTGTTATCAAGAGTTCAAGATTTCAAACAGTACAAGATAATGTAGTTAGTCTAGAATTATGTTAAAACTTCTTGAAAGCACTTACATCTTTATTCGAAATTTATTCGTGGAATGGAATCCACTTCGAGCCTGTTAAAGGGATGGAACCCTAGTGGGATGGAACCCACGACAATATCTAGTGGAACATATAGTGGTCCTATTTTGATATCCACTAATTTTATAAAAATATTTTTCAAAAAAATATCACTTATTTTTTTAAAATGTTTTCAAAACTTTCTTTTCAAAAAGACATCTCTCTTGTTTGAAATATTTTAGCCTCAAAACTATTTTTATCATTTTTAATATTTTGATTTCAAAATTGTCCTTGTTTTTAAACCATCTCTTGTTTTAAATATTTAGCTTTAAAATATTTATATACTCGGATTTTAAATCACTTTATAGATTAAGATTATATATATTAAAAATTATTTTCTAAACTCTTTTATATGTTTAAACCATATTCAAATATATTTACAAAGTTCAGAAATTGTTTTGACAAATTATAGAAACCAATTTTAATAAGAAAAACAAAACATCAATTTTGCCTTGAGCATGTCGACATCCCTCAACCCCCCATGTCGACATGGTGTTCGTTATTTTCAAATTTCAATTTTCAAAAGAAGTGTATATTCATCATATACTTTCACGAATAGATATGGCTATTGCTCTACTATAAATACCAGTAAGTTCTAAACGAATTTTTATCATATTTCATTTATTTTCTCCCTCTTCATCTTCCATATTTATTCTAAAGAATCCTAAACTATACTCTACCAAAATACCAAGTGAATCAAACCTGATTATCTCTTGTTTGATTCTTTGCCACTCTCTCCATAAGATCTCAGTGCTATTCAGAGTTATAGAATCTTTTGTAAATCAAACTGTTGAGTAAAATGTGCGGTTGAGCTTTGAAATCAATTGGGTGTGATTGTAGCCCTGGAAATCAATTAGGTGATCTTGTAGCCTGGTTAAATCAAGAGAGTTTGCCCTAGACTCGAATACAGGAGGGTGTATCTCGTAGCCTTGAAACCAAGGGTATAATCTGGGAGATTATTTTGATAAGAAATTCGTACGAATGTATGGGACTGGATGTGGGGTAACTCCGAACCAGTATAAAATCCTAGTGTGTTCTTTCCTTTACTGCTTTTATTTAGTATTTGCATCTATGTCTAATTCTGTGATTATATCTGTGTTTGTGAATTGCATTTGTTGGTGTTTAAATTGAATAAAATTCAAAAAGATTTAAAAAATCCATAAAACACTATTCACCCCCCTAGTGTTATTCCAGCCTTAAGATCCGTAATCCGCATTTCTCACAATAAAAATAAAGGAGAATTGTATAAGTTTGAAGTATACAAATAAATTAAAACTAAAGTGGATTCAAACCAGAATTTGGAAAATTAAATCCCGAAGATTTTTGGAAATATTTTCCAAAGTATTTTGAAATGAATAATAGTAATATTATTTGGAATATTTTTGAAATTAAATTGTTTTAAATGGATTTTGGAAGTGATATAGCACTGAACTCACTACAGTCATTGGGAAATAATTCTGATGATGATCACGACATCGTCGGTGTTCATTTTCGAGTTTCTAAGTGATGAATTGCTACCGCAATTAATATATTTCAGATTTGTTGGGCAAACAAGTTTTGTTTAAAAATTCCCAAAGGAATTGTTTTGGATAAAATCAAGTTGATTTTGAAAATCCAAGGAAGTGGTTTGTTAAACCAAAGAGAGAGAGAGAGAGTGTGTGTGTGTATTTGATTTCAAAGTGATTTGAAATAAATATCGGGTGTTTAAAAATTCTGGAATCCTTATTTATATGTTTTAGAAAATATTCGAAAATAGGTTTTTAAACTTATAAGTGGGGGATGATATTAATAAGGAAAGAAATGTGGAGCATTGAAGTTTGGAATTGAATTCAACTTGAGTAAGTTAAATAAATAAAATGAATTGAATTAATGAAGTGCATAAATGAAATGGGGATGAACTTAAACAAAGTTAAAAGAAATCAATAAATGAAGTGATTATACTAAATGAAATGAAATGAATAGAATGCAATGAAGTTAACTAAATATAAATGCATATGAACGTGAATGATGAATGTGTAAAGTGAATGGAACAAATAAACATAAGAAAGGAAAGTGTGGAATTTGAATTTTTGAAATTAAATGGTAACTTGAGTAAGTGAAATGAATGGAATTCAACGTAAGCTAAGATAAATTAAAAGTGAATTGGATTTGAATCATATGGAATTGAATTAAATATGTAAATGTGAATTATAAAGTGAATATATAACTATAAGTTATAAAATTGGATTGGATTAGAAATAATATCGAATTGAAGTAAATATAAATTTTGAGTTGTGAAATAATTATATAACCATAAGGTATAAATTTTGAATGGAATAAAATTTAAGTGAAAATTTGGAATTGTGAATAAATAAATTTGAATAGCTTATAAAATTTGAAATTAATGGAATGAAAATATACTTAGGCTATAAATAGATGTATAATCTCGAGTTAAAAATAAAATGTGAATATACTCGAGTATAGAAATTATGGAATTGTGAAGGAAATAAGTTATGTAGCTTATAAAATTGAAAAGTGAAATAGAACAACCAAAATAAAAATGGTGTGATATTTAAAAGTAAAGAAATAAAATCCAAATTTGAATTATAAAAAGAATTTGAACTCAAGAAAATTAAATGAAGTGATTTTTGAAGTAAAATCAGATATGGAATTATAAAATGGCAGTGAACTAATTTGATAATTAATTAGTTAATTGAATACAAAAATGGAACTTAGCTTGTTTGAGTAAAATTGGATTATGGATTAAAAGTGAATATTGTAATTGGAACTTGAGTTATAAATAAAATTCAACTTAATTATGAGCTAACTAAATAAAATCGGAAATATTATCGAATGAAATGGAAATGGTTTGAAATAGTGATGATTTATGTTATAAATAAATTCAATGTAAGTAAAAATAAATTGAAAATGGCCTTGAGTATCATTTAAATAAATTCGAGAATGAATTTGAGTATGGGATTAAAATTGAAGTGGATTGAGTGAATGAACTAATTAAATAAATTAGGGAATGGAATTTGATTGAATAAGAATCAATCTAAAATTGAAATGGGATTTGGTTGCAAGAGTAATAAACTTAAGTTATAGAGTTGAAATAATTTGAAATAAATGAACTTGAGTTAATATTTTTGATGGAAGTTTGGCTTAAATAAATGTATGAAATGGTTCATAAATAAATTATCATGGAATAATTTCGAGCCAAATAAAATGGATTTGAATATAATGAATGTGGATGTGAATGGAATGTAAATAAATTGATTGAGAATCAATTTGAAATGGAATAGAATTAAATATAAATTGATGTGAAATCAATTTAAAATAGCCATAAGCTTAAGTGGTTATTTGATTAAATGAATGTCGCCGAATTTGCATAGAAAAATTTGTCGTTTGACGTAAACGGAAGTAAATAAAATTCTGTGAATAAATAGCAAGTGAATAAATTGGTTTTTAATCAATTTGGCATGAATATAAATTTGTTGGGTATAAATGTGAATTAAATGCAAGTAAATTGAGTTGTAAATCATTCAAATTGAATATGAATCGATTGAAAGCAATTAAATTAGTATCTGAACCTTAAATTGCTTATAATATATGTCTGGCATGATTAAGTTATGAAGTTTATGTGTTTTAACTATTTAAATAAGTGAAATGTTGATGAATTTCATATTTTGGTGCTTACATGTTTAAATTGAGTAAGTACAGGTACTAGAAGACCATTTGGTTAGATTTTTGGTCGCACAAATTGCATATAAAATAACCCGCTCGCTTAAAAACGCTAAATAAATGTACGTTTTCAGATTAAATACTGCGAAAATATAAAATATTGATATATATTGTGTTTTTCGACCGTGTGGGTCGATGTATATATATTTATCTCTCTTGTCATATTGCAAAAGGCTCTCCGTACAAGGGAGACTCTGTCAAAAAATTTCGGAAATTTAGGGTGTTAGAAAAATTTTGAAAATTTTCTAAAATTTTTGTTAACGACAATTTGATTTCAAATTGTAATTGGAATAAAGGATTTTGGGTTTAGAATTGAAAACTAATTTTTTTTTGGTTGGAACTAAAAGATTAGAAAAGTGAAATATCGAATTTTCACTAAGTGGGTTTTGGAAAAAATTAATGGGTTTGGAGCGTTTTTCCTACCTTAGCAATTTCGGGGAAGAAATTCTTTTAAGGGGGGAGGAATGTAACGAACTGAATTTTTGGTCGTTGATTTTGAACATTTAATTTATTTTAGATGTTGAGTTTTAAAATGTGAATGAAATTTAATATGAAGTTTATCGATCAAAAATCATGTAATAAAACTTAAGCTCCAAATATAGCGAATTGATTAATAAATTTAATTGTTGAGTTAATAATTAAAAATCGTTTAAATAATTGAATTGGATTTGAATATGAAACAAAAACGATTTCCAATGTTGATATAAATTCTATTTGAATCAGAATTGAGTTAGTTAGTTTTAAAACTAAAATTTCAAGCGGTTTCGTAAATTTTGGAAATCGTCGATTTAATTGACGCGTTAAAATAGCGATCCGGGGCACAATGTCGGAATTCGACGAAACCAGTTTCATTGGATCCACAATAGTGTATTATTATCGGATTTCAAATTTCGTAATGTTTGGAATTAACATTTGGTCGTACGGGATATAAACGCGTTGAATTTAATATCAAAAATTCAATATAATAATTGGGTCCAAAAAGCTATCTTCTCCATACAATCGAATTAGGACTCGAAACCTTTTCCATTGCGTTCGGAATAAGGGTATAACATTATGAACGCCTAGCGGCATGCCTCTATAGGAGATCAAAATTCTAAGTTGCTTAAACGAGATATTTGATTATAAAAAAATTAAAAAGGTGATCTTAGCTTAGCTTCCAATCGAAGCTCCATCTCCCTTATCCTTTTAAAAACCATGCCATTCACCTTCTATCTTCAATTAAAAATCACATTATTTCCTTTCTTCCTCTTTCATAAACGAGCAGTTGGAATTCCTTAAAAAAAAAGAGGGAATCGAAATCAAATTCACGAAAACAAAATCGATCAAAAAAAAAGAAATCGCTCAACGAATCGCTCGGAGGTGAATTGGGGGCTGGCATCGTCGATGAGGTGGGAGGATGAAGTCGCGATGGAGCGGGCGACTAAAGTGTGGCCGCGCGTTGGCCTGAAGCGAGGGTGTCGATCGATTCAAGAAGGAGGAGGCGCTCGTGTGGAAACGAGGCATGCGTGGGGTTTTCATCGCGCCTAGGCACGTAGGCTGCGAGCTCTTGGAGGAGTTCGGCGATGGTCGGCTTGGAGGTGGGAAGTCTTGACTGCCATTTAGGGTTTTTGGTGACGTAAGCGAGCAAGGGCAGCGGGCGGCCGTTGGGTAGTGGTCGCATTTCCTATATTGTGTAGGTCGTGGCTTTGAAGTCGTCTGTGAGGGTGAGATAAGATTTACATTTAAATTTAGTTTTGTTAAGTAAATTTTTATTTAATTAATTCAACTGTTTACAAATTCGTAATTTATTTATACGAGTCCAAAATGAATAAAACAAGTCGAGTTGGTGCATAGCTAGAAAATCTATGCAATAGGATTGGTTAGGGATTTTTCGGAGTCAGCTGGGGTTTTAGGAAGAAAAATTAAAATCTGGATGTTCGACAAAATTAAAGATCAAGGTGAGTAAATCTCACTCTTTATGGATGCTAGAATTTAATTTTAAATAGTTAGAATAAATTATTGGATGCTTGGTTGAATTTATAAATTGTTATCTATTCAATGATATATTATAGATATATATAGTAGTATATATATTAGTAGTTGGATTGATATACCCGCGTATTTTAGCGAATGAGACCCTATGCATGTAACGACCTGCCTTTTTGGACGTTTTAAGCAGACACACATGCCAGACTCAAACCATTCAAAAGGGCAGATTGTTATGGGGTAAAAAAAAAGGAAAGGAGAAAGAAATAAAACTAATACAGAATCTCGCAGCGGAATGACAAAATATAATAATCAAATAACAGTTCATGAATTTTTTTTATAAATACATTTGATTATTCTTTACAACACAAACATCAGAGTTACATAAACAGGAATAAATAAATAGATGCAGTGGAATAAATATATTAAATAATAATATTACAAATCTTCATCGTCGTCCTCCAGAAATAAGGTCTTCAACCCTGAAACGCTCAGGCTGACCCAACCCTGAAATAGCGTTAAGGTGTTACCCATATCCCCTTTAACACATTTTATATAATGCCGTAGTCTATACAGATACTGTAAACTCCACCCGCAGGTGGGCTATCAGGGAGCACTCCATAGGTACGATACAAAACAAACTCGTAGAAGACACGATAGGGCATGCGCCACGGCACTCGAGGAAATGTCAGGGTAGATATACCATTTGCGTATCCGGACTGGTGGTAACGCATAGCAGCTACTACTGCCCACCTCGAAACACACTCCCATATCAAAATCAAGGGTGGCCACCAAATCAATCACAAAAGTCAGAATATAGTATCGAAGAAGTGTGCTCGATAAGAGGAATGACCTCACTTGGCCCGACGTGGCTCCTGATTTTAGCCGCATCAAGCTAACTCACGGGAGTCAGGGTCATGTAAATACCTCATATCATCCTACTTCATTTCTGGAATCTCCACCACGTGCACAGTTGTTAATGTGGTTTTCGGTATTGGCAGATAGTATGACAATATCCGATCCCGGTCTCTTTAACAACCAAATGCTTATTTCACACTGGATGGTTCATTTACATTTCATAAGTAAATTCACAATATATCAAAATATCATATTCTCAAAACCATATCACTTTCGAAGCCATGTTCACTTTGAAATCATATTCACCTTTTAAATCATATCGTTTACGAGATCATGATTTCTTTCCAAAATCATACTTCCAATTAGGTTAATCCTCACTTCAAAATCATCATATTCAATTAATTATAACATTTAAATCCCAACTTAGGTTATAACATCATTTAACCGTATTTGCTTTTAAACCAGTGAATTTGAATATAAACACTTCTCTCTACTTAGTCTGCAAATTTAGAAAATAGTTTAAATAACTATAAATAGTTAAAATTGTTATAAATAGTTGAAATACTCTAATGTAGTTTAGTTATAGATTAAGGATACTGTTGAATTAATTTAAGATAGTTAGATAATTTTAAAATAGATTAAATATAATTAAAATAGGTTAAATAGCTTTAAAATAAGTTAATTATATTTAAAATAAGTTAAAATGGGTTAATTAGTTTAAAATAAATTAAATGGTTTAAAATAGGTTAAAATTATTTAATATAGTTAATATAGGTCAAAATAGTTTAATAGTTTGAAAATCTTAATAATTAAAGTCTTTAAAATATTTTATTTTTAAAACAATTTATATCAAAATATGAGTATGAAATTTATATCAATTTAACTATTTATTTTATTCCAACATATCTCGATCATTACAAATTCCAAATCAACAAAACCCAATTTCGAATCTTCAATTCAAATTCTTTCCAATCCATGTTTGAAATATCAATTTAAATTATTCCAATTTCAATACATTTCAAAGTTATGTTTCAAACCAATTCAATAACTCAATTCCGATAAAATTTCATTTATACTTAAAAATTCAACTTTAAACTTTAAATCTAATTTCTTAAAGAAGTTCCTTTAAACCAATTCACATTTCAACATAAAACTTGATTTTCCAATAATAATTCAATCTATATAAATCAAATTTTATTTCAAAATATCATTTAACTGGATTCAAAATCAAGGATTTAAAATCATTTAATTTAACCAATCTGGTGTCCGTATATAATTCTCTACCTAGGGTCAAGTGATACAGATATTTATCATTTCAATCCGCAATTTAAAATTTTTTGGTTATGTATCATTTTGAACCGCAATCCCAAATTTAATATTAAAATCGCTCGAGTCTATCATTTCAACCCATAACGATTTTCCCTAATCTATAGATCGTTCGGGTATATATCATTTCAACCCATAGTGATATTCCAAATAATAGTTAAGGGAACTTGCAGAGTAATAGCAATATATAAATTAACATAACATACAAACATCCAAAAATAAAATTTAACACCCATCACAATCATCATCCAATTCAGCCAATATATCAACAATTAACAAAATATCAATAATGAAAATAAGTAGTAGTTAGGATTAATAATAGGCTATTTATAGGCAAATCAGAAATAGAGATGAATGGGCACGATTGATTTGAAAGTTAAACGATAAACGACCCGAAAAGCCCGTTCTGTCTCCGAACCGAAAATGGGTCATCCTATATATCAAAATAGATGTTTTCAATATTTTTAAACTCAATGGAATAGGTTTAAAGTCCAAATTCCATCGTATGAAGAAGTTAGCTTAAAATAGTTTATTTCAAATTGATTTCAATTGATTTCAATTAAATTGATTTCTAGGCGTTTCGAGCCCGTACGATCAAACGACAAGTCTGATCGCTACGAAACTTGAAACCTTACAATAATTCACCGTTACGGATCCGATGAAACTGGGTTTGTTCAAATCCGAGACAGTGGCCAAAATGGTTATTTTCACATTAATTAAATAAATTAATATTAAATTAATAAATCACCTTTTTAATTCAAATTAATTAACTAACCAAATATTTTTTTTCATTTTTGATTTCCTAGACATTTACAATAAATTAAAGCAAGTTTACATATAATTCAGTGTTAAATATTTCACAAATTACAGTGTTCAATTTCAACTGTGATTAAATCCAATTAATATAATTTAATTTCAATAAATTTATTTAATTTGGTTTCGATCTTTTAATTCAATCAACTATTTCTCTACATACATAGTTAACATGGTTATATATTTTATTACATTAATATTTTACCATTTTCATCTTACTTTTCATTAACGTGATTTTTTTTCATTTTATTATAATAAATCCACTTATTATCATTTAAATTCCAATGAATTTAAGCAAACTTGATTCCAATTCTTTTTATTTACTCAATTTTCATATTATGCATAAAATTTTCATTGGCTACATCTTATTGAATTTACATTCTACAATTATCAATTTAACATACATTAACTACACTGATTAAGTGAATTAATTGCAATTGATTTCCAATTTTAATTTAACAGGCTAAATAAATAGGTAACATATGATAACTGTTACCATTAACTTTTAATCACACTTATAAGTTTATTTTTTACAAACAAATGTTACAATTTCTTACATAACGCTGATTTTATCCAATTATCATTAATTATATATTATTTCATTAATTCATTTAATATTTAGATTTGTTTTCTTGTATTCAATTTATAACCAAGTATAACATTTAAATCATTTCAGTTGATTGAGATTTCATTCAAATTGTTAATGATTAACTTTGATTAACGTTGTTACATTACATTTAGTTATTATTTCATTATTAAATGACAAATTTGTATTTCTTTCAATATTAAATTACCAAAATCTTATTAAATTAACTATTTTTAATAGTCTAAAATTATGGGCCGTTACACTCTCCCCCACTCAAAACTTTTCGTCCCCGAAAAGGAAAAGGAAGGGAAAAGAAGAAAATAAGAATCAATATATCTTATCAAAATATTAAATTTATAAACAGATAAATTTAAAAAATTAAACAATTTAAATAAAATAAATCAATGTATAACAACTAAATCCTTTCATATTCAAGTTGATAAACGTTTGAAAACATTTCAAAAAAAATTCTAAGTCCAAAATTTACGGAAAATTTCGGCAGTCTTCTTTGTACGGAGAGGCTCGGGAGATAAAATAATATCAATAATAACAATATATCATATATATTTCAAAATAATATATCCCAACAACGGAAAAACAATATAAAATATCGCTATAAAACCGTAATGGGAGAACGTACCTATTTGTCAGGCATACAACGCTTATTTTATGAAACCAAAGCAGTAGCTATTACTTCCATAAACCTGTATTTCACTTATATGGTCCAAAGGAGTAAATAATTATATAAAAGTGAAATGTTTAAGTTGTTTCAATTTGTAACAAAACAAATCAATGCAACATAACAACAATCACTTGCAAACAAGCATACAATCATCACATGAAATCAAAGTAATTAACCATTCGTCCATATCAAGCAAAACAAATGGTTTATTCCAGTTTAGACACCTTCAATCACCTAAAATGACAAATAACTACTAAGTATACCATACACTCAACAGTCTTAGATAAACTCAATAGATTATTCATACATCCAAACAATTAGAAGTATCCGTGCCCAAACAACCCATAAACCAAAACAACAACAAATTTCAAACATTATTTAAGTTCATTTTTACATATTTCCTTTCATATCATTTATTGTTTGTCTATTTTCATTCATGTAGTGATTATATTCTTAAATTTACCTCCATTTCTTACAAAAATTAAATTTCCATTCATTCATGTAGTACTTAATTCCATTAATTTACATTCATTTATTTACATATGTTATTTAAATTTTCTTACATATGTGACTCATATATAATTATTTAAACATATGTAAATCAGTTCTTAAAGTACTGTATAGGTTTCTTGGTAAATAAATTCACATTCATTCATTCAGTACTTATTTTCATTTATTTACATTCATTACTTACAAAATTCATTTTCAGTTATTCATATAATGTCAATTTCTTTTTCATTTCTTACATAAGTTACATCCATTGAATTATTTATAATAATCAATGAATTTATTATTTAAGTGTTACATACATTTTATTGTAGCTTAGTTCACATTTATTAATTTATATACTTTATTTCTATTAGATATTAATATTCATTAGTGCATAAGTTCATACCTAGGTTTCTTACTTTTAGTTCACCTTCATTTCTTTACAAAGTGTATTTGAATATTAAATCTATTTTATGAACCATTTCAACCTTTCTGAAGTTATAGTCATTAACTTAATATAGTATTCAATTTAATTACAAAGTGCTTCATCATTGATTTAAGTTTATCATCATCTGCTTACAGTATTCATCCTTTCTACTTATTTTAATCGTAATTAACTTCAAACATTTACCTAAGTTTATACTCATTTATTTATAGTATTCATGTCCAATTCAATTACTTAGCATATCAATTCATTAACTTAAGTTTATAATTATTAAAATATCAAAATTCTTACTTATAAAAGAAATTCCATTGAACACTTTCATTACTTAAGTTTTACTTGTATAATATTCCATTACATATTCTTTTTAACATTACAACTTTTAATATTTTGGTAAGTTATATATTTATGTTTCTAAGAGTGCAATTGAATGTTACACAAGTTTATCTTATTTATTTTGATTAACAAAAGTGTTCGAAAATCATATCTTCTGGATTTTTTCCATATTCTTAGATTCACAGGTTACCAATTTCAAGTTTCTTGTATATTTCATTATAACTCTTAGCGTTTAATTTGTTATTTTCATTTTAGAAATTCCAATTATTAAGTGGTGAAAATTTCATTTCATTATAATAATTGAAAACTCTAATTTATAGAAACTTAAAACTAAATGTCGGGTTCTATATTAAATCATTTAAAATAATATACATATGTATACACTTACAACTTATATATCCTATCATATTTAAACTTTGAAATTTATATTTGTTTATCAAAATAAATCTGTAGTAAAACTACTACAATGGCCTTCCCTCTTTGAAACTCGAAAATGAACGTCGATGATGCGTCTCATCACCGAAATTATTTTCCAACGACAGAGAGGGGAGTACAGAACTTATTTCCACCCAACATTCTCTTAAACATTTCTTCCAAATCACATTGAAATATTTATATCAGAAAATACTTCCAAATAATATAAATGTTATATTCTGTAACATCCCGAAATTTTCGACTTTCGAAAATTCGACATCGATACTCACTTTATCGACTGCCGAGCCATCGAATGCCGGAAACCCGAAAAGTTATGGTTTAAGAAAGAAGAAAAAGGTAGAAGAAGAAGAAAAGAGGAAAAAGAAAAAGATAGAAGAAAGATGAGAAGAAGATCAGAACAGAAAAACAATATCAGAATCTTACACATCGCAGCGGAACAACATATAATAGATAAATGAATAATCTTTAAACAAAGAACTATATCATTTTATACATACATCAATCATCAGAGTCAATATACAACTCAGTACAACAATGGACAATTATATAAACTTGTCCTCATACAGAACACACAGCGGAATAAATATATCAGATACAAATACTACGTCTCGCCATCCAGCTTGCTTCCAAAGCTCCAGAATATCCAGAATATCCTGATAACATAACTCTAGACTGCCCGTGTGGAAATTGGTGGGCACCCAGAGTTTAGAAGGGAACAATAAACTCCGAGTCAGTCATGGTGACTGGTGTGAGATCGTAAAACCGTTATTTTTTTACAAAGAAAATAAAACAAATTCGCAATGCTTTTGGAAAATGAAACTACCATAAGACCTCCCGCCACACACACAATGCAAACGCAGAATTGGAGGAGATTTCTTCTTATGATAGTCAAAGATGCTTACTACGCAAAATCAAATTCTTTTTGATATTATTATTAGTGCATAGTGTAGAAAACATTTCGAAAGTATAATATTAATCTTAGCCAACATACGACCAGTATCGTATGCCTACTATAGCTACTATGTTCAATAGCAGGTTACCGCCACATTCCATAGCAGGTAATACAACTAAAACCGTACACGTCACGTATTGTTTCCTTGGATTTCCAACAAATGGTCAGGCTAAGGAACTTCCTTTTCCACGATGGGTACGTCCCTGGAATAGACGACCCGAGAACCTAACCGGATCTTTGCCAACACAAGGCCGGGTTACCTCTGCAAAAATAGGTAACTACTGACACGCGTATGCCATCCCCCGATCGTAACCGATCTTCCCGAGGATCCCCGATTTCCAACAAACCACATAGATAATAATGCAGCAACCACATAGGTTAAGTATCTGGGCTCCATACCATGATACCACCTCTATCCAGAAGGAATGACATACACTAAGGGGCGCTACTCCCTAGAACCTTGCTGCATCCTTCCTGTTTCGACCATTTTCGGGGTGTGAGGCTCGACGAAGTCTCGTCCACAAAGCTACGCTTTCTACAAAGCCATGCTACGGGTCAAACAAATGATCAACCTATGATCACAAAGATATAAGATCAAACAAATGATCATATCGCAAATGATCAAACACTGATCATTTCACAGCAACACTCAATATGCCACGTTACCAAATTGGGAATATATCGCTGATAAATTTCAACTACATAACCTCTGAGCTCGTACGTTTCAGAGAAGGGTGTTAAGCTAAGAGAATAAATTCTCCGCCACCAACAGAAATGTATTTGAAAGAAATCAGCTTTATATCTCAAATTGTAACGTCAGACACACAATCCATACAAGTCTGTTCCGGGATCGAACAGAACCGAAGGCACTTCTCACGAAGCCCTTGCATATCCGGATAATTTTCAATCACGTCAGGACTTCCCGTCACTAAGGGTGATAAAACCTCTAAATCGGAGATCAGCCGATGTAGAGTAACTCGACGGTAATCCTTCCGTTTTCAAAAATATCCGGTCTTCAACACCAGTCTTCAAATGCGATTCATAACGACGTATCACATATTCGGAATGGGTTATACGACCCCATGGTCCTTTCCCGGCTAACCCGAATAGTGAGAGCTTATTTAAAAATAAGTGTGGCATTCAAATTCATCCAATCACAACAAATACCATTCAAGGTAATTATTGATAGTCGGTTATTTAACTATCAATAAAGATGCGCAACATCATCAGATTCCAAATAATTTTCCCAAATTATTTTATCTTCAAAAATATCTTTACTAGATATAAAATTTCCACACTTCAAAAATAAATCAATATTTATTTTTAAACAACTTCCCCTTTCTTTTATAAATTCCATAGTGAATTTATATTTCAAATATCTACTGATATACGATTTTCAAATCGTTTTCAATATTCAATTTCAGTTTATCTTTACAAAGATAAATTCTCAAAACGTTTCATTTCATTTTGGAAAAACATTTCCCTACTTATTTAATAATAAGTGTTTCACAAATCTTTTATTTTCAACTTTTGAAAATATTCGATATACTTAAATCCAAATTTAAGTATAAATTCATTCTTTAAGGAAAACATTACTATAACAACATTTATTTGAGTCAAAACGAATGTTACGTAAAACATCGTTACGACGACTCAAAACCTCTAGTATAGGGATTCAGAATTTTAGATAGATGTATAAATCCCAATACTACATAAAAACATTTCCTTTTGGAAATCATTTACTATAACAACAGTGTTATAGTCCACCATTTCCTTAAATTTCTCGAAAACGTCTATTTCAACAATAAATGTTGAAATCTATGTATTCGATACTTAACACGTTTTAAAACATCTTTTAAAACAATTAACTTCATTTCAAATATCACTTTCCCAAAACCATATCCATTTTACTTAAAAATATATTCACTGTCCAAAATCGTGAATATACTTCACTAACCACATTTCAATCTTTTCTACACATTTATTTTCAAGAATTTATCCACTATCCAAAATCGTGGATAAAATTTCCTTAATAACCTTCTATATTCAATTCATCAAATTTGATTGATTTTCGAATTTATAAAACACCGTTTATAAATTCTATTTCTATTTTCTAACAACTTTGATTTATAAATCTCCTTTATAAATCAATTCGATAAATATTCCATTTAAAGGCGAAAACCCAATTTATAAGTAAATTTCTTATAATCTTTTATTCTACAATTCCATTCATTTTATAACTTCATACTTTATAAATCTATAAACTTCAAATTTTATAAATCTATAAACTTCAAATCTTCACAATTTATAATTCTATAAATTTCCTATCTTTACAACTTATAATTCTATAAGTTTCATATCTTTACAAATTTAACACTTATAAAAACTCGTTTAAAATTCCAATAATTTTAATTGATAAATATCAATTTTGTACATCTTTTATATACATCGTTTTAATAATTCAAAAATTCAAATTTAAACTATCTTATAAATTACTTAACTATTTACTTCAAAAATCATCTTTTGGTTATATTTCACAAACATTATAATCTCCATAACTTTAAATTTATAACATTTATTTATTTAAAGTAAACCAATTCAAAGATTCAAATAAAACGTATACTTTCAAATAATCACTTTTAAAATCTCTTTCTAAAGTTAAAATCGTTATTTTTAAACTTCAAAATTTGAATCCGATGATGCAACACATCAATTAGTCCATCACAACATCAATCATCATATATCATCATATGATTAACAGAATATATATCAACATCTGTAAATAAATAAATACAGTTGAGGAATCCAGTTGGATCCCTCCAACCTGTTTCCCTGCATCCAAAGACGTTAGCACAATACCAATTCCACTTCGAGGTGGAATATCGCGGTATATGGGTTTTATAAAAATAATCCGCTTACTAACGGCGCAATAGGGTCTCATCCGCTATACGAGGCGGGAATCAATCAATCCAATATATACATATGCCAATATGTATATATTGCTATATATAGATATATATCCTACTATATCTAATATAACATCCAAATAGCAATCAAATAAATCAATAAATAACTGAAAATTCCACTTTCATTTTGAGTGAGAAAAATCTCACCTTAGCTTTTTATTTTGCCATCCCACTTCGATTCCAATTTGGTTTTCACGATCTTTTGACCTTGTATAAATAATTTATACAACTTACAAGTATTTGAATCAATTGACAATAAATTATCATCTGTTAATTTATTTAACCCAAAAATTTAATTTTATCGAATGCTTTATTTATTTTTTTAACCCATTTCTTTATAAATAAATTTATTTAACCAACATTTCAATTTCAAACTAAATTTCCTTTTAAATAAATTATTTTTAATGACGATAATTAGATGAACCATTTATACAATTCCACTTTGTTAGTTAAAAACTAAATTTCCTTTCTAAAACCCCCAAACTTTATTAAGTAATATTTATTTATTTTTTTCAGATGTATATATATATCCAGGTGCTTATATACATATACTAAATAAATTTAAATCGAGGAACTGTAAAACCTTACCGTGAACATGCTAATGACGTCGAGACAACATTCATCGGCCATAGATGAACTCCATACCCTAGCTTGCCAATCATCTCGATGACAGCCGCTCGAGCTCGCGACTCGATTGATGGCTTCGAGACCTCACGATATCATCCACGTCGATGCCATCCATCACCTCGCCATCGCATCCTTTGAACGCCGACCGCCTTCCAGTTTCACGCTACATCGCATGCGACCCCAAAATCAATCGCGCCGCCCTCAGTGTCGGCACTGCCTCCCCCATCAATTGGAATCAAGTTGCTGTCGATCGAAGGCCTCGCATCGAAGCCCTAGCTGCCTCGCGCGCCTTCACCCACGCCTCAGTCGCGCGCGCTTTCGCGACCACCAGCCCTAGCCTCGCAATCGACTTCGCCTCCCAGGCGCGCACGCGCGAGCTCCACGCTCGAACGATTTGAGGAAGACAGGGATTTAAAATAGGAATAGAAGGTATCAGCCATTTTTTTTATTTCGTTTGTTTGATTGTGAACTGAGGAGGGAACGTATTTTATCAGAGAGAAGAGTCGTGCAAGCACGTCCTTGTATCGTGATTTTAGGCGTAAGATAAGGGATGTTGTCCTTTGTTTAAATTTTTAAATTTAAATTTAAGTTGAATTTGCTTTTAAAATCCTGACGCGTTTATACGCCGTATGCTCGCATAACAATTCTGATAAATACGAAATTTGAAATCCGGTAATAATATAATATTCCGGACCCAATGGAACTGGTTTCGTCGAACTCCGAGACTGTGCCTCGGACGACTATTTTTAAATATTGGTTCGAACGATACAATTTCAAAACTGAACAAACCAATTTCAAATTCAATTCTGAAGCTTCTGTTATCTTCAGTAATATCAATACGAATTTTAAAAGCTTTCGAAATATTTTTTTCTTCAACTTTAAAACTGAAGATTTAAATTTTTATTCAGTTCAATAGATTAAATTATATAATTTAATCGCCAATTCAAAGTTATATTCGGGATTCAAATTAAATCATCGTTCAAATATTTAAATTAATTAAATATTTTCAATTTAATTTGTTCAAAATTCTGGGTCGTTACAAACTTCCCCCCTTAAAAGAATTTCGTCCTCGAAATTACAAGTTAGAAAGAAAGGTCCTTAACTCGTCTACTATTTTTCACAATCTAATAGTTTTATCAATTTTTCAAAACAAATCTTTCTACTAAAGATTCGTTATCAATCCAACTAGCTTTCCCATTCTAATTATAAGTTTCAAAACATTATTGTTTTACTTCTAAATTCAAATTTAAATTCAAATTTAAAATTAAACTTTCAAAATTTTCTCAAAAATTTTCTAACACCCTAAATTTTCGAAAAATTTCGCCAGCGTCTCCTTTGCGCGGCTAACACGGCACGACTACAAAACGTCCCTACGGACTCTCAGATTTCAAAAAGAAAAAGAAAAAGCCAAGCGGCTAGAGAAATAAGTCATCAAATCTCATATTCAAATTTAAATACATACCTTTTCCCAGCAATTCAAATTCTCTTCAAAATTAAAATCCCAATTCCTTTACAATACCTGTATATCTACTAGCCATTATATCTAGTTACAGCATTCAAACCACTTTGCACATTCTATTCCAAAATTTTCAATATAACTGCTTATATCATCTTTAAGTTCATTATTGAAGTTATATATCCATTATGATTCAATTTTACATTTCAAATTTCATTTGAATTCAATTCACAATTACAATTCAATTTGAATTCTATTTAACTTCTGAATATTGAATTTATCAGTTATCTTTCATTCATAACCGCACTATTTTAAATTAGCTTCATCTACTAATTCATTCGTCTTCAATTTGAATTTCATTCCAATCAGATTTCAAATATTCTATAAGTTATCAACTTATTTACATCTTGATTTATACAATCATTTATACATTCACATTCACAATTCCATTTCATTAAGGGATTTTATTTTCAATTATCTTCTTGGAATTCTATTTTCATTTATAAATTCATTTACAATTTATATTCACCATTTTATTCATATATGAATTCATCTCTTTATATTTCAATTCACATTTATAAATTTCATTCGTTAAATGGATTTTTATTTAAACTTTACAAGTTATCAACTTCATAATATTTCCTAAATATTTTTATATATAGTATTCCTGAGTCTTACCATCATTTCAAAGCCATTTTTGAAAACAATTCAAATCATTCTTTGAATTTCAAAAACCAAACCCAATTTTCCAAACAACTTTCATTTAAAAACAATTTGGCAGCAATTTCTCTTTTGGAAACCCGAAAATGAACACCGGTGATGCCATGGTCATCATCGGAATTATTTTCCAACGACCGAAAAGAGTTTAGAGCTTTTCATTCCTTCAAAACATTTTTCAAATCCCTTGAAATCCATTTTCAAATCAAAAAGGAATTAAACTTTCCAAATCTCCAAAATTTTCAAATTCTTTTCAAAACATTTCCAAAAACTTCTCTGGAATTCCGTTTTAAATTACAATTCACATTTATAATTTACATTCTTTAATTTCATTTATAAATGAATTTATTTCTTAATTTTGGAGTTACGATTTCAATTTCTTATTCAATTTCAATATAACAATGATAACATTTCGATATTATCACTTTCTAACAACCAAACATCCATATACTATAATAATTCATAGAAAATTATTTCCTTTCTATACAAAAATAGTTTTGGGCAAAATTATTTCATTCACCCTATTTTAAAACGATACTATGTCGTCTTGCCTCGTTTAAGTGTTTAGAAATCTCTATCGATAATATGGCGTCCCACATACCGACCAAAATTCATAAACATCTCAACGGATAAGCAAACACAATATAAAACATTTTTATATTCACTAACAAATACGCGCTCGTATCTATTATTACACTCAACTCATTCTAGAGTACTACTGACTCTATCTCTAATGAGTACCACCCAACAGAGCAGGATTGTCGCTTAACCATATGCTCTGATACCAAATGTAACATCCCGAAATTTTCGACTTTCGAAAATTCGACATCGATACTCACTTTATCGACTGCCGAGCCATCGAATGCCGAAAACCCGAAAAGTTAAGGTTTAAGAAAGAAGAAAAAGGTAGAAGAAGAAGAAAAGAGGAAAAAGAAAAAGATAGAAGAAAGAAGAGAAGAAGATCAGAACAGAAAAACAATATCAGAATCTTACACATCGCAGCGGAACAACATATAATAGATAAATGAATAATCTTTAAACAAAGAACTATATCATTTTATACATACATCAATCATCAGAGTCAATATACAACTCAGTACAACAATGGACAATTATATAAACTTGTCCTCATACAGAACACACAGCGGAATAAATATATCAGATACAAATACTACGTCTCGCCATCCAGCTTGCTTCCAAAGCTCCAGAATATCCAGAATATCCTGATAACATAACTCTAGACTGCCCGTGTGGAAATTGGTGGGCACCCAGAGTTTAGAAGGGAACAATAAACTCCGAGTCAGTCATGGTGACTGGTGTGAGATCGTAAAACAGTTATTTTTTTACAAAGAAAATAAAACAAATTCGCAATGCTTTTGGAAAATGAAACTACCATAAGACCTCCCGCCACACACACAATGCAAACGCAGAATTGGAGGAGATTTCTTCTTATGATAGTCAAAGATGCTTACTACGCAAAATCAAATTCTTTTTGATATTATTATTAGTGCATAGTGTAGAAAACATTTCGAAAGAATAATATTAATCTTAGCCAACATACGACCAGTATCGTATGCCTACTATAGCTACTATGTTCAATAGCAGGTTACCGCCACATTCCATAGCAGGTAATACAACTAAAACCGTACACGTCACGTATTGTTTCCTTGGATTTCCAACAAATGGTCAGGCTAAGGAACTTCCTTTTCCACGATGGGTACGTCCCTGGAATAGACGACCCGAGAACCTAACCGGATCTCTGCCAACACAAGGCCGGGTTACCTCTGCAAAAATAGGTAACTACTGACACGCGTATGCCATCCCTCGATCGTAACCGATCTTCCCGAGGATCCCCGATTTCCAACAAACCACATAGATAATAATGCAGCAACCACATAGGTTAAGTATCTGGGCTCCATACCATGATACCACCTCTATCCAGAAGGAATGACATACACTAAGGGGCGCTACTCCCTAGAACCTTGCTGCATCCTTCCTGTTTCGACCATTTCCGGGGTGTGAGGCTCGACGAAGTCTCGTCCACAAAGCTACGCTTTCTACAAAGCCATGCTTCGGGTCAAACAAATGATCAACCTATGATCACAAAGATATAAGATCAAACAAATGATCATATCGCAAATGATCAAACACTGATCATTTCACAGCAACACTCAGTATGCCACGTTACCAAATTGGGAATATATCGCTGATAAATTTCAACTACATAACCTCTGAGCTCGTACGTCTCAGAGAAGGGTGTTAAGCTAAGAGAATAAATTCTCCGCCACCAACAGAAATGTATTTGAAAGAAATCAGCTTTATATCTCAAATTGTAACGTCAGACACACAATCCATACAAGTCTGTTCCGGGATTGAACAGAACCGAAGGCACTTCTCACGAAGCCCTTGCATATCCGGATAATTTTCAATCACGTCAGGACTTCCCGTCACTAAGGGTGATAAAACCTCTAAATCGGAGATCAGCCGATGTAGAGTAACTCGACGGTAATCCTTCCGTTTTCAAAAATATCCGGTCTTCAACACCGGTCTTCAAAAGCGATTCATAACGACGTATCACATATTCAGAATGGGTTATACGACCCCATGGTCCTTTCCCGGCTAACCCGAATAGTGAGCGCTTATTTAAAAATAAGTGTGGCATTCAAATTCATCCAATCACAACACATACCATTCAAGGTAATTATTGATAGTCGGTTATTTAACTATCAATAAAGATGCGCAACATCATCAGATTCCAAATAATTTTCCCAAATTATTTTATCTTCAAAAATATCTTTACTAGATATAAAATTTCCACACTTCAAAAATAAATCAATATTTATTTTTAAACAACTTCCCCTTTCTTTTATAAATTCCATAGTGAATTTATATTTCAAATATCTACTGATATACGATTTTCAAATCGTTTTCAATATTCAATTTCAGTTTATCTTTACAAAGATAAATTCTCAAAACGTTTCATTTCATTTTGGAAAAACATTTCCCTACTTATTTAATAATAAGTGTTTCACAAATCTTTTATTTTCATCTTTTGAAAATATTCGATATACTTAAATCCAAATTTAAGTATAAATTCATTCTTTAAGGAAAACATTACTATAACAACATTTATTTGAGTCAAAACGAATGTTACATAAAACATCGTTACGACGACTCAAAACCTCTAGTATAGGGATTCAGAATTTTAGATAGATGTATAAATCCCAATACTACATAAAAACATTTCCTTTTGGAAATCATTTACTATAACAACAGTGTTATAGTCCACCATTTCGTTAAATTTCTCGAAAACGTCTATTTCAACAACAAATGTTGAAATCTATGTATTCGATACTTAACACGTTTTAAAACATCTTTTAAAACAATTAACTTCATTTCAAATATCACTTTCCCAAAACCATATCCATTTTACTTAAAAATATATTCACTGTCCAAAATCATGAATATACTTCACTAACCACATTTCAATCTTTTCTACACATTTATTTTCAAGAATTTATCCACTATCCAAAATCGTGGATAAAATTTCCTTTATAACCTTCTATATTCAATTCATCAAATTTGATTGATTTTTGAATTTATAAAACACCGTTTATAAATTCTATTTCTATTTTCTAACAACTTTGATTTATAAATCTCCTTTATAAATCAATTCGATAAATATTCCATTTAAAGGCAAAAACCCAATTTATAAGTAAATTTCTTATAATCTTTTATTCTACAATTCCATTCATTTTATAACTTCATACTTTATAAATCTATAAACTTCAAATTTTATAAATCTATAAACTTCAAATCTTCACAATTTATAATTCTATAAATTTCCTATCTTTACAACTTATAATTCTATAAGTTTCATATCTTTACAAATTTAACACTTATAAAAACTCGTTTAAAATTCCAATAATTTTAATTGATAAATATCAATTTTGTACATCTTTTATATACATCGTTTTAATAATTCAAAAATTCAAATTTAAACTATCTTATAAATTACTTAACTATTTACTTCAAAAATCATCTTTTGGTTATATTTCACAAACATTATAATCTCCATAACTTTAAATTTATAACATTTATTTATTTAAAGTAAACCAATTCAAAGATTCAAATAAAACGTATACTTTCAAATAATCACTTTTAAAATCTCTTTTTAAAGTTAAAATCGTTATTTTTAAACTTCAAAATTTGAATCCGATGATGCAACGCATCAATTAGTCCATCACAACATCAATCATCATATATCATCATATGATTAACAGAATATATATCAACATCTGTAAATAAATAAATACAGTTGAGGAATCCAGTTGGATCCCTCCAACCTGTTTCCCTGCATCCAAAGACGTTAGCACAATACCAATTCCACTTCGAGGTGGAATATCGCGGTATATGGGTTTTATAAAAATAATCCGCTTACTAACGGCGCAATAGGGTCTCATCCGCTATACGAGGCGGGAATCAATCAATCCAATATATACATATGCCAATATGTATATATTGCTATATATAGATATATATCCTACTATATCTAATATCACATCCAAATAGCAATCAAATAAATCAATAAATAACTGAAAATTCCACTTTCATTTTGAGTGAGAAAAATCTCACCTTAGCTTTTTATTTTGCCATCCCACTTCGATTCCAATTTGGTTTTCACGATCTTTTGACCTTGTATAAATAATTTATACAACTTATAAGTATTTGAATCAATTGACAATAAATTATCATCTGTTAATTTATTTAACCCAAAAATTTAATTTTATCGAATGCTTTATTTATTTTTTTAACCCATTTCTTTATAAATAAATTTATTTAACCAACATTTCAATTTCAAACTAACTTTCCTTTTAAATAAATTATTTTTAATGACGATAATTAGATGAACCATTTATACAATTCCACTTTGTTAGTTAAAAACTAAATTTCCTTTCTAAAACCCCCAAACTTTATTAAGTAATATTTATTTATTTTTTTCAGATGTATATATATATCCAGGTGCTTATATACATATACTAAATAAATTTAAATCGAGGAACTGTAAAACCTTACCGTGAACATGCTAATGACGTCGAGACAACATTCATCGGCCAGAGATGAACTCCATACCCTAGCTTGCCAATCATCTCGATGACAGCCGCTCGCGCTCGCGACTCGATTGATGGCTTCGAGACCTCACGATATCAACCACGTCGATGCCATCCATCACCTCGCCATCGCATCCTTTGAACGCCGACCGCCTTCCAGCTTCACGCTACATCGCACGCGACCCAAAAATCAATCGCGCCGCCCTCAGTGTCGGCACTGCCTCCCCCATCAATTGGAATCAAGTTGCTGTCGATCGAAGGCCTCGCATCGAAGCCCTAGCTGCCTCGCGCGCCTTCACCCACGCCTCAGTCGCGCGCGCGTTCGCGACCACCAGCCCTAGCCTCGCAATCGACTTCGCCTCCCAGGCGCGCGCGCGCGAGCTCCACGCTCGAACGATTTGAGGAAGACAGGGATTTAAAATAGGAATAGAAGGTATCGGCCATTTTTTTTTATTTCGTTTGTTTGATTGTGAACTGAGGAGGGAACGTATTTTATCAGAGAGAAGAGTCGTGCAAGCACGTCCTTGTATCGTGATTTTAGGCGTAAGATAAGGGATGTTGTCCTTTGTTTAAATTTTTAAATTTAAATTTAAGTTGAATTTGCTTTTAAAATCCTGACGCGTTTATACGCCGTACGCTCGCATAACAATTCTGATAAATACGAAATTTGAAACCCGGTAATAATACAATATTCCGGACCCAATGGAACTGGTTTCGTCGAATTCCGAGACTGTGCCTCGGACGACTATTTTTAAATATTGGTTCGAACGATACAATTTCAAAACTGAACAAACCAATTTCAAATTCAATTCTGAAGCTTTTGTTATCTTCAGTAATATCAATACGAATTTTAAAAGCTTTCGAAATATTTTTTTCTTCAACTTTAAAACTGAAGATTTAAATTTTTATTCAGTTCAATAGATTAAATTATATAATTTAATCGCCAATTCAAAGTTATATTCGGGATTCAAATTAAATCATCGTTCAAATATTTAAAATTAATTAAATATTTTCAATTTAATTTGTTCAAAATTCTGGGTCGTTACATATTCCAAAATCTTTCGAAAGAAATTTTCAAAAATCCTGGAACTTAAGTTCTAAATTTTCCAATTTATATTTATTTTATTTACAAATCTTATTTTCAACCAATATTTATAAATTTCACTACCTAACAGCAAATATATTACAACCAAATATATCATTTATAAAATTATTATTTTATATACAAAAATATATAATGGGCAAAATTATTTCATTTATCTATATTTTAAAACAAATATTATGTCGGTTTGCCCTATTAAGTGTTTAGAAGTCCCTATCGATGTCATAGCGTCCTATGCACCAACCAGGATTTATAAATACAAAACGGAACAAATTAACACAATATAAAAACCTTTTATAACTTTAACAAATACGTTCTCTCGTGTATATATATATATATACACTCAGCGACTCATTCTAGGGTATTACTACCCTATTTTATATAAGTCAGACCCCACAAAGCTAAGGTTGTCGCTATACCAAAGCACCGATACCAACTGTAATGACCTGCCTTTTGGACATTTTAAGCAGACACACATGCCAGACTCAAACCATTCAAAAGTGCAGATTGTTATGGGGTAAAAAAAGAAAAGGAGAAAGAAATAAAACTAATACAGAATCTCACAGCGGAATGACAAAATATAATAATCAAATAACAGTTCATGAAGCTGTTTTATAAATACATTTGATAATTCTTTACAACACAAACATCAGAGTTACATAAACAGGAATAAATAAATAGATGCAGTGGAATAAATATATTAAATAATAATAGTACAAATCTTCATCTTCGTCCTCCAGAAATAAGGTCTTCAACCCTGAAATGCTCAGGCTGACCCGAGCGAATTGAAAAGACAAAACACTCGAGTCAGAACTAAAAGATCTTATGTAAGTCAAATCAATGGTAAATAAATATGAGTGTAACGGCGTCAGAGATATTTACGGGGTTTGACATCTCCTATCCAGTGTCTAACGTGAGTACAGTAACTTAAGAGATGTTCGGGATTTACATCTCCTAAGGATCCGTTAAACTATCTACTATGTAGTACAATACACTATTATAATATGTCTACAGTAAAGTAAAGTATTAAAATAGCGTTAAGGCGTTACCCATATCCCCCTTAACACATTTTATATAATGTCGTAGTCTATACAGATACTGTAAACTTCACCCACAGGTGGGCTATCAAAGAGCACTCCATAGGTACGAAACAAAACAAACTCGTAGAAGGCACTATAGGGCATGCGCCATGACACGAGGAAATGCCTGGGTAGATATACCATTTGCGTATCCGGACTGGTGGTAACGCATAGCAGCTACTACCGCCCACCTCGGAACACACTCCCATATCAAAATCAAGGGTGGCCACCAAATTAATCACAAAGTCAAGATATAGTATCGAAGAAGTGTGCCTGATAGGAGGAATGACCTCACATGGCCCGGTGTGGCTCCCAATTTAAGCCGCATCAAGCTGACTCACGGGAGTCAGGGTCACGTAAATACCTCATATAGAATCGTTCGCCAAACCATCCTACTTCATTTCTGGAATCTCCACCACGTGCACAATTGTTAATGTGGTTTTTGATATTGGCAAAGAGTATGACAATATCCGATCCCGGTCTCTTTAACAACCAAACGCTTATTTCACACCGGATGGTTCTTTTATATTTCAAAAGTAAATTCACAATTTATATCAAAATATCATATTCTCAAAACCATATCACTTTCGAAACCATGTTCACTTTGAAATCATATTCACCTTCTAAATCATATCGTTTACGAGATCATAATTTCTTTGCAAAATCATACTTCCAATTAGGTTAAATCCTCACTTCAAAATCATCATATTCAATTAATTATAACATTTAAATCCCAACTTAGGTTATAACATCATTTAACCGTATTTGCTTTTAAACCAGTGAATTTGAATATAAACACTTCTCTCTACTTAGTCTGAAAATTTAGAAAATAGTTTAAATAATTATAAATAGTTGAAATACTCTAATGTAGTTTAGTTATAGATTAAGGATACTGTTGAATTGATTTAAGATAGTTAGATAATTTTAAAATAGATTAAATATAATTAAAATAGATTAATGAGATTTAAAATAAGTTAAAATGGGTTAATTAGTTTAAAATAAATTAAATGGTTTAAAATAGGTTAAAATGATTTAAAATAGTTAATATAGGTCAAAATAGTTTAATAGTTTGAAAATCTTAATAATTAAAGTCTTTAAAATATTATATTTTTAAAACAGTTTATATCAAAATATGAGTTTGAAATTTATATCAATTTAACTATTTATTTTATTCCAACATATCTCGATCATTACAAATTCCAAATCAACAAAACCCAATTTCGAATCTTCAATTCAAATTCTTTCCAATCCATGTTTGAAATATCAATTTAAATTATTCCAATTTCAATACATTTCAAAGTTATGTTTCAAACCAATTCAATAACTCAATTCCGATAAAATTTCATTTATACTTAAAAATTCAACTTTAAACTTTCAATCTAATTTCTTAAAGCAGTTCCTTTAAACCAATTCACATTTCAACATAAAACATGATTTTCCAATAATAATTCAATCTATATAAATAAAATTTTATTTCAAAATATCATTTAACTGGATTCGAAATCAAGGATTTAAAATCGTTTAATTTAACCAATCCGGTGTCCGTATATAATTCTCTACCTTAGGGTCAAGTGATACGGATATTTATAATTTCAATCCGCAATTTAAATTTTTTCGGTTATGTATCATTTCAAACCGCAATCCCGAATTTAATATTAAAATCCATAAAATCGCTCGAGTCTATCATTTCAACCCATAACGATTTTCCCTAATCTATAGATCGTTCGGGTATATATCATTTCAACCCATAGTGATATTCCAAATAATAGTTAAGGGAACTTGCAGAGTAATAACAATATATAAATTAACATAACATACAAACATCCAAAAATAAAATTTAACACCCATCACAATCATCATCCAATTCAACCAATATATCAACAATTAACAAAATATCAATAATGAGTATTTAACTGGCAAATTTAAATTCCATAATAAACTAAATGACGATTTAATTCAAAATAATTCAAATTAACAGGAATAGCAATTTAAATATACCAAACAGCCATAAATAACTTCCTAATCACATCATAAATTAATTAAACAAACATAAGAAATTTTAGAATTTGTGAGTGGGTCAAAACACTCACCTTCGACTTTAAATGGAATTAAAATCCAAAATAGGGCTCAAAATTGAACAGTCTTAGAATTGGTCCAAACCAGCATCAAAATGTCCAAAATTCTGATACAATCGCAGTGGAGAAAACCGCGCATGAAACGGACCTCGTATGCGAGAGATATACAAGTTAGAACATTTAAATTTGAAATTAAAAATAGAATAAAATAAAAAAAAACGGATCAACAGTAACAAGCCGCGTCAGCCTTCCTTCCCAGGCAAACCCTAACCCTGCCACGTCATCATCATTTACTCATTATCCTACCAGTCGCGTACACTCACGATGCCGCCGCTGCCGCATCCAAATCGCGGCCCACCAGAACCCTCATCGGACGACGCCGACCACACGACCTGTGACGCCCCACCTCTATACTCACAATAACAAAGAGTATTAAAAGAAATACTGTCTGTTATTATGAAGAATAAGGCTGGATAGGAGCGGCCATCCGTAGTTGGCCTTACACTAGTATTGGTTACCTCGATAGGAGTGGTATATATTTTTAAATTTTTCATCTCTTATTTATTCACTCCCATCGACATACCCAATTCCAGTATAAAACGAGCTACGATGGTTCATAATGGTTTAGGACAATATATATAAAAACAACACAAATACACAAAGAATGCGGAACACAGATAAAAACAAAAGTCTCATATATATAACTGATGTCAATTACAATACAGTTGACACAATACATATGATACAGCTACAATTGTCGACTCTGGAAGTTATATATACACGTACATTATCAACTAATATACATGAATACATATCAACCTATACTATGACACGATTACTCCAAAAGATGTGAAAAGTCTTCATAGCTCAAACAGCAACTCAAAGCAGGAAATCTACAACCTGAAATAACTCGGGTCTGACCCGAGTATTACATTCAAAAGAAAATAATACACGGGTCAGTCTAATTCAAACTCAATTATTAGTGCACAGAAGCAATAATAATCAATTATCAAATAGACGACAGTCACAGAAATCTCGTATATCCGACTCCTCGATAAAAGAATCGGATAACGGCAGATATAACACTAAACAGTGTTAAACAACAAATCAGCAATCCAAATCATCGACAAAGATAAATAAAAAGAATTATCAATGAAGATAATTTTAGAAAACAACAAAATTATTAATTCTGATTGGCTGCAATACCCGCTAACGGGTACTGCCTCGCCAATATGGCATACGAAATACGCAGCAAATCCATGAATCCAGAATAAAAGGAATATCAATTAAAATCTGTCAATTCTGTGGGGCTGCAGTACACGCACGCGTGTACTGCCTCGCCACTACAAAACAACCCAAATCAGTTTAGGACCTTGAGCAATGTAACAACATGCACAAGTGAGACATGTGAAGCAGACACACATGAATACAGCTAGAATAAGCAGTGCCAACTAGATCAGAGTCAACTAAATGAAATTGGAGTGCAATCAGATCCCAAAGTATATAAAACAATGGCGGCGCATAATGCAAGACCAAACTCAAATGTGCAGCTACATGAAGATATAGTGAAGCTAATATGGCACAATGAATACCCAGATCAAATGCAAGCTCGACTAACAGACTGAATCAACGAAATGCACTCATGACGCTGCACAATTTAGTTCATATGCAGCAATCATACTAAGTCGACGTAAATGAGGCCGAACAACATGTAACAGCAGTATCAAGTGACTCAGGCAATGTACAGATGCAACTACATGGAGGAACCCAAAATATAACCAAATGCAAAGGACCTGCCACTGACCTGAACCTCAATTAAAATATGATATGCCTCAAAGTTCGACAGTGACAACTCAAATGCAAGCCAAATGCCACCAGTGAATATGATAACACTGCAACAACTACGCTGCAAGTACTACAGGCACATGGAGATGCAGTGAAGCCAATATGGCAAACCATGATGAAGTATATAAGTGCAGATACATTACATAAGTACCCAGCTTCGAGTCAAGCAATATAATGCAGACTCAAATATTGAATGCTCAAAACACTGGAATGACTCAAGTGAACATGTCAGCATGTGATCAGTGGCATGCCTACAATTATACAATGGAAATAGAACTTGCCGAATGGAACACATGGATCAAAATCATGGATAAAAGCATGCAGTATGGAACAACAATGAAGCATATTTAGGTATGAAATTAAGTGATACTTGCCGAATTCCAAACTGCTCCTAAAACAGCTGCTCGAAACAACAATGCAGGCTCAAAAGAATCTTCAATGGAATGCAGACTACAACATCAAAGTTCAGTGAATAAATGCAACAACGAACTCGCTCAAAGGTCAGAAGTAAATACAGTGTGCACATGCCAAAGAGCTCGAGGCCAAGACTAAAACAAAGATGGTCTGAGTAAAAGTCTACAATGAAACCAGAGTGAATATCAACATCAGAGACTTAGCCTAAATTCAAGAATATACGCGTACACACATACATATGTATGTATGCACATATATAGTCTTGAATAAACAGAAGTAATGTATAACAAAATGGAACAGTGAACAGAACCATCAGGCAAGTAATCAGACCAGGCTACAAAAGTATATGAGGTGTAGACTACAATTGAGTGCAAACAAGATAAATCTACAAATGCAAAATGGACCAGTAATGCCTTAGTAACAACCACACAACAGGTCTAAAAAGTGCAGCAGCAATCAACTCAAGTGTAAAGAGGGTGGACCAGACTACAACAGTTAAGGGATGCATAAATAACTGATGCAAACTAACCATCACATGATATACAAGAACAAAATGGTTGGACCCAATGCGTATGGATACTATGCAAGACTGTAACCAAGATCAAAGGCAGACCAGTAAAAGGAACTACAAGTATACCTCTACGACAGACCAGGCAGTAATAAAGAAAACTGCACATCTAACTAGAGCCAAGACTACAAGTACAAGGCACGGTGCACCATCAAGAGACCAAAATCATAATGTAAAAATACAACTAATATTAATGAATCCGGACAGTACAAGACCGACTCAATGCGACTCATGAGTACACAAACAAGTGCAGACGACCCGAGCTCATCACAACAATATGGTAATCCAGGACAGGTTGTACAAAGAATGGCCAGAGACATAATATGCAAATCCAGACTCAATCAAAAATGAACAATGCTCAGATAAGGTCAACAGTGGTGATGCAATGCTAACAACACTCAGATAAACACATGGCCAAGGTCAAGTAACAGATCAAAGTCAAAACCGATAGCCAAGGATTCAACCTAGTAACATAAAAATACACGAGTGTGACAAAGTCAAATGTCAAAAATTAAAGCCAAATTCAAGCCGTGGTCATCACGAAATGAGTCAATGCCGTGAATGTCAAGCAACCAAAATATATACGAATTGAAGAAGTCAGAATCAATATCAAACATCCCAACGAAAACGAATGGCTGAGAGAAAGATTTAACTATTTCCAAAAATCATCAACAAAATCCCAATGAAACTCACAAATTAAAACAAGACAGAAACCATCTAAATTTAAATTAGATGTGAGTGAATATAACATCACTCACCTGTTTCAACGATCGAATCTAAGGTCGTGGTAAACGAGGGGAACGAGCGAAGTTACCCTAGCAGCCATTATCTTTGATTTCTACGACGCCCAAATTTGCAGAAGAGCGAAGGTGAGGGCGAAGCCGCCATTTCCTTTTTCTTTTCGATCTCGCGATTTAGGGTTACGAACTGAAATGGATGATGAGGAAAAAGAATGGGTATCCACTGATATCACGGTCACGAACAAATGTGGGCCGATATTTCAAATTCGTAAAGTCCACTTACACTTAACCTATTCTCAAAAGAATTTCAGCTGATTTAAAATACTCAACAGCAATTAACAATCGATTAATCGTTTAATGACGATTATAAATCAATACGAAATCCCGGGTCATTACAGACTCCCCTTCTTATAGAAATTGCGTCCCCGCAATTTTCATAATTAAGGTTGTCAATAACAATTATTTTTCTAACATAAACTGGTTAAGCTAGAAAAATAAAGATCGAGAACACCAAAACCGAAGAAAACTTTTAATTCCATAAAAGAAATTTACAAATTCTCACAAAATCTAATCATTAAATAGATAATCAGAAAACAACAAAACTGGATAAATGCAATTGTCAGCAATATTCAATTATCAATTAGATAATTAGAATACAGAAATCACAAAACAGCAATTTTATATAATCAACATAATCTAGAATCAATTAGAGACTAGAAAATCTTACAATCAGCAAAATTAGCAATTGCCTAATTATCAAAACGATAATCAGAAATCCCAAATCAACAATTATTCAATTATCAAAAACGATAATTAAATCTCAAATCAACAAATATTCGATTATCAAGAACGATAATACGATAATCGAATCTCAAATCAACAAATATTCGATTATCAAAAACGATAATCGAATCTCAAATCAAAAAATATTCAATTATCAAAAACGATAATCGAATCTCAAATTAACAAATATTCAATTATCAAAAACGATAATCGAATCTCAAATCAATAAATATTCAATTATCAAAAACGATAATCGAATCTCAAATCAACAAATATTCAATTATCAAAAACGATAATCGAATCCTCAAATCAACAAATATTCAATTATCAAAAACGATAATCGAATCTCAAATCAACAAATATTCAATTATCAAAAACGATAATCGAATCTCAAATCAACAAATATTCAATTATCAAAAACGATAATCGAATCTCAAATCAACAAATATTCAATTATCAAAAACGATAATCGAATCTCAAATCAACAAATATTCAATTATCAAAAACGATAATCGAATCTCAAATCAACAAATATTCAATTATCAAAAACGATAATCGAATCTCAAATAAACAAATATTCAATACAGTATACATGTACACATACTCTCATGGAATTAACTCATTTTAATTCCATAGTTCAGCTCTAAATCTCGATTTATCAATTTAATTTGGTCATATCTCTTTGCCATTGAACACCATGTGTGCATTGCAAGGGACTCAATTCTGTTAACCCCTGCACAAAGGCCTATAGGACTTAAACAAGTCATGCACATACCCATCATACTCCTTATGATGAATAGATCAAGGCTTCTCTCCTAGATTAGTTTTATAATCTAGTGACCAGTCTCATTTCTTATTTCAGAAAATTTCAACTATCCATACTTTCATTCATGAAAATAATGCTTTATTTTATTTTCCCAATTGTCTCATTCAAAATTTGTTTTATCACTTGCATATCTCCTATATTCAAGAATGTCATGATCTCTTAAACAAATCCAGTAGAACTCTATAAAAATTCTTATACTCAATTCTATTGTGAACATAGGGTAAGGTTTTAGAGAAAAACCCATAAAACATTTTAGCTTTAGATCTGAACAAATCAGCACATAAATAATTTATTGCATTGTTCATCTCCAATTTAAAACAATCTAGACATAAGCATGAACCTCCTTTGTTCACATTGCCTAGCTTATTTTCCAGTTCCATTTTACATTTTTATATGGTCTAAACTCTTGCCTTTGAACACAAAGTGTGCATTGCAAAGGACTCAATTCTGTTAACCTTTGCACAGAGGCCTCCAGGACTTGAACAAGTTGTAACAACCCGGAGTTTTACAAAAATTATTTATCGTCAAATGTCGATTAAACCGGTTGTTAATTGCTATTGCAAATTTGAATCGATTGAAATTCTTTTCAGATTTGTATAATTCTTTAATAAAAGTTGGGTTAAAATTCGTTAATAAATTGTTGAACGTTGGTGGGTTTTAAAGAAAGAAAATTTTTACCTTGGCCCATGTTGAATTTAGTTGTTGTGACATTATCTCAAACCGTTCCTCCTTTTATTTTCACTCGTTCAATCCCTAAAACCCTAAACGTTCGAAAAGATTAAAAATGGCGGCTCCATTCTTCTCCGTTCGCTCGTCTTCTCCAAATTAGGGCATGCTCATCTCGTCTTGAATTGGGGCTTCGTGATATGTTCATCGCAGGCGATCGTTTTTAGCCGCTCCTCGATTGATCGAGTCATCTTCACTTCGAATGCTAAGGTGAGTGGATAACCGCTCACATCTAATTCCAGCCCAAGTTTATTCGTGTTCGAATTTGATGATTTTCAGTCGTATTTGTTTTTCTGAGCTTTGTTGTTAGCTGTTCGATTTTCGTTTGGAGGTTGATGATTTTCTCTGTTGTGTTCGATTCGAATTTATTAGTTATTGGGTTCGACTGAGAGGAGCTTGTCTTCGGCTCGGCCACTCAATTTTGTTTCAAGAGTGATGTTGTTCATATGTTGAGTTTGGCTTTCGTGGTTGAGCTTGCTGCTGTTGATTTCTTTTGTGAGTAGCCCCCCTACTCACATCTAATTCCTACTTCAAGTGTATTAGTGTTCGAATTCTACAATTTTCGTTCGTATTTGATTGTTGAATTCGTCCCTTGTTTGTCGGCCATTGATTTGGATAGATATTCGAGTTGTTATCTGTTTTTCTTTCCAATTCATTTGGGTTTGAATCCCTGTTTTTTTTCGTTCGTATAAAATTGTTGAATCTGTCATTTAAGTTGCTCGGCCGTTCGTTTATGCTTGGATGCTTGCGACTTTACTGTCTGATTCATATGCAAGTATATTTGGTATTTCTCGGTCGACTTGTTTTGAAAATCTCATGAATTTGAGATACTTGATTTCCACCATCTTTGACTTGGTTTTGGTCTTTCGGCTATGTAGTTTCAAACAGTGGTTTTGCTTTGGTTTAGCTTACTGACCCAGTTTCAGTTTGCTTATGGGGTGGGCACAATTGAGATTCCATTTGTTTACTAAGATGGACTGAGTTGTTGTACACTTTTGATCTTCATATTTAAGTGTGTCTGGTCTAGTAGTCTATCTTGCATTGACATTGGTCTTGATTTTTAGTTCATCCTGATCGCTTGCATATGCATTCATGTAGAACATATGTGTTATCACCTCGTCCTGGATTAACATTCTGCTATGATAAGCTCGGGTCTTGTACTTGATTACTACTGCTATGTTTGTTCATCCAGTAGCATTGTTGGTCTCTACTGTTTGGTGTCTGTAGCTTTTGTGTTGGTTGTATATATGAACCTTTGTATGTCTGCAGCTTTAAACATTGTTGACACTGGGTTGTTTCATTTTGCTGCTCCTTGATTTTCTGGCCTTCACTTGATATCTGCTGCACCATGTAGAGACTTTGCTTGCATATAGTCTTGTTGCCTCTGTTTTCACCATAGCCATTTGAGTTATTGTTGCTAGTTCATTCTCTGGTCATGCCTGTAGCTTTGTCAGTGTTGTTGCTTGGGTCTGCATTCAATTCGTTTGCATCCTTCAGTGGCTCCTGTGCATGAACCGGACTGCACTTGTATATCTACACTTGTATACCATTAGTTTCAATAGCCTGTTTCAATATCCATATGGTTTTTCCACTGTTGCTTTCTTTGCACCATTCATGTTGCAAGTATTTCTGGTCGAAAATGTTTGGTTGGCCTTTGCATTGCTGAGTTGTCTTTGGTGTTTTGTTGTACATATGAAATTAATTCATATGTATGCTAAACATTGCTTCTCAGTGACATTACTTGAATCTGGGCTTATTACCTTTCACTTGTGCAATTCTTTATTGCATTACTGTTTTGATGTTTCAGCTGCCCTCATGTTGAATTGTGAATTTATGTGTTACCATTTCCTTGTATCTTTTATTGATGGTGTGTGGTGCCACATTTTGGTGCCCTCACCTTCATAATGCGATGTTCATGTAGCTGTATCCTTTTGTTGGCGATGCTTGAGATTTTGTTGCATTTCGTATCACTTGGCTATGGGCTGCATTTTATGATTGCACTTGATTTTATGTAGTCTTGACTCTGTATATACACTTCATGTAGTGTAGTGTGAAGACATTTACTCGTGATATCCAGTTGAGCTTGACACTTGAGTTGTCATTGTTTGACTGTTTATTTCCCCGGTTATTCGCTGGTTTCAACTGCAGTTTTATTATGCAGTTGTTTCTGCCTTCTTTTGCGTAGTTTCGCCTTTGTAATTATTGGGGTGGCTGCAGTTTTGTTGCAGTTTGACCTTGTGATCATTTATGACTTCATATTCGGTGGTGGCGAGGCAGTGCACGCGTGCGTGCACTGCAGTCACCCAAACTTGACAGTTTCGAATTGATATTTCTTTGCGTCGTGATGCATTGATCTTTTATGCTGTATTGGCGAGGCCGTACACGCGTGCGTGTACGGCAGCCAATCGAACTCTGATGGTTTTAAAGTGAGAATTTCAATTGTTTTAAATTGATTTAGTCAATTTGATAAATTGTTTATTTATCTCTGTCGATGATTTAAATCTGCTGATTTTTGCTAAACACTGTTAAGTGTTATATTGACCGTTATCCGGTTTCTTTGTTTAAAGAATCGGATAGACGGGAACTATTGTGACTGTCGTCTATTTAAATTATTACTGCCTATATGCACTAATAAACTGGTTTGAATTAGACTGACCTAGGTATTATTTTCTTTTGAATGTAATACTCGGGTCAGACCCGAGTTATTTCAGGTTGTAGATTTTCTTCTTTGAGTTGCTGTTCAGGATTTGAAGACTTTTCACATCTTTTGAAGTTGTCAGTGTCATTTTGTAGTAGTCGCGTCATTGTATAGAACGATATGTATTCATGTATATTAGTCGATAATGTACTTGTATATATAACTTCTAGAGTCGACAGTTGTAGTTGTATCATATGTATCGTGTCAACTATATTGTAACTGACATCGGTTATATATATATGAGATTATTGTTATTCTGTGTTCCACATTTATATTATATGTGTTATTGTTATATCTAATGTCCTAAACTATTATGAACTATCGTAGTTTGTTTTATACTGATAATTAGATATGTCGATGGGAGTAAATAAATAATAGATGAAAAATAAAAAGTATATACCACTCCTATCGAGATAACCAATATTAGTGTAAGGCCAATTACGGATGGTCGCTCCTATCCAGCCTTATTCTTCGTAATAATAGACAGTATTTCTTTTAATACTCTTTGTTATTATGAGCATAGAGGTGGGGCGTCACAGTTGGTATCAGAGCTTGGGGTTTTTGGACATAATATAAAACATAACTTGGATGGAACATATGTTGCAACTATTGGTCGATGTTTTATTTGTGCTTGAGTCAAAACTAAAGTTTTGAAATTTGGATGAAATTTTAAATAACTTTATTTAAAAATAATAGTGAAATTGTGTTCTGATGATTTGATTGATTTGTGTTCTGTTTATCAGAGTGCGCAGCGGAAACAGTGAAACTGTCTTCGCTGAGTACAACTGATAATCTTTTTGATTTAAAAATCAAAATACGAAATTGATATGAATTTCATTTGTTGTTTACATAACTGTAATTATTTTGTTTCTTTGAGAACTTCGAATCCGAATTGAGGATTCGAAGAAATTGCAGATATGTAATTTTTGTTGAAATTTTCGCTGGCTTTCTTTTGTACTAATCATCTATTGATTAGATTTTTGCTGTTTTAAATTATCTTCATTGAAGATACATTTGAATGATTCTTTGTTCATTTTGTAGTACGTGCAAAAATTTAAATTGCACGTTATTGCATTTATTTTCCGTTGAACCGATGCTTGGTTATGAAACGTATTTTGTTGCCGTTATTTTTACAATGGAATTTTACACCAATGCTATATTTTGAAGTACGGTGTTTTGTGGCATTTTGATGAATGAGAATTCACTGACATTACATTTTGATGTAGATTGTTTTGATGTGATTTTGACGTTTTAAAACTACTGTCGCTTTGGCTTCCGTAACCGTCAAATTTTAAAAGTGGATTTTCAAGCGGTTATTCCGCAATGCTGATTTGTAACCGTTTTACGGTATTTTGAGAAGTACAATTTCCTTATCGAAATTGTTACTGATTTGCTGTTTTAATCACGTGATTGGAAAATCGTTTTAAAATGAAAATTGTTTTATAAAATTTTAGCAGTTTGCGTTTTCAAAAGGATGAGAAAGTGACTTAAACGATTCAGCAAAATCGAGGATTATGACCCCTTTCTTTTACTGTTTCGCTTAACTCCGGACTTGTTCAGTTGAGAATGCGAATTGTTATTTTTACAAAATAAATAAAATTGTTTTCAAAAATTTTAACAGTTTGCGCTTTCAAAAGAATGAGGAAGCGATATAAACGTTTCAGCAAAATCGAGGACTATGACCCCTTTCTTTTACTGATTCGCTTAATTCCGGACTTGTCCGTTTGAGAATGTAAAGTGTATTTTTACAAAATACACAATTTTGCACTTTCAAGGAAACGATGAAGAGATTTATACGATTTAGCAAAAGTGCGGAGTATGGAACCACACTTTTACTTTTTCGGTTAATTCCGGACTCGTTAATTGAATATCTGTTGTTTTGATGATTTTGATGAATTTTACACTTTCAAGGAAACGATGAAGAGAATCAAACGATTTAGTAAAACACGTGGTATGGGACATGTGCGTTTGCTATTTCGGTTAATTCCGGACTCGTTAATTGAAACATTTTGATGCTTTCGTGTGCTTTCGGGCCACTCTGCGGACCTTCGGGTCAAATACCAGTACTAGACCTTCGGGTCACTCTGCGGACCTTCGGATCAATCTGATGGGCGCCAAAATTATGTTGAGTACTTGGTAGGCTTCGGCCATATGTTGTTGCACGTGCGGCGAATTAAAAACTCGCCATCTGATGGGATCGATCCAAGCTTTTATGTTGATTTTCTAGTCTTCTTAATTGATTTCTAGATATTTGTTGCTTCCAATTATCTGCAGGTAATTGGATATTTGTTGATATGAGTTCTGATTATCGTTTTTGATAATCGGATATTTGTTGTTTCTAATTATCGCTTGTGATAATTAGATATTTGTTGATATGAGTTCTGATTATCGTTTTTGATAATCGGATATTTGTTGTTTCTAATTATCGCTTGTGATAATTAGATATTTGTTGATATGAGTTCTGATTATCGTTTTTGATAATCGGATATTTGTTGTTTCTAATTATCGCTTGTGATAATTAGATATTTGTTGATATGAGTTCTGATTATCGTTTTTTTAATAATCGGGTATTTGTTGTTTTTAATTATCGCTTTAGATAATTAAATATTTGTTGATTCGAGATTTAATTATCGCTTTAGATAATTAAATATTTGTTGATTTTAGATTTAATTATCGCTTTAGATAATTAAATATTTGTTGATTTGAGATTTAATTATCGCTTTAGATAATTAAATATTTGTTGATTTTAGATTTAATTATCGCTTTAGATAATTAAATATTTGTTGATTTGAGATTTAATTATCGCTTTAGATAATTAAATATTTGTTGGTTTTAGGTTTAATTATCGCTTTAGATAATTAAATATTTGTTGATTTTAGATTTAATTATCGCTTTAGATAATTAAATATTTGTTGGTTTTAGATTTAATTATCGCTTTAGATAATTAAATATTTGTTGATTTTGGATTTAATTATCGCTTTAGGTAATTAAATATTTGTTGATTTGAGATTTAATTATCGCTTTAGATAATTAAATATTTGTTGATTTTAGATTTAATTATCGCTTTAGATAATTAAATATTTGTTGATTTTAGATTTAATTATCGCTTTAGATAATTAAATATTTGTTGATTTTAAATTTGATTATCGCGTGAGATAATTAAATAATTGAATATTTGTTGATTTGAAATTTGATTATCGCTTTTGATAATCGAATATTTGCTGATTTGAAATTAGATTATCGCTTTTGATAATCGAATATTTGTTGATTTGAAATTTGATTATCGCTTTTGATAATCGAATATTTGCTGATTTGAGATTTTTGATTACCGTTTTTGATAATTATATATTTGATGTTTCTGATTATAGTTTTTGATAATTAGATATTTGTTGACTTGTTTTCTGACTATCGTATTGGATAATTGGATGTATGCTGATTTTATTGGGTTGTTGTTTTCTATCTATCTCTATCTCTGTTGATATTTAGAATTGGTTGATTATGAAGTTTGTGTTTTCTAGTTATTTGTTGAATAACTAGATATTTGCGATTTTGCGATTTGTGATTTGTGTTTTCTAATTATCTTTGTTGATAACTAGATTTTGCTGTTTTCAAATTATCGTATCGATAATTAGATATTGCTGTTTTGTGAATTTCTATACTCCTTTTGTTTGAAATTAAAAGATTTCTTTGTTGTTTGTGTTCTTGACCTTATTTTTCTAGCTTAACCAGTTTATGTTAGAAAAATAATTGTTATTGACAGCTTTAATTATTTTAATTGCGGGGACGCAATTTTATAAGGAGGGGAGTCTGTAACAACCCGGAGTTTTACAAAAATTATTTATCGTCAAATGTCGATTAAACCGGTTGTTAATTGCTATTTCAAATTTGAATCGATTGAAATTCTTTTCAGATTTGTATAATTCTTTAATAAAAGTTGGGTTAAAATTCGTTAATAAATTGTTGAACGTTGGTGGGTTTTAAAGAAAGAAAATTTTTACCTTGGCCCATGTTGAATTTAGTTGCTGTGACATTATCTCAAACCGTTCCTCCTTTTATTTTCACTCGTTCAATCCCTAAAACCCTAAACATTCGAAAAGATTAAAAATGGCGGCTCCATTCTTCTCCGTTCGCTCGTCTTCTCCAAATTAGGGCATGCTCATCTCGTCTTGAATTGGGGCTTCGTGATATGTTCATCGCAGGCGATCGTTTTTAGCCGCTCCTCGATTGATCGAGTCATCTTCACTTCGAATGCTAAGGTGAGTGGATAACCGCTCACATCTAATTCCAGCCCAAGTTTATTCGTGTTCGAATTTGATGATTTTCAGTCGTATTTGTTTTTCTGAGCTTTGTTGTTAGCTGTTCGATTTTCGTTTGGAGGTTGATGATTTTCTCTGTTGTGTTCGATTCGAATTTATTAGTTATTCGGTTCGACTGAGAGGAGCTTGTCTTCGGCTCGGCCACTCAATTTTGTTTCAAGAGTGATGTTGTTCATATGTTGAGTTTGGCTTTCGTGGTTGAGCTTGCTGCTGTTGATTTCTTTTGTGAGTAGCCCCCCTACTCACATCTAATTCCTACTTCAAGTGTATTAGTGTTCGAATTCTACAATTTTCGTTCGTATTTGATTGTTGAATTCGTCCCTTGTTTGTCGGCCATTGATTTGGATAGATATTCGAGTTGTTATCTGTTTTTCTTTCCAATTCATTTGGGTTTGAATCCCTGTTTTTTTTCGTTCGTATAAAATTGTTGAATCTGTCACTTAAGTTGCTCGGCCGTTCGTTTATGCTTGGATGCTTGCGACTTTACTATCTGATTCATATGCAAGTATATTTGGTATTTCTCGGTCGACTTGTTTTGAAAATCTCATGAATTTGAGATACTTGATTTCCACCATCTTTGACTTGGTTTTGGTCTTCCGGCTATGTAGTTTCAAACAGTGGTTTTGCTTTGGTTTAGCTTACTGACCCAGTTTCAGTTTGCTTATGGGGTGGGCACAATTGAGATTCCATTTGTTTACTGAGATGGACTGAGTTGTTGTACACTTTTGATCTTCATATTTAAGTGTGTCTGGTCTAGTAGTCTATCTTGCATTGACATTGGTCTTGATTTTTAGTTCATCCTGATCGCTTGCATATGCATTCATGTAGAACATATGTGTTATCACCTCGTCCTGGATTAACATTCTGCTATGATAAGCTCGGGTCTTGTACTTGATTACTACTGCTATGTTTGTTCATCCAGTAGCATTGCTGGTCTCTACTGTTTGGTGTCTGTAGCTTTTGTGTTGGTTGTATATATGAACCTTTGTATGTCTGCAGTTTTAAACATTGTTGACACTGGGTTGTTTCATTTTGCTGCTCCTTGATTTTCTGGCCTTCACTTGATATCTGCTGCACCATGTAGAGACTTTGCTTGCATATAGTCTTGTTGCCTCTGTTTTCACCATAGCCATTTGAGTTATTGTTTGCTAGTTCATTCTCTGGTCATGCCTGTAGCTTTGTCAGTGTTGTTGCTTGGGTCTGCATTCAATTCGTTTGCATCCTTCAGTGGCTCCTGTGCATGAACCGGACTGCACTTGTATATCTACACTTGTATACCATTAGTTTCAATAGCCTGTTTCAATATCCATATGGTTTTTCCACTGTTGCTTTCTTTGCACCATTCATGTTGCAAGTATTTCTGGTCGAAAATGTTTGGTTGGCCTTTGCATTGCTGAGTTGTCTTTGGTGTTTTGTTGTACATATGAAATTAATTCATATGTATGCTAAACATTGCTTCTCAGTGACATTACTTGAATCTGGGCTTATTACCTTTCACTTGTGCAATTCTTTATTGCATTACTGTTTTGATGTTTCAGCTGCCCTCATGTTGAATTGTGAATTTATGTGTTACCATTTCCTTGTATCTTTTATTGATGGTGTGTGGTGCCACATTTTGGTGCCCTCACCTTCATAATGCGATGTTCATGTAGCTGTATCCTTTTGTTGGCGATGCTTGAGATTTTGTTGCATTTCGTATCACTTGGCTATGGGCTGCATTTTATGACTACACTTGATTTTATGTAGTCTTGACTCTGTATATACACTTCATGTAGTGTAGTGTGCAGACATTTACTCGTGATATCCAGTTGAGCTTGACACTTGAGTTGTCATTGTTTGACTGTTTATTTCCCCGGTTATTCGCTGGTTTCAACTGCAGTTTTATTATGCAGTTGTTTCTGCCTTCTTTTGCGTAGTTTCGCCTTTGTAATTATTGGGGTGGCTGCAGTTTTGTTGCAGTTTGACCTTGTGATCATTTGTGACTTCATATTCGGTGGTGGCGAGGCAGTGCACGCGTGCGTGCACTGCAGCCACCCAAACTCGACAGTTTCGAATTGATATTTCTTTGCGTCATGATGCATTGATCTTTTATGCTGTATTGGCGAGGCCGTACACGCGTGCGTGTACGGCAGCCAATCGAACTCTGATGGTTTTAAAGTGACAATTTCAATTGTTTTAAATTGATTTAGTCGATTTGATAAATTGTTTATTTATCTCTGTCGATGATTTAAATCTGCTGATTTTTGCTAAACACTGTTAAGTGTTATATTGACCATTATCCGGTTTCTTTGTTTAAAGAATCGGATAGACGGGAATTATTGTGACTGTCGTCTATTTAAATTATTACTGCCTATATGCACTAATAAACTGGTTTGAATTAGACTGACCTAGGTATTATTTTCTTTTGAATGTAATACTCGGGTCAGACCCGAGTTATTTCAGGTTGTAGATTTTCTTCTTTGAGTTGCTGTTCAGGATTTGAAGACTTTTCACATCTTCTGAAGTTGTCAGTGTCATTTTGTAGTAGTCGCGTCATTGTATAGAACGATATGTATTCATGTATATTAGTCGATAATGTACTTGTATATATAACTTCTAGAGTCGACAGTTGTAGTTGTATCATATGTATCGTGTCAACTATATTGTAACTGACATCGGTTATATATATATGAGATTATTGTTATTCTGTGTTCCGCATTTATATTATCTGTGTTATTGTTATATCTAATGTCCTAAACTATTATGAACTATCGTAGTTTGTTTTATACTGATAATTAGATATGTCGATGGGAGTAAATAAATAATAGATGAAAAATAAAAAGTATATACCACTCCTATCGAGATAACCAATATTAGTGTAAGGCCAATTACGGATGGTCGCTCCTATCCAGCCTTATTCTTCGTAATAATAGACAGTATTTCTTTTAATACTCTTTGTTATTATGAGCATAGAGGTGGGGCGTCACACAAGTCATGCACATACCCATCATCCACCTGATGATGAGTAGATCAAGGTACCACTCCTAAATTACTTGGTAATTTAGAGACCATACATATTTATTCATTTAAGGAATTTTCCTTTTTAACTCCAGAAATACTCTTGTAATCCTTTCTTCATTTCATAAGTAGGGAATTTAATTTCCTTAAAAATCATATCTAAACATACCAACATTCATGCCAAATTTTACAACCCATTTCAAAGTCATTTCTGCTTGATCGCACTTTTTTTTTTCAATATTGCTTTGTTCATATCAATTTTTAAATGAACTAGACATGAGCATAAACCTCTTTGTTCATACTGCCTAATCCATTATTATTATTCAATACCATATTTCTCAGTAAATTAATCAAATTATTTTCTTATAAAAACTGAGTTACAAACTCATTTCTGTAATCGGGTTATATGATTGATTAAACAATTTTTAAAACAAAATTAGTCAATGCCAAAAGCAAATCAAAACAGCAACCAAAAATTCAACCAAAATGCCATTCATCATATATTTATTCAGAGAAATAAAGATTAACAGAAATCGTAATATGATTTTCATATAAAATAATTGACTGCTCTTACTTGGGTCTTAATGCCATAAATCTCATAAGTGATTATCACTCACTTTCCTCTTCTTTTGAAAGTGCAAACTGTTAAAAAGATTTATAAAACAATTTTCATTTTAAAACGATTTCCAATCACGTGATTAAAGAAGCAATATTAGTAACAATTTCGATAAGGAAATTGTACTTCTCAAAATACCGTAAAAACGGGTCACAAATCAGCATTGCGGTATAACCGCTTGAAAATCCACTTTTAAAATTTGACGGTTACTGAAGCCAAAGCGACGGTAATTTTTAAACGTCAAAATTTCATCAAAATAATTTACACCACAATGTAACACCAGTGAATTTTTATTCATAAAAATTTTCAACTAAGCACCGTGCTTCAAAATATAGCACTAGTGTAAAAATCCCGTTATAAAGGTAACGGCAACAAAAAACGTTTCATAACCAAGCATCGGTTTAACGTAAAATTAATGCAGTAACGTGCAACTCAAATTTGCACGTACTACATAATGAACAAAGAAATCATTCGAATATATCTTCAATGAAGATAATTCAAAACAGCAAAAATCTAATCAACATGTGATTAGCATAAAAGAAAATCAGCAAAAATCTCAACAAGAATCACATAACTGCAATCGTTTCGAATCCTCAATTCGGATTCGAAATTCTCAAAGAAACAAAATAAACACAGCTATGTAAACAGCAAATGAAATTTATTTCAATTTCATATTTTGATTTTTAAATCAAAAAGATTATCAGTTGTACTCAGCGAAGACAGTTTCACTGTTTCCGCTGCGCACTCTGATGAACATAACACAATTTAATCAAATCAACAAAACACAGTTTCACTTTTATTTTTAAATAAATATATTTAAAAACTTTCATCAAAATTTTAATGTTTAGTTTTGACTCAAAGCACAAATAAAACATCGACTGATAGTTGTAACACATGTTCCATCCAAGTTATGTTTTATATTATGTCCATAAACCCCAAGCTCTGATACCAACTGTGACGCCCCACCTCTATACTCACAATAACAAAGAGTATTAAAAGAAATACTATCTGTTATTATGAAGAATAAGGCTGGATAGGAGCGGCCATCCGTAGTTGGCCTTACACTAGTATTGGTTACCTCGATAGGAGTGGTATATATTTAAAAAAAATTCATCTCTTATTTATTCACTCCCATCGACATACCCAATCCCAGTATAAAACGAGCTACGATGGTTCATAATGGTTTAGGACAATATATATAAAAACAACACAAATACACAAAGAATGCGGAACACAGATAAAAACAAAAGTCTCATATATATAACTGATGTCAGTTATAATACAATTGACACAATACATATGATACAACTACAATTGTCGACTCTGGAAGTTATATATACACGTACATTATCAACTAATATACATGAATACATATCAACCTATACTATGACACGATTACTCCAAAAGATGTGAAAAGTCTTCATAGCTCAAACAGCAACTCAAAGCAGGAAATCTACAACCTGAAATAACTCGGGTCTGACCCGAGTATTACATTCAAAAGAAAATAATACACGGGTCAGTCTAATTCAAACTCAGTTATTAGTGCACAGAAGCAATAATAATCAATTATCAAATAGACGACAGTCACAGAAATCTCGTATATCCGACTCCTCGATAAAAGAATCGGATAACGGCAGATATAACACTAAATAGTGTTAAACAACAAATCAGCAATCCAAATCATCGACAAAGATAAATAAAAAGAATTATCAATGAAGATAATTTTAGAAAACAACAAAATTATTAATTCTGATTGGCTGCAATACCCGCTAACGGGTACTGCCTCGCCAATACGGCATACGAAATACGCAGCAAATCCATGAATCCAGAACAAAAGGAATATCAATTAAAATCTATCAATTCTGTGGGGCTGCAGTACACGCACGCGTGTACTGCCTCGCCACTACAAAACAACCCAAATCAATTTAGGACCTTGAGCAATGTAACAACATGCACAAGTGAGACATGTGTAGCAGACACACATGAATACAGCTAGAATAAGCAGTACCAACTAGATCAGAGTCAACTAAATGAAATTGGAGTGCAATCAGATCCCAAAGTATATAAAACAATGGCGGCGCATAATGCAAGACCAAACTCAAATGTGCAGCTACATGAAGATATAGTGAAGCTAATATGGCAACAATGAATACCCAGATTAAATGCAAGCTCGACTAACAGACTGAATCAACGAAATGCACTCATGACGCTGCACAATTTAGTTCATATGCAGCAATCATACTAAGTCGACGTAAATGAGGCCGAACAACATGTAACAGCAGTATCAAGTGACTCAGGCAATGTACAGATGCAACTACATGGAGGAACCCAAAATATAACCAAATGCAAAGGACCTGCCACTGACCTGAACCTCAATTAAAATATGATATGCCTCAAAGTTCGACAGTGACAACTCAAATGCAAGCCAAATGCCACCAGTGAATATGATAACACTGCAACAACTACGCTGCAAGTACTACAGGCACATGGAGATGCAGTGAAGCCAATATGGCAAACCATGATGAAGTATATAAGTGCAGATACATTACATAAGTACCCAGCTTCGAGTCAAGCAATATAATGCAGACTCAAATATTGAATGCTCAAAACACTGGAATGACTCAAGTGAACATGTCAGCATGTGATCAGTGGCATGCCTACAATTATACAATGGAAATAGAACTTGCCGAATGGAACACATGGATCAAAATCATGGATAAAAGCATGCAGTATGGAACAACAATGAAGCATATTTAGGTATGCAATTAAGTGATACTTGCCGAATTCCAAACTGCTCCTAAAACAGCTGCTCGAAACAACAATGCAGGCTCAAAAGAATCTTCAGTGGAATGCAGACTACAACATCAAAGTTCAGTGAATAAATGCAACAACGAACTCGCTCAAAGGTCAGAAGTAAATACAGTGTGCACATGACAAAGAGCTCGAGGCCAAGACTAAAACAAAGATGGTCTGAGTAAAAGTCTACAATGAAACCAGAGTGAATATCAACATCAGAGACTTAGCCTAAATTCAAGAATATACGCGTACACACATACATATGTATGTATGCACATATATAGTCTTGAATAAACAGAAGTAATGTATAACAAAATGGAACAGTGGACAGAACCATCAGGCAAGTAATCAGACCAGGCTACAAAAGTATATGAGGTGTAGACTACAATTGAGTGCAAACAAGATAAATCTACAAATGCAAAATGGACCAGTAATGCCTCAGTAACAACCACACAACAGGTCTAAAAAGTGCAGCAGCAATAAACTCAAGTGTAAAGAGGGTGGACCAGACTACAACAGTTAAGGGATGCATAAATAACTGATGCAAACTAACCATCACATGATATACAAGAACAAAATGGTTGGACCCAATGTGTATGGATACTATGCAAGACTGTAACCAAGATCAAAGGCAGACCAGTAAAAGGAACTACAAGTATACCTCTACGACAGACCAGGCAGTAATAAAGCAAACTGCACATCTAACTAGAGCCAAGACTACAAGTACAAGGCACGGTGCACCATCAAGAGACCAAAATCATAATGTAAAAATACAACTAAGATTAATGAATCCGGACAGTACAAGACTGACTCAATGCGACTCATGAGTACACAAACAAGTGCAGACGACCCGAGCTCATCACAACAATATGGTAATCCAGGACAGGTTGTACAAAGAATGGCCAGAGACATAATATGCAAATCCAGACTCAATCAAAAATGAACAATGCTCAGATAAGGTCAACAGTGGTGATGCAATGCTAACAACACTCAGATGAACACATGGCTAAGGTCAAATAACAGATCAAAGTCAAAACCGATAGCCAAGGATTCAACCTAGTAACATAAAAATACACGAGTGTGACAAAGTCAAATGTCAAAAATTAAAGCCAAATTCAAGCCGTGGTCATCACGAAATGAGTCAATGCCGTGAATGTCAAGCAACCAAAATATATACGAATTGAAGAAGTCAGAATCAATATCAAACATCCCAACGAAAACGAATGGCTGAGAGAAAGATTTAACTATTTCCAAAAATCATCAACAAAATCCCAATGAAACTCACGAATTAAAACAAGACAGAAACCATCTAAATTTAAATTAGATGTGAGTGAATATAACATCACTCACCTGTTTCAACGATCGAATCTGAGGTCATGGTAAACGAGGGGAATGAGCGAAGTTACCCTAGCAGCCATTATCTTTGATTTCTACGACGCCCAAATTTGCAGAAGAGCGAAGGTGAGGGCGAAGCCGCCATTTCCTTTTTCTTTTCGATCTCGCGATTTAGGGTTATGAACTGAAATGGATGATGAGGAAAAAGAATGGGTATCCACTGATATCACGGTCACGAACAAATGTGGGCCGATATTTCAAATTCGTAAAGTCCAATTACACTTAACCTATTTTCAAAAGAATTTCAGCTGATTTAAAATACTCAACAGCAATTAACAATCGATTAATCGTTTAATGACGATTATAAATCAATACGAAATCCCGGGTCATTACACGACCCCCCCACCGATCACCTCAGGTCGAGACGAAACGCCACGAGCAGCTCAGCCGCCGCTTCCATGTCCAAATCCTAATGAATTATCGTGCTAAATCGAACCGTCGATTCGCCAAATGAATCTCACAGATGCACTCCCCTTGGTCCTCTCCACAAAGCTGTACCTTCAATTTGACGATCCGACAAAGTAGATCGTGACACGATGAATGGCCGAGGCTTAATCACCCAATTTCGGTCACACAGAAACCCAAATCGAAAAACGAACTGCAGATTTGACCTGTGCTCGTTGGGAGCTTCAAATCGATATATAATTCGATATTATTTGGAGGAGTTTATTTTTTGAATTGGTTTTGAAATTGAATTGAGGGTTTGGGAATTGGAGTTTGTTTCTGCCATTGGAAAGGAGGAACCACAGAGAATTGTACATACAGACAAATGAAAATAAGAAGTAGCTAGGGTTAATAACAGGCTATTTATAGGAAAATCAGATTTAGAGATGAATGTGCACGATTGATTTGAAAGTTGAACGATAAACGACCCGAAAAGCCCGTTCTTTCTCCGAAACAAAAATGGGTCATCCTATATATCAAAATTGATCTTTTCAATATTTTTAAACTCAATGGAACGGGTTTCAAGTCCAAATTCCATCGTATGAAGAAGTTAGTTTAAAACAGTTTATTTCAAATTGATTTCTAAGCGTTTCGAGCCCGTACGATCAAACGACAAGTCTGATCGCTACGAAACTTGAAACCTTACAATAGTTCACCGTTACGGATCCGATGAAACTGGTTTTGTCGAAATCCGAGATAGTGGCCAAAATGGTTATTTTCACATTAATTAAATAAATTAATATTAAATTAATAAATCACCTTTTTAATTCAAATTAATTAACTAACCAAATTTTTTTCATTTTTGATTTCCTAGACATTTACAATAAATTAAAGCAAGTTTACATATAATTCAGTGTTAAATATTCCACAAATTACAGTGTTCAATTTCAATTGTGATTAAATCCAATTAATATAATTTAATTTCAATAAATTTATTTAATTTGGTTTCAATCTTTTAATTCAATCAACTATTTCTCTACATACATAGGTAACATGGTTATATATTTTATTACATTAATATTTTACCATTTTCATCTTACTTTTCATTAACGTAATTTTTTTTCATTTTTTTGTAATAAATCCACTTATTATCATTTAAATTCCAATGAATTTGAGCAAACTTGACTCCAATTCCTTTTATTTACTCAATTGTCATATTATGCATAAAATTTTCATTGGTTACATCTTATTGAATTTACATTCAACAATTATCAATTTAACCTACATTAACTACACTAATTAAGTGAATTAATAGCAATTGATTTCCAATTTTAATTTAACAGGCTAAATAAATAGGTAACATATGATACCATTACCATTAACTTTTAATCACACTTATAAGTTTATTATTTACAAACAATTCTTACAATTTCTTACATAACACTGATTTTATCCAATTATCATTAATTATATATTATTTCATTAATTCATTTAATATTTAGATTTGTTTTCTTATATTCAATTTATAACCAAGTTAACATTTAAATCATTTCAGTTGATTGGAATTTCATTCAAATTGTTAATGATTAACTTTGATTAACGTTGTTACATTACATTTTAGTTATTATTTCATTATTAAATCACAAATTTGTATTTCTTTCAATATTAAATTACCAAAATCTAATTAAATTAACTATTTTTAATAGTCGAAAATTATGGGTCGTTACACTCTCCCCCACTCAAAACTTTTCGTCCCCGAAAAGGAAAAAGAAGGGAAAAGAAGAAAATAAGAATCAATATATCTTATTCAAAATATTAAATTTATAAACAGATAAATTTACAAACTTAAACAATTTAAATAAAATATATCAATTTATAACAACTAAATCCTTTCATATTCAAGTTAATAAAAGTTTGAAAACATTTCAAAAAAAATTTCCAAGTCCAAAATTTATGGAAAATTTCGGCAGAGTCTTCTTTGTACGAAGAGGCTCGGGAGATAAAATAATATCAATAATAACAATATATCATATATATTTCAAAATAATATAACCCAACAGCGGGAAAACAATATAAAATATCGCTATAAAACCGTAATCCGAGAACGTACCTATTTGTCGGGCATACGACGCTTATTTTATGAAACAAAAGCAGTAGATATTGCTTCCATAAACCTGTATTTCACTTATAAGGTCCAAAGGAGTTAATAATTATATAAAAGTGAAATGTTTAAGTTGTTTCAATTTGTAACAAAACAAATCAATGCAACATAACAACAATCACTTGCAAACAAGCATACAATCATCACATGAAATCAAAGTAATTAACCATTCATCCATATCAAGCAAAACAAATGGTTTATTCCAGTTTAGACACCTTCAATCGCCTAGAATGACAAATAACTACTAAGTATACCATACACTCAACGGTCTTAGATAAACTCAATAGATTATTCATACATCCAAACAATTAGAAGTATCCTTGCCCAAACAACCCATAAACCAAAACAACAACAAATTTCAAACATTATTTAAGTTCATTTTTACATATTTACATATTTCCTTTCATATCATTTATTGTTTGTCTATTTTCATTCATGCAGTGATCATTTTCTTAATTTTACCTCCATTTCTTACAAAAATTAATTTTCCATTCATTCATGTAGTACTTAATTCCATTTATTTACATTCATTTGTTTACATATGTTATTTACATTTTCTTACATATGTGACTCATATATAATTATTTAAACATATGTAAATCAGTTCTTAAAGTACTGTATAGGTTTCTAGGTAAATAAATTCACATTCATTCATTCAGTACTTATTTTCATTTATTTACATTCATTACTTACAAAACTCATTTTCAGTTATTCATATAATGTCAATTTCTTTTTCATTTCTTACATAAGTTACTTCCATTCAACTGTTTATAATAATCGATGAATTTATTAGTATTACATACATTTTATTGCAGCTTAGTTCACATTTATTAATTTATATACTTTATTTCTATTAGATATTAATATTCAATGGTGCATAAGTTCATACCTAGGTTTCTTACTTTTAATTCACCTTCATTTCTTTACATAGTGTATTTGAATATTAAATCTATTTTCTTAATCATTTCAACCTTTCTGAAGTTATAGTCATTAACTTAATATAGTATTCAATTTAATTACAAAGTGCTTCATCATTGATTTAAGTTTATCATCATCTGCTTACAGTATTCATCCTTTCTACTTATTTTAATTGTAATTAACTTCAAACATTTACCTAAGTTTATACTCATTTATTTATAGTATTCATGTCCAATTCAATTAATTAGCATATCAATTCATTAACTTAAGTTTATAATTATTAAAATACCAAAATTCTTACTTATAAAAGAAATTCCATTGAACACTTTCATTACTTAAGTTTTACTTGTATAATATTCTATTACATATTCTTTTTAACATTACAACTTTTAATATTTTGGTAAGTTATATATTTATGTTTCTAAGAATGCAATTGAATGTTACACAAGTTTATCTTACTTATTTTGATTAACAAAAGTGTTCGAAAATCATATCTTTTGGATTTTTTCCATATTCTTAGATTCATAGGTTACCAATTTCAAGTTTCTTATATATTTCATTTATAACTCTTAGCATTTAATTTGTTATTTTCATTTTAGAAATTCCAGTTATTAAATGGTGAAAATTTCATTTCATTACAATAATTGAAACCTCTAATTTATAGAAACTTAAAACTAAATGTCGGGTTCTATATCAAATCATTTAAAATAATATACATATGTATACACTTACAACTTATATATCCTATCATATTTAAACTTTGAAATTTATATTTGTTTATCAAAATAAATCTGTAGTAAAATTACTATAATGGCCTACCCACTTTGAAACTCGAAAATGAACGTCGATGATGCGTGCACTCATCACCGAAATTATTTTCCAGCGACAGAGAGGGGAGTACAGAACTTATTTCCATCCAACATTCTCTTAAACATTTCTTCCAAATCACATTGAAATATTTATATCAGAAAATACTTCCAAATAATATTAATGTTATATTCCAAAATCTTTCGAAAGAAATTTTCAAAAATCCCGGAACTTAAGTTCTAAATTTTCCAATATATGTTTATTTTATTTACAAATCTTATTTTAACCAATATTTATAAATTTCACTACCTAACAGCAAATATATTACAACCAAATATATCATTTATAAAATTATTATTTTATATACAAATATATATAATAGGCAAAATTATTTCATTTACCTATATTTCATAACAAATATTGTGTCGGTTTGCCCTATTAAGTGTTTAGAAGTCCCTATCGATGTCATAGCGTCCTATGCACCAACCAGGATTTATAAATACAAAACGGAAAAATTTAACACAATATAAAAATCTTTTATAACACTAACAAATACGCTCTCTCATATATATATATATATATACACTCAGCGACTCATTCTAGGGTATTACTACCCTATTTTATATGAGTCAGACCCCACAAAGCTAAGGTTGTCACTATACCAAAGCACTGGTACCAACTGTAACAACCTGCCTTTTTGGACGTTTTAAGCACACACACATGCAAGACTCAAACCATTCAAAAGGGCAGATTGTTATGGGTAAAAAAAGAAAAGGAGAAAGCAATAAAACTAATACAGAATCTCGTAGTGAAATTACAAAATATAATAATCAAATAACAGTTCATGAAGCTGTTTTATAAATACATTTGATTATTCTTTACAACACAAACATCAGAGTTACATAAAAAGGAATAAATAAATATATGTAGTGGAATAAATAAATTAAATAATAATAGTACAAATCTTCATCTTCGTCCTCCATAAATAAGGTCTTCAACCCTGAAATGCTCAGGCTGACCCGAGCGAATTGAAAAGACAAAACACTCGAGTCAGAACTAAAAGATCTTATGTAAGTCAAATCAACGGTAAATAAATATGAGTATAACGGCGTCAGAGATGTTTATGCGGTTTGACATCTCCTATCCAGTGTCTAACGTGAGTACAGTAACTTAAGAGATGTTCGGGATTTACATCTCCTAAGGATCTATTAAACTATCTACTATGTAGTACAATACGCTATTATAATATGTCTACAGTAAAATAAAGTATTAAAATAGCGTTAAGGTGTTACCCATATCCCCTTTAACACATTTTATATAATGCCATAGTCTATACAGATACTGTAAACTCCACCCGCATGTAGGCTATCGGGGAGCACTCCATAGGTACGACACAAAACAAACTCGTAGAAGGCACGATAGGGCAAGCGCCACGGCACTCGAAGAAATGCCAGGGTAGATATACCATTTGTGTATCCGGACTGGTGGTAACTCATAGCAGCTACTACCGCCCACCTCGGAACACACTCCCATATCAAAATCAAGGGTGGCCACCAAATCAATCACAAAGTCAGAATATAGTATCAAAGAAGTGTGCCCGATATGAGGAATGACCTCACTTGGCCCGGTGTGACTCCTTATTTTAGCCGCATCAAGCTGACTCACGGGAGTCAGGGTCACGTAAATACCTCATATAGAATCATTCGCCAAACCATCTGACTTCATTTCTGGAATCCCCACTACATGCACATTTGTTAAAGTGGTTTTCGATATTGGCAGAGAGTATGACAATATCCGATCCCGGTCTCTTTAAAAACCAAACGCTTATTTCACACCGGATGGTTCTTTTACATTTCAAAAGTAAATTCACAATTTATATCAAAATATCATATTCTCAAAACCATATCAGTTTCGAAACCATGTTCACTTTGAAATCATATTCACCTTTTAAATCACAACATTTACAACATCATAATTTCTTTCCAAAATCATATTTCTAATTAGGTTAAATCCTCACTTCAAAATCATCATATTCAATTAATTATAACATTTAAATCTCAACTTAGGTTATAACATCATTTAACTGTATTTTCTTTTAAACCGGTGAATTTGAATATAAACACTTCTCTCTACTTAGTCTGAAAATTTAGAAAATAGTTTAAATAATTATAAATAGTTAAAATTGTTATAAATAATTGAAATACTCTAATTTAGTTTAGTTATAGATTAAGGATATTGTTGAATTGATTTAAGATATTTAGATAATTTTAAAATATAATTAATATTGGTTAAATAGCTCTAAATATATTAATTAGATTTAAAATAAGTTAAAATGGGTTAATTAGTTTAAAATAAATTAAATGGTTTAAAATAGGTTAAAATGATTTAATATAGTTAATATAGGTCAAAATAGTTTAATAGTTTGAAAATCTTAATAATTAAAGTCTTTAAAATATTATATTTTTAAAACAGTTTATATCAAAATATGAGTTTGAAATCTATATCAACTTAACTATTTATTTTATTCCAACATATCTCGATCATTACAAATTCCAAATCAACAAAACCCAATTTCGAATCTTCAATTCAAATTCTTTCCAATCCATGTTTGAAATATCAATTTAAATTATTCCAATTTCAATACATTTCAAAGTTATGTTTCAAACCAATTCAATAACTCAATTCCGATAAAATTTCATTTATACTTAAAAATTCAACTTTAAACTTTCAATCTAATTTCTTAAAGTAGTTCCTTTAAACCAATTCACATTTCAACATAAAACTTGATTTTCCAATAATAATTCAATCTATATAAATAAAATTTTATTTCAAAATATCATTTAACTGGATTCGAAATCAAGGATTTAAAATCATTTAATTTAACCAATCTGGTGTCCGTATATAATTCTCTACCTTAGGGTCAAGTGATACGGATATTTATCATTTCAATCCGCAATTTAAAATTTTTCGGTTATGTATCATTTCAAACCGTAATCCCGAATTTAATATTAAAATCCATAAAATAGCTCGAGTCTATCATTTCAACCCATAACGATTTTCCCTAATCTATAGATCGTTTGGGTATATATATCATTTCAACCCATAGTGATATTCCAAATAATAGTTAAGGGAACTTGCAGAGTAATAGCAATATATAAATTAACATAACATACAAACATCCAAAAATAAAATTTAACACCCATCACAATCATCATCCAATTCAACCAATATATCAACAATTAACAAAATATCAATAATGAGTATTTAACTGGCAAATTTAAATTCCATAATAAATTAAATGACGATTTAATTCAAAATAATTCAAATTAACATGAATAGCAATTTAAATATACCAAACAGCCATAAATAACTTCCTAATCAGATCATAAATTAATTTAACAAACATAAATTTAAATTTTAGAAGTTTTAAATGCAATTAAAATCCAAAATAGGGCTCAAAATTGAACAGTCTCAGAATTGGTCCAAACCCACGTCAAAATGTCCGAAATTCTAATACGATCGCAGTGGAGAAAACCGCGCGTGAAACGGACCTCGTATGCGAGAGATATACAAGTTAGAACATTTAAATTTGAAATTAAAAATAGAATAAAAAAATGGACCAATAGTTAGTGTTTTAAATCTCGGATTTTGGCCAATATCTCGGGAAAATATCTCGGCTATCTCGGGCGATATTTAAAACACTTATAACTAAATAGGCTGCCAAATCTCGGATTTTGGCTGATATCTCGGATTTTTCATCTCGGCCATCTCGGGGAGATTTAAAAGCCTGCCAATAGTAACAAGCCGCGTCGGCCACTCGCATAATAGCGGATGACCCTATATACCGCGATATCCCCCTCAAAGTGGGATTGGAATTTTTATGTTGTATTAACATTCGTGGATGCAGGGCAACCAGGTTGGAGGGATCTACTGGATTCCTCAAAATTTATATTGATTGTTTTTCATCTATAATAATATATGATGTGTTAGAATAATCTGTTATAGATTATTGTTGTGATGTGAATTATTGGATACTATAGTAGCACTAGCCTAACTGTTGGTATTTTAAATACCATAAATATTATTTTTGGAATTTGAAAGGACTTAAAAGGAAATTTTGAATATAAAAATATTTATATCGAAATTTGGATTATTTTAAAAGAAATTGATTTGTATGAAATAATAAATTGATTTGGAATTGTACTTAACTATTCGTAAAATATTTTAATTAGAGATTTTTAAAAATAAGCTATATAAAGGATTTTTAAAAGTGGAATATTTAATGGGTATTCTGGATTTATGGGAAAGAAGTGGAAATCGATATTAAAAATAGATTTGTAAAATAAATGGAATTTGTAAGGAAATGGATTTATAAAATGAAATTTTATAAATAAGATTAATTTTTATAAAGAAAAAAAAACAGGGGAGTTTACAAATTTATAAACGATGTTTTATAAATAAGGAAAGAATATCATTGATAAATTGGAATATAATTTCACAAGGTGAATTTATATCGAGATATGAAAATAGATTTTTAGAAAAAATAGTGAATTCTATTTTTGAAAAGTGAGGATGGTTAGAAAATCATAATAGGATCGATATGTGGTAAATCGAGAGGATTTATAAATTGAATTGGTTCTCGGGATTTTAAAAATATTTTTTTTTAAGAAGTTAAGTTTTGGTTTATAAAGGAAATTTATTTATTTAACTATGTAATTTAAAAACTAGTTGGAAATTGAAAAACATCGAAAAGTGAACTTCTCAGGTATTTAATATTTATTTTAATAAATTCTATTTTTTTAAAATAAGTTTTAAAGATTGATTTGTTTATTCTAAAAATGGATTATTGATGTTTATATAAAGTGTTTGATATTTTTAATAATTACTTGAACATGTTTTAAAAAAATAATAAAAAATTTATTCTTTTAAATACTTATTTATTTATATATATATAAAGAGTTTTGTAATGATTGAAATTTAATAATAAATCCTCTCGAGAATCTGGAAAACGGGGTTTATGCAGTAGATGAGATTTATAGGAGAAATTCTCAAAAATGGAATTTGGGAAGAAGTAAGGAAATTATCGAAATAGATAAATAAAAGTGAACTTCAAGAAATGAATTAGAATTTATATAAGAAGTTAGAAATGGATATTTGGAATTTTAGACAAGTGTTTGACTTGGAAAATATTAAAGGAAAATTATTTAAGGAATTCCAGGCTTATGAAATTCGTTATAAACGAGTTAAGGATTTTAGAAATAAACTGTAAATGAAATTTGATAAAATAGGGAATAGTAAATAAATGTAATACTTCCTAAGTGTTGAATATAAAAATGGAGTTGGAAGGAAAATATTCTAAGTATTGGAATGGTTGGAAACATTCCGTTGAAATATAAGGATTTTGAACTCGTTTCAAATGTTGGAATTTTGGAAGGGATTTGAATATATATATATATATATATCTTATAAAGATATTTTGAAAATAAATATTTTGGGAAAATTTAAAATAAGGCCTATCGACTGCTTATGGATGTTTTATTGATAGTTAAATAACCGACTATCAATATTGGCCAATTTCGTTCATCATTTTCGAAGAGACCGAGATCGGATTTAATTATCCGAAAACCACTTCGATCCGGTTTGAATGGTATGAATGGATATCATGAAGATAGTGAGGACGGTGATTCGGTTTGTCCAGACCCAGGACAACTTGTATGGATGAATGCTATCAGAACATCTTCATTGGAGGGCGATGAGCATTCTAAGTGAAATTGTTCTTGAAAGGTAATCGTAGCCTCAAGCCTCATCAACCGGAATGACTGAAAATCAGGGGAGATGCAGCAAGGCTAAGTGGGTCGCACCCAATTAGGGTATGTTATCACCTTTCTAGATACCCTTGGAAAATATATATAAATTATGGATATGGTTATGCATGGAAAAGTGAGCGCTCGATTTTTATGGGTGGGAACACCCGGGGTGATAACATATTCGGTTCTATCCAGGTTAGGGATAGGGCCGGTCTTGTGTTGTAGGGGATCCCAGCGAGGTCCTCGGTACATGTTTCTAGACGTGTACTGTGATAGGTGGTACCTCAGAGCCTAGTCATTGTATGTAATCCATTCTCCAATAAGCGTCGTACGGTTATGATTGTGCCCAACTATGCTGAAACATGAGATGCAAGCATTTCAGCTATTTTCTATTTACTTGGTTTAGACGCTGTTATAATATCAGATGATTTTGATAAAAATGTTTTGGTTATCGTAAGGGAAAAACCCGTTGTGTTTATGTGTGACGTGGTCTTACGAGATACCTTTGTTTCCAAAGGATTTCGATAAAACTTAATAATTCAAATTGAGTGTGTTTTCTCACGCTGGTTTTCCAGACTGATTCGGTGTTATTTTATTATAATGCTCGGGTCAGACCGAGTATTACAGATTCAGGATAGGATGCTATGGAGCTCAAGAGACGAGCTGGATGACAGAGACGTATCTCCGTACTTAGTTTATATTTCCACTGTATGAGGACAAGTTGCTATAATTGTCCAGGTTTATGTATGGATTGTTGTACTCTGATGATTGTAAGTATATAAACTGTTACAGATTCTTTTGTATAAAAATCTGTTATTATATATAATATTTTGTTCCACTGCGATTGTGAGATTCTGTGTTGTTGTTTATTTTCTTCTATCTCTTTCTTCTTCTTTACCCTAGTTATTCGCTCTTTCGTACAATTTGGGTTGAACAAGGGTGAATTATTATCAACTCAAAGGGTACGGAACTGCGGGTCGCTACAGTTGTCCCATATTTTGCCACACAATTATGTTCTAAAAGGGAACCTTGTTGGACATGGTTTAATTTATGTTGAATGAAGCTGAGTTTCATCTTTCCTTAGGGTAATGTGGCAAAGGTTGCAACGATATGTGGAATATAATATCATTCAATATATGCTTGTGATTCCATACTCGATATGGACTGGGAATAAACCGTATCTTAAATCATTTCTGCATAGCCTAAGTTAAACAATGTTAACCATTCTAACAACCCTAGATTTTGTATAATATTTAAATTGGACTTTCTTTTATTTTTAAATTATTTTTAATTTGTTTTATTTCAAACATTTCATTTTTAAATATAAATGATGATTATTAAGTGATTTATAGTTCAAATTAGTATAATTTGAATATTTTACTGTAAAGTAAATTTCTAGTCAAACCATTCAAACTTTGACTATTAAACTTCAAATTTAAATTATTTTAAAATCTTAAATTTTATCTTTTATTATGAAAATAGATGTAATAACTTGAACACTGCTTTTCATTTCGTTGAAAATGGAGTTAAACAGTGAAAGTTATGTATATTTCAATATTGACTGCAATTTGTTTATTCTGCAATTTTGTTATTTTTAAATTGTATAAAATATATTTTTATTGTCATATTTCATTTTAATCTGGGTCAATATGTTATTTTATGAATATTTTGACTTTCAAATATTTTTAAAATGATAATAGGATTTTTCCAAAATTTACTGTAATTATTCCCTATTTTTAAAAGGCTGTTTTATATTCTTCTGCTAATTTCTTCATTTAAATTTTATTTAAATTAAAAATTTATATATTTATTTGTGAATGCATTTTTACTTTTATGTTGTTATCTTTGTTATAAATATTTTTACAAGTCCATATAAATTTTCCAAAGTTCATTATGTTTATTTTCCCTTTTTCTAGACTAGTTTGCAATTTTGTGCTATTTTCTTATTTTAACCTTATATAATTAATAAATATTTATATATATTTTGTTATATTTTCGAATTTGTGACTGAAATTATTATTATTCTCAGTAAGGTAAACTTATAGGAATAAATTTAGGGAATTTGGAAAGCTTTTAAAAGCTTTTGAAACATAAGTCGTTTCTTTTACCGTTTCCTCATTTACTCTTTGGCCGTTTTATTTTATTTTATTTTTTTCTTTATTTAGCCGTGACTTCCTCCTTCATTTTTCACGTGGATCTCAGATCCATTTCTCATCTAAAAAACATATGGCCATGGCTTGAAGGAGTTGAGGTAAAAAATTATCTTCTTCTTCCTTTGTTTTTCTACTTTTCTGTTTTGAAATTTTGTACTTGTTCTCACCTTCATAGCTTGGCTCCTCCTCAACCAGATCTGACCTGACCTCTACCACCCCTTTTCTCTGACCATCACCCACCCTATTTCACCTCCTCCCCAGGCTGAACCAACCCAAGGCCAAGATCTATACAAAATCCACCAAAAACAATCACAACCTATCACCTATTGCACTAGCCTAGCCTAGTTTATCATCTCCTCCTTCTACCACCATTAGCCACCACTACCTCCACCACCACCACCTCTAACCTAACCTCCACCCTCTGCCACATCACCCACCACCACATGCACCACTGGTTGGGCCCACCTAGCCTCTGGCCGAGCACAATAGGAGCATAGAGATGAAGTTGTTGCCTTGTAGTTGCCTTGTAGTTGCCTTGAAATTGTATAGTTTTGCACCTATATCATCCCATCACTTTTACACCATGATGGCCGACTTCTTTGGACCCCAAACCTGACCCAATCCTCTGCCTTAGCTGAGCTATTCCATGTCTAACTGAAGCATATGAGGTTGAGAACAAGTGCAATTCGTTTAGTGTTGTTTTGGGCTTTTGTTTCTAATGCTATTTGGTGATAACTTGCGTTGAAACTCACATATATTTGCATTGTTTTGTGTAAATATTTGAACAAGTCTAATTGCTTTGGCTCTCCACTCTCAAGTTGTCTCTGTGCTATCGTGCCTTCGTAATGTCAGTATTGTTGCTTTGGTGGATATCTCCAGCTTTGAACATGTGAGTAAATCTCACCAGACTAATATGTACTTATATAATTGATAAACTGACATCACTTGAATCTGTAAATTTATATCATCCTGTTATAACTGTTATATTATGATTATATGATGTTCATCCCTGTTTATACACATGTTATATCATCTGTTACTGTTATATATTGTATACTGTTTATTTATATCAGTTTATCACACTGCAAGTTCCCTGTAGATTAGAATCACTATGGGTTGAAATGATACATACCCGAACGGACTTTAGAATAGGGAAAAATCGTTATGGGCTGAAATGATAGGCCTGCACGGTTTTTAATTATTTTATTTAACTTGGGATTGCGGGTTTGAAATGATAGAACCCGGTTTTTCTTTGTAAACCGCGGATTGAAATGATACATATCCGTATCACTTGACCTAGGCTAGAAAATTATATACAGACTCGTGGTTTATATATTTTTCTAAATTTTTTAAAATATTTTAAAAAAGGTAAATATTATGATATTTTGATTTAAATTTTATTAAAATGATTTCTATCAAATTATTAGTGATTTTCTATAAATTAAATAGGTGAATTAAGTAAAATGGTGAAGTAGAATTTGAAATATAAGTAAATTTTGGAATTGATGATTTTGGTTATAAATGGAATTTATGTAAAGTAAGAAAATATGACAAATTTGATTTAAAAGATGAATTTAATGATTTTATTAAGTAATAATAATTTTATAAAGTGTTAATGATTTTGCACAACTTAAAATATGAAATAAATGGATATTTAAGCTGAATTTGGAAATATAACTTAGATTGAATTTTTGTGAAATTTGTTTAAAAGTGAAATTTTAATTTAGTAAAATATATGGAAATAAGTTGTATTTTTGGAGATTTAAACTTAGTTGTTAAGTTAAGAATTTAATAAAAAAAATGAAAATTTAATTGTTATTAAATTTGATTTTTGTATGGAAATTGGACTTTATAAAATCATAGAAATAAAGGTATTTAAATGATTGTTTTAAAATGTGAAAATATATGATTTTATAAGTCAAAAAGATTTATATTAAAAGTTAATTGTTTGTGAAATTGTAATTAAACTCTGAATTTGACTTGACAGCATTTTTGAAATATAATGTAAAGATATTACAGCATTGGTAAATGCTGTAGTTGTTTTAAATGAACCAAATAGCAAATTTGAACTAAGGGTTATTATAGCACTTTGATAGTGCTATAGTTGTTAAATTTAACTAAAATTTTAATTGAAACTAAATTAAGATATTACCGCGTTTTTAATGCTGTCTTTTTTAATGAACTGTTTTAAAACATAACATTTCGTAGCATTTCCTAAGTGCTGCAAAAGTTGAATTTTCATTGTTTTAATAAACTTAAATGGATAAATGATCTTTGAAAAAGATTAAATTTTGTAAATTAAATATTTAATTATTAAATATAATGAATTGACTTTAAATGATTTAAATGGAATAGTTGATTGGGAAATACAACTATTTTGAAATGTGATTAAATTGTATTTAAATTTAAATTAAATAAATGATGTTTTGAAATGATATTTTGAAATAAATCTGAAATGATATTAAATCTTGGAATGAATAATTGAAGTTTATATTAGAATGGAAAATATTTGGTTTACTTATAATTTGAATCTATTTAAAAGATATTGGACTTATGAAATATAGGATATTAAAGCTTTGGAATTTATTTTATAATTTGAATAGTTATTTTGTGGATTAAATCTATATTTGAAATTTATAAGATTTGAAATGGTCTATGGAAATTTAATTGAAATAAATGTTTGAATTGAATTGAAACTTTGAAAATTTTAATACATGATTTGAAAGTATAATATTTACACTTTTAAATGGTTTAAATGAATTATTTTGATTGAAATATAAACTATTTAAAAGATGACTTGAAATGATAATAAATGAATGATATCTTTGAATTTAAAAGGTATTTAAAGTTGAATATTTGGATTTGAACTCAAATGATGATTTGATAATGAAGTTTTGAAAGGATATGATATTTTATATATTAAAATGATTTGAATGAAGTTTTGAAAGGATATGATATTTTGATATATTAAAATGATTTGAAATGAAGCTTTGGAAAGATAAGATATTTTGATATATTAAAATGATTTGAAATGAAGTTTTGAAAAGATATGATATTTTGATATATTGAAATGATTTGAAATGAAGTTTTGGAAAGATATGATATTTTGATATATTAAATGGTTTGGAAATGATTTGATCTTTATTTTGATAAAGATTTGGATTTGAAATGATATTCTATTTTGAAGTATAAACTGTTTTTAAATTATAACCAAGGGTTATAATAACGATTGGTTGTTAAAGAGACCGGGATAGGATATGGACATACTCTCTGTCGATACCGAAAACCACTTTGACAACTGCATACGCGGTGGAGTTTCCAGAATGAAGTAGGATGGTGGCGACGATCCAAAGGTATATGCGTGGACCCAACTCCCGTGAGTTGGCATAAGGTGGCTAAAACAGGAGCGATCTCGGACCAGTGAGGTAGCACCTCTTATCGGACACACTTCTTCGATACCATTCTATTACTTTGTGATTTTTGGTGGCCACCCTTGATTTGGGAGTTTTGTTCGAGGTGGAGCGGTAGTGGCTGCTATGCGTTCCATCAGTCCGTGTGCGTAATTGGTATATCTACCATGGCATTGCCTTGTGTGCCGTGTCACCTACCATATCGAGCTTTACTATGATTTGTGATTTCTCCCATAGCCTGTGGAGTATCGAGGGTAGCCCCCATTTTGGGAGTATGCTAATACTGGATAGACTACTGGGACTATTACGTGTTAAGGTGGAAAATGTAAAGCCTTAATGCTATTTAAAAGTATGTTTATTTTATATTAGACATTATTATAATAGCGAAAATTACTACATAGTAGATAGTTTATCGGATCCTTAAAGAATGGGCGATCCCAAGCATTCCTTAAGTTACTTGTACCTTTATTACAGTTCACTTGAGTTGGTTTACATTATATAAGTATATATTGTCCTGACTCGAGTGTTTGTATTTTTATTTACGCTCGGGTCAGGCTGAGTTATTCACAGGTTTGGATTTCCACTCTCTTGGAGATTTGAATCGCTGGAGATTATCTGCTTGTCTTGTCCTATCTATTTCAGTTCCGTTGTTCTACTCAGCTTGTACTTGGTTATTTTATTGAGACTTCTGTTGTACTCTATTTCTTCTGTTGTATCTTATGTAACTCTGATATATTTATATAGTAGCTTCATGAACTACTATTTCTTTTACTTTCGCTGCATTATTTTACTCTATGTCTGTGATTTGTGATTATATTTATTTACTGTATATTCTGAGATTTGCCAAATTTTATTTACAACGCGGTATTTTGAGCAATTCAAGTCCGACATGTGCAGATGTGAATGGTTGAAAATAACGGGTCGTTACAACCATAGTGACCTCGAAGCTAAAGTAGTCATAAGTTTAAAGGTTATACCTGGATACTGATTTATAATATCGAGGAACAAAAACCATTGTTTCAAGACATGTTACCTTATAAAAGAATGAATTTTTTCTGAAGAAATTAGTGGTAATATGACAAACTTGGATGAGATCCAAGATTCTAACTTGCAATCAGGTAGATGATACCAATTCCACTGTATCTTGAAAGAAACATCATATCATAAAGGTTATAGAGTGCCTTATGATTGGTAAGAAATAATGATTTTGTTTACTAATGGTAGAAAAGTTGATTGTATCATTTATAATGATAATCCCTTAAGTTCTCAGCGAGCCACTAAGAGTATAGACTCTACCTTTTGGTTTAATGCCATGAAATCCAGAATGGATTCCATGCACACTAGCAAAATTTGGACTTTGGAATGTACTTGAATGGATTATACCCATCAACTATAGTCGAATCTTAATTTGAGAAAATTGATGCAAATAGAAGAGTGTAGACCCATAGAGCAAGGGCGTTGGAAAAAATGATTTACAAAAATCAAAATGTTAATTGTGATGAAACTTTTTCGATTATCGCCATGCTTAAGTCCATTCAAATTCTACTTGCAATTATCACACACTATGACTAGGAAACATGGCATATGGATTTTAAATGGTCTTTATTATTTGGAAGAGACAATTTAAATGTCGCTGCCAAAGGTTATCAAGCTCAGTGGGAGCAATAATAAAGCTATTAGACTTATATGATCTTCTCATGATCTTAAACAAGCATCAAAAAGATGGAACGATCATTTTTGACAAGATAGTAAAATAGTTTGATTATAGTTAAAATAGAGAGGGCGTGTATACATATAAGAAAGGAAACAAAATAAGGTACCATGACATTTATAATAAAAATATATGCAAGTAACTTAACATTGATTGGTAATTATGTAACTATGTTGCAATCAATTAAAGTAAAGTTGTATACAAAATTTATCAACGTTAGATTTAGGCATGGGTATCTTATGTACTATTTATAAATATTCGTAAAGATTGATCGAGTAGGATGTTGGAATTATCCCAATCTAAGTACAAAAACATCATAATAAAATGTTTAATATGATATTAAATGAAAGTAATTGTTCCTATTAGACTTGGAATTTCCCTATATAGAAAGAATTCCACATTTTGAACAAGGGGAGTGGGAGCATATAAGAAGGATACCTTATGCATTGGAAATAGAATTTATCTTGTACACTATGTTGTACTAGAACCTATATCGCTTATATGCTTGGTGTATGGTTGAATCCAAATGAAAATCATAGTATATCTATTAGGGATAATATTTAAAATGATGCTATGATAGTGACATCAATAACATTAACTTGATCTCTAAGTTCGAATTTAACCTCAGTAAAGGGATCGTAGTTTGGAAAGGTTCCAAACAAAATTTTTTATCATATGCAACTATGAATGTCGAATTAATCGCCTTGAATGATGCTACAAAAAAAATTAGTGTGTTTTATCGCAAATTGATTAGAGAACTAAGGGATTCTGACCATAAAGCTCCAATACATGTCTATTAAGATTTCAATGATGCAATTAATTATGAAAAGGAACTAACAGGTGCATAGAAATTAAGATGCATTCACTGTAACTACCGCATGATAAAAGAGTTTATCAATTACGGAGAATTAACAGTCGAAAAATGGATACTAAAGATATAGTTGCATATCCACTCACTAAGACACTTGTTCTATAATTGGTTGAAAACTATAGGTTGAGACACCATAATTAGCCTAACGTGAATGTGGAAGATTGATGAAGTTGAGGGTATCTCTTGAGGCAATTATGTATTTTTGATTATATAATTATACACTTAATCTCATATAATTATTTAAATGGAAGTATGATTCTATGGTTTTAGTTTCTATCTTATGTGCATACATACATACATACATACATACATACCTACATACATACTTATATTTCTATACAAATGCTAATAATTACATTTTATATGTACAATAAAAAATTCTAAGAGCAAGTATTAAACCGACTGCAATTACAAATTTGTTCGTAATCACGAGTAATGAATTAACATATATAAATAAATAAATATCCTTAAATATTCCTAATGAAGATGATTATTGAAAGGGATATCGATTTTGCCCCAGGACTAGTGTATGTAATGATCACCATATGATGGACGATGATTTACTCAGGATCGTTGGGGACACCAAGGGATATGTACTTGTTTTTTTGTGGATCAACTATAGAGCGACTCATCGATAGTCCTCTATAAGTAAATTATATCTAAGTTAATGTTGAAGCTGGCTCGGTCTGCAATAGGTGAAATGGTTTAATTTAAAAAATCCCTAAGTGGATCTTAACGGGCATATGATGTCTAATATATACACTAGATCCAATCTAGTTATTTTAAATAAAATCATATGTTATTTAATTATTTTGATTTAATAATTAATGTATATTACTAAAATTAATATTTCTTATAATTTGAATACATCATTATATATTCTTAGATCTATAAGATAAGATAAAAGAGTGTGTGTGTGTGTGATGTGCAACATATCAAAGGTATGCATGGTCAAGTTTATACATATATAGATATATATGCTTAGCTCTTACATATATGTCTATTGCTTGAATTAAATTGTTTCATAATATATACACACAAATATATATTCTAAAATATTGATTAATAATATATATAAATATAATTCCGAAAATATTACATAAAATTTTGACCAAGTTTTAATTTTCAACATGAATTTAAAATATCTGATTTGACTTACTAAACATGGTTTAAATTCAAACTAAATCTAGGATTTAAATTAAAATTATCAAAATATCCAAATTTGACTTGGTAATATTTTAAAATAATATATTAATTCAAATATAATGATAGTCAAAAATAAAAAATTATTATATATATATATATGCACACATTTATATATTTATTAAAAAGAATTGATATATATATATATATATATATGTGCATGTATGTATGTGTGTGTGTGTTTCGGCAACAAAATTACTTATTTCCATAAAGTGAAAAGTGATTTTTTATATGTATATAGAAATCACAACTAAATAAATTTAGTTATTTATATGACAACTATTTTTATTTTAAATAAAATTTGGTCTAGACCTCTTATTTTCGAAAATACAAATAATAGTTGTGTATATATTATTTTAATTTTAAATTAATTTACAAACAGATTATTTAGTTAGTAAACAACATTATGAATTAAATAAGTTTAAATATCTTAATTAATTTTGTTAAATTACTAAGGTCGAAACATAAATACATACATACATACATATACATATATATATATCAGTGAAGAATATATTATAATATTAAGATATTGCTGATAATATTAATATTAAATATTAAACTAATATATAAATGATATGCATTAACATATACGAAAGGTGATACTATTAATATAATATATAATGATCATTGTATAAAATAATATAAATTTTACCTAGCAAGATGATGTTGTAGATTCACACGTTGATCTAGTTTATCTCCTAGATCTCTCAAATCGACATCCACTAACAAATGGCATGCCAACAACGGATCTGACTATATCTACTTGTATTTATGTGAATGGAGTCAAAAATGTGGGGATTGGCATGATAATATTTTCATCCAAGACATGGTAAGGAGGAGCAAAATGTGAAATAAAAAGGTAGATGCTTACTCTATAATTTATAGTGAGAACTTGAGAAATATCTGCATTTTCTCTCCAACCAATGCAAACTACAAAGCCCCCACTTTTGCTCCTTATTTGGCTGGCTATATACTGTGTCCAAGATGGACTAAATACCAAATACAATTTTTAAATACATGTCGATATCGCATATTGATACATACATATATAATTTTTATATACGCACCTTATTTACTACTAACAGCACTATAAATATTGCTAGAGACCACTCCATTTTATTAAATAAACCACATACAAGAAATACAACAATAATTAATATTTCTCAAATATCAATTAATTTAATTAACTTATAACTATCATAAATCAACTAAATCGAGTGATATTTGGTTGTGCGACTCACAAGCGTGAATCTGGCCAATGATTGGTATTTGAAAAATTCAAATATTAATGTTCGCAAATCACCTTAGTTAGTGATGTGATAATTTGACTTAATTCATCACTTGTAGATCATATTGGTAAAATCCAATTTTATAATTTAAGCGGTACCTTTTAGTAAAGATTATTTACAAACGTTCTCTTCGTCATCACATATCACTTAGGATGCATGAAATTTGGTTTTGGTTAAAATTCTAGTATTATCCATATTCACATTGGTTAGTCCAAAAACAAAGTTCATAGTTCAATTATAACATTTATTATTAACTGTATTACTTGGGTCAGAGATTTTGACTTTAAGTGACTATAGTTGATCGTGACACTAACCTCATACTGCCAAGGAGGCAAAATATATATTGAATAGTGTTTCACTTGTAATGCTTAACCTCAGACCTAACTATAATCGCTCAATTGTCACCATGCCGTATTTTGCTATAATAAAAGTGGAGCGTCCACTTTGAAGTTCAACGGTATCCTCAAGTCAAGAGAATTGTGTAGTATCGTCACTTTGAGATTTCTCATTTAACCTAGTAATTATTAACCAAAAAGAAAACCTCGGACAAGAACTCATTCCATGGTTATCCAATAACTATGAGTATGTAACCCTTTGGTGCCTCCAACAGCTATGAGTAATGCATTGTCAAACATTAGTAGAGCATTGTATACTCTCATCCCATCGGATGCATCGATCCTTTCTCAAAACATCTTGATCGTGAATATTAAAAACAAAACATTATTTGTGTTGTGATTAACTACTCATGATTGAAACTATTTTCAATTTCAATCACATAATGTTTTATTTAAGTAATTTCTTATAAATACACTTTAAATCAATTATCTAATAATTTATATCACGATATAACAAACATATATCAAATTCAAATACCTTTTATTCGAACGATATTTATTATAGAGTTAGATAATTTACAATAAATTACATAATTACCCAAGGGCAAACCTCTAACTCTCTCGGTAAAATTAGCAAATGTCAGGTGACGATGTGCATTGGTCTTTTGACTTGAGAGTACTGTGGATCTTGTTTAACAAGACCCTACTTTAATGATGGTTAATTACATGATATGACATTGTGTCAAGACTATAGTTGGGTACAAGATTAAATATTTGAAATGAAACACTACTCGAGAGTGAATACGTGTCCATCGATATAGATGATTAGTGTTATTATAATTGGATTTTCGGTCGAAGTTAGAAATTCAAGCCAAAGTAAATTTAGTTCATCGATAATTTTTATCGATTGAATTAAGTAACTTCAGCATTCAACTTCGTAATTAAACATGGACATCATTAGGGTTTTGACCGATAATCCAACCCTAGACGTCTATGTGATATAGTTTTGAAATATGCACAAATATTGTTGCCTAATGGTATAACTTTAAAATAATTATGAAGTAGGACTTGACCTAGATGATCATGTGGTTAAAGGGATAACCAAACACATAGAGGCGGAATGGATCTCAATGCCACTAATACAATAGAGGGGGTGAATAGTGTACATAAATTATTTGAAAGTTAATGTGTGAATTTATTTTTTATCTATTCAAATCAATAACCAAATCATAAAACAAGGCAGATAATCAAAGAGTAAATATGAAGTAAAGTAAACGACACCAGGAACTTTTATACAGGTTTGAATATCCGATCCGACATCAAGTCCGGTACTCTCTCTATAGAATTTCCACTATCACTTCCTTGCTTCCACAGGCAGCAAGAACACCTTAATAATTTTTAAATTATGTGAGTGGCAAGGTATACCTTTTCTCTTATCTATGGGTGGCAAGAACAACTTTCCCTTTACAAATAATAGCAGAGTATGAAAGGGAGTGCGGATTAAGGATCTTAAGGCTAATTTAACACTAGAGGGTGGGTGAATCGTGTTTAATGTATTCTAAGACTTATATGGACTAATTTAAAATTTATGATATAAACAAATGCAGAACTTAATCACAGAACAATCACAGAATCAAACACAGATGTAGAAAGTAAATAAAAAGCAGTAAAAGGAAAGAACACACCAGATTTTATACTAGTTCGGAGTTACCCTACGTCCAGTCCTGCACCAAGGCAAACACCTCGTACAGATTTTTATTATACCAATGTAGAGATTACAATCCTCAATTTCTAAAGGCCTTGAGGTACCCTCCTGTCTTCGAGTTCGGGGCAAACTCTCTTGATTTACGGGACACAAGATCACCCAATTGATTTCCAGGCACAACCACACCTTATAGAGAGACTCGATAAACTTTTGATTACAAATTGATCCTATAACTCTGAATAGCACTTTGATCTTCGAGAGAGGGCAGAGAATCAAACAAGAATGAGATTCTAATTTGATTCACTTGAGAATTCGGCAGAATTTCGGCACGATCTTAAAAATATGAAAATTTTAGAATATGGTTTTGTGGAGAAGGAGTGAAGAAAATAAGAAAATAGTTAGTTAAAAAATTCATTTGTGAAGGCTATTTATAAACTAGTAACGGTCATAACCATTCGTGAAGAGATTTCAACGAATAGACACTTCTTTTGAAAATTGAAACTTTTGAATTTAACGGCCACCATGTCGACATGGGGTATCCCATGATGTCGACATCCCTTAGTTAAAAACAATGTAAAATTTGTTTTGAAAATGGTATTGAAAGGAAAAAAAGATGAAATGATTCTGGAGTAAAATAAACTAATTTTCCTATGTTTTAAAATAAAGAAAAGTAGAAAATTCAGAAGATAGTTTTAAAAACAAACGAAGTTTAAAACAAGAGTTTATTTAAAAACAAAAACAAAGAATATTTTAAGGCTAAAACATCTTTTTGAAAATCATTTGAAAAGATAATTTTTAAGGCTAAAAAATTTTGAAAAGCAGTTTTGAAAATCATTTTGAAAAACCATTTTGAAGTAGTTTTGCAAGCTTCCTCCTGCAGAATATCTCATCACATCAGGACTCGAGAACTTATACAAAACCAGGATGTTCGTGGGTTTGTAAGCCACTTGTCGTAGGTTTGTAAGCTACTTGTCGTGGGTTTGTAAGCCACTAAGAAGGTAGAAATGGGTTCCATCCCAAATGAAATTTGGAATGAAGATTTCCATGTTATTATGAAGTTTTAACAAAACTAGAAACTTATCTTGAAATCTTAATCTTGATACTCATGAGTCTTCAAACTTGATTTCTTCATTCTTGATCTTTATACTATACAGTCTTCAATAATCAGTACCTGCCTTATATATATCCTGCATAATAACATTCATATATATCTAGACAATAGTGTTAGTATATAAGTTATAAAATAAGTTACAAAGGTTGTTGTCATCAAAACCACTATCTCCAGTTCCTAACAATCTCCCCCTTTTTTATGATGACAACCTTATAAAATATACTTACCACTTCGATCATACCATAACCCCCCCCTACACTAACAACTCCCCCTTACTCCAAGCCTACTATTTTATATAACTTCTCCCCCCTTGTCATCAACAAAAATAACCTATAAACCTTGAACTTAATAGAAAATGAGATAAACGAACATATGACATAAGAATAATAACTATGTATGAGTGAAATATAGCATCCTAAGTTAAATGGAATTCAAGATTTTATACACCAAAGATTGTTTTTAGAAGAACATTAATTAAGATAACACTTATATACAAATTAACAAACCAATATACAATCAAGAAAGAGAAAAACGAAAAACGCTTAACGAGGACCCTTAACTATTGGTGATTTATGGACCGAACAATTTGGATAGTGGAGACAAAAGTTTCCACGTTGTTCGAACAAGTTCCCATTAGCGTCAAAAAGGACCTCTCCAACGCAAATCACGCCATTGTCTTCGTCCATATGAACATCCGGATTCGGTAGAGGATGTTCTTCTTCTTGATCCTCTTGTGGTTCTTCTAGAGGCTCTTCTTCTTCAAAATCCATGGCTTGTGATGATTCTTCGATGACAATGGGATTGGCATGGTAATCCATAAGGAAGTTTTGTAAATTCCTAAGGATTCTGCCTTGCCTATCTTGTTCTCTATCCATTCGCAGTTGACTCACTTGAATTTACATCATCATTTGAAGCAAATCTTTCATCTTCTCTTGTAATTTGATGACTCGTACGTGTGTGGAACGTTGAATGGACCAGAATGAGGAGAAGTGGGTGAAGAAAGTTCATTATTAGAAGAGAAAGCCATTAATTTACTGTTTTAGAAGTTTATTACAGAGAAAAGGAGTAAAAGTCGAAATATATAAATATATAATCAAATAACTAATTTTAGAGGGAAATTTAAATTTGAAAATCTCGGCCTATATGACGACATAGGGGGATGGGTCATGTCGACATGCCCAGTTCAATTTTTGAGAAATTTTTATTTATATTAATTATTAACTATACTTGTATTATTTATAATTTATATTTCAGTTAATGAACATATACCTAATTATCTTCTAAATTTAGTAAAGTTTTGTTCATTTAATGGTTTGGTTAATATATCAGCAATTTGTTTTTCAGTATTAATATATTCAAAAGTTATGACTTCTTTACTTATATTATCTCTAAGAAAATGATGTCTAATATCAATATGTTTTGTTCTAGCGTGATGAGTTGGATTTTTAGATAGGTTTATTGCACTACTATTATCACAATAAATTGGTGATTTAGTTATAGTTAATCCAAAATCTTTTAAAGTTTGTTGCATATATATAAATTTAGAACAAGCCAAAGCAGCAGATATATATTCTGCTTCAGTTGTTGACAAGGATACAGTGTTTTGCTTCTTACTAAACCAGGAAACCAGAGAATGTCCTAGAAAGTGACAGGTTCCACTTGTACTTTTTCGGTCTGATTTACAACCAGCGTAATCAACATCACAATATGAAATTAAATCAAATACATCATTTTTAGGGTAAAATAAAACATAATCTAAAGTATGTTTTACATATCTTAAAATTCTTTTAACAGCTTTTAAGTGAGTTTCTTTAGGTTGAGATTGGTATCTTGCACAGAGACAGACACTATGCATGATGTCAGGACGACTTGCTGTTATATAAAGCATCGAACCAATCATTCCCCTATATAATTTTTGATCAACATCTTTTGATTTATCTTCTTTACTTAAAGCTACATTAGTTGTCTTGGAGTTGGTTTCCCACTAGAAGTGGTCAATCCAAATTTATTAATTAAATCCTTAGCATATTTTTCTTGACTAATGAAAATTCATTTATCTAATTGTTTGATTTGAAGTCCTAAGAAGAAACTTAGTTCTCCCATATGACTCATTTCAAATTCTTTAGTCATTATATCTGAGAATTCTTTATTCATTATGTTATTAGTTGACCCAAATATTATATCATCTACATATATTTGTATTAATTAAATATCATTTTTGTTTCTTTTAATAAAAAGAGTTGTATCTATTTTACCAATTTCAAAACCAGATTTTAGTAAATAAGATCTTAGTCTTTCATACCAGGCTCTAGGAGCTTGTTTCAGACCATATAAAGCTTTCTTTAATTTATATACATGATTTGGAAATTTATTATCTTCAAAAAGTGGAGGTTGTTCAACATAAACATCTTCTTTTACGAAACCATTTAGAAAAGCACTTTTAACATCCAATTGATATAACTTGAAATTATTGTAGTTTGCGAAAGCAAGTAGAATCCTGATAGGTTCTAGTCTTGCTACGGGTGCAAAGGTTTCGTCATAATCAACTCCTTCTTCTTGACAATAACCTTGCACGACTAAGCGAACTTTATTTCCCACGACCTCACCAAGTTCATTCATTTTATTTTTATAAACCCATTTTGTTCCAATTATACTTTTATCCTCAGGTCTAGGAACAAGTTCCCAAACATCATTTCTAGTGAACTGATTCAATTCTTCTTGCATAGTAAGAATCCATGAATCATCAGATGATGCTTCCTTTGGATTTTTAGGTTCAATAGTCTATATAAAAGCTACATTACTCATACTATTTAGTTGATTTCTTGTTTTAACTATAGATTCAATATTTCCTAGTATATTTTCTACAGGATTATCTTTTAATAGCCTAATTTTTTTATTAGGTTGAATGATTTCAGAATTAGTTTCATTAGGTTCATTATTTAAAGTTACAAAATCTTCTTCATCTTCTATCTGTATAGTATCTTTAAAATTTTCATCAAAAGATACATGCACTGTTTCTTCAATAGTGTTAGTTCTTAAATTATAAACTCTAAATGCTTTACTTCTATTAGAATATCCGATAAAGATACCTTTGTCGGATTTAGGTTCAAATTTATCTAAATTATCTTTTGTATTAAGAATAAAACACTTACTACCAAAAACTTTAAAATAAGCTACTATGGGTTTCTTATTGTAAAGTGATTCATGTAGTGTTTTATTATTTAATGGTCAAATTTAAATCCTATTTAATATATAACAAGCTGTAGCGACTACTTCAGCCCAAAAGTTTTTAGGTAAGTTACTATCAGAAAGCATTGTTCTAGCACACTCTTGAATCGTTCTATTCTTACATTCTACCACTTCGTTTTGTTGTGAAGTTCTTGGAAAAGAGAAATTATGAGTAATTCCTTTTTGATTACAGAAATTTTCAAAATTTTCATTTTCAAATTCTCCACAGTGATCACTACGAATAGTTTTTATTTTTAAAGAAAGTTGATTTTGAATTCTTTTAGCAAAATTCTTAAATAATTCAAAAGCCTCACTTTTAAGTTTAAGAAAAATTGTCCAAGTATATCTAGAATAATCATCTACAATTACAAAAACATATTTATTGTGATTAATTGATTGAACTTGAGATGGACCAAATAAATCTAAATGAAGTAATTCTAGAGGTTTAGAAGTAGAAATCATATCTTTTAATTTAAATGAACTTTTCTTAAGTTTTCCTAATTGGCAAGCATCACATATACTATCTACTTTAAAGTTTAACTTGGGAAGACCTCTAACTAAGTCAAGTTTTGATAACCTAGATAACAGTTTGAAATTTAAATGACCAAATCTTTTATGCCAAATCCAAGGGTCGCTTGTATTAGCCAAAAGACATAAGTTGTCATTTGAAACTTTCATACTAAGGATGTAAATGTTTTTCTTCCTACTTCCTTCAAAGATAATATTTGACTTATTATCTTCGATGTGACACTTATTGTTAGCACCAAAATTGGTCACTAACCTCGTTGAAAAAGATTGTGTAGAGATGTAAGTGATGAAGTTAAATTAAACAAGGAAGAATATGCTAATTTAAATGCAGAAAGTAAGAACACCGGATTTATAGTGGTTCAGCGTAATTGCCTACATCCACTTTGAGTTTTGATCTTTATTTCTTTCATAAGTAGTTGAATACAGATACAATCCATATATTAATGACTTGAATACAGGTTTGAGTTAAAAAGAGGAGAGTATAAAAAATGGCAGAGTCTCCCCATTCTTCTCCCAAAAAAGGTCCCTTTTCACTGTGACCCTGCCCCTCTATTTATAGACAAATATGGGCTGGACTTCCCAGGTGGGCTTGGTGGCCAAACACTCTAGCCCAAGTGTAGTGGTCGCTGTATGCCGAACCAAGTAGACCGAACATGTTGACGCCGAACCACCTTCTCAATGCCGAACGGTACGTTTGATGGGTGGGAAGTGCAGAACAGTTGCCAGTCGAAGCCGAACGTGCCTTCTGGCTGAACGATGCTTCTTAGCCGAATAATCCTTTGGCCGAACGATGCTGCCGTGTAGAGTAGTTATATACGCCGAACGTCTTCTAATGTCGAGTACCACTAGATGCCGAGTACTACACCGAGTACTCCTTGATGACGGGTACCATGGATGCCGAGTACCATGGATGCCGAGCACTACGCCGAGTACTATGAGATGCCGAGTGCTACCTGATGCCGAGTACAATGGATGATGTGTACTACGTCGAGTACTATGAGACGCTGAGTACTACGTCGAGTACTATGAGATGCCGATCGCTAGTTGACACCGAGTCGTCCTGTACGCCGAGTACTCAGTTGCCTAGTCAAATCTCCAGGAAACACTTGCCCCCCAAAGTGTGTCGTGTGAAGCAACACAACACGCTTTGAATCAGCGAGTATTCCTTGTCTTCAGAAAGAAATCCACCATGTTTCTTGAATAGTCATTATCCTCCAATTTATCCTTCCAAGGTGTTGTATCCTTCTTTGGTCATCGTGATGCTTGGTCGATTCCCAATATTATAAATCCAGGGTTGTGGTTCATTAGTGGCCATACATGACTGATTCTGCAGAGCTAATAAGCTTCGGCTATCTGATCTAGTCTTTTCTTAATAACCCTTAGTGAGAATTCAATTTCTGTTGATTTCAAGAAGTCGAACTTTTAAAGATGTACACATGCACGTTCGGGTACATGTTCTTGCCATTGACTCTCGGATGCGTTTTATATGCTCATAAGTCGTCACCAACTCCGTCTAGTTTAATTGCAATTCAATCGCGATTCCTTGTTTGTATTTTCTGTGAAATAAGGGTTGCAATCAGCCGCTTGAGGAGTTTTCCAAACCTCTCTTTAGTACAGACTCTATGATTTTGTTCACAGCTTCAACCTATCCATTTGCAGTTATAATGGATCATGGAAGGTCATAAGGACAGATGACGTTACGGATAAAGAAGTTGATTATTTTCTTCATCTTGGTCATGGTTAGAGTTCTTCATCTGCCCATTTGGTGACGTAATCAACTGCTATGGTGGTGTATTTCGCACCATCTTGAGGATCGACAAGAAGATGATTTCAGTGCCCCCAAGTGGCAAACGGCTATGAACTAGCCATTTGACTAATTTCCATCGGCGGGGTTCCCGGATTTTTTGCAAACATCTTGCACTCGTCACATTGTCTAGCATGATCAACCGCTTCTGGGTTGATAGTTGGCCAGTAATACCTGTAGCAGAGTATCTTCTTTATCATGGTTTTCCCCCTGATGTTATTACCTCATTCTTCTACATAGAATTTTCTCAAGATATCATCATGGGCGATATGCCGAAGCATGGGGATGGATAGACTCCTTTTGACACACGGCTTATTCTTAGATGATTTGGCGTGAAGCTTTGACGAGGATCTGTCGTTTTCCATTCCTCCGTTCAGTAAGAATTCCTCATTGTAGATAGTCTTTGATAGGAGTCAACCATGACACCTTTTCATTTTGTTCGCTGAGTATGTGTGTAATGATGTAATTTGTGAAGTCGTTTAGCAGCTCTTGGACTTGGCCGAGATAAGGAGCAAGACAATGCCCCCTAGCAAGATCAACTTCCTTAAATTTGTACACTACCAATCAAGAATCACAAAAGAAGTTTTCACTTCAAATCCTCTAGCAAGTTTGAGGTTGGCAGTCAAGGCTTCATACTAAGCATCGTTGTTTGTTACAGGTAAATCGAGTTTTAGGACGTAGCAGATTGATCGTTCCTCAGGAGTCATTATCATGAATCCTATGCCATAACACTGATCATTGGATGTTGTATCCGCGTACATTTTCCATCTCATGGTTGGTTCTCTGCTACTCTTCGAGTAGTCATCTGAGGTAGTGAATTTGGGTGTGAGGTCTGCTAATTTCCGTCCTTGGATAGCCCTTCGTGGGAAATAAGTGATATCGAATTAGCTTAGTTCGATATTCTATTTAAGTAGTTTTTTAGACGTCTCAGGTCATTGTATGCCCTGTCGCAACTGCTGGTAGGCATAGACGTTGATGGGGTGAGCCTAAAAGTAAGAGTGGAGCTTTCATGATGAAATCATTAGGATTGTGCTAGCTTTTGTAGCTTCGGGTTGATATCCAATGCATGGCTCGCGATAGTTAATGAAATCATATATGCATGTCAGAATGGGTCCAAGGGAACATATCATCATTTATTCAGAAAAATCAAACTAATTCTTTTATCATCACTGCACTGAGCTGTGATCCGATATTCAGCACCCGGAAAGGGTCGCCATGGCTGGCGGTAATGTCGACCGTCAGCTTAGCAGGTGCCATCCCAGATTCTTTGAGTAAAGATGTAACTATTTTGCATAACATTCAATGTGAAATATGGTTGAGACGGTCAATGTTGATGGTTATTCTGGTCGAATCCTAGAGTCTTGTCATGAGTTGTTAAGTCAAATAATGAAGGGCTCTGAATTCTCTAATTAATTATCTGCAAATGGCCAAAGATCAGGCTTAAAAGCACGTTGAAGGAAATGTCGAGTAGGGGCCAGCCTCGAGTTGCGTGCAACTGCATAGCTGGATCTTGCTATGAGTTTGAATTTGCTTGTATATTCGAGTAATGCATTTTTTATTCAATGCATTCATGATCCTTCACTCGCCCTTCGAGTTGGAGTGACAGTCAGTTGCCCACAAGCTTTGGCATCGATTTAATGATTCTATCTCTAGGCATCCTTTCGGTCGTTGCCTTGAGTAGCTGTAAGCACTATATATAAGTTTTAATACTGAGCTATCGTAGCCAGTTTTTGAATGACCATGCGTCTTCTCCCAGTCTCGGGTTAATAAATGTACTGCATGGACGGTTGAGTCTCGTCCTAGCTACGTTTATGCTTTCACCTCAACTCCAAAGACATAAAGGTGATTGGTGAATAGTCGGTTCACATTCATCTTGCTTCTCGCTCGTGCCCCCAGGTCTGGGGCATATACCGATAAGTAGGAAGGCCAGCCACGCCCACTTTAGCTTTACTCTCTTTCCCGTTGAATCGTGGGATCATGTCAGTCGATAGGAGACTAGGTCTCGCCTATCTTGGATTTTATCGTGGTTTTTCATTCCAAGAGGAATACTTCGATGCCACGTAAGTTTTAGGGCGTAATTTGGATAGTGGATGGTCATCCACGTCCACTTTGGTTCATGCTCTGTAATCAGATCTCGGGGTAAAGTTGGCTACAAATGCAGTCGGGTTATGCTCATCCAGTTTCATACTCCTCCTGACGAATTGAATGAGGGTGCTGGAGAATTTTTTGACCAAGTATTCGTGGTTTACCCTCCTTTCCATACTCTGGGGGTCATAGTTTTTCAAAAAAAACAAACATCCGAGTCACATTCGTATGTGCTTGGTGCGGATCAGCATTGACCCTTGGTCTGAGGTATGATATAGTAGGTTGCTCGTAGCTTTGGATGCCATTTCGATTGGTTCTGTATTGAGGCCTCCCTGCAGTCGCTGCCTCAAGTTATAAAGAACGCCATGCTAGGGCTATAGTAAGCTGTCGTATTTGGCTTTTTAGTATTTTGTACCCCTGCCCCCAGCATTGATTTAGCCAGGTCACTAGTTGGATGGTCGAACTCCATCCTCAGTAGGTTAATAATCCTCCTGTCGATTCCAGGCCGAAGTTTACGGAATAGAAAATGGTCGGGATCCACTCGTCTATTTATCGATGTTTATACACCGTCTGCATTCTGGTGACTTAGTGTTATTCTCCCTCCGGTTGACTCGCACCCAATTTGTGTTCATGCTTCGGTCCACGCTCCGGGGACTTAGAGATTTGTCGAACGGTTTATGCTTTAGTCCACAGTTCGAGATGTAGAGATTTTCGTCAACTCGTTTATACTCTAGTTCGCACTCTGGGAGCTTAGAGTAATCTGGTCCGCTTTTGGGATTTAGGGATTTTTCTGAAGTTGTCTATAATCTAGTCCATGCTCTGGGGACTTAGAGTACTGTAGTCCGCACTCTGGGGATGTAGAGGTTTTTGAGTCATTTATACTCTAGTCCGCACTCAGGGACTTAGAGTACTTTAGTCCGCATTCTGTCTCCTGTTCTAGAGGGTGAGACCCCCCGGATGGCTGAGAGTTTGCCTAAACCTGGTAGATAATCCTTCTCTTTAAGATTCTCTTTAAGATTTTGAAAGTCGTTATTCTTTATGCAGGACTATTGCATTCTAATGCTTGTTTTCCACGATTTTGTGCAGGCCGTTCTGACCCCGAGCCCACTCCGAGGAGCGATGTCGCCAAGGAAGTGGGGGAGAAAACAAGTGAAGCCACTCACGCAGAGGAGGCTCATGGTCCATATGCTCAGGTGATCGGAGCGCTTGATGAAGACAAGTCTGAAACCTCCTCTCCTACCGACGGGGGTTATGAAGTAGAAATTACAAGCGCCTCTGAGCACACATCCGAATTGAGCATGGAGGAACGGCTCGAGATAGAGAAGGAGGAGACAGTCAAGGTAATAGTAGAGCCCCGAGTTGTGGACTTGGACGATCCTTTGAACAAGCCGCTGAAGGTCATCCTTCCTGGCAGGTCCAAGCCCATGGAAGGCCCCTGTGCTCCTTCAGTTGCTACCCCTCTATCAAAGAAGAGTACCAAGGGTAAATGCTCTGGAGAGGAGAAGTTGAAGAAGCACAAGAAGTGATTAATATCCTCGTTCAACGAGAGTTAGTTTAAGTCATGTAATTATTTTCATCTATTTTCTTAGTCCTTGTAAATAGAATGTCGACTCTAAACGTTGGAGGGGTTGTAATAGAAACTCATTTCTGAATAAGGTTTAGTTCCTTTTTCTGTCTTACAAAAGACTCTTATTGTTCAGTTTTCTTTGTGATTGTGATTTTAATCCAAGCAGTTGTGAGTAACATAGACTTCTCAGTCCATCTTCACATAACTTGGAAACTCTTCGGGAGTCGTTGAACTTCCATTCTGTGCTTCGAGCAACTTAGAATACTTTCTAGCCCGTATGTCAGGGATTTGAAAAATTCAAGTCATTTGTGTCATAGTTCATATTCAGGGAACTTGGAGATCCGATTCGCTTATATTCGAGTCTGCACTCTAGGGAGTTAGAGCACTCCAGTCCGCACTCTGGGGACTTGGAGGTTTAAGTCGCTTATACTCTAGTCCGTGCTCTGGGGACTTGGAGTACTCTAGTCCACGCTCTGGGGACTTGGAGGTTTAAGTCATTTATACTCTAGTCCGCGCTCTGGGGACTTAGAGTACTCTAGTCCACGCTTTGGGGACTTGGAGGTTTAAGTCATTTATACTCTAGTCCGCGCTTTGGGGACTTAGAGTACTCCAGTCCGCACTCTGGGAACTTGGAGGTTTTAGTCGTTTATACTCCAGTCCACACTCTGGGGACTTAGAGTACTCCAGTCCGCACTCTGGGGACTTGGAGGTTTAAGTCGTTTATACTCTAGTCCATGCTCTGGGGACTTAGAGTACTCCAGTCCGCACTCTGGGGACTTGGAGGTTTTAGTCGTTTATACTCTAGTCCGCGCTCTGGGGATCTAGAGTACTCCAGTCCGCACTCTGGGGACTTGGAGGTTTTAGTCGTTTATACTCTAGTCCGCGCTCTGGGGACTTAGAGTACTCCAATCCGCACTCTGGGGACTTGGAGGTTTAAGTCGTTTATACTCCAGTCCGCGCTCTGGGGACCTAGAGTACTCCAGTCCGCACTCTGGGGACTTGGAGGTTTTAGTCGTTTATACTCTAGTCCGCGCTCTGGGGACTTAGAGTACTCCAGTCCGCACTCTGGGGACTTAGAGGTTTAAGTCGTTTATACTCTAGTCCGCGTTCTGGGGACTTAGAGTACTCCAGTCCGCACTCTGGGGACTTGGAGGTTTTAGTCGTTTATACTCCAGTCCGCGCTCTGGGGACTTAGAGTACTCCAGTCCGCACTCTGGGGACTTGGAGGTTTAAGTCGTTTATACTCTAGTCCGTGCTCTAGGGACTTAGAGTACTCCAGTCCGCACTCTGGGGACTTGGAGGTTTTAGTCGTTTATACTCTAGTCCGCGCTCTGGGGACTTAGAGTACTCCAGTCCGCACTCTGGGGACTTGGAGGTTTTAGTCGTTTATACTCTAGTCCGTGCTCTGGGGACTTAGAGTACTCCAATCCGCACTCTGGGGACTTGGAGGTTTAAGTCGTTTATACTCTAGTCCGCGCTCTGGGGACCTAGAGTACTCCAGTACGCACTCTGGGGACTTGGAGGTTTTAGTCGTTTATACTCTAGTCCGCGCTCTGGGGACTTAGAGTACTCCAGTCCGCACTCTGGGGACTTGGAGGTTTATATACTCTAGTCCGCGTTCTGGGGACTTAGAGTACTCCAGTCCGCACTGCGGGGACTTGGAGGTTTTAGTCGTTTATACTCTAGTCCGCGCTCTAGGGACTTAGAGTACTCCAGTCCGCACTCTGGGGACTTGGAGGTTTTATTCGTTTATACTCCAGTCCGCGCTCTGGGGACTTAGAGTACTCCAATCCGCACTCTGGGGACTTTGAGGTTTAAGTTGTTTATACTCTAGTCCGCGCTCTGGGGACTTAGAGTACTCCAGTCCGCACTCTGGGGACTTGGAGGTTTAAGTTGAGAGCAGTCGTATTTCCACTCTTTAATTTGTATTCATCTACTGTATTGAGGCTAATGTCGTCGAATGAACAATCGAACCACGTTTGCTCGCGGGATGGGATTCTACCCCCTAGGATGAGGGATGGAATTTGAAAAATGGATGATCGATTCTCGTCCGCTTGGTGATTATAGCTCTTCCAATCAAGTCAAGGAAGGAGGTATATGACAGATGGTTGGATTACATCCATGCTGGGGTTGGATAATCAAGTCTCGCACAATTTGCTTCGTATCTCTTTCCAGAAAGCAAGGATGATGGATTACTGGGTAGACAAAGTAAGTTGCATATGTTTCACGGTGCAGTCGCGTCCATGTATTGAGAGCGATGGTTAGCGAGTAGGCAGTCTACCATAGCTACTTCAAGTTGGGCTTTCGAACAACCTTTCGTGTTCAGGGTAGGATTTGATGTGTAGATGATCAAATCACGTCCACTCTAGACAGATCCTGGCGCCACTGAGTTTCAGGAGGGGCATCTGTTATTTTGTCGAACTTTGTTCTATGACTCGATTTGAGTGGATGATCAGGCCATACCCATTCCATGCCTTGCTCAGGTCTCCGAGTCAAACGTGGAGGTCGATGGATGGATGGATGGTCGGTTGTTCGAATCGATCATAAGTTGAGCATACGAACTCGGATCGTCTTGAAACTTGGAACGTTGGCTTCCCTGGCTTTGATTGTTATGTCTTGTTAATCGTGGCTCGATCCAGACTCGGACAAAATCCATCGATATCCATAGTGAGCCTTTGTGTAACCGATCTCCAAGACGAACTGTCACTGGTTTCTAATCAAGTTCTTGGTGTCACGGCCTTGCCAAAAGGCGGGATAACATTTGCCCCCCAAAGGACGTCTTGTGTAAACATGACGTGCTTTGAAAAACCGCAGTCTTTCATGCTGAATATTTCCGTTCAGTTGATTGCTTGACAGTCGTCTTTTAATCATTTCGTTGCAATCTTCTTTTAGACAAATGTTCAACTAACGTGCTTTGCTTTGGTTCTGCCCCCAGTTTTGGGGATGACTATGGAGTTGATGTATGTTTATACTCCGTCTCGCACTCTGGGAGTACGGAGTTGAGTAGATTTTTATACTCCATCTCGCACTCTGAGAGTACAGAGTTGATTAATGTTTATACTCCGTCTCGCACTCTGGGAGTATGGAGTTGATTAATGTTTATACTCCGTCTCGCACTCTGGAGTACGGAGTTGATTAATGTTTATACTCCATCTCGCACTCTGGGAGTACGGAGTTGATTAATGTTTATACTCCGTCTCGCACTCTGGGAGTACGGAGTTAAGTAGATATTTATACTCCGTCTCGCACTCTGGGAGTACGGAGTTGTGCAAAGGATCGTCGTGTATCAACCCATTTTTAGCCTTGATGTGATGGCTTGCCCCCGAGCTCGAGTTTCACTTAGCGAGTGGCCGGCCGTATCGCAGCCACTCTCTACTTGAATAAATTCCACTTGCAGGATGGATTCAGCTCTCCGTGCATCATGATGTTGTACATTGTATTTAACCCATAGCTCCAAATCAAAGGCATATGGTTGATGATGAGCGATAGAATTATGCTCGTCCAGATGTAACTCCACACGTCCGATCATGGTCTGCGTAGATTGGTTGGCAACCAAATCTGAGTACCTGGTCACCTGCATCGTTTTGAAAGTAGTTTAGTTCAAGCTAGTCGTGGTTCATAGAACAATTGAAATAGAGATGGAAATGGAAATAATTCAAAGAAGATTATCGTAAATCTCATTGATATGTGAAGCAGCATCGTGTGCTCGCTATTCGACTCCGCCCTTGGCTCCTTTCAAAGGGATGTCGGCCGTCAACCGTCCAATTGATAATCATAGCCCTTTATTAATAGGCATCGGATATTCGCTGCCCTCCATTCTACAGGACTTGTACATACTATTGAAGCTTTCCTTTCCAGGTCATCTTTTCGATCACACTTCAGAGGTGTTTGTAATCGCCCGTGTTAGGATCAGTGATCATCTGGGAATATACAACATTCCCTTGATTTTCTTTAGACCTTGGTGTACTCTCTCGAGGTTGGTTTCCAGTACCACTCCGAGTCGTGAGTCTTCAAGTAGAGGTTGTCAATTGAATCTTTCCAAAGAGCATATGAGCTGAATTCTGAAGTCTTGTTTTGGCTACTGGGATCTACATCCTTAGCCAATGGGCCTTCATTGTTATTTTTCTTAGTCTGCTCCACTCCTCCTCACTTTAGTTCTGATTCATTTTGTAAAAGAAACGATCCATAGTCGTAGGAGCCTCTTTAGCTAACTAGCTGCCAAAATATATCTGGAGGTCGACTTTCCTCAAACGCGATCAGTATGATATCCTTGTTAGTATTTGGAATAAATTTCTTAGAGCATTGGTTTGCTTGGAGTCATCTTGACGTTTGCTAGAGTCACATCATCTATGTTCTCCAACATTTGGGAGTACCGTTTCAATAGCGGTTGCTTGTCTGTTCCCTTGATGTCGTTCATAAGCTGCCGCTAGATCCTTTATGCCCTGGTCGATCATGGGATGTCAGGAAAGTGGATAGAATGTTCCTTTATTAAGTTGAGTTTTGAATTCACTATCCGGAGGCACTGCGCTGCGGCTAGGGTTCGAAAATTTGGGTCGTACCCGAAAAAGTTTTTTTTTGTAAATAGGGGTCGTATAAGAGACCGGTGTAACTTAAGTTTCGATCGGCATTGAGGGCCGTTCGGCATGACAAAGTTGCTCGGCATACAAGACTGTTCGGCATCCACACTGTTCGGCATCCCACACTGTTCGGCATTCCTCACTGTTCGGCATTCCACACTGTTCGGCATTCCACACTGTTCGGCATTCCACACTGTTCGGCATCCACACGTGTTCGGCATCCCACACTGTTCGGCATCCCACACTGTTCGGCATCCCACACTGTTCGGCATCCACACTGTTCGGCATTCATTCTTGTTCGACACAACCGAGTCGTTAGGCATACAATACCGTTCGGCATTACAGAGGTGTTCGGCATAGAGGTATGGATCAGTCTGGAAGAGCGTTCGGCCTAGAGGTATGGTCGGCCTGGAAGAGCGTTCGGCCTAGAGGTATGATCGGCCTGGAAGGGCGTTCGGCATAAGCCTTTTCTGGAGCGTTCGGCATACCCCTTTTCTGGAGCGTTCGGCATACCCCTTTTCTGGAGCGTTCGGCATACCCCTTTTCTGGAGCGTTCGGCATACCCCTCTTCTGGAGCGTTCGGCATACCCCTCTTCTGGAGCGTTCGGCATACCCCTTTTCTGGAGCGTTCGGCATACCCCTTTTCTGGGGCGTTCGGCATACGCCTTTTCTGGGGCGTTCGGCATACGCCTTTTCTGGAGCGATCGGTCGAATTGCCTTCAGAGGAGGGTCGGCCTTCATTCAACTTTAGTGCAAACTTCAACGTCCAATCCCCAGATCTTGCGTACATCAGTGAATCCAATCTACGGCTATCAGCTTCCTTTAGATTTCTTTCAAATCTGAGCAGAATAGGAAGTTTTCTAGTAAACAACTGGATCTATCTCGCGAATTTGGAAATCCACTAGTAGATGATGAGATCCAATCAAGCCCTGAGTTCAATTCTCAGTAAAAGCACTAAAGTGTTAGCACCAAAATTGGTCACTAACCTCGTTGAAAAAGATTGTGTAGAGATGTAAGTGATGAAGTTAAATTAAACAAGGAAGAATATGCTAATTTAAATGCAGAAAGTAAGAACACCGGATTTATAGTGGTTCAGCGTAATTGCATACATCCACTTTGAGTTTTGATCTTTATTTCTTTCATAAGTAGTTGAATACAGATACAATCCATATATTAATGACTTGAATACAGGTTTGAGTTAAAAAGAGGAGAGTATAAAAAATGGCAGAGTCTCCCCATTCTTCTCCCAAAAAAGGTCCCTTTTCACTGTGACCCTGCCCCTCTATTTATAGACAAATATGGGTTGGACTTCCCAGGTGGGCTTGGTGGCCAAACACTCTAGCCCAAGTGTAGTGGTCGCTGTATGCCGAACCAAGTAGACCGAACACGTTGACGCCGAACCACCTTCTCAATGCCGAACGGTACGTTTGATGGGTGGGAAGTGCAGAACAGTTGCCAGTCGAAGCCGAACGTGCCTTCTGGCTGAACGATGCTTCTTAGTCGAACAATCCTTTGGCCGAACGATGCTGCCGTGTAGAGTAGTTATATACGCCGAACGTCTTCTAACGCCGAGTACCACTAGATGCCTAGTACTACACCGAGTACTCCTTGATGACGGGTACTATGGATGCCGAGTACCATGGATGCCGAGCACTACGCCGAGTACTATGAGATGCCGAGTGCTACCTGATGCCGAGTACAATGGATGCTGTGTACTACGCCGAGTACTATGAGACGCTGAGTACTACGCCGAGTACTATGAGATGCCGATCGCTAGTTGACACCTAGTCGTCCTGTACGCCGAGTACTCAGTTGCCTGGTCAAATCTCCAGGAAACACTTATCTTTTCAAATTTAATTTTAAATCCATTATCACATAGTTGACTTATACTAAGCAAATTATGTTTTAAATTCCTAACTAGCAAAACATCAGAAATAAGAGGAGTTTTAGAATTACCGACATTGCCGATGCCAATCACATATTCTTTTGAGTTATCTCCAAAGTTGACCAATCCACCATCTTGATATATAATGTCATTGAGTATCTCGGGATTTCCAGTCATATGCCTTGAACAGCCACTATCAAGTATCCATTTATCTTTCTCAATTTGCACAGTTTGTCCATTGGTTGTTGATTCTTCAAAAGCCATGTAACATGTATGTTCTTGCATAACAAACCAATTCGGTAGATAACTTGATTTTTCATAAAAACAATATGCAGACTTATGATACTTTGATGAAATGCATAAATTCAAACTAGTATTAACAAAATTTCCTAAAAATGTCATTTTTAATTTTTCAAGTTTCAGATTATTAAAACTATGAAAACCTATGCTCTGATACCAATTGAAAGGGAGTGCGGATTAAGGATCTTAAGGCTAGTTTAACACTAGAGGGGGGGTGAATAGTGTTTAATGGATTCTAAGACTTATATGGACTAATTTAAAAATTATGATATAAACAAATACAAAGCTTAATCACAGAACAATCACAGAATCAAACACAGATGCAGAAAGTAAATAAAAACAGTAAAAGGAAAGAACGCACCAGATTTTATACTGGTTCGGAGTTACCCTACGTCCAGTCCTGCACCAAGGCAAACACCTCGTACAGATTTGTATTATACCAATGTCGAGATTACAATCTTCAATTTCTAAAGGCCTTGAGGTACCCTCATGTCTTCGAGTCCGGGGCAAACTCTCTTGATTTACGGGACACAAGATCACCCAATTGATTTCCAGGCACAACCACACCTTATAGAGAGACTCGATAAACTTTTGATTACAAATTGATCCTATAACTCTGAATAGCACTTTGATCTTTGAGAGAGGGCAGATAATCAGACAAAAATGAGATTCTAATTTGATTCACTTGAGAATTCGGCAAAATTTCGGCACGATCTTAAAAATATGAAAATTTTAGAATATGGATTTATGGAGAAGAAGAAGTGAAAAAAATAAGAAAATAGTTAGTTAAAAATTCGTTGTGAAGGCTATTTATAGACCAGTAACGGTCATAACCATTCGTGAAGAGATTTAAACGAATAGACACTTCTTTTGAAAATTGAAACTTTTGAATTTAACGGCTACCATGTCGACATAGGGTATCCCATGATGTCGACATCCCTTAGTTAAAAACAATGTAAAATTTGTTTTGAAAATGGTATTGAAAGGAAAACAAGATGAAATGATTCTGGAGTAAAATAAACTAATTTTCCTATGATTGAAAATAAAGAAGAGTAGAAAAATATATTTTTAGAATGTATATATAAATTTGATTTTAAATCTTGAGTATATATATATTATAAAAGAATATTTAAAAATCAAAAGATAGTTTTAAAAACAAACGAAGTTTAAAACAAGAGTTTATTTAAAAAAAACAAAGAATATTTTAAGGCTAAAACATCTTTTTGAAAATCATTTGAAAAGATAATTTTTAAGGCTAAAACATTTTGAAAAGCAGTTTTGAAAATCATTTTGAAAAACCATTTTGAAGTAGTTTTGCAAGCTTCCTCCTGCAGAATATCTCATCACATCAGGACTCGAGAACTTGTACAAAACCAGGATGTTCGTGGGTTTGTAAGCCACTTGTCGTAGGTTTGTAAGCTACTTGTCATGGGTTTGTAAGCCACTAAGAAGGTAGAAATGGGTTCCTTCCCAAATGAAATTTGGAATGAAGATTTCCATGCTATTATGAAGTTTTAACAAAACTAGACACTTATCTTGAAATCTTGATCTTGATATGCATGAGTCTTCAAACTTGATTTCTTCATTCTTGATCTTATACTGTATAGTCTTCAATAATCAGTACATGCCTTATATCTATCCTGCATAATAACATTCATATATATCTAGACAATAGTGTTAGTATATAAGTTATAATAAAATAAGTTACAAAGGTTGTTGTCATCAAAACCACTATCTCCAGTTCCTAACAGAGTATGGCAAGTAGTTGTATCTTTAATAAAGATTCTTGTAAATTCAATGTAATAATCCTACGGACCTCTAATAGCAATATAGCTTTAAAATCTTTGAGGAGAAAGATGGGACTAGAGTGCAAATGATCGAGAATTCAAGTACAAACTCTATGATATTTTTTTGTTTGAAAATCCATGAGGAATTGGAATGAAAGAGTATGGATTTGCAAAGAGAATGGAAGTACACTAATGGATCAACCTTACAAAATTAAAGAAATCAAAGAGTAAGAGGATAATGGAGAATTATTGTTAAAAATTGATTTTCAAGATCCTTTGAATAGAGGATGAAAGGATGCGTTGATTGGAGAAGAGATAGCACCAAAATCATTTCATTTAAAATTTGAATTTCAATATAACTACTTGTACATCAACATACCTATGAAGAGTATGTCGACATACTCTCATCAATTATGGTTTTCTTTTCCAAAGTCCACTTTGGATTTTTATGTTTTTAAAACTCAAATTGTATGTTTATATGAAGATGTTAGGGATTAAAATATAATAAAATGACAGTAAAATTTCAAGGATATTTTCTATGGGTCATTTAAAAAAATTTAATAATTTAAAAGGACTTAACGAACATTTCAAATATCTCCATCGTTGGAACATTTATGTTTCATTCATCTTGAATCAATTGTGCTATTTCATTTGCGCCAACTAATCTTCATGTATATATGTATGTCTGTGTATATCATTTTCAAGTATTGGGTTTCTAGTTTATCTCTATATCATGTCTTCATAACATATCTAAAAATATTGCACAACTCGAAGAAATGTTAATAGTAATATTTATATGGTTATTGTCATCGAAATCAATACTAAGAGTATTAATAATCTCTCTCTTTCGATGATGAAAACCATATAACAATTTGAAAAAATATATATAATTTTTATATTAGACCCCCATAACTCTATGCATAACCCTCTATCAATTTTCTTCCTCCCTCATTGTCATTAACAAAAATGGTAAAAAAAGAACTATTAAGCACAACTAGATAGAAATGTATAGTGATTGTATATGGAGTTATAAACATATGTTATTTTGAAAACATAAGGGTAATCAAAATAAAAAAAAGAATATGGAATAAAACATGCAATCTTCAAATTTAGCAAGAATTTCACGATAAAAACTTCAAGAGGAGGATTAGGGAAAGAAGATTCTCTTTTTATCCTTTCAGACTTGTTAGGATCCATAAAACTTCAGTTTCATTTGTTTTTGTTGAAGAATAAGATTGAAAATATGGTTTTAATCATGAAATAGTTCAGTTATGTAATTTAGTTTTGAATTTTAAAAGCAGGATGAAAAGGAAAATTTTGGAATAACACTATGTTTGTCAACATACCCTATATGTATATGTTAACATACGCTTCAAAAATATTTTTTTGATTTAAAGCACTACATGTGTTCTTCTTGAAACATACTTTACAATTATTTATTGAATTGATGAATCATGTGTAATAATTTATATTTTAAAATTTTAACATGCTAAACATTAGACATACATGTTTCCATCATCTTTACATATAATGTTTCTTGGTATCTATTGATTTCTTGTCGTACGCTTTGAATATCCATTGTCCACCATCCATTTCTACTTTTTATCACAACATTTTGTATTTCAAAATAATAAAAATTGCATATGTGTACCTTGTTTTCTTTTTGGTACCCATGAGGTTAAGCTTTAGGAAACTAAACCTACGAAGATTTTTAATATGCTTTGAAAATAGAATTATTCGATAAATGAATTTATCAACAAAACACTCAAAATATTCATCCTTTTTATTTCTAGGAAGTCATATACTAATAAATTTATTTGGGAGTTTTTAACTATAGTTTTCTATGTTTTGGTTTGAACTTGGTAGTCTCAACAAATTTAGTACTTTGAGTATTATTTTTCTATGATTTAGACCTTGCAATATATCCAAGTCCATATTTATTATTTGGGGGCTTAGATGAAAATAAAAAATCTTCTAAATTATCTTTCTCTTTGTTAATATTATTGATGTTGGTTTTCATCTCATCCATATCCTTATTATAGTTAATAATAACATTGTCTAGAGATGTAATTTTCCCATTCAGATCCATGATCCTTGACTTCATTGAAATATTTTATGTTTTAAGGATTCATTTTCACTTCCAATTTTTCAAAGTGTTTTAGTTTCAAATCCTTTTCATCACTAAATCCGCTGAGTGTTTCGTTCTCATATTCTAAACATCGTTTTTCTTAGGTTATCATCTCATTAAACATGTTTAATATATCTATCTCTACTAAACTACTATTTTGTTGTTTTCTAAGCATCTTATATCCTTTGTACATGTCATTTAATTAATTCATTGTTTCCTTGTTACAATTCCATACACGTCATTATCTACCATGAAGTAAATGTTGGAATTTTTGATTTTCAGGCTACTGTAACTTGATGATGTATCTAAATCATCCCATATTGCATTGAATGTTAGTTTCCTCTTCTTATTGAATGTGTTAATGTTTGAAGAGCACCTTGATTTCTTCGAATTAGGACAATCGCTTTTCAAATGACCAACTTTATCACATTCGAAACATTTGACAACATTTCTATTTCTGGAATTATTTATATTATTATCATATTTCTAAAGTTTATTCTTTATTTCAAGAATTTCTTGAAAATCTTGGTCTTGAAAGCAATTTTCTCACAAGCAACATCATCATCGTCATCTGATCCATGATTTTCATTGTAGCGTTGAATGCAAGTGATTTCTTCTCATTTGCTTGACTTTGTTTTCTAACCTGTGGCTATAATTCACGACACATAAGATTCCTTACTAATTCTTATACTTTCATCGTAATAATCTCATTAGCTTCTTCTATAGAAAGTCATCTGATCTCATTCACTAGAGAATGAATTTAAAATCTTTCTGACTTGGTCCTCATTAGAAAAAGTCTTTCCTGATGATACCAATGCATGAAGAATATCCTGAAATCTAGAATCATGTCAGATATGGATTCATTTTATTTCATTTAAAAGTTGAAAGTATTTTGTCAACATAAATATTTTATACTGACTAACTTTACTAGTTCCTTCATGTGTGACTTATAGAGTCTTTAAAATTTCATATGCACTCTTACGATCTGACACTTTATTAAATTCATTTTTTATCCAAGGCATAAAATACAATATTCATGGCCTTTGAATTATTGAGTGTTTGTGTCTTTTCATCATCGGTACATTATGCATAATTCATTTGGAGCTTAGTATATTCATTTTGTGTAATATTCAAAATATCCAAACCATTTGAATGTAAATAAGTTTTCATCCTACATGACAAGCATGCATAATTACTTTCATTAAATAGTGATGGTCTTGTAGTGGTTTGACCCTATATAAAAGTGTTGAAAAGCATATTACTAGTATTATTGGCCGTTTATCCTTCTCAAATTCAAATTATATATTTTAAAAAAACCACGTGCTCTAATATTAGATGTGGGTAGGGGATAGCCAAACACACCGATGAAAAGTGGATCTTAAGGCCACTTATGCATAAGAGGGAGATGAATAGTGTATATCAATTATTTAAAAGTTAACTTATGAATTTATTGTTTATCTACTTAGATCAGTAATTAAATTATCAACCAATGCAGATAATCATAGAATAAATATAAAGTAAAGCAAAACCAATAAAGTAAATGACACTAGGAATTTTTATACCAGTTCGGATATCCAATCCTATATCTAGTCTTGTACTCCTGGTATGAAATCTACACTATCACATCCTTGCTTCCACGAGTGGCAAATACAACTTTATAGTCTTGTAACTCCATAGTTAATAAGATACACCTTTCCTATTGACTTTCCATGGCTGGCAAGAAGGTCCTCTTTACAAAACAACGGTAGAATATGAAAAATAGTTATATCTTTAATACAGATTCTTGCAGATTCGATATAATGATCATATAGACCTCTAGTAGCAATATATATTTGGAATCTTTGAAGAATAGGATGATACCAGAGAAAAAATGATTAAGAATTCAAGTACAAACTCTCTGATCTTATGTGGTTTGCAAATCTATAATGACCTATCTCGAGCTTAGGTACCTTATTTCCATAAAAAATAGTGTGCCTGTGGTGGTATCTAAAGATAGAGGGAAACCGTCAAGGTACAATGCAATCAATGGGTAGCCTGTACTATATCTCGTGGTTCTTAGACAAAAATAATATCATATATAGATATAAAATAGGTGAGACAGTAACATAATCAAATGAAACAAAACAACATCAATATAGTGCAAGTTAGGTTCATCGAGTTATACATAGAAATATATAAAGATATATATATACACATATACATACATACATACATACATACATACATATATATATGAGTTTATACATCTCTATTACATCATACAAACTCCATTATAAAACTACCTTTATATGCATAAAATAAAGTGTTAATAGTTTCATAGCACTGCGCAATGGAATAAGCATTAGTAGCTTTATAAAAATAACATATATAAGAAAGTGTAAGACTCCTACTCGTCCTCCATATAGCTCCATGCAATTTTGTCGTACTTATCTCTCAATCTACTCATTTAAGAGCATCTAGGAATATAATAAGCAATGTAAATAACTTAGACTCGGATAATAATTTGGTATGAGTGATCTATAGGTCTCAAATAGATATAAAATCGATGTTAACAAGAAAACTTGTCGACATCCCAAAGCTAAGTTGTTAACAAGAAATGTTGTTAACACCTCAAAAGAAAGTTTTTAGAAATGACCAATCTCTTCAAAACCCCTTTCGAATGAGTTGGTTAGGACGGATTGCTTTTGAAGGGAGGCCTTATAGAAATGTTAATTGTAGTTAAGAAGTCCAATCAACCCTCTAGAATGAAGGTTTATGAGAGAACATCTCCTTCATAGCCCTTTTCGAGTGGGTCGAAAGGGTTATTTACATCAGTCATTTATCTCTTTCAATTTAGTGGAATGGACCATCCTGCCCCTAAAAAAAGAATTCACTTTTGACACTATTGTTTCTGCTATTTTGGAAAGAACCTCTTCGAAAGGGTTATATGTTTTGTAATATAAGCACTTCTTTCGAAGTTATCCAACCAGCTAGCATAACTTAGTATTCATGTGTCGAGTCCCTTTCGAAACGTCCCTTCTGAACGTCCCTTTTGATTAGATCGAAAGGGTGTTTACTCTTTCTAAATGGACTTGATGTACAATATACAAGTCCTATGTTCAATATGCAATGGAATATCATCTCAGACAATATAAGTTCCATGAACTTAAACATCGAAACATTATCATCATCTTAGTTTAACATTTGATATCATGAAACATGATGATAATATTATTCGAATACACATTGTCTAAGTTGATCCCTCATCCCATTGCATCGCAGAAGTCAAATAGGAGTTAAGAAAATAAGTAAGCATCATGTGCAATTGGTCATTAGTCAGGCTAATGGCTGAAATGATCTTTCTCATATTCAAAATCTTTATAAAATCCATGTGCTTTCTCTTTTTGCATTTATCCAAATTGAGTTACAAGTAAGAGAGTTTTTCCCCAAGTTGATTTAATGTTACAAAGATTTGATTTTCTATGAAAGGAGAAAGAGAATTTAGAATTCCAAAATTTGGTTCCCCAACTCGGACCCCTAGGGTCGTATTTATAGATGCAGGTTGACCCCATTTCGTGCCCATTCTTTCGCTTAAGTCGAAAGGCCTTCCTTCAACCTTTTATGCGCATCCTTTCGATGCGATCAAAAGGCCTTCCTTCAACCTTCTGCGTGCCTTCTTTCGATGCGGTCGAAAGGCTTTTCCTTTAACCTTTATCATTCATTCTTACGCCTTCACCCTTTCATATCAGACCTTTCGACCCAGTCGAAAGGATTACCTTGACAACCTTCCGCTGCTGTTAAAGTTTGAGCGCCCCTCTTACTTTGCTTTTTTACTTGACTACTTTCGACTTCATCGAAATGAGGATAGTTGCACTCTCCACTTTGTGTTGCTATGCGATTGCAAGTAAGAGATTAGTTGAGCTTTCATATAGCTTCGAAAGGAATGATGGGTAACGACTGGATCTTTGCGAAAGGACACTTGGCCTTTATGTGGAGTTTTCATTATGCATTCGGAGGGTTTCAACCATTTTGAAAGGCTTGTTCTTGCTTTCGAAAGGTGCGTATTGGGATCTTTTCTTCAAGTAGTAGATTGAAAATGACGAAACCCACTATTTTGAAGGAATTGATTCTCGTGTGAGAGTCTATCATTCAATACCTTCGAAAGGTGTTTCGAACCCATACTAGACTCTCTCACATATGTGGATTCAACTCCGTCGAATGGTCTAGATGAGGCTAACAGGTAGATGTGCTTTCTTTTCCACCCTTTCGAAAGCTCTTGTTTTGCTTGACATTCGTAAGTGCACCAGGCACTTGCGACTCCATCCTAACTCCTTCGAAAGCTATCATAATACCTTCGAAACACTACTTTTGAACTTTGGCGAAACCTATGTCTTCAACTCTTGTGGAGCCCAGAACTTTTTATGAGCCTTCTTTCATACCTTTATTTTTAAGTGAATTTTATGTTTAACTGCCATATGGGTTTCCGATGCGCCATCTCTTTGCTCATTTGATGCGCTATCCACAAATAACTGCCATATGGGTTTTCTATCCCTTTCTTTCTCCGATTTTTCTTTAATGAATTTTGTACACTCATTAATAAAGTTTACTAATGCTTGCCCTTTGATAGCTGCCTGTGGCTAAATCTCAATGTCATACTGGCTAAGCTCAATTCCCCGATTTGTTAGCCTACCCGAAGTTTTAGGCTTACTGAAAACTTGTTTAAGTGGAAAGTTAGTTGATACTCTGATTGGATGCGCTTGAAAGTATGCTCTAAGTTTTCATGTTGTAAGTATCAAGCAGTAAGCTAATTTTTCTATTATCGGGTATCTAACCTTTGCATCTTTTAACTGCCTACTCATATAATAAACAGGAAGTTGAGTCCTATTTTCTTCTCTAACCAAAACTGAACTAACCGGATATTCCAAAACTGCAATGTATAAGCACAAAACTTCCCCGTTCTCATGGTTGGATAGTATTGGTGGTCTTTCCAAATGATTTCTCAACTCTTGAAAGGCTTTCTTACAATCTTCTCCTCATTCAAAGTTTTTCTTCTTCTTGATCACATTGAAATAGGGAATGCACCTATCAGTTGCTTTGGAGATGAACCTACTTAGGGCAGCTAACCTACCATTTAAACTCATTACATCTTTACTAGTTTTGGGCTCAGCCAAGTCCTTGATAGCTTGAATCTGGTCCGGACTGGCCTTAATTCCCAAAGCGCTCACAATATAGCCTAAAAACTTCCCGGAATGAACTCCAAAAGAGCATTTTTGGGGATTTAGTTTCATTTGATATTTTCGTAATACTTCGAACATTTATTTTAGGTCTTCAAAGTGACTTTTAGCTTCACAAGATTTTACTAGGGTATAGTTAACATAAACTTCCGTATTTTGACCGATCTGTTCCTTGAACATTCTGTTGACTAAGCTTTGATAGGTAGCCCTTGCATTCCTTAACCCAAAGGGCATTTCTTTGTAGCAGAAAAGTCCCCAATCGGTAATGAAACTTGTATGTTCTTCATCTGGTTTAAACATTGGAATTTGATTATATCCTGAGTAAGCATCCATGAGGGATAAAAATCTATGTCCACTAGTTGCATCAACCAACTGATTTATCCAGGGCAATGGGTAACAATCTTTTGGACATGCTTTTTTCAAGTCATTATAATCAATGCAAGTTCTCCACTTGCCATTCGGCTTCTTTACTGATACTGGGTTCGCTGACCACTTTGGGTAGAAGACTTCCCGGATGAATCCATTTTCGAGTAGATTTTTAACTTCCTCTTTTAGAGCATCGGACCGCACTTTATCCAATTGCCTCTTCTTCTATCTGATGGGGATCGCTTCTGCATTAATGTTTAGTGTATGGCACATAACCAATGGATCGATCCCACCCAAATTTGAATGAGACCATGCAAACACATCTCTATTGGATTGAAGAAACTGAATTAATTCTTTCTTCAAGATGTTTTCCAACTCCTTTCCCACTTTGACTGTTTTGGTTGAATCATTTGGGTCTACACGTGTCTCCTCAAGGTCTTTTATAGTTTTTACCCTTTCCACTTCCCTACGGCAATCAAATTCTGTAATGATTTCTCCTTCTTCCACGGAATTAGCATAGGTCCTCTTTCTCTTGCTTCAAGATGAAATGTACCTTTCAAACATACATTTATTAGTTTTATTAGATCTTACTTTTGCTTCGAATGTTGGATGTAAAAATCCATCATCCAAAGTAAGCAGAATACTCCCTCTTATATTGACCAAGCATTGCAAAGTACATCTCACGGGAGCTGAATTGTTCTCTGCGGATAGTGCCCTAACCCCTCTTAGTTAAGAATTTTACCATTAGATATTTTGGCAAGATAAAAGTGTCCACCTCATCAACTATGGGTCGGCCAAAGAAAGCATTGTAGTATGATGGTTGGTTGATGATTACGAAGAGAGTTTCTAAATTCCTACAGCATAGCGGTACTCCCATCTGCACTAGCAACTTCACTTATCCTATTGGAGTCGACCTCTTGTTGTTGAACCCAATGATAGGCTCAAGGCTGGGTTCTAGCTTATCTTTTGGGATGTCCATTTGATCAAAGGCATGTTTGAAAATAACATTGACTGCGCTACCAGTGTTTACAAGAATCTTGGACAATATAGATAGTCCAATTTGGATCGTGATCATGAGGGGGTCGTTATGAGGGTGATGGATCCCTTTATTCCTCTCTGGGAGAGTAACAACAAGATTTGACATCCGTACGTTAAGTCATGGACTTTTGTGTGGGGGCTCTTCTTGAATGGATAACACTCCCTCTCTAGCTTCTTCACTGTATTTGTTTCTGGCCCCCTTGCTTGTCCCTGCTGGGTGTGGTCCCTCATGGATTACATCAATCCTATTCACTGGTGGAGTGAAGCTTAATGGATCTTCTTCTTCCAAGATGTTGATGGTGTTAATAGGAAATTTTTGTGGACCATCACCAGTCTGTGGTGCCTTTTGCTTGTCTTGGATAAATTCCTTTAAATGCCCTTCATGGATTAGCTTCTGAATGATTCCAGCCAACACCTGACATTCATCAGTTTTATGACCATTTGCTTTGTGATAAGCACAATAGTCATCCCCTTCCTTTGTTTAGGATAATTTTTGGCCTTAACGAAGTCGGGAAGTTAACCGTCTCCTTGGTCATTGCATATATATAAGACAGTGGCTTGTTCAAAGCGATTGAATTAGTATTGGACTCCTCCCACCTTGTTCTTTTATGTCCCCGATCCGAACTAAATCTTCCACCTTCTTTTCTAGGATTAGCTTTCTTCTTAGCGAAATATAATTCATCCATTCGAATGAATTTATCAGCTTGGAAATGGAAGTCCTGCAAATCCTTACATCCATGCACAAAGAGTTCCTTCCAGAATGGTGTATTCTCTATATGCCCGGACTGCACTGCTATGAGCTTATCCTTGTCATTCATATCTTTAGCTTTCAATGCTTCTGTATTGAATCTTCTGAGGTAATCGCCAAGTGACTCCCCCTATCTCTACTTAATGTTTGCTAGAACAGTGTAATCAATGGTCGGATCCTTGCATATATAGAATTGGGCAGAGAATTCATAAGAAAACTGTTTCCATGAATAGATAGTCTTCTCGCGATATTTAGAGTACCACTTTGTAGCTGCTCCTTGAAGTGTTACCGGAAATAATTTGCATCGAACTGCCCCAGAGGCATTATACAAATCCATTTGGCTGTCAAATGCCATCAAGTGATCATCAGGATCAGTGGTACCATGATATTTCATGGTTAGAATCTTGACATAAGATGGGATAACCGCTAACACAATCTCATCAGTGAATGGTGCTACTCGTTCATTGTCATTCGCTTATTAATCCAGTGTTCTCTTTCCTTTTGCATTCAACATATCTTTGACTGCTTTTTCTGCTACATATTTCAAATAGGCTTCAGTGTCATGATAGCTTTTTCAATTTGGGTTGTATTCTTTTGAGGTCGAGCTTCCAGATTACTTGAGAAATTTATCCAGTATCCTTCTTTGATGATCAACTTTAATCGAAAGACGCTCCTTTTTCTTTGATGATGTCAGATCTATTTTTCTCTTGCCTTCATTGTTATAGGCTTTAAGATTTCTTCTTGGGGAGATAACCTCATCTCTAGTTGTTGGTTTTGCAGTTTTGGAAGACTTTTGAGACAGTGCTGCTTTGAGAAGCTCCTGCATTTCCAGCAATTTTTTCTCCAAGTTCTTTATTTTGATTGCATTTTCATCTTGTTGAGCTGGGGTTGACGGTTGCCCTTGCACAACTCCCTCCAAGTTGAAAGTTGGCATTATGTTTTCTTCTAAAGTTGTGGTGTGTACGGCTTCTTCATCGATTCGACTAAGCCTTTTAGATTTCATTTTCCTACACCAAGTTAAACAATCCCTAATTAGTCTATAAGGTAACCACAAGATCAGAGGTTTGAGCCCTCCTTCTAGTGCCAAAAACGTTAACATGAAAATTTGTCGATATCCCAAAGCTAAGTTGTTAATAAAAAATATTGTTAACACCTCAAAAGAAAGTTTTTAGAAACTACCAATCTCTTCGAAACCCCTTTCGAATGAGTTGATTAGGGAAGATTGCTTTCAAAGGGAGGCCTTATAGAAGTGTTAATTATAGTTAAGAAGCCCAATCAGCCCTCTAGAATAAAGGTTTAGGAGAGAACATCTCCTTTATAACCCCTTTCGAGTGGGTCGAAAGGGTCATTTGCATCGATCATTTATCTCTTTCGATTGTGTCGAAAGGATCATCCTGCCCCTAAAAGAAGAATTCACTTTTGACAGTATTGTTTGTATAATTTTGGAAAGAACTCCTTCGAAAGGGTTATATGTTTTGTAATATAAGCACTTCTTTCGAAGATATCCAACCAATTAGCATAACTTAGTATTCATGTGTCAAGTCCCTTTCGAAAAGACCGAAAGGGTGTTTACTCTTTCAAAATGGACTCGATGTACAATATACAAGTCCTATGTTCAATATGCAATAGAATAACATCTTAGACAATATAAGTTCCATGAACTTATTAACATTGAAACACAATCAACATCTTAGTTTAACATTTGATATCATGAAACATGATGATAATATAATTCGAATACACATTGTCTAAGTTGATCCCATTGCATTGCATACGTCAAATAAGAGTTAAGAAAATAAGTATGCATCATGTGCAATTGTTCATTAGTCAAGCTAATGGCTGAAATGATCTTTCTCGTATTCGAAATCTTTATTGTATCCATGCGCTTCCTCTTTTTTCATTTATCCAAATTGAGTTACAAGTAAGAGAGTTTTTCCCCAAATTAATTTAGGGTTACAAAGAATTGATTTTCTATGAAATGAGAGAAAGAATTTAGAATTATAAAATTCAGTCCCCCAACTTAGACCCCTAGGGTCGTACTTATAGATGTAGGTTGACCCTCTTTTGCGCCCATTCTTTCGCTTCAGTCTAAAGGCCTTCCTTCAACCTTCTGGGCACATCCTTTCGATGAGGTCGAAAGGCCTTCCTTCAACATTCTGCGCGCCTCCTTTTGATGCAATCGAAAGGCTTTCCTTTAACCTTTCTCATTCATTCTTACGCCTCCACCCTTTCTTATCAGACCTTTCAACCCAGTCGAAAGGATTACCTTGACAACCTTTCGCTTCTGTTAAAGTTGAGCACCCCTTTTACTTTTCTTTTTACTTCACTGCTTTCGACTTCATCAAAAGGGGGATAGGTACGCTCTCCACTTTGTGTTGCTATGCTATTGCAAGTAAGAGATGAGTTGAGCTTTCATATAGCTTTAAAAGGAATGATGGGTGATGATTGGATCTTTGCGAAAGGACACTTGGCCTTTATGTGGGGTTTTCATCATGTCTTCGAAGGATTCCAACTATTTCAAAAGGCTTGTTCTTGCCGAAAGGTTCGTATTGGAATCTTTTCTTCAAGTAGTAGATTGATAACGACGAAACCCACTATTTTGAAGGAATTGATTCTTGTGTGCGAGTCTATTATTCAATACCTTCGAAATGTGTTTCGAACCCATACTAGACTCTCTCATATATGTGGATTCAACTGCGTCGAATGGTCTAAATGAGGCGGAAGGGTAGCTTTGCTTTCTTTTCTACCCTTTCGAAAGCACTTTTTTCGCTTAACATTCGTAAGTGCACCAGGTGCTTGCGACTCCATCCTAACTCCTTCGAAAGCTTTCCCAATACCTTCAAAACACTATTTTTGAACTTTGGTGAAACCTATGTCTACAACTCTTGTGAAGCCCAGAACTTTTTATGAGCCTTCTTTCGTACCTTTATTTTTAAGTGAATTTTATGGTTAAAGTTGATATATTGTGAATAAGAGCAATATGGTATGGAAAGTCATACCTCACCACCCAATACATGTTAATATACTATTATCAATATGGGTGACTCCATTTATGTACAAAAAGGGTATGGGGATATTAGACTCAATAATATCCACATCACATAGACAACTATAGCAATCTTAAAAACCATCTAACAATAAGCCTTCTCTCGTACTTACAGTGCACTTGGTTATATATGATAACTAAAGTAACCACTGTCTAAAGGTCAACTACTACTCAATATTGAAGCTCCACAAATGCTCAAATCTATACCCACTTAAATGGCTAAGAACTAGACCCACTTAGATGGTCCATAGATATGGATACGCTTAGTGTATTCACAGTGAGCATCCCCACCTACTCCTTCTTTACAAGCTTACGTCAAAGCCTTTTAGTTATTAATGATTCCTTGGCACATGTACTAATAGTAGAACCCCTTTTTTCCACCCCACAAGTCATCATCACATAGGAATTGCCTACTCAGATGATCATGTTAGCTTCCTTCAGAAGTATACATCACTTTGTCACTATAGCATGGATCGGTACCGATCAATCATGGATTAGTACAAGTCCATGTACTTGGCCAAAATCAACTCTAGTCATCATACCATAACCAAACATGTCCAAATCTACAATCTTGATGGGTCGATGCCGATCCATACACTTAGCCAAAATTCATTCCATTGGCCTTGGATCGATCTCCCATGCCCACTAAGCTCCAAAAATACTATGTCCAAATTTTGGCATGGATCAGTGTCATCCATCACTTAGACAAATTTGGCTAAGTCTTTTGCCTTGGCCTAATTCTACTATCGATCTATCTCTTTACAGGCCTCTTCGATCTATGTGCATCCCTTATTTGTAGCGATCAACTCCAAACCCTCTGAAGTCGATCCATCAAAGCATATTCTACGGATATGGATCCTCCACCATAATGCAATCCATCGAATATTTCATTGCAACAACTTTCCCCATGCACTCAAGAATTATCGCCCAAAGAGTAAATATCTCCATTTCACTTAGCATGAGGGTTGTTCAATCATACACATGCAACCACAATAGTAGCAACTTATCATCCTATCAAGCATACAATCCATATAAATGTTCTAACCTAGACCTAACATACATATGTATATCCATATCATTCAAACATACGATCCAAAACACTTAAAATCATAAAAACAACATTTTTAATATCATTTTAAAATCGAGTCAAATCTGAAAATAGGGTTTTTACTATGTCAAATGGATCTAAAACACTTTTAAACATTTATTTCAATGTATAATGTGTAAGAGATCATAAACCACTTACCTATCGATGTAGAATTGATTAACTAATATAAAATCAAAGAAAATTGGAATCTAGGTAGCATAGGTTATAAAATTATCCCTTCCAATTGATGATTGATTGATCTTTAATGAATTCCTAGCTTGATTTGCCCTTAATGACTTGTTTATGACTTAAAATAGTAAATTTTAATGTAGATTTGGATAGAGATTTGACTAATAGAGGTTTAGATTTTGTTTTAGGAAGATGGAAAAGTGATTTAATGGTTGCACTAACCCTGAGATTAGCACAATTTGAAATTATAAATCTAACCAGAAAGTGGGTTAATGGGCCTAACGAAAAAAATCTATCTAAATCAACTTAAAACTACAATATCTCTTTAACAGCTGGGCCAAATTACCATTATGACCGCTTTGTATAACAAGAATTTATCATATCTCTTATTTTGAATAAGAATTATGTAACACACCATATTTTAGAGTATCATAATATGAGTAATTAATTAATTACACAATTAAACAAAATAATTTAAAAATAATTAAGTAAGTAAGTTCATTAATAGAAAAGGAAGTGAATGTAAAGATGAAGAGTTAGGGGAATTAATAAGACCGAGCTAGAAAAGTAATTTAACCCAAGCCCAAACTATTATCTTATAACAATTCCATCTTCTCATTTATTCTCCCATACTCTTACTCAAAAACAACAGCATAGGCCGACCATCATTTATAAGAAAAGCAAGAGAAAATCAATGTACAAAAGAGATGAATTCATCCCTAAAAAGAAAAGAAGATTTCAATCAAGATTAAATCCAAACTAGGAGAGTAAACTTTCTCTAATTCATTCCAAACCCCATTGGGTTTGGATTATATGCATTTATGGTGATTGAAAAGATGTTGAATGAGTTTTAAGAATTACGTAATAGTTTTAATTATGTTTGGGAATTAAATGGTTTTAACATGTATTAGGTTAAAATATGGATCAAACCTTCAACAATTAACTTGACATTTTTATATAAGGTTTATAACATTAACTTAAAGATGAGATTTTAATTTCATAATCTTTTGAAATTAGTTAAATTTTATATGAATTTTCTAAGTTAGGAAAATACTTAATTTTAGGTTTTAACTATTTAAAATATGTAAATTAACCATTTTGACCTGAAAATTTTTTATGAGGTAAAAAATAATTAATTGGATTTTTGTGAATTTTTAGGGATTTTTCTCATGTATATTTGAATGAATATGAATTATTTAGAAAAGGAATAGGTTAATCACAAATGGTAATTTAACTAATTAATTAAGGAAATAATTAGCAATTGTGGGCAAGAGCAACTTCATCTCTGATTTTCCTAAAAAGACAACTTTAAAGATTTGTGTTAACAAATGAGAATTCAACATATAATACGGTTTGGTAAAAAGTAAGTACTTTTAATGGTAATAAAATAATTTTTAAGTTAATTACAAAACTGTTACTTAAATAGCGATGGCTATTGAATGCTCAATTTTCGATGGCTTTTAAATGATGACATGCAATAGCTTCTAAGTTTTAACCACAATAGCTAGGATTAGTCAACTTGCGATAGCTATGATTTGTTGAACATGTGATAGCTTGAGAACTCAACATGCGATGGCTATAATTTATTATCATGTGATAGCTTTAAAACTTGGCATGTGATAACTTTGTAGATTTTTACGCTTAATAGCTTAAAATCTTGACATGTGATAGCTCAACCTACGATAGCTTTAGACATGGGCATATGATAGCTTAAGTTTTTGACACTCGATAGCTTTGAAGGAGAATGAGGTCTGCGATAAATATGAGTAATGGAATTTTCCTAAGAAAAGAATAGTAAGTTAAAACGGAAGTAACTTATTTGAAATTGGAAATTTGAGACTCGGCTTAAGAAATCTATGAGATGGCAAGTAGAATCATTAGATATAATAAAATGTTAGTGTAAGGCCTTAGTGGCAACCATATGTCTAAATATGACACTATATTCGATAACTTTAATGTAAGATCTCTTCATCATATTCACCCTTGCACCAGTTCATTTTGGCACCATTTTGTAGTCCTCTAGCTCACGCAAGATTGTAGTTCATTTGAAATCCTTGTTGCACCATACCATATTTCCAGTTTTGTAGCACGTTCTGCCAGTTGTGTGTCTCATTTCCCTTATCTTTGCACTTCAGTGCATTACAACAATGCTTCACAACAGTGTATCTCATCACAACAATGCATCTCACCATGCAGCAGTAATAACCTACTGACACACTACAGCAGTAACACCACTTCTTGCACCACCTTCCATGCAACAATAACAATCTCTTAAGCTCTATTCCTTGCCCCAACCTTATGACCTCACACAACATCAATCGCTGGCTATACCACATTGTTCGTCACTATTTGATTAGTCGCTCATCTGTTATTTCTCCCTTAGGTAGAGCTACCTCGACTTGCTAGGGGATCCCTGTTATGCATCCCTCATGTCTACTTCAGCCCCACAAGTCATATGCACATTCACTATTTTAGTGGAGTATCATCCACTAGTTGTTTTTGTCAGTATAAATGCTTATAAATATATTCTTTAATCATTTTTACCATTCGCATTTTGTTGATCATCAAAGCCATGATCTTGCATATTTGTAATTGTTAATTCCAATCAAAAATTTGTATGGATTTTGGTTTTATACTTAATAAAATTACAAGTGCTCTACTCATGACAGGATCACTCTTTTACAAAAAAAACTAGTGTAAGGTCATAGTGGGAACCATATGTCTAAACATGACATTATATTCGACAAATTCGATGTAAGACCTTAGTAGAAACCATATATCTAAACATGACATTATATTCAGTAACTTTAATGTAAGACCTTAGTGGTAATTATATGTCTAAATATAACATTACATTCGGTAATGTTGGTGTAAGCCTCAGTGGCAACCATTTGTCTAGAAATGATATTATATTCGACAACATAAGTGTAAGGCCCTAGTAGCAACCTAATTATCTATTCATGATAAAAATGAGAAATTAGGATAAAAGCTTGAGTGACAACCTAAAATGTCCAACATCAACATTAAAATGGTAAGAATAAGACCTATGTGGTAATTTAAAATAAACCAACTATAAAAACTAGTCAAAATAGGCCGTGGAAGAAAATATCGCACTTATGTTAGAATTAATGATTTGATTTCGATCATTATGTGACATTTATTTCAAAGCATAACATAATAGATGTTGATTTAATTAGTGAGGGGAAAATCTATTCCATGCTTCAATAGCGTGGTCTCACTATATGATGTGTTATTCAGGGTAAAATATCACTAACATGACGCTTTATGTCTAACTCTGGTTTTTATTATTTCTTATAAACTCACATGTACCCATTCGAGCAAGCTAAGTTTACGGCATAGATAGATTGCTTTTAGAAAAGACGAATAAAAGCTTTAAAGATGAAGCATGATGCTTATTTGCTAATAAAAGTCGTTTTAAATTTCCATTATTGTAAAACTAGAATGTAATACTGGTCAATTATGCATGGTGGCATCTTCATATATCGGGCATGACACAACTATTTATGTTATTGTATTTAACCCTGCATAGGAGAGAACTAAGTTAACAAGTATGTAATGAGTTAGTGTAAGATAATTTATGAAATGAAAACATTTAGCTGCTATGTTTACTTGATGTTATTGAGAGAAAAACTGATAACGTTTTATCGCTTGAAAATAAATTTGGTAATGACTGCAACATCATCGGCATTCATTTTTGGATCTCAAAATGGAAGATGTTTCAACTTGGTATCAAAGCTTAGGTTAGGTTACACTTAATTAAAAAAGAGCTAAGTGTAAATTAGATAATTAGAAAACAAACACATTGGGGAGGGTACATGCTTTACATATAAGGACTTTTATTTTGATATAGATATATAGGTGGATATATTTATCCTTCCACTATTGTCCTTACTCTCTTAACTTCCATTTCTCATAAACACATGCTTAAGTAGAAGAATGGAAATGCAAAGGGGACATTGAAGTTAGGAGGCATAAGAGAAAATGCTAATATAGTGTAACGACCCAAAAACATTTAACGGTTTTAATAATGTAATTAACTGAAATTTTGTGAAAATTTAAACAATTGAATTGAGAAATAAAAATTTGATATTTGGTATGCGTCTGTTTAGACATAGCAAATGGTAAATTTTTATTTGATAATATGAAAGTTAGTTCTGTTGTGTAATTTTCAATTTCAATATTAAATCAGTTGAAATTAGATGAAAATAAAGTGTTTTTCAAAATCTGAATATCTTTATATAATAAAAATGTAAATCATTTTCCGAGTGAGACGTCATATTTCGTTTCGCCAAATTTGGACTTCTCTATCTTCGTTTATCTTATTTTCGGTGTTTTAGCAGCATTTTTGGTACCCAATATCGACTTTTGATAGGATGGTCGTATCACTGATATATGTGTATCATTATGTTCGTCACGTCGTGCTGATCTCTGTAGTATATTTATTTCTGCATTTTGAGGTCCGGTACGCGACGGAAACGATAAAACTGTGCGTCGTATCGGTACCGAAATGTGTGACTTTTGGGATTTCCTAGATTTTCAAATTTGAAACCGTGCAACCCTTGCCATAATAATAAATTGCTTTAAATTTTTCAGCTTAATCACTAGGCGACCGTTGGCATTTCTTTCACTTTATATTTATTCTTCTGCCTGCTATTTTATTGCTCTAGGTCAAATATATTTGCTTCTCTGCCTATTCATCATCCTTCGTTACCATTCATTTTTCTTACCTTTCTTTTCTATTCGTTCCATCATTCTCTGGTTTTGATTTATATATTGGTTCGTTTAAATTCTTTTCATCTTCTGTTCCTTCTGCTCATTTATAAAAGAATTATAAAATAATATATATTAACTTCCGTGCTTTTGTTTCCTGAAGCAATTGTTCTCGCATATGCCTCACCCCTCACCCGCTCTCCTTCCTTCCACCATGGCTGCAGCCATGCCGATGTCGCCCGTGCACTGCCCCCTCTTCCCTACGCCTGACACTTTTCTTTCCCCTTCAAACTCGAAGCTAACCCACAGCCGCTTCTTCACCGACTCCAAGCACAGCCACGGCAGCCCATCCCCTGATCATCTCCACCATAGTAACCCACCACTTCACCGGCCTCCACCCTCTGGCCTTCCGATGCCGAACACCCCACCTAGCAGTGTCATATCTCCTACCCAAACACTTCAAGCCTCCCCTCCGCCCTCTTTCCTCACCGCACCAGCCTCAGCCACACCCATGCGCACCCCCAGCAGCTCGCCGAGCATCTTACCCGAGCACCCTCTGACCGATCACAACATCTCCATTTTGTCGTGCCTTCTTTTGCTTTAGGTAGGTATATAGATTATATATATATAGTTTATATTATAAGTTTGGTTTTTGTTTTGTTTGTTCTCGTGATATCTTTATATTGTTTGAAACCAGCCACTGCAGTTACTTTATGTAACTTATAAAATATATAAAGATATTTCAATAACTTGATTTGTTTTATATTTCATGTATTATGTTTATATTTCATAAATATGTGTGTGTTGAAATTTTCGAGAAATGCTGCTGGTTACTATGTTCGCAGTATTTGTATTCTATGATTAAGGTATGTACGCATACATATTTTGTCATTACCAATTTTTTTAGTATTGTTTAAAATATAACGTATATGGATGTTCTAAAATATACATAGATTTTAAATTATAATTTTGTATAAGTTGTACATAAGCTGTGATATAGAAGTTTGTGTAAGTGATGGTATGTTAGTTTATATATATATATATATAAGTTTACGTTAGTTATTTGGCATATTAGTTTATATACTATGTCTATATTATAAGTGTATAATAGTTACAAGTTATATAAGTTATATGTAACCAATTTGTTTATTGTTTATATAAAAATATAAGTTTATATATGATCTTTTGAGTTCAAAAATATAGTATAATAAATTAAGTTTATATTGATTTTTATAATTATTGATTTTAAAATATAAAAAGTATGTAAGTTTATATATATGTTTACATATTAGTCTATATATAAGTATACGTGAGTCTGGTTTCAAATATATATAAATAGAGATTTCATTTTATAGGTTTTAAATTGATTTTTTTTAGAAAAATAATATATATATATATATACATAAATATATAACATATACTTTGTTTCATCGATCTCTAGTCCCATCTTGACTTACTTTCTCAATATCAAATTTGTTGTAGCAAATCCTAGCTTGTCGATGTTCCGCTTGTTCATGTCGTATCCGTGCCCGTGTGCGTATCTGTATCCGTTGCTTCTCATTCCTGTTATTTCTCTAAGCCTCGAAAGGTGAGCAATCACTCACGGTTAACATTATTATATTTAATAAATTTAATCCACATTGAAATGACAATTGAAATATGCTGTTAAATTTGAACTGCTTATTATTTAATTGTTATATGTGATATGCCATTATCTGTTATCTGTTCACCTATGACATCTGACACCATAATCTGTTATGTATATTATAATTAAAGGGTAAGTTTGGCTAACATCCCTAATAAGTTTCAAAATAAACAAAACATCCTTCACATACAAAACTTACATTTCCGCCCCCTATTTTCAAATTCGCGCAGGCAAAAATACACAAATACCCTTTACGTTTTTAACATTTCAAATGCGTATAACTTTATGTACAAAAACCGGATCAACAAACCGTTTTCACCAAAAAATCACAAATTTTATGATCTTTGAAATGAGATCCATTGTTGATATCAAAAATTCATATTTGTAGTAAATATGCAATTATTTCAAATATTTGCAGACAATTCAGCAACTTTTAAACCATTTTTATTTTTTTTGAAATTTACAAAATTTACAAATAATTGCAGATATTTCTGCAGCTATATGGTATAGTTGCATAAATGTCAGCAACTATTGGGTATAGTTGCAGAAATTTATGCAACTATACGGTATAGTTGCAGAAATATCTGCAACTATTGCATATAGTTGCAGACATTTCTGCAACTATTGCATATAGTTGCAGAAATGCAACTATTGCAAATAGTTGCAGAAATATCTACAACTATTGCACATAGTTGCAAACATTTCTGCAACTATTGCATATAGTTGCAGAAATGCAACTATTGCAAATAGTTACAGAAATGTCTGCAACTATTGCATATAGTTGCAGAAATATCTGCAACTATTGCAAATAGTTGCAGAAATGTCTGCAACTATTGCGTATAGTTGCAGAAATATCTGCAACTATTTCATATAGTTGCAGAAATGCAACTATTGCTAATAGTTGCAGAAATGTCTGCAACTATTGCGTATAGTTGCAGAAATTACTGCAACTATTGCTTATAGTTGCAGACATTTCTACAACTATTGCTTATAGTTGCAGAAATGTCTGCAACTATTGCGCATATATTTGCAGAAATTTGTTGCGATTATTCATAACTGCAAATATTAAGAATATCATATTTCATAAAAAAAATTGATTCATCTTTAATTTAATTGCAGTTTACCATTAAATCGAAAAATAAGAAGAAGATTCAGCTCCACAGCGAAACGCAAGGGTAATTTGGGAAAAAAAAAGTGGAAAACAGAAACAGGGATGTAGAAAATATATATTTTATGACAGGGACCAGCTTTGAATTTAAGTTCCGTTTTAAGGATGTGTGGCTAATTTTCACATAATTAAATTTGTTACAGATGATATATGCCTGTTGTTGATATGTTATATTATTATCATATTTGTTCTCACTCTGCAAGTTCCGTGTTAGTTTAGAATTCCCTATGGGTTGAAATGATACATACCCGAACGATCTTGTAGAATAGGGGAAAATCGTTTGGGTTGAAATGAAAAACCCAAGCGGTTTTCATTGATTTTAAATTTTGGGATTGTGAGTTGAAATGATATATACCCGTAGGTATTTAAATTGCGGATTGAAATGATAAACATCTGTATCACTTGACCATAGGATAGAAAATTGTATACGAACACCGTTGGTCTATATTTTGAAATGATTTCAAAAGTTTTGAAAGGAAACATATGGGTTTTAATAAATATTAATTTTTAAAATATGATATATATAAATGTTATTTTTATATATGTCTAAATTTTAGATTTTTAAAATTATATGTTTTGTAAATTTTAAATTTATAAGTTAGTTTTGAAAATATAATTTTTAAGATTTTACTTATAATTTTACTATTTTTTAATATATAAAAATAGATTTAATATAAAATAAATTTAATAATAAGATTTAATTTGATAAAATTTAATTTAAGTAGTATATAATATGTTTAGGTATTTATTTAAATTTATATTTTAAAAATAGATTTTGATAACTGTAATAATAGAGGTTGGGAAGATAAATTAATGTTGACTGGGAATTTAAATTAGTTAATAATTGAATTTAAAGACATGAAATTATTGATTTTTGAGATTTTGGAAGATATTATTTTATAAATTGATTTGAAAAAAAAAGTGATTAAATGAATATTTTCAACTTTAAAAAAATATTGAGACTGGATATTTAATATTGATTTAAATTTATAAATTGATATTTTATTTAATTGTTATTAAAATGATTAAGGGAATATTTTCCAATTTGAATAAAATTAAAGTTAAATATTGAAATATAAATGAAACTTATATCGAAATTTTTGAATATTTAAACCTTGAATCTTATTGGAATTGAAATGATAGTACAAACTTGGATTTGAAATCGATAAAAAATTGAAATGGTTTATTTAGAATTTGAATTGAATCTTTAACCCTTTAAATTGAAGTGTTGAACAGAGATTTATTTAAATTGAATTTTGGAATTTAAGCTGATTTGAATCGATTGGTGAAATTAGAGGAACTACTTTTATTATATAAAGTATTTTAATATATATAAACTAATTTTATTATATAAATTATTTTTATATATCAACTATTCTAATTTTTAACTATTTTAATGTATATACTATTTTCAATATCTAAACTGTTTAAGTAGAAAGTGTTATGATTTCAAAAGTGTTATGATTTCAAAAGTGTTATGATTTCAAAGGTGTTATGATTTTGAAAGTGTTATAATTTTTAAAGTGTTACGATTCTGGAAATGAATATTATTTAAAGTGAAAAATGATAAATTGATATGGTTTTGAAATGAATATGATTTTGATATGAATACGAACTATTTGAAATGAAATGACCATGGTGTAAAATATGTGTTTGGTTGTTAAAGAGACCGGGATCAGATATTGTCATACTCTCTCCCAATACCGAAAACCACTTTAACAACTGTGTACGTGGTGGAGATTCCAGAACGAAGTAGGATGGTTTGAAGACAATTCTATATGGTATTTACGTAGCCTAGACTCCCGTGAGTCAGCTTGATGTGGCTAAAACAAGAGATATACCGGGCCAAGTGAGGTCATTCCTCTGATCGGGCACATTTCTTCGATATCATTCTATTGATTTTGTGATTTGATTGAGTGCACCTTTGATTTGAGAGTGTGTCACGAGGTGGGCGGTAGTAGCTGCTATGCGTTACCACCAGTCCGGGAGTGCAAATGGTATATCTACCCTGGCATTGCCTCGCGTCCTTGTCACATGCAATATCGCGCCTTCTACGAGTTTGTTTTTATGTCGTACATATGGAGTGCTCCCTGATAGCCTACTTGCGAGAGGAGTTTACAGTATTTGTATAGACTACGGCATTATATAAAATGTGTTAAGGGGAATATGGGTAACACCTTAACGCTATTTTAATACTTTACTTTACTATAGACATAGTATAATAGCGTATATTATTACATAGTGGATAGTTCCACGGATCCTTAGAGGATGGCTATCCCAAACCTCCTTTAAGTTACTTATATTTCAGTTGACATTTCACTTGAGTTGAATTTACTATTTAAGAATGTTAATCCTGACTCGAGTGTTTTGTGTTTAGCTTTATGCTCGAGTCAGACCGAGTGTCACAGCATTTGAGACTCACCTTTGGAGTTGGAGCTTCACTTGGAGATCCACCTATATCTATTCAACTTTCAGCTATCCAGTTGTTTTGTTCAGACTTGTCGTCTGTTTGTATTCGAGACTACATTGTATTTGAGAAATTTTGTTGTATTTTATTTCAAACTCTGTTGTTTATATAGTAGCTTTATGAACTACTATTTATCTATTCCGCTGCTTATTGTTGTATTACTCTGTGTTTGTGATTCTGTGATTAATTTATTTACTGTATATGCTGAGTTTTGCCAAATATAAATTAACAATCTGTTGTTTTGAGCAATTCAAGTCCGACATATATGGATGTGAATGGTTCGAAATACTGGGTCGTTACAGTTGGTATCAGAGCTCTGGTTTAGGCAAAACTTAGCATATGGAGTAAAAATTTAATTACATAATCACCTACGTTCGAGCTTGAATTTCTTCCTCTTTGATTCAATTTTCTTTTGAATTTTGGAACGTTCTCTTCATTCTGAAAATTCATTCTTTTCTTCTCCTGTTCGCGTTCTTCTGATACTGGAGCGTCCCATAGCTCCAACCTCAACCGTCAACTTCATCCTTTGTGTGACTAATCCCATCGGCGGTCCCGCGAACCTAATATGATTTGTAAAGGGGTGAAACTCCTTTACAACAGGCATTGATTCACCAGAGATTTCTACATCCTTGGTTTTGATGCTGTTATCTTTAGCTAAGCCCGAACCGTTCTTTAGTAGACTACCCGGGTAATTCTCTTGTGATCGAATGTCGATTGCCTCAGGATTTGCAGGCAGTTTTATCTGTTCGCTTGATACTCAGCTTAGTGATCTTGACTCCACCGCTGTTGTCCATATCTTTCTGGATGTCTTAGGTGAAGTCACTCCTCTCCCTCTCAAGCGGGAAATTTAATTTCCGCATCGAATCTTATTCCTGGGATCTCGGTTGACCCAGTTAAGGTCGCCCGCGATTAATTAAGTCTATCAATCCTTTCTCTTTTGTGACCTAATTATCTTATCTTCCTTTCTAGTTATATTTGTAGTTGAATTCTTTTTGAGTAAGGTCCCTCTAAATTTGAATCCCTATCTTCGTTTTGAAATCCATTCTTGTATCATCCTGTGAGGGAGTGCATTTGAAATTAATATTAAAATGTTTTATATAGTGTTGTTTGAGTTGTTAAGGCTGATTTGGGGTTTCGATCGATCCGTCTGGCCCACGCTATTGATAGGAATTCCAAAACACTTGAACAGAGCAAACTGACACAATATTATTTTCAAAATTTGTAAATGGAATAAATTTACGAATGATTTTATTATATATATAAAGGTATAATTTTTTGAAATTAAATAGTTAAATGTATTGGTTGTTAGAAATGATAATATTTGATTACCATTTATTGTTTTGTAAACCATTGACTATTGCAACATGATATAAATAAACGAAATTATAAAACATGGTTTATAAATTGATTTGGAGTTGAAATGAATTTAAATTAAGCATTTGAGAATTAAATTTATGGTATTTTCAGAAGTTTGGTTTTAAAGTTTTGGAATATATTAGTTGAAAGTATTTTCGAATGGAAATTATTTCAAAAGAATAATTTTAAAAGAATTAAGTCTGTACGTTCTTCGTTGTCGTTGGAAAATAATTTCAGTGATGACTGCAGCATCATCGACATTCATTTTCGAGTCTCAAAGTGGAGAGGCCACGTAGCAGCTTTGCTACACTTTTGTTTTGAAAAAATGGGTTTGATTTAAATTCCTTGTGTATAAATTGATTTATAAAATATATATGTATATAATTATTTCAAAATAGTTTGAAGAGAAATCGAGAATTTGAATCTTAAGTTATACTAAGAAATGGTTTCAATTATTGAAATAAAGTGAATTTTTTTGAATAATTGGAATATCTGGAAAGAGAAATGAATTTATAACAACTTGAAATAGTTGAATTTGAATAAAACTTATTTGTATAATACTAAATTGCATTCTAATATATATAACTTACCTAAAATATTCAAGAAGTTAAAATGTTAGGGTGATTATATAATTAAGGTTATACAAGAAGAAAACTTAAGTAATAAATTGGTTCAAACTAAAGTCTAGCTTAATATAAACGTTGTAAATAAAAGGAAAATTTGTATAGTATTTGATTACACTCAGAACCTTAATATAACTTACCTAGAAATAGTTAAATGTTAATGAGAATAGGTAATTGAATAATATACAATATAAATGTGAGCAATAAGATGTCCAAAAACGATATTTTGTTAGGAACTTATAAATAATAAATTGAATAATGAATTAAACAATAAAAAGAGAATTAATTGGTTGAATAATAAATGGTTATAATACATGTTTATACACTTAATATATGTGTAAAATATGTCAAGTGGAATAATGTTATCCTGCCTTTTGGCAAGGCCGTGACACCAAGGAATTGACTAGTAATCAATGACGGCCCGTCCTAGAGAGTAGTTATACACAGACTCACTATGGATATCGACGAATTTTGTCCGAGTCCGGATCAAGCCAAAATTGGTAGGACATGACAAGCTAAGCCATGAGAGCCAACGTTCCAAATCTCAAGTCAATCCGAGTTCGTATGCTCAAGTTATGAACGATACAAAATTGGACAAAAATCAATCACCGTTCGACTCGCTCCCTTCGACTCGCTCCTTTCAACTCGCTCCACATCCCTCAGATGCCAACTTCGACTCACTTCACAACACTCAGAAGCGACCACTTCGACTCGCTTCGCTCAGAGGCCAACCTCGAGTCGTTCAGGTTCGACTCGCTTCGCAACACTCAGAAGCGACCGCTTCGACTCGCTTCGCCCAGAGGCCAACCTCGAGTCGTTCAGGTTCGACTCGCTTCACAGCCATCAGAAATACCTACTTCGACTCGCTTCGCTCAGATGCCCTCTTCGACTCGCTCCATTCGAACCACTGATCGACTCCATCAACTTCGACTAAATTGGCGAAGCCACTGCTCAAACCTCTCAGGACGCTCCATTTCGACCCGCTCGACCAGTGCACACTTCGACTCGCTTGATCTGGGCACACTTCGACTCGCTCGAAACAACATCAATGGCAGAGTGAGATTCAGGCGCCACGTCACCGAGTCGAATGGAAGCGAGTCGAAGACGGAAGCGAGTCGAAGGAAACAGCCTACCGAAAACCTCATTTCGTATCGATCATATCTCCCAATCTACAAGTCCAAATGCTATAAAATTTCACAGAAGACCACGTGCATGCTAAAGAATGTTCACGCCAAATTTCGACTCCATTGGATGAAATCTTGATAGAGTCGAAATCTGTTCGTGTCGATCACGGATCGGACCGAAACTTCACGGGCTTGGGCGTGCAGGCCTGGTCACGTGCCAGCTGTGTAGTTAATGCCCCGCTATTACCCCGCTATAACCCCGCTATATCTCATAGCGGATTTCTGCCGCTACGATATTTTCATATAGCCCCAAATATAGCCTTTCCGCTTTAAGCCCCGCTATTTCCGCTATATCCCGTTATTTCCGCTATATTCTGATGTTTCCGCTATATCTTCTTTAAAAGAAATGAATTAAAAAATGATATTTATACATTATAAAAATTATGAAATTAATTAATTTAATTGATTTTTTAATATATTTTCAGAAATGAAAATACTCTAATATACTACTAAATTCAATTATGTTATATAACAGTTTTACGTTTATTTACAGTATATTCGCACATGTTTTTATTTAAAATTATTTATGTACTAATTATAATTCAATTGAATGTTAAATTTTCACTTAATTACCATTTATATATTTGTAAAAACATTAAGTATGAGTTTTATATGCTATTTTAGAGTCATCCGCTATATCCCGCTATATCCTCGTTGTATCCCCGCTATGACTTTTTGCACCTCCGCCGCATTGAGTCTGCCGAGCGCTTTAACTGCACAGCGTGCCAGAGAGGGTCTCCCGAGATCTGAGCGAAATATCAGCCTCCTACACCTATAAATAGACCCCCAAAGCCAACAGAAAAGGGGTTCTTATTCCTTTTTGAGATCTCCAACGCCCGGACTCCGCCAGATCCAGATCTGAACTCAATTGCTGCTGCCACCAACAAACTTCAGTGCTGCAAATCATAATTGCCCATTGTAAATCATTGAATTCACTTGTAAACACAAAAGAAAGATCAATAAAGCAAACTACTTCATAGTGGACGTAGGCAATACGCCGAACCACTCTAAATCCTTGTGTCTCCTTGCACTTTAATTATTCTCATTTCTGAAATTTGGAGTTTTTGTTAGATAAATCCTCTTTTTACATTTAATTTCTTCACTTTATCTCTTCAAAGACTTCCAAAGAGTGTTGTGCCCAAATTTGGTACAAACACTTTGGTGCTTTCACCGAGAATTGAAGTCAGTTTTTCTCCTGCTCTTTGGATCTCCTATCTATATTGGATTGCATAAATCTAAGAAGAAGATCCAGATCTAGAACTTTGAAGCACTTCCATTCTATTCAGATTTGCAATCAGATCTAGGAAAGGACTTCATTAATTCATTATGGTAAGCACACGTACCACTTCTGCAGCTGCTGAACAAGGAGCACGGGACCGACAAAATCCCGTGCAATCACCTCCATCCAACCAAAATGCTGCGGGACCTTCAGATCCATCAGGTCCCATCTCTAGACAAGAATTCCAGACATTGCTTCAAGAGTTGACTCAAAGTCGACAGCAGCTAACTGAACAACTACGCGCCAACACAGAGTTGACTAACCAGTTAAATCACCAAAGGCGAAGAAGATCCAGAAAGACCAAGGTTCTCATTCTTCCACAGAAAGTTCAGCCTCCTCCGATGGCCAAACCAGATCCACACGTCCACGGCTAGGTGTAAGCTACACCCAAGCCATGGGACACCAACCTGCTTCGAACCTTGGGCAACCTAGAGCTTGACCCTCCGCTAGCCTCCGTACAGAACCTTCAACTCGAGGAGGAGCTGCTCCTTACCATGTTACCGGCAAAATTGCTACTACCACCACCGCCGGACGGGGAGGTGATGCTAGAAGCTAAGCTGATCCTCAACGTAACCAATGAGAGCAGACTCCTGAGCCTTATGTCAATGAGGATGTTGAACCAAGGAAGTGAGGCACGGACCGTCGACCGCGTTCGGTCCAGACTCGCGATGTGGAACCCGACCACACCTTGGCACAACATGCTCCAAGTACCCGATCGCAGGATATACCAGCAATGATCCACTAAATGATCCGTGAAAGTCAGGATCTTTCTAATGACGACTGGGGAATCTCCCGGAGTCATACCCCTTTCACCAATGACGTTTTATATGCTGAACCACCTCGGCACTTCAGGATGCTAGCTTTGCCAGTTTATGAAGGAAGTTCTGATCCCAATCAACACGTCCTGAAATACGAATGGCTGATGAATGCTGCTAGAGCTGATGACGCAGTAAAGTGCCGTAGTTTCCCCATTTCCCTAGGGGGCATCGCTACCATGTGGTTCACTCGTTTGCCACCTCGATCCATCTTTAACTTTGACCAGATGGCCACCAAGTTCGTCGAACAATTCTGTATGCACGTGGCGAGGCCTAAGGACGTTAACACTCTGTCTAGTGTTACACAAGCTCCTGGAGAAACACTTAGACGTTACTTGGAGCGATTCCATGCTGCGTGTGCAGAAATAAGCAATCCCAATGATAACTCTATCCTGATGGCACTGACTAAGGGGATTGATGTTGATTCCGAGTTCGGAAATTGGTTAGCGGGGAAACCACCTGCGTCATTGGACCATTTCTATTCCAAGGCAGCCCAATTCCTGAGAAGGGAGGATGCGAAACAGTCTAGGAAGCAGGATGACGCAGGGCCCAACATCGAAGGAATACAAAGTAACATCGCTGTTAAACAATCCGGAGATAGTTCTGGGAAAATTCAAATGAACGTACAAAATAAACAGAGTCAGCAGAGAAACAATGGAAATCAGAACAAAAAACGCGATCAGAATCGTGGTCCATGGCGTAGAGCTTCCATGTACGATAATTACACTCCATCGAACACATCATTGGAAAATGTGTATTTGCAGACCTACAATACCATGCAGTACAAGAAACCTGCCCCAAAACCGCCAACTGAGAGACAAATCCAAACAGGAAAATTCTGTAGATTCCATGAGAGTTATGGCCACAACACCAATGAGTGTCGTCACCTACAAGACCTTATTGGAAAACTGATACGTGAGCGAAAGCTGGATCAGTATGTGCAGGCGCCGCAGTCTGGTGGTGCGGACCCATCAAACCAGAATCGTGCGCCGAATCAGGAAAGACAGGAGGAACCTGCTCGTGCAAGCGGGAGGTTAGTTATCAATACGATAAGTGGTGGTCCTCACCCAGCAGATCGAAGCTGGAAGGAAATGGAGTCGTACGCTAGTTCTATCAGGCATGCGGACTTTGAGTGTTGCAGTAACTTTGATGAAGGAGCTCCGGCCAAGCAATAGAAGACGATGACGGATGACATCGTGTTCAGGAACAGAGACGCTGTTAAAGTCGAAGCCCCCACTATTGATCCACTGGTCATCTCGGCATAAGTAGGTCCCGCTTGGATGAAGAGGATCTTAGTTGACAGTGGGAGCTCTGTGAATATTTTGTTCAAGCGAGCTTATAATCAAATGAAAATGGAAGCCACGGACTTGAAGCCTTGTCAATTCCGAGTTCATGGTTTCAACGGAAGTGCCACTATACCCACCGGAATGGTGGAACTGCCAGTAGAGTTGGGAGTTGGAGAACGTCGGAGAGTACGGATGTTGCAGTTCATTATTTTGGACATAGACTCCCCTTACAATGCTTTCTTGGGCCGACCGGCCCTCGCTGAATTCAGGGTAGCCATTGCCCCGTGGTGTTTGACTTTAAAGTTTCCCAGTGATCATGGAATAGGAATCATTCATGGAGATCAGGCTGCTGCCAGAGCCTGCTATGTTGCTGAGCTGCGGGAGGCGCAGCGAAAGGAAAAAGGTAAAGGCGTGGAGGAATCTCTCTACGTCCGTTCAACCGATAATTGACAATTAACGCCCGGGCCCAGGCTCGGGCACCCCAGCCAATTCCTCAAGGATCTTGACCCGAGAGAAACTGAAGACGAAGGAGAATCTAAAGAAAGTCAAGCATCCCCGGCCGAACTGACGATTGATGTCCCAATTGACAATAACGATGATTCGAAAATGATAAAGATTGGATCCCAGCTAAACCAGCAAACTCAGGAGGAATTGGTTGAATTTCTGCAGGCAAATCTTGATGTATTTGCCTGGACACATTCTGATATGTGTGGGATCTCGCCATACATCGCGAGCCACACTCTGAACATTGACCCGCGGCATGTCCCGGTCAAACAAAAAAGGCGCGGTATGGATCCAGAGAGATCTGCCGCACTTAAAGAAGAAGTAGAAAAGCTTGAAGCGAACGGATTTATTCGAGATGCGCTATATCCTTAATGGTTGTCGAATCCCGTGCTCGTCCGAAAGCTGAATGAAAAGTGGAGAACATGTGTCGATTATTCCGATCTGAATAAAGCATGTCCCAAATACAGTTTCCCACTTCCCAGAATTGATCAGCTAGTAGATTCGACAACTGGGCATGAACTCTTATCCTTCATGGACGCGTACTCTGGTTACAATCAGATACCGATGCATTTACCCGATCAGGAACATACCAGCTTCGTGACCAACCTGGGACTTTACTGCTGCAAGGTTATGCCATTCGGACTCAAGAACGCCGGAGCCACTTATCAACGATTGGTCAATCGGATGTTTGCCAATCAAATCGGGAAAACAATGGAGGTATATGTAGACGACATGCTTGTGAAGTCACGACTCTCCAACGGACATGTTAAAGACCTAGAAACTATGTTCAACATACTTCGAGAATACAAAATGAAGCTCAACCCACTGAAATGTCAGTTTGGAGTTGCATCCGAAAAGTTCCTTTGGTTCATCGTTAACGCTCGGGGAATCGAAGCCAATCCCGAAACGATTTGGGCAATCAGAAATCTTGAAACTCCTAAAACTATAAAGCAAGTCCAGAGTCTCAATGGGAAGGTAGCGGCATTGAGCAGGTTCATTTCAAAGTCCACTGACAAATGCATTCCCTTCTTCGATCTAATCCGAAAAGGGAAACGAAACTTTGAATGGACCACGGAGTGTGAAGGCGCTTTCCAAGCACTAGTTCAACATCTATCCACACCACCAATACTGTCGAAGCCTATTGATCATGAGAAGTTGTATGCATACTTGGCGATATCAGAAAATGCTATCAGCGCTGCCTTGGTTCGAGAAGAAGATGGAATACAGAAGCCAGTGTACTACGTCAGCAAACGATTGACTAGGGCTGAAAGGAACTATCCAAAGCTAGAAAAGTTGGCTTATTGCCTTGTAATCGCATCAAGAAAACTCCGACCGTATTTCCAAGCGCATCCCATTGTTGTTTACACCGACCAGCCGTTACGACAGGTCCTTTTGCGGCCTGAGACGTCTGGTAGGTTACTCAAGTGGAACATTGAACTGAGTCAGTTTGATATTACGTACACTCCAAGACGAGCAATCCAAGGATAAGTCCACGCTGATTTCATAGCTGAGTTCACCGTTCTAGAGGACTTGCCCAAAACTAGTAAATCCCCCGCATATGTCTGGAAGCTGTATACCGACGGTGCATCGAACGACCGGTGTTCGGGCGCTGGTGTTGTGCTCGAAACCGCCGAAGGTCGATCTATATGCTACGCTTTGAAGTTTGACTTTCATGCAACCAATAATGAAGTTGAATACGAAGCCCTCTTAGCTGGCTTGAAACTCGCCAGAGATCTGAAAATTATCGCTGTGGAAATTTATTGTGATTCACAATTGGTTGTGTGTCAAGTACGGGGAGAGTATCAGGCAAAAGATCGAAGGTTGGCTGCTTACTTAGCTCGAGTTCAGGAAATACTGAATCAGTTCGATTACTACGCCATCTATTGTATACCTCGGGAACGCAACCAAAAGGCCGATTCATTGGCAAAGCTAGCCAGCACAGGTGAAGCTCAACAAATGGGACTCGTTCCCGTAGAAACGCTATCTTCCCCAAGTATCGACCGGACAGAAATAAACCGAGTATGCGAAACCGTTCCCAAAAAGGATTCATGGATGACACCACTTAGAAATTACATTGAGCACGGAACCCTGCCAGAGCGTAGGAGTGAAAAGAGACAAGTCCTTCGGAAGGCCTCACGATTTACCATCCAGGATAGACTCATGTATAGAAGAGGGTACTCAGTTCCCCTACTCTGATGTATCGCTCACGATGAAATTAAACGAGTATTGCGCGATGTGCATGAAGGAGAATGTAGCGATTACACCGGAGGGCAAGCACTTGCCAAGAAAATACTTCGCTACGGATATTATTGGCCTACCGTGAGTCATGATGCGATGGACTATGCAAAGAAATGTGACAGGTGCCAGAAATATTCCCGAATACCTAGAGCTCCTCCTATTGAGATAACGCAAATGGTCAGCCCATGGCCGTTCGCAATGTGGGGCATCGACATCATCAGTGCTCTACCTCTGGCAAAAGGTGGTGCGAAGTAAGCCATCGTCGCAGTTGATTACTTTACAAAGTGGGATGAAGCCGAAGCTCTCGCTACCATTACAACGAAGAAAGTAATCAACTTTGTGGTTCGTAACATCATCTGTCGATTCGGTCTCCCACACACCATTATTACGGACAACGGAACCCAATTCGACAGTGCTGAATTCAAAGATTTCTACAAACGATTTCACATCCAAAAGAAATTCTCCGCAGTTGCACACCCTCAGGCAAACGGACAGGTCGAAGCAGTTAATAAAGTTATAAAATCCATCCTGAAGAAACGATTGGAAAAGGTCGGGGGCAAGTGGGTCGATGAACTTCCTATGGCTCTATGGGCTTACCGAACAACCCACAAGACCGCGACCGGCCACACTCCATTCTCTCTTTCTTACGGTTCAGAGGCCGTTATTCCAGTCGAGCTAGAAGTACCTTCTCATCGTGTGACATACTATGATCCAAAGACAAATGCTATATTACTAGCTGAATCTCTCAATCTACTTGATGAGAAGCGTGAAGAGGCTGATTTGAGGGCAGCTGCGCATCGAAGCCGAGTCGCCCGATTGTACAACGCCAAGGTCTGTCCGCGAACCTTCGAACTAGGCGATCTCGTCTTAAAAAGAATCTATCTGGTTCCTTCACATATGAAGCCGAGATGGGAAGGACCGTATGTTATTGAACGAAGGCTCAGAGATGGCACATTCAAGTTATCGACCGTACGTCGACGGTCTTACCCTGCCAAGAGCTTGAAATAGCGAGAGCCTTCGCCGCTATTACACCTGACAGGCTATCTTTATCCATTTAGTTTACTTTCCTTTTCTGCAATTTGTTTATGCATTTCGAAATTAGAACTTGTAATAAGGCGACTGACTTTGCCATACTTTCTTATTTCAGCAATAAAATGCAACCTCTTCGAGCCAGAGCTGTGATTTACTTGAACTACTTCATATGACCATCACTATGCACGGAGAGCTAAATCACATCATACGGTGGGATTTATTTAAATAGAGAGTGAATGCGGTGCAACCAATCACTCACTAAGTGAAACCCAAGCTCGGGGGCAAGCCATCACATCAAAGTCAAAAAAGGATTGATACACGACAATCCTAAATCAACTCCGAGTTCCCAGAGCGCGAGTCGGAGTATAAACATCAACTCCGAACTCCTAGAGCGCGAGTCGGAGTATAAACATCAACTCCGTATTCCCAGAGTGCGAAGCAGAGTATAAACATCAACTCCGAACTCCCAGAGCGCGATTCGGAGTATAAACATCAACTCCGTATTCCCAGAGTGCGAAGCGGAGTATAAACATCAACTCCGAGTTCCCAGAGTGCGAACCGGAGTACAAACATCAACTCTGTATTCCCAGAGTGCGAGTCGGAGTATAAACATCAACTCCGAGTTCCCAGAGTGCGAACCGGAGTATAAACATCAACTCCGAACTCCCAGAGCGCGAGTCGGAGTATAAACATCAACTCCGAGTTCCCAGAGTGCGAACCGGAGTATAAACATCAACTCCGTATTCCCAGAGTGCGAAGCGGAGTATAAACATCAACTCCAAGTTCCCAGAGTGCAAACCGGAGTATAAAAATCAACTCCGAACTCCCAGAGCGCGAGTCGGAGTATAAACATCAACTCCGAGTTCCCAGAGTGCGAACCGGAGTATAAACATCAACTCCGTATTCCCAGAGTGCGAAGCGGAGTATAAAAATCAACTCCGAACTCCCAGAGCATGAGTCGGAGTATAAACATCAACTCTGAGTTCCTAGAGTGCAAAGTGGAGAGTAAACGACAACTCCGAACTTCCAGAGCGCAAGTCGGAGAATAGACATCGACTCCGGATCCCCAGAATGCGAAACGGAGCGTAAACACCAACTTCAAGTTCCCGAAGCATGAATCGAAGTATGATTATCAACTCCAAACTCCCGAAGCGTGAGTCGGAGTACAAATGCCTATTCCAAGTCTCCAGATAGCGGACATATGATTAAAACTCAAGCCGGCGTGACCAACCACCAGTAAACGAATGAGGATCCCCGGAGCGCGGATATGATCATCGATAATCGGACAAGCGTGAATAAACCGCTCAATCCCCGTTTGTCTCGAGCATCCATTCAGCGGTACTAGACTCGGTATACTATAAAAAAAAAGGGCAATCACTAACCGATGTATTACCACATACCACCAAGGCTGGGGGCAAGACCTAAGCATCAACCATCGACTGAAGCAATGCGACGTCAAAATTCGACTTGTCTCCCGGTCGCAAACCATGTCCGCAATACCCGAACTTGGCGAACAGAAACAAACTTCATTCGGAAACTGAAACTTCACAAGTGCATTTCAGACACTGAAACACTTAAACAAATACACAATGACAAAAAAGAAGTCAAAAAAGAAAAGTTTCATTTCTATTGATTATAGAAGAAGTTCGTGTACAAGTTTCCAAAAAATTCCTACTAGCAGGGGCCGAACCCGCATCTATACACGGCTAACAAAATGCAAATCAAAATACACCGGAAGAGCATGCCTAATCTTTCTTCTTCCTTGGCTTCCTCCTCAGTGTGGACCCGCTGGAGCCATCGCCAATCTTCCTCTTCGAGCCTTTGCTTTTTGACGGTTGGTCTTCAGGCGAGGGCATTATGTCGACGTCCTCCTCCGAACTCGTGTGAATAATAATGCTCCCTACGGGCGGAGTCGGAGGAACGGGATCAATTACAAAAGGTGGAATGAGCAGGCTGGTGAGGAAGACAGTACCACCAGGAGACATCATTCCGAACGGGGCAGGTCCCAATGCAGCCATCCCACCTCCAAAGCTGCCGCCATAAGCCGCTGCTGCCATTTCAGTGTCAATCTGAGCAAACATCTCCGCTTCGGTTACTGCTCGAGCCCCGCCAGGGGCATCAGCAGTCGGCATTGAAGAGCTTGTAGCAGAATCAGTTCCACTCATGTCAGATGACAAGTTAGCACGAGGATCGCCATGGCGGCGAAAGAGTTCATCCATTAGCTGCTCGTCAAACATAATTGTACCTCCCTGCAGATCGTCGAGCGGAGCAGCTGTACTCATGGTGATCGCTTCGGTCGCAATAGCCTCCTGCGTCTGATATGGCTCTTGAGTAGCAGGAGGCATGGCCAGTACGGCATCGATCACTGGACAAAGAATGAGAAAACTATTAGAACTTAACTCGATCGAAGATGTCGACTTAAGAAAGATATGTGGAATGTTCAGAGTACCTTCCTCAGTTTGACTCGTAGGCGGTAGAGCGGCATCAGTGGCTTGCGCTGCAGCCGAAGACATCTGCGGTTGATCTGGATTGTAAGCAGGGACGGCCTGGGGATCAACCGCAGATGAGGATTCGGGCTGGGTTGACACGGAAACTTCAAGACTTGCTTCATGATGGTCAACGCCAGAAGCCTCTCCCACTTCAAAGTGCTGGGCGCCAAATCTCTCATTTTCACGCAGAATCATCGACTCGTGGAGAATCTTCTTTTCATCCTCAGTCAGAATGCGATTCTCGAGTTCGAATTCATCCACAGACTCGCCCTGATGCGCCTCTTTCTCCTCCTTGACCAGTCGGCCCCAAGCATTATAGAGATGCGTCGGAAAATCATCGAACCGGGCTAGACTCCTGTGACTTAGCACGTTAGCATTGTAGACAACAAGAAGGTCTTCGATGTCAGCCTCTAGCCTGGACTCGGCCAACTTCACTTTTTCCTCCACCTCAGCCTCCACCTTGTGGACTTTAGCCATGGCCGCATCCCGTTCACCCCTGAGCAGAATCGCCTGCTCGCACGCCTCTTGGGCTGCGGTGTTCACGTCATCTTTTTCCTTGGCCATGTCAGCAAATTTGTCCTTGAGTTCATTAAGCTCCTTGACCGCCGCATCCCTCTCGGTAGTGACTTTGGTGTTCCGATGGCCCATCTCCTCCACCAGGGCAACGTGTGTCTGCCCCAACCTCTCCATTGCCTCCTTAGCTTCGTCGGCTCTTTTGGTGGCCTCGATTTCCGATTTCCGAGAAGACTCGGCCTCAGCGGTGAGCACTTGAATGATCCGGTCCATTTGAGCAAGGTCGGATTCTATTTTCTTGAGTGCTTTGGCTCGCTCAGCAGCCACCTTAGAAGCCTTCTCCGCAGCCTTTACGCACTCTTTGTACTGAGTGTAGATGTCATGAATGTACTCATGCATCGTGTTTTCCACTCCAGACGGAATTCTTTTCAAGTGTGGTGGGAAGACATAGCCATCGAAGCAGATGTTCGGGAATTCCTTCCGCATCTGAGCCAGTTTGAGGGCCACTTCTCCTGTGGGCTCGATGGGGACCTACTCTGTAATTATAGAGGCCGTAGTCTCGACTCTCTGAAGATGAGTCTCAGATCTAGAAGTATGGGAAGTTGGTTTGTGACGAGGAGGCTCTGGCGGGTGTGGAACGAAGACAGGGGGTGGAGATGGAAGTCTAGGAGGAGGAGAGCGCGATCTAGACCGATGTCTGTACTCCCTATCCCTATCACGCACGTACCTACCTTGGTGGGAGTACTCGCGGTCGCAATCTCTATCCGAGTCCCTCCTGCGGGAGTCATAATTATAAGAAGATTTTCGGGCCGAACGGAGACTACCAAGCATCGATCCTCTTCCAGACATTATACCTGAAAATGATAAACGAAGAAAGAGTTAGTGACTTCCTAAGTTGGACGAAGTACAGTTGTGAATCATGTAGTGTAGTGTATGCATGTGCAATCCCCCGACCAACCGGAAATGTCGGTCGCACTCGTAGCAAGCGACCCGCTCGGTTCAAAAGCACTATCAAGCCCCACCGTCCCGGCGTCGTGTGGAGACGACACAAAATCCGGGATCGGAATATCAGCAAGCCCTGCAAAAGGACTCTCCACTCGCGGGGGAAGAGCCTCCGAAATTCTAATCCCCTGGAAAGGTAAAGACATGACCACGGATTTAAATCTCTTAGATTTAGGGCGTTTGTGGGCAGCGGCCTTGCCTTTTCTTCTTCCTCCCGAATCCAGGACATCGGCAGAAGGCCCAGCTGGGAGCTCGGTGTCGGTAGGCGTTCTTTCCGGATCAACTTCTTTGGCAATCACGACTACGGGCGCTTTTCGCTTCACCCGTTTCTTCGGGACCACTCTATGTATCCCTTCCAGATGTATGCTCTGTCTCCGTTCTATCAGCCCGACAGCCCTCAAATTCATGTCGGTCAGGACTAAGTCTATGTGCCTCTCTTCTCCCGGAAATGCTTGAAGAATCCGAACAAGCTCTCTGAAGTATGCGCCATCAGGATGAGAGATTGCGGCTATAGGAAAGGAAAAGTATGTTAGTTTGAAGTCAGTTACTAGTATCTCAATGATTCGAGAGAGAAATGGCAACACTTACGTCTATCCAACCACCGCCCAACAAATCCAAGGGGGCACCGAACGTAGAACCATTCAGTTTTATAGCAACTTAGCCTTCCCCAGGAGCCCAGTACAATGTGGCAGCTTCTGACCGCCTCCAGGAAGGTGAAAGAAGGGTTGCCTCCACGGCTCTTGACGTTGAATAAATATCCGATTTCGATCGGCTTCGGCGGTCGGAAGAGGATCTCTATAAACAGGACAAAGGTGTTGTTCAACAAGGCATACCCGTTGGGATGTAGCTGAGATGGAGCTATGCCAAGAAACGATAACATCTCCCTTATATATTCATTGAAGGGAGGAAGTGTCCCCACTGTACAAGCGTGACGGTTGAAAGCAGTAAACCCCTCCGGGGGATCGTGTGGCCTGTCAGTTGGCCCAGGAAGTAGCACGTCGTCAAGCGACAAACCATGCCTTAAGCAAATCCATCCTAGCATATCTTCAGACATACCCGATGGCACAGAATCTGTTGGATTGAGAATAAACCGAGCACCCGGACGTCATCCGAAGCTGGCTCTATAACTTCGGCTTCGATAACCGGTATCTCTATGGTTGGAGGAATAGAACTTGGGAGTTCCGGCTGTTGAGAACTTGCAGGGTCAATGATTAGCTAGCTTATAAAAAATCATTGTTAAACTGACTAATAACACTCGTGCATCCCCCGGTGTAAAGTGTGTGAGTGTGTGTTGTGCGGTGCAGTACTGTATATCATTTGGAGAAGATCTACTGGATTAAGGAAAGCATGTAAACGACGAGACTTCGGAATTCAGTCGGAAGGACCGTCATCGCTGACCGTCACAACCGTGCCATTAGCTATCAGTCCGAGTTAAAATGTGTTATTATTTTAGTATGTTCCAGTTTCATCGACGAACTTCAAAAGGCAATTAGGTGTGCGGTGAAACAATTAAGTCCGGTTAAGCAAGTCTGAAGCTCGTCGGAGTTAAGTGGTCAAAGGCACTAGAGTTTTCGGTATCATCAAAATTATATCAATGGTCAATCATCAAAAGTTCAAGTTCAAGACAATCACTCAGGTTCAAGTTCGAATCAGGCTCGAGTTCGAATCGATTGTTCGGGGTTATGCAGTTCGACTCGGTCCAAGACCACATCCTTCGACTCGGTCCAAGACCACGTCCTTCGACTCGGTCCGAAGCCACGCGCTTCGACTCGCTTCGAAGCCTCTACTTCGACTCGATCCCAAACCACGCGCTTCGACTCGATCCAGAGTCATCTACTTCGACTCGATCCAAGAGCTACGCACTTCGACTCGATCCGAAGCAGCCGCTTCGACTCGCTCCCAAGGCCACGCGCTTCGACTCGATCCAAAAGCTACGCGCTTCGACTCGATCCGAAGCAGCCGCTTCGACTCGCTCCCAAGGCCACGCGCTTTGACTCGATCCAAAAGCTACGCACTTCGACTCGATCCGAAGCAGCCGCTTCGACTCGCTCCCAAGGCCACGCGCTTCGACTTGATCCAAAGCAGCCACTTCGACTCGATCCAAGACAGCTGCTTTGACTCGACCCAAGGCCATCCACTTCGACTCGATCGAAAGCCACCATTTCGAATCGATCGGACACAACCCCTTTGTATCGATCCATAGATTCAAAGCGTTCGACTCAATGCAAAGCTCCACCATCGATCGATACGAAGGCCTCCGCCTCATCATCTTGAAACCCCTACTCTAGATCGACACGAAGCTGAGGGCAAAGAATTTTCGATCCACCACGACTCTGTTGGATTTGGTGTTAAGAATCTGGTCTCCTCGTTTACGTCATGGTTTCGCTCAATGGATTACCTAAATTTGTTAATTGGTTCAAGTAATTGAAGATGTGAATCAGTTCGAAGGCGAGAGTGCTTTTCTTCTTTGTTTTCTCGAGTCTCAGAGCGATACGAAGGCAAGGCAGGAAAACAAAAAGTGAAAAGTGAAAAACCGGCTAAGTACAAAGTATTTATATGGACTCGAAAGCAAAAGGAAGAAACGTTTCGTATCCCAGTGGATTCGAACGCATGTTTCGACTCCGTTTCCAGTACAACGATGCGAAGTTCCCCTTCGTGTTGCTCGACTTTGACTCCGTCTCCAGTGCAGTCAAACAAACAATTCGAATCCATCAGGAAAGTTTACTTCGACTCGCTTCATTTCGACTCGCTCAGTTCACAACCAACGGGGAAGTTTACTTCGACTCGTTCAGTTCGCGTCCACCATCTAGTCGAACAAGCACTTCGTATCCACCGAACCCTGCATCTATCGATGCAAAATTCCTATTCGTGTCCATAGTTTCCAACTCTTTCACTAGAGCATCGATATGAACAGTCAGTTTGAATCCATCAAATCATGGATTTCAAAGGCAACCTCCATCAACTCGACATACCTACTTCGCATCCGTAAATCCAATGAGAATCATCTTCGCTGTTTCAACCCTTCACATCGATTCAGGAGAGGATCGTTACGAAGGAACATTCAAAAGCAACCATCGAGCATTGTTGTAGCGAATTTCACATCGGTTCAGGAGAGGATCGATACGTAATTCAAAAAGTAAAATAAACTGACAACGACTCATGGACATACAAACGTCAACGAGAGTCAGGTTAACATATATGCATGAATGTCAGACTAATATTCAATATTCCATATTTTCAGGAATCAGAAACTCATCTAATAACGATTACAACAGCAAACGGCTAATCACTAGCATACAACAATCAGTTTCAATAGAACAAGGTACATCAGTTGACAGTCAACAGTTTACATTATCGAGAAAAATCAGCCAAATATTACAGCTTTCATCGAAAAAGCGATATTTATCCAGACTAAAGATTGCAACATTTCAAAGCACGTCATGTTTCCACAAGACGTACTTTGGGGGGCAAATGTTATCCCGCCTTTTGGCAAGGCCGTGACACCAAGGAATTGACTAGTAACCAATGACGGCTCGTCCTAGAGATCAGTTATACACAGACTCGCTATGGATATCGACGAATTTTGTCCGAGTCTAGATCAAGCCAAAATTGGTAGGACATGACAAGCTAAGCCATGAGAGCCAACGTTCCAAATCTCAAGTCAATCCGAGTTCGTATGCTCAAGTTATGAACGATACAAAATTAGACAAAAATCAATCACCGTTCGACTCGCTCCCTTCGACTCGCTTCACATCCCTCAGATGCCAACTTCGACTCGCTTCACAACACTCAGAAGCGACCACTTCGACTCGCTTCGCTCAAAGGACAACCTCGAGTCGTTCAGGTTTGACTCGCTTCGCAACACTCAGAAGCGACCACTTCGACTCGCTTCGCCCAGAGGCCAACCTCGAGTCGTTCAGGTTAGACTCGCTTCACAGCCATCAGAAATACCTACTTCGACTCGCTTCGCTCAGATGCCCTCTTCGACTCGCTCCATTCGAACCACTGATCGACTCCATCAACTTCGATTCCATTGGCGAAGCCACTGCTCAAACCTCTCAGGACGCTCCATTTCGACTCGCTCGACCAGTGCACACTTCGACTCGCTCGATTTGGGCACACTTCGACTCTCTCGAAACAACATCAATGGCAGAGTGAGATTCAGGCGCCACGTCACCGAGTCGAATGGAAGCGAGTCGAAGACGGAAGCGAGTCAAAGGAAACAGCCCACCGAAAACCTCATTTTGTATCGATCATATCTCCCAATCTACAAGTCCAAATGCTATGAAATTTTCACAGAAGACCACGTGCATGTTAAAGAATGTCCACGCCAAATTTCGACTCCATTGGATAAAATCTTGATCGAGTCGAAATCTGTTCGTGTCAATCACGGATCGGACCAAAACTTCACGGGCTTGGGCGTGCGGGCCTGGTCACGTGCCAGAGAGGGTCTCCCGAGATCTGAGCGAAATATCAGCCTCCTACACCTATAAATAGACCTCCAAAGCCAACAGAAAAGGGGTTCTTCTTCCTCTTTGAGATCTCCAACGCCCGGACTCCGCCAGATCCAGATCTGAACTCAATTACTGCTGCCACCAACAAACTTCAGTGCTACAAATCATAATTGCCCGTTGTAAATCATTGAATTCACTTGTAAACACAAAAGAAAGATCAATAAAGCAAACTACTTCATAGTGGACGTAGGCAATACGCCGAACCACTCTAAATCCTTGTGTCTCCTTGCACTTTAATTATTCTCATTTCTGAAATTTGGAGTTTTTGTTAGATAAATCCTTTTTTTACATTTAATTTCTTCACTTTATCTCTTCAAAGACTTTCGAAGAGTGTTGTGCCCAATTTTGGTACAAACGAATAAATTAAATGAAAAAAAAGAATGCTATTTAAGAAAATAAATATGAACTTAAGAATAGTGAAATTGAAATTTTAAGTGAAATCAACTTAACTAGGGTCAAATGGATTTAATAAATAAGTTAAATCAAATAAATGTTGTTCAGAAATAAATTTTGTAATAAATGTTAATAAATTGGAAACAAATCAATTGAATGAAAATATATGGAATTGAAATCAATCAAATGTGAACACAAAAAATTTGATTGATTAAATAAAATGAATTGAAATCAATTAGTTGAATACAAACCAATTAAAAATAAATGGAGTTTATATGGTTTTGGAATTAATAGTGATATCTAATATTTTATATTTCAAATCTATCTTTCTTTCTAGTTGCTTCTATTCTCCTACCTCATTCCTTTTCGAGGATGAAAAGTTTTGAGTGGGAGAGAGTGTGACGCAGCTTTGACTAGGCTCGAACAGTTTTGATCCCAAACTGTCGCAACCTATCCAGGATCTTCCTCACGAAATGATAATTTCGTGTCAAATAAACCGATAGAACGATAAATGCTCAATTCCGTTGATCGTGGTGATGCCGGAATCTAGCTATCTTTAACACGTTGATCGCGCACGATACCGCGTTACAAGATCTACGATTCTTCGACGTTGATCTCGCGCACGAGATTCCGTGAATCGGCTTCAAATTCGTTGATTCAAGTGCACTCGAATATCCGAAGTTGGAGAAAGGAGATCACACTCAACTTCCAATTTTAATGGAGGCACAAAGCTCTTAACAAATTTTATTCAAAATTCAACCTTCTTACAAATGACATAAACCCGCCTATTTATAGGCTTACAACACACATGACTTAACAAATAGCAAATGACTTAAAAAAACAATACATCACAATGACAAATAAAACCAAGCAGCGACATAACAAACTTCGGCAGCGACATAAGGAACTTCGGCAGCGACATAAGGAACTTCGATCTACTAGAGCGGCTTTGACTTAAGGACTCGCTTGCGAATTAATGTCAAACGACTTAGGAATTCTGGAGTGACATAGGTGGAAGCGACCTAGGACTTCGCGATTTACAGCTTAATGGAGCGGCATAAGAACACCGCGGCTTAAGGAACAGGCCTTCGCGACCTAAGGAGATGCGGCACCACGACTTAAGGAGCAGGCCTTCGCGACCTAAGGAGATGCGGCAATTCTGGAGTGACCTAAGGAGATGCGGAGATGCTGCAATTCTTGAGCGACCTACGACATAAAGTATGTTTCGTTTATTCCTTTCTTGGCGCTACATCATCCTCCCCTGGTTGAAAAGAATTCGTCCCGAATTCACACTTTCTCCTTCTTCGACATGCTTATTCTCATGGTATGGAATCAAGTGTTTGACGTTGAAAACGTCAGCAGTATGGATATAATCCGGCAATCTTAACCGATAAGCATTCTCGTTAATCTTCTTTACGATTTCCAAAGGGCTAATCTTTCTAGCAGCCAGTTTGTTGTAAGTACCAATAGGAAATCGATCCTTAGTCAATACTGCATATACAAAATCTCCTTCTTTAAACTCAACATTTCGTCGCTTAATATCCGCGGATTGCTTATATTTCTCATTTGCCTTAAGCAATCGTTCCTACACAACCTTGTGGCACTCTTGCAATTCATTCACAAAATCACTAGCTCGTTTGATCACTCCTTTCTGCTGTGGTACTATAGATAAATCTAATGGTCCCTTAGGCATTGTTGAGTAAACGACCTGGAATGGACTGAACCCAGTGCTACGATTAACTGCATGGTTATGTGCAAACTCAGCTTGACACAGCTTGGAATCCCAACTCTTCAAATTGTCATTCACAAGGCATCTCAATAGATTACTTAGGGATCTATTCACAACTTCTGTCTGTCCATCCGTCTGTGGATGATAAGCACTACTGAATTTCAGCTTTGTCCCGACCATTCTCCATAGACTCATCCAAAAATGGCTCAGAAAATGAGTGTCTCTATCCGATACAATAGATTCAAGCAACCCATGAAGACGATAGATCTCTCTGAAATATAATTGTGCAAAATTAACTACATCTGCCGTCTTCTTGCATGCGATAAAATGTACCATTTTTGAAAACCGATCAACCACCACGTAGATAGAATCGTTGCCACGTTGCGTTCTTGGCAATCCCAATACAAAGTCCATACTAACATCCACCCATGGTTTAGTAGATATAGGCAACGACATATATAAACCTGCATTTGTTGCGGTCTCCTTTGAAACTTCACAAATATGGCATCTCTGAACGAACTTTTCAATCTCCTTCCTCATTGATGGCCAAAAATAGGACTTTGAGATCAACTGCATAGTACGGTCACGGCCCACGTGTCCTTCTTCATGTAATTCTTTGATGATTTTCATTCGCAGACTGCAATCTGGAATTCACAACTGATTTCCTTTGGATAGAAAACCATCAACCAGCATATATCCATCCATGTTTCCCTGCTTGACTTTGTCTAAGATATTAGAAAAATATGAATCTGAAGTAAGCAAATCTGGAAGTAAGTCAAAACCCATCACCTCTACTCGCATGGTTGTTAGTAAATTATTCCTCTGACTCAATGCATCGGCGACGCGATTAGTTACTCCAGACTTGTGCTTTACGACGAACGTAAATTGCTGCAAATAAGCTATCTACGATGCATGCCTAGCTGCAATTTTATTCTGTCCTTGTAAATGTTTCAATGCTTCATGATCCGTATACAAAACAAATTCTTTGTGGAACAAGTAATGTCTCTAATGCTTCACGGCCTGCACAATAGCATAAAACTCCACATCATAAGTATTGTATCTCATCTTTGCTCCAGAAAGTTTTTCACTGAAATAGGCAATTGGACGACCCTTCTGACTCAACACTCCTCCAATTCCAACTTTGGACGCATCTGTATGTAACTCAAATAGTAACTAAAAATCTGGCAACACTAGAATCAGTGTTGATGTTAAAAGTTCCTTGATCCACTACGCCATAGATGGCCTATTGCAAAGAAAATACAAGATGTTGCTAGCTACAATGTAACGATAGCTATGCTGATTTTTGTCTATTACAACATTAGCTTCAGGATGTTAGCATAAATATCAACACTATGTTGCAGTAGCTATAGACTTATAAAAATATTATAAAAAATGATCGCGGGTTGAAAAAAAAGCGGGTCGAAATAATTTTTAACGCGGCAAGCAAAATAAAAGCGGCAAAAGCTAGGGTTTCACTCAAACACTTTTATTTCTTCGGCTGTTGGTATCTCTTTCTTGTGAAAAAAAGCTAGGGCTTGTTCTTGTTTTCCTTTGCTTGCAAATTAGGGCTTTGTTTAAAATTGAAGAAGCCGACTTTAATTACTTCGATCAGGTGGATTGTTCTTCGTGATTGCTTGACGATCGATTGTTTGGCTCTTTGAATTGTCTTCGGCTACTTCAATTCGATCAAGTTCGAATTTGATTCTGGTATGTAATTTTCTCCTTTTGCTTTACTGGTTTTGGCTTACTTGAACTTGATGGATTTTAAAGCCGATGATGATTGGGTTTTTATATAGATTCGAATTCCTAATTTTGTGTTCGTCTGATAGTTTGCTTGACTTCGTCTCGGCCATTTGATTATGTTTTGATGTTGATGATTTATCTGAATTTGTCAAATTGAGTAATTTGGTTTACTTGATTGACACGGTTTTGATTTTGACTTCGCTCGATTCCTTGATTGCCACGGCTTCGTTACTGAACCGTTCGATGTTGATTTCGATCTTTGTTTCCTTTGACTCCGGTCAGTTGCTTATGGCTTCAACTTGATTTTTGATATTACCATCTTCGACATCACTGAACTTCGGCACTGATGATATTGTGATGATATTTTCGACTGACATGTGTTTCAATATGCATTGAGTCTTTGTGTTCATTGTGATGGCACTGTCCAGTTGAGTTTGAGTTGCTTGTATAACTTGGTATCACTCTATTTCACTGGTACATGTGTTGGTTCATTACTTGTGTTCAAATGCTAACATGTACATGTTGGTTTGGTCTGGAATATTTGAGTTGATATTGGCCATTGGTTCACTTGATCTTGTTTATGATAAACTGCACTGCATGTTGTACCTGTTATTGCTTGAATATTGAACTGCTTCATGTAGTCTGGTATTTTTATTTATGCTAGCCTAGTTTGCTGCTTTGTTTCAGTGCTTATATATGTTCACTGATATGATTCATACTGTATTGCTTTTGAACTCGTAGCCTTGTCTCACTTGCATTGCTCATGTCTTTTTAAAAAACTGTCTAGTTGAGTTCACATGTATTGAGCTCTGGTTGTGCTTGCTTTGTTCGAACTTGTATCACTTGAGTCTGCACTTGCTTGATCCAGTTTCACAGTTGCATACTTGTATATGCACTCGAGTCTGATACTGGTGTATATGCTTGCTTATCTCTTGCCAGACCTGTAGCCTGCATGTTGCATTTGCATTGTCTTCTTTGTGGTTTAGTTTCACACTGTTGTCACTTGTAATTGTCATAGTGTTGTAGTCCATTCGAGGCAGTTTGCATATTTGTTTCATGTACATTCTGGCTTATGCTGGTACTGTTTCATTTGATGTGTTGTGTTATCATATTCACTTGGTGGCATTTGGTTGCATATCCATCACTGCACTGTTTGGTTGTATTTGAATTTTATGCTCGACAGTTTTATGATGTGCACGGCCTTGTGGCATATACAGTGATACACTGTGTATGTCACAAGCTGTTCGTGTATGATGAATTCAAAATTAAATGATGACGAACAACCCAAATAACTGAGGCAAATATATTGCAAAATTCACATTTTATTTTATACTGCAAAAATATTTTATTTTCAATTTTACTGCGTCAATATTTATTTTTGCAGATTGCTCATATGCTGGATTCAATTTAAAGTGAAGTTGAAGATAAAATACGAGTTGAGTGAATGAGTGATATGTAGTGAGGTCAAAAGTAAATGTGAATCGTGATGTGATCAAAATTGTACTGTAATTGAAATTTCAATTACATATATATAGTGAGAGCTTGAAATTTGTACTATTCAAATATTGTAATAAATATTTGGTTGAATAAAATTTCTGCTTGAATTTAAATTCTGTGTTATTTATTTTATTCAGCAAATATTTATTTAATCTATGAAAAATAAAATAGTACATTAACAAATACATTTAAACGAATATGCTCTACATTGTGGGCCCTACAAAAATCAAATATGCTCTACATTGTGGGCCCCACAAATTCAGAAAGTTAATATCTATAGCAATATTTTGGAATGTTGCTACAGACACCTATGGATGTTGCTATAGACCCAAATACGGTTTTTTGCAACAATATTTCTTATGTTGCCTTAGTTAGTCAAAATGTTGCCTTTGAGGTCTGCGGCAACGCGGCAAAATGCATCACCGAGAAAGTGTTGCCTTTGCCCTTTTTTAGCCTACAGCAACATTTTTTGGCACTTCTTGCATCACTTCTTGGGTGTTGCAGTATGAAATCTATGGCGTAGTGATCTGTTCAAAAGCAGATCCTGCCTCTTTCGTCCATGAAAACTGCTTTCCTTTCATACAATCAGTAACAGGAGCCATCACACTACTAAAGTGCGGTATAAATATTCGATAAAATGACGCTAATCCATGGAAACTTCTGACTTCTGTTATAGTTTTGGGCTGTGGCCAATTTCTAATTGCGGCTACTTTACTCTGGTCCACTTGTATCCCTTTCTTGGATACGACATAACCTAGAAATAAAACACTCGGTGTCATGAACACGCATTTCTTCGTCGCTGCATAGAACTGTTCTTGATGAAGAATAGTTAACACCTTTCGCAAGTGTTGAATGTGCTCCTCTATGCTAGCACTATATATCAAGATATCATCAAAGTAGACTGCAACAAACTTCCCGATGTAAGGTCTGAAAATTTGATTCATCACCCTCATAAATGTACTTGGTGCATTAGATAGGCCAAATGGCATGACCAGCCATTTATATAATCCTTCCCGAGTCTTGAATGTTGTCTTCCATTCATCACCTAGTCTTATGCGAATCTGATGATAACCACTCTTAAGGTCGATCTTAGAAAAGATTACAGACCCACTAAGTTGATCCAATAGATCATCAAGTCTTGGTATAGGAAATCTGTATCTGACAGTTATTTTGTTGAGTGTCCTGCTGTCAGTACACATTCTCCACGAACCATCTTTCTTTGGCACCAACCGAGCTGGTACATCACAAGGACTGAGACTCTCTCGAACACGCCCTTGCTCAAGCAACTCCTCAACCTGTCTCCTCACCTCTTCATGCTCTTTCGGACTCATACGATAATGCGGCCTATGCGGTAAAACAGCACCTGGCACTAGATCAATTTGATGTTGTATGTCCCTTAGTGGACATAAATCCTTGGGTAATTCCGCAGGAAAGACATCTTCAAATTCATTTAACACTGGTCTAACCTCCGCAGGAATTTCAAGATCTTCACTTGTTTCATACCCAATCAACATAAACAATTCAGCACTATCTACCAATTCTTTAACAAATTCTCTCGAAGATAATAGACTAGTTGGTTCCACTTTCTTCTCTGACTTGCTTTCACTTTGTTCACACTTCTTAGGAACTAAGGTGATTTGAGTACCTTCGAACATGAAACTGTAGCTGTTGGTGCGACCATTATGTTGTACAGCTCTATCATATTGCCATGGTGTTCCCAATAGTAGATGACACACATCCATATTGACAACATCACACCATATATCATCTTTGTACTTCTTCCCAATAGAAAATGTAACAAATGCTCGTCTTCCCACTGTCACTTCTCCACCTTTCTTTAGCCATGCCAGTTTATAAGGTCTAGGGTGTTTTTCAGTCTTCGACCTAACTTCTTGATGGCTTCTTCAGAAATAATGTTATCGCAGCTTCCCGCATCAATAACAAATTGACAAACCTTTCCCAAGATAGTACAAGTAGACTGAAAGATATTGCTCCTCAGCCAACTAGAATCATCCTCATGCTTTGGCATTAAACAAGACCTCCTCATCATCAAGTTACACCCTTCGTCTCCTGACACGACTTCTTCATCTTCATCAAACTTCAGTGGTTGAGAATAATCAATTTCAGCTTCCACATCCTCATACTCACATTACTCTGCAACTAATGCTCTCTTCTTTGGCTTTGTACATTCATTACTTTTATGGCCAAACTCCTGATAGTTATAACACTTGATACTGTTATTGACCTTTGCTTTAGCGGTTTCATTGACAATTGGTTTATTGACTGCCTTGGAAACATTAGAACTCCTACTAGCACCCTTATTCTGGTTGTTGGAACTCGTAAACACACCACTTCCTCGTCTCCCTTGTTTCTCCCAAGCTAGAGATTTCTGATGTGCTTCAGCAACAGACATAGGATTAAACATATTAACCATGTCTTGAATTTGCATTCGTAATCCTCCAACATATCTAGCCGTTAGTTGTTCCTCGGTTTCCATAATATCATTCCTTGCAATCAATTGATAGAATTCATCTGCATAGTCATTCACTGTCTTCGTCCCTTGTCTCAAATTCTGCAAACGTTGATACATAAGAGATTGATAATTGTACGGCAAAAAAGTCGCTTTCATCATCTTTCTCATCTTCTCCCAAGTGACAACTTTTGATTTTCCCATTCTCTCTCGAGTTAGTTTAGTTTGTTGCCACCAAGCCATAGCTCTTCCCCTTAGTCTTGTAGCAATTAATTGGACTCTGTGATTCTCAGGCACATCCTTGAATTCCAAAATTTCTTCAACATTCGACAACCAATCAAGAAATTCTTCGGCTTGCATACCACCTTTGAATTCTGGAATTTCCATCCTCATACCTGACTCCCATTAACGATCATTTTCTGAATCCCGATATTGATTTCGCACTTGGTCTTGATTTCGATAATGAATACTACCTCCATCACCATCTTCCTCAAAATCAGATGTATTTCGATATCGATCCTGACCATCTACATCCCTACGACCACGCATGTTCCTTCTACCTTGTCTTTCATCATCACGATATGGTTCATTTCCGAAACCACGTTGAGTTCTTCCCTCTTCATTTCGGTACCCATGGTGGTCTCGCCTCATTGAAACTGATGATTCTCTCCTATCTCGATAAGACTGGGGTGACATCCTCCTTTCTTCCGAAACCGATAGCGTAACCCTATTTCCACCCTGGTTCGAAACTGGTGATGTTCTCCTTTGATTTTGATTAATGTCGATCATCAATTTCTCTAATTTTTCAATACCCTCATTGAACTTTTCATTGATACGCTGCTCCATCTGCTCAGCTTCTTGTCTTCTATACAAATCTTCAACATTTTGATAGCGGTTAGCACGTCTCGGAGGCATGATCATTAAAACAATCTTGTTTCCATCTCTGATTTGGCTTTGATACCAAATGACGCAGCTTAGACTAGGCTCAAACAGTTTTGATCCCAAACTGTCGCAACCTATCCAGGATCTTCCTCACTAAATGATAATTTCGTGTCAAATAAACCGATAGAACGATAAATGCTCAATTCCGTTGATCGTGGTGATGCCGGAATCTAGCTATCTTTAACACGTTGATCGCGCACGATACCGTGTTATAAGATCTACAATTCTTCGACGTTGATCTCGCGCATGAAATTCCATGAATCGGCTTCAAATTCGTTGATTCAAGCGCACTCGAATATCCGAAGTTGGAGAAAGGAGATCACACTCAACTTCCAATTTTAATGGAGGCACAAAGCTCTCAACAAATTTTATTCAAAATTCAACCTCCTTACAAATGACACAAACCCGCCTATTTATAGGCTTACAACACACATGACTTAACAAATAGCAAACGACTTTAAAAAAAACAATACATCACAACGACAAATAAAACCAAGCAGCGACATAAGGAACTTCGACCTACTGGAGCGGCTTCGACTTAAGGACTCGCTTGCGAATTAATGTCAGACGACTTAGGAATTCTGGAGCGACCTAGGTGGAAGCGACCTAGGGCTTCGCAATTTACAGCTTGATGGAGCGGCATAAGAACACCGCGACTTAAGGAACAGGCTTTCGCGACTTAAGGAGATGCGGCACCGCGACTTAAGGAGCAGGCCTTCGCGACCTAAGGAGATGCGGCAATTCTGGAGCGACCTAAGGAGATGCGGCAATTCTTGAGCGACCTACGACATAAGGTATGTTTCGTTGATTCCTTTCTTGGCGCTGCATCAGAGTGTAACGACCCGAAATTTTAATACGGTTTTAATAATGTAATTAACTGAAATTTTGTGAAAATTTAAACAATTGAATTGGGAAATAAAAATTTAATATTTGGTATGCGTCTGTTTAAACATAGCAAATGGTAATTTTTTATTTGATAATATGAAAGTTAGTTCTGTTGTGTAATTTTCAATTTCAATATTAAATCAGTTGAAATTAGATGAAAATAAAGTGTTTTTCAAAATCTGAATATCTTTATATAATAAAAATGTAAATCATTTTCTGAGTGGGACGTCATATTTCGTTTCGCCAAATTTGGACTTCCCTATCTTTGTTTATCTTATTTTCGGTGTTTTAGCAACATTTTTGGTATCGAATATCGACTTTTGATAGGATGGTCGTATCACTGATATCTGTGTATCATTCTGTTCGTCTCGTCGTGCTGATCTCCGCAGTATATTTATTTCTGCATTTTGAGGTCCGGTACGCGACGGAAACGATAAAACTTTGAGTCGTATCGGTACCGAAATGTGTGACTTTTGGGATTTCCTTGCTTTTCAAATTTGTAACCGTGCAACCCTTGCCACAATAATAAATTGCTTTAAATTTTTCAGCTTAATCACTGGGTGACCGTTGGCATTTCTTTCGCTTTATATTTATTCTTCTGCCTGCTATTTTATTTCTTTGGGTCAAATATATTTGCTTCTCTGCCTATTCATTAGCCTTCGTTACCATTCATTTTTCTTACCTTTCTTTTCTATTCGTTCCATCATTCTCTGGTTTTGATTTATATATTGGTTCGTTTAAATTCTTTTCATCTTCTGTTCCTTCTGCTCATTTATAAAAGAATTATAAAATAATATATATTAACTTCCGTACTTTTGTTTCCTGAAGCAATTATTCTCGCATATGCCTCACCCCTCACCCGCTCTCCTTCCTTCCACCATGGCTGCAGCCATGCCGATGTCGCCCGTGCACTGCCCCCTCTTCCCCACGCCTGACACTGTTCTTTCCCCTTCAAACTCGAAGCTAACCCACAACCGCTTCTTCACCGACTCCAAGCATAGCCACTACAGCCCATCCCCTGATCATCTCCACCATAGTAACCCACCACTTCACCGGCCTCCACCCTATGGCCTTCCGATGCCGAACACCCCACCTAGCAGCGCCGTATCTCCTACCCAAACACTTCAAGCCTCCCCTCCGCCCTCTTTCCTCACCGCACCAGCCTTAGCCACACCCATGCGCACCCCCAGCAGCTCGCCGAGCATCTTACCCGAGCACCCTCTGACCGATCACAACAGCTCCATTTTGTCGTGCCTTCTTTTGCTTTAGGTAGGTATATAGATTTTATATATATATATATATATATCTAATTTATATTATAAGTTTGGTTTTGGTTTTGTTTGTTCTCGTGATATCTTTATATTGTTTGAAACCAGCCACTGCAGTTACTTTATGTAAATTATAAAATATATAAAGATATTTCAATAACTTGATTTGTTTTATATTTCATGTATTCTGTTTATATTTCATAAATATGTGTATGTTGAAATTTTCAAGAAATGCTGCTGGTTACTATGTTCGCAGTATTTGTATTCTATGATTAAGGTATGTACGCATACATATTTTTTATTACCATTTTTTTAGTATTGTTTACAATATAACGTATATAGATGTTTTAAAATATACATAGATTTTAAATTATAATTTTCTATATGTTGTACATAAGCTGTGATATAGAAGTTTGTGTAAGTGATGGTATGTTAGTTATATATATATATATATATATATATATATATATATATATAAGTTTACGTTACTTATTTGGCATATTAGTTTATATACTATGTCTATATTATAAGTGTATAACAGTTACAAGTTATATAAGTTATATGTAACCAATTTGTTTGTTGTTTATATAAAAATATAAGTTTATATATGATCTTTTGAGTTCAAAAATATAGTATAATAAATTAAGTTTATATTGATTTTTATAATTATTGATTTTACAATATAATAAGTATGTAAGTTTATATATATGTTTACATATTAGTCTATATATAAGTATACGTGAGTCTGGTTTCAAATATATATAAATAGAGATTTCATTTTATAGGTGTTGGAATTTAATATTGATTTGAAAATATATATAGAAATATAGGTTTTAAATTGATTTTTTTAGAAAAATAATATTTATATATATATAACATATACTTTGTTTCATTGATCTCTAGTCCATCTTGACTTACTTTCTCAATATCGAATTTGTTGTAGCAAATCCTAGCTTGTCGTTGTTCCGCTTGTTCATGTCGTATTCGTGTCCGTGTGCGTATCTGTGTCCGTTGCTTCTCATTCATGTTATTTCTCTAAGCCTCGAAAGGTGAGCAATCACTCACGATTAACATTCTTATATTTAATGAATTTAATCCACATTGAAATGACAATTGAAATATGCTATTAAATTTGAACTGCTTAGTATTTAATTGTTATATGTGATATGCCATTATCTGTTATCTGTTCACCTATGACAATTGACACCATAATCTGTTATTTATATTATAATTAAATTTGTTACTGATGATATATGCATGTTGTTGATATGTTATATTATTATCATATTCGTTCTCACTCTGCAAGTTCCCTGTTAGTTTAGAATTCCCTATGGGTTGAAATGATACATACCCGAACGATCTTGTAAAATAGGGGAAAATCGTTATGGGTTGAAATGATAAACTCAAGCGATTTTCATTGATTTTAAATTTTGGGATTGCAGGTTGAAACGATATATACCCGTAGATATTTAAATTACGGATTGAAATGATAAACATCTGTATCACTTGACCATACGACAGAAAATTATATACGGACACCGTTAGTCTATATTTTGAAATGATTTCCAAAGTTTTGAAAGGAAATATATGGGTTTTAATAAATATTGATTTTTAAAATATGATATATATATAAATGTTATTTTTATATATGTCTAAATTTTAGATTTATAAAATTATATGTTTTGGAAAATTTAAATTTATAAGTTAGTTTTGAAAATATAATTTTTAAGATTTTACTTATAATTTTACTTTTTTTAATATATAAAAATAGATTTAATAAAAAATAAATTTAATAATAAGATTTAATTTGATAAAATTTAATTTAAGTAGTATATAATATGTTTAGGTATTTATTTAAATTTAAATTTTAAAAATATATTTTATTAACTGTAATAATAGAGGTTGGGAAGATAAATTAATGTTGAATAGGAATTTAAATTAGTTAATAATTGAATTTTAATAAAAATTGAACTGAAATTATTAATTTTTGAGATTTTAGAAGATATTATTTTATAAATTGATTTGAAAAAAAAAGTGATTAAATGAATATTTTCAACTTTAAAAAAAATTGAGACTGAATATTTAATATTGATTTAAATTTATAAATTGAGATTTTATTTAATTGTTATTAAAATGGTTAAGGGAATATTTTCCAATTTGAATAAAATTAAAGTTAAATATTGAAATATAAATGAAACTTATATCGAAATTTTTGAATATTTAAACCTTGAATCTTATTGGAATTGAAATGATAGTTCAAACTTGGATTCGAAATCAATAAAAAATTGAAATGGTTTATTTAGAATTTGAATTGAATCTTTAACCCCTTAAATTGAAAGTGTTGAACAGGGATTTATTTAAATTGAATTTTGGAATTTATGCTGATTTGAATCGATTGGTGAAATTAGAGGAACTATTTTTATTGTATAAAGTATTTTAATATATATAAACTAATTTTATTATATAAACTATTTTAATATATAAACTATTCTAAGTTATAACTATTTTAATATATATACTATTTTCAATATCTAAACTTTTTAAGTGGAAAGTGTTATGATTTCAAAAGTGCTATGATTTCAAAAGTGTTATGATTTCAAAGGTGCTATGATTTTGAAAGTGTTATAATTTTTAAAGTGTTACGATTCTGGAAATGAATATTATTTAAAGTGAAAAATGATAAATTGATATGGTTTTGAAATGAATATGATTTTGATATGAATACGAACTATTTGAAATGAAATGACCACGGTGTGAAATAAGCGTTTGGTTGTTAAAGAGACCGGGATCGGATATTGTCATACTCTCTCCCAATACCGAAAACCACTTTAACAACTGTGTACGTGGTGGAGATTCCAGAACGAAGTAGGATGGTTTGACGACGATTCTATATGGTATTTACGTAGCCCTGACTCCCGTGAGTCAGCTTGATGTTGCTAAAACAAGAGCTATACCGGGCCAAGTGAGGTCATTCCTCCGATCGGGCACATTTCTTCGATACCATTCTATTGCTTTTGTGATTTGATTGGGTGCACCTTTGATTTGGGAGTGTGTCACGAGGTGGGCGGTAGTAGCTGCTATGCGTTACCACCAGTCCGGGAGTGCAAATGGTATATCTACCCTGGCATTGCCTCGCGTGCCTTGTCACATTCCCTATCGTGCCTTTTACGAGTTTGTTTTGTGTCGTACCTATGGAGTGCTCCCTGATAGCCCACTTGCGAGTGGAGTTTACAGTATCTGTATAGACTACAACATTATATAAAATGTGTTAAAGGGGATATGGGTAACGCCTTAACACTATTTTAATACTTTACTTTACTATAGACATAGTATAATAGCGTATATTATTACATAGTAAATAGTTCCACGGATCCTTAGAGGATGGCTATCCCAAACATCCTTTAAGTTACTTATATTTCAGTTGACATTTCACTTGAGTTGAATTTACTATATAAGAATGTTAATCCTGACTCGAGTGTTTTGTGTTTTGCTTTACGCTCGAGTCAGACTGAGTTTCACAGCATTTGAGACTCACCTTTGGAATTGGAGCTTCACTTGGAGATCCATCTATATCTATTTAACTTTCAACTATCCAGTTGTTTTGTTCAGACTTGTCGTCTGTTTGTATTCGAGACTACATTGTATTTGAGATATTCTATTGTATTTTATTTCAAACCCTGTTGTTTATATAGTAGCTTCATGAACTACTATTTATCTATTCCGCTGCTTATTGTTGTATTACTCTGTGCATGTGATTCTGTGATTAATTTATTTACTGTATATGCTGAGTTTTGCCAAATATAAATTAACAATCTGTTGTTTTGAGCAATTCAAGTCCGACATGTGTGGATGTGAATGGTTCGAAATACTGGGTCGTTACATATAGAAATCGCTAATACGCAAATGAATAACAAAGCAGGTTAGGCAGCTCTGGAAGATCATGCTGAAACTAACAATAGATTGTCTGCCCTGGCTGTAGGAAACATGGATATGTATGCGCTCGTTTAGCAGTTCTTGGAAAAACTTAGCATAGAAGAAATTATCATCATAGGCCCCAAATGTACTCAAAGGCCTGATGCAGCCAGTCAGCAAAGATTTTGCTAAAATGAACAAGAATTTCCATAGTCTAGGAGGAGAAATGTTTAATGGAATGAAATAGGTGTTGGAGGCAAGTGATTGGATTGGGATGTGTGATCGGATATGTGGAGACTTGGAGCTTGTAGATGCTCAAAAAGTGAAGCTAGTGTCTAGGAATTTCAAAGGAATAGCAAGTGTCTGGTGAGAGATAGTGAGGGCGGAGACTTCTGAGCAAAAAGTCACTTAAGAAAGGTTTAGGGTGATGTTTGAAGAATAGTTCATTCCTGGTTTAAAGATGACAACGATATTAAGGGATTTTTTTAATTATAGGGAATATGACTGTGCCAGAGTATGTATAGAAGTTTAATGCTTTGTCTACGTATGGGGCCGATCTGATTCGAACACCGAAGAAGAAGGTGGAGTTTAGTTTGAGGTTGAGATTGAGTGACTGAATAATGGCCCATCTAGCACTTCCATTCAATGAAGTGGTTGATATGGCGAGTAGGTATGAGCTTATGTACAATGTGTGGAGAAATTTGGGCCAGAAGGCCCAAGTAGAAAAGAAAGAGAAGTTCACCTCCATATCAGAAAGGCAAGAAGCTCCAAAGGCAGAATGGAAGGGTTCAGGGAGGAGGAAAGTGGAAAGACATTATTGAAGTGGTCTGCTATAACTTTAGGAAGATAGGACAATATGCAACTATGTGTTTGAAGCCGACTGCAGTGGCTAAAGTAAAATTCTTTATCTATGACAAACTAGGAATAAAATAAAGATTTTTTTGAGTTAAGGCAGGAAAAGGTCTTTGCTTTGGAAGGACAGTCGGCTGGACCGACAGCCGAAGAAAAGGGAAAGGGTGTTGCGCTAGGAGGTATGATTTTGACCATTGGTGCTTCAGTTAGAGTTCTTTTCAACACCGGTGCCATGCACTCTTTCATTTTGAAAGATTTGGTTAATAGTTTGGAGGCAGATGAAACCTATTTAGTTATATCGTTACATGTGGTCACCGATTGGTGGGTATACTACTCTCGAATTAAGGTGCACTGACCATGAATTTGTCTTGTGTGATAATGCTAGGATCCTTTATGCTGATAGAGTCATTGTTTTACGAAATAAAAAATATAGGAGAAGAATCATGATAGAATTAGTCGTAATGAAATAAAAGTCAAGATTAATGTCGTGTGCGTGGAGGATTAAGACGATGAGATAAGTAGAGTATTGGTAGTTCGGGAATCTTTGATGATCAATTAGATAGATTTTTGTTGGTTTCATTGATAATACTTTGCTGTATTCTAAGAATGAGTGTGACCATGAAGTCCATATTAGATTGGTATTAGAGACGTTGAGACAACACAAACTAAATGCAAAGTTTTCAGGTGTCATTTTTGGAAACAAGAAATTAAGTTTTTTAGTTACGTTGTATCAGAGGATGGATTAACAGTGGATCCATCAAGATACAAATCCTTAGTGGTTGGAAGAAACCACTTATGGTCAGAGAGATGATAAGTTTCTTAGGATTAACTGGTTATTACCGCAAATTCAATAAGGATTTCTTGCGTATATAAGCACCCTTGACTAAGTTGACTAGAAAGAATGAGAAGTTCGTGTGGACTGATAGGTGTGAAGGGTCATCAGGAGTTAAAGAGGTTATTGAAAAATGCTCTTGTTTTGATCGCATCTAAATGAAGTCACAATTTGGTGGTGTATAATGATGCTTATGGAACATGTTTGGTAGTGGTACTGATGCAAAAAGGGTGAGTGGTAGCTTATGCATCAAGGCAATTAAGACCGCATGAAGTTAGATATTAGACTCATGACTTGGAGTTGGCAGTGGTAGTCTTTGGACTGGAGATTTGGGGACATTATCTTTTGGGAGAACGATTCGAGTTATAAATGGATCATAAGTCTCTTAAGTATTTATTCTTTTAGAAAGAGTTGAACATGAGTCGACATAGATGGTTAAAATTCTTCGCGGCATATGACTTCGATAGAGCATATACGCTAGCAAAGGGAAACAAGTTTATAGATGCTTTAAGTAGAAAGCATCGAATTGAAGTGTTAGCCATTCTTGAGGAATGGAAGAAATTAGAGACATTGGTGTCTTATGGTGCGCAATATAAAATGAATGTGGGATCAAGTTGAGATCCGGGGACTATAACAAGTTTGGAAGTACATCCCACCATTGTAGATAGAATTTCTACAAGGTAAAGGAAGGACCCACTGTTAGCTGAAAAAATTAGGCGATTGAGTGGAAGATGATGATCTAAAAGGATGTGCGATAAATTCGAAGGGATGGCTTAGGAAGAAAGTAAGACAGCATGTTTCGAATGTAAAAAATCTTTGGAAGGAGGTTTCAAAATTTGAGTTTAAGATTCATCCCAGGGTACGAAAATGTATCATGACATGAAGAGAGTATTCTTTTGGGAAAGGATGAAGAGGGATTTTGGTGAATGTGTAAAGAGGTGTTTCACATGTCTACAAATACCAAGCATTAGAAGCCGAGCGGTTTACTTCAACCTTTGGAAGTACCGACTTGGGAGTGGGTTTCAGTATCCATGGATTTTATAGATGGGTTGCCAAGATCAAGAATGAGAAATGATAGTATTTAGGTGATAGTTGATGATTACTAAGAGTGCACTTTTATCCCACTAAAGTCGACAAGAATGACAGTTAGCTTCGTAAAGTTAAACATGATGAACGTAGTGAGACAGCATGAGATTTCGAGCAATATTTTCAACGATAAAGACTTACTATTCATCAGTGCATTATGGAGAAGTTTGCAGTGTGCATTGGATACAATATTGAATATGAGCACGCTTATCATGCATAGGCAGATGGTCAAACCGAAAGGATGAACCGTGTACTCGAAGATTTGTTGGGGGCATGTGTTCTAGATTTCGAAGGACCTTGGGAAGATCATTTGCATTTGCATATGGTAGATTTTACCTACAATAACAGTTATCGGTCGAGTATCAGAATAGTACTGTTTGAAGCGCTTTGTGGTAGACCGTGAAAGTCAACTATTTATTGGTTGGACACAGGAGATAGCCTCATGTTAGGACCTAATTTGGTAAGAAATGCTACATAGAAGGTAGGACTAATTCACACTAGAATAAAGGTTGTGTGTTCACGGTAGAAGATTTATGCCGACAAGAAGAGAAAAGAACTAGAGTTCTTAGTATGCAATCATGTGTTTATGGAAGTTTCAACGATGCGAATGTTATGCGCTATGGAAAGACGGGGAAATTGTCAAACATAGATATGTATGATCATTTCCAGTGATTGAAAGGATTGGTAAACTCACTTATCGAGTCGAGTTACTAAGTAGCTTAGTGGGTGTGCGTAATGTTTTTCACGTACCACATTTAAGAAAACGTGTGTATGGCCCAAATTTGATGGTGGAACCGACGGCAGTTGAGGACTTATCCATAGAATAAGATTTGACTTATGTTAGACGATTGAAAGGACAGTAGCTCATATATGAAAGAGTTAAGAAACAAAGTTATCAAACTTGTTCACCTCCAGTGGAGTGACGATGTAGATGATTGTAGCTTGGAGTTAGAGGATAAGATTAGGGATATTTATCCCGATTTGTTTTGATATATATGGTTGGACATGCTTGTTTTGTTGTATAAACTAGTAGCGTCACTAGTATGATTTTTCGTTATGATATTATTATGTGTTAGTGGTGGAACTAAAACATTATGATTGTTGATTGATGACTCACATTAGTAGAAAGCTAGTTTAATTGTTGTACTTCCATGTACAGTGAGTTGATGACGGTGATCATTATCTTGCCTTGTAAGGATGGGAAACTGTAACACCCATATTTTAGTGTGCCATGATATTGGGAATTAATTAATTAAACAAAATATTTTATAACATAATTAAGTAGCTAAATTAGTTAATAGAAAATGAAGTAAATGTTAATATGAAGAGTTAGAGGAATTAATAGAGCTAAACTAGAAAGGGATTTTAGTCTAAGCCCAAACAACTACCCTCTAATAGTTCCATCTTCTCATTCATTCTCCCACATTCTTACTCAAAAACAAAAGCATAGGCTAGCTACCATTTAAAAGAAAAGAGAGAAAATCAAGCTACAAAAATAGAGGAATTCATTTCTAAGAAGAAAAGAGTATTTTAATCAGGATTAAATCCAACCTAGGTGAGTAAAACATTCTATAATTCCTTCCAAACCCATTTGGATTCGGATCGTATGCGTTTAGGATGATTAAAATGATGTTTAATGAGTTTTAAGAATTATAAAATAGTTTCATACACCTTCAATAAGTATATATATAGAATTAATATATATCCATATAATATATATTATGTATATGCATTAATTTTTAATATCAAATATACATGCATATACTACTTGCTATTATATATATGGTCATCCGTATATTTATCTTATTTTTTAAGAGGATTTTAAATTGTTTTTTTAGAGGAGTGTATATTTATCTTATTATCGTATTTTTATGCCCACATAAACTAACACAATACTCACATAATGTAACAAAATATATTTGAAATTTTAATTTTTAAATCATATCAAACTAAATTTATATAAAATGTGATTTAAACATTATTTGCATATTTGTCTATAATAACACAAAATTCTTTGGATGAATTTAATATAAGATTATTATTTTTTGTTTGAAATTAACCCCCTTACTTCATTGCGTGACGATGTACAAGAACAGTCCTATCAATTCAATGGACGTATATAAAGTGGAAATTAACTTTTACCTAGTTGAAATACATGACAAAACCTTCTTAAACAGGGATTCATCATCAAAACTGCATCTCTAGGTTTGACAACATAACCATTTAGTACATCTACAGTCGACGTCTTATTTATATAAGAAGAAGTTGATGTGAATATGACTCATTTCTTCAGTTTCCAACTAGTTCTATTATGGAACTTTTTTGTGATTATCACCACATGCAGTATAAGAAGAGATTTCAAGATAATAGCTTATTTTTGAATTATAAGAATTGCTTTTGTAGTTAATTTAAGCACTTGATATTAAAGTGTATATAAGAAAATGTAAAATAAAAAGGGGATATGTACGTGAAGCCCCTACGAATAATGTAAATATACAAAATACCCTTGCTTATACTTTTATATAAATTCGGTCCATTGCCACGTTGTCTCATTGTAATTAGGTGATATTCTCACACCCTTATTAATATTTCATATTTATTTTGATTTCAACATTTAAAATATAATAAGTTTTTATAGAAATATCGTATTAATGAATCGTTTCCACCATTAAATCACAAATTTTATGATCTTTTAAATTATATATGTTATGCCTATGTAAATGTCTAGTCGTTGAATTGTAATTTTCGAAAAATTATAATTTTTTCATATAAATAACGTATATAAAACTGCATCATTTTAATGCAACTATAATTGCATATTCAAATCACTAAATTCAAAAATAATAAATACGTAGTTAAAATTATAACTGCATTATACTAATGCAGTTATAACTGCATTTTCTTAATGTAGTTAAATTCTATATTAACATCGAATATAACTTCATTTTCTTAATGCAATTAAATTATAAAATACGTTAAGATTATATAGAATCATCAAATGCAACCAAAATTATAACTATATTACATGAATGCTGTAAAATTAATTCAAAAAAATGTTGTTAATCTATAATTGCATTTTTTGAAAACATTTAAATTTAACTGCATTTTCTTAATGCAGTTAAATTATAATTGTATTACATTGAATAAAATTATCAAATGCATCCAAAATTATTACTGCGCTATATAAATATAGTTAAATTAGTTCAAAATATGCTGTTAAACTATAATTGCATTTTCTTAAAGCATTTAAATATAATTGCATATAACCGCATTTTCTTAATGCGGTTAATTCATAAAGCGCACTAAGATTGTATAAAAATATCAAATGCAGTCAAAAATATTACTACATCTTATAAATGTTGTTAAGTTAATTCAAGAAATGTTATTAAGTTATAATTGCATTTTCTACTAGCATTTAAATTTAACTATATTTTCTTAATGTAGTTAAATTATAATTGTATTAAAATTGAATAATTATCAAAGGCAAGTCAAAATTATTACTGCATCACATAAATGCAGTTAAAATAATTCAAAATATGTTGTTAAAATAATAAAAATTAAAGCATTTAAATTTAACTGCATTTTCTTAATGTAGTTAAATTATAAAGTGAATTTAGATTGAAAATTGGGAATTTGTACGTGAAGTCCCTCCAAGTAGTTTTAATATACAAAATACCCTCGCTTATAATTTTATGTAAATTAGGTGTCTGGCCATGTTTTTTCATTGCAACAAGGTGAAATTCTCACACCCTTACTAATATTTCATATTTTATTTTGATTTCAACATTTAAAATACAATAAGTTTTTATAGAAATACCATATTAACGAACCGTTTCCACCATTAAATCACAAATTTTATTATCTTTTAAATGATATGTGTTATGTATATGTAAATATCTAGTCGTTAAATTGTTATTTTTGAAAAAATATTATTTTTTCACATAAATAACATATGTAAAACTGCATCGTCTTAATGCAACTATAATTACATATTCAAATCACCAGATTCAAAAAATAATAAATACGTAGTTAAAATTATAACTGCATTGTGTTAACGCAGTTATAACTGCATTTTCTTAATGTATTTAAATTCTGCATTAAGATCGAATATAACTGCATTATCTTAACGTAGTTAAATTATAAAGTACATTATGATTAATAGAATTATCAAATGCAGCAAAAATTGTAACTACATTACACGAATGCAGTAGAATTAATTCAAAAAAATGTTGTTAAACTATAATTGCATTTCTAAAAACATTTAAATTTAACTACATTTTCATAGTGTAGTTAAATTATAATTATGTTAACGTTAAATAAAGTTATCAAATGCAGCCAAGATTATTACTCATTACATAAATACAGTTAAATTAGTTCAAATATGCTATTAAAATATAATTGCGTTTTTTTGAAGAATTTAAATATAACCGTATTTTCTTAATGTAGTTAATTTATAAAGCGCACTAAGATTATATAAAAATATCAAATGTAGTCAAAATAATTATTGCATCTTATAAATGTAGTTAAGTTATTTCGAGAAATGCTATTAAGTTATAATTGCATTTTCTTGCAGCATTTGAATTTAATTGCATTTTCTTGATGCAGTTAAATTATAACTGTATTAAAATTGAATAAAATTATCAAATGCAAGCTAAAATAATCACTGCATCACATACACGTGGTTAAATTAATTAGAAATCGGCAGTTAAATCTAGTCACATTTTATTAAAACATTTTAATATAACTGCATTTTCTTAATGCAGTTAAATTATAAAGTGATTTGAATTGAATAAAATTACCAAATATAGTCATAATTATCGCTATATCACATAAATGCAGTTAAAATATTCAAAGCAATCGTTACTACTTAATTCAAAACCAAATTCCTTTCAATCAAATTAAAAGATTATAACTTCATTATATTAATGTAGTTAAATTAACTATATTAAAGACATGCCATCCAAAATAAATGCAGTCACATAAATGTAGTTGCACAAATGATAATATGAATGACTGTATTACATAAATGCAGTTAAAACTACTATCTAAAATTATGATTTTCAAAAGGGGCTTTGCACTGAAGGTCCCTATTTTTGATGTTGTTGTAAGAAAAGTCCTTATAATAATGAGTATGTAAATTAAGTCCCTGTTTTTTTCTAAATCAGAAAGTGCAAAATATCTTGCATTTTCTTTATAGAAAGTGCAAGTTAACTTGCGCTTTTCAAAAATTTAAATTTTTTTGAAAATTTCAAAATTTTCAAAAAAAATTCAAAATCAAAAAGCGCAAACTAGCTTGCGCTTTCCTGATAAAAAGTGCAAGTTAACTTGCGCTTTTCAAACATTTTAAAATTTTCGAAAATTTTAAAAATTAAAAAAAAAATTTCAAAATCAAAAACCGCAAACTAGCTTGCGCTTTCCATCAAGTTAACTTGCATTTTTCAAAAATTTCAAAATTTTCAAAAAAATTCAAAATAAAAGCGCAAACTAGCTTGCGCTTTCCTGATAGAAAGCGCAAGTTAACTTGCGCATTTTAAATTTTTTAAAATTTTCAAAATTTTCAAAAAAAAATTCATAGTCAAAAAGTTGCAAGTTAGCTTCCATTTTCTGTCAGAAAAATGCAAAACACATTGTCTTTTCTATCTTTCAAAAAACAGGGACTAAATTTACATATTCTTATCTACATGGACTTTTCTTATAACAACATCAAAAACAGGGACCTATGACACTTTTCTTGTTTTCAAAAACCTATTTTTATGTATCAATAATGGATATCATTGAAATGTTTACTAAATTTTTGATTTAATAATGAAAACGATTCTTAAATTTGAGTTACCTACAAAAGGTATCATATTATAAAGATTGGATTAAACTGGTTGACGCTTGGAGGAAGTTGTCGGGTGTGATATTAAATTAACACGAACTTAATTTATAAAAAGGGATTTTATAACATCCCCTATCTAGAAGCCCAAAACTAAGCGCTACATATGCTGCAGTCACCTATAGTATTAGCTTTTGGGGACTAAATACGGCTATGTTAATGGTATCAATAATATCAGAAGCACCTGAATATGTAACAAAACACATATTTGAAAAAACCACATTTACTTCATTACATTTCAAAATCAAATGTTTCACAACGCAATCTCCAAATCGTTCCCAGGCACAGATCAAATATAATTATTACAAATTACGCCAAGAGCAATATATGAAGATACCCCCTTGGTTGATCAGAGTCATATGGTCATAATAGACTTAATACAAACACAGCGGAAATAAAATAAAACATAAAACTGCAACTCCTAAATAGCTATCTGTTTGCCTCCTACATGCCTCCGGTAGCTTCATTCGTCATCCTACTAAACCTGAAAAAGACCTTAACTCCTCAGCCTACTCATATTAATTTTGAGCACCCGAGATTTTAAGGGGAAAACATAAACTTCGAGTCAGACATAAAGCCTGGTGTGAATAATATTATACATCCCGAAATAATTATGTTAAGTGAGACCACGCCGCTTAGCGAAACGGGTTTCCCCTCACTAACATCCTTTTAAAACATTTCTTTGCAAAACCTTTCATAAAACCATATACTGTGCTCCTGCATCCACAATGGTTAAATACTATAAAGCAATCGTTAGGTAAACGTACATAAATATCATGTAAAAATAAACTATCTGTTCAGACACACAAATTTTGTTTGGATAACTTTTAACCTTTGTCTAACTCGGGCCTACCTGACAATATAATCAAATTTAACCTAACACCTGTTAGATATTCTTCTTCTGGATTATCTATCCTTAACTATCTGTTAAACACTTCCCATCTGGGCGGTCTGTCCTTAATTATCTGTTAAGTACTTCACTTCTGGACGATCTGTCCCTAACTTAATCATTTCCCAGGTGTTCCCGAGCCTAATGGTTTTTCAGGCTCACCAATAACCTATCTGTATACAAACATATATTCCTTTCAGTGTGTAACCATAATTTTAGTCTACCTGTGACAAAGCCCGACACATTGGAATTTTGGACAATAATTAGCTGGGGCAATTAGCTAATGTATAGGGCGCGACACCATACTAGTCCCATCTGGTTTTCTAATACCTGGGTCATTTTCACTTAAGGATCCCCTCCCATAATTTTCCTTGGAAACATTTTCGAAATGATTTAAAACCTTTAAATCAAACTTAAACAAGGAAAAGTATATAATCTTTATGCTTTACTCAAAATCATATCACCATGTCATATATGTATTCTTTACCCAAAATTTAGTTGATGAAAACATTCAACCATTTGAAAGAACCTCTTTCTAAACTTTTGAAATCCTTTCTTTCAAAATCAAATATTAAACCTTTCGAAACTATTCTCCAAACCTTTCAAAACCAATTAAAAGCAAACCTTTCGAAAACTATAAAACTTTGGACATCCTTCTTTAAAACCACTTTAAAACATTGCCTTAGAAAAACCTTGAAAAACCTTCCATTTAAACCTTTCGAATCCATTGAATTAAATCTTTCAAAATCATTCAACTAAAACCTTTCGAAACCATTCAATAAACCTTTCGAAATCATTCAACAAAAACTTTCGAAATCACTCAACTAAAACCTTTCGAAACCATTCAATAAACCTTTCGAAACCATTGAACTAAACCTTTCGAAGTCATTCAACTAAAACCTTTTGAAACCATTCAATAAACCTTTCGAAACCATTGAACTAAACCTTTCGAAATCATTCAACTAAAACCTTTCGAAACCATTAGAAGCAACCTTTTGACTTTGTCGAAAGCTCTGCTTCGAAAGCTTTAAACATATCCTTTAAAACAACTCTTTCGAAAGCTTTGGGTTTTACTTCAATTTATAAAACAAGGGTAAATCACCTAAGTCGGAAGCTTCCTTTCGAAAGCATGGAGAAGCGGCTAGTTTTTAAAACAAGTAAACCTTTCGCTTTTGTCGAAAGGTTCAAAACAAAACATTTATAAAGCGGTAGTAACCCTTCGACTGTGTCGAAAGGTTTCAAAATAGAAAAGTGTTAAAATAGCAATAACCTTTCGACTGTATCGAAAGGTTTAAAACCCTTCCTTTAAACGTTTGACCTGGTCGAAAGCAACACAGTCGATAGCTCTTATTCGAAAGCAAAGCAGGTGAAAGCTTTTGGTTTATAAAACAAACATACCCCAACCTCTTTGGCCACCAACCCTTAGACTCTGTCCAATTCATTACGTACCAAGTAGCTTGATACCATATGATTGGTTTGACCTTATCGAAAGCTTTGAACCTCTCGACCTTGTCGGAAGGTTTACTGCCATAAAGGCTGAAACATGTAAAAAATATGATTTCTTTGTTTTTAACTTAAAAAGAAAATATTTTCAACTAACCTGCCTTTGTTTGTCAAATTCTCATTGGTTAACAATTACTTTTTAGAAATGTGCTTCCACTATTTTTAAAATTAAATAATCATTTTATTTTACAAAATGCCCCTTCTCCTTAATTAAATATATAAAACATTTAAGTCCTATACCTTAAATAATTTTATATATTCATCAAATAACTTAGGAAAAATCCCAAAAAATCTACTTTAATATGTTGCCTAACATATAAAATTTTTAACCCCAAATAATTATTATTTTAGCTGAAAATAATTTATAACCCAATAAACAATTTCCTTCACTAGAAAATTAATATAAAATTCATATTATTTCATAAAATTATGAAAATCGAAACTCATCTCTAAAATATCATTTCCGACCTATATTTAAATTTTTAAGGCATTTAGATGTCATTAAATAGGGTTTTCATGTCAAACATATCATAAAACTAACATGAACATATATAATCCATCAACAACACACACACACACACACACACACACACATATATATATATATATATATAAATTTTAATCATCAAAACATGGCATATACTTGCAAAATCATTTCGGGTCTAATCTTAAAACCGAGAACCAAAAGAAAATGGGATGTAGTAATTATTCACCTTAGCTTTGAGATTATAGATGTGAGATTTGATGTTGATTTAGTTGATTGTTTCCCTTCCCTTGAATCCTTGCTTTAATCTTCTTCTTGAGAATGATAATGGTGGCCTGCCTTAGTATTTTTAGTTTGAGTAAAATGAAATGAACGTGAGTTACATTCCTAAGGGTTTAGGGTATATGCCTTACCTATTTCCCATATTGCCATTCTCATATCCTAACACATTAACTTAGGTTATTTCATTTTAATTAACACACTAACATGGCATGGCTACCCTTTGTTAATCAAATTTCAACCTTTTAATCTTCACATTATTTTATTTAATTTACCCAATTAATTATTCTAAATAATGTTATAAAAATATGGGGTGTTACAGACTCCCCACCTTAAAGAATTTCGTCCTCGAAATTATGATAAGGTACACAATCAGAACAACCAAAGGTAAAATATACCATCAAACAAATCAGTACAAGCATCTCTAACTCTGCTCTTAGTCTTCCAAGTACAATCTCTAGCATTGTCACTCCACTGAACCTTTACTAGCTTGACTGTCTTATTTCTCAACTTCTTTTTATCTCTGGCCACAATCTGAATCGGCTTTCTAACTATAGTCAATTCCGGCTCTACTACTAAAAAATTTAACACTGTAGGTGCTATAGTAGTCTCTGGGTCTCTAACACATTTCCTAAGATGAGAAACATGGAAAACATCATGGACTCCAGTCCAACTTTTCGGTAACTCTACTTTATAAGCGAGTTTCCCGATCCTCTTAACAATACGGAAAGGTCCAATGAATCTAGGTGCTAACTTTCCTGACTTTCCAAATCTAATCACACCCTTCATTGATGAAACCTTAATAAACATATAGTCTCCGTCAGAAAATTCCAAGTCCTTCCTTCTTCTATCAGCATGACTTTTCTGCCTAGATTGAGCTTCTTTCATCCTAACTCGGATCAACTCAATCTTCTCCGCAGCTTCCTTCACCAAATCCGGACCAAGAACCAATCTATCCCCGGTCTCTAACCAATATACAGGAGACTTGCATGGTCTTCCATACAAAGCTTCAAACGGTGCCATCCCAATACTAGTCTTATAACTATTATTATACGAGAACTCGACTAGATGAAGATGGTCCTCCCATGATCCCCCAAAATCCAATACACAAGCTCTTAACAAATCCTCCAAGATTTTTTTAACTCTTTCTGTTTTCCCATCAGTCTGTGGATGGTAATCGGTACTCATGTTGAGCTTGGTTCCTAATGCTTCCTATAGACTTTTCCAGAGCTCACTAGTAAACAAAGAATCTTTATCACTGGCAATACTACTAGGAATCCCGTGCAGTCTAACTACATTCTTCATAAATAACTTCGCCAAAATAGGGGCCGTCCTAGTTGACTTTACCGGAATGAAATGGGCACTCTTAGTCAGTCTATCTACTATGACCCATATGCTTTCATTTCCTCTACTAGACATTGGCAACCCATTAATAAAATCCATAGAGATGGAATCCCATTTCCACAATGGAACTTCTAAAGGTTGAAGCAATCCACTAGGCTTCTGGTGTTCAGCCTTTGCCTGTTGGCAATTCAAGCACTGCTTCACACACAAACCAATGTCCCGTTTCATACCTTCCCAAAAGAAACTTTTCTTCAAATCCGGATACATCTTCGTTCCCTTTGGATGGATAGTGAATCTCGAACGACGGCACTCATCCAAAACTTCCTTCCTAATGTCTCCTACATTCGAAACACACAACCTTCCTTTCTTCCTCAACCACCCATTTTAGTCAAGACTAAAATGATTTAGGTCATCGCTCTCCGTTCCTTCCCTCAACCTTCTGATCCGTTCAGCCAAAACTGGATCCTCCTCCTGTTTAGAAGCTATCTTCTCAATCATTACTGGTTGAACTTCTAAACAAGACAACATAGCACTTCCCGCACTTGAACCTTCCTCGGATCTAAACTGCACACTACAAGCTGATAATGCTTCCAAATCTTTCCACTTAGCAATCATAGCCAATACTGCATTTTGATGTTTCCAGCTGAGTGCATCCGCCACCTTATTTCCTTTTCTGGGTGTGTACTCAATTCCAAAATCATAAGCAGCAATAAACTCTAACCATCTCTGCTGTCTCATGTTCAGCTCCTTCTGAGAGAACAAGTACTTCAACGACTTATGATCAGTGTAAAACTCAAATCGCTCTCCCAAAAGATAATGTCTCCACACCTTCAAAGCAAATATAATGGCAGCTAACTCCAAGTCTTGTGTTGGATACCTAATTTCATATGGTCTGAGCTGTCTAGAAGCATAAGTAATCACTTTACCTCTTTGCATCAACACAACTCCCAATCCAGTTCCACACGCATCAGTATAAACAACCAAATCTTGATTCCCCTCCGGAACCACTAACACTGGTGCATAGGTCAATAAGTGTTTCAAGCTCTGTAATGCTTCCTCACACTTATCAGTCCACAAGAACTTCACATCTTTTCGCGTAAGCTTAGTCATCAGTGCAGCTATCCGCAAAAAAATCCGTTATAAACCTCCGATAATATCCAGCCAATCCAAGAAAGCTCTTAATCTCAGTCACCGTCTCAGGTATCTTCCAATTATTCACCGCCTCAATCTTAGTCAGATCTACTGACAACCCTTTCTTTGAGACGACATGACCAAGGAAATTCACTTCCTTCTCCCAAAAATGACACTTCGAAAACTTAGCCTTCAACTGATGCTCCCTCAACGTTTTGAGCACAACTCTAAGATGAACTTCATGCTCCTTCTCATCCTTAGAGTATGTCATCTATGAAGACCAACACAAATCTATCCAAGTGCTCTCGGAAAATTCTATTCATCAGATCCACAAAGAATGCCGGTGCATTAGTTAGTCCGAACGGCATAACTAACCATTCATATAATCCATACCTTGTCCCAAACGCCATCAAAGGAATGCTATCCTCTGCCACTCTAAGCTGATGAAATCCCGTCGCCAAATCTAGCTGAGAGAATAACTTGGCTCCACTTAACTTATCGAACAAATCGTCAATTCTCGGCAATGGGTATCGATTCTTTATCGTCTTCTCATTCAACTTACGATAATCGATACATAGTCTCAACGATCTGTCTGGCTTCTTAGCAAATACCGGGGTAGCTCCCCATAGTGAACTACTTGGTCGAATAAATCTCTTGCCTTCCAGATCCACCAACTACACCTTCAACTCTCTCATCTTAGTAGGTGTCATCCTGCTCAGCGGCCTACTCACCAGCTCTGCTCCTAGCACCAAATCAATTCGAAACTCTATGGCTCGTTTCAGTGGCAGCCCAACTACCGGCTCAAATACATCAGCAAATTCTCTAACTACAAAGACTCGATGCAACTCATCCTCCAAATCCGTAATACCTAATAAAACACTCACTTTACAACCAGGGTACTCTACGGTATAAACTATCCGATCATTACAATCCGGGTGACTAAGTGATATTTTCCTATCATGGCAAAATATCCTAGCATCATATTTACTTAACCAGTCCATCCCAAGGATAATCCCAAATCCCATAAAGTCAAACACATGCAAACAACAATCAAAAGTGTTGCCTAGCAAATCAAATTCTAAATAGTCACACCTCATCCCAAGCATTGCATACCCTCCTATCGGGTTTACAACCCTTAAGGAAGTAATTAAGTATGAGGGCTCTAGGTTAAGCTTATCTACTAAACATCGAGAAATAAAAGAATGTGATGCACCAGTATCAAATAGAACGCTAACAGACATACCATGAATCTATAGTGAGCCTCCTAGAACAGCCTTCCCTTTCTCCTGCACAACTGGGCTTGAGGTTGTGGGCTCCAAATCATAAACTTGTCCCCTTCCTTCTCTTGCAGGCTCTGAGCACTTGTTCTTGTAATGACCGATCTGATCACAATTAAAACATCTAACATTCTTCTTTTCACCAGCCTCTTTTCCTTTTCCTTTACCGGTTCGACACTCATTAGCATAGTGTCCCTTCCTGTCGCATTTGTAGTAAACCACTTCGGCCTTTCCTTCCTTCTATGCTCCCTCTTTCTGAACATTCTTTTTCTAGAAAAACTTCCTTTTCTAGCCCTGGCCCATTTGGGCCTCCTTCATCTTCTTCCTCAAGCAAGCCAACGCCTCTTCTTGCCTTAATGCCATTTCAACCACTACATCACTTGGATCTCGCAAATGCGGCAAAGTGGAACTTATCAACTCTGGCCTCAAGCCCCTTATAAAATTTTCATTCCTCCTGATCACGGTGTCTACCAAAGCATATCTGTATCGGTCCAACTCCTCAAACTTCCTTGCATACTCCAAGATGGACATATCTCCTTGTTCCAACTTTGCAAACTTCCTCACCAATGCCGACTGTGCCATTACTAACATAAATCTTTCTGAAAACCTTCTCCTAAACTCCTCCTAAGTTATGGTTTCCTCATCAACCCCAACAGTAACAGTATTCCACCAGAATAGAGCAGCTCCCTGCAGTTTCCTCGAAGCCAATCTCCTCTTCTGTGCATCATTCAATCGTAAGTTAGCAAAAATTCTCTCGAAATGTTGTAGCCAATTTTCCACCTCGATCGCATCTTCAGTACCAATAAACGGTTTCCCTCCAAGCCTGATGTAATCCCTACTCAAGTTAGCATACTGATTGGCCATCAGAACTTCCTGAGCTCCACCTCCAGCAGCATTACCTCCGAAAACTCCGGCTGCTATTCCAGCTTGCATCATGTTTACAAAGAACTAATACATTGCTCCCATGTCCATCTGGGGAACTACTGCACCAACAGTTTCAGCTTGTGCCTGACCGGGACCTCTCCTAGCATTTGGTCGGGCATTTCCATTAGTGGTGGTGCTATCTCCTCTGAGATTTACTCTGCCTCTTCTTCCCTACATATCTATATTCAAACCTCGTGAGATACAGATGAATAGCCTAACTAAGATAGGAGTTAGAGAGATAGCGTATACTTATATATATATAGCAAATACAAGTACGTTACTATAACGTTATCCCATACCCCAATCTTAACTCTAATTTCTAAGGATTATGTTTTAAAAAATCATTTTTTAGTAAGAGTATTTCATAAACCATGCTCTGTTACCAAGCTGTAACATGCCCTATCTAGAGGCCCAAAACTAAGCGCTACATATGCTGCAGTCATCTATAGTATTAGCTTCCAGCGACTAAATACAGCTATGTTAATGGTATCAATAATATCAAATGCACTTGAATATGAAACAAAACACAGATTTCAAAAAACCACATTTACTTCATTACATTTCAAAATCAAATGTTTCACATTCACAATGCATAATCCCTAAATCGTTTACATGCACAGATCAAATATAATTATTACAAATTACGCCAAGAGCGGTATATGAAGATACCCCCTTGGTTGATCAGAGTCATATGGTTATAATAGACTTAATACAAACACAGTGGAAATACAACAAAACATAAAACTGCAACTCCTAAATAGTTATCCGTTTGCCTTCTGCATGCCTCCGGTAGCTTTATTCGTCATCCTACTAAACCTGAAAATGACCTTAACCTCTCAGCCTACTCATAATAATTTTGAGCACCCGAGAGTTTAAGGGGAAAACATAAACTTCGAGTCAGACATAAAGTCTGGTGTGAATAATATTATACATCCCGGAATAATTATGTTAAGTGAGACCACGCCGTTTAGCGGAACGGGTTTCCCCTCATTAACATCCTTTTAAAACATTTCTTTGCAAAACCTTTCATAAAACCATATATTGTGCTCCTGCATCCACAATGGTTAAATGTTATAAAGCAATCGTTATGTAAACATACATAAATATCAAGTAATAATGAACTATCTATTCAAACACACAAGTTTTGTTTGGATAACTTTTAACCTTTGGCTGACTCGGGCCTACCAGACAATATAATCAAAATTAACCTAACACCTATTAGATATTCTTCTTCTGGATTACCTATCCTTAACTATCTGTTAAACACTTCCCATCTGGATGGTCTGTCCTTAACTATCTGTTAAATACTTCACTTCTGGACGGTTTGTCCCTAACTTAATCATCTCCCAGGTCTTCCCGATCCTAATGGTTTTTCGGGCTCACCAATAACCTATCTGTATACAAACATATATTCCTTTCGATGTGTAACCATAATTTTAGTCTACCTGTGACAAAGCCCTACACGCTGGAATTTTGGACAACAATTAGTTGGGGCTATTAGCTAATGTATAGGGCGCAACCCCATACTAGTCCCATCTGGTTTTATGATATCTAAGTCATTTTCACTTAAGGATCCCCTCCCATAATTTTCCTTGAAAACATTTTCGAAATGATTTAAAACCTTTAAATCAAACTTAAATAAGGAAAAGTATATAATCTTTATGCTTTACTCAAAATCATATCACCATGTCATATATGTATTCTTTGCCTAAAATTTAGTTGATGAAAACATTCAACCATTTGAAAGAACCTCTTTCTAAACTTTTGAAATCCTTTCTTTCAAAATCAAACATTAAACCTTTCCAAACTATTCTCCAAACCTTTCGAAACCATTGAAAAGCAAACCTTTAAAAAGCTATAAAACTTTGGACGTCCTTTTTTAAAACCACTTTAAAACGTTGCCTTAGAAAAACCTTGGAAAACCTTCCATTTAAACCTTTCGAACCCATTGAATTAAACCTTTCGAAATCATTCAACTAAAACCATTCAATAAACCTTTCGAAATCATTCAACTAAAACTTTCGAAATCATTCAACTAAAACATTTCGAAACCATTCAATAAACCTTTCGAACTATTGAATTAAACCTTTCGAAATCATTCAACTAAAACCTTTCGAAACTATTCAATAACCCTTTCGAAACCATTGAACTAAACCTTTCGAAATCATTTAACTAAAACCTTTCAAAACCATTGAAAGCAACCTTTTGACTTTGTCGAAAGCTCTGCTTTGAAAGCTTTAAACATATCCTTTAAAACAACTCTTTCGAAAGCTTTGAGTTTTACTTCAATTTGTAAAACAAGGGTAAATCACCTAGGTCGAAAGCTTCCTTTCGAAAGCATGGAGAAGTGACTAGTTTTTAAAACAAGTAAACCTTTCGCTTTTGTAGAAAGGTTCAAAACAAAACATTTATAAAGCGGTAGTAACCCTTCGACTGTGTCGAAAAGTTTCAAAATAGAATAGTGTTAAAACAGCAGTAACCTTTCGACTGTGTCGAACGGTTTAAAACCCTTACTTTAAACATTTGACCTGGTCGAAAGCAACCAAGTCGAAAACTCTTATTCGAAAGCAGAGCAGGTGAAAGCTTTTTGTTTATAAAAAAACATACCCCAACCTCTTTGGCCATCAACCCTTCGACTTAGAACCCTACGACTATGTCCAATTCATTACGTACCAAGTAGCTTGATACCATATGCATTGTTACGACCCTGTCGAAAGTTTTGAATCCTCGACCTTGTCGGAAGGTCTGGGTCAAAAGGTTTGCTGCCGTAAAGGCTGAAACATGTAAAAATGTGATTTCAGGAAATCTTTTCCACTAACCTGCCTTTGTTTGTCAAATTCTCATTGGTTAACAATTACTTTTCAAAAATGTGCTGCCGCTATTTTTAAAATTAAATAATCATTTTATTTTACAAAATGTCCCTTCTCCTTAATTAAATATATAAAACATTTATGTTCCATACCTTAAATAATTTTATATATTCATCAAATACTTAGGAAAAATCTAGAAAAATCCCATAAAATCTATTTTAATATGTTGCCTAAGATATAAAAATTTCAACCCCAAAATATTATTATTTTAGCCGAAAATAATTTATAACCCAATAAACAATTTCCTTCACTAGAAAATTAATATAAAATCCATATTAATTCAGAAAATTATGAAAATCGAAACCCATCTCTATAATATCATTTCTGACCTATATTTAAATTTTCAAGGCATTTGGATGTCATTAATTAGAGTTTTCAAGTCAAACATATCATAAAACTAACATGAACATATATAATCCATCAACAACACACACACACACACAGATATATATATATATATATATAATTTTAATCATCTAAACATGGCACATACTTGCAAAATCATTTCGAGTCTAATCTTAAAATCAAAAACCAAAAGAAAATGGGATGTAGTAATTATTCACCTTAGCTTTGAGATTATAGATGTGAGATTTGATGTTGATTTAGTTGATTGTTTCCCTTCCCTTGAATCCTAGCTTTAATCTTCTTCTTGAGAATGATAATGGTGGTCGGCCTTAGTATTTTTAATTTGAGTAAAATGAAATGAACGTGAGTACATTCCTAAGGGTTTAGGGTATATGCCTTACATATTTCCCATATTGCCTTTCTCGTATCCTAACACATTAACTTAGGTTATTTCATTTTAATTAACACACTAACATAGCACGGCTACCCTTTGTTAATCAAATCTCAACCTTTTAATCTTCATATTATTTTATTTAATTTACCCCATTAATTATTCTAAATAATGTTATAAAAATATGGGGTGTTACAGACTCGCTTTACATTTAGACTAACAAATAGGGACCTGAAGTTAATATTCTAAAATAAAAATGATGTTAAAAAAGAGCTAAAAAACTACAATTGATGCTTGTTATGTCCCCTGAGTTAATGCTTACATTTATCGTAAGGGTAAAATAGGTCGTGTACCATTCATTTTCAAGCGTTCTAAAGAAATGCTTGGTAATACTGACATCCATGCAGACTCAAGTTACATCTAAGAGCATCCCCAATCAATTAAGGGCTGAATATTTGATCCTTAATATTAAGGCATCAACCCAACAGCTAGGCACCTATTTAGTAGGTGCCTGGCCATAGGCACTTATTAAATAGGCGTCCACTCTTAGGTGCATATTTAATAGGCGCCCAAACATCAAGCATCTATTAAATAGACTCCCGATGTTGGGAACCTATAAACCCTGCGCCAAGCCCCATTTCCCTCACAATTCACTCAAGTAATTTTCTTTTTTAATAGAAAAATGTTGAAATGCCGTCTCACATTAGCAAAATTGCAAGACGTACCTTTCGACAACAGACAGAGTAGCTAGCTAGTCCACTTCACATTGCTCCTAGCCCGGAGACGATGATTCATGACTTGTGGATTTTGCATCATCCACCCGAGGGATACACGGATCGCATGTGGATAGCTTTGCATACGGTCAAGGTATAATTCTAAATATTAAATAACTGTTAGTACATGATGTTACGTTAATAGTATATTAATCATGAACTAGTGTTTATTATATACACCTGTTACTTACCCGGTATATTAAAACATGTTATGTTGATCGTACATTAATCACGAACAATTTTTTATTGTTTTAGACCCAGTACATCAGTTATTGGGGCAGTTGGTCAAAATGTATAGCACAGTACTGCGATATATTTTCTCGGGGTCTAGTAGATATGCTGCAGGGCGGTCCTTTTGCATTTTTCTTACTGATTTGATCCCTCGACCATTTGATCGTTCACTTATATTCGCCTTAGTTGAGAGGGGGTGGCCTACGACACACACTTTTCATTTTTTAGATTTTAAGCTCGGCATTATCCCCACCAATTTTTATGTGTTCAATGAAATTAAGACAGGAGGCCCGGATAGGTTACATTTTTCTTTTGATCATTCATATGAAAGTATTAAGCTTTTCACTGTATATCTACCACATTTTGATGGCGGTCATGTTTCCTCCGACGCTGCTATGTTGACATGTCTACAAAAGTGTATTATAGCTCATATGGGTACTGATACTATGAGTGATGCTGTCTTTAGGGTATTTCCCATATATTTATTTGGTTCGACCTTCTTTTCAAATCAAAAGAGTACCATTAGAATATGGTATCTTGCAGCGGTAGTCGATCTAGATCAGCTCCATACTATAGATTGGAGGTTTTCTATACTTGGATGTTTGTACACTGCTCTTGATTTTATGCTCTCGGAAAGGTGAGGCGGATGTTTGGCTTTTGGTATATTTTGTTGTGCTGGTACTATGAGTACACGACAAACATGTGTAACGATCCATATTTTATGTATCGAAGGATCATAAAATATTTTTATTTTATTCATATGAGGTCGTATGATTCTATAATTTTAGGATATGACTTTAGGGACATTTTACACACTTGTTATTTTTGCCGAATTTATATGCAACCATTTTGGCCCTAAAAATCTTATTAGGGATGCAACTTTTGATATAAGTCGAATTAGGTTCTCAAACCAGTGTCTTTGCTTCAGGATGATGGTTTCTCATTCCGTAAAGTGGGTATAATAGAAAAAGAGACTTATGGTTAGGAGTTATACCTATTATAAGTTTAGACAGTTGCTGCCTAGAATTAGTGTGTACTTAATTAATCCCATGATTAGGCCCATTATTCTAATTCGATATTACTATAAATAGGGGATGTAGGAGTCAACTTAAAAGTTTTTCCTTCTCTCCCAAATCAGATCTAAACCCATATTAGCCTTAGATTCATCCAAAAATCACTTAATTTACTTTCTAAATCAAACCAAATTGAAGATTAGTGAATACATCATCGATTATAAGATAGAGGTCATCATTTTGGGTGATTCGAATTGCTTTTCATTGCTGTCCACTTTGGATCGAGACTTAAATCGGTTGAATTTGGTCATTAGTGAGTGGCTTAGGCCTTTTCACTATCCTATGCATGTTTATATGGTAGAATTATAGGTTTTAACATGATTTTGACCTTAAAGTACTTTTTAACCTTAATTATATGTTAACATGTGTTTATAACCTAAATTGATGAATTTACTTTGTAATTCACCTTATCCATGTACATATGATCATTGATTGCTTAGATTTGGATTAGAATTTGTTTGATTGCTATAATTATATGAATTGCTTGTTTGAATGGATATAATTGCATGTTATACCATGTTTGTATATTGTTATTCGGTGTTGTTTTCTAGATAAAGATAGGTTAAATAATTTGTCAAACCAGAGGCAAAGATGATCAGAATTGGACGAAACTTAGAGGGAGGCTTTGGAGTATGGGAAGAGCTTGGGGTTCAAGTCGCACGTCCAAAGTCGTTAAACAGACAATTCAGTATCAACTTGTTCATGTCGATACAGACTTGCTCCTATTGCTTAGATAGCTCGGTGGTTGTGGGGGAACTCAAGAGCAAGGCTAGTAGAGGTGGACTAAGGCAAGATATAGGAGATTGGCTAAGTGCTGGAGGTCATGCCGACCTATTTTTAGAACTTGAAGATGAAGGCTTTGGCATGGGACTGAGTTGTTTTGATGGATAGGTCGGGGTTCAAAGCGCTTGAGAAGGGAGTACTAGAAGCAAGGAAGAAGAGTTAGCCAGTAGTTGGTTGACCAAACAAGTCGGTGCCAACTTTTTTATGTCGATACCGAGTTGTTTTGGTGGGTCCAATGGTGGTGGAACTTCTGGGGAACGGAGTAGAGGTTCTGTAGATAATGCTGGAGGTGTTGGCTCATTCGCATCAAGTTGGATGGCATTGTAACAGCATAATGAAAGCTATGTATCTTTGGTTTGTGACTAGTGGAGGGGAGTAGGACCAAAGATAGCAGCTCGAAAGTGAGAGCCGTAGAATGGAAAATGTAGGAGGTTCCTGGATAATGAAACTGGATGGAGCAAGAAAAGGGCTCGGATCTGAATGGAGAGAAGGGTAGCATGGATGTTTATTTGCTAAGGAATCATTGATACTCGAAGTGTTTTTTGTTGTACTTGAAGCAGAGGTATTGTAAGTGGAGATGCCCATGGGTCAATTGAGGGACTTGTATACCCTAGACCAGTGGCTTTGAGTCTAGTGTCCAGCTTTGGGCTGTGGGACATGTATCGAGCTTTAGGCTGCATGATACGAGAGTACAACAAAAACTGGGATTTCCATTAGTCCCTGGCATGGGGGCCATACGAGTTATCATATATTCAGGGCATAAGGATGAGTGACAGTGATTATTGCTTATGGATGTTATGGTTGCTTTCTATAGTGGGCTATCACTTGGCGGTATCATTTGGAGTAGGTACCAGAGATAGGGATATCTGGACATCCATCATTCTATGTTATATAGTATATTGTAGAGTAGTATATTATAGTGTCATGTGCTAACTCTTTAGTTGCAGGGACAGGTCAGATATGACTCATGTACTGTTGTTCCTTACCATATTTACCTATATAGTATTTTGAGATTCATTTATCGCTCACACCAGACTGTTGTCTGATACAAGGTTTTATGCTTTACTTCTTATTATCTTGGATACTCTTAAATGGGTAGACTAGATAACAGTTCAGGGTGATGCAGTAGCTCTACAGAGGATGAGCTAGATGAAGCTATCTCGTATTATATACATGAATGGATTTCTATGATTTCCGTTGGGCAGCACCGTGGAGCCTTGGTAGTGCTTACCTATTTCCTTTTTGTTGAGACAGTTATTTGAGTTGATTCTATTGTATATACTATATGACTATTAATGTACAACTCTATGGATCTTATACTCTGATGATTAGTTCACATTGTTATTACCATCTCTTTGTTATATCTATGATATTATATATTGTCCATGTGCTGTAAGATATACGACAGGTTATATACTGTATTTATATCATTTTTAACCCTAATGATCGTCCTATATCGACTGGGCACGGTAGTAGCCCACTATTTGTATACTATTGGTACTAGAGGTATAGGACGGTTGTTACATTAGGTATCAGAGCGAGGTTACGTGATTAACCCAAGTTGATACCGCGATTTAGTTAAGATAAGGAAGGTGTTATTGCCTTGGACTGTATCCGGAGTGTATATATATTCGAGAGAGTTTGTACTTATTATATATTTTGGTTTTTAAAGCTATATAATAATATATTATATAGCATAAGTCGCACGTACATGAGCATCATAGACATGGTTTTTTATGAGAGATTGATCATTATTATCACATATAAGAATGAGCTGGTATATAAGGAATTCTGCTTCAGGAGTTGAAGAAAGGGCAGGATTCGGAGCTGCTACGCCTGATTTTCAAGCTGTGTTCAATGCTATTGTGAAGCCCCACCTCTATGCTCATAATAACAAAGAGTATTAAAAGAAATACTGTCTATTATTACGAAGAATAAGGCTGGATAGGAGCGGCCATCCGTAGTTGGCCTTACACTAGTATTGGTTACCTCAATAGGAGTGGTATATACTTTTTATTTTTCATCTTATTTATTTACTCCCATCGACATACCCAATTACCAGTATAAAACAAACTACGATGGTTCATAATAGTTTAGGACATTGTATATAATAATAACACAGATAATATAAATGCGGAATACAAATAAAACAAAAGTCTCATATATATAAACCTGATGTCAGTTACAATATAGTTGACACAATACATATGATACAACTACAACTGTCGACTTTGGAAGTTATATATACAAGTACATTATCAACTAATATACATGAATACATATCATCCTATACAATAACACGACTTCTACAAAACGACGAAAACTACTTCAGAAGATATAAAAAGTCTTCATAGCCCAAACAGCAACTCAAAGCAGGAAATCTACAACCTAAAATAACTCGGGTCTGACCCGAGTATTAAATTCAAAAGAAAATAATACACGGGTCAGTCTAATTCAAACTCAGTTATCAATGCACAGAAGCAATAATAATCAATATCAAATAGACGACAATCACAGAAACCTCGTATATCCAACTTCTCGATAAGAGAATCGGATAACGGCAGATATAACACTAAATAGTGTTAGACAACAAATCAGCAGATTTAAATCATCGACAAAGATACGTGAAAAGAATATCAATGAAGAAAATCTTAAAAACATCAGAATTGCCTGAACGGCAATTAACAACAACAAAATAATCAACTTAAAACATCAACTCTGGTAGGGCTGCAATATACGCACGCGTATACTGCCTCGCCACTACATCCTGAAATACACAAAAGATCATCGAACCCAAAATCAATTAAAGATTCAAATCATAATACTACGGTCTCAATAGTCAAAGCAGACATGTACAATGTGCATATATGTACACATTGAAAATTTACAAACGCACACGAGGTCAAACCCAAAATGATGGATTCAACTCAAGTTAATTCGAAAACAATTCTAAATGCATTAATACCATGCAAACCAACCAGGCAAAACTGCATATAAAACTAAACTGCAGACACAAATGAATACGAAGGGAAAACTGCACAAATCTTTCAGATACAACTACCAAAACAAATGCACAGCAAATATAAAAATGAATAGCATCAAGGCACGAAAGCCACAGGTTGACAGCAATTGAAATTTGCATGCAACCTGTACTCGACAGTTGGGATAATAAAGACACACAAGTGCATAGTGCACAAATAAATGCCCAGCATAAACAAGCACAAAGGCAAGTCACTAGTACAATTGTATGAACAGAGCAGTATGATGGTGAGGGCACCATAGATGTGGCACCACAGCACACAATATTTAAAGGTCAATGCCAAGAGTTTATCAAAATCAAACAAGACAGGGTGACACAATAGTCGAAAATGAACAAGTACTACAGGTTACTGCATATCAAGTATGCAAACCAAAGTTGCAGTAAAGCGACAATAGAAAATGCTCAAATGTCTGCATAATAAAAATGTGAACAAAAAGGTTGCAAGGCAATGCACTAGTGAAGCACAACCTCAGCAGATGCAAGACTAGTGAAGTGCAGCCTAAATCAGACTTAAATAAACACAATGCAAATGAATTCGACCAAGAATGTAAACAAGTCTCAACCACTGCAACAAGACCACAAGAGATAACAACAAGCAACCATGAGGCAACACAGTGGCAACTACTCAATGCACATAATACAAACTTGATGATCAGACAACATGTGAGCTGATGAGCTCAAAACAGTGCACATGTAAGCAAAATTAATACAAAGCAAATGACAAAATAAAACTGCACTTGCAAACCCGCTCTGGGTGAAACAGACCAGAGATCAGTAGCCAACAGCAGAGGAGAGCTGAGTTCGACAATGTCGACCAGACCAAAACAACTCAATCGAAAAAGTGCAGGTCATCTTAAAATTAAGATATTGTAGCCAAGAAAATCACAAAAAGATCATGACCTGGCAACCAACAAACTCAGCAAAACATATACGAACGAAATCCTCGAATTCGAACACAAGTGAGAAGGCATAGAAGCAAATCAAAATTCAAGTTAATGCCGACGCCAATAAAAATTTCTCAAATCACTTGCAGTTCAAATTAAACTGTTTCGAACTCTATATAAACAGAAACATCGTAGACGGCCCACGAGTTCAAACAACGAAAAGTCACAAATTTAATTAACCTCAATATTAAAACGAAATCGAATAGCCAAGAAAACCAACTATCTGAAGTAAGAATTAGATGTGAGTATAGCTCACCTTCTTTTACGATCAAGCTTGAAGAGTAGAAAGCATCGATCGAGTAATCGTGGCCGCGACTTCAAATTCTCGAAGCCCTATCGCCAAGAGGAACGAAGCTGCCATTACTTAACTTCTCGTTTTGATTAGGGATTTTGACAGTGAATGGGGGAGAGGAGCGAACGAAAAATGAGAGCCGCCACCATTTTTCTTTCTTTTCGAATGTTTGCCTAGGGTTTCCTTTTGTTTAAATTTCGAACGAAAAAATGAATAGAGGTTAAAGGGAACGGGTTTCTTTAGTTAGATATCACGACAGAAACAATTAAACGAATACGTGGGCAATTATTCAAAGTGTAAAGCCCACTCAACAGTCAACGAATTTTTTAAAAGAATTTCAACCCAACACTCGAAGGGAATTCAACCGATTAAAACTCCAACAGCAATAAGCCAACAATTTTTAATCGTCGTTTGACGATAATCAACTGTTATGAAACTCTGGGTCGTTACAGACTCCCCTCCTTATAAAATTGCGTCCCCGCAATTTTCATAATGAAGGTCGTCAATAACTATTATTCTTCTAACATAAACTGGTTTAGCTAGAAAAATAAAAGTCGAGAATTCAAATGCCAAAGAAATCTTTTAATTCCAATAAAAGAGGTTCACAAATTTTCAACAAAATCTAACTATCAATAGATAATCAGAAAGCAGCAAAACTGAATAATTGCAATCATCAGCAATATTCAATTACCAATTAGATGATCAGAAACACAGAATCATAAAACGGCAATATCTAATTATCGATACGATAATTAGAAAACATCAAAATCTAATTATTAACAAGGATAATTAGAAAACACAAATCACAATTCGTAAAACTACAAATATCTAGTTATCCAACGATTAACTAGAAAACACAAATTTCATGATCAACAAACTCTAACTATTACCAGAAATTGATAGAAAACAGCGATTCAATAAAATCAACATAATCTAGACTCAATTAGAAACTAGAAAATCTCATATCAATAAAATCAGCAAACATCCAATTATCCAAACGATAGTCAGAAAACAAATCAACAAATATTTAATTACCACAACCGGTAACCAAATTTCAAATCACAAATATTCGATTATCAAAAACGATAATCAAAGCTCAAATCAACAATTATTCAATTAGCAAAAGCGACAATTAAATCCCAAATCAGTAAATATTTAATTATCAAAAGTGATAATTAAATCTCAAATCAGCAAATATTTAATTATCAAAAGCGATAATTAAATCTCAAATCAGAAAATATTTAATTATCAAAAGCGATAATTAAATCTCAAATCAGCAAATATTTAATTATCAAAAGCGATAATTAAATCTCAAATCAGCAAATATTTAATTATCAAAAGCGATAATTAAATCTCAAATCAGCAAATATTTGATTATCAAAAGCGATAATCAAATCTCAAATCAGCAAATATTTGATTATCAAAAACGATAATCAAATTTCAAATCAACAAATATTTAATTATCAAAAGCGATAATGAAATCTCAAATCAGCAAATATTTAATTATCAAAAGCGATAATTAAATCTTAAATCAGCAAATATTTAATTATCAAAAGCGATAATTAAATCTCAAATCAGCAAATATTTAATTATCAAAAGCGATAATTAAATCTCAAATCAGCAAATATTTAATTATCAAAAGCGATAATTAAATCTCAAATCAGCAAATATTTAATTATCAAAAGCGATAATTAAATCTCAAATCAGCAAATATTTGATTATCAAAAGCGATAATTAAATCTAAAATCAGCAAATATTTGATTATCAAAAGCGATAATTAAATCTCAAATCAGCAAATATTTGATTATCAAAAGCGATAATTAAATCTCAAATCAGCAAATATTTGATTATCAAAAACGATAATCAAATTTCAAATCAGCAAATATTTAATTATCAAAAGCGATAATTAAATCTCAAATCAGCAAATATTTAATTATCAAAAGCGATAATTAAATCTCAAATCAGTAAATATTAAATTATCAAAAGCGATAATTAAATCTCAAATCAGCAAATATTTAATTATCAAAAGCGATAATTAATTTCAAATCAGCAAATATTAAATTATCAAAAGCGATAATTAAATCTCAAATCAGCAAATATTTAATTATCAAAAGCGATAATTAAATCTCAAATCAGCAAATATTTAATTATCAAAAGCGATAATTAAATCTCAAGTCAGTAAATATTTAATTATCAAAAGTGATAATTAAATCTCAAATCAGCAAATATTTAATTATCAAAAGCGATAATTAAATCTCAAATCAGCAAATATTTGATTATCAAAAACGATAATCAAATTTCAAATCAACAAATATTTAATTATCAAAAGCGATAATTAAATCTCAAATCAGCAAATATTTAATTATCAAAAGCGATAATTAAAAGCAACAAATATCCGATTATCAAAAACGATAATCAGAACTCATATCAACAAACATCCAATTATCTCAAACGATAATCAGAAACAACAAATATTTAATTACCGATACGATAATTAAATCTCATAACATCAGATATTTAGTTACCTGCAGATAATTAGAAACAACAAATATCTAGAAATCAATTAAGAAGACTAGAAAATCAACATAAAAGCTTGGATCGATCCCATCAGATGGTGAGTTTTTAATTCGCCGCACGTGCATCAACAAATGGCCGAAGCCTACCAAGTACTCAACATAATTTTTTGCGCCCATCAGATTGACCCGAAGGTCCGTAGAGTGACCCGAAGGTCTAGTACTGGTATTTGACCCGAAGGTCCATCATATGACCCGAAGGTCCAACATATGACCCGAAGGTCCATCATAGTGGCTCGAAAGCACACGAAAGCATCAAAATCATCAAAACATCAAATATTTCAATTAACGAGTCCGGAATTAACCGAAATAGCAAACGCACATGTCCCATACCACGTGTTTTACTAAATCGTTTGATTCTCTTCATCGTTTCCTTGAAAGTGCAAAATCTGTGTATTTTGTAAAAATACATTTTATATTCTCAAACGGACAAGTCCGGAATTAAGCGAATCAGTAAAAGAAAGGGGTCATAGTCCTCGATTTTGCTGAAACGTTTAAATCGCTTCCTCATTCTTTTGAAAGCGCAAACTGTAAAATTTCTGAAAACAATTTTATTTATTTTATACAAATAACAATTCACATTCTCAACTGAACAAGTCCGGAGTTAAGCGAATCAGTAAAAGAAAGGGATCATAGTCCTCGATTTTGCTGAAACGTTTAAATCGCTTCCTCATTCTTTTGAAAACGCAAACTGTTAAAAATTTATAAAACAATTTTCATTTTAAAACGATTTTCCAATCACGTGATTAAAGCAACAACATCAGTGGCAATTTCGAAAAGGAAATTGTACTTCTCAAAATACCGTAAAAACGGATCTCAAAATCAGCATTGCGGAATAACCGCTTGAAACTCCACTTTTAAAAATTTGACTGTTACTGAAGTCAAAGCGACAGAAATTTTCAAACGTCAAAATCTCATCAAAATAATTTACATCAAAATGTAACACTAGTGAATTTTCATTCATTAAAATTGCCAACAAAACACCGTGCCTCAAAATTTAGCATCGATGTAAAAATCCCGTTATAAAATAACTGCAACAAAATACGTTTCATAACCAAGCATCGGTTCAACGTAAAATTAGTGCAGTAACGTGCAATTCATATTTGCACGCACACTACAATATAAACAAAGAAATTACTCTAATGTATCTTCAGTGAAGATAATTTAAAACAGCAAAAATCTAATCAATATATGATTAGCATAAAAGAAAATCAGCAAAAATCTCAACAAAATCACATAACTGCAATCGTTTCGAATCCTCAATTTGGATTCGAAATTCTCAAAGAAACAAAATAAATACAGCTATGTAAACAGCAATTAAAATCTATTTCAATTTTCATATTTTGATTTTTAAATCAAAAAGGTTATCGGTTGTACTCAGCGAAGATGGTTTCACTGTTTCCGCTGCGCACTCTGATAAACAGAACACAAATCAATCAAATCATCAGAACACAGTTTCACTATTATTTTTAAATAAAGATATTTAAAAACCTTCATCAAAATTTCAAAACTTTAGTTTTGACTCAAAGCACAAATAAAACACCAACCAATAGTTGTAACATATGTTCCATCTAAGTTATGTTTTATATTATGTCCATAAACCCCAAGCTCTAATACCAACTGTGACACCCCACCTCTATGCTCATAATAACAAAGAGTATTAAAAGAAATACTGTCTATTATTACGAAGAATAAGGCTGGATAGGAGCGGCCTTCCGTAGTTGGCCTTACACTAGTATTGGTTACCTCGATAGGAGTGGTATATACTTTTTATTTTTCATCTTATTTATTTACTCCCATCGACATACCCAATTACCAGTATAAAACAAACTACGATGGTTCATAATAGTTTAGGACATTGGATATAATAATAACACAAATAATATAAATGCGGAACACAGATAAAATAAAAGTCTCATATATATATAACTGATGTCAGTTAAAATATAGTTGACACAATACATGTTATCCCAACTTTTGGCAAAGCCGAGATACCCAAAGATTAACTGAAAATCAATGATTACTAGTCATGAATATCGATTGTGCATCGCAGGTTCACTACGGATATCGATGAATTCTGCCCGAGTCCGGATCTGGCTGCAGTTGATGAGACACGTCAAGCAGAGCCATGCAAACCAATATTCCAAGCTTCGAGTCGATCCGAATTCGTATGCTCAAGTTATCATCAATGAGAAGTGGAGGGAATAGCCCTAGGTTCGAATCCATAGGTGGAGGCACCGTTCGAACCCATCAAATCAAGCTCTGTTCGAATCCATGAAGCTAAAGCCATTCGAATCCCTCGAGTCAGGATGCTTCGAATCGATGAGGCGATGGTCGTTCGGATCCATCAGTTCGACTCCATATGGTTCAGAACCATCAAAGAATGTTCGTTCGAGTCAGTTCCTACGAGTTACTTCAAATCCATCGTCCCTGCATTAGTTCGAAGCCATGAGGAGCAACCTTGCTTCGACTCCTTCAAATCAAACCATGCTTCGAGTCCACCAGGAGCGAGCCATAGTTCGAATCTGTCAAGTTTGACCTTGTTCGAATCCATAAAGTTTTCCCACTTCATATCCCTCAGGTAGGTGACCTTCGAATCCATCAGGGGGAAGTACTTCAAGTTCATGGAACTGCCTCGCTTCGAATCCATCAAGGGGAAGTATTTCGAGTCCATGGAACATGCTATACTTCGACTCCATTGCCTTCGAATCCAACATGATGAGACGACTTCGAATCGATCCACAGTAGCACGTCTAGATCGATTCGAACGAATACCGGTTCCCTTGATTCGAAGGGAGCGAACCTTCGAATCCAACATCTCGAATCCACTAAGTCAAGGCTGCTAGAACCATGGATTCGACCTAGTCAACACGGAGTAAAAGTAGGATCGATAAGAAGAAAGTGCGCCACGTCAACCATGCCACGCGCGAAACCATCGAGTCGACCCTATCGATTCGAAGGGATCGAGTCGAACCAAGCTAGCCAACCAGAAATGCAATCTTGAATCGATCATAACTTAAGATCTATAGGTCCCAATGCTACGAAATTTTCACAGAAGCTTAAGCACATGTTGAAGAATGTTCACACAAAATTTCTTGATCGATTCTAACATAGCTTCGAATCGATCACAAAGTGGGCCCGGATTTCCAGAAAGCGGGCATGTGGGCTCCCTCACGTGCCAGAACTGGTCTCCATTCAGTTTAGGCGAAATATCAGCCTCCTACATCTATAAATAGAGCCCCTGGTCATTCAGAAAAGGGGTCGGACAATTTTGAGAGCTAAAGAGCGCCCAGACTCTGCCAGATTTACTCCAGATCACCATTGCTGCCTTAGATTCAGACTTAGCTCAGAAAATCAGTTGTAATTCAACACACGAAATTGTAATCTTCAAGCATCGAGCAATAAAATCATAAAAACCTTGAAGTGGACGTAGGCCGGAGATAGCCGAACCACTATAAATTGTGTGTCACTGTTCATTATTTCTGGATTGTTGTTTGTTGCTTGCTTAGATCTGATATTTGTGTTTGAATATTGCTGATCTGTATTCATACACTGGTGCTTTCACAACACTTGGGGTTTGTGACCGTTTTTGGCACAAACACTTTGGTGCTTTCACTGAGAAGAACTAGCACCCGCTACACCAGATTCAAAGTTTAGATTTGAAATTTTAAGGATTAAGATTTGGCTCTACAATGACTCGACAAACAAGACAAAGAGCTGAGAGGAGCCAACAGGGAGGAAGTCAAGAGGCATCCTCTGGCACTGGAGAAGGACAAGCTTCGATATACATTACTAGAGATGAGATGGAGGCTATGAATAACCTAATGCAGGAAAGAATGATGAAAAGCCAACAAGAGATGTTGCAGAATTTCTTCGAGCAGATGAGAGCTACAGGGACATAGAACCTTGGACCAGCTACAGCAGCTGTGAATGTGGAACAAGGGCTTGGGGGCAGGCCCGCAGGATCCAACGTAGAAGGACCTTTGGATGGAGCTCAACCGGCTAGGGTCAACACAAATGCTAACGAGCCACCCGAAGAGTACGTACCAGAATTCCCTACAAGACTCGGAGGGCAAGACAGAGACATGACAAGGGGGCAACCCCTGGATGGAGATGAAAGAATGATTGGCCTAGTGAGACGGATCATGAGAGGGGGATTGTCAGGCGGAGGATTGGAAGAGGTTAGTCGAAGTCCGTTCGCTCTGAATATCCGGAATGCAAGGAACCCTCCAAAATTCAAACTACCAATGCTGGATCCTTATGACGGAAAGTCAGACCCGACCATGCATATCACCAGATATATCAGACACATGGAAGTGCTGGGAGCATCCGAGGAAGTAATGGCACGATGTTTCCCCTTATTCTTATCAGATTTGGCTGCGCTCTGGTTTAGACAGCTAGATACAGGATCAATCAGGACATGGGGCGAGCTTGTGGATTGCTTCATGAAGCAGTTTAGGGTTCACGTAACGCGACCCAAGAGCGTGATGACTTTGGCATCAATAAAACAAAGGACCGGAGAGTCCATAAAAGATTTTCTGTTATGATTTAATGCAACAGTGGCTTCTGTAGATCGCCCGGACCCATCGATGATTTTGATGGCGGCAGTGGCAGGAGTTGGAGAAGGCACCGAATTCAAAGACTCTTTAACAAGAGACCCACCGCAAGATCTTGGAGAGTTTTACCAAGAAGCTGAACGATTCATTCGATTAGAAGAATCACGAGCCGAGAGGCAGGTAATAAACGTTGTACAAGGCGAAGGAACCGCCAGGGAACAGCCCACGGTGGACAAAGGAAAGAGAAAGCAGGATGACGCGCATGATGGTCTTGAGAAACGGAAGAAATTCCGAGAGCCTAGATTCAGGAAATACACAGATTTGACGGCAAGCCTAGAAAGGATTTACACTGAAACTCGAGGGCAACTCCCCTATCGAAAACCACCCAGGAGAGATCCCACGGAGCGGGAACGCAGGACTGGAAAATACTGCCTATTCAATGAGCTGGATGGGCACACAACCGATGAATGTCGCCACCTAAGGGATGAGGTGGAAGAACATGCCAGGTGTGGTAGGTTGCCACAATATACCAGAGAACGGGCGGCGACAGTAAGACCTGAACAACCACCGCCTCCACCTAACAAGCATGATCCTGGATCAGGATCACGACTCGTCATCAACTGATTGTGATGGCAAGGGCCAAGTTCAAGATTTGGACTCTAGTCGATTAGTTTTCTTAGATTTGATTTCCAAAATAAAACGGCTATCCCACTTACTCATGTACGGGAACCGGAGAGATCCCTAGGCATGCTCTACGATGGAAATAGACCGCTCCGCCCGGAGAGGCGTTGTCTTGTTTTTCCTGGTGTTTGAGATTGAACACCTAGGATTTGAATTTAATAAAGAAGCACTTATTAAAATAAACCTTTGACCGGAAAGTTAAAGGATAAACATTAAATATCAATATAAAGATGATCGCTTTATGATTCTACCCGGAGAGGCAGGGTCCGGAGTGCAAGAAGTGAGTTGCTTCGCCGGAGAGCGACAGGATCGACTCACTTAAGCATCGTTTCCTATTCACCGGAGAGTGATTGGATCGGGATTCGATAAGAGCCCGGAGAGGCTGTGATCGGCCGACGATTCAGGTCATGACATCGCTTAATGTTCAGATACACTGAACCGGAGTACAAGAAGTGGGTCGCTTCGCCGGAGAGCGACAGGATCGACCCACTTAACGCTGTTTCCTCTTCACCGAAGAGTGACAGGATGGGATCCAGCATGAGCCCGGAGAGGCTACGATCGGTCCAGAACGACCAAGACATCGCTTTACGCCCTAACTGGGGCCAGAGTGCAAGGAATAGAAAGCAACGCCGGAGTGCAATAGGATCTTTCTATTCGATCGCTAAGTCTGGAATGGGCTTGGCAAGGGTCCGGAGTTACCACCGATAGTATGGAGAGACTGTAGAACTTCATTCTTAACTTCCACTGGAAAAAATTGATAACAATTCGGCTTCGAACAGCCATGGACTTGATTAAAAATGCTATAAGCTATGAGTAAAACATGAACTCACTGCATTTGACTTGAGACTGATCAAAACACGCCTTTTACCAAAAGGCATGTTTTGGGGGGCAAAATGTTATCCCAACTTTTGGCAAAGCCGAGATACCCAAAGATTAACTGAAAATCAATGATTACTAGTCATGAATATCGATTGTGCATCGCAGGTTCACTACGGATATCGATGAATTCTGCCCGAGTCTGGATCTGGCTGCAGTTGATGAGACACGTCAAGCAGAGCCATGCAAACCAATATTCCAAGCTTCGAGTCGATCCGAATTCGTATGCTCAAGTTATCATCGATGAGAAGTGGAGGGAATAGCCCTAGGTTCGAATACATAGGTGGAGTCACCGTTCGAACCCATCAAATCAAGCTCTGTTCGAATCCATGAAGCTAAAGCCATTCGAATCCCTCGAGTCAGGATGCTTCGAATCGATGAGGCGATGGTCGTTCGGATCCATCAGTTCGACTCCATATGGTTCAGAACCATCAAAGAATGTTCGTTCGAGTCAGTTCCTACGAGTTACTTCGAATCCATCGTCCCTGCATTAGTTCGAAGCCATGAGGAGCAACCTTGCTTCGACTCCTTCAAAGCAAACCATGCTTCGAGTCCACCAGGAGCGAGCCATAGTTCGAATCTGTCAAGTTTTCCCTTGTTCGAATCCATAAAGTTTTCCCACTTCATATCCCTCAGGTAGGTGACCTTCGAATCCATCAGGGGGAAGTACTTCAAGTTCATGGAACTGCCTCGCTTCGAATCCATCAAGGGGAAGTATTTCGAGTCCATGGAACATGCTATACTTCGACTCCATTGCCTTCGAATCCAACATGATGAGACGACTCTGAATCGATCCACAGTAGCACGTCTAGATCGATTCGAACGAATACCGGTTCCCACGATTTGAAGGGAGCGAACCTTCGAATCCAACATCTCGAATCCACTAAGTCAAGGCTGCTAGAACCATGGATTCGACCCAGTCAACTCGGAGTAAAAGTAGGATCGATACGAAGAAAGCGCGCCACGTCAACCATGCCACGCGCGAAACCATCGAGTCAACCCTATCGATTCGAAGGGATCGAGTCGAACCAAGCTAGCCAACCAGAAATGCAATCTTGAATCGATCATAACTTAAGATCTATAGGTCCAAATGCTCCGAAATTATCACAGAAGCTTAAGCACATGTTGAAGAATGTTCACACAAAATTTCAGCTCGATTGGACAATTTCTTGATCGATTCGAACATAGCTTCGAATCGATCCCAAAGTGGGCCTGGATTTCCAAAAAGCGGGCATGTGGGCTCCCTCACGTGCCAGAACTGGTCTCCCTTCAGTTTAGGCAAAATATCAGCCTCCTACATCTATAAATAGAGCCCCTGATCATTCAGAAAAGGGGTCGGACAATTTTGAGAGCTAAAGAGCGCCCAGACTCTGCCAGATTTACTCCAGATCACCATTGCTGCCTTAGATTCATACTTAGCTCAGAAAATCAGTTGTAATTCAACACACGAAATTGTAATCTTCAAGCATCGAGCAATAAAATCATAAAAACCTTGAAGTGGACGTAGGCCGGAGATAGCCGAACCACTATAAATTGTGTGTCACTGTTCATTATTTCTGGATTGCTGTTTGTTGCTTGCTTAGATCTGATATTTGTGTTTGAATATTGCTGATCTGTATTCATACACTGGTGCTTTCACAACACTTGGGGTTTGTGACCGTTTTTGGCACAAACAATACATATGATACAACTACAACTGTCGACTCTGGAAGTTATATATACAAGTACATTATCAACTAATATACATGAATACATATCATCCTATACAATAACATGACTTCTACAAAACGACGAAAACTACTTCAGAAGATATAAAAAGTCTTCATAGCCCAAACAGCAACTCAAAGCAGGAAATCTACAACCTGAAATAACTCGGGTCTGACCCGAGTATTAAATTCAAAAGAAAATAATACACAGGTCAGTCTAATTCAAACTCAGTTATCAATGCACAGAAGCAATAATTATCAATATCAAATAGACGACAGTCACAGAAACCTCGTATATCCAACTTCTCGATAAGAGAATCGGATAACGGCAGATATAACACTAAATAGTGTTAGACAACAAATCAGCAGATTTAAATCATCGACAAAGATACGTGAAAAGAATATCAATGAAGAAAATCTTAAAAACATCAGAATTGCCTGAACGGCAATTAACAACAACAAAATAATCAACTTAAAACATCAACTCTGGTAGGGCTGCAATATACGCACGCGTATACTGCCTCGCCACTACATCCTGAAATACACAAATGATCATCGAACCCAAAATCAATTAAAGATTCAAATCCCAATACTACGGTCTTAATAGTCAAAGCAGACATGTACAATGTGCACATATGTACACATTGAAAATTTACAAACGCACACGAGGTCAAACCCAAAATGACGGATTCAACTCAAGTGAATTCGAAAACAATTCTAAATGCATTAATACCAGGCAAAACTGCATATAAAACTAAACTGCAGACACAAATGAATACGAAGGGCAAACTGCACAAATCTTTCAGATACAACTACCAAAACAAATACACAGCAAATATAAAAATGAATAGCATCAAGGCACGAAAGCCACAGGTTGACAGCAATTGAAATTTGCATGCAACCTGTACTCGACAGTTGGGATAATAAAGACACACAAGTGCATAGTGCACAAATAAATGCCCAGCAGAAATAAGCACAAAGGCAAGTCACTAGTACAACTGTATGAACAGAGCACTATGATGGTGAGGGCACCATAGATGTGGCACCACAGCACACAATATTTAAAGGTCAATGCCAAGAGTTTATCAAAATCAAACAAGACAGGGTGACACAATAGTCGAAAATGAACAAGTGCTATAGGTTACTGCATATCAAGTATGCAAACCAAAGTTGCAGTAAAGCGACAGTATAAAATGCTCAAATGTCTGCATAATAAAAATGCGAACAAAAAGGTTGCAAGGCAATGCACTAGTGAAGCACAACCTCAGCAGATGCAAGACTAGTGAAGTGCAGCCTAAATCAGACTTAAATAAACACAATGCAAATGAATTCGACCAAGAATGTAAACAAGTCTCAACCACTGCAACAAGACCACAAGAGATAACAACAAGCAACCATGAGGCAACACAGTGGCAACTACTCAATGCACATAATACAAACTTGATGATCAGACAACATGTGAGCTGATGAGCTCAAAACAGTGCACATGTAAGCAAAATTAATACAAAGCAAATGACAAAATAAAACTGCAGTTGCAAACCCGCTCTGGGTGAAACAGACCAAAGATCAGTAGCCAACAGCAGAGGAGAGCTGAGTTCGACATTGTCGACCAGACCAAAACAACTCAATCGAAAAAGTGCAGGTCATCTTAAAATTAAGATATTGTAGCCAAGAAAATCACAAAAAGATCATGACCTGGCAACCAACAAACTCAGCAAAACATATACGAACGAAAATCCTCGAATTCGAACACAAGTGAGAAGGCATAGAAGCAAATCAAAATTCAAGTTAATGCCGACGCCAACAAAAATTTCTCAAATCACTTGCAGTTCAAATTAAACTGTTTCGAACTCTATATAAACAGAAACATCGTAGACGGCCCACGAGTTCAAACAACGAAAAGTCACAAATTTAATTAACCCCAATATTAAAACGAAATCGAATAGCCAAGAAAACCAACTATCTGAAGTAAGAATTAGATGTGAGTATAGCTCACCTTCTTTTACGAGCAAGCTTGAAGAGTAGAAAGCATCGATCGAGTAATCGTGGCCGCGACTTCAAATTCTCGAAGCCCTATCGCCAAGAGGAACGAAGCTGCCATTGCTTAACTTCTCGTTTTGATTAGGGATTTTGACAGTGAATGGGGGAGAGGAGCGAACGAAAAATGAAAGCCGCCACCATTTTTCTTTCTTTTCGAATGTTTGCCTAGGGTTTCCTTTTGTTTAAATTTCGAACGAAAAAATGAATAGAGGTTAAAGGGAACGGGTTTCTTTAGTTAGATATCACGGCAGAAACAATTAAACGAATACGTGGGCAATTATTCAAAGTGTAAAGCCCACTCAACAGTCAACGAATTTTTTAAAAGAATTTCAACCCAACACTCGAAGAGAATTCAACCGATTAATACTCCAACAGCAATAAGCCAACAATTTTTAATCGTCATTTGACGATAATCAACTGTTATGAAACTCCGAGTCGTCCTCGCAATTTTCATAATGAAGGTCGTCAATAACTATTATTCTTCTAACATAAACTGGTTAAGCTAGAAAAATAAAAGTCGAGAATTCAAATGCCAAAGAAATCTTTTAATTCCAATAAAAGAGATTCACGAATTTTCAACAAAATCTAACTATCAATAGATAATCAGAAAGCAGCAAAACTGAATAATTGCAATCATCAGCAATATTCAATTACCAATTAGATGATCAGAAACACAGAATCATAAAACGGCAATATCTAATTATCAATACGATAATTAGAAAACATCAAAATCTAATTATTAACAAGGATAATTAGAAAACACAAATCACAATTCGCAAAACTACAAATATCTAGTTATCCAACAATTAACTAGAAAACACAAATTTCATGATCAACAAACTCTAACTATTACCAGAAATAGATAGAAAACAGCGATTCAATAAAATCAACATAATCTAGACTCAATTAGAGACTAGAAAATCTCATATCAATAAAATCAGCAAACATCCAATTATCCAAACGATAGTCAGAAAACAAATCAACAAATATTTAATTACCACAACCGGTAATCAAATTTCAAATCACAAATATTCGATTATCAAAAACGATAATCAAAGCTCAAATCAACAATTATTCAATTAGCAAAAGCGACAATTAAATCCCAAATCAGCAAATATTTAATTATCAAAAGCGATAATTAAATCTCAAATCAGCAAATATTTAATTACCAAAAGCGATAACTAAATCTCAAATCAGCAAATATTTAATTATCAAAAGCGATAATTAAATCTCAAATCAGTAAATATTTAATTATCAAAAGCGATAATTAAATCTCAAATCAGCAAATATTTAATTATCAAAAGTGATAATTAAATCTCAAATCAGCAAATATTTGATTATTAAAAACGATAATCAAATTTCAAATCAACAAATATTTAATTTTCAAAAGCGATAATGAAATCTCAAATCAGCAAATATTTAATTATCAAAAGCGATAATTAAATCTCAAATCAGCAAATATTTAATTATCAAAAGCGATAATTAAATCTCAAATCAGCAAATATTTAATTATCAAAAGCGATAATTAAATCTCAAATCAGCAAATATTTAATTATCAAAAGCGATAATTAAATCTCAAATCAGCAAATATTTAATTATCAAAAGCGATAATTAAATCTCAAATCAGCAAATATTTAATTATCAAAAGCGATAATTAAATCTCAAATCAGCAAATATTTAATTATCAAAAGCGATAATTAAATCTCAAATCAGCAAATATTTAATTATCAAAAGCGATAATTAAATCTCAAATCAGCAAATATTTGATTATCAAAAACGATAATCAAATTTCAAATCAACAAATATTTAATTATCAAAAGCGATAATTAAATCTCAAATCAGCAAATATTTAATTATCAAAAGTGATAATTAAATCTCAAATCAGCAAATATTTAATTATCAAAAGCGATAATTAAATCTCAAATCAGTAAATATTTAATTATCAAAAGTGATAATTAAATCTCAAATCAGCAAATATTTAATTATCAAAAGCGATAATTAATTTCAAATCAGCAAATTTTAATTATCAAAAGCGATAATTAAATCTCAAATCAGCAAATATTTAATTATCAAAGTGATAATTAAATCTCAAATCAGCAAATATTTAATTATCAAAAGCGATAATTAAATCTCAAATCAGCAAATATTTGATTATCAAAAACGATAATCAAATTTCAAATCAACAAATATTTAATTATCAAAAGCGATAATTAAATCTCAAATCAGCAAATATTTAATTATCAAAAGCGATAATTAAAAGCAACAAATATCCGATTATCAAAAACGATAATCAGAACTCATATCAACAAACATCCAATTATCTTAAACGATAATCAGAAAAAACAAATATTTAATTACCGATACGATAATTAAATCTCATACATCAGATATCTAATTACCTGCAGATAATTAGAAACAACAAATATCTAGAAATCAATTAAGAAGACTAGAAAATCAACATAAAAGCTTGGATCGATCCCATCAGATGGAGAGTTTTTAATTCGCCGCACGTGCATCAACAAATGGCCGAAGCCTACCAAGTACTCAACATAATTTTTGGCGCCCATCAGATTGACCCGAAGGTCCGTAGAGTGACCCGAAGGTCTAGTACTGGTATTTGACCCGAAGGTCCATCATATGATCCGAAGGTCCAACATATGACCTGAAGGTCCATCATAGTGGCTCGAAAGCACACGAAAGCATCAAAATCATCAAAACATCAAATATTTCAATTAACGAGTCCGGAATTAACCGAAATAGCAAACGCACATGTCACATACCACGTGTTTTACTAAATCGTTTGATTCTCTTCATCGTTTCCTTGAAAGTGCAAAATCTGTGTATTTTGTAAAAATACATTTTACATTCTCAAACGGACAAGTCCGGAATTAAGCGAATCAGTAAAAGAAAGGGGTCATAGTCCTCGATTTTGCTGAAACGTTTAAATCGCTTCCTCATTCTTTTGAAAGCGCAAACTGTAAAATTTCTGAAAACAATTTTATTTATTTTATACAAATAACAATTCACATTCTCAACTAAACAAGTCCGGAGTTAAGCGAATCAGTAAAAGAAAGGGATCATAGTCCTCGATTTTGCTGAAAAGTTTAAATCGCTTCCTCATTCTTTTGAAAACGCAAACTGTTAAAAATTTATAAAACAATTTTCATTTTAAAACGATTTTCCAATCACGTGATTAAAGCAACAACATCAGTGGCAATTTCGAAAAGGAAATTGTACTTCTCAAAATACCGTAAAAACGGATCTCAAAATCAGCATTGCGGAATAACCGCTTGAAACTCCACTTTTAAAAATTTGACTGTTACTGAAGTCAAAGCGACAGAAATTTTCAAACATCAAAATCTCATCAAAATAATTTACATCAAAATGTAACACAAGTGAATTTCATTCATTAAAATTGCCAGCAAAACACCGTGCCTCAAAATTTAGCATCGATGTAAAAATCCCGTTATAAAATAACGGCAACAAAATACGTTTCATAACCAAGCATCGGTTCAGCGTAAAATTATTGCAGTAACGTGCAATTCATATTTGCACGCACACTACAATATAAACAAAGAAATTACTCTAATGTATCTTCAGTGAAGATAATTTAAAACAGCAAAAATCTAATCAATATATGATTAGCATAAAAGAAAATCAGCAAAAATCTCAACAAAATCACATAACTGCAATCGTTTCGAATCCTCAATTTGGATTCGAAATTCTCAAAGAAACAAAATAAATACAGCTATGTAAACAGCAATTGAAATCTATTTCAATTTTCATATTTCGATTTTTAAATCAAAAAGGTTATCAGTTGTACTCAGCGAAGACGGTTTCACTGTTTCCGCTGCGCACTCTGATAAACAGAACACAAATCAATCAAATCATCAGAACACAGTTTCACTATTATTTTTAAATAAAGATATTTAAAAACCTTCTTCAAAATTTCAAAACTTTAGTTTTGACTCAAAGCACAAATAAAACACCAACCAATAGTTGTAACATATGTTCCATCTAAGTTATGTTTTATATTATGTCCATAAACCCCAAGCTCTGATACCAACTGTGACGCCCCACCTCTATGCTCATAATAACAAAGAGTATTAAAAGAAATACTGTCTATTATTACGAAGAATAAGGCTGGATAGGAGCGTCCATCCGTAGTTGGCCTTACACTAGTATTGGTTACCTCGATAGGAGTGGTATATACTTTTTATTTTTCATCTTATTTATTTACTCCCATCGACATACCCAATTACCAGTATAAAACAAACTACGATGGTTCATAATAGTTTAGGACATTGGATATAATAATAACATAGATAATATAAATGCGGAACACAGATAAAACAAAAGTCTCATATATATATAACTGATGTCAGTTACAATATAGTTGATACAATACATATGATACAACTACAACTGTCGACTCTGGAAGTTATATATACAAGTACATTATCAACTAATATACATGAATACATATCATCCTATACAATAACACGACTTCTACAAAACGACGAAAACTACTTCAGAAGATATAAAAAGTCTTCATAGCCCAAACAGCAACTCAAAGCAGGAAATCTACAACCTGAAATAACTCGGGTCTGACCCGAGTATTAAATTCAAAAGAAAATAATACACAGGTCAGTCTAATTCAAACTCAGTTATCAATGCACAGAAGCAATAATTATCAATATCAAATAGACGACAGTCACAGAAACCTCGTATATCCAACTTCTCGATAAGAGAATCGGATAACGGCTGATATAACACTAAATAGTGTTAGACAACAAATCAGCAGATTTAAATCATCGACAAAGATACGTGAAAAGAATATCAATGAAGAAAATCCTAAAAACATCAGAATTGCCTGAACGGCAATTAACAACAACAAAATAATCAACTTAAAACATCAACTCTGGTAGGGCTGCAATATACGCACGCGTATACTGCCTCGCCACTACATCCTGAAATACACAAATGATCATCGAACCCAAAATCAATTAAAGATTCAAATCCCAATACTACGGTCTCAATAGTCAAAGCAGACATGTACAATGTGCACATATGTACACATTGAAAATTTACAAACGCACACGAGGTCAAACCCAAAATGACGGATTCAACTCAAGTGAATTCGAAAACAATTCTAAATGCATTAATACCAGGCAAAACTGCATATAAAACTAAACTGCAGACACAAATGAATACGAAGGGCAAACTGCACAAATCTTTCAGATACAACTACCAAAACAAATGCACAGCAAATATAAAAATGAATAGCATCAAGGCACGAAAGCCACAGGTTGACAGCAATTGAAATTTGCATGCAACCTGTACTCGACAGTTGGGATAATAAAGACACACAAGTGCATAGTGCACAAATAAATGCCCAGCAGAAATAAGCACAAAGGCAAGTCACTAGTACAACTGTATGAACAGAGCAGTATGATGGTGAGGGCACCATAGATGTGGCACCACAGCACACAATATTTAAAGGTCAATGCCAAGAGTTTATCAAAATCAAACAAGACAGGGTGACACAATAATCGAAAATGAACAAGTGCTACAGGTTACTGCATATCAAGTATGCAAACCAAAGTTGCAGTAAAGCGACAGTAGAAAATGCTCAAATGTCTGCATAATAAAAATGCGAACAAAAAGGTTGCAAGGCAATGCACTAGTGAAGCACAACCTCAGCAGATGCAAGACTAGTGAAGTGCAGCCTAAATCAGACTTAAATAAACACAATGCAAATGAATTCGACCAAGAATGTAAACAAGTCTCAACCACTGCAACAAGACCACAAGAGATAACAACAAGCAACCATGAGGCAACACAGTGGCAACTACTCAATGCACATAATACAAACTTGATGATCAGACAACATGTGAGCTGATGAGCTCAAAACAGTGCACATGTAAGCAAAATTAATACAAAGCAAATGACAAAATAAAACTGCAGTTGCAAACCCGCTCTGGGTGAAACAGACCAAAGATCAGTAGCCAACAGCAGAGGAGAGCTGAGTTCGACATTGTCGACCAGACCAAAACAACTCAATCGAAAAAGTGCAGGTCATCTTAAAATTAAGATATTGTAGCCAAGAAAATCACAAAAAGATCATGACCTGGCAACCAACAAACTCAGCAAAACATATACGAACAAAAATCCTCGAATTCGAACACAAGTGAGAAGGCATAGAAGCAAATCAAAATTCAAGTTAATGCCGACGCCAACAAAAATTTCTCAAATCACTTGCAGTTCAAATTAAACTGTTTCGAACTCTATATAAACAGAAACATCGTAGACGGCCCACGAGTTCAAACAACGAAAAGTCACAAATTTAATTAACCCCAATATTAAAACGAAATCGAATAGCCAAGAAAACCAACTATCTGAAGTAAGAATTAGATGTGAGTATAGCTCACCTTCTTTTACGAGCAAGCTTGAAGAGTAGAAAGCATCGATCGAGTAATCGTGGCCGCGACTTCAAATTCTCGAAGCCCTATCGCCAAGAGGAACGAAGCTGCCATTGCTTAACTTCTCGTTTTGATTAGGGATTTTGACAGTGAATGGGGGAGAGGAGCGAACGAAAAATGAAAGCCGCCACCATTTTTCTTTCTTTTCGAATGTTTGCCTAGGGTTTCCTTTTGTTTAAATTTCGAACGAAAAAATGAATAGAGGTTAAAGGGAACGGGTTTCTTTAGTTAGATATCACGGCAGAAACAATTAAACGAATACGTGGGCAATTATTCAAAGTGTAAAGCCCACTCAACAGTCAACGAATTTTTTAAAAGAATTTCAACCCAACACTCGAAGAGAATTCAACCGATTAATACTCCAACAGCAATAAGCCAACAATTTTTAATCGTCATTTGACGATAATCAACTGTTATGAAACTCCGAGTCGTCCTTGCAATTTTCATAATGAAGGTCGTCAATAACTATTATTCTTCTAACATAAACTGGTTAAGCTAGAAAAATAAAAGTCGAGAATTCAAATGCCAAAGAAATCTTTTAATTCCAATAAAAGAGATTCACGAATTTTCAACAAAATCTAACTATCAATAGATAATCAGAAAGCAGCAAAACTGAATAATTGCAATCATCAGCAATATTCAATTACCAATTAGATGATCAGAAACACAGAATCATAAAACGGCAATATCTAATTATCAATACGATAATTAGAAAACATCAAAATCTAATTATTAACAAGGATAATTAGAAAACACAAATCACAATTCGCAAAACTACAAATATCTAGTTATCCAACAATTAACTAGAAAACACAAATTTCATGATCAACAAACTCTAACTATTACCAGAAATAGATAGAAAACAGCGATTCAATAAAATCAACATAATCTAGACTCAATTAGAGACTAGAAAATCTCATATCAATAAAATCAGCAAACATCCAATTATCCAAACGATAGTCAGAAAACAAATCAACAAATATTTAATTACCACAACCGGTAATCAAATTTCAAATCACAAATATTCGATTATCAAAAACGATAATCAAAGCTCAAATCAACAATTATTCAATTAGCAAAAGCGACAATTAAATCCCAAATCAGCAAATATTTAATTATCAAAAGCGATAATTAAATCTCAAATCAGCAAATATTTAATTACCAAAAGCGATAACTAAATCTCAAATCAGCAAATATTTAATTATCAAAAGCGATAATTAAATCTCAAATCAGTAAATATTTAATTATCAAAAGCGATAATTAAATCTCAAATCAGCAAATATTTAATTATCAAAAGTGATAATTAAATCTCAAATCAGCAAATATTTGATTATCAAAAACGATAATCAAATTTCAAATCAACAAATATTTAATTTTCAAAAGCGATAATGAAATCTCAAATCAGCAAATATTTAATTATCAAAAGCGATAATTAAATCTCAAATCAGCAAATATTTAATTATCAAAAGCGATAATTAAATCTCAAATCAGCAAATATTTAATTATCAAAAGCGATAATTAAATCTCAAATCAGCAAATATTTAATTATCAAAAGCGATAATTAAATCTCAAATCAGCAAATATTTAATTATCAAAAGCGACAATTAAATCTCAAATCAGCAAATATTTAATTATCAAAAGCGATAATTAAATCTCAAATCAGCAAATATTTAATTATCAAAAGCGATAATTAAATCTCAAATCAGCAAATATTTGATTATCAAAAACGATAATCAAATTTCAAATCAATAAATATTTAATTATCAAAAGCGATAATTAAATCTCAAATCAGCAAATATTTAATTATCAAAAGTGATAATTAAATCTCAAATCAGCAAATATTTAATTATCAAAAGCGATAATTAAATCTCAAATCAGCAAATATTTAATTATCAAAAGCGATAATTAATTTCAAATCAGCAAATTTTAATTATCAAAAGCGATAATTAAATCTCAAATCAGCAAATATTTAATTATCAAAGTGATAATTAAATCTCAAATCAGCAAATATTTAATTATCAAAAGCGATAATTAAATCTCAAATCAGCAAATATTTGATTATCAAAAACGATAATCAAATTTCAAATCAACAAATATTTAATTATCAAAAGCGATAATTAAATCTCAAATCAGCAAATATTTAATTATCAAAAGCGATAATTAAAAGCAACAAATATCCGATTATCAAAAACGATAATCAGAACTCATATCAACAAACATCCAATTTTCTTAAATGATAATCAGAAACAACAAATATTTAATTACCGATACGATAATTAAATCTCATACATCATATATCTAATTACCTGTAGATAATTAGAAACAACAAATATCTAGAAATCAATTAAGAAGACTAGAAAATCAACATAAAAGCTTGGATCGATCCCATCAGATGGCGAGTTTTTAATTCGCCGCACGTGCATCAACAAATGGCCGAAGCCTACCAAGTACTCAACATAATTTTTGGCGCCCATCAGATTGACCCGAAGGTCCGTAGAGTGACCCGAAGGTCTAGTACTGGTATTTGACCCGAAGGTCCATCATATGATCCGAAGGTCCAACATATGACCCAAAGGTCCATCATAGTGGCTCGAAAGCACACGAAAGCATCAAAATCATCAAAACATCAAATATTTCAATTAACGAGTCCGGAATTAACCGAAATAGCAAACGCACATGTCACATACCACGTGTTTTACTAAATCGTTTGATTCTCTTCATCGTTTCCTTGAAAGTGCAAAATCTGTGTATTTTGTAAAAATACATTTTACATTCTCAAACGGACAAGTCCGAAATTAAGCGAATCAGTAAAAGAAAGGGGTCATAGTCCTCGATTTTGCTGAAACGTTTAAATCGCTTCCTCATTCTTTTGAAAGCGCAAACTGTAAAATTTCTGAAAACAATTTTATTTATTTTATACAAATAACAATTCACATTCTCAACTAAACAAGTCCGGAGTTAAGCGAATCAGTAAAAGAAAGGGATCATAGTCCTCGATTTTGCTGAAACGTTTAAATCGCTTCCTCATTCTTTTGAAAACGCAAACTGTTAAAAATTTATAAAACAATTTTCATTTTAAAACGATTTTCCAATCACGTGATTAAAGCAACAACATCAGTGGCAATTTCGAAAAGGAAATTGTACTTCTCAAAATACCGTAAAAACGGATCTCAAAATCAGCATTGCGGAATAACCGCTTGAAACTCCACTTTTAAAAATTTGACTGTTACTGAAGTCAAAGCGACAGAAATTTTCAAACATCAAAATCTCATCAAAATAATTTACATCAAAATGTAACACAAGTGAATTTTCATTCATTAAAATTGCCAACAAAACACCGTGCCTCAAAATTTAGCATCGATGTAAAAATCCCGTTATAAAATAACGGCAACAAAATACGTTTCATAACCAAGCATCGGTTCAGCGTAAAATTATTGCAGTAACGTGCAATTCATATTTGCACGCACACTACAATATAAACAAAGAAATTACTCTAATGTATCTTCAGTGAAGATAATTTAAAACAGCAAAAATCTAATCAATATATGATTAGCATAAAAGAAAATCAGCAAAAATCTCAACAAAATCACATAACTGCAATCGTTTCGAATCCTCAATTCGGATTCGAAATTCTCAAAGAAACAAAATAAATACAGCTATGTAAATAGCAATTGAAATCTATTTCAATTTTCATATTTTAATTTTTAAATCAAAAAGGTTATCAGTTGTACTCAGCGAAGACGGTTTCACTGTTTCCGCTGCGCACTCTGATAAACAGAATACAAATCAATCAAATCATTAGAACACAGTTTCACTATTATTTTTAAATAAAGATATTTAAAAACCTTCTTCAAAATTTCAAAACTTTAGTTTTGACTCAAAGCACAAATAAAACACCAACCAATAGTTGTAACATATGTTCCATCTAAGTTATGTTTTATATTATGTCCATAAACCCCAAGCTCTGATACCAACTGTGACGCCCCACCTCTATGCTCATAATAACAAAGAGTATTAAAAGAAATACTGTCTATTATTACGAAGAATAAGGCTGGATAGGAGCGGCCATCCGTAGTTGGCCTTACACTAGTATTGGTTACCTCGATAGGAGTGGTATATACTTTTTATTTTTCATCTTATTTATTTACTCCCATCGACATACCCAATTACCAGTATAAAACAAACTACGATGATTCATAATAGTTTAGGACATTGGATATAATAATAACATAGATAATATAAATGCGGAACACAGATAAAACAAAAGTCTCATATATATATAACTGATGTCAGTTACAATATAGTTGATACAATACATATGATACAACTACAACTGTCGACTCTGGAAGTTATATATACAAGTACATTATCAACTAATATACATGAATACATATCATCCTATACAATAACACGACTTCTACAAAACGACGAAAACTACTTCAGAAGATATAAAAAGTCTTCATAGCCCAAACAGCAACTCAAAGCAGGAAATCTACAACCTGAAATAACTCGGGTCTGACCCGAGTATTAAATTCAAAAGAAAATAATACACAGGTCAGTCTAATTCAAACTCAGTTATCAATGCACAGAAGCAATAATTATCAATATCAAATAGACGACAGTCACAGAAACCTCGTATATCCAACTTCTCGATAAGAGAATCGGATAACGGCAGATATAACACTAAATAGTGTTAGACAACAAATCAGCAGATTTAAATCATCGACAAAGATACGTGAAAAGAATATCAATGAAGAAAATCTTAAAAACATCAGAATTGCCTGAACGGCAATTAACAACAACAAAATAATCAACTTAAAACATCAACTCTGGTAGGGCTGCAATATACGCACGCGTATACTGCCTCGCCACTACATCCTGAAATACACAAATGATCATCGAACCCAAAATCAATTAAAGATTCAAATCCCAATACTACGGTCTCAATAGTCAAAGCAGACATGTACAATGTGCACATATGTACACATTGAAAATTTACAAACGCACACGAGGTCAAACCCAAAATGACGGATTCAACTCAAGTGAATTCGAAAACAATTCTAAATGCATTAATACCAGGCAAAACTGCATATAAAACTAAACTGCAGACACAAATGAATACGAAGGGCAAACTGCACAAATCTTTCAGATACAACTACCAAAACAAATGCACAGCAAATATAAAAATGAATAGCATCAAGGCACGAAAGCCACAGGTTGACAGCAATTGAAATTTGCATGCAACCTGTACTCGACAGTTGGGATAATAAAGACACACAAGTGCATAGTGCACAAATAAATGCCCAGCAGAAATAAGCACAAAGGCAAGTCACTAGTACAACTGTATGAACAGAGCAGTATGATGGTGAGGGCACCATAGATGTGGCACCACAGCACACAATATTTAAAGGTCAATGCCAAGAGTTTATCAAAATCAAACAAGACAGGGTGACACAATAGTCGAAAATGAACAAGTGCTACAGGTTACTGCATATCAAGTATGCAAACCAAAGTTGTAGTAAAGCGACAGTAGAAAATGCTCAAATGTCTGCATAATAAAAATGCGAACAAAAAGGTTGCAAGGCAATGCACTAGTGAAGCACAACCTCAGCAGATGCAAGACTAGTGAAGTGCAGCCTAAATCAGACTTAAATAAACACAATGCAAATGAATTCGACCAAGAATGTAAACAAGTCTCAACCACTGCAACAAGACCACAAGAGATAACAACAAGCAACCATGAGGCAACACAGTGGCAACTACTCAATGCACATAATACAAACTTGATGATCAGACAACATGTGAGCTGATGAGCTCAAAACAGTGCACATGTAAGCAAAATTAATACAAAGCAAATGACAAAATAAAACTGCAGTTGCAAACCCGCTCTGGGTGAAACAGACCAGAGATCAGTAGCCAACAGCAGAGGAGAGCTGAGTTCGACAATGTCGACCAGACCAAAACAACTCAATCGAAAAAGTGCAGGTCATCTTAAAATTAAGATATTGTAGCCAAGAAAATCACAAAAAGATCATGACCTGGCAACCAACAAACTCAGCAAAACATATACGAACGAAATCCTCGAATTCGAACACAAGTGAGAAGGCATAGAAGCAAATCAAAATTCAAGTTAATGCCGATGCCAACAAAAATTTCTCAAATCACTTGCAGTTCAAATTAAACTGTTTCGAACTCTATATAAACAGAAACATCGTAGACGGCCCACGAGTTCAAACAACGAAAAGTCACAAATTTAATTAACCCCAATATTAAAACGAAATCGAATAGCCAAGAAAACCAACTATCTGAAGTAAGAATTAGATGTGAGTATAGCTCACCTTCTTTTACAAGCAAGCTTGAAGAGTAGAAAGCATCGATCGAGTAATCGTGGCCGCGACTTCAAATTCTCGAAGCCCTATCGCCAAGAGGAATGAAGCTGCCATTGCTTAACTTCTCGTTTTGATTAGGGATTTTGACAGTGCATGGGGGAGAGGAGCGAACGAAAAATGAGAGCCGCCACCATTTTTCTTTCTTTTCGAATGTTTGCCTAAGGTTTCCTTTTTTTTAAATTTCGAATGAAAAAATGAATAGAGGTTAAAGGGAACGGGTTTCTTTAGTTAGATATCACGGCAGAAACTATTAAACGAATACGTGGGCAATTATTCAAAGTGTAAAGCCCACTCAACAGTCAACGAATTTTTTAAAAGAATTTCAACCCAACACTCGAAGAGAATTCAACCGATTAAAACTCCAACAGCAATAAGCCAACAATTTTTAATCGTCATTTGACGATAATCAACTGTTATGAAACTCCGGGTCGTTACAGCTATGATGGGCAATATGATGAGGAATGCTCCTAGCATGGTTGTTGATAGAGGTGCTCCCATGCAAGTACCTAGGGATGATTTCGCCAAGTTGAACAAAGATTATTCTATTCTAAGAGAAAAGCCATTCTATAGAACAGAATTGGCTATAGAAGTACAAGATTGGATTGATACTTGTAAGCGCATCCTTAGTGATATGGAGGTGGATGATGCCAGGAAGAGAAAATTGGCTTCCAGACTGCTTCAAGGGCAGGCCATGAACTGGTCGAACACCATTACCATTGCTACCTCAGAAGATCAGTTTGCTTGGGATCGGTTCAAAGCAAGGTTTGATGAGAAATTCATTTCGACTACTCAGAAGTCGGTGCTGTTTAGGAAATTTGCTAACCTTAAGCAAGGAGAGATGTCAGTTTCTGAGTATGTTGCAGAATTTGATGCTTTATCGAAGTATAGATGTCATTCATCGACACTCCATTGAGAAAGAATGAAAAGTTCACCATTGGTCTAGATGATTATCTCGGAGAGAAGCTAGTGGACTACATTGATAATCCATTTGAGATGCTAGTTGAGCAAGCTCTACGTCATGAGAATTTGTATCTAAAATATAAGATGGATGTTGTTGCTTCTGCTGAGAAAGAGGAATCGAAACCACAGCAAAGCGGCGGAGGCAAGAAGAAGTGGAATGGAAAGAGGAAGTAGTCTCAAGGAAAGAATGGTTAGAAACAAGGTAAATAGGAACCTACTTGCTATGGGTGCAAGGAAAAGGGTCACATGATTAAAGACTGCAAAGTGAGCGACAAGAGAAAGTGCTACAATTGTGATAAGCCAGGGCATTTGAAGAAGGATTGCCTGGAACTGGTGAAGGATAAGCCAGCTGTGAAAGCATGTGCTTTGGACGCAGTCCCGATTTCGTCGAGTGCTCCCTCGACGAAGGAGAAGGGAAAGGAAGTCGTTATTCAAGGTATGTTTTCTATTGGTGATGCTTCTATTCGAGTTTCGTTTGATACCGAAGCTTCACATTCATTCATATGTGGTGACCTAGTAGACAAATTAGGATTGAGACTTGAGATAATAGACCGACCCCTAATTGTGATGAACCCTGTTAGAGGCTCTACTAGCCTTTGCATGGTTTCTTGTGGCCCAGCGTTATCGAGTCATGGATGCTCTTTGTTTGTGATTGCTTTGTCTTGAATTTTGTTGGATTCGGAATTACCTTAGGAATGGACTGGCATAAGAAGTATGTGGCGATAGTAGATTACGAGAATATATTGGTGACAATCAGAGATGTGGAAAGGTGAACGATAGTGATTGGCTGCCTGCCAGAGGATGGGATGATGATGAGCTTCTATATTCGCTAGAGGTTCCACGAAAAGGGTTGTCATCTGTGCTTATCGCTAGAGAGTATCTGGATGTCTTTGAGGAAGTGATCGGATTTCTACCGCATAGAGAAATTAAGTTTTGGATAGATTTAGTGATGGAAGCCAGACCCATAGTTATGCCTTTGAGGCATATGGCACCCAGAGGGCAGAAGGAACTATAGGTGCAAGTGAATGACCTGTTAAGGAAAGGGTTCATTCAAAGGAGAATATCTAAGTGGGGTGCACCTGTAGTATCCGTAACTAAAGTAGATGGCTCTTTAAGGTTATGTTTGGATTATTGTGAGCTGAATAATTTGATGAAGAAGAACAAGTATCCACTTCCACATATTGATGACTTATTTGATCAGCTTCACGGTGTGAAGATGTTCTCTCAAATGGATTTTGGCTACAGGATTTCACCAATTGAGAGCAGCGAAGGAGAGTGTGCCTATAACTGTGTTTTGTACGCCATTGGGTTTTTATGAGTGGTTGGTGATACCATTTGGGTTAACCAATGCTCCGGCATACTTTATGGATCCCATGAATTGAGTTTTCAGAGACCAACTGAACAAGTTTGTGCTTGTATTCATGGATGATATTCTGATCTATTCCAGAACTGAAGAGAAGCATAAGACGCAGTTGAGGATTATGCAAGAGATTTTGAGAAAGTGCAAGTTGAGAGTGAAGTTCTCTAAGTCTCACTTCTGGAGAGAAGAAGTGAGATTATTGGGTCATGTCGTTTCGGGACAGGGTATAGCAGTAGATCCTTCAAAGGTGGCAGTTGTCCAAGGTTGGAACCAACCCAATAATGCTACGGATGTGAGGAGTTTTCTAGGATTGACAGAATATTATAGACGCTTCATCAAGGACTTCTCAAAGATAGCGGCACCATTGACCAATTTGACGAAGAAGAATCAGGTTTTTGTTTGGGATGTAAAGTGTGAGCATGCATTTGTGATTTTGAAAGAGAGTTTGACGTGTACACTAGTGTTGACTATTCCAAACAGAAATGAGGAATTGACAGTATATACTATATATAGACGCCTGTGGTATTGGATTGGATGCGGTATTGATGCAGAAGGGAAAATTTATTGTCTTTGCTAGTCGATAGCTAAACCATCATGAAAGGAATTATCTGACTCATGATTTGGAATTGACGGCGATAGTTTTTACTTTAAAGACATGGAGGTATTATTTGCTAGAAGAAAGGTTTGAGCGGTTAATAGACCACGAATCCTTGAAGTACCTTTTCCCTCAGAAGGATCTCAACCTTCGTCAGTAACGGTGGTTGGAGTTTTTGGCCTCTTATGATTTTAGTATTTCCTATAAACCAGGAAAAGGGAATGCAGTGGCTGATGCATTGAGTAGAAGACATGCCAGTTTGGGATCAATGGTCTTGGAATAAAATCAGATAGAGTATACTGTTGATTATGATTTCAGATCTTACTCTAAGCTAGAACCAGGGATATTGGTAAGTTTATCGATCAAACCTACTCTAATCGAAAGGATTGGTACTAGTCAAAAGCGAGATGCTAGGCTAGCATAGATCATAGCAAGGATAGAAGAAGGAGTAGAATCTAAAGACATAAAGCAATACAAACTCGACCGAGAAGGTTGGCTTCATAAGGATGGAAGATTATTTGTTCCCGATGTTGATGGATTAAGAGATGAAGTATTACAAGAGTGTAACATTCTAAGTTGACTATTCTTCCTGATGGTAACAAGATGTACTGAGATATGAAGCGAATTTATTATGGGGAAGGCATGAAGAGGGATGTTGGAGCATTCATCTCAAAGTGTATGAACTGCCAATTAGTAAAGGTAGAATAGAAGAAACCCAGTAGATTGTTGCAACCGCTAGATATTCTCGAGTGGAAATGGGAGCAATCGTCGATATATTTTATGGATGAACTGCCGAGGACTTGAGCAGGGTATGATAGCATTTGGGTTGTGGTTGATCGGTTGACCAAGAGCGCTAGATTTATACCCATCAAGTCAAATAGAATGGTGTCTAAGCTGGCAAAGTTGTATGTAAAGTGGATAGTAAGATTTCATGGTGTGCCAAAGAGCATTGTGAGCGACCGAGACCCATAGTTCACCAGTGGGTTTTGGAATAGCTTATAAGAGGCATTAGGGACCGAACTACACCTTAGTATAGCTTATCACCTGCAAATGGATAGGCAAACCGAAAGAGTAAATCGTATATTAGAAGAACTCTTGCGAGCATGCATTATAGATTTTGGAGGATCATGGGGTGACCATCTACATCTGGTGGAGTTGTCGTACAAAAGTAGTTATCAACCAAGTATTGGCATGGCTCCTTATAAAGCATTGTATGGACGATCGTGTAACCCTCTTTCGTATTGGTGGGAAGCAGTCGAGAAACTAGTACTTGGGCCAGATATGATTAGAGAGACTTTAGAAAAGATTGAAATCATTCAATAACGAATGAAAACTGCTCAGGATCGACAAAAAAGTTATGCTGATATGAGACAAAGATATTTAGAGTTTTCTGTCGGATATATGGTATTTGTGAAGGTTTCACCTCTGAATAATGTAGTTTGATTTGGTAGAAAAAGGAAGTTGGCACCGAGATTCATAGGTCCTTTTTCGATAGTTGAGAGGATCGAAAAGATAGCGTACAGGGTCGACTTACCTTAGAAGATGGTGGGCATGCATAAGTCTTTCATGTCTCTTATCTATAGAAGTTTGTGCATGACTCAGACATGATGATTACACTGGATTAACTAGAAGATACTGAGGTAGAACCAAAAGTTTCTAGATCTCGTAGGCCACTTCGTATTGCTAGGTATGATACAAAACAGCTTAGGAGAAGTCGGTGAAGCTAGTGAAGGTACAATGGAGCGGGAGTGATGATGATCGTACGTAGGAGACTGAGGAAGCATGAGGATTGTCTGGAGCTCTTTGAATGGTAAGATCCACTATTTATTGTATCTGCTTTCACTATTGTATATTATTATTTGATAGGTTAGTATTCTGCATGCTAGGGTAAGTTCACAAGTACTATTGATTACATGACAGCTTGTTTGAGATGTTTGATGGTTTCTTATGATTGGTAGGCATACGGAATAACCATGGTTGCTTACATTTTGGCTTGTTTAGGGATTTCGGGGATGAAATTCCTAAAGGAAAGGAGAATGTAACGACCCACTTTTTACGTATCAGAGAATCATAAAATATTTTTATTTTATTCATATCAGGTCATATGATTCCATAATTTTGGAATATGACTCTTAAGGACATTTTACACACCTATGATTTTTCCCGAATTTCTATGCAGCAGTTTTGGTCCTGAAAATATAGTTTTAGCTATAACTTTTGATAGGGTCGAATTAGGGTCTCAAACTAGTTTCATTGCTTCGAGATGATGGTTTCTCATTTCGTAGAGTGGTCATAATACAAAAACAGAGTTATGGTTAAGAAGTTATACCTGTTTTATGTTTAGACAGTTGCTGGTCAGAATTAGTGTGTAATTAATTAAGCCCATGGTTAGGCCCATTAGTCTAATTCGAGATTACTATAAACAGGGCTGTAGGAGTCAAATTAAAAGTTTTTTCCTCCCTTCCAAATCAGATTTAAACCCCCATTAACCCTTGATTCATCCAAAAATCACATAAATTACTCTCTAAATCAAACCAAATGAAGATTAGTAAATAGATGGTGGAATAAAACATAGAGATCATCATTTTGGTTGATTTGAATTGCTTTTCATTACTATCCGCTTTGGATCGAGACTCAAATCGGTTGAATTTGGTAATTGGTGAGTGGTTTAAACCTTCTCACTATTCTATGCATGTTTATATGGTAGAATTATAGTTTTTAACATGATTTTGACACAAAAATCCTTTTCTAACCTTAATTATACGTTAACATGTGTTTATAACCTAAATTGATGAATTTGCTTTGTAATTCACCTTATCCATGTACATATGATAATTGATTGCTTAGATTTGGATTAGAATTTGTTTGATTGCTAAGATTCTATGTGTTACTTGTTTGAATGAATGTAATCGCATGTTATTACATGTTTGTATGTTGTGCTTTGATGTTGTTTGCTATTATTTTGGATTTTTAGGAAGATAGGTTGGATAATTTGGCAAATTGGAGGCAAAGATGATAGGAATTGGACGAAATATGGAGGAGAGGCTCTAGAGTATGGGAAGAGCTTGGGGTTTAAGTCGCACGTCCAAAGTCGTTAATTAGACAAGTCAGACTTGTTCATGTCGGTACCGAGTTGTTCCTATTGGTCAGATAGCTGGGAAGTTGTGGAGGAACTCAAGAGCAAGGCTAGTAGAGGTGAACTAAGGGAATATATAGAGGTCATACCGACTTGTTTCTAGAACTTGAAGATGAAGGCTTTGGCATAGGACCAAGTTGTTTTGATGGATAGGTCGGAGTTCAAAGCACTCGAGAATAGAGTACTAGAAGCAAGGAAGAAGAGTTAACCAATAGTTGGCTAAGCAAACAAGTCGGTGCCGACTTGTTTAAGTTGGTACCAAGTTGTTTTAGTGGGTCTTAGGGCTGTCAACGGATACCTTCGGATACGGATAGTGCCATATCTGTATCTGTATCCGAAATCATTTTCGGATATCCATATCCGCTTAATTTTCGGATACGGACGGATATCGGATATTTATCCGCTCCACCCATAATCAATAAATTTAAAAGTATAAATGAAAAGGTTTGGATCAACATAAAACAGTTTTTGTACTAATGTTCATAAAAAAACCAAGGAATAAAAAATGTGATGATAAAACATTGTTTTATACTAATATCCGTATGCGTATCAAAAAATATTCAAATATTAAACACTAAAACCGTCTGTTTTCACTAAAAATGAGCAAAAAACCATATCATAGTAACATCCAATGGTTAGGAAATAGTTGGAAAATCGTATATTAATTAGATATACTTTTAATTAAATATATATATATGCATCAGTTAATCGAATGGATATTTTTCGGATACGGATACCACAATAACCATATGTCTGTATCCGAAAAGCTTTTCGAATATCCGTATCCGCTTTTCGGATATCGGATATTTTTCATATTTTTGGATATGGATTCGGACGAATATCAGATTTTTTGGGTACCCATTGACAGCCCTGGGTCCAATGATGGTGGAACTTCTAGGGAATGGAGTAGAAGTTCTGTAGATTGTGCTGAAGATGTTGGCTCATTCATATTAGGTTGGATGGTGATGTAAAACATGATCAAAGCCATGTACCTTCGGTTTATGGCTCATGGCGGGGAGTAGGTACCGAAGATAACGGCTTGATAAAAAAAAGCTGTAGAATAGGGAACGTGGGAGGGGGGTTCCTGGATAATGGAAACTGGATGGAGCAACAGAAGGCTCGGATCTAAATGGAGCAAAGGAGATCTCAGATGTATATATCGGAGAGTTTTCTATTATACTTGAAGTAGGGGCATTATAAGTGGGGATGCCCATGGGTCAATTGAGGGACTTGTATGCCCTGGACTAGTGGCTAGGGTCTAGTATCTAGCTTTGGGCTATGGGACACGTATTGAGCTTTAGGCTGCGTGATACGAGAGTACAACGAAAACTGGGATGTCCATTAGTCCCTGGCATGGGGGCCATACGAGTTATCATATATTCAGGGCACAAGGATGAGTGATAGTGAGTATTGCTTGATGGATGCTATGGTTGCTTTCTTTAGTGGGCTATCACTTGGGGTTATCATTGGGAGTACATACCGGAGATCGGGGTATCTGGACATCCACCATTCTACGTTGTACAATACCCTTATGATATTAGAGAATAGCATATTATAATGTTATGTGCTAATTCTTTGGTTGCAAGGTCAGGTTAGATATGGTTCGTGTACTCTTGTACATTACCATATTTACCTATAAAGCATTTTGAGATTCATTTACCGCTTACACTAGATTGTTGTCTGACCCGAGGTTTTATGCTTTGCTTCTTATTAACTTAAGACCTCTTAAATGAGTAGACTAGATAACAGGTCTGGGTACGCAGTAGCTATGTGGAGAATGAGCTGGATGGAGCTATCTCGTTTATATACATATATGGATTTCTATGCTTTCCGCTGGGTAGCACTGTGGAGTCTTGGTAGTGCTCGCTTATTTCGTTTTTGTTTGAGACAGTTATTTGAGTTGATTCTGTTGTATATACTTTATGCCTATTGATGTATAACTCTATGGATCTTATATTTTGATGATTATTTCACATTGTTATTACCGTCTCTTTGTTATATCTATAATATTATATATTGTCCATGCGTTATGAGATATATGACAGGTTATATGCTATATTTGTGTCATTTTTAACCCTGATGATCATCCTATATCGACCGGGCATGGCAGCAGCACACTACTAGTATACTATTGGTGCCGGAGGTATAGGGCAGTTGTCACAACAATGCAGGTTGTCACAACATGCATCCCTGCATTGTTATGATAGCTAGCCAGGCAGTGGAGACATACTTCCCACGCAAAAGATGATAGGAGTGTATTCAGTTAGTTTCTCATGTGCCTATAGGCATGCCTTGATGGAGGCCCGATCTCAAATTGATTTGAGGTGCAAGGCTAATCTTTAACGGGCACTTGGGATTCAAATTGGATCGCCATGACACATACTAGCTAGATGTATGATGGTCATCCTCATTCTATTTGCATATCAGTTCTTAGATGGAGGATTGTTTTACATACACCAGCCATTCTTCCTATTTGGTATTTGGGAGAGAGATGTTGTTATCGGACCATTAGGGAGCTACATATTTCTGGAGATCCATTATCTTGTGATGACATGTTCGACAGATGTCGGACTATTGGACCGTAGTATATACTAGAACTGAGATATGCTGGATGGGTAGATGCTTCATTTTCCTAATTGATGGGGATTTTGACGTATATTGGGTTAGAGTTGCTCCTCGATGCTACATGTTACCTGACTACACTCAAGGAGTGAACTCCAATCATGTAGGTCCATATATAGTCACCGGTAGAGTTCAGGCACCTCTATTTTCTTTTGATCCCACTTCATCCTAGTACTCTCAGCAGCACATGGATTTGGTCTTAATGCCTATTTTAGAGCATATAATATCAGTGGTACTCTTATTGAGTAGCCGATAGTTTATCCATAGAATCAGGATATTTCTTGTATCCCTACTGCTGGATTATACCAGCCTTTCGAGGTAATTTAATAAATTAATAACTCATTGTACATCATTAGTTATATAGATGGTACTGGTATATTATTTGTAATTACAGTATGCAGGTAGGTTGGATGAGCGCAGATGATATATTGTCATTATTCAGCATATGACACTCGTTCATACTCGATGCTCAGTCAATAGACGATGCAAGCTCTACAGGCTATGTAGGTTGAGCAGGCAATGCGAGCACAAATTGACGATTTGCAGGCTCAGCTGGCTATATTCTAGATTGATGATAGCAGTCCTGTTGATTTTGATGATGCAGCGGGCGATGACGACGACTTTGATGACGACGACGACGATTGTGCGGTACACTTAAGATGACTATTGACTCTATTATTTAGAGACATGCATTACTTCTATGTTCTAGTTAGTTCTATTATTTGGACATTTTTTCTGTTATTGTTTATATGACCATTATTGATTTTATGATCTTGTTGTAATCGCACTATATTGTTACAGTTGACATGATGTGTGATATTGTTTATGTGACTGTTGTTTGATTGTACTATATGGTCGTTGCTAGCATGATGTACAGTGATATTTTTAATATGATCGTTGTTTGATTCTATTATGTTGGTACGATGTTTATGTGGCACTATTTATATGACCGTTACTTATTCCATTATATGACCGCTTTGAATTTCAAGACCCTATAAATATCACCATTGATGTTCCTTACTTCAAAATCACTTCTCATGTTTATATAAGGAAAAGCTAAATTCATTTATCATGCAATGTCAACGAATGTTCGTGCAACCCCTTATCTTCTACGACCAACAAGGGCAGAGGTAACATGTCAGCAACAACAAGAAGAAGAGGTTATAGCAGGGGACTCGCCGATAATATGCTATTTCTATGTGTATGAATCTCCAATGGCTGTTTGAGATATGGTCTTGACGTTAGATGTCGTTATCTAAGATGTCGATTCTGTAGATGTGATCATGAGTGGATCGACGACGCTCTACCTCAACATCCAGTTGACTACATAACGGAATCTCAAAGGGGACTGTCTTTACTAAAAATCAAGTAAGTCTAGCAATGGTTCATAAGCGGGTGTTAACTCTTGTCAAAGAGGAGAGACTCAACATCTTTTTATGCAACTATGGTCTTGAGGCTAACATTAACATATTGACGACAGTTGGTACAGACATCGAAAATCATTTCTGTAAATGTGTCATAGGTCGTGTGGGGTCCGTTATTGGCTCGACTTACCATTCCCTGGAAGAGCTGAACAATCAGCCTCAGACTTAAGAAATGAGATTGTACTGCATAAAAACCAACTAAGATCACCTTCTATTCGACATAGTTATTAGTTTGTTTGTATTTATGAAATTAATCATGTAATGTTTTCTATAACTACAATGCAATTCATCATGTACCCTTTCGTTTATTTGTACTTCTTGTCACTTTGAATTCTTTATCTACCACTTGTTAAAGTTGATATGACAACACTCTGAATTTTCTGTCTACTACTTGTTAATATTGTCCACCCATTCCATGTTTCTATGCACATACCAATTCACTTATATAAGGACTCCAACATCCATTCCAAATATTACATTATAAACTTCATTCTTTTTGCTCTCAGCAAAAAACTAAATACTAAAATGGATACCTCATCTTTCCTCAAACGTGTTATGGCGTTCGATAGTGTTTCCGAAGAGGAAGATATCCTACGAGTGGAAGCTGAGGAAATGCAAGAAATAATAGACCTATAACATGAAGCTTATGGTTCCACATCCAGAAAGCATGGTGGATCGGTCATCGGTTGGGAATATATAAACCGTAATCAATTTGCCTTTCATAAAACCTCATGTAAGACTACTTCAATCCAAATTGTACGTATGGACTAGATATGTTTATGAGAAGATACAGAATGAGAATAGATATATTCTTGAGAATTTTGACAGACATTCAAAACAACAATAGATATTTTATTCATAAGCCAAATGCTTCAAAAGCGCAAGGTCTTAGCAGTGAACAAAAAATGACTACCGCATTGAGGATGTTAGCTTATGGCACCCACGCAGATGCACTGGATGATGCATACCGAATTGTAGAGAGTGCTACATTAGAAACTCTCGACAATTTTTGTCAATCTATGGTAGATATTTATGACACTGAATACCTTAGATTCCGAATGAGGATGATGTTGTATGGATTAGAGAAATGCACGAGAGCATAGGATGACCTAGCATGCTAGGAAGTCTCAACTGTATGCAGTGGGATGGAAGAACTACCTCAAAGCATACCATAGAGCTTACAACGGTAAAGAATGAAGACCAATTATCATTTTGGAAGCGGTTGCTTCGTACGATTTGTGGATTTAACATGCTTTCTTCGAAATGTCTAGATCTAATAACCGTTTAAATGTTATTGAGAGGTCATACTTATTTAATGATCTGGCACTCGGTCAGGTAACTCTAATGACATTTACTCTTGCACAAAACACTTATGACCACAGATATATCTAGGCGATGGGCTTTATCCAAAGTGGATCACCATTGTGAAAATGTGTCTAAATCCAATAACAACAAAGCAAGTAAATTTTGTTACGATGCAAGAGGGACAAATAAAAGATATAGAAAGAGCTTTTAGTGTCAGATTTGCAATGAGTGGTAATCCTTGTCGATTGTGGTCTCAAGAAAATATTTCCATGATCATGTTTACATGTATTATTCTGCATAATATGATTATTAAAGACGAAAGAGATATGGATGAAGGACATCGTCACTATGAATATGATGTGCAGTGCAAATGCCAGATATATCCCGAAACGACATTCTTATAACTGAAGAAGCTTTCAACATTCACGTGGAACGTCTACTTTCATTTCGAGAAGCACAACTTCACAATATGCTACAAAAAGATCTTATGAATCATATTAGGAATTACTTTTAATATTGTTAGTTTAATTTTACATCTAATTAAACATGTGTATGTGTATGCATTTGTTATGTATTCGTACTTTAGTTAACGTATCAATTGTATTACCTTTCCTTAAAAATGTTATTTAACTTGGGTACACACATTGTATGAATGGAAACAAAAATAGTAGAACATTAATTAACAACTAAATACAATAGATTTATAAAAATGAAAAGTACACCAAAAATAATACAAATTAAAAAGTGCTAAGGTTAAAAAACTACAATTGAGGAAACCTAGATATAATCCATCTTTTGCACTCCATCCAATATTGCATTTGAACTTCATCCATTCCCATCAAATCTTCATCCATAATCAATTGTTCTTGTTTTTGCCATTCAAGATCCAACTTTTGTTGTTCAATATCCACAAACTTATGCATTACATTAATCTTCTCCCGTGTTTGCATGCTTCTATCTTGATGTGTTCTTTTGTGAATTTCATGAGCGGTGTTCACTTTAGCGTTCAAATTGTCTTTAGCTTTATAATTTCTCTTTGCTGTTTCGGCCCCCATTGGTATATAACCTTCATCGGGTCTCTAAGTGAGTATATCCACCTCGTTTTCTCTCTCGAATGGAGTTTCTCTACCAGATGAATCTCCCAGATTGGAGAGTATGTTGATCTTGATGCTTTATTCTTTCCCTTTCCCTTTGTTTGAACAACTCTCAGGTTCTTCGCACTATCAGAGTTCCACTTCGATTGGCTCATCAGTAACTCATAATAATTTGCGAATTGATAATAATGTGGTTTTTTTGCACCGTTTTTTCTTACAAAAGACTTTATATATTCCTCATTCGTCATTCTTTTTTGGTAACCAAAAAAGAAATAAATCAATAATAATATTATTTACTAACAAACTAATAAAATCAAGAAACATACCAAATGCTCTTCGCCTTCCATTCCTCTAGGATTCTCTTTCTTTATTTTATAAATTTGTGATTCATAAAGTTGAGTTTGGCGATTGCTTTTTCGAATAGACCTTGAATCGCTGACAAAGAACGTGTGTTTTCAAGATGCTTTATGTTGAAAGTATTCATTATTTTCTTTCAAAACTTATCGTCGCATTTGTCAGTACCCCTTATCGAGTCTTTGGCATAATGACAGTAAATGTTGCACAAGTCGAAGTCCTCGTCACTTTGCCATGGGTTGGACAAATGCTGGCTTGGCGGAGTACCATGTTGTTGCCGGTTATCATCTTCGAAAACGTAACTTTGAAAGTGCGAAGGATGCTTAAACTCTTCGAACGGTGAAGACATTACGAAGATCGGTTTTGATTTGAAAATAACGTGGTTTACAAGAGCAAAGATTGAAGGATTTGGTGTTATTATCGAAGATTAAAAGTGTGGTTTTTATGGAGTTTGAGGAGGATACATAGCCGTTATGTAGTAGCCGTTGGACGGTAGCCGTTAGGGTTTGGACGTCTATTAAATAGACGTCCTGGGTTGGACGCTTATAAAATAAGTGTCCATGTCCAGTTCAGTATTTTGAATTGACCACTGTATATTAGCCTTAAATATTCACTTGAATATATGTAGTTGGAGTGAAAAATGTGTGCCTCCTTTTTATTAAGCTTGAATATGTGTTTGTTGGAGATGCTCTAACATTTAAACATCATTTTTAACCGCTGGTGCATTCCTAATGTTCACGATTGTGATCTAGTAATTTAGGATGTCAACTTTACAATGAGTTTGTAAACTTAGGATTTTATGTTTACTTCATTTTGCCTCCTAACTAGATACCTCCATTGATGCAACTAGAAAAAATGTTTTTGTTCTTAAAAATGATTTATGTTATAAAATGAAATAAAAGCAGAAGACGTCAGGGAGAGAAGACATCTTTATTCACTACAATCAAACTACAGTACAAATGAGCTCTCTATTTATAGACTACACATGCAATGAAGATTACAATAACGTCCTTTGACATTTAGCATATTCACCCGTAATACTAATATACATTACAACACTCCCCTTTAAATATGCATCAGATAAGAATAATTGCCTCATTAATAACCTATGTTATGAAAAAACCTAGTTGGAAAAATCGTAAATAAGGAAAAGAATGCAATTTTATTTCATTTTTAGGTAACATGGTTTACAATGTTATTATGAGGGTTGATACATCTGAATCAAGATAATGCCTTATCAAACCTTTACTAACAAAAACCCCGTAGGAAAAATATTAGTGAAGGAAAAAGAGTACATTATAGAGTACTTTTGGATGCTCCCCCTGATTTATAATGCATTATTCAGTTAGTCTGTTGATGAAGTCGACGCATACCAATTTTATACACCATCTTCTCAAACGTTGATTTTGAAAGTGCCTTTGTGAATAGATCTGTTGGATTTTCTTGGGACTGAATTTGTTTAACCTCTATATTGTTGTCTTTTCGTAGTTCATGTGTGAAGAAAAACTTAGAAGAAATGTGTTTTGTCTTATCACTCTTGATGTAACCTACTGAATCTGAGCTACATAAGCTGCATTGTCTTCATAAATAATAGTTGATCCTTCTGTAGCTGAGGAGAGTTGACACGTATTTCGAATATACTCAATTAATTATCTTAACTAAATACATTCTCGACTTGCTTCATGTAGTGCTAGTATTTCAGAATGATTGGATGATGTTGCTACCAACGTTTGCTTCGTAGATTGCCATGAAATAGCTGTATTACTATTACTAAATACATACCCGATTTGTGATCTTTCTTTATGTGGATCGGAAAGATAACTTGCGTGAGCATAGCTAACTAGATTTGGATTATTGCCTACGTCAGAATAAAACAAGCCTAAATTTGTCGTTCTACGAAGATATCTCATGATATGTTTTATACCATTCCAGTGTCTTTTCATTGGTGTTGAACTGTATCTTGGTAGAAGATTTATCGAGGATGCAATATTTGATCTCGTGCATTGACTAAATATAATAATGCACTAATGGCACTAAGATATGGTACTTCTGGACCAAGCACATTTTCATCATCTTCTTTTGGGCGGTAAGGGTTCTTTTTAATATCCAAAGGTTTGACAACCATAGGCATACTAAGTGGATATGCTTTATCCATTTGAAAACGCTTCAAGGTTTTCTCAATGTAATTTGACCGATGGATCAGTATGTCATTAGTACTATGCTCGATTTGTAGATCGAGACAATATTTAGTTCTGCCAAGATCTTTCATTTCAAATTATTTATTTAAGTAATTTATTGTTTCATCAATCTCTTCTGGAGTCCCAATCAAATTTGTATCATCAACATAAAATGCTAAAACAGCAAATCCCTTTACCGATTTCTTTATAAAACACATGGAGAAATGAGATTGTTTTTATATCCGGCTTTTACCAAATATTCACTAAGACGGTTATACCACATTCTTCCAGATTGTTTCAAACCATATAGTGGTCGTCTCAGTTTTAATGAGTACATCCATTTTGATTTTTCTTCAGGCAACCTATATCCATCTAGGATCTTCCTGTACTGGTATCTAATTCACCATAAAGATAAGCTGTCACAACATCAGTTAATCTTATATCTAGTTTATTAGAAACTATAAGACTTATCAAATATCGAAATGTTATGACATCCATAACAGGAGCATATGTTTCTTTAAAGTTAAAACCTAGTCTCTACAGGAAACCTTGTGCAACAAGTCATGCCTTGTATCTCATGGCTTCATTTTTATCATTTCATTTTCTAACGAATACCCATTTATAACCTACTGGTTTAACATTTTCTGGCGTTTTCTCTATTGGTCCAAATACACTATGTTTTTAAAGTGAATCTAGCTCAACTTGGATAACATCTTTCCATTTTGGCCAATCGTGTATTTTCTGACATTCATTTATGCTATTTGGTTCAGTATCATTATTCTCATTATGGTCATGACTTTCGTTTATTTCAGTAGCTACAGCGAAAGAGAATACATCATCAATTATTATTTTACTTCGATCCCAAATTTCTCCGTAGTTTATATAAAATATTGAAATCTCATTATTATTAAGTACTATTTTATTTTTGGAAGCTTCTATTATTTCTTCTGGGATAATAGTTTCTTCAGCATTTTTAGGAGAATTGGGATTTTCATTTAATTTATCTTTTGGATCATTTATAACCTCTTCGGGAGGTTTATCAATTGATGATTTTTCGTTATACTTTCTTTTTCTAAGCGCCAAGTCTTTTAAACCAATTTGCCTTCCACGCTTTTGTCTTGCTTTAGATTCATTTGTTGGTATTGGTCCTTTTGGGATTTCAATTCTAGCTGGTGCATTTGCTGCTAGAATGTGAGATTTGGTTACTTTTGCGACATCACTAAGTGCATCTGGCTTTCGATTTGAGATATTCTTAAGATGCAAAATTTTTGTTACCTCATGTTGGCATTGTTTGATACGCGGATCCAAATGAGATATAGATAGATTATTCCATGATATTTCACGTCGTTCTACAGGAACGCTTTTTCCTCCCACTAACAGTGGAAAAATTGTCTCACTAAATTTACAGTCTGAAAATTTTGCAGTGAAGACATCACCTGTGAGAGGTTCAAGATAACGAATTATCGAGAGTGAATCAAATCCCACATAAATTCCCAACCTACGTCGCAGACCCATTTTAGTACGAAGTGGAGGACTAATTGGCACATGCACAACACAACCAAATTTTCGTAAATGAGAAATATTTGGTTGGAATCCGGCTAAAAGCTGTAATGGTGAAAATTGATGAAAAGCAGTTGGTCTAATTTTGACCAATTTTGATGCATGCAAAATTGCATGTCCCCAAGCTGAAACAGGTAGCTTTGATTGCATAAGCAATGGTCTTGCAAAAGTTGCAAACACATAATTAATGATTATGCAAGACCATTTTGAGTGTGAACATGAGTTACTGGATGTTAAACTTCAATTCCCAATGATAGACAATAATCATCAATACTTGAGAGGTAAATTCTCCTGCATTATCTAGTCGAATTGATTTAATCTGATGATCATGGAAGTGCGCTCTTAATTTGATTATTTGAGCAAGTAATTTGGCAAATGCCATGTTTCTTGTGGAAAGCAAACATATGAGACCAACGAGTTGATGCATCAATTAATACCATAAAATATTTATATGGCCCACATTCATGGTAGATTGGGCCACATATATCGTTTTGGATTCTTTGTAGAAATGTTGGAGATTCAGGAGTGATTTTACTATATGAAGGTCGAGTGATTAATTTTCCTTGTGCACATGGAGCATATAAGCAATCACTTGGTAAATTCAATTGGTTTGATAAATCATGCCCATTTGAGTTTTTAGCGATTTTACGCATCATAGTTAACCTAGGATGACCCAAGCGATCATGCCAAAGAACAAATGTCTTTGTATTTGTAAGCTTCTGCTCATGTTTATAAAATGAGATTCAGCTATGCCAATTTTTGTGAAATATAATCCAGTCGAAATTGTTCCAAATTTTTCTAAAATAAGCTTGGCTTTCAATTCTAGAAATGACATAAAGATATTCTTTGTTGTTTTCATTCATAGTTTCAATATTATTGAATATGCTAGCATATGATTTTTGTTTGATGATAATAAACATATATATATATATATATTCATTTAAATGTATTTGATAATGTACTATTTTATTTTTCACATAATTAGATAAATATTTGCTGAATAAAATAAATAACACAGATTTTAAATTCAAATAAATATTTTATTACAATTTTGAATAGTACAAATTTGAGCTCTCACTTTATATACACAATTTCAATTACAATACAAATTCAATCACATTACAATTTTCAATTTACATTTGCACCTCATTGCATATCACTCGTTCACTCGTATTTATCTTCAACTCTATTCCAGATTGAATCCAGCATCTGAGCAATCTGCAAAATAAACACTAACGTAGTAAAATTGAAAAAGAAATATTTTTGCAGTGTAAAATAAAATGTATTTTGAAAATATTATTTGTCTCGGTTATTTGGGTTGTTCGTCATCATTTAATTTTGAATTTATCATACACGAACAGCTTGTGACATGCCCAGTGTATCACTGTACATGCTACGAGGCCGTGCACACCAATATACACCCGATAAAATTACAGGGACAGGTGAGCACAAGGTCAAACCCAAATCAAAAGCTGGGTTCAACTCAAGTGAAATAAATATTAAGTCACGACATCAGCACAAGGTCAAACCCGAGCTATAAGCTGGATTCAACTCAGGTGCATGCAATACAAATCAATGTATCAAGACTCCAAGCATACTGCACAGTCAGACTACAACGTATAACATGAATATGTACTTGAAGCTCAACTAAATGCAAGAACATAACTGCACAGACCAGGTTATTGAACAAAGTAGTTCAAACCAGCAAGTTGATCAACATCTCATATACATAGCATACACCAGTTCAATATGCTATGCAACCTGAACCAAAGACTACATGAAGTCTAATCAAGGCTCGAACAAACAACATCTCTACCAAGTGCATGACCATGAAAACAATGCAAGCTCAAATAGAATCAGTGGACGGAGCAGTGCAGCACAACCAAACTGCCCAGGCTCAAAAGACATATATATATGCTATGCACATAAATCAAATGGCCAAGACTAGATTTCAAGTCAAGCAATGGACAGGGAAACCAAGTACACAAGTAAATGACAACATGCAACATGTACACAATATCACACCTCAACATGAAGTACACAAGTAAATCCAGGCATCAAGTTTACATGACAGTAAAGTATGAATGCCACGACTCCAGAGGAACAAGTGTGAACATGAATGCAACCATCAGTGCAGCTCAAAGCAGTTTCAGAGAGCATGAAGTATGAATGCAGGCATATGGAATCAATTACACAACATTCAAGCATGCAAATACAACATGAATGTACATACCACATGAACACAGGAGCAACTCATCACAAAAATGCAAACTGCAACAGAGTGACAAATAACACAATGCAAACCAGGATGAACTCAATAAGACAACCGGTGCATACATATATACATGTGTACACATAGTGACACAATTCGAGTTCAATAACAACCACAGAGCCAAGTTCATGATGAACATCACGTGCAGACAAGCTACATGAAGACTAACAGTAGTACTTTCAAAATAATCAAGGCAAGTTCGAACAAATCCAAAGCAAAGCCAGACATGCCAGAAACTCAAAGCCGTAATATTCACGAAATCAGAGGATACGATGAACAAGTCAGAAAAATGAATGGAATCGAATAGTTCAAAATCAAGCCGTGGTGGCCAAGAAAACGAAAGTCAGAATCAAACAAGCCATGACAATCAAGTAACAAAGAATTATACGATTTGAACAAGTCAGAAACATCTCAAGCATTCAAGCAAAGTCGAACGGCAAAACAAATTATCAAACGAACGAAAATCAAGGGAATTAAACCTTATTTAACTGTTAACATCATCGGCAAATAATGTATCGAGTTCAAGCAAGCTAATCAGTAAAGCAAAAGGAATAAATCACATACCATTTTAGTCGAACTCGATCAAATTGAAGGAGCCGTGTGCGAATTGAAGAAACGGTTGATTGCCGAAGCAAATCAGAGGAATAGTCATTGTAACGACCAATAAACAATTGTCTGATTCAATTATCAAAAGCCCTAATTTTTGTTGAAGAAGAACGAACAAGTAAAAAGGACGGAGCCATTTTCAAAGCATCAAGCAAAAGAATACAGGCCGACAATTACAAAAGAAAATGGCATATTGTTTTTCACTTTAATATATTTGGGCCCGTCGTTTAATTGCTTTGGGCTTTAGCTTTTAAATTAGGGTTTATTGTTTTTAAATTGTTTTTATTTTGTATTTTAACTTTTAAACTTTTGTAATTTCTAGTCGTGTGACTAGGGGACGAACTACGGTGTTGTAGTTCGAGAATTCGCAACTCAGTGGCTGAGTTGTGGCAGGGTTTTGAGCGCAGAGTTAGGTTAGTCGATAGCGAGTGTCGCAAGTTTACGTGTGTAAGCGTCTGACTACTTAATTTCTAGTAGAAACCTTGGGGGCAGCACGTAGGCAGAGTTTTGTCGAAGCTGGGTAAATCTGTGTGTTCTATTTTCTGCTTTTTATTATTCTGCTATTATCTGTGATGCTATTATTCAACTGATATATGTGCCGTGCTGCGATTATTTTATATACTTCCGCATTAAATTTTTATAATTGATACTATCACCCTATTCACCCCCCCTCTAGGGTGAAATCGATCCTACAAATATGTTAACCATTCTTCTTATATCCTTAAAGCTTAGAAGATTTCTTTTAGAATTGCTTGAGTATAATGCATTTTGAATAAAGATACGTGTATCATTTGGTGATACTATATGGGCTCTTCCGGACCCTTTAATTATATTAGCAGATCCAGCTATAGTAGAAATATTTTCAGATAATTCAAAGAAAAACTTCTGGTTTTTCAAAATCGTATGAGTAGTTGCACTGTCTAATATGCATATATCATCATTCAAATATTGATGGTCCATGCCTTAAGAATTAAAGACAATATAGTTAGTCAATTATTGAAAATAATTCTGAACATAAATAAATACTAATATTTTCTAAAAAGGGTTACAAAGCAAACTACTAATTCAAATCAATATCCATCAGTACACATTAGTTCAACTAGTTCTGGAGGGAAAAAACAAACAAACATCAACTTCAAGCTAACTAAAATAAAATGGAACAACCACACAACAAGCTTCAGGCTACTTCTAGTTGATCAGATCGGTCATATTATCAATCATTGCATTGAGATTTTCATCATTTATGAATTTTTTATCATCATCTTCGAAGAAATCATCTAACTTCAAGTTAGCATTATCAAACGATCCTTCAGTATTATTTATCTCAATATTCTTCGAATGTGGTATTCTTCAACTGTTTTTTTTTATGATCTACATGTACACGACTAATGACCAAAGTGTTCACATATATAACAAACTTCCTCATAGTGTTTTTTATTTTCTGGAGCAAAATCATTATTCTTTTCAGGCTCATTTTTCTTTTGTTGCTTTTTAAAGATGATAGTTTTGTTGTCTTTGTTGCTCATTTTTCAGGCTCATTGTGCCTGTGCAGTTAATGCCCCGCTATTACCCACTATAACCCAGCTATATCTCATAGCGGATTTCTACCGCTATGATTTTTCCATATAGCATCAAATATAGCATTTCCACTTTAAGCCCCGCTATTTTCGCTATATCTCGTTATTCCCTCCATATTCCGCTATATCTTCTTTAAAAGAATGAATTAAAAATTGACATTTATAAATTATAAAATTAATTTATTTAATTGAATTTTTAATATATTTTTAGAAATGAAAATACTCTAATATTCTACTAAATTCAATTATGTTATATAACAGTTTTACGTTTATTTACAGTATATTCGCATATGTTTTTATTTAAAATTATTTATGCATTAACAATAATTCAATTAAATGTTAATTTTTCATTTAATTACCATTTATATATTTGTAAAAACATTAAGTACGAGTTTTATATGCTATTTTAGAGTCATCCGCTATATCTTGCTATATCTTTGCTATATTCCCGCTATGACTTTTTGCACCTCCGCCGCATTGAATCTGCCAAGCGCTTTAACTGTACAGCATTGTGCTGATAACGTATTATAAAATGAAATAAAAGCAGACAACGTTAGTAAGAGGACATTTTTATTCACCACAATCCAATCCAAGTACAATACAGATGAGTTCTCTATTTATATACTTTATATGCAATGAAGATTACAATAAAGTTCTTTGACATTTAACATATTCACCCTTAATAATAATATATACTACAACAATTATTTTATTATAATTTTTTTTTTCTTATTAATAAATGAACCTTAACATGTTTTTAATACGTGAGCTTTAAGCAACCATTTCTTTTAAAAGCTTATATGCACGGTAAACCAACATATATTCAATAAAAAAGCAAAATGAAAAAGAAAAATTATATTATCTATTACTACAAGTTAAGTTGTACAAATTTTTACATCAATTTCTTGAAACTTTACTACCGTTGCAATATCTTTCCTTTTGATCTAAAGTATCATGAAGATTTACTTTTATAGATCACTAATAAGCGTTTATTAGGGCAAACTTTAAACTAATTAAAAGCATTTTTCTGGTGTAAAACTGTAAATCATTCATTTTCCATATGTCATGCTTTATAGTACAAAATAATTATTTGGGTTTTTAAAGTAGAAATGCGAGCACGAGAGCCAACGAGCCAACGACGGTAAAAAACAAAAAACAAACCACACACATAACGATAAAAAAATTCAAAAGAATAGTAAATTTGGCAAGGCGTGCCAATAAAATCCCATTCCCTTTCCACCACAAAGAAGCCGAAGGGACAGAACATAAAAATAAAAATACTTCGAAAAACAACACAAACTCCATCATTTCCGTTCAAAGACCACCCAAAAAAATAGAACTCCATTATAATGAGAGGAAGAAGAGCTAACCCTCTTTCATCCTCTTCCACCTTCTTCACCTCGTCACTGAACCCATAACCACTGAAAAAAAAGTTCCATCAAAATCATGTCTTTTTCCCTCTTTTGCCAAGAAGAACCCTTCAACATTGAAGAGTTCTTCGAAGAGGAGCACGAAAATCATAACTTCGTAATAAAAAACTCAGAGTCAGACGAGTATCTATCTTCACTCCTTGCAAACGAACAAAAAAGCTACGATCTTTCTTCTCAAAACGATTCGTATCTTCTTTCTGCGAGAAAAGAAGCAATCTTTTGGATCAAAAGCACAAGTTCGAGGTTTGGGTTCTCAGCATTGACTGTTATTTTAGCAGTTAATTACTTGGACAGATGCTTTTTATGCTCGAACGGTCTCCGTTTGCAAGATGACAAGCCATGGATGAAGCAGCTTTCTGCAGTTGCTTCTCTTTCTTTAGCTGCTAAAGTCGAGGAAACCCATGTTCCATTCTTGCTTGATTTGCAAATGCTAAACGACGATCATAATAATGGTTTTGTATTTGAACCGAAAACGATTCGAAGAATGGAACTTTTGATGCTGTCTACACTTAATTGGAGAATGAATCCAGTTACTGCCATATCTTTTGTTCAGTGCATTTTGACTAAAACTGAAGACGATAATTACAACGGTGGAGAAATTTTGAACAGTTGTGAGAGAATGCTTTTATCTGTGTTAGAAGGTGGGCGTTTGTCAAAATGCAGTCTTTTTTTCCTCTTAGATATCGTTTGCAAATGTTTATTTTTTATTATTTTTTATTTTGTAAATTTTGAAATAGATTGGAGATGGGTGCAATTTTCACCAGCTATTTGGGCTTCAGCTGCAATGATCCACGTAATGGGTAAAGAGCTTCATGAAATACAACTTCTTTTCGATATGCTTCAAGTTCCTAAGGTAAATTTATTCTTCTACGCTTACTTTTTTTTTCAATTATCAAGTGCATTTATGAGTTTGTACTTGCTACATAATGATTGCTATACCTTCAAGTAAAATCAATTCATATTAATCATGGTATACATCATACATAGTTGATACCAATACTACTCAAGTGTGTGTGCTGTTATATTGATAAGCATGGATACTTTAAACCCATTATACATAATTGAGTCTTGATGATACATTGAGTACTTACTTTTTTTTTTGAATGTTTGCTTAATTTTTTTTAATAATGTTATGATTTCAGGAAAGAGTTGAGGAGTGTTATGAAGTGATCATGGAACTAAGTGGTGCAGTGAACAAAAGAAAAAGCTGCTACTTTGAAGCATCAAGTCCAAAAGAAGTGATCAATTCATGTTTCAGTTATGAGAGTTCGTCAAGTTTAGATTCGTGGGCAATTTCGTCACCAGAGCTGCCTCCATTCAAGAAACCAAATTGTTCTAATGTCTGAGTTTTTATATTATGTTACATTCTATGTTCTATTATTATATTTAGCTTGGTGAACTTTCTTAGGAGCAATTTGGCTTGGCAATGAAGAAGAAAGTAAAGATATTGATGGTTTTATCAATTAAAAAAAAATATTATGCTTCAGCTTACCGTTTAGATATATCATGATATATAATTAATGCTGCACTATCTCATGTTCAACTTTCATAGTTGGCATTGAATATATGCGAACATGCTTTCCTTATTAATTGTTGTTGCCTGCTTATTGTTTACAGCTGTTGTTCCTTTAAGAATAACTTTGATAAATTTGTAGGAGGTTGGAAAACAAGGCAACATTAATTACTATGGAAACTAACATTGCAAGCAAAATGTTGAATGTTCCATATTTTAATAGATAGCAAAAGTTCATCTCTTGGCCTTCTGGATTATAGTATAACAGATGGTTTGATTATTTTGTTTTTAACAAAAACTAGAAAATTTCGAAGGTTTATATACACTTCGGTTTTGATTGTTGAATATGATTCGAAAATAAGTATCAACGGTCAGCTTTTAAAAAAATCGGAGAAGGGTGGTATATGATGAATAAAGGTAGAGCGCACACCTAACTTTTGGATTTTGGATACCTACCACATTGGATTTGATATTTGGAAACATTTTCAAGGTCAAATTGATTCTTATTTCAAGGACATAATAACACATGGTTTTTTGTTTTATTATGAAAATGGTTTTGGTTTGAGCTCTAAAATTGGTTTGACTTACAAATTAGTAAACTGTTTAGCTGTTTAAACATCAACAACCATCACATGTTGCACACATTTTGAAATGAATAAAAGAAAAAGTTCAAACGACAATGAATGATCAAAGCATATTTATATCCTGTAATAGCAAGAGACCAAATCACAAGCTGAGTAGTTGATGTCATCCAAAAAAAATGTATGTGTTATTGATTACTTTGTATGGATGAAGAATATATTTCTCATTTCTTGTTGTACACCAAAACAACAAAAAAGAAAGAAAAATATACATCTCAATCTTCTTTATTCCCATCCTTTAAAATCATTCCATGTAAAGCTCAATTGAAATATAAAATATTAATACAACTGTAAAGAGAAAAGAGACATATTCTCACAATTTTTACTTGTATTTTTATGCAAAGTTTCGCTATAGTCAAAGACATATTCTCACATTTTTTTTCTTTTTTTATGCAAAGTTTCGCTGCCCATATAAGAAATTGCAAGGCCCTAGATTTGAACGCATTCTAAACTCCACAGATTTCCACTTTCCTAGAAATAACATTAAATCCTGGAATGTAAAAGCATAAGCTTTTACTCATTCTTATTCTATGCTTTCTTTTTAAATCATTTGAATTTGGAATATTCAAATAGGAGAAACGATAATTGAAACACTACACAGTAAAGTAAAGAAAACTATGATCACGCAATGTGCATATGAAGCTATAAAGCATGATAGGGTATGATTTGTTGCTGGACATGGAACATCCACATGCAACCAAAAGTTGCAACAAAAAAAGTATAGGATTATAATAACATATAGACTTTGGATTATATCCAAAGATGAGTTAAAATGACAGTATATAAATATATGGTCATCAAATACAAATAATAAGGCAATCTCCAGTGGGACTAGGAAACTTCATTAAATACAAAATAATGACAACTGGTTGCACAAAGTTTGCTACTACAACCAAATTGAATACTGTGGTCCGCGCAACATCATCTGACTCGAAAAATAATCAATCAATGGAATTTATTACAGTCATACAAGTTTCATGAACACAATAAAGGATTAGCTGATATGTATATCTCCTGCTTTAATATACTGATGTGCCTGTTACTGCTACTTTCATATAAAAAAAGGAACTAAGAACGGGTCCATACCAATTAATATTTCACCATAATAAATACATAGAACCATCATATAAAAGTACTAACCGAATAGAATATGTCTAGGGCTGTTACAGCAAGAACTAGGATAATGAAGTTGAAGTACGGGTTCAAGTTTTCCCATCATCATTGTTTATGAAAATTAGTTTTAAAACTAGTACAGAAATTACATTTCACCTGTGAGTAATTTATCAGTGAAATCGTTGTTGTCATCGCCATCTTGAAGCTTTACGGCATCGAGCTTTTGTCTGAGGACTTCTATTGCGTTTATGACTAATTGGTACGCCTTGATTGCACCGGTTGATTCTACTGTGAAGATGAAGCTGTCTTCTTTAGCGGTGATTTCGACTAGCCCTGGTTTGCCCATTGCTTCTGCTTTCTTCAGCACTTCATCGTCGTATGTGTATGCTTCTGGGTCTACTACGACCACCTGAATTATGATATATAAGTTTAATATACAACCCCTAATCTAGTTATTAAGTAACAGCTTCTTTGATATACAACACTAAGAAACTATGATCAATGGGTATTTAATACTAACTTGATTGTCCCGAACTGCTTGGGACTCGTACAATAATCATGATTTTTTTTATCAGTCTTATTGTACTATAAAGTAGATTGAGACAACCTTATAGGCCACTCTTGGCTAGTAATATGTTTATTGACACAATGCCAACACCTCAATAATTTTAACTGGAAATTAGGATCCTTCCTTTATTTTCAAACTTAATACCTGAAAAACTCTTCTCAAAAACAAGTTTCACGTTAAAGTTTTCAGCAAAAATATGCATTTTAAATTGCATATATTTGCAGCTAGAACTGCAAATATTTGCGGTTTAAAATGCAACATGTTTGTAGTTCTAACTACACGTTTTTGTACATTGAAAATTTGCAGTGTATACTGCAGATATTTAAAGTGTAGAATGCACATTCTTGCAGTGTGGACTGCAAATTTTTCGTTTTACAAAAATATGAAGTTCGGTTTAAACTACATATTTTCGCTGGAAAATTTGATCTTGCAGTGTGGACTGCAAATTTTTCGTTTTACAAAAATACGAAGTTCGGTTTAAACTACATATTTTCGCTGGAAAATTTGACTGGGATGTTTCGTTTAACTTTTTTTTTTAGAGGAAGCACAAGTGAATTTTGAAACTTTTTTGGGTATTATGGAAAATAGTCCCTAATTTTAAAGCAGCACATATAAGATGCACCAATACAGGCATGTTGCTGCTGTCAACGCATGGATAAAACAGTTGAGAAATTTAGACTATGAATTGAGAATCCATTTATCAAAAAATATTATGAGTTATTTAAAGACTGGAGTTAAATATAACGAACAGTTTTCTACCACAGGACTAAATTGCAGAATACAAATACCGCAACTTGATGCCACACGGTGTTGCTGAAAAGATAAGAATATGTTTGCTCATAAATCACTGTGAGAAAATCAGTAGTTGAATTAACCAAGATTTAGATTAACTAGCGAATAACCCGTGCAGTGCTGAAAAAGTACAATCTAAAAAAACCAAACATATTGTCATAGTTTGATTGTGTTCTGTCAACACAGAATTTTTCATTGTTATAGTTATAAGATTTGTGATCTAAAATTATCATTTGAGCATAATTTCGTTATATATTCTATGCCAACTACCATTATAAAAATATCATTTGCAACAAACATTTGAAAGGGAAGATCTTAAGCATTTAAAAAAAAATTATAGAACTAAATAGTAGTTCAAAAATGGCATTATTCATTTTGCCTTCAACAACTCGAGTACCAAAACACTATCAGTTTACCGCTGTTTGGTATAAAACAAATGAGTTGAATAGTTACAGTAATACTATTAGGAGCATCTTAAAAAAATATTATTATTATTATTTAATTTGAAATTCAAAATATATTGTGAAATAAAAAATATCACTGTATTTAGTCTCGAACGACAAAACCCATATCTAGGCATGTCAATGAGTACCCGAAATCCGTCCGCATCCGCATCCGAAATTTTGAAAAATATCTGATATCCGAAAAGCGGATGCGGATATCCGATATCCGAAATATATTTCGGATACGGATGGTTATGGCGGGTATCCGTATCCGATAAATTTCCGTCCGGTTTGAAATGAAATACATATTTTATTATTATTTAATATGTTATATTATGTCCATTAGTTTGTAATATACAAATACACTAGTAATAAAAATAAAAACATCCTATAATACAAAGCTGGTAATAACACTATTCGTGCCCGATCCATTTATCTATTCACGAATCACAATTAACTAATCCATTCCCCAACGTGCATGGCTGTAAAAAAAACCCTAGATCTCTTTCTTCTACTTCGCGATTGAAAAAATAAAAATCAAATGCACTTGTAAACGAGGCGAATGATGGCAGACGATTGAAGAATAAGCGATTCGATGGTGGACGATTCGAGACGAAGCAACTCAGGCGAGGTGAACGTGGCAAGGCGATTCGAGGGTTGGCGATTCAACTCAGGCGAGGCAAACTAGGCAAGGCAAGGTTGATTCCGTCAAGTTTCAACAGAGTCAAGTTTCAACTAAGGTCGGGTAGTGTTTCAGGTAATATATCCTCTCTTTGCTTTTGGTGATTTAATCTACAGTTTGATATAATCTGAAGTGTGATATAAATTTCTGTTAGTAAAATCTGCTTACAATATAATATAAAGTTCGTATAAATTTGATTATAAAACCTGTTAATGAAATAATATCATGAAGTTCATTTACTGATGAAAAATGTGAACGAAATAGTATAATAATATATTTCGTTGATCAAAATTTGTTGATAAAACTGAAGTTGTGATAAACATCCTAAAAAATATTCGATGACATTTGTTAATAAAATCATCTTTATATTGAAAAATATTTGTTTTATAAAAAAGTCAACGAAATTTATTTTGTTATTGTAGAGTTTTGAAAATGACAAACACCTCATCAAGTTGTAGTAGTAAGACCATTGGTGCATCAAATACTTGTTCCAACAACAATGTAGTTATGGAAGAACCAAAAAACACGGACTCTAGTTTGCCAAACACAAAAAATCTTTCTATGGATATAGATAAATCTGCAACTGCGAATACCAGAATTTTGAAAAATCTGATGTTTGGAAAGATTTCAATAGAGTAGAGAAGTAATAGAAGGAGTTGTTAAAGCCACTTGTAAACATTGTTCTAGATTATTTAATGAAACTACTTTAATGGAAACAACTCACTTGAAAAACAATCTAAAATCTTGTTCAAAAAATCCCACTCATATAAAAATATCCAGACAACTGCTATTGACTACCAAAAGTTCTACCAACAAACCAAACAAATTATCGAGTTGGAAGTTAATAGAAGCCGAATGTGTTTTGCACGCATGATTGCTAAACATGATCATCCCTTTAAAATTACCGAACATATATATTTTCAAGAATATGTTAGGAGTATTAATCCGACGGTTAAATTCTTTTCTAAAAATACAACTCGATGTGATATTCTAAAACTTTTTGCTGATATAAGAAGCGAATTGCAAGAGATGTTTGATATTTTGTCAGCCCGTGTTTGTTTCACCACGGATTTATGGACATGTGATCATCAAAATATAGACTACTGTTGCATAACTTGTCATTTTATCGATGATGATTGGAAATTGCCAAAAAAATAAAATAATTGCTTATCATGATTTCCCCCTCCACACTGGACCTGTACTTAGCGCTTCTATTAAATCAAAAGTACTACATTGGAATATTGCTAAGAAGTTATTTGCACTTACGATTGATAATGCTTCAGATAATGATGTGATGATAAGAGATCTAAAGGAATGGTTAGTTGATAAAAATGTGTTGCCTCTCAATGGTGAATTATTTCATATGCGTTGTTGTACGCACATATTAAATTTGATTGTACAATATGGGTTAAAAGTTGTGCAAGGTCTTATTGAAAAAAAAATAGAGATAGCGTTAATTATACAAAATCAATACAAACTAGAAAACAAAATTGAGAAAATACGTTGGCTCAAACTAGATTAATGGGGAAAGGAGTTTCTTATGATGTTCCAACGCGTTGGAATTCAATATATCTAATCCTTGAAAGTGTTCTTGAAGTGTGTCCGGCATTTGAGCGATTGGTTGATTTAACCCATGATTGCAAATGCGTGTCATCAAATAAAGAATGGGAGATACGAAAAGAAATATGTGAATGTTTGAAATATTTTACGAAATAACACTTAAATTTTCGAGTGTTAAATATCCAACGGCTAATATATATTTTAAAAGTGTGATGCCTACAAAAGTATTTTAAGTTGTGAGCAAAATGGACATGAACATATTCAATATATGTCCCAAAAGATGAGAATTAAATTTGACAAGTACTGGAATACTTGCAATCTAATGATTAGTATTAGTATGATTTGTTTTATCCCCGTTATATAATGACTTATATTGAATTTTTCTTCGACTTGATTTACGGTGAATATTCACAAGTTCATGTTACAAAAATTTACGAGTCTTTGAAAGCTCTATTTTCTTTGTATGAAATAGAATGCACTTCTTCTATGATGCAATCCATCAATTCTCCGTGTGATACTTTCGATTTTTCAAATATAGGTTCTAAAAAGAAAACAAAAATGGAGAAACCATGTTGAGCAAATAGTTGGAAGCTCACAAGTTTTGAAGACGGAACTTGATAAGTATTTAGAAGATGAGTTGTTACCGATGAATGAAGATGAAGACAATTTTGATATTTTGATGTTAGACCTGTCAAACGGGTTGGGTTGGGTCAAAATGAGTTGGGTCGAGTTTGACCCAACTTTTATGACCTAACACATTTAATAAATGAGTTACCCATTTAACATATTTAAAGATTTAAATTTGATTTGACTAATAAAAAAAATATAAAATAATTCTAATTTTTATGTCTTGAATTTCGATAAAAATCAAAATTTAAAATTTTAAAATTTTAATTCTAATTTTCATCAAAATTCAAATATGGAGATGTGGTAGCCTATTATTCTTTAAGTACAACTGTCGGTCTCCATGGAGAACTACAATGTGCATTAACAATATGAAGTATCTGAGTGTTCCATATTGTCCGTAATTTAGGTGGAAGTTAATCGGTCGGAGTCTCGCCTGATTACGAGTTGGTATGAAGAAATTATTGTAGTCTGAACAAAAAAATAGCGGCTTCTGCACTAGGTGGTGTTCAAATATGAGTATGCGACAGCTTATTATTTTTTAAGTACAACTGTCAGTCTCCATGGAAAATTAATGTGTGTTCAAAATTCTTATTTTCAAAGTTTATATTTTCAAATTTTAAGTTTTTAATAAATGGATAAATGAGTTACCTATTTATATCCCTTTTAAAAATGGGTCAACCCAACCAATAACCATTTAATAAATTCATAAATGGGTTGATCCAACTCATTTATAAGTAGCGTAAATGGGCTGGGTCATATTTTGACAGGTCTATTTGATGTGGTGGAAACCCAATGGTCCCACTTTTTCAATTCTTGCAAGGATGACTCGTGATATTTTAGTCGTTCCGGTACCAACCGTAGCATCCGAATCATTATTTAGCAGTGGAGGTAGATTGATTACCGAAAGTAGATCTTCATTGTCTTCGGATATTATAGAAGCTCTGAGTTGTATAAAGGATAGGTAGACATCCGATATTGGTTAGACTTTTATATACATTTTTTAACTTGATAATTATTTAATATAATTACTTTATTTTCCTTCTTTTAATTGATCACAACGTTGAGTTTGTTGACGATGCTTTGACTTCACTATAGACATGCTTCACATTAGATGCATTTATTAACTTAGTGTTTTAAATTTTTAATACCCCATTAAGACCCTGATAACTTATAGAATTACATGTATATAGGGAATCCTCTATTTGTATTTCAAATGTTCAAGTTATTTGAGCTTGCATCTATGCAAGCTTGAGCTTGTTGGTGCAACTGTAAGATCTTCCTTCAATTTATGAACTGGATCTTGTTTTGAAAACCTTGTTTGTTTCTATTAGATGCATGTTTCTTCTACTGTTATTATATTTATTTATACATTTTTTGGACTGAAATATCATTTCGAAAATGAAATCTTGACAGTAGAGATTCGTTTTGAAAATCGGTTTACATATGATTGGCAACAAAAGTGATTGAATCTCTTTTTGGTTACTGTAAAAAGGAAAGAAAAAAATAAAACAACATATTGATGGTAAAGATTCATTTTGAAAATCAGCTTCTATATGTTTGACAGGTAAATTAAGTTTACAAACCTATTACATGCACGTGCTTTAATATAATTCACCTTGACTACAGTGCAAATTGTTGAATTTATACAATTTTGAAACTGAACCTTTTTTCTTGTTACTGTCAAAAAAAATCCATTTCTATTACATGCATGCACTTTATACAACTCAGCTTGATATAATACATACAAGTGATTGAATTAAGATATCTGTTATATTGAATAGATAAATGAACTTGAATACAGCTAAAGATTTTGACTGCAATTTTTTTAAACTTTTTGTTATATTGTTCGAGATTTCTTCTTCATTCCAATCAATTTTGTAACTGATGCATTATCTATTATTTATTTATTTTCCCTTTGGTAGTAATGTTTGCAAAACCTTTTTCTTTTTCATTAACTCTTGTAGGGACCTTTGAACCTCCTAAAATACATCAAATTCCCGAATAAGGTCTCATATATTCCCCAGTTAGCAAGTACAAATACTCTTTGAAAATACTCCATTTTTGAAGCAGGAATCACAAGCAAAGAAAACCAATTGGGCTTGATAATTCTTCTCAGTCTAACAAGTTATAATTGTTCTTTAAAGTTGCATTATTGATGTGATTTTCAATCCAAAATACATAAAAAATGATTATTATTTTTCTATAGAACTTTTTTACAATGAGCATGGATTTTGATATTGTTTATTTGATCATACTCCCTTTTGCTTGGTGTGTACCAATATCGTATTGTGCTGAATCTTCAGCAACTGTAAGATCTTCCTTCAGTTTCTTAAATTTGCTGGTGCAAGCTTGCAAATTTGCAAGCATGCAGTTGCAGAGGTGTATATTTTTATTGTACAACCATGCACGGTCCTATTATTTTTGTCACTAATGTTCAATTGTGTTTTTTTTGCATAGGTATATTTTTGGAGAAGTTGCCAAGTACTCAATGGAAAATGAATTCTAAAGGTCATGCTCTATTTGTATTTGTTGCAGTTGGTTATATTTTAAGACTGTTTGCTTCTATGTTATATGTTTTTTATGTTGGAAATACTCTTAGAACATTCATTATGGAGTTTAGTATGGCCTACATGTATTGCTTTTATGTTATGTGATTTTCACATTTTGGATTTGACACTCTTAACATATTTATTGGATATGTATGGAGTTTGTGTGGTTTGTGCTATTGTTGATTTCATATATTGAGCTATTTTTGAAATATTTTATGAATTAATCTTGTGTTATTTTTTGGGTCAATTTTTGCAATTAAAAGTGGAAAACATCGTTTAATGTTTAATTATCGGATATCCGAAAATGTCCTTGTTCGATATACAATTTTAAATTTCGGATATGGATATTTTCAGATATCCAGAAATATCTGTATTTGTTAAGCCGAATACAGATATTTTCGCAAAACAGAAAATATTCACGGATATCGGATTTTCATTTTCGAATACGGATACAACACTATCAGTATCCATCAGCATCCGTTTACAGGCCTACCCATATCTTATGAATGCATGTACTACTGTGTGAGGGAGGGAGAAGGGGGATTGAATCTTTCTTTTTTGGAGCACCCATCAGCACTCTGATTATATTTTGAGCTACACTACTCGAAATCTATATTATTAGATGTTTAACCTACATTACGAATATCATCTCTACAGAATATGAGACAATTTTGAAATTTCTAACCTCTTCAAATTATAAGTTAAATACTCACTGTGAAAACACTTTTTTAACCGCTAAAAAGCATTGAATTTATTATGTTATATATATTCAAATGAACCCAATTTTTGTGGAGATTACCTTAAGTTATATATGAACATGTCTACAAAGTTTTATAGCATTTCAAATAGTTGAGCTCAATATTCTATAAGGGTGTTGAAGGGATACTCCAAAAGAGGGGTATCACGAAACCTTCCTCATGTGCGTGTGTAAAGAGAACTAAACAAACTTGAACAATTAAAATCCAGTGTTGGAAGATAAATGATAAATTATGATGCTAGTAGCAATTAAAGTTATAATTCTGGACATCGTAATCATTCCCCTTTTCTGTAAAAAAAAATGCAACTCAATCACGTTTACATGATTAAAAAAACATTGTTGGAAAATTAGCAGAGAAGGGGAAAATTATCAATGAGTAGGTTAGTATGTGATTTGCAAAGGCAAAAAGTAGAGACTGACTAGGGAAAAATGATTTAAAGAAATATAGAATATCACATCTGCAAGATTTGAGTCTGCTATAATTAGTAAATAATAGACTTTTTTTAAGCTGGATGATTTATAAGGTATATGCCAAAACCCATTTAGCTGACTTGTACTACCTCAGTGTGATGGTCTACAGATATGCAGCCAAAGGTTTTGAAATTAAACTTCCTAGACATCGTTGCCAATTACCAAAAAGTAATTAAATCGTCCAACCTTATGTTTATCACCATCAACACTATCACCCAAATAGCTCCCATTGTGATTTTAAACCACCGCAAATCTAAGTAGGTTAAAAGAATGATCGAAAGAGAAACATAAACAATTCTGATTATTTTTTCTCATGTAATAGGAAGCTAACATTATCGACCTCCCCAGAGCCCGCTATCGTGCGGAAGCCTCGTGCACAAGGTTCCACCTTTTAATAGGAAGCTAGCCAAATATAATGCAGCATTCATTATCTAAGTAAGAACTGTTAGTAACACAAATATATTATCATCTTGTCCAGCATAATGGTTCACAGGCATTGAATATAATTGTTGAAGAAGGTTAGAAGGAATTAAAAAGAGACAAAAGGGGGGGTGTGTGGGCGTTGCTGGGGTGGGGTCTGGTAGGACACACAAAACAAAGCACAAAATGGGGATAAAGTAGACGTCGGTCGTTGAACCGTGTTAGGGGTTGAACGCAGAAGTTCTACTGATTGACATTTCTTGTATATTACCACTTGTGTCATCTATTTGTGTCCAAATAGATTTTCCCAAAAAAAAATAAAAAAATAACCTGTCCATTTTGATCAATGTCGAAAACTTTGGTGGGACTGCTATCCATCCAAGCTTGTTTCTCTTCAAGAGATAAAGTCTCCATTAACTCTTCATTAATATGAATGTCAGGTTCATACATAAATGTAACAGTTGCTGCAGGAGACCATTTTGCATGATCCTTGCCAATCCCCTTCCTCGCAATTGCTCTTAACCTCAGCTCTTGTCCTCGACGTAGCTTTACAATTAATATACCCCTACAAGAGATAATTATCATGGATTCATATTATAATGATGGCATACAACGACACATACAATCTTAACAATTCAATTAATCTTAATAATAAGCTGTGTTTAACAAGATTGAATAACTGCTTTTGCAGGAAAAAGGAAAAAAGCATCAACTTGTTTAAGGATTTAGTTTGGTAGACATTGGACAAGATACTTACTGTCACCTGATATGTGGAGACATACAGTTGATGAATGTACAAGTACAGATGTGCGAAACAATTAACCAATAATCAGTGACGAGTGGTGCCATTGGGTCGGGTAGGCAGTTGCTCTATCCAAGAAAATCATAAAATCCGCAAAAAAAATTACACGGAAAATAAATGGATTGAAAGAAAAGAAAACCCACAACTTTAATGAACGGACTAGGCACTGCCGCACCAATGATACGAAAGTGGAAATTATATTTCCCCTGAATCTTAAACCATCTTCTCCAATTATAAAGAAATTTCTGGGGTATATATTTCGCGTTTTTTTCTTCTTCCAATAGTGCATTTGGATTCAGATTTTATTGTTTGAATTGGATTCAAATCTGCATTCCCGAATTGTTCTTCCCTTTCTTTATTTCACTGTTTTCAAACCAACTGTTGAATTGATTGTTTAAGTGTTTAATTGCTCAACTGGGGACAAACTGCTCAATCGGTCTAATACAATTTTTAATTGTATTGCGAGTTTCGTGAATTATTTGCTCTACTGCGAGCAATTTAGTTAAACTTGTTGTTTTCACAAAATACTCGAACAACCATCTAATTTTCACCCACAGCAAAAAAGAAAGAATATTGGTTTCATTGTTGCCAACAATAGTTAGCAACAAAATATATCCAATGGTGTCATGTTGAGGGTCTCTCAAAGCATACAATACTGTAATAAATTTGCAATATTCAAGGTACGGTCCTAGATTTATCGCGACCAGACGAACTCTCAATTTATAAACAACAAAATCGACCAACTTTCCTAATTTCTGGAATGGGATTTACCAGACACGCAATTAGTTGGATCTATGTTTCAATATGTGAGGCCAAACATGCTCGGTAAACCAATGCACATACTCATATCTAAACTCTTTCAAATCAAAATGTGCAGTATTAGATCAAAATCTGGGGTTCATGATCGATACATACTCGAAAGGAAGGTCAGATCCACATTTTACTAAGGCATCATTACAAGAAAATAAAAGTAATGCAACCAATTGACAAACTAAATCTTTAATGTGAACCTAGAAACTAGGTACCTGAATGTTTCTCCTGCCAGTAAACATCTTGTCTATAGTTCAGATTTTAATATTGTACCTCAAAACATATACGAATTGGAATGATATCTCAGATTTTAACTTTTAAGTCCATAATCCCTTTCATAAACAAACCAATTTCTCAATCATATGCAAAAGAAAAATTCTTTTCATGGCCTTGATTAAGAATGCCTTGGCTCTGTCAATAAAAAAACATTAAAATGATCAAAAGCTTACTTAAGGATCTCTAAGAAATCTATAATAGACCAAAAGCATCTTACATTACTTCGAAGTTCAAAAATAACTATATAACCAAAGTGAACTACTATGCAGTTCAACCCTGAATTTAAAAAAAGCATACAACGAATATTTCAAGTTTATTACATGAAAAATCAAAACAAATTTCTAAAAATTATATCGTCAGATTTTTAATCTGATAGCTAATCAATGTGTATGCATGGGTTTTATATACAAATGCATGCAGTACAACCAACAGCTACATATATGTCAATTATAAAGGTTTATTTCATGAATCTACCTTGACTTATATTTTTTCATAGAAAATGCACAACAAAAAGAAATTACCTTTGACCAGTCACCAGGTACTGTTTCATAACCCTACTCCACTGACATTCGTGTTGGCTATACAGACTCAGCACAACTTTTTGTTTTGATCTTCATCTTAAACCAGCAAGTTCAAAGTTTGCATTCAAAATTATACTAGATACTCACACAACCATAACATATTCTTAACAGAAAACCTAGTAGGCTTTAAAAACATTTCTTAATTCATTACACACATACCCTATAAGCATAGATAACTGAGACACAGCAAAAATCATACAAACAACCATGGTTTTTAAGAAACGCGTATGCCTCGCTCCTGATCCTTTGTACGAAATAGGAGAAAACCTAACAAGACATGCAGATTGCACAAATGATCATGGTATGAAACATAACGCATGCATGTTATCACCTAACATATCACATAATGTATGTATGCTATCAAATATACATCAAAATATATGCATACTTAACATCATGATGGGTTTACTAACTGTACAAACAGGGTGTAAATCCCTGATGACATACAATGCAAAAACAAGAAAAAACAAATATACATCAAAGAGATCGGCTGTTCTCTAAGGCCCATCTCACCCCCAATCTCTGTGATGTGTGTGTCTATCTCTCTCTCTCGATCTATATCTATATCCATCCATCTACACGCGTGCGCGGGTGTTATGCATGTGCATATAAATGAGTAAGCATAAACAATACTTATGGATACAAAACAATATTACGAAAATTTTATTAAAATTTCAACAAATACATAATCAAAGTAAATAAAATTATAAAAGGAGACCATCTGACAAAATTGGTAAAATTATCGCGTAAACATTATGATATGCATTAATGTTTAACAAAATTGAAAGAAAAAGTTTTTGTTGTCTTTTTTTACTATTTCTTCTTCTTCCAAATATGTTATTTTTTTATATGATTACTTACTAAACTTCTCCTCCATAATATTGTATTTTAGAAAAGTCGGATTGATTGTTATCTCACTCCTACTTCATACCCATTTTTTTTATCTTTCCAACTAATTAGTATTCTTGATTTGAATATTATTCATTTTATTTTTTATTTTCTTTATTTAACTCTACTTTTTAATGTATGTAATTGAATTAAAGGTATTAATGGAAGTTACTCATTCACACATAAAAAGTGATACTAAAGGTAATACAATAATTATTAAAGATAAAGATTACTAAAATGTAACATGATAATTATGTAAGAAATAAAGTATTTCAAGTAACTTCGAATTTTTGATTGTTATCTCACTCCTACTTCATACCCAATTTTTTATCTTTCCAACTTATTAGAATTCTTGATTTGAATATTATTCATTTTATTTTATTTTCTTTATTTAACTCCTTTGAAAATTATTAACTTTTTAATGTATGTCATTGAATTAAAGGTATCAATGGAAGTTACATATCCACGCATAAAAAGTGATACTGAAGGTAGTAAAATAATAGTTAAAGATAAAAGATTACTAAAATGTAAATGATAATCATGTAAGAAATAAATTATTTCAAGTAACTTCAAATTTTTTCAAGTTCATTATTTCGAAAATTAATACTCAGGGCGAAAGATGTAACATTTCCAGATTAGAAAATGTAAACATTTTCTTAATAATCTCAAATTATTAATTTTGAAAATGAAATAATCACGTGTAATATTAAAAATTTAGAATTCTACACTGAAAAGTTAAATGCTAAAAGGATCAGTTAAGCATGAATGATTTTTTATTAAGAAAATATTGTTTACGAGGATAGAAACTTAATAAAATCTTAAATTGAGCTTTGCAAAAGAAATCGACGAAGAATAAACATTTAAAAAATTCCTGTGGCATTAAGACGAAGATGGAGAATTAAATGACTAAAATATCAAAGATATATATTTGTAAAACAAAATTATAAATAACATATATTTAAAATCAAATATTTTATGGTATTAAGATTATAAAATAGACAAAATTGATTAAATACAAAAAATTATAGTTTTTATCAAAGTTGAGAATGGACTATAAAATAAACCCATTTTTGTTAAGAGTGAAAAAATGTGACACCAAAGGTTTACAACTATAAAGATTATAATTTAACGTATAATGTTTTCTTAAATACAAATGGTTTCGACATGTTTCTGTCGACCAATGAGACAAATTCAAACAGTCATCATGCTAGACTTGATTAAGTGAACTTTTTGTACTCACAGCCTAGTGCAAAAGTGATTATTAGGTGGAGATAAAGTTTCTATAATCTACATAAGATGAATGGATAATATGTTAAAAGGATGTATAAAGACACCTATGTGTTTTCATGACAATTGGATCATACAACAAACCAAATTGACGTTCTTTATCAAAATAATCCCATTTAAACAAGATTCTAAATCTCAGATTTCGACCGTGTCTCGTCTCGAGAATTATACATAGAATATCTCGTATTGGACAAGGCCTCGGATGAGATGAGTGTATCTCAGGTGTACATCCCGAATTGACATATTATATATTAAAGTCCATCTCGAGACCATCTCGGAGTAATTAAGTGTCTAAAATTAACAATTAATTTTTTTTATGATAATGGTTATCTAAATATAAACTTATTAACATACATAATTCATAAAAAACAGTATTAATTTTTCATTTTGGAGGAGAGCATGATTGATTAGCCAGTATTGATCAAATGGACTCTGCTCATTTTGAATTTTAAAATAAAAAATAAAGAAAAAGTGATCTATTTTTTCTCACTCGCTAAAAAATAAAAAACCAAATTAGAGGATCGTAAAAAGTCATTAAAGTGCAATTTGTTTTGGATACACATAAGAAGTAAAAGAAATGTGTATATGAAAAAACATCTTTGAGATGTTCTATTGAGATTTACCTCAAATTCTACATGAGATCTTAATATCTTGGACAAGATAAGTGATAAAGAAATTAAAATTTGAATGTCTCATTTCGCTAAATTTCGTCTCGCTTATGTTCAAAAATAGATCTCGAGTAAGATTATTGAGATTTGAAACAGTACGTTTGAAATATCTTAACAGCCTTATTTTTCCAGATTCTCTACACATGTGTGACCCAACTCATAAACAAATGCATGAAACATTAAAATATTTGTAAACATACAGTATATGTTTAGTGAAATGCAAAATAAATTAATCAAAGAATGACATTGTACTTGTATGACTAAATAAACCCAATTGCACTGGCAAAAAAAAAGAGCATGAAAGTAATTTCATCTGCATAAATGTAACCAAAAATTTAAACAAATAAAAATTAAACTTTCCTTTAGTTTTACTACCAAACTTATGACAACGTTTATAAAGTGATTCCTTTTGGAAAATGAAAATTTAAAATATTAAATAAGGTCGTACAATTTCAAAACTTGCAATTTGGTTAGAAACTTTGAATTACCAACCAAATCTTAGTTGTTACATCCGATATCTCGTATGAATTCATATTCTTTCATGCAATAAACATATTTCAAATAATAATGGAATTTCTTTTATAAGGCCATTGAGAAACATCTATTATCCATAAGCAGATCAACATGTATAACATAAATGTACTGATAATCCAGACGTGAAAGGAAAGAAAAACACTATCAACATGGAAATAGCTTAATGTATTAACATAAATGTAAGAAGAAAAAACTAAAATCTAAAGCATATAAAAAAGGCTTTATAAATGATCGATATGGATGCCTTTTTCTTTAAAATATATATAAAGCCAGACTAAATATACATGTGTATTTGCATCAGTAGGTTATAAATCACTGTTTGAAATTCAAGTTTCAGAACATAAAATTCTTTCAAACCAATGATCTAAACTTATTCTTATAAGAAATTTAGGTTTCTATCGCCATTTGTAAATATATATTGTTGCATTGTTTGCAAGACATCAAATTAAATGTTAAGTGAGCAGGTAATCAGAAGTTAAAAAAAAAGCATTTCTATGCAGATATAAACTAATTAGTAGATATGAACTTTCATATAGAGAACGATATTTTTTTTTTACAAAATCGACAACTTAAAATAAAGAGAGTAAACTTGAACCAAAACTATCTTCGACCATGAATCAACCAAGCCTTCAAAAATAGTCGAAATGGAATGGATTTAGATTGGATATAATTGTATCTAAAATCCTATTTAGAGCTAATTTTACTTTTTATGATGTCGAAAATCGAGAGAAGGAATTGGATTTAGAGTTTGAGTACAGAAATGCGTCGGAGAAGAAAGCATGAGAAAATAGGTTGTGAACGTGAAGTTGCAATGGTTAGGGAAAGTAGTGGGAAGGGAAAAGACAAATATATCCTTTATTTTCATGTTGCAATTATTTGTTTAAAAAAATGATAAAATGGCAGTTTTGAAAATATTAAAAGGCTTCAATAGGGGAAGTATTTGCTTCAATATGGGCTGAATATTTAAATATAAAACATGTGATGGATATCAGAAGGCCAGGTGATTGGTGCTAAATAAAGAAGCCATGGGCCCTCTTTATTTAGCACCATTTTGTAGCCCTCTGACATCAGTCCCAATTTTTTATTTAAATATTTGTTATTTCTCACTTCTGTCGCATGAATCAAATATTTAAACATAAACTTGTGACCGATATCATGCGGCTACAAATGATGTTAAATAAAAGGATAAGGGTTAATTCTGTTAAACACCCTCATTTAGTGAAATCTGCTCCCACTATTATTTCTTGTAACGAAAGCTCTGTCACAATTCTCTCTCTTTCTCTTCCTAATTTAATTCTTACAAGCAGATACTTGATGATGTATAATACAAGATCTGAGTATTTTGTTTGAGCAAACTGCATTAATTGTTCTTCCAAATCTGAACAAAAACTATAGCTTTGATGACTGGGGAGAGGAACGGTAGCAAAAAGGCTTTTTTTCCTTACCATAAATACGTTGAAGGTCGGATCTCAGTTCTAATTGTTTAGGATGCAAATATATTCTCGAATTATTTGTATTTCAAATCACTTTTTGACCTTTATGATTTATTATCATGCATATTGCTTTTGATTTTAGCTTGATATATCTATCTTTATAGCTCTCGTATAATCCACCACTGATTCGATATGCCTGAACTTCATCTATTTTCACACCGTCAACCCTTATAACTATTGGACAACAGTGATTTCACATGTTAATAAGTTTTTCATTAAAGTCGTCAAAATTTTATACTCGTCTTTCAATTATTTACCATGTAGATTCTTCTCTCCTTTGAATTCCATTCATTGTATCATTTATTTCCAAAACTTGGACTATCTATGGCATCTTATTCATTAGTTGTATGCAATTAAATTAATAAGTCTGAATGACAAAATTGGATTATTTTTCTTTTACGTTTTGATACCACAAATACATACTGCTAACAAATCTTACATGTCGAAGCACATTTCATCATAGTTTAATGATGTTAAATTGTGTTTCTCTTTGATTTTTTTCCATCGTGAATCTATTTGACAAGTAGTACATGATCTGATTATCCATTCATTTTATTAGACAATAAGTTTACTTTCAGATTGAAAAGATTTTCCTAATGATTTCATTGCAACATCCTTTTTATTTAGCATTTAACTTTGATAAAGTGATGTTTATAAATTGCATTATTAGCATGTGACTTGCACGTTGATTAATTGTAATATGATGTATTTTATGCTAAGTTTGATTATTTACATTCATTGAATTCATTGAATTTTAATAAAGGTAAAGATGGAACCCAGTGCACGAGGCTTCCGCACGATAGCGGGTTCTGCGGAGGTCGATACTGTACGCAGTCTTTCTCTCGCATTGCGAAGAGACTGTTTTCGAATTCAAACCTGGACGTTCATATCACCATGCGGATGACCTAACCGTTGCGCCAAGGCTCCACCTCATTCATTAAATTTTAATATTTCTAATAAATATGACAAGGACAATAATCATATGATACATATGTTATATTTCAAACTTTTTCACCTACAATCTAAAAAAGATGCTTACCAATTTGTATTTAATCAAGGATGCAAGCTTCCATGTTCATTAGTCAATTTGTAATTTCATATTCTTACCAAAATTTTTAATTTTCTAATATATACTTCTATGTATTGTTTTTTACTTTCCATAATTTCAATATTTGCATTGTTGTCCTTTATCTTATTTTTTGTTATGTTTGTTTCTTAAAATTATCTTACACTAAATTTTTTAATGTTTATCAAACCATTAACTTTGAAGTGTCCCACTAAAAGAAAAGGTGATTTTGTATTATTATTCTCGTTGTTATTAGTACTTATTTTCTTTAGTAATACTAAATTCTTTTGTGGTTGTTGCATGTAGTTCGACTTACTCTAGCATTTGTACCACCATTTGTTACTTCAGCTATTATGGCCGACTAATTCAATAACAGAACGGTTATTTCCTTCGCCTTAAAAGCTCAGGTATATAACTTTTCCATTTTTGGCTATATCTTTGTGCAGTTTCTACTATCTTTAACCACTAGGATTTTGTGTCCAAACAAGTCATCAACAACATGCAATGTAATTTTATGTTAGACATATTAATGTACCATAAAAATTAAAATTACGTATGAACAAGAACAAAAGGTGTAAATCTTATTAACATCCATAATCCTAAAGCAAGTTGAAGAAAACAAAAGAGGAAGTGCAAGCTATGCATGGAATCCAAGGCCAATTGAAATAGAAACAAAAATGTTATGAACTTAATCTCATGCATGAGGCAAAAATTTCACATAATGCTCATAATATTCTAACGGTTCTGGCTCTGTATTATGTTATCTCCTTCCTCATTTACTTTTCTTTTTATTTGTCTTGATCTTTATTCACAAGTAACCCTCTCTTTATAATATGAAACTCTATGTCCATATCACTCCATTTTAACGGTTAACTATTGCCAAAGATTTTCAATGGTGATTTCCTTATCATTTGTACTGTCAATTAAGCTAATGTGTATTAAATTTGAAAAGTAGTAGTCTACATATTACTTGCCTATTTGTGTGTTAGAATAGTCTCATGTAATAATATATTACTTTCACTCCATTAGTTATATTTAACTGTTTTTAGTCTCATATACCTTTTTCACTGTTCAAAAGTTATATTTTGATGTTATGTCTTCCACAACATGAAGAGAAAAGTTCAAATTTCAGTTTTTTATAATTCGATATGTTTATCTATCCTCGTATTCCCACTATATATCATGCACATGAAATTTTGGATTATTAATTTGTTGTCATGTTGCATGCTATTTTACATGTTGATAATGCAAAATAGCATACATATCTAAGCAAATTCCATAGTAGTTAAGGCGCAAGGCTTGAGCCTTGGGCTTTTTTGCACGACTTTTATACAAGCAGCGCGACAGCAGTAGGCGGCGACGACAGCAGTAGGCGATGGCGGTGGGAGGAGTTGATGGCAGCAAGAGTTCTTTTTTGTTCGACTCGACTTGTATTTTTTGAAACCCTAAAACAAATCGACCAAGTCGAAGTCGATTTCAATTGAAATAACTCTACCTACTCGAGGCACGCCTAATTGGGCCTCATCGCCTCGAAAAAAGGCGCACATTTTGCGCTTTTTGTGCGCTTCCACTAGCGGAGGCGCCTCATCGCCAGAAAAGGCGCGCGAGTGCGCCTGCGCATTTCTGGAGCCTAGGCGTGCGCCTTGATAACTATGGCAAAATCCATAATTTTATGAGAAGTTACACTATTATAATTAATTATAATATATATTTTAATTTTACCATATTATATTCGGTAAAGTTATTTAATGTTACTATATCATTTTCCATTTTATTTACATGCTAATTTCAAGGATATTATATTTGATTTCATCTAACTTCATATTTAAGGGATTTGACAATATTCAAATTTGTTATAGGATAATTAATTAGTTTTCACAATAAAGATTTTCTAAGATTAAAGCCTTGGTTAAGAGGTGATGTAAATTTGATTGTTCAAATGACTAAACTATCATAAATTTTTTTAATAACTACTGTGTTTTGAAAGAGCAAAATTTCTATTTTTATTGTTATATTTTATGAACAAACTTATTTTCCAAATAAATTTCAGTTTCGATGCTCATTTTTTCTTCAAAATCATGTATTACGTTTGCCATATTAAATCCTAAAACATTTTTGTTATTATATGATGTTGAAGCAATTTTATTTTTGTCCACCGATCCTTCCGGTTATTACTTTTAGCTCCAATATTTAAAACCTCGCCATAAGTTTGAAAAACTTCGTTGCTTCTTCGGGTGCACCAGGTCAAATATGGAAGAGAGAACGACAAAGTGTGATGTGACCATTTAAGGATGTATCTATGTCGAGTGGTGTTCTATGCATGACACTAAATAAAATTCAACAATAAGTCGTAGTTAATGGAAAAAACTACTCTAAAGAGAAATAGTAATGTGAATTATGCACAACACCACGATCGATATAGATGTTTCTAAATAGGTGTAAGCAAATTGCTATGGGCAACTAATCTATGACATAGTCTTTTACTAAATCAGCATTGTTTGTTTATTTAGAAACTGATCTGATTTTACCTTTTTCTTCTTCATATCTCCAACAAAGTTTGGCTATATGCAACGTGCATCTAACGACGTGGCATTTTCTTCTAAATCTCAACGACAATAGTCTTATATCCTTCTATTTTCAAATTTTCTAGAATTTGTTTTTTTTTGCATTGGAATTGGTACATTTGACCAATTTTATCAAAAGTTGTTTTTTTGGTTCATTTACGATATGGATACTTGAGATTTAAGTGCTTATTTTGTATTTCGAATTCTTAGTTCGTTATTGGATGATACGCTTTTTCAGAGATTTTCTAGCTTAAATGGATATTGCCAGGTACTTTCTTCATTAACTTCAAATGACCAAAAAAACATTACTTTCATATCATGTAAGAAATTCAACCGATTTTTTAGTTTTACTAATGTAAAGTATGTTGTGGTCCAACAGTTATAAACAGAATTGAAACTAAGTTGGAGAATACTTTGTTATGTCAGATGTTAGACAAGATAGTTTTTGAATTGTTTGATGTTTGTATGAATAGATTATGATTCATGATATGTATGGCGAAAATAGTACTTTTCTTTATTTGTATTTGAATTGAATCAAAATTAACATTTATATGTTAGTTATTACGAACTGCAGTTATTAATTGGACTAATGTTACAAATTTGGGGAAGCAAAATAGTTAAAGAAAAAACATACTATAAACTTTTGTAGCATGTCAAATAATGCAGCAAATCACTCGCAATATGGATTTGAATGCCATTGAATCTGTAAACCACCGCGCTAAATATGACTTACTATAAAAGATCGAAAACCATAAATGAGATTAGGATCCAATATTTTTGCAATTTGTCAGCATAATATCAATTGCATTAAATTGTTTATTACTCTAATAATCCATAGAAGTAAGAAGAACTTTTATCCTTTAGTTCCTTTTATCAACAAATATTCTTCAGGGATTGTAAAGCAAAACTATTTGCTTTTTGCTAACCATTTTGTAAGTTGGAGTTTTGCCAATGAGCTCTTAAGTGAGAGGCTTTTGACTATGATGATAAAAAAATCCGTTGCAATCATCACTTAAATGTTTTTACGAATTTGTGCAGCTTTAGTTGAAGTTGCTTAGATTCTAATGTGACTAACGTTATGCCTCATGGTAAAATGGAGATCTTAGTTGCAAATAGTACTTATAAATAATCTTTGTTTCATGTATATATAGTTCCCGTTAATATTAATTTCATATCAGGATAAAGTTTTTACCAATATTCATACATTTTCTTTTGACAAACTCATATGATATGATAGCCTGAACAAATGAAAAGAAGTTAATTCATACAAAAATGTGTCTACTTACTACAGTGTTTATAGACGTATTTATGTATGTGTCTGCATAGACATATGCATGCATGTATCTATGTACATATGCTATGTTAATGTTGGGAAAAGAGTATATACCCTATCTATCTTATTAAAAAATAAACAAATAGTAATAATATTAAACTTGGACTAGGAATCAAATTTATCTAAATAAAACCATAAATTCACAATTAACTCATATTAGAAAAAAGATATTTCTACGAATTATATTTTTTTCTATTTCATATTGCCCAACTAAAACACTTGACAATTTTTCCATGCATGCCATCAGCATGGTCTTCGTACTAGTGTGTGTGTAATTTTTTTCACAAAAAATCTATACACATCTTATGACAACATTAAAAAGTTACTTTTTCAGTTAAATTGTTTAAAATACTTCATATACTGCGACTTTTGCAGCATTGAACTGGTTATGATAGAAGATGCAATTGAAGAGAAGAAAAAATTGAGTATGGTAGCTCTGCCCCTTTGTATACATGTGCATGTATATGCATGTGTGTGTGCGCACGAGCATGTGCATGTGTGTTTTGCGTGTGCATACCGCAATAATTGTAGGCCAAGAGGCATTTTCAGTGTCAAACGCACCTTGTGTATAGAAAGATGAAACAAATTCTTAATAGAAACCTAGCCTCGTGCTTTACAAACATTTCTAAGGACAATGTTCAACGTGAATGCAAGCTGAGAATACTTTGGTATACTCATGGACAGTATTTTTTTTCTTCCGAATAAGTTGACAGAGACAACTTTCACATATATAGCTTGCAAGTTGACCGACTGTTGTTTCACATACGACCAGCCACACAAGTAGATGGCACACTCAATTTACACACAAAATTAGCCATGCAAACGGATTGGCATACAAATCGGCAATATTGTTGATCCTGCCTCTACTCTATGCAGTACAAAATTACTAAATAGCAGAAATAATGTCATCTAGGTCGTTTTTGAAGTTCTTTTATGCAGTAAAATGGATCGTAATAATGGTAATGAACTGAGTGCAAGCTACAGCAGTGTGCACTTTAGTTGCTCACTTGTTTCTTCGTGTTCAGATGTCCTAAACAAAAGGGTAACACAGTCTGCTACCAAATCCCCCCCCCCCCCCAAAAAAAAGGGACAAAAAAATTACTTCTGTTCTGCGGTGGTATTGTAGCTCCCGTCACCAACCTCCATTGCAAGGGCCCTATAAGCTACATCAACAGGAACAACCCTTGGTTCGGTACTCCTCAAATCAGCACTCGTCACATCCAAAGTACCATCCCCCTCACAACAAACATTCAAATGGAACTCCACGCTACAAAACTCACACTGTCCATCTCCATCACAAGAGTCGCAGTCCCTGGAGAAACGCATTCGCATTGCGTCATCTGAAGTCAGCGGGATGAGTCCGAGTCTGTGTGCTATGAACTCGTCGTTCAGGACGGAGGAGTTGACCTCGATTTCGACGAGGTCGATGGCGATGGTGGGAACTTCGGCGATCATGACGCGGCGTAGAGCGTTGGCGATGCTCGCGTCGGTGTTTTTGAGCTCGAACTTGCAGTAGTCATCTTTGAGGGATCGAATTTTGACTTTGGGAAAACGTTGGTACGAGACTGACTCCATTAAAGCTAAGTTAGGGTTTTGATGCAAAAGGAAGTAGAAGACCAAATTACGTTGCGTTGTTGAGTGCTAGCCCGTTTAACTATTTATTAGCCTAATGGGCCGATATTTATCTGGCCCAACTTCCATTCTTCTTTTATAAATTCAAAGAGCTGTAGCGTACTAGTGTGTGCACTTCGCCCAAGTCATCATTTAAACTTTAAAGTCCCTAATATCCTAAAGATTATTTTTAAAAATAGCTTTTCCTTGAATTTTTCAGAATTAAATCATTAAATCTCAGCAACTCAGTCTCATCCACCGTTAAAACTTTACCGTACTAGACTTGAAATAACATAAAGCCCAAAAAGTTTCTTTAGCTACCATGTCTTCTCAATTCTATCCTACTCTAGAAATTTATTCCAACAAAATTAGGCCTTGCCATAATTGTAGCTTTGATATATACCTTGTTATACACATCTTCTACAACAAATGAAAAGGACGAGCTAGAATTTTTTTTACAAGGTAAAAACGGTTTTGATTGAATTGGTTCATCATAGCAGCTAACCAACATTATCCAATTTCAATTAATTTTGTAAAATCTAGGTTTTCCCTTTTTACATCATTCAATAAATTTACAATTTTGGATTCGTCGAATTCTTTATTTTTTCAACTTGGATTCATGAAATTATTGTTATTAGATAACCACAATTTGTGTAATTTTTTTCGAACAAAATTTTCCTTTCTAATTATTTGTTTCCCACATTCACAGTCTAAACAATATTTTCTAAGAAAAAAAAATTTCTCAAATTTTCATTGTCAATTTTGGGTTCCTTCAGGCCCGGCCCGATTGATTTTGTTGCCCCAGACAGAACAAAAAATTTAACCAATCCAGAAATTATAAAAACAAGTGAAGATGATTGATGCCGGTTTCGAACCCTGGTTGCTGCTGTCAAAGTAAACACCTGCCGCCACTGAGCCAACTTAACATTTGTGATTATTTTGTAATAAAAGCATATAACTACCCAAACTAGGAGGTTGTTGCCCCTCTCCCCCTCGTTGCCCTAGGCGGCTGTCTTGGCAGCCTTACCCTAGGGCCGGGTCTGGGTTCCTTCTCATCATCCGCTTCTTTTTATTAACATGGTTATCAACTTACCTTTTAGTTATATGTTACATTAGCACTTATGCATGCTACACTTGAGCTAACTAATAAGTTAAATCTATCATACAATAAGAGTGATAGTTGGGAAATATATGTGATATCCATCATATTTTGTTACATTCCATAAAGCTATGGTTTTTGGTATTCAAATTCCCATTGATTAACAAGTACGCATGCTTACATACGATTTAGAGCCTACAATTTAATAATAAAAGAATTTTTTTATTACCTTCCTTTTTCTAATGCATATAGTTACGCTCATAAGAAAAAAAACTCTATATAGCAACTTTATAATTGCTTTGGCATATTTTTGCCTATAAAACAATATTTTTTCTTTTCTTTTTCCCTCGCGTATACAATGATACACATATAGATTAGAGGTGCCAAACCATTCTCTAAAGAATTTTGAATTTTATGAACAAATCAAATATTTTATTTTATTTTCTGTATGAAATCACGTACAGTTTAAAGAAATACTATGTAGTGACGTTAAACTTGAACAAAATATAAATAAATTATAGTTGTTAGAGAAGCTTGATAGAGTTAGGGGTATGCTCTAGGGCTGATAGATTTAGGGGTATACCATGGAGCAATTATGTAATTTGTTACGTATATCTGATTCGATAACCGATCTTGTTCGAAAGAAAAGATGTTTTTTCTATTATATACTTGATATAATATGTTATATTAATTAATTAATTTAATTAAAAGTATATTTAATATCAAATCCACAAATTGTATGTTTAGTGATAGTAGTTACAATGTGTTGTAACAATAAGCGATTTATCACAATCAAAATAAATACATTATTTTAAATATTCACAGTCAAGATGTATCTAGATGATACATTCATTGAGACTAGAGTATGTAACGCTCTCCAAATGTTCTCATAACTGTTGGGGGGCACCAAGGGGTTACATATTGATAGTTATTGGATAACTATGAAATGACTCACTAGATTAATTTTCTGTTGGTGATACGACTAAGGTCAAATAGAAAATATGATGTGATAAAGTTACACAGTTCTCATGACTTGGGAATACTTTTGATCTTCAATGTGGAAGTTCTGCTTTGATTATGGTTAAATTATAGCACAACGTCCATCGAATAACTATAGTTGGGTCGAGTGAAAGCATTAGAAGTGAAATACTATTCAAGAGAGGATTCGTCTCCTCGGTTAGATGAGGTTAGTATCATGGTCAATTGAACTCAACTCAAAGTCAAAAGTCTCTGCCCAGAGCATTTCGGATAATAATAATTGTTATTATTGAACCAAGGATTTTTTTTGGACTATAGAGTTGAATATGAATGATGTTGGAATTTTGACCGTTGCCAAATTTCATAAGTCCAAAGTGATATAGTTTTGACGAAGAGAACTAGTGTAAATAATTATCACTAATGGGTAACGCTTATAATAAATAAAATTAGATTTTACCAAAAGACGTGTAAACGATAAATTCAGCCAAAATGTCACACCGCTAGCTAAGGTGATGTGTGAACGTTAATATTTGAATTGTTCAATATTAAACCCTTACTGAATTTACACTTATGAATCACACAACTGAAACGATGAAGATTCCAAATGCACCACAAGATTTAATTAATTTTTAATATCTAAAAATTAATTAAATTAATTAATTTTTAATATCTAAAAATTAATTAAATTAATTAATATTTACAAAATATCAATTAATAAATTTTATTAAATTTATTTGAATACCATCAGTATTTAGTAAAGTGCAGATATAAAAGTTATAAACATGCATATCAATATACAATATCGGTATTTAAATTTGATTTAAACAGAATAAATACTAAAAAGGGCTTTAAATAAATTAAATTAATTAATATTTATGAAATATTAATTACTAAAAAAATTCTTATTTGATTTTTTTTGTTTCCATTAGTATTTAATAAAACGTGTATATAACTGTTATAAGCGCGTGTATCGGTATACAATATTGATATGAAATTTAAATTGGATTTAAATGGGAATAATACTAATTGGTTTTTGGAATATTTTGAAACCCAAATAGCCCATGTAATAGTTGGCCTTACGTTGAGGAATAAGATGGGTCTTTTGTTTTGAAAGAGAAGAAAATATTATTAAAAGGAGAGAAATCAGCATATATTGAATGGTATATTTATTTCCTCGTTAATAAAATTTTCTCCCGATCATTTGCCTCTTTGATTCTCATCTTCTCCTTCAAAAAATTTGAAATTTCTATGGTGTTAAGTCTCCAAAAAATTTAAAGAAAAGTTTAAACAAAACAAAAGAGAAAAAGGTGGTTGTCTCTAAATTATTGCAGATCCGAAGATCGATTTGAAGAATATAGAAATTCTTCTTCATTCAAGGTGTATTCTCTAGGCTTTATCCTAAGGTAATTCTATATATTTACATACCATTTATTTTTGTTTATATCCCTTTAATTCGCTACCTCTCCCTTCTGTTCATATATATGAATTTGGATGTCTTAAACCCCTGCTTGGATCAATTATATATTCTTACCAAAAGAAAAAAACATTTGTTATGTTCGCTGCTATTTTGTTATGAAAAATGTTAATAATTTTTGTCTCTATTCTGTCTGTTTATTTATTCAGTTTGTTTAACCTAGATCTAGATCCTTTTAATTTCATTTCCTTTGTTCCGCATATTGATTCATCCATGTATAACCTAGATTTAGACCTTTTTATTACGAATCTGTATATGTCTATGTCGTTTGATTGTATCATTGTTATTATAAAACAACACTAAATTGAATTTTGGAATATTCTTATAAATAAGATAGTTTTTATATTAGAAGACTTAGACTTGAATGTTTACACATAAATTGCTATGTGAATAATACTTTAAAATAATTGCATTAATTAATATTTGTTATCAACATAATATGGTGAATTGATTGTATTATGTTTTAAACCATTCTAAAACAAGCTTTGCTAATTGAAATAAAAAGGGAAACATTAAATTAACGATTTATTCCTAGTTTTACAACTGTATCCAGTAAAGTACTATATCTTATATATAACGCAAGTACTTGAGCAGTGAAGCCTTTTTCACACTCTCAAAACTGTCATGCGTTCCTATTTGAAAATAATAATTCTCATCATGAATAGAAGGACATATACGTCTTTTATGTTCTCCACATTTCACCCGTTTTCTGTTCCACTTTTTCTACTCCTCTCTCTCCGGCCCACTTCTTCAATTTCGCATCTCAATTTTTCTTCCTCTCATTTCCTAACTTAAAATAAATCCAAAATTGAATCTAACTTGAAATACATCTAGATTCAAAATCAATACATCATTTGCGATTGATTTTGGAGTGATTGCCTTACGCCGTTTGGGTCAAGCTATAGCAGCAAAGCATTTTGGCTAAGGTGTCTTCTGTCATCTTCTATTTGATTTTAGTTTACGTATGATTTTCTTTTGGGTTTGCTAATATTTTTCATTTAATTGACTATTAAATGGTGTATTGTTATCTATTTGTTCATTTGATGATTTAATGTTATAACTACTATACTTATGGTATTGAGTTTAAAGTCTAATCAAGTTCCTACCTTGGTTGGTGGCTCGACAGAAACATGGTTGAAACAGTAGCTTTGCAAGCGACGAAGATATCAAGGCAATTATATGAGAATAGGGATGATTGATTATCTAACAGGTAATTTATCTAATACCTTCAGAATATTTATTTGTTTAAGTGTGGATAGCCAGTTCAGAATATTGCTAGGTTTCATTATATATTTTTATTTAACGTTTTTATTTAATGGATCTCAATACTTTTAGCTTTCTCGACCTTTAACCTTCACTACGGCAATACTTCCATCTCAATACTGAAATTAAGATGAGGTGCAAAGAAGTATATATATCACTGCTAATATTAGTGTTATAATCATTTCCTTTTTATTGGGATCCAAGGTTTTTAACGATGGAAAATTGTAGCAATAAATGATTAGCCTTTGTCCATGAATATGGATTATAAACTAAGGTATGATCGCATTGTATTTGGCTTTGTCCAAATCAGTTTTATATAAAAGTCATCGCAAAGATTTTATGAACACCTATTTCGTTGCATTGAGAAACAATTGTTGTTTCAAGAAATACCAACTTCATAACGAAGTAATTTCTTTGAGAAATTATTGGTAGTAATATGGAATTGGATACGATCCAAAAATAAAACTGATTACATGAGGTGAAATGAATTTAACTAACCTAAACGAACACATTGCATTAGAGAGTATTCTTGCATATTGAAGAGAAACTATAACTTTCTTAATTATCAATGTCAAAAATCTACAATCCTCGACTGTTTAATTAAATTATTAGGAGTGTTGACTCTATGATATGGTACGACACGAAGATCCGAAATAGATTTCAAGCACAATATCAAAATATGATTTTGATAGCTGTACCCAAAGGGAGATCTATTGGCCGCAAAAGTGTTTTTGAGAGAAAAATAATTGCAGTTGGAATATAGTGAGCACATTAAAAAGAATAATATCATGAATTTTAATTATGGAAATTAGCGTAATAGATTCATTATTTAACGTGCTCAAGTTAATTCGAATTCTACTTACAAAATTATCGCATGTTATGACTTTATGTTTTGGTACATATGTGTTGAAACAGAAAATTCTAAATAATGATTTAGAGTAAACTGTTTACATATAATAAACAAAGTGTCTCGAAAACAGTGGGATCGATATTGAGTTTGTGAGTTTTTGGATATGATCCAAGAAAAGATACGAAAGCATCATTTAGAAAAGCATCAAAACTGAACAAGTGTTTTGATAGAGATATCAAATAGTTTGATTATCAGTCAAAATGCAGATGAAATGTGTGTTCATAAGAAAGAATGTTAAATTTGATATTTCTAAACTACAAGTAAAACAAAACACTGCTGTTTTTTAACGATGTACTTGTGTTAAAATCAACATTAGTTGTTTTAATACTCGACGTTGGATTTGTAAATAATGTCTTTTATAGTAAGAATAAAAGATATTGAGAATGTCCTAAAACGACATGCAAGGACACCTTATCAAAATGTTTAATACGGAACATGTAAGATGGATTCTTTATGCATTGGCAATAGGAATTATCATTCCTATTGCTAATCTTGCTTTGGAAAAAAAAACAGGAATTATCATACATGTTATGTAGTCAATGATATTGTGATTTGCTTATGTATTTTATACATGAAGCAAATATCAAATCTAAATAGATATCACTAAATGGTTGTTTGAGGTGTTCTCATGAATTTTTGAATTACTAGAGAATTGTTTACAGAAACAATGAACTCCTTATGAAGGAGTGTTCAGACTTAAACTTTCTTAAGTGATATTAAGTATGTCAATAATAAATTCAAATTAAAAATCTTTAAATTAGAAATGTTCCAAATGAAAGACTGTGGCCGATTCAATGAAAAGGCCAGGTACATCACCTTGGGTAGCGTCGCAATATACAATGTATATAAATATAAGTGCACAAATTTATAACTGAGCCGAGGGTGATTCCACATGTTGAGAATCACATAACTTTGTTATATGATAACAATGTCATGATATAGTTCGTAACAGAACTTAGCCCTCAATGGAAGTGGAGAGACATACTCCAAATTATTCCACACGATCAAGGTAGTTTATCAGCGTCGGAGAGAGTTAATTGACAGAGTATATGATTATAGCATAATAGCGTACCCGTTCAGTAAGGGACTGACCCGATTGGTTTTGAGAAAACTGATTGGAGAAGTTAGAATAAGATTTCATAATTACCCCAAGTGCAAGTGGGAGATTGATAGAGTTAGAGGTATGCCCTAAGGACAATTATGTAATTTCTTATATATATCTAACTTGTTGACCAATCTTTTTCAAAACGAAGGTGTTTTCTTTCTATTATATACTTGATATAGTGTGATATATTAATTAATTAATTTAATTAAAAGTATTTTAATAGAAAATCCATAAATGGTATGTTTTGTGATAGTAGTTATAAAGTGTTGTACCGTGAGTAATTTATCACAATGAAAATAAATATACCCTTTTGAATATTCATAGTCAAGATGCATCAAGACTAGATATTGATGTATCCGTTGAAACTAGAATATGTAACGCTCTCTAAATGTTGGACAATGTATTACTCATGACTACTAGGGGCACCAAGAGATTATGTTGATAGTTATTGAATAACTATGGAACTACTCACTCGATGGTTTTTTGCTGGTTAATATAACTAAGGTCAAATAGAAAATATCAATGTAACTAGTTTACACAGTTCTCTCGCCTTGATAATACTGTGGGTCTTCAATATGAAAGCTCTACTTTGATTATAGTCAAATCAGGCATGACGACCATCGAGTAACTATAGTTGAGTCGAGTGGAAGCATTGGAAGTGAAGCACTATTCAAGAGAGGATCCGTCTCCTCAGTTATATGGGGTTAGTATCACGGTCAACTTAAAGTTAAAGTCCCTGGCCAGAGCATTTCGGTTAATAATAATTGGTATTGTTGAACCAATGATTTTGTGCTTGGACTATAAAGTTGAATATGAATGATACTTGAATTTGACCATTATCAAATTCCATAAGTCCAAAGTGATATAATTTTGATGAAGAGAATTGGTGTAAATAAAAGTCACAATTGTGTAACACTTAATAAAGTAAAATTGGATTTTACCAAAACCGAGTAAGCGATAAATTTGGCCAAAATATCACACTACCTGCTAAGTGACATGTGAATGTTAACATTCAAATAGTCCATTATAATCACTGACCAAATTTATTCCCGACGAGTCACACAATCAAAATAATGAATTCTCTTTAGACCAAACAAGTTAATTAGTTTATAATTGTTATAAATTAATTAAAATAATTAAAATTTATGAAATATTAATTATAAAATTTTGAATATGATTTGAGGAATAGATATTATTGTATATATATATTTATAACAGTTATAAATACATCGATCGATATGCGATATCGACAAGCAATTAAATAAGATGTAGTTAATTATATTTATTTGGGCTTAAATGGGCTATTACCCGATGATATTATGGTGTTAATTTGGTAGCAACATAGACCATAGCGGCTAAAAGGCTAGAGGAATATTTGAGATGGATGGCTTAGATCTAGTGATACTTAGTATGAGATGTGCTCCATATTTGTCTCTATTTCATCCACTGTATAAAAGCCTCTAACCCTAATGTTTTAGAACTTTTTGGCTGCCTCTCTTCTCCCATTGCTAGCCAAGTTTTTCATCTAGAATCTCCAATAAGTTCAATTCAAAAGGCAACAACAATTGGATAGGCAAAGGTTTACGGTTCAAGGATTAGCAATCTGTTGAATGGAGAAGATTTCAAAAGAGGGAGAATTCATCATTACAAGATGTGCTTAAAGGCATTAGTATTAGGTATGTATATTATTCATATAATATATATATATATATATATTGATAGTTAGGTGATGATTCTTATATGCATGAATGTTTCCATATAGTGGATTGGTTGTATGTATTTATTAAAAACATAATTTTTTATGTAGATCTGAAATGCACAGCCATACATATTTTATTTTTAATTATTATCATTTTATCAATTAATATATGTATACATATTAATACGTCATTTAATTTTAATTATTTGAATTGAATCTATCCATATCATCACATCATGTAAATAATTGATCTATATTTTATAAACACTTACTTACAATAATTATAATTTTTGGTGACTGCAAATTATTTTTAACAGTTACCGACTATTATTTATTATTTTTAGATCAGTATACTAATTAAATAATTCATGTAAAATAATACGTGTTTTGAAAATTAAATTTTAAATACTATAAAATTGTTTTATCCTTGTATAAACTCTCGGCCAAAAAATTAGAATTTTAAAATCAATATTTATATTTTTTGAAAAATCATTTTATTATTCGGTCAAAAATATTTAATTAATTAAAAATGATATTTTGATCGAGAATATTTTGGAAATTTTTTTCTACCTTATATCATGCTTTATTTTTTGAAAATTTAAAATTTGAATAATATAACAAAATATTTATTATTATTATTTTATTATATTCCAACTAATTAATTAATTTTTTTTTATTCTCTTGCAAATGACGCTGCTTCAACCTTGAATGCGAACCAGGCTTGTGGTGTTCGGTGTTTGGATGTTGATCCACCAAACGTGTTTAACTTGTCTGCCGAGTTTGGTGTGGTGGGAGGTATGTCTGATGGTACTGATTTTGCCTCTAGGAATGTTAACGCAGGAGTTGGTGTTTGCACATCAAATGTATGTGGAAATGCCAAGGATAATTTGGCAATGGAAACGTCTGCTGTTACTACTGCTAATCAGTCTCTTGGGGCATCTGAAACTATTCCTAATAGCGGTTATAAAAAGTCCCCTGCTGCCCATATTGAGCAGCCTGCTGCCCCCGCGACTTGCTGCACAAAACCGTGGACATCTCTATTCTCATCCCTACCCCGTAATGCGGGCATCTACAAACTAATTGATTTTGGAATTATGAAGGAAATAGAGTGATGATTCCTCCCCCTAGTATGATGCAAGCGGGTTTGGATTATTGGTCGGGTTACTTGGTTGGCTTCTTTTTGGATCTGAATCACCTTATACACGATGCAGTTAAAGTTTGTCGTATGGCTTGGAAACTTCGTGGTGATTTACATGTTTTGTTGGTTGACTCCATGTACTATCTTCAGTTTTCCTCCTTCGAGGAACGTCGGCGTGTCCTTGAGGCCGAGCCTACTTTTTTTGATGGCAAACCTTTTATTATTACTCCATGGTCTCCAACAGTAGCTTCTGCTCGCGAACAGGTTCTTTCTATTCCAGTATGGGTTTTCTTTTCACATATATACCTTCTGTTTTACAGCCGTTGCTTGGACTGAATAGGCTTGCTTGTAACGTAGTCAAGTTGAAATGCTTTGACACGAATACAGTAGCATGTGAGAAATTAGTGTATGCGAAGGCACTTATTGAGATAACCCCAGACAAGCCCTTCCCTTCCTCTATACCGGTTCAGCTTGGTGTTGGGCATGTTGAGGAGGTCTGTGTCTGTTATGGATGGATTCCTAACATTTGCTTGACATGTCACTCCTTTGGCCACCTTGCCGTCTCATGCAAGCATTCAGTCGTCTATGCTGCAGCTCCCAAAATCCCTCTGCCTCCCCCCCCTCTTAGGATATGGGTTCCTAAGGCTCCTATCCCTACCCCGTTGTCAGACCTCCCTGGTACGGTTCCTACTCCTTATTCTGTTCCTAGGCCCGCCTCCTCGGCAACAATTAAGTGCGTCGTTTCATCTATGGCTTCAGTTATTCCATTACATGTTCCTGATCCTGTGTCGCCTCGAGTGTCTGTCGTTTGGGTTGAGTCCGAGAGGTGTTAGGTGGATCTCATTTTAGATATGCGTTATAACCCCGCGGAGGATTCGTTTTTTAGATTTGTATCCGATGATGAGCAGGACCTCAGATGCCTCTGTTACTGCATTTCTGGTGCATCTCTAGTGCTTTCTTCTCATGCAACGTGGAATGCTAACATGTTAAATGATTCTACATGGGACTGATCCTTCGTATACTCTCCAGATTCCATGGATTATGACCCTAGTCTTGCATTGCTTTTTCGTCCTTATGCGCGTTTAGTTGGAAGCGCTCCTTCGATTCCTGACCATGTGATAGCAAAAGATGGTGTTCCTTCCTCCTCTAAGGGGACCTAGTCGTTAGGTGATTTGTTGTAGCTGTGGCATCTCCGTCACACTCCAGTGCTATATTTTCCTTTTTATTGGTAGTTAAGGTGCATCTACCTTACTCATGTATTAAATGTTTTATTACGTTCGTAATAAAAAGTGGACGGTCCACTATAAAACCGGCTGGCCTTGCCAAAATATATATATTTTAATATAATAAAATTATAAATAAAATTTTCTTATTCGATCTATTAAAGTTTAAAACGGTATAATTTTTATTTTCATAATTGATGGATATATATATATATATATATATAAATACAAATATTTATTTAAATATTATAAATATACCTATAATTATATATATATATATATTTAAAAAAATTAGTAGTAATTTTGTTACTATAATACGTACATATTGTTGATACACGAAGATTTTGATCAATGACAATGTACTTCAACAAAAAGGAAGAGATATATGCAAAATCAGAGGAAGATCGATGAAGACCAAAGTGTAAACATAAGTATGATTTTTATAGGTCTAAAGTCTAGATTATTTGTTAAAATCTATCCTCAAGAGATTTGCACGAACATTAAAACACATTCGTAAAACTTCATTTTTATGCACACATTCACTGTGCAGATTCTTATTGTTCAGTCGACTGAACAGGCATGGCCAGTCGACTGAAACTGGCACAGAAATAAAAACATACACAGTTTCAGTCGACTGAACTCCCTGAACAGTCGACTGAACACAGACCTGAAAATTTTCCTTTATATTTTCAGTCGACTGGATCTCCTGCTCAGTCGACTTAATCTGTAACTGCGAATTTTCTATGAATAGACACCTTCTTCCTCCCAAGAGTTGCAACCATTCTCCAATGGAAACAGAAGCATCTCTTCCATGCATCTCTAGCAAACAAATGCAACTCTTCTACAAGTATAAATACATTGTTTTAACAATTACAAATCACCAATTCTACTTGCTTTAATCTCTCTATTTACTTGAACATACTTTCATATTCTTTTAAGTTTTCAAAAGCAAACCAATTGCTTGAATCTCTTTTTTAACTATAACATCTCTTGATTCATAGCAATTCATATTTCCTAAATCTTCATAAACACTTTGTATACTCTCGAGGATAAGATTATAGGAAAGTTGTACTAAAATTGACTCATTAGTGTTATCAAGAACACAACAAGTCAGAAATATTTTTTGTATCCAAGTTGAAGTCCTCTTCGGTAGTTGATGCAAGAAATCCCGTTCGGTTGTTCGGGTAAGTTGTAAACCTATTCCTCCGGGTTAAGTGAGGGTTGTTGGTTAGTTGAATTCCTAAGAGGAGCTTAGGGACTGGACGTAGGACAAGAGGTCCGAACCAGTATAAAGTCTTGGTGTCTACTTTACTTACTGCTTACTACTATCTACCTAGACTATTTCACTATTCCATATTATACGATCCTACTGCATAGACTCTTTCAATTGGTATCGGAGCAAGGTCGTCCTATAACCATAACACCGTTATTTGACATATTGATAATATGGAAAACAACGCAAGCACAACATCTACCTATAACTCTACATTTGCGGAAGGACAATCTACTCAAAGACCCCCTCTATTCAATGGACTAAACTATAATTATTGGGCTACAAGGATGCGGATCTATATGCAAGCAACAAGCTTTGAAGCCTGGAATGCAACTCAAGCAGAACTCGTTGTACCCACAACTGACTATTCTACATGGACACATACTCAGAAGAATGAAGCTAGTGCAAATGCCAAAGCTATGAATATGTTATTTTGCGCTTTGGATAGAAATGAGTTCAATCGTGTTAGCATTTGTACTACTGCACATCAGATATGGAGTACACTTAAAACCATACATGAAGGCACAAACAAGGTCAAACAAACAAAGATTTCCATGCTAAAGAACCAGTTCCAAAACTTTAGAATGCGACAGAATGAATCCATCAATGACATGTACTCGAGATTTCAAGACATTCATCATGCCTTAATAGGACTAGGAGAAAAATACATGGATTTTGATATTGTATCTAAAGTTCTAAATTCACTCACTGATGAATGGGAGAGAAAAGTCTTAGCAATCGAAGAAGCAAACAATCTATCTACAATGAAACCAGAAGAATTAATTGGAAACCTTATGTCTTATGAAGTTAACATGCAAGCTAAGAAAGATCAAACACAGGAAAGAAAAAATGTGGCTTTTCACGCAGAAAAGGAAGAATCAAAGTCTGAAAATGAGGATCTAGAATTTATTGCCAAAAATTTCAAGAAATTCTTAAAATATAGAAAAGGAAATGAAAATGGTTTCAAAAAGAATTTCTTGAACAAACCTTCATCCTCAAATATGGAATGTTTTAATTGTCACAAGAAAGGTCATATGATAAAAGACTGTCTGGAGCTAAAGAAGGAGAATCAGAAAAACTTCAACAACAAGAATAAGAAAGACAAATATAAAAAGAAGGCATTCTCTGTAACATGGGACGATTTAGATTCATCTTCATCTGAAAGTGATAATAATAGCGACAATGAACAAGCGAATGTATGCTTTATGGCTCAAGAATCTGAGGTTAGTAATTTAACTTTCGACGATTTAATTGATGTAAACACAGAACTTTTGAGCACAATAAAAACTCTTAAAAAGAAACTCAAGGAAACTCGTGAAAATCAAAACAAAGCTGAATTTGAAAGAGATATGTTAAAAGATGAAAAGAAAATTCTAGAAGAAGAACTTGAAAAAGTTCAAGAGTCTCTTTCAAATTCGGAGACTCAATTATCACTTTTAAGTCAAGAAATTGAAACTCAAAAGAAAAAGAATGATATAATTGTCTCTGAAAATCATGAGTTAAAAACTAAGATTAGACAAGTTGAGTTAGAAAATAATAGTCTTCAAGTTAGATTAGATAACATCACTAAAAATGTCTCTAATTTTAACAAAGGAAGAGAAAATTTATCTAAGATTTTAGAAAATTCTCAATCCTCCTCAAATAAACATGGATTAGGATATATAAAAGAGTCAAAAATTCCTAAAATGAAAAATACAAATTTTAAGAGGAATATTGATTCAAAACAACAAATGTTATTAAGAGAACCTATTAGAACAAAAGAAGAAACTAAGATAGTTAAAATTTGGGTTCCAAAGACTAACAATATTTTAATTAGGAATAAATATATTAAAGCATTTATGGATAGTGTTCATAATAATAAAAATTATATTTATAAAAAGGATACTGAACCAAATTGGGTTTGGTTTCCTAAGTTCTAACTTTTAGGACCCTATTGAAAGGTGGGTACCAATATTGTATTTATTTTTTGCAGGTCTCACTCAAGAAAAGAAAATGGATTTTGGATAGTGGTTGCTTTGTTTGACAGTTATATACTTCTACAAATTATTACTTCCTTTTTGTCGATGACAAAGGGGGAGAAATCTATGTAGCTAACTTTGTTTTGTAGGAAAGATAAGTGCATACATTCAGGGGGAGAATATTAGTAAATACATCTCTATAACACATTAGTGTTGTCATCAATCAAAAAGGGGGAGAATGTTGATACACGAAGATTTTGATCAATGACAATGTACTTCAACAAAAAGGAAGAGATATATGCAAAATCAGAGGAAGATCGATGAAGACCAAAGTGTAAACATAAGTATGATTTTTATAGGTCTAAAGTCTAGATTATTTGTTAAAATCTATCCTCAAGAGATTTGCACGAACATTAAAACACATTCGTAAAACTTCATTTTTATGCACACATTCACTGTGCAGGTTATTATTGTTCAGTCGACTGAACAGGCATGGCCAGTCGACTGAAACTGGCACAGAAATAAAAACATACACAGTTTCAGTCGACTGAACTCCCTGAATAGTCGACTGAACACAGACCTGAAAAATTTCCTTTATATTTTCAGTCGACTGGATCTCCTGCTCAGTCGACTGAATCTGTAACTGCGAATTTTCTATGAATAGACACCTTCTTCCTCCCAAGAGTTGCAACCATTCTCCAATGGAAACAGAAGCATCTCTTCCCTGCATCTCTAGCAAACAAATGCAACTCTTCTACAAGTATAAATACATTGTTTTAACAATTACAAATCACCAATTCTACTTGCTTTAATCTCTCTATTTACTTGAACATACTTTCATATTCTTTTAAGTTTTCAAAAGCAAACCAATTGCTTGAATCTCTGTTTTAACTATAACATCTCTTGATTCATAGCAATTCATATTTCCTAAATCTTCATAAACACTTTGTATACTCTCGAGGATAAGATTATAGGAAAGTTGTACTAAAATTGACTCATTAGTGTTATCAAGAATACAACAAGTCAGAAATATTTTTTGTATCCAAGTTGAAGTCCTCTTCGGTAGTTGAGGCAAGAAATCCCGTTCGGTTGTTTGGGTAAGTTGTAAACCTATTCCTCCGGGTTAAGTGAGGGTTGTTGGTTAGTTGAATTCCTAAGAGGAGCTTAGGGACTGGACGTAGGACAAGAGGTCCGAACCAGTATAAAGTCTTGGTGTCTACTTTACTTACTGCTTACTACTATCTACCTAGACTATTTCACTATTCCATATTATACGATCCTACCGCATAGACTCTTTCACATATGTATATAAGAAATGATTTAAAAAAACTTTTATATATTATGTATATGTGTGTGTGTATATATATATTATTTAAAATTATAATACTATAATATATATGTATATAAATATTAATATTTTATATATAAGTAACGAGCATTACGGCACGCGCTTCGTACATGATGAAGGCACCTAAATTGTTTTGGTACAAATGTATTTGTTTAATACGTTTAAAAGAAAATATTTTCCATAAATATTTAGCCATATGTTTGTGTTGAATCATACGTAGTTAATTTGAATTTTTATTTCTAAGTTGCAATATCTAATTTTTTGTTAGTTTAAAATTTTATTTATATTATTAATTTATAAAAAATAAATTTGTAAAGTAGTTTATTTGTTAGATCCTATTTTTAAGTATTATAAAGACTTGATAATATTTATAGGGGAAGATTTGAATCTATAAAGGAAGCTTAATTGCTAGATCTTATTTTTGAGTTATACTAAATCTTGATAATATATGTAGAGAAAAAAGTTTTAGTATTTCACGCCAACATCAAAAGAGTGTGACACCAAATGTATTACAACCTTCAAGAAATACATATAGGGGCAATTTTGAAAGTTCACGGTCGGACCAAAAGTTTGCGCTTCCAAGCCAACTATTAATAAAGATACATACATACATACATATATATATATATTGTAACGACCTGCCATTTCGAACCATTCAAATCGACAATCATCCACACATGTCGGACTTGAATTGCTCAAAACAACAGATTGTTAATTTATATCTGGCAAAATTTAGCATATACAGTAAATAAATCAATCACAAAATCACAGACACGGAGTAATATAACAATAAGCAGTGGAATAAAAAAATAGTAGTTCATGAAGCTACTATAGAACATCAGAGTCTGAACAAAATACAACAGAAATCTTGAATACAAAGATGTCACTAATACAAAAGCAACTGATAAGTCTGAACGTAAAACCGGAATAACTGGAAAACTGAATAGATATGAGACAGATCTTCAAGCAAAGCTCCAAGCTCCAAAGGCGAGTCTCAAATAATGTGACACTCAGTCTGACCCGAGTATAAAGCAAAACACAAAACACTCGAGTCAGGATTAACATTCTTATACTAGTAAATCAACTCAAGTGAAATACAATATAACTTAAATGATGTTTGGGATTCCCATCCTCTAAGGATCCGTTAAACTATCTACATACATAGTACAATACGCTACATAGATAATGTCTATAGTAAAGTAAACTATTAAAATAACGTTAAGGCGTTACACATACCCCCTTAACACAATTTATATATTCCCGTAGTCTATACAGATACTGTAAGCTCCACCAAATCGGTGGTTTACTCAGGGAGCACTCCATAGGTACGGTACAAAACAAACCCGTAAAAGGCGCGATAAGGCATGTGACAAGGCACACGAGGCAATGACTAGGGTAGGATTCTACCGTTTTGCAGAACCAGGCTGGTGGTAACGCATAGCAGCTACTACCACCCACCTCGAGACACACTTCCAAATAAAAGGTGCACCCAATCAAATCACAAAGTAATAGAATGGTATCGAAGAAGCATGCTCAATCGGAGGTGTGACCTCACTTGGCCCGGGTATAGCTCGTGTTTTAGCCACATCAAGCTGACTCGCGGGAGTTAGGGATGCGTTAATACCTCATACAGAATCGTCGCCAAACCATCCTACTTCATTCTAGAATCTCCACCACGTGTACAATTGTTAAAGTGGTTTTCGGTATTAGCAAAGGGTATGACAATATCCGATCCCGGTCTCTTTAACAACCAAACGCTTATTTCAAACCATGATCATTCTTATAAAATCACTTTTGAAATCATTTCAAACAGTTCATACTTCATATCAAAATATCATATTTTTTTCAACATCATATCGCTTTCAAAATCATATTCACTTCCGAAATCATATCACTTTCGAAATCATATTCACAAAATAGTTTGAACCATCATATCAAAATATTAGTATTTAAATCCATTAAATCTAAATCATAACTGTTCCTACCTAAACAGTTTTAAAATATTAAAAATAATTTATATATATACCGCAATAGTTATAAATTAAAAATAGTTTATATTTAAAATAGGTTATAGATTAAAATAAATTGTATATTAAAATAGTTTATATATTGAAAATAGTTTATATATTAAAATAAATTTTCAAATTAGAATTGTTTCTTCCAATTTCACAAATCAATTCAAATCAACTATAGTTCCAAAATTCAATTTAAATCAATCTCAGTTCAACGATTTCAATTGAAAAAGTTGAACGTTCAATTCAAATTCTCATTAAAACTATTTTAATTTCTATCGATTTCAAATCCAGGTTTGAACTACAAATTTAAACCACTTTCAATTCAAAAGGTTTCAAAATTTAAATATTCAAACAATTTACAATACCTCAATTTGATGAATTTCATTTATATTTCAAAATCCAACTTTATTTAAAATTTGAAAATATTCACTTAATGATTTTTAATAACATTGACATAAAATCTCAAATTCAACTTTAAATCAAAAATTAATATTCAACTTCACTTTATTTAATTTGAAATTATTCATTGAATCACCTTCAAGTTATCAAATTATAAAATCATATCTTTAAAGTCTCAAAGCCAATCGTCCAAATCAATCCTTTATTTAAATTCAATTCTTAACAAATTAAACCATAAATTAATTCTTATTTAAATTCAAATATTAACCAATTTAAATTTCAAGTCAACTTTAATTTATCTTTCCAACCTCTATTTATTAAAGTTATTACAAAATCTATTTTAAAATATTAATATAAATTTTAAATAAATATTTAAACATATTTCACATATATATATACACACACACATAGTTATATTAAATTTTTATTAAATTTTAGTATATTAAATTTTATTAAATTAAATTTTATTTTATATATTTAAAAGGGGAAATTAATTTAAAGGACAAAAATTTGTATATTTTTAGTCTCAAGGACACGACCTCAATATTTTATCCACAAGGACAAACATTCTCCTAAAAATTATTCATAAGGACAAACATTCTTTCAAAATTATTCATAAGGACAAACATTTTTCCAAAACTGCTACCGAACTAAAAACTAATACCTAAAAACTGCTACCGATAACTACAAACTGATACCTAAAAACTGATACCTAAAGAAAGTTGTCCTTCAGGCTAAATTACTGAAGGTTTGTTCTTAAGGCTAAAATCCTGAGAAATTTTGTCCTTGACAATAATTTCCTGTATTTAAAAATAGTAAAATTATAAGTAAAATCTTAAAATTTACATTTTTACCACTTAACTTATAATTTTAAAATTTCCAAAACTTATAATTTAAAATCTAAATTTTACATATATTAATATAAATATTTATATTATAATTTAAAATCAACCTTTATCAAAACCCATATATTTTCCTTTCAAAGTTCCGAAAATCATTTTAAAATAGATCAAAGGTGTCCGTATATAGTTTTCTATCCTATGGTCAAGTGATACAGATATTTACCATTTCAATCCGCATTATTTAATATTTACGGGTATATATCATTTCAACCAGCAATCCCAAAATTCAAAATCAATAAAATCGCTTAGGTTTATCATTTCAACCCATAACGATTTTCCCTAATCTATAATATCGTTCGGGTATGTATCATTTCAACCCATAGGGAGAACAAATAAAATAACAGCATAAAATAACATAGCATATCAATGAAAAATATGATCAAAATGTAATCTATATCTTGCGAATAATATAAACCCTAAGATATAGAATTACATGATTATCACATATGTAATGAATTAATAAAACATACCTCCAGACATCTTGTATACGAATCAGCAATGGTTGTTGTCGAAGGCTGTATCAATGGATAAAGGAGAATAGTTTCTCTCTCTTTTCCTATATTTTCTTTATGTGTTTTCTTATTTCCTTTGTGATGGGAAAAGGTTAATATTTATAGGAAGAGAGAGGACCAAATTTCCAGATTTGTAGACTTAATCTTGATCGTCCATCAAGATCAAGATGAGAGAAATTAACACTCTAGATTATAACCGTTTTATTTATTAGCATATTAATAGGAAAACCCTTTAGATTCTATTGACCACATAATGAGGAAGGAAACGGTCCATTAATGTACCACATAATGAAAAAGGAAACGTTTCGCATTAATTTCCTTACAAAATGGTCAAATTTCCTTACAGTCTCCCACTTGGTCAATAGTAAAATCCATTAATTTTTTCGTATTAAGGTCATAAGGCGCGCATGATATGCTAAACTTTTCTTTAGTCAGTTATCATAAGTGTCTTGGCTAATCTAGTGGTCAATGGAAGTCATGACGTGTACACGTTATTTTGCAACATGCTTACTTCCATGTACTATGACATTGACAAATTTTATAACTAGACCGTAAATGAGCATAACTTAATGGTCACATAATGTCTTGAAGCAAAAGATTGTTTCTGTTATCATTTATCTAAATGTAAATGTGTACACATTATAAAACAGAAATAAAAGATGTCTAAATTATTAAGAGCTCAATAATTGTTATGTCTAGATAAGTACATAAATGGCATAATAAGAAGATAATTAGGAACTATCTGCAAGACCCATGCTATCAGTATGTCTCTGAAAGGTCTTTAGAGGTAGTCCTTTCGTGAATATGTCTGCCACTTGTAAGTCTGTACTTATCGATTCAACAATAATTTTCTTTAGTTTAACATCTTGCTTCAGTAGTAGGTATTTAAGGTCCATGTGTTTGGAACCTTTGGTTATCCTATCATGCTTGGAGAAAAAGGTTACAGCTTCATTGTCGCAGTAGACAGTTAGTGGCTTAGAGATAAAACTTAAAGTGCCAAATTGTGAGACAAAATTACGCAGCCATGTTCCTTGAATTGAAGCCTCATAACATGCTACGTATTCAGCCATCATGGTGGATCCGAAAAGCATCTCAAATTTCTGGCTTCTCCATGATATTGCACCTCCACATAAGAGGTACACATAGCCAAGAGTGTAGATCCTAGTGTCAGGACATCCAGCAAGGTCTGAATCAGAATAACCAGTTACCTGTAGGTAACTTGATTTTCTATAGGTGAGCATGTAATTCCTTGTTCCCTTTAGGTATCTCAGTACCTTCTTTGCAGTTTTCCAATGAGCGATTCCTGGGTTACTTTGAAATCTACCCAGCATACCAACTGCATGACTGATATCAGGTCTTGTACAGACCTGTGAATACATCAAGCTCCCTACAAGAGATGCATAAGGATATTTGGTCATTTCTTCTCGTTCCATAGGAGTCTTTGAGCACTGCTCAAGAACAAGTTTGTCTCCTTTCTGCAGTGGGACAGAACTAGAGGAACAATTCGTCATGCCAAATATCTCAAGAATTTTATCAATATATGCTTTTTGAGACAATCCTAGAATTCCTTGTGATCTATCACGAAATATTTCTATTCCTATCACATAGGAAGCCTCACCCATATGTTTCATTTCAAAGTTCATTGAGAGATAATCCTTAGTTTCACGTAATAAACCAAGGTCGCTGCTAGCTAATAATATGTCATCAACATACAGAATCAAAATTATAAACTTGCTCCCATTGAACTTGAGGTATATACAAGGGTCAACTATGTTTTCTGTGAAATCGAAAGCGGTAATGATTTCATGAAACTTTAGATACCATTGTCTAGAAGCTTGTTTCAGTCCATATATTGATTTCTTAAGTTTGCAGACCATGTCTTCCTGTCCTTCAATTATGAAGCCTTCAGGTTGACGCATGTAGACTTCTTCTTCCAAGTCTCCGTTTAGAAAGGCCGTTTTCACATCCATTTGATGTAACTCGAGATCATAATGAGCTACTAATGCCATGATAATTCTAAGAGAATCTTTCCTGGAAATAGGAGCAAAAGTTTCGTTATAGTCAATGCCTTCTTTCTGATTAAAACCTTTGAAAACAAGTCTAGCTTTATATCGTTCAATTTTACCATTGCAGTCACGTTTGGTCTTGAAAACCCACTTACAACCGACTGCTTTATGTCCTTGCGGCAATTGAACGATTTCCCAAACTTGATTATTATCCATAGATTTCAGTTCATCTTTCATGGCATCAATCCATTTAATAGAATTAACATCCTTAATGGCTTGTGAATAAGAAATTGGGTCCGTAGTTCCTTCAGATTCTATTAGATGAAGCATATAATCATCAGGAATAGCTGATCTTCTTTGTCTTTGAGATCTTCTTAATGCTAGTTCCTGTGGTACTTCATCAACATTATGATTGGTGATAATTTCATTATGGATTTGTTGATCATTTATTGGGTTTTCCTCATTGTGAACAAGTTCAACAATGGGATGATTCCCAATATCTTTCGAAATAGAGGGTAAGATAATGGGTACCCTTATTTCATGAATGACCCCTTCTTGTTGTTTTGTACTCCCACTGATTTCACCATTCTCATAGAATTTGGCATTGCCGGTTTCAACAATTCTTGTACTATGGTTAGGACAATAAAATCTATATCCTTTAGATTTTTGTGGGTAACCTATAAAGTAACCACTGACTGTCTTAAAATCCAATTTCTTTTCATTTGGATTGTACAGTCTAGCTTCAGCTGGGCAACCCCAAATTTGGAGATGTCTTAAACTAGGTTTCCATCCTTTCCAAAGTTCAAAAGGAGTCTTTGGAACGGTCTTACTTGGAACTCTATTTAAGATGTAGACAGCTGTTCGTAATGCATCCATCCATAATGATATAGGTAAATTTGCATGACTCATTATGGATCTAACCATTTCCATGTATGTACGATTTCGCCTTTCAGCTACACCATTCTGCCATGGAGATCCAGGCGTTGTGTATTGTGCAACAATTCCAAGTTTTTGAAGAAGTCTAGCAAAAGGTCCAGGATGTTGTCCCGTTTCATCATACCTTCCATAGAATTCACCACCCCTGTCTGACCTAATGATTTTCACTTTTCTTTCTAATTGCCTTTCGACTTCAGTAATGAACACTTGTACAGCATCCACTGACTGAGATTTTTCATGCAACAGATAAAGATAGCAATAACGTGAAAAATCATCGATAAAAGTGATGAAGTATTTCTCTCCTCCAAAAGTTGGAACATCAAAAGGTCCACAAATATCTGTATGTATTATTCAAGAAGTTGTGTACTTCTTGTGGCTCCTTTCTTTGTGTTTTTTGTTGTTTTTCCTTTAATACAATCAACACATGCTGTAATGTTAGCGAAGTCTAGGTCCGGTAGGACACCATCTTTCACTAACCTCTTGATTCTTTCACTGGATATATGACCTAGTTTTTATGCCACAAGAAGTAAGAGTCGTTCTTGGATGACTTTCTTTTAGTTTCTTTTCCATGCAGGGTGAGTTGGATTTCAGCATTTTGTTTAAGATGAAGTTTATAAAGTCCATCAATTAATATTCCAGAACCAATAAGACTAGAATTTTTAAATAAACTAAAATTTCCATTTCCAACTTCAAAAGAATATCCAAATTTATCAAGTACACTTACAGAAATCAAATTACGGGAAATAGACGGAACATAAAGAGTTTGACATAAATCTAACTGATAACCACTATCTAAAATAAGACGAAAAGTTCCAATAGCTTCAATTGGAGCTTTATCTTTATTCCCCATGAAAATGAAATTCTCACTTGGGTTTGTGGTTTGGATCATAATGAATCCCTGCATAGAATTCGAAACATGAACGCTAGCAGCAGTATCAATCCACCAAGTAGAAGAAGGTACATTAGTAAGATTTGATTCGAAATGACTTACGAAACCCATTGGGTTACCTTTCTTTTCGAACCATGCTTTGCGCTTAATGCAATCTGCCTAGAAGTGTCCAGGTTTCTTGCAGAATTTGCAGATGTCATCCTTCTTTTTCTTCTTGGATGGTTGAGTGGCGTCATTAGATTTGGGTGGTGCTCTTTTATGATGTGAGTTATTCTTTTTGCCAGCTTGTTTTCCAACCCCTTGAGTGAAATAAGCAACTTTAATGCCTTGTGAGCCTTGCCTAGACTCCTCCTGAACCGGTTTGTTAGTCAATTCATTTAGACTCCACTTTTCCGTAATGGTGTTGTAATGAATTTTGAATGGTTCATACTGAGGAGGTAAGCTAGTGAGAATGAATTGGATGAGAAAAGCATCGTCCATAACCAATCCCAAGTTCTTAAGTTTGGCAGCAAGGTTAATCATTTCAATGACATGAGCGCTCATTGAGCGAGAACCATCAAACTTCATGGTTACAAGATCTGCCATAAGTTTCCCAGCAAGGGATTTGTCTACAGTCTTGAATCGATTTTCAATGGATTGCAAATATTCTTTTGCGCTTTCAGTTTTCGGTAGAGAGGTTTTGATGTTGGTATCAATCACCATTCGCATAAACATCATGCTGAGCCTATTAGATCGTTCCCAATCATCATGGAGTTTGTTTTCCTCAGGCGTACTTGTGTCAGTAAGTGGGGCTGGCTTTTCCTTAAGGAGAGCCATGTCCAGTTCAAGTACGCCTAAAGAAAACTCAACTTACTCTTTCCATTCTGAGTAGTTGGTTCCATTGAGTTTGACGATAGACGTAGCGTACGAATTAAGGTTTGAGGGCATTGCAACTGCAGATATAAAAGAAATGTAGGCTTCTTTATTAGAATAAAACACAACATGTCATAATAAGAGGTTAGGTTTAGCGCCTCCTGTGGGTAGGCAGTAGAACCATACTCATGAAAGAATAATAAACATTAATGTTTCATGCGTTATTGTGCAAGCAGCAGCCGCCTGTGGACGGGACTGCATGCATCAGACCAGAGGAAACAAGGAAATTAAGTGCGGAAGCGAAAACTAAAACAAGAGAGAAAAGAGATAAACATTAATGTTTTTTTTGCATAAACTTTTGTCATTCTTTCAAGTAATCCACATCAAGGATAATAAATGTCTAGTAACTCCAAGTAAATTCCATATATGAATTTAACATATAAATAATTATTTTTCAAATCATATATAGACAATTATCTTGCAAGTTCCAGGTCATGAATTTAATGTCAAACTAGAAAACAATTGTTTTCAATATGTATACTTTCTGAAAAGTATTCGCATACAATAAGTTGTTCCATATTATACAGTAGGTCAAATATTAAAGTAGAAAATTAACTTTTGCGGAAATATGAACTTTTCGGATCCAGATCTAAGAATACAGTAAATAGAACAATATTGATAATCATGATTACTGTAGGAACTTAAATAATATGAATATTAAACTTGAATCATATTAATATTAATAATCATTATCATTATCATAGTAAAATTACAAACATCATATCATAGATATATGGTAGTTTCGTTTTATATGTTGATGGATAATCATGAATTCTAAAATAGGCTCTGATACCACATGTAATCTATATCTTGCGAATAATATAAACCCTAAGATCTAGAATTACATGATTATCACATATGTAATTAATTAATAAAACATACCTCCAGACATCTTGTATACGAATCAGCAATGGTTGTTGTCGAAGGCTGTATCAATGGATAAAGGAGAATAGTTTCTCTCTCTTTTCCTATATTTTCTTTATGTGTTTTCTTATTTCCTTTGTGATGGGCAAAGGTTAATATTTATAGGAAGAGAGAGGACCAAATTTCCAGATTTGTAGACTTAATCTTGATCGTCCATCAAGATCAAGATGAGAGAAATTAACGTTCTAGATTAAAACCGTTTTATTTATTATCATATTAATAGGAAAACCCTTTAGATTCTATTGACCACATAATGAGGAAGGAAACATTTGAGGAAGGAAACGGTCCATTAATGTACCACATAATGAAGAAGGAAACGTTTCGCATTAATTTCCTTACAAAACGGTCAAATTTCCTTACACAAAATTGTCAAATTAAATGTGATATACACATACTAACAGGTTATTGGTGTTAATATTGTCAATTAACATCGGTGAACAAATGCAAATAATAACATATCGTATTTAACAATTAAATAACTAACAATTTAAAATTTAACAACATATTTCAATTGTCATTTCATGTGAATTAAATTTACTAAATATATAAGAATGTTAATCGTGAGTGATCGCTCACCTTTCGAGGCTAGAGGAAACAATGACGGCGACACGGATACGAACATGACACTCGGATGCAGATCCGGACAGCGGAAAAGCTAGAAGCTTGAATTCAATGACTCGATAAAATCAAATATATATTTTAAACATATCATATATATATATAAATTATTGCAAAATCTATTTTAAAATAATAACATAAATTCAAATAAATATTTAACATGTTATACATATATACATTGTTACAAAAATCTATTTCAAAAATATTAACATAAATTTATATAAATCTTTTAAACATTATATATATATAACTATATATATACACTTAAAATATGAAATATACTCATAAAAGACTGCTGCTGCGAAGCATGGGAAGGCTGAGGAGGCTACAGGCGGGTCGGAGGTGGATAGGACTGGGTGACTGTGGTGCTGCGGAGGGTTTACTGGCGAGGTGAGAGGCTGCAATGGTGGGAAGGGTTCGAATGGCTGGGAAGAGAAGGGCGGATGGAGTTCGGGTTAACTGGCGTGTGGTGATGCGGCTATGGGAGGAGATAGGTGACAGTGAACAGGAGGGGAAAGGTGGCTAACGGTGCGCTGACGTGGCACTTGGCAAGGAAGAACGTGGCAGGCAACACAGGAGGAAACGGTGGTGGGTTGCGGTGGATCTAGGTTTAGGGAGTGGGTCGATTCGGCGAGCTGCTGGAGTGGTGTTGCGAGTTGGTGGCGTTCGGGTGATTTTTTGGTGGCAGATGCTGGGTTTGGACGAGGCTAAGGGGAGGAGCGCTGGGAGAGAGGAGATGCTAGGGTCAGAGGTGAGGTGAATCTGCAGGTGGCTGACGTAGAAAGGAAGCAGCGGAGGAATGATGCAGTAGCCAGGGGAGGTGGAGCAACGATTTGTCACCGGTGGGTGGAGGGAGCACGTTTGAATGGGAAGTGGGAGGAGCAGGTTCTCAAATGCATATAGGAAATGGGAATGGCCAAAACAAGTGACAACAAAATTAAAAAAAAGCTTGGATTTTTTTTCTTTCAAGTTATCACAGAACAAAAGAAAACGAGAGCAGAGATACGAGAGAACTGAAACGAACCAACAAATAAAGCAACTTGGGAATAGAAAAAGCCAACTGTTAATTCAGAATTATTAAAAGCAGATGGTTGTTGATTGACACGGTAGATAGATGAAAGGGCATAGGAAACTCAAAAGCCCAAATACGGAACCGATACAACAAATCATTTCGCAGATTTCGCCGCTTACCGGACACCGAAATGCACAAATGAATATACTGCGGAGATCGGCACAATGAGACGTACAGAATGGTACACAGATAAAAGAGATACGACTATCCTATCAAAAGTCGATATTCGCTGCCAAAAATGCTGCTAAAACGCCGAAAATAAGATAAACGGAGCTAGAGTAGTCTAAATTTGGCGAAACGAAATATGACGTCTCACTCAAAAAATGGTTAGCATTTTTATTATGTAAAAATATTCAGGTTAAAATATTTTATTTTCATCAAATTGACTAACTTTAAATTGAAATTGAAAATCACACAACAGAACTTACTTTCATATTTACCAATGAAAATTTGCCATTTACTATGGTTAAATAGATGTATAACAAATATCAAATTTTCATTGCTAAATTTAATTGTTAAATTTACATAATTTTTTTAGTTAATTACGTTATTTAAATCGTTAAAATTTCCGGATCATTACATATAAATTTTACATAGTTTTTAATATTTAAATAAATAACAAGTTTACACACATAAATATATTCTGACAACATTTAATACATATAGGATGAGATAACATATCCGTTACGATGTAAATCCCAACATTTATATATGGGTATGTTATACCTTGCACGGATTATTATGTTGCACATGCACACACATACATATATGTATATGATACATATGTGTACTATTATATTTAATTGAATATAAATTAAATAAAATTTAATCTATAATTTGTAAATTTAAATGAAATAAAGAATTTTATTTAAATTAAATTTAGAAATTTTCTAAATAAATTAGACTTCATAGGCCCAATGAAGATCCAAAATAGTAAAAAAAAATTGAAATTCACCCATAACTTCTGTTGTGAACCGGCCCAGCTCTAGCAGGTTCAACCATTTAAAACGAAAAACGAATGTATAAGAGCAGATGTGATTTAAGGTACTGTTGGGATGAAGAAAGTGAATGGTTACTTCTATTTCGTAAAGAAACATTAGAATGAGAAATGTAATAATAGTGATTGATACTTAACATTAGAATAAGAAATATGATTTCTATTTCGAAAATGTATTTCGTACAGAAAAATCATTTTCTATGAGATTTGTTTCTTTGAGTTTAAAATATTTGATCAAAACTCTCCATTGTAAACTAGTTGCAGTATATGAAATAAACAGCCTATATTAAGTGGATGATGGACCTTTACATTCGGTATGCTATTATAATGGCGAAAGTAGTGGAAGCATGTCATATAACACTTACTGATTACATCAAGTTACGAAAAATGGTTTTCGTAAAACGTGTTGTATATTATTTATGAAGTAATAACTGTTATTCGGCGATGACTAAAGAATAGACAAAGTTTTCTTTAAATGAGAATATTATGAATAATCGTTGTGAAATAAAATTGCAGTAGAGGTATTTGATGCATAAGAAAGAACATAAGTATCTAAAATTATTTACAATTATTTTGGAACTATAGACCAAGCCGTTTTTTTTGAAAAATAATTTTTAGTATATGTTATAAATGATATGATACCGGTTAATTATATCTCAAACAATTAAGGGTTATGCAGCATCATAAGAGTTGATGAACTCTTCGGATCGATACACATAGATGTATGTAATCATAAGTTTATTAATACAGAACAATTCCATGTACTAATTCATATTCGTCGATGTGTTATCACAGACATGAACATGTGTATTTGATACGCAGGTATGAGTCTATGATAAGCTCATAGAATATAAACGGAAGTAAATAATATACCATATGACAGAAGTTAATCGATTTGATTCAATGATAAAATTAATTACAAGGGATGAAATGAAATTGACCGAACATAAATGAACAAAATACTTTAGAATATAATAAGTATTCTTGTACATTAAAAAGAAACTGTGAATTTCTTATCAATGTCAAGAATAAATAATCCACGGTTGTTTAATTAAACATTAAGAGTATCGACTCTATTATATGGTAAGATGCGTAGATCCAAAATAGATTCCAAGTATATTATCAAAATATGATTTTGATAATTGTACCCGAAGGGATACGATCCATTAGCTGCAAATGCGTCTTTAAGAGAAAGAAAAATGCAGTTGGAATAAGGTGAGCCATATTGATTGTAACGACCCGCCTTTTCAACCCTCGAAAGTCGACACTCAATACATTCACGATATTCAAATGTCGAGCATCCAAGTGCCAAAATGGCAGATTGTTAGGCTAAAAAGAAAAAGAACAGGGATAATAGAATCTCAAGCGGAACGACAACATATAATACAACAAAGACAGTAAAAGCTGTCACTCTAGAGTACATGATATGTCAGAGTTAAAAACAAACCTCATCAGCCTGGACAGTACATGACCTTATAATTGCTGATGGATATATATAGTAATACAGTGGAAAATAAAAATACTACGGTAAGTGAACATCCAGTTCTACTTCACGAGCTCCATGTTTCATCAACGACAACCTGGAAAAAATACTCGGTCTGACCTGAGCACTATAATAAAATAACACCTGGATCAGTCTGAAAAACCAGCGTGTAAAATTCTAGTAATATGGTGAACATATAATACTTTTGTGAGACCACACTTCTATACACAGAACGAGTTTTTTTACTCACAGGAACAACATCCATAGATGAAAGAATAGAAACAGATCGGAACACAATCAGACTTAAAAGAATGAAAACAAATAATTAAACATCAAGAAGAGCTCCAAGCATTTCTCGATGCAATTAAGAAAATGATTCAAAGGTTTGAATCAAATAAGGAAAAACAATTTTTCCAACAATGACTAGGAGGGTGCACCCCTCTCACCGAAAGTATACCTCTAGAAATATACTTGAGAACTACGATGGCTCTCAGAAACCTCCGAGCCAAACCCCGCCAACCTTACCGAGTATCTAAGTATTTCACATCTTAGTGCGCATATAACCGTAACCAATCTAGCGTAGATGTGATAATATCCTAATGGGAGCAACCCCATATATCTTAGCCCCAACTCGCTCTTTTATTTTAGTCATTTCCGACAAAGGATATCAACGCTCAATGAGCAACAAATCGTCTTAAATTGATGAAACTCAAAGAAGATAGTAGAATTGATAACCAATAAATTAACTATGGGGAATAACAAAATGGTCGTATACGAAAATTAAATCTCTTAATACATTTGACTCACGCTTGTGCTTGATTTTCACGTCACAAGTATTTGTAAATCACCTTTAAAACACTCTTTAAAAATAATCTTTTTAAAGATCAAACTTATATTTCTATGTGTACTAAAAAGAAGGGTCAAATCAAATGCCATTAAAACATTATTACTACAAATCCAAAAAAATTCATGCTTAGCTTTATTATTTTAAACATTCATTTTTAAAAGATTTTCTCATTTTTAAACTATCATTTAAAAATTTCTAACAACATTTATTATCCCAAAAGAAAATTGTGATATCCCGGAATTTTTGGCAATATCAATTTAATAATTTGTATTAAAAATTAAATTGGTTTGATAATTTTTTATCAATAAGATTTGAATTGGTTTAATAATCTTCTTTTATAAATATTTAATTGGTAAATGTTTATCTTTTAAAAGCTAATTAAATTGTTTTCTATTTATAATGTATATATAATTGTATATATTGTAAATAGAGAAGCTTTGGATTGAATTTAACAAAATAAAACATAATTTTCAAATTTTAATATATTTTGGTAATTTGGAAATTTGATTTTATATTAAGTTTTTAAAAGGCTATGTAATAATATATGGTTTTAAATTGGTAAGTGTAAATTGTTTAAATTGATTTTTAAATTGTATTTAAAAATTGAATTAAATTAATATTTGGATTTTAAAAGTATGACATAAATGATTTTGTATAAATATAGTTTGTTTTATTCTATTTCTTTATAAAGAATTATTATTTATATAAATTTGAATAAGTATATAGTTATTAGGAATTTATTAATAAAAGCTTTATTCACTTTTATAATTATTTTGCATGTAAAGTTACAAATGTAAGCTAATAAATCAATCTAAGCATATGTGTTAATTAATGAACAAAGGTATATGACAAGTGTTCATCTTTAAAACAAGTGGCATTTTTAGATTTTATTTTATTTTATTTTTATTAAATGATTTTCAGCCTAAATACATATACTTCTCTTTATCTATTTCTTTTTCAAATTCAAAGGCTAAGAAGCTAAAACCCTGTACAAATTTCTCAACAAAATCAGTAATCAATCCTTCCACAATCTGAAATCAATTTCCACAAACCAGAATTTATCAAACAATAAACTGCATATCATTTCTTCAACCAAAACCAGAACATCTTCTTCAAACCTGAGATGGAAATCAAAAGCCTGCAAGCATTTTCATCTCTGTTTTGAATCTAAGTCATCTTCAACAAATTTCAATAGCAAGTTAATCAAGTTTCAGTAGCATGCATGCAAGATTCAGTAACAATCATTCAAGTTTTAAATCAAATAAGCAAAGGCACTCAAAGTTTTAAAGTTTTCAAAAGCTGTTTCAAATATAAAGCTCTGTTCTTCATTTGAAATGGTGAGTAAACCTTTTCTTTAAAAACAGTTTTTTTTACCTATGTTTATATTAATGTATGTGAGTAACTTCACTTTTAAAAAATTTAAGTAGGTAAATTTGGTTGCATGCTATTTAATTTGAAATGAATATATTATGAAATCTGCTGTGAATATATATATGAATATATATGTGTGCATGCTTGTTTACTTGTAGCATTTCTGTTTCTTTGATTTCAAGCTTCTGTTTGATTTAAAAAACCATTATCTCTTGATTTAATCTTGGTTTGGATTTAAGACTTAAACAAAATATAACAATGTTCTCTGTTTCTTCATGACTGGTGAATAAACCCTTCTTTAAAAACAGTTTTGTCTATGTTTATATCTGATGAATGAAATGATCCTTTGTAAAAAGGTAGTGAATGAAGTTTGCAAGTGTGATATGAATGTAGATGTATGTATATATTGTGTTATGCTAAGGATTATCTGTATATATATTCATATATATAGGACTCTGTTGTTTTTAACAGGATCCAGATTTTTCTTAAAATCTTTATCTTCTCATATAAATAATTTTAGGCTATGATTTATAAATAAAATTTGTTCATAGCAATGTTATATAAATCCTAAAAATAGTTTTAAATCTCTTAATCCAGTAATCAACTCCAGAATATGAAATAACAGTAGAAATTAAATATACATCAAAAACCAATATTTTAAATTCTGTGATTTGATTCCATAAGCAGATTAGTGATGTGAAATGATGATTTTTAGCATAAGTTATATGATTTTAAAGTGTGTGGATGATGTGATATTCTGGGTTGATCAGAATTCGAATGTTCGTCAATTTAAGACGAACGGAGGAAATGATGGGGGCGAGACCAAAGCTGGAGGTGGTTGGTGATCTGGTGGTCACGTGAAAAATAGTGAGGGTTTTTAATGATGACCGTGGTGGCCAGGATGGGGCGAATTAGGGTTTGTCGACTCGATTTGGGTGTGTTGGTTGCTGAGCTTCGTGTGGCGTCGGTGGATCATCGGAGATGATCGCATGCGGAGGTTTAGAAGCAGAATGTCGAGGCGCAGCTATGGACGAGGTATCTGGGCCTCTGATCGCTTAGGGCAGTGGCGCGAGGCGTTTGCATGACGATCAAAATTTTTTCAGTGTGGACCAAAGGGCTTGTTTGCGAATTCGTAGTAGTTACTGGTGTCTAGGTTGTTGGGGTGACTCAGAGGAAGATGGGTGATCTGTATATGATCGGAGCATCGGTTGGAAGTGATCACGTAGATTGTGCACGTGCACGAGTATCTCCATTTACCTGTGTAGTTTTGGGGATCGAAGAAGAAGATGAAGTCACTTGGGTTAAACGCGAGGTTGATTCGTGATTTGCTCGAAGTAAAGGGAGTTCGCGAGTTTCTCGGGTTTGTACTCGAGAATTTTGAACATCGGCTCGGGTTATTTGAATTGCAGTAGGGTATTAAAATTTAAAATGAGTATTTAACAAAGTTTAAACAATACAAATGTTTAAATCAAGTTTTTGGAGGTAAACAAAGTTTAAATTGAAATGGTAAATTTAATCTGGTTTCAAGATATATTAACTATGTTTTAAAAGCCAAAATGAATTTTTAAACAGGTTTAATTTTTGAGTTAAATGTTTAAAATATTAATTTGTCCTTAAAGTAATATATGCTAGGTTAATTCTATGATTAATTTCTAAATGCTTTTCAAATAAAATTTGATGATAAACTAATTAAGGTAAGGGATTATCTTTTGAATTAATTTAAAGTCTTAAGTGATTAATAGATAAATTACTTAATTTAAGTTATTAGAAATAATTATTTAATGTAAGAAAATTTTAAGGAACAATTACTTAATTTAGGATTGATTAATCTAAGTAATCAAAGGTTAATTAATTTCAAATCAATTAATCATCCCTTAATTACCTTTTAATTGTATTCAGGTAATTATCCTTAACCACTTATAGTAATTAAGATATGAGAAAGACAAGTGTCAATCTTTTAATTTCTATTTTCTTTTATTTTTAAGAAATTATTTTCAGCCTACATATGCATGTTTTCCTCATCTTCATTTCTTTTCTAACTTTCATTTTCAAAAGAAAATCTGAAATCAACATTTCTCAAAACCAAATTCCTCAAACAAAGATCTGTAATGCATTTTTCAAATCAAACTAAAGCCTGCAACATTTCTTCAAATTCTATAATCCACTATCAAAATCAAAAGACTGCAATTTCTTTAATCTGGAATCAAGTCTGTAGCCTGCATCTTTTCGAAATCTGGAAACAAGCAATAACCTGGAATCTAAAGCATTATCTCAACAAGATAAATGGCATGCAATGCAAGTTTCCAGCAAACAATTCAAGTTTCAAATCAAAGCCCAGAAGTTAAGGCATTTCAGTTTTAAGAGATTCAAAAGCTTTTCAAAACATATCTGGAAGCTCTGTCTTCTTCAAATTAAGTGAGTAACTTTTAAACTTAAAGTAAAATAGTGTTGCATGTTGAATCTCTGTCATATATATGTATGTATTGATGTATGAATATAAGTGCATTTTCCTGTTTATATATATGGATGAATTGTGTGCATATGTGACTATGCTCTGTTATTTCTATTGTTTACCAGACTCTATTCCATCTAAAAGTTTGAACCACTTGATCTAGTTTTGTTAGGATTAAATATACAAACAAAAATTGTTGTTTTATCATAGACTATGGCTTTAAAATTTAATTAAGTCAAATCTTAAGCCCGAGTGTCTCTGAAAGCTTAAAACATCAATGCATGTTAAAAGAAAGTAAAATTCAAACTTTTTAATTTATAAATTCAGAGTTATAAATTAAACACTTTAACTAAAACATGATTTTTAAAATAAGAATCATAATTTTTAGTTTGGAAATAAAAGTGTAGCTCTGTGATGAATTATAAAGGGGATTTTGGGTAATTCAGTTGATCTAGATGGATTGGTATGTTGAAATCTTCAGTAAGGATAGTGGGATGATCGTAGATTCAAGGAAAATTTGTAGAATTTGAATTAAAGCACCAAGGAAGAAATGATTTAGAATTAAAGATTATAACCCTAGTTTTAACTAGGTTAGAAAAATCAATCGTCACCACGTCTCTGATGAATCGAGTTCAATAGAACTCTGGGAAATTGTAGTCGTGACATGGATGAACTCGTCGCCGAAGTCGCTAGCGTTCTGGTGATCAGTAGTGGAAGAACGAGGAGATGTTGACAGGCTTTGGAAGTTGTAGTATGTGGTTCCAGGTTTGGTTTTATGCTCGAGTTTGATCTCGACTTCGTTTCGTTGCTCGAGTGATGGGATTCTGGTAGGTGGATGAACGTCGACTGGTGGGAAATGTCGTCGATGGCCGGAGTTGAAGAGGATGACCGTGCACGTGCACGAGATCGTGGGTGTATCTCTGGTGAAGTCTGGGATTTACAGGGGAGGCTATTCGAGATTCTCTCGAGTTTGTTCGTGTGTGACTCGGAGTTTTTGAATGGGCGACTCGAAGTTTTTTTTTTGAGTGGTCTCGGGTAAAAAAAAAAGTGTTGCCAGGTTTTAAAATCTGTTTGTTTAAATTTAAACCTGAATTTAAATTGTGAAGTAATATTTGAACAAGAATTGAAATCACCCACTGAGAGCAAGATAGATCCCTGTCTAGAGGTCCCTTTTCTTTTATACGGCTTAGTGTGTGGTTGGTCGCGCCAACTACGGGGTTATCTTGTTCGGAATTATCCAGTAAGGGATGGTTCCGGCTTTGTGTTGCAGGGGAGCGGGCGTACTCCTCGGTACGGTGATCTAGGCCACGTACTGTGACGGGCGGTACCCCAGTAGCCCTGCCATTGTATGGAAACCCATTCTTCCTACGTGCCCTTACGGTTTTGATTGTATAACCCACTTTGTGGCTAGTATGCTGGAATTTAATAATGTAACAATTTCAGCTATTTCATATTTATTTGAAAACCCTAGACCCTATTATAATATAATCAGATTTCCTATCAAATGTTTTGGTTAGCGTAAGGTAAAAACTTACCCATGTTTATTTGTGGGGAGTCTTACGTGATACCTTTTCTTTCAAAAGGTTTTGAAGTTAAGCAAGTTTAACCTGTTACTCACACCAGACCCATGTCTGACCCAAGTTGTTTATTTCTGTTTTATAAACTCTTGGGTACTCAAATTTTTACGAGTAGCCAAGGGATTCAGGTTTAGCTTTGACGAATTGTGGAGGAGCAATGGAGCAGGAGGCTTCAGCGTTGTAGATATATATAGTAGTTCCGCTGTGTCTGTATCTCTGTAGTGTATTGAGTTGTAATGTCTAGACAGATGTTTATAACTGTCTAGTAAGTGATGTATATGGTGTAACTCTGTAAATTGTTGTAAACTATGTAATAGTTTATGTTATTAATATAATTTATTCGTTCCGCTGTGAGATCGTTGTTGTTGTTTCTTTCTTTCTTCTCTTCTTTTCTATTTTCTACCCCTTTCTTTCTTCATAATGATGCGACTTTCTGGGCATAGGAAGTCGGGTCGTTACAGTGGTATCAGAGCATAGGTTGAGATAATACCTAGGCTCTGAAGTGGTGTCTATCTTGAGAGCGCGTAATTGTTAGTTATATAAAAAAATGATTTTATATTGTGTTAATTGATCGGTTGAGTGGTATATGGATTCTGGTCAATACGAGTAGCTAACGTTATTGATAGGGATCTCTAAACACTTGAACCAGGTCAACGGACACAATATTGTTTTAAAGAGGTAAATGAAATAATTTTACCCAGAAATAATTTCTATATAAAAAGTACCATTTTAAATATATATATATATATATATTTCTACCTATTTGTTGGGTTACCTGTTCGGGTTTTCCAATATAAGATATAAAGGTAGATAGGGTGGTGGTGTGTGTAACACGACTACCAATGGTAGGACTTTGAATGTTTGAGGTTGGAAGTGTATCTGTCGAAACTGTAGATCTAATATCGTCTCGAGTAAGCTTTGCAGTTGTGTAAGGATTTCACCGATCTCTGAAGGAAACCTGTTAAGGTTCGGAGTCAATCTTTGAAGTTGGATGAGTGGAGTTTGGATCTGTTGGTTAGGAAGGAGCCAGTGATGGTATCTTGATACCTCAGGAAGTAGTAGCTGCATGATGAGATGCAGTGACTATGGATTCTTTCCGAAGATGTTTTCTTTTTGGAGCGAGTTTAAGGAAGAATGTCTGTTTCGGTGTTGTGGCTGAGTTCAGCAAAGTATTTGGGTCCGAGTTTCTCGAAGAGCTTTGGATAGGAAGACTTTGGCATCTGTGTCAGCAGTGCAGCTCGGAGTGTTCTGTGTGTTGGCAGGTAGTTTTCTGGCTGAGCTGTTTTCCTTGAGAAGGAGTTCAGAAGCAGTAGAGGGGATCCATTTCTTCGATGGATTGGATAGATGAGCGTAAGCTGTTCTGTTTGGTAAAGAGAAAACAGTTTTCTTTGGAAATTAGGCTGGGTTGATCGCAAAAGTGACTTGCGATTGCTGAGTGTTCTCTTAGGTTATCAGAGTTTTTCCGGATGTCTTCCGGGAAGTCAGAGTTTTGTCCGCATCTGGAGATTTAGTTTTCGTATAAGATTCCAGGATTGGTACCGGTGGTTCAGCTTAGTAAGAATGGTTCCTTGAGATGGAGTTTGGTGAAGTAGCTCAGGTTTTGATGGAGTATCTGAGTTCTCTTTATGGATCTGTGAACCACATTTCTGGGATGTGTTGTCTAGTCTGTGCTCGTGTTCTTCATCAGCATTTTCTTCTACTTCGGATCAGAGTTGTACAGCGGAAGCAGTTTGGCAAGTGCTCCTGTTTGTCCTTTCTGGATTGAAGGAGTAAGTTCTGTCTTCTATTGTTTGAGGAGTAGAGTTTGTTCTTGGTTTTGGTTGATCTTGGAAAGATCATTGTGTTGGGTTGTTTGGTCTAGTTTGTTTCTAGAGACATCAACAAAGGTTGAGCTGATCAAGAGGGTTGTAGGCAGCCCAGGATCGTCAGAAGAGTTTTGTGGATAAGAGACGAAGGAATTTGGATTTCGAAGATGGAATTTGATTTTGGATAAGTTTTCTTCGATCGAAGGAGCTATAAGATTTGTTAAGACTGGGAAGTCAGCTCCGAGATATTTTGGATCTCTTCTGTGTTCTGATTTGGATAAGAACTTGGTCTACAAGGTTGAATGGTGAATTTGGATAACTGAGATTCAATGTGTTTCATGTATCTCTGAGGGAGTACGTGTACGATCTATCTCTGGTTATGGAACCAGCAGTTCAGGAGGTTTGGTTGTGAGTCAAACTCGTCTGTAGTCTGATATCCTCTTTTAGTTTTGTAGATCTAGATGAGTAGAAGCTCCGTAGCTTAGTAGTATTGATTGTTTGGATTCTATAGAGCGAGTATTCCAGTATTTATACTTGGAAACTCTAGGAAATTCAATCCAGAATTTTGTCTGGATAGTTAAATTTGTTTATTTGGATGAATTGATTGCTATGGTTGTTAGCATATGGTTGATAATATATGATTGTGTTTTAAAATTAAAATATTTAATGAGATTATTAAATTATCTTTGTTTTTAATTTCGGGGACGAAATTCTTTTAAGGGGGGAGGAATGTGATATCCCGGAATTTTTGGCAATATCAATTTAATAATTTGTATTAAAAATTAAATTGGTTTGATAATTTTTTATCAATAAGATTTGAATTGGTTTAATAATCTTCTTTTATAAATATTTAATTGGTAAATGTTTATCTTTTAAAAGCTAATTAAATTGTTTTCTATTTATAATGTATATATAATTGTATATATTGTAAATAGAGAAGCTTTGGATCGAATTTAACAAAATAAAACATAATTTTCAAATTTTAATATATTTTGGTAATTTGGAAATTTGATTTTATATTAAGTTTTTAAAAGGCTATGTAATAATATATGGTTTTAAATTGGTAAGTGTAAATTGTTTAAATTGATTTTTAAATTGTATTTAAAAATTGAATTAAATTAATATTTGGATTTTAAAAGTATGACATAAATGATTTTGTATAAATATAGTTTGTTTTATTCTATTTCTTTATAAAGAATTATTATTTATATAAATTTGAATAAGTATATAGTTATTAGGAATTTATTAATAAAAGCTTTATTCACTTTTATAATTATTTTGCATGTAAAGTTACAAATGTAAGCTAATAAATCAATCTAAGCATATGTGTTAATTAATGAACAAAGGTATATGACAAGTGTTCATCTTTAAAACAAGTGGCATTTTTAGATTTTATTTTATTTTATTTTTATTAAATGATTTTCAGCCTAAATACATATACTTCTCTTTATCTATTTCTTTTTCAAATTCAAAGGCTAAGAAGCTAAAACCCTGTACAAATTTCTCAACAAAATCAGTAATCAATCCTTCCACAATCTGAAATCAATTTCCACAAACCAGAATTTATCAAACAATAAACTGCATATCATTTCTTCAACCAAAACCAGAACATCTTCTTCAAACCTGAGATGGAAATCAAAAGCCTGCAAGCATTTTCATCTCTGTTTTGAATCTGAGTCATCTTCAACAAATTTCAATAGCAAGTTAATCAAGTTTCAGTAGCATGCATGCAAGATTCAGTAACAATCATTCAAGTTTTAAATCAAATAAGCAAAGGCACTCAAAGTTTTAAAGTTTTCAAAAGCTGTTTCAAATATAAAGCTCTGTTCTTCATTTGAAATGGTGAGTAAACCTTTTCTTTAAAAACAGTTTTTTTTTACCTATGTTTATATTAATGTATGTGAGTAACTTCACTTTTAAAAAATTTAAGTAGGTAAATTTGGTTGCATGCTATTTAATTTGAAATGAATATATTATGAAATCTGCTGTGAATATATATATGAATATATATGTGTGCATGCTTGTTTACTTGTAGCATTTCTGTTTCTTTGATTTCAAGCTTCTGTTTGATTTAAAAAACCATTATCTCTTGATTTAATCTTGGTTTGGATTTAAGACTTAAACAAAATATAACAATGTTCTCTGTTTCTTCATGACTGGTGAATAAACCCTTCTTTAAAAACAGTTTTGTCTATGTTTATATCTGATGAATGAAATGATCCTTTGTAAAAAGGTAGTGAATGAAGTTTGCAAGTGTGATATGAATGTAGATGTATGTATATATTGTGTTATGCTAAGGATTATCTGTATATATATTCATATATATAGGACTCTGTTGTTTTTAACAGGATCCAGATTTTTCTTAAAATCTTTATCTTCTCATATAAATAATTTTAGGCTATGATTTATAAATAAAATTTGTTCATAGCAATGTTATACAAATCCTAAAAATAGTTTTAAATCTCTTAATCCAGTAATCAACTCCAGAATATGAAATAACAGTAGAAATTAAATATACATCAAAAACCAATATTTTAAATTCTGTGATTTGATTCCATAAGCAGATTAGTGATGTGAAATGATGATTTTTAGCATAAGTTATATGATTTTAAAGTGTGTGGATGATGTGATATTCTGGGTTGATCAGAATTCGAATGTTCGTCAATTTAAGACGAACGGAGGAAATGATGGGGGCGAGACCAAAGCTGGAGGTGGTTGGTGATCTGGTGGTCACGTGAAAAATAGTGAGGGTTTTTAATGATGACCGTGGTGGCCAGGATGGGGCGAATTAGGGTTCGTCGACTCGATTTGGGTGTGTTGGTTGCTGAGCTTCGTGTGGCGTCGGTGGATCATCGGAGATGATCGCATGCGGAGGTTTAGAAGCAGAATGTCGAGGCGCAGCTATGGACGAGGTATCTGGGCCTCTGATCGCTTAGGGCAGTGGCGCGAGGCGTTTGCATGACGATCAAAATTTTTTCAGTGTGGACCAAAGGGCTTGTTTGCGAATTCGTAGTAGTTACTGGTGTCTAGGTTGTTGGGGTGACTCAGAGGAAGATGGGTGATCTGTATATGATCGGAGCATCGGCTGGAAGTGATCACGTAGATTGTGCACGTGCACGAGTATCTCCATTTACCTGTGTAGTTTTGGGGATCGAAGAAGAAGATGAAGTCACTTGGGTTAAACGCGAGGTTGATTCGTGATTTGCTCGAAGTAAAGGGAGTTCGCGAGTTTCTCGGGTTTGTACTCGAGAATTTTGAACATCGGCTCGGGTTATTTGAATTGCAGTAGGGTATTAAAATTTAAAATGAGTATTTAACAAAGTTTAAACAATACAAATGTTTAAATCAAGTTTTTGGAGGTAAACAAAGTTTAAATTGAAATGGTAAATTTAATCTGGTTTCAAGATATATTAACTATGTTTTAAAAGCCAAAATGAATTTTTAAACAGGTTTAATTTTTGAGTTAAATGTTTAAAATATTAATTTGTCCTTAAAGTAATATATGCTAGGTTAATTCTATGATTAATTTCTAAATGCTTTTCAAATAAAATTTGATGATAAACTAATTAAGGTAAGGGATTATCTTTTGAATTAATTTAAAGTCTTAAGTGATTAATAGATAAATTACTTAATTTAAGTTATTAGAAATAATTATTTAATGTAAGAAAATTTTAAGGAACAATTACTTAATTTAGGATTGATTAATCTAAGTAATCAAAGGTTAATTAATTAAGAAATAATTAATTAATGGATGTAATTAGAAATTAATTACTTAATATTAAAAAGGATTTTTTAAGGGTAATTACTTTTTTTTTTTTTTTTTGAGATCATGGGGAACCTTAAGATCATGGTATTCATTGATACTCATTTAAGTAAACCCCACGCCGTGTGTCTACCCCGCTTTTATATAGTCGTCGCTCACGGATGCGTAACGTTGAAACTCCCACTGATGGTTTGGCGCTGGGATTCGAACCTGCCCGGACACAGTCCTTTGGTTCCCATCTCCCAACTCCCAAACCAACCGAGCTACGAACGGCGGGTTTTAAGGGTAATTACTTAATGAAGTAATTAAAGAAATTAATTACTTAATGTAATTAATTAAGTTAATGTGGTTAATTTAAGTTAATTAATTAGTTAATTGATTAAAAATAATTATTTGGTGATGGATTAAGTATAATTACTTAAATATAATTAATGAAGTGTAATTATTTAGGGAAGTAATTAAAGGTAATTACTGGATGTAATTAATTAAAGGAGATTTAATAATGAAAGTAATTTGGATTAAATTACTTTGTAATTAATCAAGGGATTAATTCAAGATAATTAATTAAGGAGTAATTAATTTATGTAATTAAGTAATTAAGGGTAGTTAACTACTGAATAAGATTAATCAAAGGTGATTAATAAATGTGACTAATTAAAGATTAATTATTAAATGTAATTAATTTAAATAGGATAATTAATTAAGAGTAACTAGGATCATTAATTAATATAATTAATGATGTAATTAAGAGTTGATTAATTTAAACTAATTAATCAAAAATAAGTGATTAAAGTAATTAATTAATTGTAATTAATTAAGGATTAATGTAATAAGTATAGTTAATTAATAAATGAAGTAATTAAAGATTAATTACTGTAATGGTTTAAGATAATTAATTTGTGAAATTAATTAAGGATTAATTACTTAAAGTAATTAAAGGATAATTAATCAGGAATGATTAATTAATTGGTTTAATTAATAATTAAGTAAGCAGGATTTATAGAATGAAGTAATTAGTTTAATTCACTTTAAATTAATTAGATGATATAAATCATTGCTTAAGGATGGATGAATGAGATTTAATGTATTTCATTGTTTGATATCTCTGATGAGATATGATTGATATATGATATGGATGTTTGGTTGAATTATAATGATAATGTGAATTATCTGTTTGGGATGATAATGTAGATTATCTATTGAATTATCTATCTTTGTGTATATAGATAAGAATTGAATTGTTTTAACCTTAAAACAACTTGGCCCTTAAAAGATACGTTTTGGATTTCGATGAGACCGGGATCGGGTTTCCGTATACCGGGATTCCAGGTCTGGAGACCCGAATACCACATCGATCCAAATTAACGATAGGTCGTGAATCTCAAGTGAAGATGAAGTTTCAGAGTGCAAGGGTTATTGTCGTTAACTCTGAGGGTGATTCCAAAACGAGTGTAACGAAATAATGCCTTCGGTTTCGTTCGAACCCGGAACGAACTTGTATGGATTGAATGCTTTCAGAACATCGTCAGGTGGACGATGAGCATTCTAAGTGATATGTTCTGATTAAAGGTAATCGTAAACCTCAAGCCTCATCAACCGGGAATGGCTAAAACAGGGGAGGTGCAGCAAGGTTTCGTGGGTAGCACCCACTGAGAGCAAGATAGATCCCTGTCTAGAGGTCCCTTTTCTTTTATACGGCTTAGTGTGTGGTTGGTCGCGCCAACTACGGGGTTATCTTGTTCGGAATTATCCAATAAGGGATGGTTCCGGCTTTGTGTTGTAGGGGAGCGGGCGTACTCCTCGGTACGGTGATCTAGGCCACGTACTGTGACGGGCGGTACCCCAGTAGCCCTGCCATTGTATGGAAACCCATTCTTCCTACGTGCCCTTACGGTTTTGATTGTATAACCCACTTTGTGGCTAGTATGCTGGAATTTAATAATGTAACAATTTCAGCTATTTCATATTTATTTGAAAACCCTAGACCCTATTATAATATAATCAGATTTCCTATCAAATGTTTTGGTTAGCGTAAGGTAAAAACTTACCCATGTTTATTTGTGGGGAGTCTTACGTGATACCTTTTCTTTCAAAAGGTTTTGAAGTTAAGCAAGTTTAACCTGTTACTCACACCAGACCCATGTCTGACCCAAGTTGTTTATTTCTGTTTTATAAACTCTTGGGTACTCAAATTTTTACGAGTAGCCAAGGGATTCAGGTTTAGCTTTGACGAATTGTGGAGGAGCAATGGAGCAGGAGGCTTCAGCGTTGTAGATATATATAGTAGTTCCGCTGTGTCTGTATCTCTGTAGTGTATTGAGTTGTAATGTCTAGACAGATGTTTATAACTGTCTAGTAAGTGATGTATATGGTGTAACTCTGTAAATTGTTGTAAACTATGTAATAGTTTATGTTATTAATATAATTTATTCGTTCCGCTGTGAGATCGTTGTTGTTGTTTCTTTCTTTCTTCTCTTCTTTTCTATTTTCTACCCCTTTCTTTCTTCATAATGATGCGACTTTCTGGGCATAGGAAGTCGGGTCGTTACAAAAATAAATCAATTAAAATGCTTTGATAAATTTAAAACAATGTTAATCATCCTAAAAGATAATTAATATAATTATTTTATAAATTTAAAACCACATTGATTATCTCAAGAGACAATTAATCAAAATTGTAACTCCTTTAATAAATCAATTAATTAACTTTAAACACCTTTATTAAATTAGTTAACTAACTTTAGTCGCTTTTATTAAATCAGTTAATTAACTTTAAACATCATTAATAAGTTTATTAATTAACTTTATTATAGTTCATTAATATGGTCCAAAATAAAAATACAACAAAATACAAAAAAAAAAATAACTCCCCAGTCCACAATAACCGATCAATCCATCTAAGCCAGAACCTACTAAGAAACTATACAAAAAGAGTAAGTACAAAACATATATATGTATATAAATATATGCAAATATATATTTACACACACACACACACACATATATATATATAGAATTAAAATATACTAATCTAAAAATATATGATATAGGACAATCAACATTTATAATTAACACTATGCAATGAACAATAAAGAGCATATTTGAAACATATTTCATAATGAGCATAGTAATATTAGTTTAAACTAGGCTCATATTTAACACACCAATTAACCTTAGTATAATTTATATACATTATTACAAGTATATATGCACGTCCAGGTGGACCTGCATTTACAACGTTAACACCTTTAATATCCTGTAGTGTTTATCAGGGGATTTAAACAGTATTAGAAAAGTAACGAAAAACTAAAGGGTAATACTCTGCATCCTTCAAAATTTCAAGAACCGAATAAAATCAATTTTAACACTGGTCACGTTGAATTCAGTATCCGTGGTTTTAAACATTCATGGAGGTTAGGCCTAGTTGAAAACATAGCTACTAAAATTAAATAATTTTACAACATATGTCGTGGTTACAAAATTTCTTTCCAGCTTAAGCAATATATCTCCTCTTCGAAACTAATGATCACAACCCCATCAATTTATTTATGGCTAATTCAACTAATAAAACATCCCAAACCATTTAAATATAGAAACTACTGGATTTTAACATAGAATACAAAGACATTATTGAGCTTCATCCCACTAAAACCAAAGTGTTACGGCATGCGTTTTGCGCGTGAATTGTTTTCCTTATTAGTTGTATATGTTTAAATTAGTAAAAAAATGATTCTTTATTTTCCAGTGATATTAAAATTTGAATATTTGTAAAGAAGTATTTTGAATTTGTAAAGGAATTTTAATTTTATATCCCATTTTTAGAAGCGTTGATTATCAAAGCTTAAAATAGCAACCAAAGGCAAAGGCATCAGATAATAAGCACACCTCAAGACCTCAATGTAATATTGCACATAACAAAGACTGTCAAGACAATATCGGGAAAAAAAAGTTCACATCCAAGCTCTAATTAGTGTTACATTCAACAAATAAAAAACCAAAATCCTCTTAAACCCCTCTTAATGTACAAACAATTAATAAACCAAGTAGACTTTGCGATTTCAAATGTTCGGACAAAGCATGTCGACTATGTTGGCTCTTCAAATGCAAATACCAAAAATTTCAAATGCAGCTTCTATGTATAATGCTGCTCGGTACTGTAGATAATTCAAGTAAGCAGTCATTGCTCGAAAGAGCCATTATCATCTTCATTATCTTCAAAAACTGGAATTTGAGGAAGGAACTCTTCTATGAACAATATGAATATGACAATATTCATATACATTTACAATTTGAGGTTTGCTTGCTTTCTTCTTATACATCAACAGTCCAATCCCTTCAATCACATCCACCACAATTCCAGCAACCAACACGTCTCCAGTCTGGCCTAGTATTGTAGCAAGCGCATTCGCAGTGTAGAAACCCAGCAGCAGTAGAAATATCTTTGCTGGGAAGTTTTTTCTTGTAGAGTTTAATTTATCCAGCAACTGTTTTCCTGCTGCTCTTACTATGATCCCCAATCTTGTTCTGCATACACCTCTATTTTCTTCGCTGGAGTTATCTTGGCTTCCATTGTTGTTGGAAGCTCCACTTGTGTTTAATGCAAATTGTGTTCTCCATTTACTTCGTCCACCTTCATAACTGTTGGTTCAACCATTAATTGTTACCATAAGGGAAAATATAAACGTATAAAAATATAAATTAGTCTTGGTATAGCATTAAATCCATAGTGTTTCCTAAAAGGAAAAAAAACATTTTAAGGTCTATTTTGTCTTGAAATGCGACCACTCTCAGATGGCGATGAATACCATTTTTGAACAAAAATTAACTTCTATAGGAGTGACAGATGTTGATTCCAACATATATATTTTAATTAGCATATATACTTTAATTAGCATCGTTGACGCCAAAAATCTTTGGATCGTGCGATTTGAATCCCATTTTAAATTGAATCTCTTATATTTAGATTTGATTCTAAAAGAGCGATTCTAACTCGATTAAAAATCACAACTGAAAAAAACTTGTCTCTTATATTTTAAATTGTTTAAATAACTGCCACATAATAATATGAACTAATTTAGCTATGAAGATTCACTGTATATGTTATACAATCTTTGTTCTATGAACAATCTTGAAATATAAAAGGTAAGTAAGAATTGATTATGAGTATGTACCTTCATTGTTGATTCCAACATATCTTGATAATCAAGGCTTGCATCTGAAGATGTTATTTCATCCACAGTATAAGGAATATAAAACATAGATGAGGAATAGTTAGTGTAATATTTAGACATACGTCATTTCTACAAAGAGGTATGTTAACCTCTATGCAACTGTTTCTAAATACAGTGCCTCCTTCGGTAAAAAAATGTACTATAATCTACCATACTGAATCAAACTATTTAAATGATTATGGTGATCTGCAACGTTTCTAAGACAAAAAGTATGAAAAACTGTCACTGTCTTGCTATTATTTGGAAAAAAACTCTAGTTTTTCTGGTCATTTTTAAAACCCAATATAAGTCCCCTAATGTACTTAAACTATGTATGAACATAAAAATGTAACGTAGTTAAACTATATTTATATATTATGTATATTCTATTAAGTAAATAATCCAATAACCTATGAACCTAAACAAACCTTACATCACATCTCTCAAGCGCAAGTTAAAAAGCATAGACAGGTTGAAGACTAATTCATGTGACACATAATGAAGCCCTAACCTACAAATAAACAACAACATTAGTTATTAAAGCTTAATATAGTGTGAACATTGTAAAAATAACTTAAGACAAATATTACCATCTAACTATAAGTCAAATCAAATCAGATCAATTTTCCAATAAAACCCAAAAAACTGAGTTCTAAAGCCGATATTTTTGTTAAACAAATATATATATTTTTTCTTTTGAAAACCTCGAATAGTTCCCAATCAAAGAATAAAGGTGCCAGTAAATAGGTTACGACCATAAAGAAATCAATAAAAGATAATGAATGAATAAAGTAGGAAAATATAATAAATTTTCAAACTGAGGGCGATAATAAATGTTACTTCTTAGCTTACATATTAATTTATACAGATATCAATTTACAAAAATTAATGGCGATGTTTTTGATTAGTTAACATATTATGTCATATATGTTGTAAATTGCAAAACGTGCTAGTTGTACAAATTAATGCCAACTTTTGTAGCGAGTTACAGCAATGAGACCCAATTTATGTAGCTAAAGAATTTAATTTATGTAGCTAAAGAATTAGTCATAGTTTTGAGGAGTGTATCAAATTCGTCTAATGCCATCTCTAAAATACTTACAGCAATGCTGATTAAGAAGAGTTAACTGATTTGCTGTAAGTAATGGTAGATATATAGTAAGAATAAAATCATATCAATTATGAAAAGCAGACTAAGATTATTTGCTGTAAGTAATGGATTAAAAGACGCGTACCGCAATGGTTGATGACATGTCCAGAATTTCTCCATTGCATATACTATAGATTCAAAAGGCACGGAAAATCCTAGAAGCTGTGGAAATATTTAAACGAAATTTCTCTATTCCATATATTATAGATTCACCTGTAGGTAGCGTAAAAGAAGAGGTAAATACAATGAGGATGTACCTTGGAAAGTTGATGATGTATGTAGATGAAGATCAAATTAAGTACCTTTATTCCTAGCCAGTCAGTAGAACATCTTTGTAGACAACATTTTTAGTGAAAGTTCCGGTTCGTCCAACAATATGTCCCTTTTCTACCAACACCTTGGTATTAACACTTGAAACTCCTCGTGAAAGTGCCACATATAGTTGTCCATGACCAAATACATGCTCAGGTAGAAAAATACTGGTATTTTTTATCGTTTGCCCTTATGCCTTATTTATAGTGAAGGCAAAACACAAACGAATTGGAAATTGTTTCCGTATTAACACAAATGGTAAATTCAAATTTTCATGTGGCTTTAGTGGGATTCTTGGAATGAAAACTCTAGTACCAACATAATGTTCGGTGATGATTTCTACATCAATGCAATTCTTATTGAGTTGTTTACATATAAGCCTCGTTCCATTGCATAATCCAATTTTCGGATTCAATTTTCTTAACAAAATTATCGGTGCTCCAAGCTTCAATTTTAAACAATGTGGAGGTAGCCCACCAGGAGTGATTGAGTTTAGAAATTCTTGTTGGTATAAATTGCGAGCATCATCTTCTACTGCATCATATGAATAGTAAATGATTTCATTTCCAGGAAATATATTGAGTACATGTTCATTGAGCTTGTCGACATATTCATTTAGTGTAATTAATGCTCTATTAACTATGTACTCTTTATCGAATGCATTTTTTGATAATGTTTTGTAATTAAATAGTAGCAAAGACGCAAGACACCATGTAAGGTCGTTGTATAAAATCTCATATAGATCGCAAAGCTTGCTAACTACTATTATCCTAAGAATCATAAATACAGTCTATGATAAACTAAAAGTTAGATGATTAGCTAGATAAGAGTAATGGAATCAACAATGATTTTTATTTACATAAAATGGATGACACTAACCAATTTGCAAACTATGGACCTCGATTGTACTTCTAGTGTACTTCAAGTGTACTTCGTTGTTTCATGGGCCTATGGCCATTCCCAAATCTGCTGTTTCTGCACAAATATGAAAGCAATTTATCTTGGATTTGCACTATTTAAATAGGTGTAATATATAAACTTAACATTACCAAAAGCTTTAAAACAGAAGGTGAAATGAATTTATACTTGTGCATTTCATGCATATTACCCTTCTAGTAAAATGTTTACCATCATAGAAACTATATTTTAGTCATAAAACCAAATCATGAACACATGGTAATTTCAAATTAACCAAACGCTTATGGAAAATAGTAAAAGCAACATGAAAAATAAAAGTTAGCAAAAGACACTTTCATGTAGGACTCAAAATAAATGATAATTAAAACAGCTAGGATAAATACACCTACATCAATGATTGAGCAGCTTGAACTTTATTTAATGCTATCTGTTAGAAGCTAGGGTTAGCTCAATGACATAAACCAAGCTTTTTATTGACGTATCCAAATAAACAATATGATTTGAAAATTTTGCATTATGGGATCATTAGTTTGCATACTGGTTTATAATGGTTTCATTTTAGCATTGTCATGCAAAAATAAAAATAAAGTATAGTAATAGGCCATGCTTTTCAAATTGCTGTTATCTTTCCCTTAAAGGCTGCTTTGATTGTTCCCAGTTGCAGTATAGCTTCTACTAACAGCAGTGGAATGGTTTACAAAATTTGAGTGGGTATTGTTCTATTTGTTGGAATTAAAATATTTGGGGAGATGGCTATTAGTTGGAAGTTACTTTCTGAATGCAACATATTATTTGGTTTTTTCTATTTTGTGCATGGTTTAGTATGAAGCTTTTCTATTGCCAATCTTTATGTTGCTATCTAGGCTCCTATCCTAGATCAGAAGAACGCTTTTCAATTAAAAGGCACTTGGTTAATTATAGCAATTTTGCTACTACAAAAAAAATGCTAGATGTGCAAATATGCTAGACAAAAAATTAAGCGAACATTATAAATTAGACCCTCTCTTTTAAACTACCCCTTATCCCGAATCTATCTTACGGTACTGCCTTCCATCTCGGATGTCCTTTTCCTATGGACTCGTATTCACTTGTTTCTTGTCAATAATAGAATTATATAGGAGATATGGCCGAGCGGTTGAAGATATATATACCATAATAATTCCAACCTTTACTGTTACTAAATATAGATATTTGATGCTGCATTTGTTTAATGGTTGATAAAAATGTGGACCATTGTTGCCTTATCTTTGATCTTTTGCTTGATAGTTGGTAGGTGAATCAATTGAGAAGATATCCATAAATTATTTGTATTATTAGGCATGCTCCAATACACAACATTAGATGCACAACTATTTGCAGCTTAATGGTAAAGTAAATAACTCTCATATAAATATTGCTGTAGCAATAAGGAAAAATAAAGTAGCAATTTTACCTTGTTACTTGTTAACTTTTTGACCTCATCAATGTATCTCATTTAGCTTGCTCCTTTCGTTGCAGAGTCTGAAATATCCAACATTAGATTCAATAGTGAAAAAAAATCAAGAAATAAAAAATTAATAAATTAGTGTTGCTTATGCAACAACTAAATGTATCCATCATGCATTTAGAAAGGACTATAAGAAAATGCTTTCATTGTTTTACTATTTTCCAACATTCAAACTAATATATGTGGTTATACTAATCCAAATTAACTTGTCCACTATCAGTACAAACATATCTAGTGTCACTAACATAAAATAATGGAAACACATGAAATGACTATGGAATTTATATTTCTGTTGATAAAATAAAAACATAGAGTGATAGAGAATTTAAATTCAATAAAAGGAGAAGAAGCATAAAACAGACATAAAATTCAACCTCAATCATACAAACAAAATCAATGATTTTGTAATTATGATATATTAATTACTTTTTTTTCCAAATGAAGCAACCATGAAGGACGACAGTTTTAATACTAAAAATGAGACATGTTATGCTTATCACAATTTCTATAGGAAGTTGATAAAAGAAAAAGAGAAGATGCAAAGTCTACATGGTCCCACATAATTTTTTATCTCCGTACGGTATTGTGGTAAGTCTAGCATTTTTGTATTCCAAATACTTTTTGTATACAATGTGGCTAACTATTCTAAATGCACTTTAGTTGCAAACCTGGATAAACACATATCTGCAGTATAATCAAGGAAATATAGGTAGTTTGAGAAAGAAATTTTATCACTGCAAACCTGACTAAATTTAAGCTAGTTAAAAATTTGACGAATGAGTTTTTACAACGAATATGCTATTTTATTAAAAAATTATATGGATTCAGTGTTGTTGTTCTTAACAACTTTTATTACATGGATTAAAAATAAGATGTAAAAACTATCTTCGACAACGTAGATTCACAAATCGGATCTAAACAAAAATCGCATTGGGAAATTGTGTGCAACATTCACAAATAGATCAATCAGGAAAGAAAAAAAGAGTAACGATGTTCAAAGTTGAAGCAAATCAAAATATGTAAACATTTAAATTAAAATATATACATCATGAAAGTTTGTACCTTCGACGAAAACAAAAGATGACAATAGGCATGTGATATCTCTGGCGACCTATCCAGTTTTCTGTCCGCAATGCAAGGATCCAAACAAAAATGGCATTGGGAAATTGTGTGTAAGATTTAGAAAATAGATCAATCAGAAAAAAAAGGGTAACGATGTTCGAAGTTGAAGCAAATCAAAATATGTAAACATTTAAATTAAAGTATATACATAATGAAGGTTTGTGTTGGAATTCCTTTTAGATGGTGAATGAGATATATCCTACATCACCAAAAATATGCCCGGTTATATTTTTGGTAAATAAAAGTGAACAGTTTTACAGTTTGAATATGAATAGATGCGATGAAGAGACGCGACGTTTTAAACAGCAACGGTTCTGGAGCGTTGCAACTGAACGGACGCGACTGTTGCAAACAGCAACGGTTCTGGAGTGTTGCAACTGAACGGACGCGACTGTTGCAAACAGCAACGGTTCTGGAGCGTTGCAACTGAACGGACGCGACTGTTGCAAACAGCAACAGTTCTGGAGCGTTGCAAATGAAAGGAAGTGACTGTTGCGAACAGTAACGCTTTTTTGACGTTGCAAATGAAGAGGTATGACTTTTCTCAACGGATGCAGCCGTTGGGAATTCGGCTATAAATAAAGAGGAAACCTGATCACTTTCCTCACTCATTTTTCAAACCGAATTATCTCTTCTATCCTTCATCTCTTAAATCATATTCAGTCCTATCACACAGAAGATCATACACATCACAATCTCGTGCAGATTACGTCTGTTGTATCTTGGGAGAATTTTGAAATAAAATTCTTATACTGTTTTTACTAAAACAGAGATGGCAACAGTAGAGCTCTCAACAAAGGCTACTACACACAACAGACCCGATCCTTTTAAAGGAGATGGTGATGACTTTTTAACATGGCAGAATCAGATGTTATTTTACCTCCCCACACTCGGTCTGCAACGGTATCTCGAGGAGGAGGAACCGATTTCTTCACCAGGCAAGGAAGCAGATGTTGCTACGTGGAAACATTTCGATTTCCTATTCAGAAACTATATTCTGAATTGTCTCGACAAGGTGCTATACAAAGTATATCAACCTCTAAAGACAGCAAAAGTACTCTGGAATGCACTTGCCACGAAGTATAAGACGTAGAATATCAGTCTTAAGAAATTCATTGTAGACAAATTCATGGACTACAAGATGGTCGACTCCAAACCAGTGACTGCTCAACTGCATGAACTACAAATCATTATTCATGAACTCGAGGCGGAAGGTCATAAGGTTGGAGAATCATTTTTGGTTGAAGCCATCACGGGAAAACTGCCACCGTCGTGGGGAGATTACCGCAATTATCTAAAGCATAAAAAGAAGGAAATCTCCTTACAGGATCTCATAGTCCGATTGAAAATTGAGGCAGATAACCGTGGAATTACAAAACAAAGCGAGGAGGCATTTGTGGCTGAAGATTCAAAGACCAAAAACAAAAAGAAAAATTTCCAGAAGAAAAGGAAAGCTCCAGACAACAAACCAAAAGACAACAAACGAACCAAAAAGTTTAATGGTGAATGTTGGGTTTGTGGAAAGGTTGGACATGCCGCTAGAGATTGCAGACTCAAAAAGGACCGCAACAAAGAGGCAAATTTAGTAGACAACATGGAAATGGATGAGTCCAACTTCTCGGCAGTTGTATCTGAATGCAATATGGTTCAGAATCCTAACCAATGGTGGGTAGACACAGGCGCTACTCGTCATGTCTGCTCTGACAAAACCATGTTCTCTACATATAAGAAATTCGATCATGAAGAGAAACTCTATATGGGTAATTCTGCAGTATCTATGATCGAAGGCAGTGGCACAGTAATCCTCAAGTTTACTTCAGGAAAAACTGTCAAGTTGAATGACGTGCTCCACGTTCCAGACATACGCAAGAATCTCATCTCTGGTGCAGTACTATCAAAGAAAGGATTCAGAATGGTGTTCGAGTCAGACAAAATGGTTCTGTCCAAAGCTGGAATGTATATCGGAAGGGGGTATTTATGTGATGGCCTATTTAAGGCAAATGTAGCCGTTATCGACAATAAAACTATGTATTCTGATTGTGCTATTAATAAAATTGAAGTTTCTTACTTGCTTGAGCACGAAATTTTACTATGGCATGATAGATTAGGACACATAAATTTCCGAAAAATGAAAATATTATCAAACTTGGGATTAATTCCAAAATTCCAAGTAGATAAGAACTACAAATGTGAGACATGTGTAGAAGCAAAAATGGTTAAAAAACCATTTCAATCTGTTGATAGAAGCACCGAACCACTAGGTTTGGTTCATACAGATTTATGTGATTTTAAATCATTACCTACAAGAGGTGGGAAAAAGTACTTTATCACGTTTATTGATGATTATATGCGATATTGCTATGTATATCTTTTGAATAGTAAAGATGAAGCAATTACATCATTTATAAAGTACAAAGCTGAGGTAGAAAATTAGTTAAATAAAAAGATCAAGATATTGAGATCTGATCGAGGTGGAGAATATGAATCACCATTTGAACAGTTCTGTGCCGAAAATGGTATAATTCATCAAACAACAGCTTCATATTCACCACAACAAAATGGTGTAGCCGAGAGGAAGAACAGAACGTTAAAAGACATGATTACTGCCATGCTTTTAACTTCTGGTCTACCGACGAACTTGTGGGGGGAAGTCTTAAATATGTCTAATCACATATTAAACAAAGTCCCTCATAATAAAACAGGAACAATTCCATATGAGATATGGAAAGGACACAAACCAAGTTTTAAATACCTCAAAGTGTGGGGGTGCTTGGCAAAAGTTCCAGTTCCGCCTCCCAAGAAAGTCAAACTTGGACCAAAAACAGTAGATTGTTACTATTTAGGGCCAGCCCAAAATAGTAGTGCCTATAGATTTTTGGTATTCAAGTCTGATATAACTGATATTCATGTAAATACAATCATGGAATCTAGAGATGCCTCATTCTTTGAAGACGTGTTTCCGCACAAAAGGAATGAAGGGAATAATGTCCCTAAAAGGACAAGAGAAGAATCAAGCAATTCACATGAAGATGAAACTCATCATGAGATTGAGGAAGTTGAACCAAGAAGAAGCGTAAGGGCTAGGACTTCCAAAACATTTGGTTCGGATTTTTTCACATATGTGTTAGAACATGAACCTCAAACGTACAAGGAAGCAATGTCATCTTCTGAATCTTCATGCTGGAAAGAAGCAATCCAAAGTGAGATTGATTCAATTCTAAGTAATAAAACTTGGGAAATTGTTGATATTCCACCAGGAATAAAACCTATTGGCTGCAAATGGATTTTCAAGAAGAAAATGAAAGCAGATGGCTCTATCGATAAGTATAAAGCCAGATTAGTAGCCAAAGAATATCGTCAAAAAGAAGGAGTAGACTTCTTTGATACATATTCGCCAGTAACACGAATAACCTCTATAAGAATGCTAATAGCAATTGCATCAATTTATGGTCTAGAAATTCATCAAATGGATGTAAAGACGGCATTCTTAAATGGAGATCTCGATGAGGAGATCTACATGGAGCAACCTGAAGGTTTTGTTTCCAAAAGAAATGAAAACAAAGTCTGTAGATTAGTAAAATCATTATACGGACTAAAACAAGCTTCAAAACAATGGCACGCAAAAATTGATAGTGTCATGATGAGAAATGGTTTTCGTATAAATGAATGCGATAAGTGTGTTTATTATAAACAAATTGGACAATCATATGTGATGATTTGTTTATATGTAGATGATATGTTAATATTTGGTCCAAATACTCAGGTAATAGAGACCATAAAGAAGATGTTAACTAGCAATTTCGATATGAAAGATTTAGGAGTTGCAGACGTTATTTTGGGAATCAGAATAATAAGAACTCCTAATGGAATTGAATTGTCTCAGTCACACTATGTAGACAAAGTGATTGAAAAATTCCAAGACTATGGAATTAAAGGAGTGAGAACACCTTTTAATCCATCAGAAGTACTGCATAAAAACACTAATGAGAGTGTAATGCAACTGGAATACTCTCGTGTAATAGGATGTCTTATGTATCTCATGAATTGCACAAGACCAGATATAGCTTATGCAGTAAGTCGACCGAGCAGGTATACAAGCAATCCAGGAAAGGAACACTGGAAAGCACTAATAAGAGTGCTTGGATATTTAAAAAATACCACAAATTATTCCTTACATTATGGAAAATATCCTGTCGTCTTAGAAGGATATAGTGATGCAAACTGGATTGCAGATTCAGAGGAATCAAAATCGACAAGTGGTTATGTCTTTACCCTAGCAGGGGCAGCAGTGTCATGGAAATCTACTAAACAAACATGCATAGCTCGATCCACTATGGAATCAGAGTTCATCGCTTTAGATAAAGCAGGCGAAGAAGCAGAATGGCTTCGTCACTTTTTAGAAGATATTCCATTTTGGCCTAAACCTGTACCGGCCATATGCATACACTGTGATAACCAAGCTGCGTTAAGCAGAGCGCACAACTTTGTGTATAATGGAAAGTCACGACATATTCGTCGACGCCATAACACAGTTAGGCAGTTACTCTCAAATGGAACTATTTCCATAGATTATGTGAGAACAAATGATAACCTAGCGGATCCATTTACTAAAGGTTTATCAAGAGAGAAAATTGACTGCGCATCGAGGGGAATGGATTTAAAAGCCTAAACCAAAAAGAGTTATCTTATACGGAAACCTATCCTAGCGACTAGAGATCCCACAGACTAGGATCAATAGGCAAACCATTTCTGAATAACTCAAGACGTAATGCATTTGCGTGGACATAGTCCAACTCCATTCCTATGGTGCACAATATAAATGCATGCCTACAGAAGTATTTAAAGGTTAAAACTATGTTTTTTAATGATGACCATATCTTGGAAATAACAAGTGGGGTATATGTAGGATACTCTTAATGGTTGCGATCACCTATGTTAGTGTGAGCTGGGTCGGCTCTATGAGAATATTAAAAGGCTTTTATTCTCTAAAAACACTCACAGAACCAAAAATTGTTCAATACCAAAATGAACACAACCAAGAGATTGGATGTGAAGGGAAATAATGCTTTGTAAAGCTTATTGTCTGGTTATACAATAACGGCTGACGGTTCAAGATGAAATAATTCATTGATTAGCCAAGTATATCCGATAAGTTTTAACTAGGGAAAGTTCAAAGTGAAATATCTACTTATCCTCGATATAGCATTATTTTCATATGAACTGTGTGATATTACACTTTGTGTGGGGGAGAGATATATCATCATTCATGTGGGGGATTGTTGGAATTCCTTTTAGATGGTGAATGAGATATATCCCACATCACCAAAAATATGCCCGGTTATATTTTTGGTAAATAAAAGTGAACAGTTTTACTGTTTGAATATGAATAGATGCGATGAAGAGACGCGACGTTTTAAACAGCAACGGTTCTGGAGTGTTGCAACTGAACGGACGCGACTGTTGCAAACAACAACAGTTCTGGAGCGTTGCAACTGAACGGACGCGACTGTTGCAAACAGCAACGGTTCTGGAGCGTTGCAACTGAACGGACGAGATTGTTGCAAACAACAACAGTTCTGGAGCGTTGCAAATGAAAGGAAGTGACTGTTGCGAACAGTAACGCTTTTTTGACGTTGCAAATGAAGAGGTGTGACTTTTCTCAACGGATGCAGCCGTTGGGAATTCGGCTATAAATAAGGAGGAAACCTGATCACTTTCCTCACTCATTTTTCAAACCGAATTATCTCTTCTATCTCTTCATCTCTTAAATCATATTCAGTCCTATCACACAGAAGATCATACACATTACAATCTCGTGCAGATTACGTCTGTTGTATCTTGGGAGAATTTTGAAATAAAATTCTTAAGGAAATCGTTACGACGAGCCTAAGACAAAATCGGATTAGAACTTTTATTCTACATTCTACCCTTTAATTTTGTTATACTATTTATTCAAAATAGTATAACGCTGTTGTTGTAATTTATTTACAACATTCATATTGTTATTATAATTAATACAGAATTCTAGTGTAGTGGAAATCTGAGTTATAAACTTGTGCGACGAGTTTATATTTGATTATTCTCTGTTTTGGTATACTAGACAAACAACAGTTTGTACCTTCGACGAAAACAGAAGATGACAATAGGCGTGAGATATCTCTGGCGACCTATCCAGTTTCGGTCCGCAATGCAAGGATCCGAACAAAAATGGCATTGGGAAATTGTGTGCAAGATTCAGAAAATAGATCAATCAAAAAAAAAAAGAGTAATGATGTTCGAAGTTAAAGCAAATCAAAATATGTAAACATTTAAATTAAAATATATACATCATGAAGGTTTGTACCTTCGAGGAAAACAGAAGAAGATAATAGACGTGAGATATCTCTGGCGACCTATTCAGTTTTGGTCCGCAATGCAAATTGTTGAGGCGGAAGCAAGATTAATCGAATTTAGTAGATCGGATGATGCAAATGAATGGATTTGGGATTTTGAGGAATTGAATTAGGAATGTGACGAATTTGGGGAGAAACAATTAGGTTGTATGAATCGAGAGAAATAAAAATGGAGGTACGCATGCGGATCTGAGGAGAAACATAAGGACATTTTGGGTATTTCCAAAAGACGCGGATTAAGTTAATGCACCGAGTTTTCATTATTAGTAATAGAGATAGAGATAGAGATAGTAGGGATTTATATATTGAACATGGTAGGCCTAAATAAATTAACATGCGCAAATCCAAAGCAGCAAAATTTAAGCAAGCCAAGCTTATAAGTTATAACCATAAACGAATCAAAGAAGTGGGCATTATAAACATGAGACCTTATCGGTCTGATTCCAATCCAAAGTTAACTGTACTTAAAGCTGAACTGAACTTAAAGAAAACACAAATAAATAATCAAAAGAACATAAAGCTAAAACAATCAAATGAACGGATCAAACAAGTATTTTTAAAACTGAACTAAAACTGAAACAAGAAAAATGCAAATGTCAGTTTACAGCTAAATATAAAAATCTAATGATTAATATAAAAATCAAAAGATTCATCATGTAACCATATAAGGATAAACTATTATACATCCTTTCTTAAAGAAAATCATACACCAATGCTCGAGCCAAATAAACATTGCTGAATACTAAATTAAAATATAGTAAATGTAACCGAAGCCAATTGGACTTGGAAGTTACAACAGAGCATTACTATATATAGTGAGCTTTAAGGAGTCTTAGATCATCCTCCATTTTTGCTTGATTGTACTGGCAATAGTTCTGAATGAACCTAGAAACCTAGACAGTGCATAATAATTGCATTACATCTTCTATTTTGCATGAATTTGCTAACCATAGATTCAACATGATAACTAGAACGTGCATAAGGAATAGAAGACAGATAAAATAATAATTCCCCTCGTGATATAATCTAGAATTGACGAACTTTAAAATCAAAAAGGGTCTTCAAAACAATTGAGATATTGGCATACTATTAACTTACGCACTAGTCAAGTTACTGACAATTTTGAAATAAAAAACATGTATAATATGTATATTATTAACTCTACACCTTACATCTAATATGTAATACAAGTACACACTAACATATACTGATTGAAAACAACAGTCTTGCAAAACAATAATATCAGTAGTTTAATTATAATGCACTGAATGTAATGAGCATTAAATTTCAATCATAATTACAAGCTGGAAGCGCAAAATTTTGTGGACAATATGTTGAAAAAGTGATATTCAATATGTTTAAGTTACCTAAATAACATATTTCTTTTGCTATATACATACTTTTTAGAAGGTAGCAACAAAAAAATGGTTGGAAATCCGACTAAAGTCTCTATCAAACCATGCAGCCATGTATTAAATGAAAACTTGTAAATAAACTTGTAAATAAAGTGAACTGAGCTGTCAGGAAAAAAATTAGAAAAATAAATATATAAATTTCAAACTCAGTCTCATTGGTAGGAATTCCTGAAGCTCCTGCTCCATTCGTAGATAAGAAACACGCTGCTTGGAAAAGCAAGGAGATAGACTTATTGTTGAATAAAGTGCAAGTAACTGAAACTTAATGCCTGAAATTCGGAATGTATGAATCATTAAGTTTAATACCTTAATAACTGAGGAAAACACACATATGCAAGGCATTGCAAAGATGAATGGTTAACTAATCTGAGTTAATCACTGAAGCATGTATGTGCTAGTGAATTATATTTAATTTGAATTCAACATAATTCCAAGAGCAGGAAAAAAGAATGCATCTGAGATTTGATGTGTAAGTACTAGAATGAATGAAGCTTCAAAAATAATGCCTAACCAACTAAAAATGGTACACTAGCTGAAAACTAACAACATAATTCATATTCTTGTATATTTCTATATGGCAATGTAGCATAGCTGATTTTTGTTTCCAACTTACACATTTACAATAAAATTAGAGAATTTTGAAGTATATGGTTTAATTCATGTCTTTTAACTTGCACTTGACTGAAAATCTAATCTACTGTTTAGAATAAGAAGACCAACATCAAAGATCTCTATATACATTTTATTTGATAATCAATCACAACATATTTGAATATAACAACATAAATATATAAGTTTTTGATCTTTACATAAATGAAAATGGAATAGGATTAAAATCAACCAATTTAAATTTTACGAAAAATAAAATCAGCCAAATGAAGAAATTACAAAATTGGCAATGGTACAAATAAAATTAAAAGTTTACTAATCTAAAAAAACAAGAGACCTATAACTAACAATAATTATAATTAACTTTATGTATGGCACCATAAAAGTTAAAAATCAAATGTGTAAAATAAAAGTCTAGTAAAATCAAATATCCTACTAAAGAATATGTATCTAACATGGTAAAAGTAAACTAACAAAGATATTAATTATGAGACTAATATCCTAATTAAGACGAAGCAGTAAATGTACCCGTAGATAAATTATCCAAGGAAGCTAAACTTAGTTTTCTATTATTATTTCTTCTATTTGGAATGTTTTTTTAAAAGTCAATATGAGATTTGTTTTTTTTAAGAAACTCCTTAAAATTTAAATATTTATTTAATTTATAAGTAGATTGAAAATCAAGTTAAAACCAAATAAAGAAATATCAGATATTGAGTTATCCAAACCTAAATTAATATTATTAAAATCTCTTTGGTTCCTTTCAAACCAAATATACCAACATGTAATTATGTAAATAGTGTCTTGTAAAATTCTATTGTGACCCTTATAATAAAAATCTAATATTATGCCAATATAACTCACAATTAATACGTGTATAATTTATATTAAAATTAAATAAATTTAGAGTTTTTACAAGGATAAATCTAGTGATATTAGATTTAAAATATAAGTGCATTGTATCTTCCATTTCGTTATAACAAAAACATTATTTTTTATCATTAAATATATTTTTCGTTTTTTAAAATTCTACAGTATTCAACTTTTCGTGTAAAATTAACCTACGTGCACCCTAGCTTTAGGTGGAGCACTTATTTTCCACATATATTTAAATATTTTCAATTTAATTCCCGAAAAATTTATGAACTTATAAAATGAGTGAGATGTGTATTTCTTACTAGTGTCCCAACACAACGTTTTAATATCTTTTTCATTATCAATAGTATATAATTCTAATTTAGCACACAATAAAGCAAATTGTGTAAAAGTATTACCCGTTAACGTACGATTAAAACTAAATTCCTAAGAAATGTTTAAATTGGGCCTATATACACACACACATATAAAATATTAGTACATTTTTAAAATTGCAAATTTTATATAACTATTAAATTTCACTTTAAGTGAGATAACTGATGACAAACATTCATGCCAAAATGAGGTGTTATAACTATAATGTACAACATATTAATTCCTAAATTATATATATATATATGTAACGACCCGCTATTTTGGACCATTCGCATCCGCACATGTCGGACTTGAATAATTCAAAATACCGAATTTTTAATTTAAATTTGGCAAAACTGAACATATACAGTAAATAAAATAATCACAGATCACAGACACAGAGTAATAAATGCAGCGGAAGCAAAAGATAGTAGTTCATGAAGCTACTATATACATATCAGAGTAAAATAAGGTACAACAGATGTCTCGGATACAATAATCAAATACAATATCAGAATACAATCACTGGAATCAACTGGATATCAGAAAGCTGGATAGATAGCTGGATCTCCAAGCGAAGCTCCAACTCCAAAGATGAGTCTCGGATACTGGTACACTCAGTCTGACCCGAGCGTAAAGAAAACACAAAACACTCGAGTCAGGATTAACATTCTTATATCAATAAATCCAACTCAAGTGAAATAGCAACTGAAATACAAGTAACTCAAAGGATGTTTGGAATAACCATCCTTTAAGGATTCGTTAAACTATCTACTATGTAGTAGTGTACGATAAGTAGATAATGCCTATCAGTAATATAAGATATCAAACTAGTGTTAAGGCGTTACCATTATCCCCCTTAACACATTTTATACAAGCGTTATAGTCTATACAGCACTGTAAACTCCACCGTAAACTAGTGGGATATCAGGGAGTACTCCATAGGTATAACACAAAACAAATTTGTAGTGGTCGCGTATATAGGGATACAAGTATGACAAGGCACATGAGACAATACCCAAGGTAGTGAAACTACCGTTTGCCTGATCCGGACTGGTGAGAACGCATCGCCGCAGCGATCGCAACACTGCGAAACAACACTCCCAAATCAAGGGTGCACCAATCGACAACAAGTAATGAGTAGTTTTCGAAGAAGTGTGTTCGCTCGAGGTAGCTAACCCCCATTTGGCCCGACACGGCTCCTGTTTTAGTCATTTCCAATTTGACACAAGTGTCAAGGCTATCCATTATCGTTCTCTTTCTTCAGTCATCACGTACATCATTCCAACCACTTCATTCTGGAGCACACTCTGCGTATAGTTATTAAAGTGGTTTTCGGTTTAGACAGTGAGTATGTCCCTAACCAATTCCGGTCTCTTTAATAACTTCCGTAATTATTACACCGATTGATCGTTTAATAACTTTCAAAATAGTTCATATTTCAAAACCGAAATATCATTGCCATTTCAAAACCATATCCATACGATATCAATTTCACTTCAAATAAATCCATTTCCAAAATCATATCACTTTCCAAAGTTATATCGCTTTCGAAATCGTAAGTCTTTTAAAATCAAAACACTTTGGAAACCAGAACCTTGAAATTCATAACCCTTTGAAACTATAGTTTGAAATCATAACATTTTGGAATTCATAACACTTTCCTCTTAAACAGTTTAGATATTAAAATTAATGTATATAATAAAATAGTTTATAAATAAAAATAGTTTATATATAAAAATAGTTTATATAAATAGTTATAAGTTAAAATAGTTTATAAAATAATTTATATTAAAATGATTTATATTAAAATAGTTTATATTAAAATAAATTTATAAAGTAAAATATCAATAGTTTTAAATATAATTTTAAATTACTTTATAAAATAAAATAGTTTCCTCGACCTTCACAAATCGATTCAAATCAATTCGAGTTCCAAATTCAAATTTAATCAAATCTAAATCATCAACTTCAATTCCAATTCAATTAAACATTTCCAAGTTATATCGATTTCAAATACCGATTTGAACCACAAATAGACCATTTCAATTTCAGTATATTTCAAAGCTTTATATATTCAACATTTCAATTTTTTTTAAAACAATTCAAATATTGATTCAAGTTCGTATATAAGTTTCATTCCGAAATCATTTAAATCAATTTAATTTAACATTCAAATCAATTTAAATTCATTTATCGATTTCATTCAATATTCGTTAAGTTAATTTTTCGTTCAAAACAATTTTTATTTAACTTCCAATTTATTAATCAATTATTTAAGTTCAACTCCATTGTATCAAAACTTACAAATTGCATTAAATTTAATTCATCAAATCAAATTCTTTACATCTCAAGTCTTAAATTAATTTCAATAAAACACATTTTATTTCTTATTAGAGAAATTCAATTTCACTTATTAATTTACTTAGTTACAATTTCAAAACTCAATTAATAAAGAAACTTAATTTCACTTATTCAAGAAGTTCAATTTCACTTAATAAAGAATTCAATTTCATTTATTTATTAAATAATTCCATCTTATTTAATTATTAAATAATTAATTATTAATAATTCCAAATTTTAAACAACGTTCTTTCATCAACTACTATGTTAATATTTTGATTCAGATTATTAAATATTAACCTTCCCTTCCATAAAAATTCAAATTCCAACTTCGTTTCAAAGCCATATTATTTATTCAAATAAAATCTTCATTTTATTTTTAAATCAAATTATTGACCAATCGGGTTTTATTTAATTCTCTATCCTAGGTCAAAGTTTTAATTTTGGGTATTTATCATTTCAACCCGATTCCATTTCAATTCAAAAATCAAAGCATAACAAACGGAACTTGCATTGTGATAATTGGGATGGTGTCAAAGTAAATAAACAAGCAATAACAACAACCAATAACAATCCAATAGTTAATTCAAATAATCCCGAAATAATCATATTAATTCACATTGTTGTTTGTGCAAATTAATATAATTATCTCTAGAATCTACACTATCATTTCATGTAGATTAAAGATTATTACACTAATATTAATACGGTTCTTCACTTGTCATTCGATTTCAATTTTAACACTACAACAATTAATCCAATATACGTTCAACGGTTCAAAGTGTAATTATCACTATTCTACATGTCAATTAATTTAACAATTAAAAGGGGTCATATTCAACTAATAGAATTCAACATATATGTCGATTCAAATTTTAATTATCCTACGTCAAAATTTATTTGCATAATATTTATCACTTTATACATTACAATTTAACATCCAATATAAACAACAAACAATCAATCAATTATCAATCAAGCGGGATTATCATTTCATAAATAATAGATAAGGGTGTCAGATATCACAGGTGAACTGATACAGGTAATAACATATATAACAGTGTAAATAACTAACAGCAGCATATTTCAATTGTCGTTTCAATTGAAATCAAATTTAATAAATAAAAGAACATTAATCGTGAGTGATTGCTCACCTTTCGAGGCTAGAGATGTAAAGACAATGGAATAAGTTATGGATCCAACCACAATTTCCAGAGTAAAGCAAGATTGGCACGAATCGACGAACAAAACTGATGGATAGAAACAGACGAAATATAATCAGAACTGGAACGACGAAGTTAATTAACATAAGTAGACTTATATATATTACCCTATACACATAACCAGCCTCGTAAATGTAATGATTATTATAACATATATATTTAAAAACATACGTACATATTATATAGTCTGGATAATATAAAATAAAACTCTGGAAAATATAATGTGTAACCGGTCATAAATTTATAGAAACAACCACTAGTTTATTATATAACCCAACACACATTGCTGCTTTCAAATAAACATATGAAAACCATTATTATATTATCATACATATATATTTAATACTTCTTAATATAATATATATATATAACACTGCCATAACATTATAAACTATAACAATTCAACTTCCTATATACATATAAAACTATAAAAGACTGCACCGATCTTATATTTTAAAATATAAACTATTGAAATTTTATAAAATAAAACTTAGCAAAAATGAAACTCGTAATACGATATACCATAATAAAATACAATATAAAACTAGACTGCAATAGACACATCATATAACCCAAGTTATATTAACCGAACTTGAATAAACAAACAGAGAAGAAGAAATAGACTACTATATAAACTTAATATATACTATATATACTTAAATGTAACAAAAAAAACTTTATACAAATATGAATAATGACAGACTTATATACAAAATTCATTTCACAGAGCCTATATACCAGAAGTATACTAACATATATATACTTATAAAAATTCATTGTAAATTTATATACATATATAAACCTGCTATAACCCTTTTAATAGTTAATGTATATGTATAGGCAATATCCAATATATAATTGAACCCAAACTCTAGTACTTATATATAAGACTGCACTGTCCAAACTCATACAAATATATATAGACTAGTAACAATATAATTAACATATTGTAATTACAGACCAAACCAAAATATAGCATTAACAACATCCTAACCCTTTATATCAAAACCAGAACACAGCTAACAGTGAACCAATGTTTCATAAAACTCTTCACTAACTCAGACTATATACATACCGGGAAGATGAGAAGAGGGGAGGCACACAAAGGGTTGGTGCGGAGCAGAGAGGTCGGCCAGGCTGGGATGTGAAGGAGATAGAGAGGCGTGGAGGCACACGGCATGTAGGAGGTTGTGAAGGCGGAGGCAGGTCCGGGTGGTGATTGGGTCGGTCTGACTTCGGTGAGGAGGTGGTGAAGCAGCTGGTGCTTGGGGCGGCGGCAAGGCGACGCGGAAGGCAGAGAGGCCGAGGGGAGGGCTGGACGGAGGGGCGCGAGCGACGATCAGAGGTCGAAGGCCGGTGGGACAATGGACGGAGGCTTAAGGGAGAAAGGTGGCATTTAGTGAGATGGAAGGGATGCAGATCCATAGTATACGCATGCCTTTCGTCAATCATATTTTTTATGGCAACAAAAATGAACAGACATGCAAAAAGCTTTGGATGAAAGAAAATCCTTTATAAAGCAACGTACATAACAAAAAGAGTGAAAAGACATTGAACGACAACAAATATCTCAACTGGGAAAAATGAAAAAGTCAGGTACGAATTCAGAGGATCATTAAAAGCAACGTCCATTTATTTTCTAGCTGTTGGAGCAACGAATGGTCACAGCAGTACGAGATATATTCTATAGAATATCATATTAATTCCTTAATTTAAGATGGCATAGGGAAAATAAAAGTTCTACAGCTGAATTGAAGAAATAATAAAAGCAACAGTCCATTGGTCGAATGGACACTGAGAAACAAAACAGACCGATACAGTTAACTACTTCGCGGATTCCGCTGTATACCGGATTCCAAAACACGGAACTAAATATACCGTTTAGATCAGCACCTTAAGACGATTAAAACGGTATACAAATATCAGTGGTATGATTGAATTTATAAGAATTCAAAATTTCTACCAGCGGAAAATGCAGCAAAAACGCAGAAAAATAAGATCGACGGAGCTAAAGAAGTCCGAATTTGGAAAAATGAAAAATGACGTCTTGCTCAGAAGATGGTTTAGAATTTTTCTATGTAAAAATATTCAGGTTTCGAAAACATTTTATTTTCATCAATTCCTAACGGATTAAATTGAAATAAAATTACACACGGAAATAAACTTTCATATTTTCGGATAAAAATTTACCCGTTGCTATGTTTAACTAGACGCATTTTAAATATCGAATTTTCGTTGCGAAATTTTATTGTTTTTGTTTTTATTTAACGAAAATTCATTTAACGCAAAACGCACATTTCTTACGTTAAAATTATTATTTTGGTTTCTGTTATTGGTTACAACTATTTCATATTATTACATTACGTTTTTAATATGTATTACATTATCGGTCTTATTGAAATTGGTCATCTACGAATTTTGTTTTGGATTTGTAACTTATATACAAAGAGATTTCCATTTAATAAATCGTAAAATTTTATTTCTATCGGATTTTTAATTAAAATTTTATTTAATTTAGTATTTTTAAAGCGTTAAAAATACGAGTCATTATAATCTCCCCCACTCAAAACTTTTCATCCCCGAAAAGGAAGGAGGTAGGAGAATAGAAATAGCCAGAAAGAAAATAGATTGATAATCAAAATAACCATTTAGTTCAAACCATATAAATTTCAATTTAAATAATTTTGTATTCAATAATTGGTTTTCAAAATTTCCATTAAATTTATTTAATTTCACATTTATTAATGTTAGATACAAAAGGTTTCTTTCAAAAATGAAATTCAATTTAAATTCAATTAATTCAGGATACCTCATTAAGTTGATTTAATTTCAATTCTGTTAACTTTCAAAACGAATTTTTTTATTAACCACATCTATTATTCAATTAACTTATTATTCTATTTAGCTTTATCAACATTTTACGATCAAAATTTAAGTGTATAACATTTATTATGATCACTCAAATTTTATTTATAAAATCATTTTATATTGTATATTATCCAATTACATATTCAACTTCTGAATAATTTAGGGAAGTTATATTAAAATGAAATTGGGTATACAAATAAAAAATTTCCAACTCAATTATTTCAAATTATAAATATTAATTTAAAATTTTAGTTTTATTTAAAATTGAAATCATCTTTTAACCAAATTTTTAAGAATTAATTTTTCGTTTAATTTCAAACCTTTCAGAGATAATTAAGTATATACTATATATAACAAATCAAATTACTTTAAAATAATTAATGTACCCATATATATAAATCAAATCATACATAAGAAATTCAAATCAAAATTTTTTTCAAAACAAAACCGTAGCAAAGCTACATAATGGTCTTTCCACTTCGAAACTCGAAAATGAATGTCGATGATGCGGCCGCCATCACCGAAATTATTTTCCAGCGACAAAGAGAAGAGCACTGATTTCCCATTTTAAAATTCTTTGAAAACGGTTTCTATTTGAAAATACCTTCAATAATATACATTTTAAAATTTAAAAACCAACGCTTGAAATCACTGAAAATTAAATTCTTAAATTCTTACTTTAAATTCATTTAAATCTCTAAATAAATCTATAAACCAACTTTTATATTTCCATTTATTTTTACGTTGGAATAATCAATGATTTACAAAACAAATCGCGAAAATCAAATATTACCTTTCTGACAACCAATTCAGTTAACAATTCAATTTCAGAAAATTTATACTTATATATAATATAATCATACAAGATTATTTTATTTACCAATTTTGAAAATACCATCGTGTCAGTTTGCTCTGTTCAAGTGTTTTGGAAATCCTATCGATAGCGTTGATCAGACGAATCGATCGGAAACCCAAATCAACATCAACAACTCAAACAACACACTATATAAACATTTTAAATATAAATTTACAAATACTCTTCTTCGCTTGACGATACCGAATGGATTTCAAATCAAGGATGTAGATTCAAATTTGATGCACTCAAATCAAAAGGATTCTGATTCGAAGATAGGTTCGAAACGAAGATAAGATGATTAAATAACAAAATAGGAAGATGATAAGTTTATATAAATCGCGGGCAACCTTAACCAGGTCGATCGTGACTTCAAGAATAAGATCAATGTAGAATTTCGAGGTAGATCGACATTTGATCTCAAGAGATAGAATTTGGCATAACCAAAGATGTCAGCATCTAAACCGAGGATATATAAATCTCCGGTGAATCGATTCTATCGTAAAAGAGTTTCACCCCTTTACAAATCAATTTGAGGTTGGCGGGACCGCCAACTCATTATAAAGATCATTCGAAGTGGAGTTGTGTGATACTTCAGAATTCAAAAGAATACGAATAGTGAGGGACACAAATGAAATTTGGAACCGTAGGGAACGTTCCAAAATTCAAAGGAATCGAGTCAAAAGGAAGAGATTGAAACTCGGATGAGAGTGATTCTGTAAATACATTTACTCTATATGCTAAGTTTTGCCTAGAGCTACCAAAGCTCTGATACCAACTGTAACGACCCGCTATTTTGGACCATTCGCATCCGCACATGTCGGACTTGAATAATTCAAATACCGAACTGTTAATTTAAATTTGGCAAAACTCAACATATACAGTAAATAAAATAATCACAGATCACAGACACAGAGTAATAAATGCAGCGGAAGCAAAAGATAGTAGTTCATGAAGCTACTATATACATATCAAAGTAAAATAAGGTACAACAGATGTCTCGGATACAATAATCAAATACAATATCAGAATACAATCACCGGAATCAACTGTGTGATATCCCGGGATTTCAGAGAATTTAAAATGAGATAATCTTTTAAATTAATTTTTAAATATTGGTAAAGGTTGTTGTTTTCAAACAATTTAATAATGAGTTGTTTTTAAATATAGTTACAAATAGATTTTAAATAGACCTTTTATTTCAAATTTAATAAGTGTTTAAATATATATATCTTAAAATAATAATATAGTTTGGGTTTAAAAATATATGAATAAAGTTTTTATTTAAAAATAAGATTTCTTTTATATCATTTTCCTTAAAGGAATTTATTTATATGAATTTATAAAGTATTTAGTTGATAGTAGATAAATATAAAAGTTTTATATTAGCATTTAAAATGGATTAAATATACTATATATGATTTAGTTAAAATCTAATTGGTTTTTATTTTATTTTCTTTTAAAAAGTTTTATTTTTATTTATAAGTTAGGATATGTATTTATTAATTAGGAAAATTTAATAATAAAAGCTTTTAAATCCATTTAAAAGAATATTAATTTAATTATGCATGTAAAGTTATAGGTGTTAGCTTATAAATCCTCCTAAGTAACATGTGTTAAGAAATTAGATAAGATAAGGGGCAAGTGTCATCTTTTTATTTTCATTTTCTTTAATTTTAATAAATCCTAAATTTACACTATATAAACTCCTATCTTCCTTTCCATTTTCTTTTGCTATCTCCTCATTTTCTAAACTCAAGAGAACAAATCCGTACAACTTTCCTCTAACCAGAAATTCCAGCAAAGTAAACAACTCCCTGTAATTCATCTCCTCATCTTAAATCAAAATCAAGATTTGCAAACCATTTTTCAAATGAGAGCCTGCATTCTTCAAGCCTGAAAACAAAGTATGCAAGTTTCAAATGCAAACTGGATTTTCAAAGCATTCAGCAGCAATAAAGCTTCAACCTGCATTAATCAACATCTTAAAGCTTCCAACTTTCCAGTTTCAAAAAGGTCTAAACACTTTCTATTGCGAATTCAAGTTTTGAAGTTCCATCCAGTTTCAAGGTCTCTGCATTTTGGTTAAAAGGTGAGTAAACCTTTATTTTTAAAACAGTTTCAAAATCTGAGAATAAACTTAATGTTGTGATGAATGTTATAGTAATATGGTTGGCATATGATTTATCTGTGAATGCATGCTTGAATAAATAAAATGCATGTACTAAATCAGTATGTATAAATACATACTTCTCTGTTATTTAATGTGAGCAAACTCACTTATCTACTTATGTGTTTTTGATATTGTGGTTGATCTTGAAGTATGATTGTTTGAAAATGTGTATGCATGATTGTTTCAAATCTTAAATACATGTTTATATGAATGAAGACACTGTGAGTAGTCTGGACATAAGTGATCATCCCTGTTCTTAGTTTTAGAGTTTAAAACTTAGATTAAAATTCCAATTCCTCTCACTCTAATCTCTGATAGGCTTAGGAATTTAAACAAATTTAGTTTGTTTAGTCATAAGCTATGGTTAAAAATTATTTTCAAGAAAAATAAACTTGTATTCTTCTGGAAATAAAGAAAAGACAGTAAAAATTTATAATCAGGTAAAAACTCAAGTATAATAATTCTTGTATTCACCTATATAGTTGTAATCTCCATTAGAAACCGTGATTTTTAAAAGTTAAATCAAAATTTTTAACTTAGAAATGAAAGAGAATTTATGGGATGAACAGAAATCACGTTTTGGGGAAAATCTGATGATCGGCGACATTGTTGGCCTCGTGATTTAAGTCGAAGTTTTCTGGTGGGTCGGGTATTAGGGGAAAAATGCTAGAAGCATTTCTAGATCATCAGAGTGGATGAACGACATGATTTTAGGGTTTAATGTCAGTTTTTGGACGAGGTCGAAAAGATGGTTACTGCTACATCGTCAACGCATTAGAATTGACCGGTGGTGGGGGAATAGGAGCGTGGTTGATCGGGGAAGCTGTGGTTGGGGTCGCGGAGACTCTGGTGATCGGGGACGTTGGGTTCGAGGCGATTTCTGGCGAAGGTTTGGTTCCAGTTGCTCGTTTTCGTTCGATTTCGATTTCCGGTTGTATTGGATGATCTGGGTGGTCAGTTCATCTGAGGAGATGCTCGGCGACGTGTTGAAGGTCGAAGCGACGATCTCTGGTGGCCGGAGGGGATGTGCACGTGCACGTGTGCACGTCTGTGGATTTGGGTTAGTTTCTGGATTTGGGAAAGAAGAGTTAGATCGGGAGAGATGCGTTGTTTTCTAGTGTTCGACTCGAAGGGATACTCGGGATTTTGGAAGATAGACTCGAGGCTGTATCGTGTTAGTGAGTGTTAACAGTTATGGTTTTAATAGTTTTAAAGTTTGAACTAAATATTTTTGTAAAAAAAATAAAATAATACACAAGCTTAAGAAGAAGGTGGAGGGCAACTCGGGTTGGACTCGAGCAGGGTAAAGAATTTACCCGAAGCAAAGATCAAAGGAATGATAAGCATGTTAAAAGTTTTATAAGGTAAATTTAAGTTTTTGAAATTTAGAAACAAATTTAGTTTAAGTTCCTTATATAAATTCCTAAATAAATAAATGTTCTCCTTAACATTTGATTAAGAAGTTTTGAAATTTGTTTAATTTAAATTTTATTAAGTAAAATTTAAAGTTATTTTAAACTTAAGTTAAAACGAAATTTTAAAGGTTTTTATAAAAACAAGTTTTAAAGTTTAATTTGAAAACTAGTTTAAACTATTACTTGTTAATGTTTAAGGCATTTAAGGGAAGTTATGTTTTATTAACTTTAATTTATCAAGTTAAATGATTATTTATTTTAAACCTTAATTAATGATTTAATTAAGAAAAGTTAATTATTAAGATATATGATGTTTTAATGGTAATTAAGGCATTAATAAGATAATGTATTATCTTAAGATAATTAAAGTTTTAATGTTTTGAAATTAATTAAGTTAATTAAGGAAATTAGGTATAATTAATTAATTTAATTAATAATGATTAAGGATTAGTTAAGGAATTAATTAAGAGTAATTAATTAATTTAATTAATTCAATAATGAAGGTTGATTTAATTAATGAATAAAGAATAATTAATTTGTAATTAATTAATTAAGTAATTAGAGGTTAATTAATTTGTAATCAAGACTCATTAATTAAATAATTAGAGATTATTAATTAATGATTAAAAATTAATTAAGGATAAATCAAATGGTAATTAAAGATTAATTAAATAATAATTAAGGATTGATTAATTTTCTATTAAGTTTTATTAATTGATAATTAAGGTTTATTAATTAATAATTAAAGAATAATTAATCTGTAATTAAGGTTAATTAATTTATTTAAGAGTAATTAAGGAATGAATTACTCAATTTTAAATAATAAATGGATGTGATTAATTTAAGTTAAATAAAGATAATCACTTGATAAAGAATTAAGTATGAATACTTAATAAGGTTAAAAAGTGTAATTACTTAGTATAAGTAATTAATGTATAATTACAAGATGTAATTAATTAAAGGATAATTACTTAATGAGAAGTAATTAAGGATTAATTATTTGGTGTAATTAATTAAAGGATTAAAGTAATTAATTAAGGAGTTAATTAATTAGGGTAAGTAAATTATAGGATGATAATTACTGTTTATGATTAATTAAGGTGGATTAATAGAAGTGATTAATTAAAGTTTAATTAATTAATGTAATTAATTAAGGGTCAATGTAATTAATTATAGTTAATTAATTAATGGAAGTAATTAATTAAGGATTATTAATTAATGTAATTAATGAAAGTAATTAAAGGTTAATTACTGTTAATGGTTAAGAATAATTAATTTGTGAAATTAATTAAAGAATAATTACTTTATGTAATTAATGAATAATTAATCAAGAGTGATTAATATTTAATGATTAATTAATTAAATGGATTGTAATTAATTAATGGTTGATTAAGCAAGATTAGGAATTAATTCTTAAGTAATTAATTTAATTTAAATTGATTAAATTGATTATAATAGAGATTAATAAATGGTTGCTTATGAATGATGGTTGAGTAGAATGTCTGATTTGGTTGATATCTATTGGATGATATACTATGATATATCTGTGATAAATGTGTGATATTTATCTATGTTAATGCTATGTGAATTCAAGTATTAAATTGAATTGAATTGTTTAAACCTTTAAACAACTTGGCCTTAAAAGATACGTTTTGGATTTCGATGAGACCGGGATCGGGTTTCCGTATACCGGTATTCCAGGTCTGGAGACCCGAATACCACATCGATCCAAATTAACGATAGGTCGTGAATCTCAAGTGAAGATGAAGATTCAGAGTGCAAGGGTTATTGTAGTTAACTCTGAGGGTGATTCCAAAATGAGTGTAACGAGATAATGCCTTCGGTTTCGTTCGAACCCGGAACGAACTTGTATGGATTGAATGCTTTCAGCACATCGTCAGGTGGACGATGAGCATTCTAAGTGATGTGTTTTGATTAAAGGTAAATCGTAGCCTCAAGCCTCATCAAACCGGGAATGGCTAAAACAGGGGAGGTGCAGCAAGGTTAGTGGGTAGCACCCAAGTAGTATAAGATTTCCCCTGTCTAGAGGTCCCTTCCTTTTATTTCGGCTGTGTGGGCGGTTGCTAGCTACAACCGCGGGGTTTCTTATGCGGGAATTATCCAGTAAGGGATGTTCCGGCCTTGTGTTGCAGGGGATTGGGAGTGATCCTCGGTACGTTGATCTAGGCCACGTACTGTGACGGGCGGTACCCCGGTAGCCCTGCCATTGTATGGAATCCAAAATCCAATAAGTGCCGTACGATTTAGTTGTGCCCAACTATGTTGGAACGTGAGATGTAAGCATTCCAGCTATTTCTGTATTTTACTTGAAAACCCTAGACCCTATTATAATATAACTCGATTTCCTATCAAGTTTTGGTTAGCGTAAGGTAAAAACTTTTCCATGTTTATGTGTGGGAAGTCTTACGTGATACTTTTGTTTCAAAAGGCTTTGAAGTTAAACAACTTTAACCCGTTTACTCACACCAGACCCATGTCTGACCCAAGTGTTTATTTCTGTTTTATAAACTCTTGGGTACTCAAATTTTTACGAGTAGCCAAGGGATTCAGGTTAGCTTTGACGAGTTATCTGGAGGAGCAATGGAGCAGGAGGCTTCAGCATTCGTAGATATAGTGTTCCGCTGTGTTAGTTTCTCTAAGTCATTTGTTGAGTTGTATTTGAGTTGTAATAACTAGACAAGTATTTATAACTGTCTAGTATGTGTTGTATAAGCTGTGTATCTCTGATGTATATGATACAATGTAATATCTTATTTGATTAATGTAATTTATTCGTTCCGCTGTTTAGATTCTGATGTATTTCTTTCTTTCTTCTCTATCTTTTCTCTTTTCTATCTCTTTCTTTCTTCAAGATGATACGACTTTTTGTGGAGAAAAAGTCGGGTCGTCACAAACTGGATATCAGAAAGCTGGATAGATAGCTGGATCTCCAAGCGAAGCTCCAACTCCAAAGGTGAGTCTCGAATACTGGTACACTCAGTCTGACCCGAGCGTAAAGAAAACACAAAACACTCGAGTCAGGATTAACATTCTTATATCAATAAATCCAACTCAAGTGAAATAGCAACTGAAATACAAGTAACTCAAAGGATGTTTGGAATAACCATCCTTTAAGGATCCGTTAAACTATCTACTATGTAGTAGTGTACGATAAGTAGATAATGCCTATCAGTAATAGAAGATATCAAACTAGTGTTAAGGCGTTACCATTATCCCCCTTAACACATTTTGTACAAGCGTTATAGTCTATACAGCACTGTAAACTCCACCGTAAACTAGTGGGATATCAGGGAGTACTCCATAGGTATAACACAAAACAAATTCGTAGTGGTCGCGTATATAGGGATACAAGTATGACAAGGCACATAAGGCAATACTCAAGGTAGTGAAACTACCGTTTGCCTGATCCGGATTGGTGAGAACGCATCGCCGCAGCGATCGCAACACCACGAAACAACACTCCCAAATCAAGGGTGCACCAATCGACAACAAGTAATGAGTAGTTTTCGAAGAAGTGTGTTCGCTCGAGGTAGCTAACCCCCATTTGGCCCGACACGGCTCCTGTTTTAGTCATTTCCAATTTGACACAAGTGTCAAGGCTATCCATTATCGTTCTCTTTCTTCAGTCATCACGTACATCATTCCAACCACTTCATTCTGGATCACACTCCGCGTATAGTTATTAAAGTGGTTTTCGGTTTAGACAGTGAGTATGTCCCTAACTGATTCCGGTCTCTTTAATAACTTCCGTAATTATTACACCGATTGGTCGTTTAATAACTTTCAAAATAGTTCATATTTCAAAACCGAAATATCATTGCCATTTCAAAACCATATCCATACGATATCAATTTCACTTCAAATAAATCCATTTCCAAAATCATATCACTTTCCAAAGTTATATCGCTTTCGAAATCGTAAGTCTTTTAAAATCAAAACACTTTGGAAACCAGAACCTTGAAATTCATAACCCTTTGAAACTATAGTTTGAAATCATAACATTTTGGAATTCATAACACTTTCCTCTTAAACAGTTTAGATATTAAAATTAATGTATATAATAAAATAGTTTATAAAATAGTTTATAAATAAAAATAGTTTATATATAAAAATAGTTTATATAAATAGTTATAAGTTAAAATAGTTTATAAAATAATTTATATTAAAATGATTTATATTAAAATAGTTTATATTAAAATAAATTTATAAAGTAAAATATCAATAGTTTTAAATATAATTTTAAATTACTTTATAAAATAAAATAGTTTCCTCGACCTTCACAAATCGATTCAAATCAATTCGAGTTCCAAATTGAAATTTAATCAAATCTAAATCATCAACTTCAATTCCAATTCAATTAAACATTTCCAAGTTATATCGATTTCAAATACCGATTTGAACCACAAATAGACCATTTCAATTTCAGTATATTTCAAAGCTTTATATATTCAACATTTCAATTTTTTTATAAAACAATTCAATATTAATTGAAGTTCGTATATAAGTTTCATTCCGAAATCATTTAAATCAATTTAATTTAACATTCAAATCAATTTAAATTCATTTATCGATTTCATTCAATATTCGTTAAGTTAATTTATCCTTCAAAACAATTTCTATTTAACTTCCAATTTATTAATCAATTATTTAAGTTCAACTCCATTGTATCAAAATTTACAAATTGCATTAAATTTAATTCATCAAATCAAATTCTTTACATCTCAAGTCTTACATTAATTTCAATAAAACACATTTTATTTCTTATTAGAGAAATTCAATTTCACTTATTAATTTACTTAGTTACAATTTCAAAACTCAATTAATAAAGAAATTGAATTTCACTTATTCAAGAAGTTCAATTTCACTTAATAAAGAATTCAATTTCATTTATTTATTAAATAATTCCATCTTATTTAATTATTAAATAATTAATTATTAATAATTCCAAATTTTAAACAACGTTCTTTCATCAACTACTATGTTAATATTTTGATTCAGATTATTAAATATTAACCTTCCCTTCCATAAATATTCAAATTCCAACTTTGTTTCAAAACCATATTATTTATTCAAATAAAATCTTCATTTTATTTTTAAATCAAATTATTGACCAATCGGGTTTTATTTAATTCTCTATCCTAGGTCAAAGTTTTAATTTTGGGTATTTATCATTTCAACCCGATTCCATTTCAATTCAAAAATCAAAGCATAACAAAGGGAACTTGCAGTGTGATAACTAGGATGGTGTCAAAGCAAATAAACAAGCAATAGCAACAATCAATAACAATCCAATAGTTAATTCAAATAATCCCGAAATAATCGTATTAATTCACATTGTTGTTTGTGCAAATTAATATAATTATCTCTAGAATCTACACTATCATTTCATGTAGATTAAAGATTATTACACTAATATTAATACGGTTCTTCACTTGTCATTCGATTTCAATTTTAACACTACAACAATTAATCCAATATACGTTCAACGGTTCAAAGTGTAATTATCACTATTCTATATGTCAATTAATTTAACAATTAAAAGGGGTCATATTCAACTAATCAAATTCAACTATATGTCGATTCAAATTTTAATTATCCTACGTCAAAATTTATTTGCATAATATTTATCACTTTATACATTACAATTTAACATCCAATATAAACAACAAACAATCAATCAATTATCAATCAAGCGGGATTATCATTTCATAAATAACAGATAAAGGTGTCAGATGTCACAGGTGAACTGATACAGTTAATAACATATATAACAGTGTAAATAACCAACAGCAGCATATTTCAATTGTCGTTTCAATTGAAATCAAATTTAATAAATAAAAGAACATTAATCGTGAGTGATTGCTCACCTTTCGAGGCTAGAGATGAAAAGACAATGGAATAAGTTATGGATCCAACCACAATTTCCAGAGTAAAGCAAGATTGGCACAAATCGACGAACAAAACTGATGAATAGAAACGGACGAAATATAATCAGAACTGGAATGACGAAGTTAATTAACATAAGTAGACTTATATATATTACCCTATACACATAACCAGCCTCGTAAATGTAATGATTATTATAACATATATATTTAAAAACATACGTACATATTATATAGTCTGAATAATATAAAATAAAACTCTGGAAAATATAATGTGTAACCGGTCATAAATTTATAGAAACAACCAATAGTTTATTATATAACCCAACACACATTGCTGCTTTCAAATAAACATATGAAAACCATTATTATATTATCATACATATATATTTAATACTTCTTAATATAATATATATATATAACACTGCCATAACATTATAAACTATAACAATTCAACTTCCTATATACATATAAAACTATAAAAGACTGCACCGGTCTTATATTTTAAAATATAAACTATTGAAATTTTATAAAATAAAACTTAGCAAAAATGAAACTCGTAATACAATATACCATAATAAAATACAATATAAAACTAGACTGCAATAGATACAGCATATAACCCAAGTTATATTAACCGAACTTGAATAAACAAACAGAGAAGAAGAAATAGACTACTATATAAACTTAATATATACTATATATACTTAAATGTAACAAAAAAAAACTTTATACAAATATGAATAATGACAGACTTATTTACAAAATTCATTTCACAGAGCCTATATACCAGAAGTATACTAACATATATATACTTATAAAAATTCACTGTAAATTTATATACATATATAAACCTGCTATAACCCTTTTAATAGTTAATGTATATGTATAGGCAATATCCAATATATAATTGAACCAAAACTCTAGTACTTATATATAAGACTGCACTGTCCAAACTCATACAAATATATATAGACTAGTAACAAAATAATTAACATATTGTAATTATAAACCAAACCAAAATATAGCATAAACAACATCCTAACCCTTTATATCAAAACCAGAACACAGCTAACAGTGAACCAATGTTTCATAAAACTCCTCACTAACTCAGACTATATACATACCGGGAAGATGAGAAGAGGGGAGGCACGCAAAGGGTTGGTGCGGAGCAGAGAGGTCAGCTAGGCTGGGAAGTGAAGGAGATGGAGAGGCATGGAGGCACACGACATGTAAGAGGTTGTGAAGGCGGAGGCAGGTCCGGGTGGTGATTTGGTCGGTCTGACTTCGGTGAGGAGGTGGTGAAGCAGCCGGTGCTTGGGGCGGCGGCAAGGCGACGCGGAAGGCAGAGAGGCCGAGGGGAGGGCTGGACGGAGGGGCGCGAGCGGCGGTCAGAGGTCGAAGGCCGAGTGGGACAATGGGTGGAGGCTTAAGGGAGAAAGGTGGCATTTAGTGAGATGGAAGGGATGCAGATCCATAGTATACGCATGCCTTTCATCAATCATTTTTTTTATGGCAACGAAAATGAACAGACATGCAAAAAGCTTTGGATGAAAGAAAATCCTTTATAAAGCAATGTACATAACAAAAAGAGTGAAAAGACATTGAACGACAACAAATATCTCAACTGGGAAAAATGAAAAAGTCAGGTACGAATTCAGAGGATCATTAAAAGCAACGTCCATTTATTTTCTAGCTGTTGGAGCAACGAATGGTCACAGCAATACGAGATATATTCTATAGAATATCATATTAATTCCTTAATTTAAGATGGCATAGGGAATAGAAAAGTTCTACAGCTGAATTGAAGAAATAATAAAAGCAACAGTCCATTGGTCGAATGGACACTGAGAAACAAAACGGACCGATACAGTTAACCGCTTCGCGGATTCCGCTGTGTACCGAATTCCAAAACACGGAACTAAATATACCGTTTAGATCAGCACCTTAAGACGATTAAAACGGTATACAAATATCAGTGGTATGATTGAATTTATAAGAATTCGAAATTTCTACCAGCGGAAAATGCAGCAAAAACACAGAAAAATAAGATCAACGGAGCTAAAGAAGTCTGAATTTGGAAAAACGAAAAATGACGTCTTGCTCAGAAGATGGTTTAGAATTTTTCTATGTAAAAATATTCAGGTTTCGAAATTTTTTTATTTTCATCAATTCCTAACGGATTAAATTGAAATAAAATTACACACGGAAATAAACTTTCATATTTTCAGATAAAAATTTACCTGTTGCTATGTTTAACTAGACGCATTTTAAATATCGAATTTTCGTTGCGAAATTTTATTGTTTTTGTTTTTATTTAACGAAAATTCATTTAATGCAAAACGCACATATCTTACGTTAAAATTATTATTTTGGTTTCTGTTATTGGTTACAACTATTTCATATTATTACATTACGTTTTTAATATGTATTACATTATCGGTCTTATTGAAATTGGTCATCTACGAATTTTGTTTTGGATTTGTAACTTATATACAAAGAGATTTCCATTTAATAAATCGTAAAATTTTATTTATATCGGATTTTTAATTAAAATTTTATTTAATTTAGTATTTTTAAAGCGTTAAAAATACGAGTCATTACAATCTCCCCCACTCAAAACTTTTCGTCCCCGAAAAGGAAGGAGGTAGGAGAATAGAAATAGCCAGAAAAGAAATAGATTGATAATCAAAATAACCAATTAGTTCAAACCATATAAATTTCAATTTAAATAATTTTGTATTCAATAATTGGTTTTCAAAATTTCCATTAAATTAATTTAATTTGACATTTATTAATGTTAGATACAAAAGGTTTCTTTCAAAATTGAAATTCAATTTAAATTCAATTAATTCAGGATACCTCATTAAGTTGATTTAATTTCAATTCTGTTAACTTTCAAAACGAATTTTTTTTATTAATCACATCTATTATTCAATTAACTTATTATTCTATTTAGCTTTATTAACATTTTACGATCAAAATTTAAGTGTATAACATTTATTATGATCACTCAAATTTTATTTATAAAATCATTTTATATTATATATTATCCAATTACATATTCAACTTCTGAATAATTTAGGGAAGTTATATTAAAATGAAATTGGGTATTATACAAATAAAAAATTTCCAACTCAATTATTTCAAATTATAAATATTAATTTAAAATTTTAGTTTTATTTAAAATTGAAATCATCTTTTAACCAAATTTTTAAGAATTAATTTTTCGTTTAATTTCAAACCTTTCAGAGATAATTAAGTATATACTATATATAACAAATCAAATTACTTTAAAATAATTAATGTACCCATATATATAAATCAAATCATACATAAGAAATTCAAATCAATTTTTTTTTTTCAAAACAAAACCGTAGCAAACCTACATAATGGTCTTTCCACTTCGAAACTCGAAAATGAATGTCGATGATGCGGCCGCCATCACCGAAATTATTTTCCAGCGACAAAGAGAAGAGCACTGATTTCCCATTTTAAAATTCTTTGAAAACGGTTTCTATTTGAAAATACTTTCAATAATATACATTTAAAAATTTAAAAACCAACGCTTGAAATCACTGAAAATTAAATTCTTAAATTCTTACTTTAAATTCATTTAAATCTCTAAATAAATCTATAAACCAACTTTTATATTTCCATTTATTTTTATGTTGGAATAATCAATGATTTACAAAACAAATCGCGAAAATCAAATATTACCTTTTTGACAACCAATTCAGTTAACAATTCAATTTCAGAAAATTTATACTTATATATAATATAATCATACAAGATTATTTTATTTACCAATTTTGAAAATACTATCGTGTCAGTTTGCTTTGTTCAAGTGTTTTGGAAATCCTATCGATAGCGTTGATCAGACGAATCGATCGGAAACCCAAATCAATATCAACAACTCAAACAACACACTATATAAACATTTTAAATATAAATTTACAAATACTCTTCTTCGCTTGACGATACAGAATGGATTTCAAATCAAGGATGTAGATTCAAATTTGATGCACTCAAATCAAAAGGATTCTGATTCGAAGATAGGTTCGAAACGAAGATAAGATGATTAAATAACAAAATAGGAAGATGATAAGTTTATATAAATCGTGGGCAACCTTAACCAGGTCGACCGTGACTTCAAGAATAAGATCAATGTAGAATTTCGAGGTAGATCGACATTTGATCTCAAGAGATAGAATTTGGCATAACCAAAGATGTCAGCATCTAAACCGAGGATATATAAATCTCCGGTGAATCGATTCTATCGTAAAAGAGTTTCACCCCTTTACAAATCAATTTGAAGTTGGCGGGACCGCCAACTCATTATAAAGATCATTCGAAGTGGAGTTGTGTGATACTTCAGAATTCAAAAGAATACGAATAGTGAGGGACACAAATGAAATTTGGAACCGTAGGGAACGTTCCAAAATTCAAAGGAATCGAGTCAAAAGGAAGAGATTGAAACTCGGATGAGAGTGATTCTGTAAATACATTTACTCTATATGCTAAGTTTTTCCTAGAGCTACCAAAGCTCTGATACCAACTGTAACGACCCGCTATTTTGGACCATTCGCATCCGCACATGTCGGACTTGAATAATTCAAAATACCGAATTGTTAATTTAAATTTGGCAAAACTCAACATATACAGTAAATAAAATAATCACAGATCACAGACACAGAGTAATAAATGCAGCGAAAGCAAAAGATAGTAGTTTCATGAAGCTACTATATACATATCAGAGTAAAATAAGGTACAACAGATGTCTCGGATACAATAATCAAATACAATATCAGAATACAATCACTGGAATCAACTGGATATCAGAAAGCTGGATAGATAGCTGGATCTCCAAGCGAAGCTCCAACTCCAAAGGTGAGTCTCGAATACTGGTACACTCAGTCTGACCCGAGCGTAAAGAAAACACAAAACACTCGAGTCATGATTAACATTCTTATATCAATAAATCCAACTCAAGTGAAATAGCAACTGAAATACAAGTAACTCAAAGGATGTTTGGAATAACCATCCTTTAAGGATCCGTTAAACTATCTACTTTGTAGTAGTGTACGATAAGTAGATAATGCCTATCAGTAATATAAGATATCAAACTAGTGTTAATGCGTTACCATTATCCCCCTTAACACATTTTATACAAGCGTTATAGTCTATACAACACTGTAAACTCCACCCCGTAAACTAGTGGGATATCAAGGAGTACTCCATAGGTATAACACAAAACAAATTCGTAGTGGTCGCGTATATAGGGATACAAGTATGACAAGGCACATGAGGCAATACCCAAGGTAGTGAAACTACCGTTTGCCTGATCCGGACTGGTGAGAACGCATCGCCGCAGCGATCGCAACACCGCGAAACAACACTCCCAAATCCAGGGTGCACCAATCGACAACAAGTAATGAGTAGTTTTCGAAGAAGTGTGTTCGCTCGAGGTAGCTAACCCCCATTTGGCCCGGCACGGCTCCTGTTTTAGTCATTTCCAATTTGACACAAGTGTCAAGGCTATCCATTATCGTTCTCTTTCTTCAGTCATCACGTACATCATTCCAACCACTTCATTCTGGATCACACTCCGCGTATAGTTATTAAAGTGGTTTTCGGTTTAGACAGTGAGTATGTCCCTAACCGATTCCGGTCTCTTTAATAACTTCCGTAATTATTACACCGATTGGTCGTTTAATAACTTTCAAAATAGTTCATATTTCAAAACCGAAATATCATTGTCATTTCAAAACCATATCCATACGATATCAATTTCACTTCAAATAAATCCATTTCCAAAATCATATCACTTTCCAAAGTTATATCACTTTCAAAATCATAAGTCTTTTAAAATCAAAACACTTTGGAAACCAGAACCTTGAAATTCATAACCCTTTGAAACTATAGTTTGAAATCATAACATTTTGGAATTCATAACACTTTCCTCTTAAACAGTTTAGATATTAAAATTAATGTATATAATAAAATAGTTTATAAAATAGTTTATAAATAAAAATAGTTTATATATAAAAATAGTTTATATAAATAGTTATAAGTTAAAATAGTTTATAAAATAATTTATATTAAAATGATTTATATTAAAATAGTTTATATTAAAATAAATTTATAAAGTAAAATATCAATAGTTTTAAATATAATTTTAAATTACTTTATAAAATAAAATAGTTTCCTCGACCTTCACAAATCGATTCAAATCAATTCGAGTTCCAAATTGAAATTTAATCAAATCTAAATCATCAACTTCAATTCCAATTAAATTAAACATTTCCAAGTTATATCGATTTCAAATACCGATTTGAACCACAAATAGACCATTTCAATTTCAGTATATTTCAAAGCTTTATATATTCAACATTTCAATTTTTTTTATTTTAAAACAATTCAAATATTGATTCAAGTTCGTATATAAGTTTCATTCCGAAATCATTTAAATCAATTTAATTTAACATTCAAATCAATTTAAATTCATTTATCGATTTCATTCAATATTCGTTAAGTTAATTTATCCTTCAAAACAATTTCTATTTAACTTCCAATTTATTAATCAATTATTTAAGTTCAACTCCATTGTATCAAAACTTACAAATTGCATTAAATTTAATTCATCAAATCAAATTCTTTACATCTCAAGTCTTACATTAATTTCAATAAAACACATTTTATTTCTTATTAGAGAAATTCAATTTCACTTATTAATTTACTTAGTTACAATTTCAAAACTCAATTAATAAAGAAACTTAATTTCACTTATTCAAGAAGTTCAATTTCACTTAATAAAGAATTCAATTTCATTTATTTATTAAATAATTCCATCTTATTTAATTATTAAATAATTTCAAAAACTTAATTATTAATAATTCCAAATTTTAAACAACGTTCTTTCATCAACTACTATGTTAATATTTTGATTCAGATTATTAAATATTAACCTTTCCTTCCATAAAAATTCAAATTCCAACTTTGTTTCAAAACCATATTATTTATTCAAATAAAATCTTCATTTTATTTTTAAATCAAATTATTGACCAATCGGGTTTTATTTAATTCTCTATCCTAGGTCAAAGTTTTAATTTTGGGTATTTATCATTTCAACCCTATTCCATTTCAATTCAAAAATCAAAGCATAACAAAGGGAACTTGCAGTGTGATAACTGGGATGGTGTCAAAGTAAATAAACAAGCAATAGCAACAATCAATAACAATCCAATAGTTAATTCAAATAATCCTGAAATAATCGTATTAATTCACATTGTTGTTTGTGCAAATTAATATAATTATCTCTAGAATCTACACTATCATTTTATGTAGATTAAAGATTATTACACCAATATTAATATGGTTCTTCACTTGTCATTCGATTTCAATTTTAACACTACAACAATTAATCCAATATACGTTCAATGGTTCAAAGTGTAATTATCACTATTCTACATGTCAATTAATTTAACAATTAAAAGGGGTCATATTCAACTAATCAAATTCAACATATATGTCGATTCAAATTTTAATTATCCTACGTCAAAATTTATTTGCATAATATTTATCACTTTATACATTACAATTTAACATCCAATATAAACAATAAACAATCAATCAATTATCAATCAAGCGGGATTATCATTTCATAAATAACAGATAAGGGTGTCAGATGTCACAGGTGAACTGATACAGGTAATAACATATATAACAGTGTAAATAACTAACAGCAGCATATTTCAATTGTCGTTTCAATTGAAATGAAATTTAATAAATAAAAGAACATTAATCGTGAGTGATTGCTCACCTTTCGAGGCTAAAGATGAAAAGACAATGGAATAAGTTATGGATCCAACCACAATTTCCAGAGTAAAGCAAGATTGGCACGAATCGACGAATAAAACTGATGAATAGAAACAGACGAAATATAATCAGAACTGGAACGACGAAGTTAATTAACATAAGTAGACTTATATATATTACCCTGTACACATAACCAGCCTCGTAAATGTAATGATTATTATAACATATATATTTAAAAACATACGTACATATTATATAGTCTGAATAATATAAAATAAAACTCTGGAAAATATAATGTGTAACCGGTCATAAATTTATATAAACAACCACTAGTTTATTATATAACCCAACACACATTGCTGCTTTCAAATAAACATATGAAAACCATTATTATATTATCATACATATATATTTAATACTTCTTAATATAATATATATATATATATATATATATAACACTGCCATAACATTATAAACTATAACAATTCAACTTCCTATATACATATAAAACTATAAAAGACTGCACAGGTCTTATATTTTAAAATATAAACTATTGAAATTTTATAAAATAAAACTTAACAAAAATGAAACTAGTAATACGATATACCATAATAAAATACAATATAAAACTAGACTGCAATAGATACATCATATAACCCAAGTTATATTAACCGAACTTGAATAAACAAACAGAGAAGAAGAAATATACTACTATATAAACTTAATATATACTATATATACTTAAATGTAACAAAAAAAAACTTTATACAAATATGAATAATGACAGACTTATATACAAAATTCATTTCACAGAGCCTATATACCAGAAGTATACTAACATATATATACTTATAAAAATTCATTGTAAATTTATATACATATTTAAACCTGCTATAACCCTTTTAATAGTTAATGTATATGTATAGGCAATATCCAATATATATTTGAACCCAAACTCTAGTACTTATATATAAGACTGCACTGTCCAAACTCATACAAATATATATAGACTAGTAACAATATAATTAACATATTGTAATTACAGACCAAACCAAAATATAGCATAAACAACATCCTAACCCTTTATATCAAAACCAGAACACAGCTAACAGTGAACCAATGTTTCATAAAACTCCTCACTAACTCTGACTATATACATACCGGGAAGATGAGAAGAGGGGAGGCACGCAAAGGGTTGGTGCGGAGCAGAGAGGTCGGCCAGGCTAGGAAGTGAAGGAGATGGAGAGGCATGGAGGCACACGGCATGTAGGAGGTTGTGAAGGCGGAGGCAGGTCCGGGTGGTGATTGGGTCGGTCTGACTTCGGTGAGGAGGTGGTGAAGCAGTCGGTGCTTTGGGCGGCGGCAAGGCGACGCGGAAGGCAGAGAGGCTGAGGGGAGGGCTGGACGGAGGGGCGCGAGCGGCGGTCAGAGGTTGAAGGCCGAGTGGGACAATGGGCGGAGGCTTAAGGGAGAAAGGTGGCATTTAGTAAGATGGAAGGGATGCAGATCCATAATATACGCATGCCTTTCATCAATCATTTTTTTATGGCAACGAAAATGAACAGACATGCAAAAAGCTTTGGATGAAAGAAAATCCTTTATAAAGCAACGTACATAACAAAAAGAGTAAAAAGACATTGAACGACAACAAATATATCAACTGGGAAAAATGAAAAAGTCAGGTACGAATTCAGAGGATCATTAAAAGCAACGTCCATTTATCTTCTAGTTGTTGGAGCAACGAATGGTCACAGTAGTACGAGATATATTCTATAGAATATCATATTAATTCCTTAATTTAAGATGGCATAGGGAATAGAAAAGTTCTATAGCTGAATTGAAGAAATAATTAAAGCAACAGTCCATTGGTCGAATGGACACTGAGAAACAAAATGGACCGATACAGTTAACCGCTTCGCGGATTCCGCTGTGTACCGGATTCCAAAACACGGAACTAAATATACCGTTTAGATCAGCACCTTAAGACGATTAAAACGGTATACAAATATCAGTGGTATGATTGAATTTATAATTATTCAAAATTTCTACCAGCGGAAAATGCAGCAAAAATGCAGAAAAATAAGATCGACGGAGCTAAAGAAGTCCGAATTTGGAAATACGAAAAATGACGTCTTGCTCAGAAGATGGTTTAGAATTTTTCTATGTAAAAATATTCAGGTTTCGAAAACATTTTATTTTCATCAATTCCTAACGGATTAAATTGAAATAAAATTACGCACGGAAATAAACTTTCATATTTTCGGATAAAAATTTACCTGTTGCTATGTTTAACTACACGCATTTTAAATATCGAATTTTCATTGCGAAATTTTATCGTTTTTGTTTTTATTTAACGAAAATTCATTTAACGCAAAACGCACATTTCTTACGTTAAAATTATTATTTTGGTTTCTGTTATTGGTTACAACTATTTCATATTATTACATTACATTTTTAATATGTATTACATTATCGGTCTTATTGAGATTGGTCATCTACGAATTTTGTTTTGGATTTGTAACTTATATACAAAGAGATTTCCATTTAATAAATCGTAAAATTTTATTTCTATCGAATTTTTAATTAAAATTTTATTTAATTTAGTATTTTTAAAGTGTTAAAAATACGAGTCATTACAATATATATATATATATATCAAAATTTAATATTATTTATTTTCAAAAGTGAGATTTGTTGTATGTGTGCTCTCCTCTACTTTAGAGGATCGTACATTTCTCTCACAAAAGTGAGATTTGTTGTTTGTATTATTAGTGAATGAATGATACAAATTAAAAGTACCACCATACCATTGGTTCGAAATTAATTTTTTCCATAACAGATTTTCAATACTGTCATTAAATTTTCATATCCGTTTTCCTAAAAGGGAAATATTTAAATTATGTAAATTTATAATTCCTAACCATCCCTCATTTTTAGACTTACAAACCATTTTCCAATTTACAAGACATTTATAGCTACTATTTGAATGTCTCCACTTCAAAGAAAGTCTCTCCTAATTTTATCAATTTGATCTATTATCCATTTAGAAAAATGATAAAACGATATCCAATAAATGGATAATGCAGATAAAACTGAATTAATAAGAACAATCCTACCTGCTTTCGGTAAGAATTTACCGTTCCATTTGGACAATTTTTATTTATTTTATCTATAATGGTATTCCAATCATTGTGTTTAAGTTTTTGTGGCCTAATTAAGAAACCAAAATATTCTACAGGAAATTTTATTATTTTACAATTTAATGTGCGCACAATTTGGTTTTCAATATTGTCTGTATCATTTAATACTAAAACTGAGCTTTTGTCAAAAATTAATTTTTAAACCAGAAAGAAATTCAAAACTATATAAAATAAATTTAAGCGTAATAATATGTTTAGGCAAACGGGATGTAAAAATCTTAGTATCATTGGCAAATTGAAAAACAGAATGGCCATTACTAGTGATCTCATTACCTGTACTTTCTAGTATCCTATAACTAGTAGCTAATTTGATAATTCTAGAAAAAACATAAGCCGCTAAATTGAATAATAAAAGTGACCATGGATCCCCTTGTCTAAGTCCACGTTTTGAGTTAATTTTGTTTCCTAATATACCATTAACCATAATACTAGAATTACCTGTTTTAAGAAATGACATAATCCATTCTACTCATCTAACACTAAAACTCCTGGCCACTAATACATATTTGAGAAAAATCCAGTCAATTGAATCAAAAGCTTTAGCAAAATCTAGTTTTCAAAGTGCGCAAGTGATATTATTTTTGCAACAATAGTTAATATATTCTTGAACTACTGTTGCACCATCCGTGATATTCCTATCCTTAATGAAAGCTGTTTGAGTATTATCTATTAACACATTTATTTTAGTATTTAATCTTTTAGCTAAAACCTTAGAAATGATTTTAAAAAAACAATTTAGTAATGAAATAGGTCTAAAATCTTTTAATTGATTAGCAGCTAATTTCTTATGTAATAAGATTACATTGCAAAAATCTACCTAACTGTAATGAACCATCATGAAATTCATTGAACATTTTTATTATATCTTCTTTTAACACATTCCAAAATGTTTCATAAAATAAAATAGGAAATCCATCCGGACCCGGAGCTTTATGTAACAACCCACTTTTCCGGACAGTTTAAGCTGATAATAAACCATACATGTCCAATCCAAATTGAACGGAAAGACGGATAGTTAGGGAAAAGAAAAAAGAAAGAAGACAAGAAGAAAACTAAACAATATAGAATCTCACAACAGAACGTATAATCTATAATATATAATAAATCTTTACACGAGAAGAAACTATAATGTGTGTATATACAAAACATCAATCAGAGTACTAACCTATTTCAGCCTGGACAGTTATAATAACCTATCCTCACAATTGCTGATAAACACAAGAATGAACACAACGGAAAATAACCATATACGTAAATACGTCTTTGGACCTCTAGCTCGTCTCCTGAAGCTCCAGAGCCTCCAAATAAAATCTGTAAATATGCTCGGTCTGACCCGAGCATCTAGGAAAAACAACGCCCGGGTCAGTCTGGTAAAACCAGCGTGAGAGACTCAAATCACAAGGAATTTTATTATTTGTAACTTGTAAAATCTTTTTAAAAACAAAAGTATCTTGTAAGACCACGCCACACATAAATGCGGACGAGTTTTTACCTTACAATAACCAAAACATTTTCTATACAAAAATCCATTGATATTATAATAATGTCTAGGGGTCAAGGTAAAATATGAATATAGTTGAAATGCTTGCATCTCACGTTTCAGCATAGTTGGGCGCAACCAAGTCCATACGGCGCTTATTGGAGAATGGATTCCATACAATGACTGGGCTACTAGGGTACCGCCCATCACAGTGCATCTTTAGATAAAATAACACCGAAGACCTCGTCTGAATCCCCTGCCAACACAAAATTGGCCTACCACTTGACTAGTAGTATTGAATATGATCACCCCGCTTTGGGCCCCGAAGCATACAATTGAGATATAATAGCGACTCTAAATAGGGATGATCATACCCTTCTTAGGAGCGACCCACTTAGCCCTACTGCATCTCCTCTGTTTTAGTCATTCTCGGTTGATGAGGCTTGAGGCTACGTTTTACCTTTTATATAGCACTTCCCACTTGGAATGCTAACACTACCTTCCAGGCAACAATGCAATACCAGCATTCATCCATACAAGTTCGTTCTGGGACTGAGCGAAACACTTGAGAGCTCCATCTCTAATTCCATCATTTTTAAGATGTCTTTACTTCGAAATGCATTCGTTGGATCAAGTGGTTTTCGGATAACATACTCGATCCTGGTCTCTTCGAAACAACATTCGATAATTTCCGGTAAACTCAACCCCGGTTCTTTAGGAAATAAATAGTCAAGGATAAGATCGAAGATCACCTCCTAATCGTTAATGGACGGGTTTCTTTATCATTGTCCTAGGAAAACGAAACGAGATTTATACGCACAGTACAATATCATCGAAGATTACTGTGCCATATAACTCACGTGTTTCTCCTAGATATTTCCAAAGTTACGTTTGGTCCAAATTCGACAGTCGGTTATTTAACTATCGAAACACAAACAACAACAAAGTTTTACATTTTCCATGGAAATCACCAAGCCTCTGAAAATTAATCCTTCATTTTTTCCACATTTGAATAAACTTGATCCAAGGGTCTTTTTGAAACACTATTCCCAAACTCCTTACATCCCTCTATACTTATAAATGTCAACACTTCCCTTAATGGTATGAGTATATTTACAAAGATTTGCAAAAGTTTTCTTCTTTCCAACTCATCAAATGCCCAAATAAATTCCATATAAAACATTACTTCCCATAAAACCAACCCACTATCCTTTATCAAAATCCCCTTTAAAAAGCTCACTTCATAATTCAAATAACATATAACGTCCAAATAAATTTATAATTCACCTTTATAAACTCCATGTTAATTTATGAAAACCCTTTATAAAATAATTATGTATCTCGACGAAACATTTATACTTTTCCTCATTTCAAGATCACTTTAAGAATTTATAAAAACTCGTTTTATAAACTTGCCTTGTTTGAACAAACTTCCAAAATAACTTTAATCAAATAAGTTCTTTCGATAACAATCGATTATTTTTAAACGGCTTTAAACAACCAAGTTACTATTTGCGTTCCTCGTTTAATTTCTTTAAACCTCATTCGAAATAATAACTTTAGAATACCAATGATAATATATTAAAATAACTTCAAATATTATTGTTACACTAATAACTCAAAAAATATTAAATAAATAAATAAATAAATAAATAATTTATTTATTTCAAATATTATTAATATAACAATTTATTAGCCTTAAAATAATGCAATCGTAATAATTTATTAACCTTTAGATTATATTAACATGATAATTAATTAACCCTTTAAATATAATTAATTACTTAACTAAAATTAATGTAAATAAATAATTTCAATAATTAAAATAAAATTAAAACATTTTTAAAACAACTTAAATACTCTTAAAATAACTTTTATTAATAATAAAATATAATTTAAACATTTTTAATAAATAATAAAATAACTTCAAAACAATAATTAAATATTCTTAAACCTCTTTATGATTTAATAACTTTTTAAAAATAATTAACCTTTAATTATTACTTAAAATAATAATCAATTATCTTTAAAAAAAATTAATAATTAATAATTAACTTTTTAAGCCTTATTACTAATTAATAATCATTCTTTAAAATAACTTTATTATATATTTAACCTTTCAAATTAGAAGAGGCTTAGCCATTCAACGGTATTTAATCATTAATTCCCTTATTATCCAAGTTATAATCTGGTATTTGCATAACATCGCATATGTAAATTAAACTCATAATTAACAATTGATTATGAATACGGTACTTATCTAATAATAATTGGATTGTAATTAAGTGTCCACACTAGTGTAATAATGGAACGGGTTAATTTCTGCTAAACAGATGTCCAAATATAACATACCCAGTTAATAATAACAGAACAGTGATTTATTCTGCTAAATAGGCGTCAAACTAATTTAATTAACGGAATAGTGTTTTTAATTCCGCTAAGCAAATGTTCAATTATCATATTCAGTCCAATCTAATTCGACAGTATTTTATTTCGCCAAATAAACATCAATGATAAAGGTATATAAATTCAAAGCGACGTTGTTAATTAAAATAACGTAATTTAAATTCTGTCCGTTTGCATATGTCATAAATTTATACTTGTCCAAGGCTATGAATAAGTTACACTAAAATTTTATGCCCGTCAGTATAAACCCAACGAAAAAAATACGGGCAAATCGGATTTCAAATGATCGAGATATGAATTTTTAAGTTTAGCATTTAGACTTAAATTAAACAAATAGAAATTAAAATTTCCCACCCCAATTTCCTTCGGGCCGAAGCCCAAAACAATCCAACCCGCACCATCCTAAATAGTATCTTCTTTCCCCACCATCCCCTCCATTCATTCCCTAGCGTACGACGTGCACATGCACATGCACACTCGACCGAGGACACCAGCGCCGAAACCAAGACCACTGGCATGCCTCCCTTCGAATGCCCATCATGATGGACCCCTCCGCATCACATGCGCGCCTTCCTACCTCCGACCGACCCTCCTTTGCCCACCATGAAATCGCATACAGGTAAGTAAAATCGCGTCACTTATTTGCCTCATTCTCCATCAAAAATTTACCACTCGAGCGCCTCTCCTCCTTGAACACAACGCCGAGCCCCAAATCGTTCATCGCTTCCTAAATCGAAAGTTAACCCACACCTTACGCTACGACGATCGTCAATCATCGACACGGAATCACGCCGAAACTTCACCAAAAATAATACGCTTCGATACAAACTCAACAATGCTAGTGGCATCGAACTATTCGACCCGGATCAAGAGAATTTAATTTTTGAATATTTTGAACAATATATCCCCTTTACTGTAATACGACGATTTCACCCTCTACACTTGACGAAAACACGTGCGATCAATTTCTAAAAATACTACTAGTTGATATGAATAACTTTCATTTTGATCACTCGGGTTAAAACTCAATGGTTTGGATTGCATTGATTTTTGAATGTTCATGATTGAAACTTTATACATATGACAGTTTAAAATCCAAGTTTCATATAAGTCAGTAAAACATAAATCCTCACCTTTCTGATGTCGAGTTGAACTTCAATTTTGTTCCTAAGCAAGCTAAGCTATCAGAAGTCCTCCTTTTTTTTTGAAATGAATGACTCAGTTACTGCAATTGAAGAATGGTAGAAATGGGAGCTAAGCCTTTTCAAGGGAAATGTATAGGTAGTATTCCCCTTACCTCTTCCCTTACCTCTCCCTGTACCATCTAAGAAATAGGGTTCGGCCTTACTATGGTTATCTAAATATTTCATTTTACGCATTTTTTACTTTTATACACACACACATATATCCCTTTCTCTATTTACTTATTTTATTTGTGTGTGTGTATATATATGTATATTCATTTCTTTATTTACTTATTTTATTTGTATTCCCCATGAAAAAATAATTAATCAATAGTTAAAAGCCAGAATTTTGGTTTAACATTTATAACAAGACGGTCTAAATTTCCGGTTCGTTACACTTTATCATTAGGTATATTCTTTATAGCATTCACAATTTCCTCCTCCATGAATGGATCATCTAACCCTACTAAATCAACCTTAGTATCTCAGTGTAAATCTTTCCCAATTAACTTTAATTATATGTTTATTCATAGTTCCAAAAATATTTCAATAATAATTAGTTAAGTCATTATTAAGTTATGTTTGATCATAAATCTCAATATTATTAATTAAATAGAATTAATGGTATTACTGCGTTTCTACCATTAGCTACTTTATGAAAAAAATTAGTATTCATATCACCCTCACCCATCATTGAACTCTAGATCTTCGTTTCCACATCACTTCTTCATATTAATTTTATTTAATTCATCTTTTAAATTTGAAAGCACGTTTCTTTCTAAAATATTCAAATTTCTGAATTCCTCAATCTAATTTAAATTTCGGATTTCATTCATTAGTTTTTCCTTTTTAATTCTAATGTTACCAAAAACATCTTTACTCCATTTTTTGATAAACTATCTTAAATCTCTAAGTTTTCTAACCAAAATTTTTGCTATATTACCAGAAAATTTACAATTGTAATTATTCATGGAAATCCATTTTTCTTCAACTAAACTCTTAAAATTATTTTCTAACAACCACATTTTTTCGAATCTAAATTTTTCATTCCCAACATTAAGGTTGGTACAAGAAAGAATTATTGGGCAATGATCCGAACCTTACAAGTCGAAAATTTGTCCTCAATTACATCACTTATAAAAAATTTGTCTAACAAAGCCATTGATGAAATTTCTCTGCAATTTGACCAAGTAAATTATCTATTACTTAGTTTTATCTAAATTAAATTACAACTAATAATAAATTTTCTTCCATCGCACCAAAATCCCCTTCCCTAAGGGATCTTTCACCCAAAAATCTAGTAACATTAAAATCAACCCTTAAAATCCAAGGTTTTGGAGCAAGTGTTCTAAATTCTAAACACTCGTTCCATAGAATTCTACGATCTATTTTTGAATTTGACCCATAAAAATCTGTAATATTAAAAATAGAATCATCACTAATGCCAGAAAATATCAATGCATCGAATAATCTTTAATAATAATCTGTAAAAGTCTAACACAATTATCTTTCCATCCTAACATAAGACCTCCTGCACTACCCCTAGCTGGAAGATAAGCCCAATGATCAAAATAATGACCCCTTAAACACCTAAAAATACGATAATCAGGATATTCAATTTTAGTTTCTTGAAGTAAAACTATATCAATATTATTATCCTTAAAAATGGATTTAATTTTGCTACATTTCTCTAACTTATGTAAACCCCTTACATTCCAACTAATCAATCTCATAATCCAAACAATCTGACCCATTCTAATTCCTTACTTTTAATATAATCAACATCCAACTGAGTATCACCAAAAATAAGACCTGAATTCTTAGCTAAAAAATGCATATCCCTAGAAGAAAAATTGTTCAAAGCATATGAACTATAAGTACTACCCATAAGAAACTCCATACCTGAGCTAAAGTTATTGGATACTCTAGAATCAACTCTAAGTAGACGTGCACTCCTTACTGATCTCTGCCCACTCAAACTAGAACCATAATCAACATTACTTCCAGAACCAACCTTTCTGACTCTTCTCCTTATCTTAACACTACTTATTGCCTTGTATATGACATAATGTTTTCCAACCACTCCTTCAAATCATTAAAAACTATGCTTTGCTTGTTATTCAACCCCTCAAAGTTACTCCTCTTGAACACCGCAACATCAACATCAGTTGATTGGTCCTGAACCTTGTAACACATCCTACCAACATCAAAATGCAAAACCGACTCACGTGAAACCTGAAATTCATACTCCTTCAGCCAACCCTAAAACAAATTCGAACTGACCCGTATGTTCACCTTAATATATGTACCTGAACAAACATCAGGTATAACACCAACCATATTATCACAAAAACCTATCAACGTACTATCCGCTGCATCTTCCCTAACTCCATCTAAGCAGCTACCCAAATCACTAATATCACACTGTACGAGACTCCATCTGCCTCATCGAGATTCATCTCATCACTCCAACCATTCTCATTTTTCTATTACCATTCAAGAAACCAACCAAAACCCCATCATTAGTCCCTATAACCTATGACATTTCAAAAACCTCTCCAAGATCATCCAATATCTTTAAACAGTCAAAGTAATTTAAAGTTTCAATCTCAAAACACCCTACATTGCAAGCTTTTGCTTTGTATTTTCTGTTAATATTGCTAACAAAACCTTTCCCCACCTTTTGCAATTGATTTATAAGCACTGTATTATCAGATTCCCGATGTTGAAGTTTTGAACTATACTGAATGATATCTAGATCTAATAGCAGTGAATCAAAAGATTTTTCTTTCAACTCCTCCCCGTTGATGATAATAAGATTATCTGAAACTTCATTATCAATTGTAAATCCTCTCAAAACCTCCTCTCTCGAATCAAAATCTGACATACTAAATAATACTTAAGAATCTATTTAAACCTCCTATTCTTTTCAAATACTTATACAGTCCTTACTAACCCATTTGAAAAGGATTTACAAAATATTTAAGGTAAATAACCTTTATGAATTTAAACAAAATTAATCATCCCAAAAGATAATTAAATTCAATTTATAATCTTTTATAACTTTAAAATGACATTAATTATCTCGAAAGATAATTAATCAAATTTACAATCTCTTTATAAATTAAAACAACGTTAATTATCCCTAAAGATAATTAATTAGATTTATAACTCCTTTTATAAATTTTAATCAACACTAATCCTTTATTTTAAAAATTCTCAAAATACTTGAGAATATAGCTTAAACAGCTTTCAAAGCACAAAAACACGACAAAATAGTTATTTTGTAAAAATACAAGCTCAAATTCAATAGATAAGGGTTAAGGAGATGATACTTTATAAGTGACAGTACAATGATAATCGTTGTAACGACACTTACACAATCAAACAGTATGTCACAAATATTTCAAGCAAACATCAATATAAGTAACATAAGAATATATGTAAGATACATATATCAGTAAATTAATAATGGTGATAAACCCATTAGGGCCTCTCTACAAAAATCCCCTGCAAAACAATGGTTATTTATGAAATCCACTTTTCAAGCGGGAATTCAATTCTAAACAAACAATCAAACAATAATCTTTTTACTTGGAAAGCACATAACAGTTATTTATTCTACTCGATACATTTCCAAAATAATCTACTCAATTTGATTACAGGAGAATGGTATTTTATTCTACTAAATAGATATCACAAACGGAGTATAACTAATTTAACTACATTAAGCGTTATTAATTTAAATCACTACAATTTTATCATTAATTTATACTTTATTAAAACTATCAACTATCATTCAAGCATTTAACAATAATCTATACTAACATGGATATCATATAGTTTATTTAGAGATGATTAAACTCACCAACATTCCAGTTGACGCTTTCGCGTTCCGGTTTGATCATGTTCAATTTTAGCTCAAAATTCTACTAGCTTCAAATTCAATAAATCCAACTTCGATACGTAGATAACAATGATACGAGTCCAACACAACTACGTCCAAATCCGACTTCATATGAGTAAGATATTGATTTTATAAGATTTGGGATTAATTAAATTAATTTACTAATTAACAATTAATTACCCTTATAATTATCTTCCCAAACCTTCTTTCATCTCAATTTCAAATGCCTGCAGACAACAGATACATCGAACCCGTTGATGCCATGCACTAATCATAGCGACACAGAGCAACTCTCGATGAAATCCAATTTCGTCTTCGCCATCGAACTCCTCTCTATGTACTTGACTTGCCCAACCTAATCACGAGAAGCTCGACCTCACATATGAGAATCCGACCCGAAGCCCAAACGCGTGAAACCCTAGAAACCCATTTCGTCTAAGTGGAACGCATGCCACCTAAACCACCCCAACCTCTTCATCTTCGAACAAAATTTGCAACGACACCCTTCATTCAACCCATCATGGCTCCAAACTCCGACCATACGAAAACTCTAGCTCGGTGATAAACTGTCGGGCTCCTTAAAACTGCATTACATGCAACAAAACACATATGGATTCGTAGATCTCAACACCACGAACTTAAAGAATCCACCTTTTTAATTTTTTGATGAGTGTATGATTTGATTTTGAATTTTATAGATGGTGGCATTTTCTTGTTTATTAGTTTTTGAAAAATAAAAGAAAAATGGGAAAGATGAAAAGTTAGAGGTGTGTTGAATAATCTAAGTATGGGTTCGATTTATTCAAATATTTTCGACATTTCGCTACATAGAATTTTGTTCACGTACGAACCGTGAACGACAAAACAAAAATACGATTGCGTACGAATAAGCGACACGATCTCAAAACAACAATAAAATACACTGGTTATCTTATTATGTAAAATCATAAAAATACCATTGTTGCCGTAAAATACGTCAAACAACAATTTAAATATTTTCCAAATTAAAAATTATGGAAAAATCTTATAAATGAAATTAAAAATCCATAAAAATCGAGTCGTTTTCTTAACAATTGATTTTCTTACTATTTATTCGAACTATTTGTCATTGTAAATAAATTTACAAAATGAGTCCACCATTATTATTTATTAATTAAAAGGAGTTAAATAAGGCTATTTAATCCATTTTACTAATATTTAATTCACAACTCAAATATCTAAATAATCACTATATTTGAATATAAGTTATTTATACTTTAAAAACCAATTATTTAAATATTTAAAATTAATTAAATGTTCATAATTAAGACGATAAAATTCTGGGATGTTACATTGATAAGGATAACATTGTTAATTTTGATTATTAAAATTAGCGTAACAAATTCACCGTTCAATGTACTTGAGTTGGTTTGGATTTTACTCACAAAATTATCGACTAATATGACTTTTTGTATTTGTACACATGTGTTGAAACAGAAAATTATAAATAATAATTTAGAGTAAACTGTTTACACATAATAACCAAAGTGTCTCGAAGTCAGTGGGAGCAATGTTGAGTTTGTGAGTTTTCAAATAGACTAGAGAACGAGTACGAAAATATCATTCAAAAAAGCATCAAAATTGAACAAATGTTTTAATAGGAATATCAAATAGTTTGATTATCAATCAAAATGCAAAGGAGACATGTGTTTATAAGAAAGAGCATTAAAAGGTACATTGCTATTTCTAAAATATAAGTAAACAACGCATTGCTGATTTTTAACGATGTACTTATGTTAAAATCAGCCTTAGTTGTTTTAATATTCGACGTTAGATTTGTAAATGATGTATTTTATAGTAAGTATAAAAGATATTGGGAATGTCCTAACCGATTTAAAAAGACACCTCATTAAAATATCTAATACAGAATATGTAAGATGGATTCCTTATACCTTGGCAATAGAAATTATTATACATGTTATGTTGTCTACGATATTATGGTTCATTTATTTGATACATGAAGCAAATATCAAATCCAAATTGACATCACTAAATGGTTGCTTGAAGTATTCTTGCGTATCTATGAAATACTAGACATTTGTATATAGAAACAACAAACTCCTTATGAAGATGTGTTCGAACTCAAACTTTCATAAGTATAATTGAGTATAATATATAGATAATGAATTTAAATTAAGAATCTTTAAGTTGAAAATGTTCCAAATGAAAGACAGTTGACGATTCAATGAAAAAGACTAAGTACATCTCTTGAATAGTGCCGCAATAAAAACAAAGTATATAAATATAAATGCAATTTTTTTATTACTAAGCCGAGGGTGATTTCAAATGTTGAGAATCTCGTAATATTGTTGTATGATAACAATGTCACTTATATTTCACAAATGAACTTAGAGCTCATTGGAAGTCAAGAGATATACTCTAAATTGTTCCACATGATAAAGGTGGTTTATCAACATTGGAGAAAGTTGATTGATAGGGTTGATAATTGAAACATAATAGTACCCATTCACCGAGGGACTGACCCGATTGGTTTTTGAGGAAGCCGATTAGAGAAGTTTGAATAAGATTCCACAATAACCGCAAGTGCAGGTGGGAGATTAATAGAGTTAGAAATATTCCCTGGGGATAATTATGTAATTTGTTACATATATCTGACTCGATAACCAATCTTGTTCGAAATAAAAGGTGTTTTCTTTCTATTATACACTTGATATAATTTGTTATATTAATTAATTAATTTAATTAAAAGTATACTTAATAGAAAAATTCATAAATGGTATGCTTAATGATAGTAGTTATAATATATTGTAATCATGAGTGGTTTATCACAATAAATATACCATTTTAAATATTCCTAGTCAAGATGTAATAAGGCTGGATATCGATACATCCTTGGGACAAGAGTATATAACGCTTTCCAAATGTTAGGCAGTGTATTACGCATGACTATTGGGAGCACCAAGGGGTTATGTATTGATAGTTATTCGTTAACTATGGAATGACTCGCTTGATAGTTTTCTATTGGTTAATATAATTAAGATCAAATAGAAAACATTAAAGTGACTGATTTACACAGTTCTTTCGACTTGAGAATACCACTTATCTTCAATATGAAATCTTTGATTTGATTGCAATCAAATCATGGCATGACATCCATCGACTGTAGTGGGGTCGAGTGAAAGTATTGGAAGTGAAAGACTAATCAAGTGAGTATTTGTCTCCTCGGTTATATAAGGTTAGTATCATGGTCAACTGAAGTCAACTGAAGTCAACTCAAAGTCAAAGTCTCTAGCCAGAGCATTTCGGTTAATGATAATTGTTATTATTGAACCAATAATTTTGTGTTTGGACTATAGAGTTAAATATGGAAGATGTTGGAATTTTAAGCATTATCAAATTCCATAAGTCTAAAGTGATATAGTTTTAACGAAGAGAATTGGTGTAAATAAATGTCACTAATGGGTAATGCTTATAATAAAAAAATTGGATTTTACCAAAAGATGTGTAATTAACAAAACCCAGCCAAAGTGTCACACCACTAGCTAAGGTGATGTGTGAATGTTAATATTTAAATTGTTCAATATTAATCCCTGACTGAATTTACACCTAATGAGTCACACAATCGAAATGATGAAGATTCCGAAGGAACCACACGGTCTAATTGATTTATAGTTGTGGAAAATTAATTAAATTAATTAATATTTATGAAAAATTATTTACTAAATTTTATTTAATTTATTTGAATACCATTAGTATTTAGTAATGTATGTATATAAACGTTATAAACGTGCATATCGATATACGAAACCAGTATAATGTTTAAATTTGATTTAAATAGAATAAATATTAAAAAGGGCTAGATAAATTAAATTAATTAATATTTGTGAAATACTAATCACTAAATTTATTATTGTTTGATTTATTTTATTTCCATTAGTATTTTATGAAGTGCGTATATAACAGTTATAAGCGCGTGTATCGGTATACGATATTGATAGGAAATTTAAATTAAATTTAAATAGGGATAATACTAATAGGTTTTTTGAATGTTTTGGAGCCCAAACAGCCCATGTAATAACTGGCCTTACATTGAAGAATAAGAGGGATCTTTTGTTTTGAAAGAGAAGAAAATATTATTAAAAGGAGAGGAATAAGCATATATTGAATGCTACATTTATTTCCTCCTTTAATAAAATTTTTGCGCAGTCATTTGCCTCTCTAATTCTCATCTTCTCCACCAAAAATTCAAAATTTCCATGGTGATAAGTCTCCAAAATTTTTAAAACAAAATTCAAACAGATTAAAAGAGAAAAAGGCGGTTGTCTCATAATTATTGCAGATCTGGAGATCGATTTGAAAAATCTAGGAATTCTTCTTCATTCAAGGTGTATTCTCTAGGCTTTATTCTAAGGTAATTCTATATATTGACATATCATTTAATTTTATTTACATCCCCGTTCTCTACCTCTCCCTTCTGTTCATATATAAGAATATGGATGTCTCAAATCCCCTACTTGAATCAATTGTTTATTCTTACCATGATGCTATGTTCACTGCTATTTTGTTATGAACAATAATAATAATATTTGTTTATGTTCTGTATGTTTATTTATCCAGTTTGTTTAACCTAGCTCCAGATCCTTTTAATTTTATTTTCTTTGTTCTACATGTTGATTCATCCATGTATAACCTAGGTCTAGACCTTCTTATCGTGAATCTGTATATGCCTATGTCATCTGATTTTAACATTGTTATTGCATAAAAAACTAAATTGAATTTTGGAATACTCTTGTCAATAAGTTAGTTTTTATGTTAGAATATTTAGACTTGAATGTCTACACATACATTGCTACGTGAATAATACTTTGAAATAATTGCATTAACTAAAATTTGTTATAAACATAATTGATGACTTAATTGTGTTATGTTTTAAATCATTCTAAAATAATCTTTGCTAATTGAAATAAAAAGAGAAACATTAAATCAATGATTTATTCCTAGTTTCATAATTGTATCCAGTATAGCGCTAAATCCTTTTTTAAAAGGAAACATTCTATTTCACAAACTACATGTATGTTGTTTTATTTTATTTCAAAATTTTATTTTATTTATATGTGTACATGAATTTATATATTTATGTAGTATCATTTATGTGTGTGTGTTTTCATTTAACTCAAAGTTTTCAAAAGGAGTGTAACATCCTGAAATTTTCAATCATTCGCATCCATACATGTCGGATTTGAATTGCACAAAATATAAGATTGTTAATTTAAATTTGGCAAAACTCAACATATACAGTAAATAAATAATCACAGAATCACATACACAGAGTAATATAACAATAATGCAGCGGAAATAAAAGAATAGTAGTTCATGAAGCTACTATATATATATATAACAGAGTTAAATAAGATACAACAGAGGTCTCGAATACATGGATGTCTCAATACAATAGTCAAATACAAAATATGAATACATCACTGGAATCAACTGAATAACTGAAAGCAGAATCGATAGATGGATCTCCAAGCGAAGCTCCAACTCCAAAGGTGAGACTCGAATACTGGTACACTCAGTCTGACCCGAGCGTAAAGCAAAACACAAAACACTCGAGTCAGGATTAACATTTTTATATCAATAAATCCAACTCAAGTGAAATATCAACCAAAATACAAGTAACTCAAAGGATGTTTGGGATAACCATCCTCTAAGGATCCGTTAAACTATCTACTATGTAGTAATATACGCTATTATAATATATCTATAGTAAAGTAAACTATTAAAATAGCATTAAGACTTTACATTTTCCACCTTAACACATTTTATATATTCCCATAGTCTATACAGTACCGTAATCTCCCCCGTAATGGGCGTCGTCAGAGGGCACTCCATAGGTATGGTACAAAACAAACTCGTAGTAAAGCACGCTAGAGTAGGTGACACGGCACAACAAGGCAATGCCAGGGTAGATATACCAATTACGCATCCGGACTGGTGGTAACGCAGAGCCGCAGCAATCACCCACCTCGAGCCACACTCCCGAATCAAAGGTGCACACCAAATCAATCACAAACTAATAAAATGGCATACGATGGAGTGTGTCCGATAAGAGGAGCTACCTCATGCCAACTCACGGGAGTTGGGTTCACGTAAATATACCTTTAGGATCGCCGCCACCATCCTACTTCATTCTGGAATCTCCACCGCGTACACAGTTGTTAAAGTGGTTTTCGGTATCGACAGAGAGTATGCCCATATCCGATCCCGGTCTCTTTAACAACTAAACGTTATTATAACACCGCGGTCATTTCAAATTAGTTTATACTTCAAATCCAAAATATCATTTTCCTTTCAAAACCATATCAAAACGATATCATTTTCACTTCAAAACCATATTAATACAATATCATTTTTCACTTCAAATATATCCATTTGCAAAATCATAATACTTCCAAAGTTATAACACTTCCGAAACCAAAACACTTTGAAATCATAACTTCCACCCTTAAACAGTTTAGATATTAATAATAGCATATAATAAAATAGTTTATATAAATTAGTTATAAGTTAAATAGTTTTTAATAAAATAATTTATATTGAAAATGATTTATATTAAAATAGTTTATATTAAAATAATTTATAAAGTAAAATATAAATAGTTTTAGATATAGTTTTAAAATACTTTATATAAAAAAAAAGCTTCCTCAAATTTCACAAATCGATTCAAAATCAACTCGAATTCCAAAATTCAAATTTAATCAAATCTCACATCATCAATTTCAATTCGATTCAGTTTCTCAATAAACCATTTCAAATTATCGATTTCAAATACATATTTGAACCATAAATTAAGCCATTTCAATTTCAATATATTTCAAAGCTTTAAATATTCAACATTTCAAAACTAAATTCGATAATTTCATATATATATATATATATATCAAATTCACTTTACTATTATTTAGTTTTGAAATATTTACTTAATCATTTCAATAACATCTAAATACAACTTCAATTTACAAATTTAAATAAACAAAATATCCCATTTAAATTTATATAAGTTTGAAATATTCATTTAAGTCACTTTTAATCAAATTCAAGTTATAAAACATATCTTTAAAATTTCAAATTTAATAAATTTCAATTCAAACTTATTTAAGTAAAATTCTTAAATAAATATAATTTCAAATCAATTTCAAATTTATCTTTCCAACCTGAATCGTTATAAACTCTATATTTGAAAAAAATATATATATATTAAATAAATACTTAAACATATTATATATCAACTTTATTAAATCGACTTTAATAAATCTTTAAATCAATATTTATTAAAATCATATATTTCTTTTCAAAACCATAGAAATCATTTTCAAAATATTTATATATATAGACCAACGGTGTTTGTATATAATTTTCTATCCTATGGTCAAGTGATACGGATATTTATCATTTCAATCCGCAATTTAAATATATACGAGTATATATCTTTTCAACCCGCAATCCCAAATTCAATTTAATGAAAATCGCTTGGGTTTATCATTTCATCCCATAACGATTTTCTCCTATTCTACAGATCGTTCGGGTATGTATCATTTCAACCCATAGGGAATTCTATACTAACAGGGAACTTTCAGAGTGATAACAAATATGATAATAATATAACAAGCATATATCATCAATATAAATAACAGATAATGGTGTCAGATGTCACAGGTGAACATATACAGGTAATAGCATATATAACAATATAAATAATCAACAACATCATATTTCAATTGACGTTTCAATTGAAATCAAATTTAATAAATATAAGAACGTTAATCGTGAGTGATTGCTCACCTTTCGAGGCTAGAGAAATTTGAAAGTGAACAAAGCTACGGATTCAAGCACGAATTTCGAAGCAAAGCACGATGGACACGAGTTTGACGGATAAGCTGATAGATAAGAAATCGATGAGAATGAATCAAATCAATTTTAAATTAAACTGAAAATATATACATTATTATTATACTATATATAATTTCAATATTTTTATTTAAGAAATATTAAAATAATAAGAAATTTCAATTTCATTATTCTTAAAACTCAAGTATTAAAAATTAAAGATATATATTATATTTAAAACCCATACTTACATATACTTATATAAACAATAGATATATAGACTAATATAGAAACATATGTAAAGCTGGCCTAAAACGGATGTATAAACATACATACAAACACTTATATCGCTATATTACTCAAGTTAGAAAAGGATATTAAGTACATATCATAGTATTATACATATAAAATATAAACAGACGATTTGAGTTCTTTTATATATATATACTTTATTTTATAACCTGTAATAAAATAAAATCTGAACATAAAGGTAAATACCCTATAATAAAATACTGTAGACTTATATAATAGAATGCTGTAACTCATATAACCATCTGAATAACTAAAAAAATATATATATAACCAACATAAAGTTATAACTTCTTTTATCGTATAATATATAGTATACAATTATATACAGCAGCATAATAATTTATATAAACATACATTGTAAAGCAAGATATAAACTAAATAACTAATAGATTTGAAAACTTATATAAAACTGATGTATTATAAACCAACATATCTTATATAAAACTAATATGTATACAAAACGTTACCACATCAAACAATACTTTTCAAAACATAGATTGATATAACCCATATAGATATACATATTATAGGAAAAAGTCTTCAACAAAAAAATAAAACTTTATATATGAAACAAAAATACTATATATATATATATACGAACAAGCTGCATATAACTTCCAAACTAATAGACTAACAGCAGGTTGTAAAAAGTAACTTACTTAGAAATAGCATATCATATTACTATATATAATAAATATACCCAAGCAACCAATCCCCACAACAGCACACATATGTATATAATCTGAAAAAAAAGAAGGAATATAAACAAAATTGCAGACTTGTACATATATATGTAAATGTACTTTATCACTATTATTATCATATTAATATACGGTACCCATATGTAAATATACCTTAACAATATAGTTGATGGGAAAAACTGCAAGATTCATAAAGTAAGGAAGAAGGAGAGAGGAGGTGCGAATCTCAGAGGGAGGCCGTGACTTCGGTCATGCTGAGACGGAGCAGTGGAAAGGCACGAAGGAAGAGACGCGTGAAGATGAGGGGTTCGGTGATGCTCGCGGGTGGATGGTGAAATGGAAGCCTCAGCGTGGATGCGAGAAGAAGCGTAGGAAGGGTGAGCTTTGGTGATGTTGCTTTGGAAATTGCAAATTGAAAAAGGAGATGAACAGTTTACATTATCAAATATTATAAACGAACAGGAAATGAACCCAATTTTTTTTTGAAACTAAACAAAACCAAGGGTCAGGTCTATTGGAATTCAGAAGAAATAAATTCTGGTGGTTGAATGCTATAAATATTGATAACTGATTTCTATTGGTTTCTCAATTCAGTGGATAATTGAATGGTCACAAAAGTCGTACCGATACGGTTATTTGTTTTACCGATTTCATAGTGTATTGGGCGTCAAAACACACAAACGAATATACTGCGAAGATCAGCACGACGAGACGATCAAAACGGTATACAAATATCAATGGTACGATTATCCTATCAAAAGTCGATAATCGGTACCAAAAATGCTGCTAATTTGTCGAAAATAAGATAAACGGAGCAATAGAAGTCCAAATTTGAAGAAACAAAATATGACGTCTCAATTAGAAGATGATTTACAAATTTTCTATAGAAAAATATTCAGGTTTGGAAAACTTTTTATTATCATCAGATAATAACCGATATAGATTTAAATAAAATTACACAATAAAATAAACTTCCATATTATCTGATGAAAATTTACCGGTTGCTATGTTTAAGAAGACGTATTACAAATATCAAATTTATATTTCAAAATTTTATTATTTAAAATTTCACAAAATTTCAATTAAATATACAAATAAAACAAATAAAAATTATTAAAATTTACGGGTCGTTACAAGGAGCTTTGTATAAGATATAATAGTTAACTTTAAACAACTTTAACTAGACTTTGTATTCTTTGATTTATTGCATGTAACATAAATAAAGTATATTTCAATTTGAACTGCTATGCAAAATATTTATTATGCATCTATAAATGCATTTATACATGCAAACATGTATATACATACACATATAGATATTCATACATACATACATACACACACACACATACGTGTATATATATATATATTAAAAAAAATTATGTGTTAGACGGCAAAGGTATATATGGAAGGGAAATGTGTCCGTTATGGTGTAATCCCAACGCCTAAATAATGTTCATATTAACTATGTATACTTTTCATATGTTGCACTTACACTATATACATGAGTGCATTTGATATGTTCATCATAACATACAATTAATTAAAAATTAAATTAAACTAGTTTTAAACAATTATATAATATGAAGAAAATTTTAAAAGGAAAATTTAGAAAATTTCTAAATGAATTTAGACTACATAGGCCCAAATAAGATCCAATATGATTTTTTTTTGAAATTTACCCCTTTCTTCCACTGCAAGTTGACCCTTTTCCTTCAGGGGAAATTCTATAATTTATTGTAAATTAATTAACTCTGCAATCAATTCTCATTTGTAATAAATGTGTTTTCTTTCTGTTATATATTTGTTATAATGTGTTATAAATAGTTAAATATTTAATTAAAATATATTTAATGGAAAATCCATAAATATTATGTTTGTGATAGTAATAATAGTAATTATTACAAATAGTTGTAATCATGAATATTGTATCACAATATATTTTGAATATTTCTAATCAAGATGCATCGAGACTGGATATTAATGCATCCGTTGAGACTAGAGTACGTAACGCTCTCCAAATATTGGGCCGTGTATTACTCATGACTATTGGGGGGTACCAAGGGATTACGTACTGATAGTTATTAGATAACCATGGAACGACCCACTTTATAGTTTTCTGTTGGTTAATATAAGGTCAAACAGAAAATATCAAAGTGACCGATTTACACAGTTCTCCTAACTTGAGAATACCATAGATCTTTAATATGAAACTCTGCTTTGATTATAGTCAAATCATGGTACGACGTTCATTGAGTGACTATAGTTGGGACTAATGGAATTATTGAAAGCAAAACACTATTCAAGGGAGGATTCATCTCCATAGTTATATGAGGTTAGTATCACGGTCAACTCAAAGTCAAATCTAGGGCCAGAGTAGTTCAGTTAATAATAATTGTTATAATTTAACCAAGGACTTTGTGTTATGATTATAAAGTTGAATATGGATGATATTGGAATTTTTGACCATTACCAAAGTTCCAAAAGTCCAAAGTGATATTGTTTTGACAAAGAGAATTGGTGTATATAATAGTCACTACCAGGTAACGCTTAACAAAGTAAAATTGGATTTTACCGAAACTAAGTAAGCGATAATTTTAGCAAAAATATCACATTACCTGCTAAGCGACTTGTGAACATTAATATTCTAATAATTCGATATTATCCGCTGACCAAATTTACTAAAGAGTCACATAAATGAAAAGTTGTATACTCCTTTTGTAACGACCCGGAATTCCGGACACTTTATATTTAAATATCTGAATTATTTAAATATTTGAATCTTGGATTAAAAGTTATTAAAATGATTTAATAGGCTTTTTAACCCCCTTTTAAATCATAAGTAATGATGGTAAACTTGTTTTGGAAAAAATGTTTACAAAAATATATTCTTTGAAAAAATATCGATAATGTGACCGAAAATCATTTTATCGATAAACATCTTTTTTCTCAACAAACGTTGTTCGAACTTTTTATGCATATCTAATTAATCATTAAGGAGGTAATTAGCAACTAAAAATATTTTCATGTTTATGGCTAATTAAATGTGATGATGTTATAAGATATTTTAAAAACGAGCAAAAAAGGAAAATGAGCAAATAAGGAAACACGTAACCCTTAAGCTAATGACCAAACAAACACATTAGCAATTAATTAAAACACACACCCCTAAAGGAGAAGCGACATAAAGTAAAAGTAAGCAAAAATGGAAACTCCTTAACCATTAAGCAACATTAACATAAAGTTGGAAGTGACGTTTGATGTAGGGTTTTGAGGGGTTTTTGGTCTTTTCCCATCACATTCCCAAGCCTATAAATAGAGGGGAGGGATTCACTTAATAATCACAAATAAATTCCTAAGCTTGAGATGAAGTAGAAGGGTTAAAAATGGTGGAAGTGCTTAAGCACTAATCCACTAATTACTCTCTAACTTTTTCAAAAGTTAACCAAATATTCTCTAATCTCTTTTAAACTTTAGCTTTGGACCTAAGACATAATGGGTAGCATGATTAGCAAGTAAGAAGTGGGAGGAGGTGAGGAAGAAGGGGAGCTTGGATGGGCAGTGAGCATGGAGGAGGAGCAAGGTGGCTTTTACGTTTGGAAGTGCTAAAGGTTGGACTTTTAGGCTTGTTTTGATGGAAGGAGGTTGTTCTTTAGTTCTTGTAGCTTTGTGCTTTGGTTAGACATGGATCTAAGTAAGTTATCTCACTATCTCTTAAGTATATGTTGTGTGTATATATGTTGTGTTTGAATTATAAAGACATTCGCTAAGTAAAGTTATAAACTTTGGAAAGCAAATGACAACTGTATATTGTATAATATCATTTCTATTACTCTCTTAAACATGTGACGTGGCCTTGAATTTATGTTCAAATGGTTGTTTAACTTGTGTGTTAAATTGAAGTAAGTTTGAAAGTGTTTGAAACGAGAATAATCGTTATAAGTGCACTTTAGAAACCCTTATTTTCGGGAATTTTTATAAATAAATGAAAAGGTGTTCTTAGGGATTTATTTGAATGGTATTTAAGTACCCAAATGGTAGTACTTACTGTAAAAATTTCAAGTCTTAAATCATTTTTTTAAGTGGTTAAAACTAGTCGCAAAGATGGTGTTTTTCAATGTTGTTTTAACAAGGACTTTTAACAGCACTTATAAATGCTGTAGTAAGTCGCTTATGGTTTGAAGTGTTTAAAAGGCGACGTTTTGTCTTGTTTTTCATGATTTAAATGGTTTCTAAATTCTTTTATTTATAAAATCTTTCTATGGAAGTTTTTATAAAATGTATGTGAGTATGAAAAAAAGAATAGAAGTTTAAATATAGTCTTAATGATTATTTACGAATTTTGAAAGTAAAGCGCTGCAAAATGTAAAACATATTTTAATCAAACTTCTAAATTTGTTATTTTCAAGTAATATTTCACATAGATATTTAAAACCTATTCAAAAGTATTTATAAAGTATTATATATATATATAAGTTTTGACAAAGGTGATTGACTAGGCTTAACACTAAAAGCCGACGAGTAAACTTGTCTATTTGTGAGATTCAAGAATGAGGTGTCTAGGCAAGACTTGGAGCAACTAGTGCCCAAACTTACCTGGCTTCACTCTTGAACAAGAAACGCTATAGGTTGAAATGTTGGAAACGCGTTAATCTTGTGGTTTACTTGTCTAAAAAGGTAACTTACTTTGCATAATGCTAAAAGCCGATGAAGTAGGCTTACCTATTTCTGAGAGTTAAAGATTGATGTCGAGTAGGGAGGAGCAATCGAGCTCTAAACAACCGGGCTTCCCTCCTGAATGAGGAATAGTTAAGTCGGGAATGTCAGAAACGTGTTAATCATGTTGTTTACTTGTTTAGAAAAGGTAATTGACTTTACTTAATAGTAAAAGCCGACAAAGTAGGTTTATCTATCTCTAAGAGTTAAAGATTGATGTCATGTAGGGATGGAGAAATTGAGATCTAACCTACCGGGCTTTCCTTTTGAATGAGGAATAGTTAAGTCGGGAATGTCAGAAATGAGTTAAGTATACGAACATTGATTGGTATAAGCGATGATTTTTGGCTAGATAATCGATTAGTTGATTATCGATCTTAACCGAACATGAACTTAGATCTTCAAAACAAAGGTTTGTAAAGATAGTAACAAGTAGGAAAATGGTTTGGGTTTGTTGTGACAATGTGTTAATCACATTCATCTTTAACCCTTTTTTATTACACTTAGGGATGTAAATAGATCTTTAAAAAATGATTTAATGATAAGCAAAAGAAAAATGGTTTGGGTTTGTTGTGACAATGTGTTAATCACATTCATCTTTAATCCTTTTTTATTATACTTACGAATGTAAATAGATCTTTAAAAGAATGTTTTAAAGATAAGCATAAGTGAAATGGTTTTGGGTTTGCAGTGACAATGTTTAAGTAACGTTAGTCTTAAACCTTTTGAATGGATTTTTGAAAGTACTTAGATCCTTAAAATGGATATTTTGAAGGGAATTATAAGTAAGGAATCCTGTTAATGGTTTGTGAATATACTTATAATGTTTGAGATAAGCATATGAATACTTTTTGAACTATTGAAAAGAGTAAAAATGAATAATAGAAATTCATGGATGAGTTTTATTAGATAAAAGAAGTTTTAAATAGGTTATAATTAATAAAAGATTAATTGAATAAAAAGGGGATTAGAAGTCGCTTATGTGACTAATCGTGCTTTGTATGACTTGATTATGCTTTGTATGTTTACTTGTTTATGGAAAACATTTAGTCATATACTTAGCACTAAGAGCCGATGAAGTAGGCTTGTCTATCTGTTGGAATTAAGACTAATGTTCGTGTTGGGATATGAGCAATAAAGCTCTAACCTACCGGCTTCACCCTTGATCGAGGGATAGCGTGAGAGGAAAATATCAGAAACATGATAAGTATACGAGACTTGGTTTCCATATGCGATCGCTCTGATTATCATTAAATGACCAAATTCGTCGATTCAGTCTTGGAGAGACCGGGATCGGTAAGTGTTTTACTTATCGAAAATCACTTCAAGGCTAAGATACTTGTTCTATTTATTGGGAGTGGATCTGATCGAGATACAGGGATCTATGTGGAGATTCGAGATCTGTTTAAGATGCTCGAACACATGTAGTTGCTCGTGATCTATTCAAGATGTGGGAATCCATGTGTGATTTCGAGATTTGTTGAGATATGAGAATCCATGTTTCTTCATGATCTGTTCAAAATGTGAGGATCCAATTTGGGATTCGTGTTCTGTTCAAGTGATGAAGACTTGCGTGAAGGATGTCAAATGTAACCTCGACATCGAAAATGGCTAAAGACAAAATACGATGCACAATATGGGGTTTTGCAGTCTCACGACAGGATATTGTCAACTCCAGATCTAGAGTATGCTTATCGATGTTGCACATGGGATTTGATGGTATTTGGTTCACATTGTTCATGTTTATGTTTGGATGTGGGACTTTGTGTTCCTTATGGTATATTTTATCTAGAGATATATGACACTCGGAAGGTGTTTTCTGATCCATGTGCATGGAGTTTGGATCCGGCTCCACCGGTGAGATCTCCGTAGAAAATCCAATATGCGAACGTTCCGTATCAGATTTGATTGTACTCCTAATATGCTATTGAATGTGACCAATGTAACCATTCCAAATATGTTATAATATTTATATTCTACACCCTAGGCACTATCTATTATATCACCTTATGTACCTATTAGATGGTGGTTATATTGAGGGGATAACCGTTATGTCATTCCATGCGGTCTCGAAAGTACCGTTATACGTTGATCACATATTTCTTTAGTTTCTCATACCAGAATTATATCTGACGCTTGGTTTTTGTTTTTCCTAAATTCCTCATGTGCTCTTTCGAGTAGCCTGAGAAGGGCAGGTTTTTGTTGATGTTCTTTGGAGCTCGAGAAGACGGGCTCGACGTTTCACCTACCATAGTATTCCTATTTCCGCTGCATTACTATTTGATGTATCAGCATTTGTGAGGAAAGGTTATTATAACTGTTCAGGTTGATGATAAAACTTAGGTTTTGATAACTTCGAAATTTCTGTATTGGAGTAACCCTTTGTACCGTTCCTTTGATATTATATATTATCGTTCCACTATGAGACTCTGATATTGTGTTATCTTCTTCCTTATTCCGTTTCTTTTCTTTTTATTTTACCCTAACAATTCGTCCTTCCAGCACTTGGATGCTCAACACACGAATACCGTGGATGTATTATTGTCGACATTTGGGGTTCGAAAGGGCGGGTCGTTATAGCCGGTATCAGAGCTAAAGGTTAAGCGAGAACGTTGCCTTTAGTGGGTATGACTCATTAAGAGATAGGGTAATGTAATGCCCTAGCATGAGCCGAGTGTATTATACATATGATAGCATATTTGTAATTGTTATAAACGTATACCTTAATGGTAATTATAACTGCGAAAATTAAAGATCTTATATAAGGTAACTTATATAAGTGAATTGTCAAAGTATAATTTAATTAATGTAAGGGTTAATGATGTATATATATTATCCCTCGTTGATTAGTTTATTATGCTTGGCCAGTTTATAGGCATTAACTATCATTTGATAATTATTAATTTGCGATCGACCAGTTTATGAGCAGTTTTACCTTCTACTGCATAGATTGGGTAGATAGTATCTGTAGATGCATTAAAACGAACACGTTGTGAATTTAATTTCACGGTTTGACTATAAGGCATTCGGTGGCAATGTTGAGTTTGAACTTATTGAAAAATGTTTATTTTAATATGAGGAAGATAAGATATTTTGGGAATAAAGATTTGTAAAAGGATTTTATATAAGAAAGTAATTTTATATAAGTATGGTTTATAAAGCATGATTTATAAAAAAAAGGATTTAATTGATATTCTGAGAACTTAAATCCCGGTGTCTTTGAAAATGTTTTTCAAGAATTTTGGAAAACTAATAGTAGTATTATTTAAAAGTAAGTATTTAGGAAATTGGTTTATGAAATTGAGATCATGATACTTAGTAATATTTATGAAGTATTTGATACCATTTGGAAAATGATTTTGGTTAAGTTCGAAAGGCATGAATTGAATGTACTGAACTCACTCCTGTCACTTGAAAATAATTCTAGTGATGATTTCGACATCATCGACATTCATTTTCGGGTTTTTAAGCGGGGTATGTTACAAGATTGTTTTAATAAAACAGATTTTGATTTGATTTCGAAAGTATGATTTGTTATACAAAAGATATATGTATATATTATTATTTCAAAATGATTTGAAATAAAACCCGGTGTTTGGTTCTAAAGTTTTTCTTTGAAAAGAGATTTGATATGAGCTTTTTAGTCAGAAAGTTTTATATGTAGGGTGCCCGAGTGGTAGTGGGATAGCCCATAATAAATGATGAAACCTTTTCATGTTTTCCCTTTGTAACAACCTGCCTTTTTGGACGGTTTAAATCGACGATAAGCCACACACGTCAGACTCAAACCATTCAAAAGAGTAGATTATTATGGGGTAAATAAGAAAAAAAACAGAGAAAGAAAGAAAAACAAACACAGAATCTCACAGCGGAATGACAAAATATAATAATCAAATAAACAGTTCATGAAGCTGTTTTACAAATAACATTTGATTAAACTTTTACAATATAGAATCAGAGTTACATACAACAGAAATAAATAACAATGCAGCGGAATAACATGATGCAGTAGAATAAATATCATAAATAATAATAGTACTAAATCTTCGTCTTCGTCCTCCAAAAGCAGTCTTCGATACACTGTAAAGCTCAGACTGCCCGAGCGAATTGAAAAGACAAAACACTGAGTCAGAACTAAAAGATCTTATGTAAGTTAAATCAACAGTAATAAATATGAGTGTAACGGCGTCGGAGATGTTTACGGGGTTTGACATCTCCTATCCAATGTCTAACGTGAGTGCAATAACTTAAGAGATGTTCGGGATTTCCATCTCCTAAGGATCCGTTAAACTATCTACATACATAGTACAATACGCTATTATAATAGTGTCTACAGTAAAGTAAGTATTAAAATAGTGTTAAGGCGTTACCCATATCCCCCTTAACACATTTTTTTATATTCCCATAGTCTATACAGTACCGTAATTCCTCTGTAAACTGGAGGGCTATCAGAGGGCACTCCATAGGTGTGGTACAAATCAAACTCATAGAAGGCGCGATAGGGCATGTGAACACGACACTCGAGGCAATGCCAGGGTAGGACTCTACCGTTTTGCAGAACCGGACTGGTGGTAACGCATAGCAGCTACTACCGCCCACCTTGGAACACACTCCCAAATCAAAATCAAGGGGTGGCCACCAAATCATCACAAAGTCATAATATGGTATCGAAGAAGCATGTCCGATTGAAGTAATGACCTCACTTGGCCCAGGTATAGCTCCAGTTTTAGTCACATCTAAGATGACTCACGAGAGTCAGGGTCACGTAAATACCTCATACAGAATCGTTCGCCAAACCATCCTACTTCATTTCTGGAATCTCCACCACGTGCAAAGTTGTTAAAGTGGTTTTCGGTATTAGTAGAGAGTATGACAATATCCAATCCCGGTCTCTTTAACAACCAAATGCTTATTTCACACCGGATGGTTCTTTTACATTTCCAAAACCATTTCATATTGATATCAAAATATCATATTCAATTCAAACCATATCACTTTCGAAATTATATTCACAATTAGGTTAAATTCTCATTTCAAAATTACCATATTTACTCAAATATGTCGTTTTACCAACAAATATCATTTCAAATCCCAACTTATGTTATAAAATTATTAAACCTTATTTGCTTTAAAATCAAGGCTTCAATTATAAACATTTCCACACTACACCATCTGAAGTTTAGAAAATAATTTAGATAGTTATAAATAGTTTAATTAGTTTAACATAGTTTTAATAGATATAAATTAGGTTAAATAGGTTTAAAATAGATTAAAATAGATTTAAAATACTTTAAATAGATTTAAAATAGTTTAAATGGTTTAAAATAGATTAAATAGATTTATTATGGATTTATTAGATTTAAACAGATTAAATGAATTTAAAATATATTAAATAAAATTAAAAATAGATTAAATAGTTTAAAATAAATTAAATAGTTTAATAAAGTTTAAATGATTTAAAATATATTAAAATATATTGAGATAGATTAGATATATTAAAATAGATTAAGATAGATTAAATAGGTTAATTAGTTTAAAGTAGGTTAAATAAGACTAAAATAAATTAAATAGTTTAAATCGATTAAGTTAGTTTAAAATAGATTAACTTATTTTAATAGTTGAAAATCTAAGAATTAGAATTTAAAAGAACATTTACATTTTATATTGAGATAATAAATTTTTGAAATTAACATCATATTTAACCATTCCTTCAATTCCAACAAATCTGGATTATATCCAGATTTCAAATCAAACCCAATTCCAAATCTTGAAGTATCAATTTAAGCTATTCCAATTTCAGTAGATTTCCAAGTTACAATTTCAAACGTCTTCAATAACTCAATTTCGATAAATTTCGTTTATACTTCAAATTCAACTTTAGAATTTCAATTTAAACCCTTTAAGCAAATTGCTTAATACAATTCCAAAATTTCAACTTTAATCTATTAAACAATTCATTTAAACAATTCAGTTTATATAAATCAAATTCTATTTCAAAATATCATTTAGATGAATTCAAAATTTAAAGGTTTAAAATCATTTAATTTAACCAATCCGGTGTCCGTATATAATTTTCCATCATATGGTCAAGTGATACGGATATTTATCATTTCAATCCGCAAATATTTAAATTTATGGGTATATATAATTTCAACCCGCAATCCCAAATTTATTTCAATGAAAATCGCTTAGGTTTATCATTTCAACCCATAACAATTTTCCCTAATCTATAGATCGTTCGGGTATGTATCATTTCAATCCATAGGGAACTTGCGGTGTTATAATAATATAAAAATATAACATCCAGTTATCCAATGTCAATAATCAAACATACATCACAATCACCATACAATCAACCAATAAATAACATCAATCAACTGATTATCAATAACATGTATTAAATTGACAATTGAATTCAATATTAAATTAAATGACGATTAGATGCAATAAAAGTCATATTTAACTGGAATGACAATATAAATATACCAAACATCAATCAATAAATTTCTAATCACATCATAAAATTAATTTAACTAACGTAAGATAATCTAGTAGTTGTGAGTGGGTTAAAACACTCACCTTTTTATTCCAAATTGATTTAAAAATCCAAAATAAGGCCCAAATTTGAACAGTCTTAGAATTTGTCCAAACTAATTCCAAAATGTCCGGAATTTTTATATGATTACAGCGGAGAAAACCGCGCGTGAATCCGACCTCGTACGTAAAAGTTATTAACATTGGAAGTTAGACGATTTAAAATAAAATTAAAATAAATAAACAATCAATATATGCCACGTCACCTACTGGAACTCGAGAAACCCTAGCTACAACATCAGATCGTGATCGAACACGAAGCCGCCACCGTATGCCACCTTTGACCAATTTTCGCCGCCGCCTCGTGCACATCCACCACGATCGAAGACCACCACCGCCTTCCCCACGTCCAACCGCCCCCGGCCTACCTACGCGACCACGCCCAGCGCCTCCAAATGCCCGCGCCGCCGCCGTGCTATTCCATCATTTCCTGCCGATTTTTCGACCACCTAGGGATGAGCGAATGGTACCGATGGGTGCTGCTCGACGTCAGCTTTCCATCGCCATTTCCCGATCGTCGATCGGGCAACGATCCAATGTTGGATCGTCCAAAACCTATAATGGAAGGCTGAGGTTCATCTTCGATTTCTGGAAAAACGGTGATTCGATTGCAAAAATGAATTGTAGATTTGGGTTACGCTCATCGAGAGCTTTGAAACAATATATAATTTGATATGGTTTGGAGGAGTTTAAATTTAGAAATTGATTTAGAGATTGAATTTTTGGGTTTGAATGTAAATTGGGTTTCTACCATTAAGGAAGAGAGAAGGAACAGCCAGATAGAACTGTACGTACAGAAATGAGAATATGACTGCTAGGGTTTGAGAGAAAGATTATTTATATAACCGAGGCCCTATAGGAAAGAGTGAACATCCGATAGATATGAATTGACGATAACGCTCCGAAAAGCCCGTTCTGTCTTCGAAACGAAAATAGGTCATTCCATATATCAAAATAGATGTTTTTGATAGTTTTAAACTTAATGGAACAGGTTTCAAGTCCTAATTCCATCGTATGAAGAAGTAGCTTTCAAATCAGTTTATTTCAAATTGATTACAGTTAAATTGATTTCTTGGCGTTTCGAGTCTGTATGATCAAACGACAAGTCTGATCGCTACGAAACTTGAAATCCTATAATAATTCACTGTTACAGATCCAATGAAACTGGTTTTGTCGAAATCTGAGTCAGTGGCCAAAATGGCTATTTTCGCGTTAATTAAATAAATTACACTTTTTAATTCCACTTTTTAATAACTAACAAATTTTATCATTTTTGATTACTTAGACATTTATAATAGTTTAAAACAAATATACATATCAATTCAGTGTCAATTATTATACCAGTTACAATGTTCAATTTCAACTGAAATTAAATCCAATTAATTATATTTTAATTCCAATAGATTGATTTAATTTGATTTCAATCTTTTTATTCAATCAATCATTCCTCTATGAGCATAGTTAACATTGGTTTATATCTTATTACATTAATATTTTCTAATTATCATCTTTTTCCATATTCATTGCAATATTCCAATAATATTGAACTTTTGTTGATTTTCACATTAAATAAAATTTTAAATCCCGATAAATCAACTTATCTTGGTCTTCAATCTTTTTATTAAATCAATTATCGCCTTATGACTATAATTGACATTGCTGTACATTTTATTGCATTTACCTTTTACAGTTATCGTCTTTACTCACATTAACGTAACATTTAATTTCATTTAATTATAATTGATTAAATAAATTGGTAACAAATAACAATTGTCACCATTTCTACATTTAATAACATTTGTAAGTTTATTATTTACAAACAAATGTTATAACAACTTACACTATACTAATTCTATCCAATTTCAATTTACTACACATTATTTCATTAATTAATCAACATTTAAATTATCCATTTCTCTTTTAATCCAATTATCAATTAATACACACGTTATTACAATTAATTTACAATCTATAACCAATTATAACTTTTTAATCATTTCAATTAATTGGAATTTCATTTAAAGCAGCCATCAATTACCTTAAATTAATACTATTACATTTCATTCCAGTTATATTCTTATTATTAAATCACAAATTTTTATTTCTTCCAACATTAAATCACAAAACTTTATTAAATCAACTATTTTTAATTATAAAAAATTACGGATCGTTGCACTCTTCCCCACTCAAAAACTTTTCGTCCTCGAAAAGGGAAAAGAAGGGAAAAGAAGGAATTTATATATCTTATTCAAAATATTAAATTATAAACAATACATAATTAAATAATTTGAATAAAATATATCAATGTATAAACAACTAAATCCTTTTATATTCAAGTAAATAAAAGTTTGAAAAACATTTCATAAAATTTTCTAAGTCCAAAATTCATAGAAAATTTCGGCAGAATCTCCTTTGTACTGAGAGGTCTGGGAGAAATAACCATATCGATAATAACAATATATATCACACTTTTCAAAATAAAATATCCCAAACCACGGGAAAAACAATATAATATCGCTGGAAACCATAATCCGAAAACGTACCTAGTTGTCGGGCAAACAAACGCTTATTTATGAAACCAAAAATAGTAGCTATTGCTTCCATAACCTGTATTTCACTTATCTAATCCAAAAGAGTTAATAATTATGTAAAAGAGAAATATTTTAAGTTGTTTTCAACTAATAACAAAACAAATCAATACAACATAACAACAATCACTTGCAAACAAACAGTACAAACATCATTTCAACAAAGAAAACAATCATCCATCCATTGCAACCAAAACAAATGGTTTGTTCGGGTTCGGAAACTTTTAATCGTATAAAATGATAAATAAGCTACTAATTATACCATATACTCAATAGTCTTAGATAAACTTTATAGATTATTTATGCATCTCTATACACAATAGAAGTATCCTTTCCCAACCAATCCATAAGCCAAACAAACAATAATTTCAATGTTATTTAAGTTTGTTTCACATCATTTACTGTTCTTTTCTCATTCATATAATGAATATTTTCTTTAATTTACATTTATCACTTACCAAATTCATTTCCCATTAAATTACATTCATTTCTTACAAAATTTCATTTCTCATTTATACATACAATGTTATTTTTCTCTGTTCATTACTTACATTCATTGCTTACATAAGCTATTTCCATTCAGTTATCTAGATTATCCATTATTATGTAAGTATCTTTACAATTTAATTCATCATTAATAAATTATTTCCTTTTCACATTCATTTCTTCCATATATAGTATTATTGAATGTTAAATCCATTTCTAATCATTTCAACATTTCTGAAGTTATAATCATTCAATTAATATATTACTCAGTTAATTGTAAATGGCTTCAACATTAACTTAAGTTTACAATTACACTTACAGTATTCACCTTTACTATTCAATCTCATCACAGATAGCTTAAATGTTAACTTAAGATTATAATCATTTTTCTTACATTATTCACTTTTATTACATTTAATTAGTAACATTTCAAACTATTAACCTAAGTTTATAACAATTTATAATATCAGCATTCTTATTTATAAAAGTAATTCCATAGAACACTTTCATTTACTAAAGTTTACTTGTATAATATTCCATTACATATTCTTATTAACATTACAACTTTTAACATTTTGGTAAGTTATATATATGCCTTAAGAATGCAATTGAAAGTTACACAAGTTCATCTTGTTCATTTTTTTTAAAGTTCAATAATTCATCTTCTAAATTCTCATTATTCTTAAGTTTCCAAGTTTCCAATTTCTCATATATACCATTAATCACTTAGCATCTAATTACTTATATTTTCTTCATTCTAGAAACTTCCAATTATTAAAATAATTAAGATTTCATTTATTTCTATAATTGAAAACTACTAATTATTAGAAAATTTAGAACTAAACTCCGGGTTCATTTTAGTCACTTAGAAAATAATATATATATTTATCCTTTATAGTTCAAATCATAATAAGAAATCCAAAACTAAGGTTTTGTTCATCAAAACAAATGTGTAGTAAAACCATTACAACAGTCTTCCCACTTTAAAACTCGAAAATGAACGTCGATGATGCATGCACTCATCACCAAAATTATTTTCTAGCGACAGAGAGGGGAGTACAGAACTTATTTCCTTCAAAAATTTCTTTTTTAAAAAAACCATTTCTTTCAAATCAACTTGAAATATTTATACCAGAAAATAATTCTTAATAATATTGATATTATATTCCAAAATCTTTTGAATTTGTTTTTCAAAATCCCGGAACTTAAGTTCTCAAATTCCAATTTATTTTATTTACAATCTCATTTTTCAACCAATATTTATAAATTTCACTACCTAACAAGCAAATATATTACAACCAACTATATTATTTATAAAATTTATTATTTTATATACAAAATATATAATAGGAAAAATTATTCCACATACCTATATTTTAAAATAATATTGTGTCGGTATGTCCTATTGAGTGTTTAGAAATTCCTATCGATGTCATAGCGTCCTATGCACCGACCGGAATTGTAACGACCCGATATTTTGGACCATTCGCATCCATTATAAGTGTATAGGTAGACACTCATGCCGGAGTTGAATTGCTCAAAATACCGCGTTGTTAATTTAAATTTGGAAAAACTCAGCATATGCAGTAAATAAATCAATCACAGAATCACAGACACAGAGTAATACAATAATACGCAGTGGAATAGATAAAATAGTAGTTCATGAAGCTACTATATAAACATCAGAGTTAGAAATAAAATACAACAGAATATCTCAAATGTAGTGAAGTCTTCAGTGCAACAGATGACTTCTCTGGACAAATCAACTGGAAAAGCTGAAAGCTGAATCGATAGTTGGATCTCCAAACGAAGCTCCAAACTCCAAAGGTGAATCTCAGATGCTGTATCACTCGGTTTGACCCGAGCGTAAAGCAAAACACAAAACACTCGAGTCAGGATTAACATTCTTATATCAATAAATCCAACTCAAGTGAAATATCAACTGAAATACAAGTAACTTAGAGGATGTTTGGGATAACCATCCTCTAAGGATCTTCGGAACTATCTACAAGGTAGAAATATACACTATAACACTGTGGTCATTTCAATTTAATTTATACTTCAAAACCCAAATATCATTTCATTTCAAATATATCTATTTCCAAAATAGTGTATATTCATTAAATAATTTATAAAGCAAAGTATCAATAGTTTCCTCAAGTCTCACAAATCGATTCAAATTAACTCAAATTCCAAATTCAAATTTATTCAAAGCTCAATTCATCAATACAATTCAGTTCTAAATATACCATTTAAATTTTCAATATATTTCAAAGCTTTAATATTCAACATTTTCAAAGTTAAATTTAACAGTTTCATATAGCACTTGATTTAACTTTATTATTATTTAATCAGGGAATATTCACTTCAATATCATTTAACTAGCCTTAATTTCATTTTACTAAATATTTCCTTAAATTTATTTAAACAAGAAATATTCCTTAAATTATTTAAATCAAACTCAAGTAGTAAATCATATCTTAAATCCCAATTTCAATAAGTTTTAAATCGGTTTAATTAAATAAAATTCTTTATTAAATTCAAATTTTCTTCCGAACTTTAACTTATTCAAATTTTTACCAAAATCTATTTTGAAATATAAATTTTATACTTAACATATTATATGTATTAAATCAATCTTAATTAAATTATATATTATTATTAAATCTATATATATCATTACCTATTTTATATAAAATTTTAAGAATCAACATTTGTTAAAAACCATATATTTCTTTCCAAAACCATAGAATTCATTTTTAAAATATTTATATATAAGGATCAACGGTGTCTGTATATATATATTTATCATATGGTTAAGTGATACGGATATTTATCATTTCAATCCGAAATTTAAATACATACGGGTAGATATCATTCGACCCGTAATCCCAATTTCAATTCAAATGAAAATCGCTTGGGTTTATCATTTCAACCCATAACGATTTTCTCCTATTCTAAAGTCTGTTCGGGTATGTATCATTTCAACCCATAGTGAATTCTATACTAACAGGGAACTTGCAGAGTGATAACAGATATAGAAATAATATAACAGGCATAGATATATCATCATAACAATATAATATAAACAGCAGGATATGGTGTCATATCCCACAGGTGAACAGTTACAAATAGTAGCATATATAACAATTTAAATAACTACAGCAGCATATTTCAATTGTCATTTCAATTGAAATTAAATTTAATAAATATAAAAATCTAAAATTTACTCACATATTTTAAATAAAATCTTTATATTATATTTTTAAAATCAATATTCGATTTAAAACACCTTATTTAAAATAAAAAATCTTCATATTATATTTTTTTTTATTTATTAAAATACATATATTAAAGTCAAGATATCTATACTTATATTCTAAAAATCAATATTTTTTTTATATATAGGAGAGAATTGCAAAATGGAAAACAATACATATATAAATTTATAAAAGAGGAGAGAAGGATGGCTACTGGACGAGCAAGGGGTGGCAGGCCGAGTAAAGGCTGGAAGCAGATCATGTTCGGTTGCGGGAAGGTCGGATCCGGTGAAAGCAAGGTGGTGTTTGTGTTGCGTCTTTGCATGGAGGAGAGAGAGGAGGTTAGAAACACGGTGGCGGTGGGGTATTGCTTGGTTGTTAATGGCTGGTCAAAGGTTTGTGACCTGTGAAGTGCTCAGTCAAGGAGCTGCTGCGGTTATAGGGTGGAAGATGTGGCAGGAGGTTGGAGTCACAAACGTTGCAGCAGTGGTGGCTTCGGCAAGAGAAGGTGGAGGTGCGGTTACGTATGGGTGGAAGGTTATGGCTGCGGCTAAGGAAAAGGGTGGTCTCAGCAGCTGAGTTGATGGGTAAGCTCGGCTACAAGGCGAAGGGGTGACTGTCTCTTCGGTTGCTGGCTGAGGGCAAGGGAATAGAGGTCAGTGGTGTTCATGATGGAAGGAAGGGGACGGATCTGAGGGAAGTTTGGCAAGAAACGAGAGAATGGGCTGAGGTGGGGTGATGTGTTTGTAGGATGGTGGTGGAAAGCAGAGGGTTGGCGATGGTGGGTTGGAGACTTGGTCGAGAACGCTATAGGGGAAGATGAGCAGCGTACATATATGCATCATAATTTGAGAATGTGCTGTCACCTTCTCTGAACTAAATTTTTCTAAGAGGGAAGTTGGAATGATTTGCACAGGAGGAAGAGAAAGTAAGACCACATATAATATTATTAGAGCAAAAGTAACGTATGAACAAATGCAGAGATAAATGAAAGTTTAATGGCAACATATTGAACCGGCAAATAAAAGCAATTGTAACGCAATTTAAAGCAATAAATTTTTGCTTGTTTGGACAGCACGTCAAATTTTGAAACTGAAGGAAGTAGTAAAGTCACAGTTTAGGGTACCGTTACAACGAACAATTTATTGTTTTCGTCGCGTACCGGACCTCCAAACATAGAAATAAATATACCGTGGTGATCAGCGCGACGAGACGATCAAAACGGTATACAGATACTAGTGGTACGATCATCCGATCGAAAGTCGATAATCGGTACCAGAAATGCTGCTATTTTGCAAGAATTAAGATAAGCGGAGCAATAGAAATCCAAATTTGACGAAACGAAGGCTGATGTTTCACTCAGAAGATGATTTAGAAATTTACTGTATAAAAATATTAAAGTTTGGAAAACATTTTATTTTCATCAATAATTAACTGACTTAAATTGAAATAGAATTTCACAAGAAAATAAACTTTAATATTATCAGATGAAAATTTACCAGTTGCTATATTAAAATAGACGTATTCCAAATAATAAATTTTTATTTCCAAATTTTATTGTTTAAACTTCACAAAATTTCAATTAATTTAATAAATAAAATCACTAAAAATTATGGGTCGTTACACTCTCCCCCACTCAAAACTTTTCGTCCCCGAAAAGAAAGGAGGTAGAAGAATAGAAACAACCAGAAAGAAAAACAGATTGAAAGTTAAGATTAAACAATTAATTTAAAATTTATATAATTTTACTTGAAATATTCATTTGAAAACTTCGTTTGCAAATCAATTATTTTTAATACTTTAATACTTTTCAAAACTCATTAGTAAAGTTTCTTGCTTTCTTTATAAATACCATTTATATGTTTAAATAACACCTTTATAGTTATATGAAAACTATTTGAAAATAATTATTTACATTATTACTTATATTTACAAAGAAGCTATCTGAAAACATTAATCCATAATTAATAAATTTATTAATTTATCTCAAGATACTTTCAAATATTATTAATAAACTAATAATCCTTTACCTTAAAAATGTTTTATTTAATTTATAACTTCTAAAATGTTTATAACAATAAAATTTCTATTAAACCATGTAGTATATAAATAAAAATATAATATATATATATATATATATAGATATATATATATATATCAACAAGAAAACAAGGAGGATTTGGAAAATAGATGATGAGTGAATGAATAAAGCTGAGCAAATAAGGTAGATTCAAAAGAATAGTATCAGGCCCGAATAATTAATTTAGAACCATAAGGGTTTTAATTTCAAATATTAATATAGAATTTCTTTGTTGGTAATACTTTTATAATAAAATATCTTTATAATAAAATACTTTTATAACTCGATGTTTCAACAAGTTTATCCTTGTTCCTGTAGACTCTAGTAGTGCGTTGATCAGGCGCAAAACTAGAATTCTCCAGGTACTTAGTAGACTTGTTTTAACACCTAGTGAAAATACTGGAAAAACTTTTTTTTTAAAAACAGATATGGAAAGTACAATCCAAACAAAAACCAACAAAACCTTTGTCTAACCATGGTTCGCAGATACACAATGGTTACGCCTGGTTCCCCCAGGAAACAATCCATATCCGTAAGCTTTCTCAGCCATGCGAGTTACGCCATGATGACTAGTAGAATGCAGGATACACAATGGTTACGCCTGGATCCCCCAGGAAACAATCCGTACCCCCAGGCAAGACTCAGCCAAGCATTTGTGCTACTATTCGCGACCTACACAGATTGCAGGATACACAATGGTTACGCCTGGATCCCCCAGGAAACAATCCGTACCCCTAGGCAAGACTCAGCCAGGCAGTTGCGCTATGCAGTCACGATCGTAAGACCATGGGTAACGCCATGGAATTCGAAGGACACTCGAGTATCATATCCGGAAAACCAAAAATCAGAGAGAATAATATCGATAGAATGAATCCAAGATGTGGCCACAAATCGGATATCAAGCAGAAGGCACTTTCCATATCTTTACTTCGAAAATATGTATCATATAGTACCTTTCAAATCACTTTCAAATATCGTACTTATATAAAATCCATTATATATAAGATTTAATTTTCAAATCAAATACTTTCCAAAATCAATAGTATATCAAATCATACTTATATAGACTTCAATTATATAAGATTTCACTTTCAAATTGAGTACCTTTTCAAATCTATAGTTTTCGAATCAATTTCATACTCATACAAATCAATTTTATATAAGTTCGACAACTACCAAATCAAGTGTTTAGTAACATAAGGTTCTCAAATTTAAATTTGTTTCAATATCAGTTCAATTTCAAAATCATATACAATTTCACCAAATTATTTCTTCTCAAATTAAATATCTTTAGTTTCAAAGTTTCCAAAATAATAGATTTAGAAAATAAATCCAAATTTCCTAATCAATATAATTTAAGTCAACCAATTCATTTCCAAAATCAAATGTTTTCAAAATCATCTTATACTTACGTAAGGTCCATCTTATATCAGGATCAAATTTTACAAAATAAATTTTCGCTGTATGAAGAGCCATATGGGATTGAATATCTTTGCTTTTATGGGTTATATATCTTTGTAATTTAAATTGGAAATTTTTCTTTTAGTAAATAAAGATATTCAAACCCGACAGCTTTCAATTTCAGCGTCAAAATATATCAATGATATTAGAATATAAGATGTACATACGTCATCATTTCGTAGAATCACATTTGATCGCTCGCTCGATCACACAAGTTCGCTTTCGAACTAGTATTGTCCATTCGACTTCCCTAATGCGGATTTCGATATGGTTTCTCGACTAGAAGCCATCAGTCTCCTTGCATAGCCATATACTATGATAGAGAATTCTAGAATCAAGCCCAAAATCCATATCAAATATTCGCCATCAGGAATCGAATGAAAAATCCTAACACGAAATGGTGTAATTCACCTCGAACTTGTGTACTCAAACCTGGATCAAATTAATTATGCGAATAAAACAGCATACGTACACTTATATATTTATTCCAACTTGTTAAATATATAGTTTCATAAAGATGTTACTAAGTTAAAACATTTAAACGAAATTTTATTCAAATTTTTTTTCAAAACATTTCAAATCTAAATTTAATACTAGAAAATTTCAAAATTACCTTATTTATCTACTTAACAAAACAGTTTCAACTTATTTAAATCATATTACTACATACTTTAACATACATACCAAACTTATATACTTTATACTTCAAAATTTCTTAGTTTTTGAAAAGTTAACATTGATTTGGAAGTGTTCGAACCTTCAAAATAGTCGATGAAATCAAATTTCAAATCCAAGAGTTGGAAATCAGCAACAAATCAGTAAATCAATTTTTATAGATAGGGTTATATTAAATCAAATCCAAAACTCAAGAACTGAACACCGGTTCACTTCAAATCGTTCAAATATATATACATATATCTTTCGAATATCAAATCATACTTTGGAATTTGAAATCAAAATGGTTTCACAAAATCACTCGCATAGCAATGCTATTAAAGTGGCCTTTCCCTCACTCTGAAACTCGAAAATCAATGTCGATGATGCGTGCACTCATCACCGAAATTATTTTCCAGCGACATAAGTGAGTTCTGGACTTCTATTTACTCAAACTTCTTTTGAAATTTCTTCGAAACTCATTAAAAACTTATTAAAATCATGTGAAACATTTCTTATTCGGAAAATACTTTTAAATCATATTATTATTATATATTTCAAAATCTTAAAACCAATTTCAACACCGAGGTTCAATTCTCGAATTTCAAATTTAAAATCCTTCAGTTAAAAATCATTTTAGATAAATCAAATTTCTTATGTAATTTTTTCAAAATTACAAATCCTTTCGAAACCTCAAATTCTTATTTTAAAAAGGGTATTAAATCTTTATCGAAAACATTTCACTTTTATATATAGAATATAATCATACTTATCAAAATAATAATTTCTAAAATACAAACAAGCCCGATTTTTCAAAGGATGGTTCAAGAATGGATTTCAAAACAAAGATAGAAATTTAAATTAAAGGGACTCTAATCAAATAGGATTCTGATTCGAAGATAAGTTCGAACGAAAATGAGATAATTAATTACAAAACAGTAGATGGATACACTTATATAAATCGTGGGCGACCCTAACCGGTCAACCGTGATTTCAAAATAAGATCAGTGCAAAATTCTGAGGCAAATCGACATTCGATCGCCAGAGATAGAATTCGACATAACAAGAGATAGCAGCATCTAAACCGAGGGATATATAAATCTCCGGTGAATCAATGCCAATTGTAAAGGAGTTTCACCCCTTTACAAAACATTCAAAGATCGGCGGGATCGCCTATTCTTATAGAGATCATTCGAAGTGGAGTTATGGGATATTCCAGAATCAAAAGAATACCAATAGAGAGAGAAAAGAATGAATATTGGAACCGTAGGGAACGTTCCAAAGTTCAAAGGAAATCGAGTCAAAAGGAAGAGGTTAAACCCAAACGAAAGTGATTCTGTAAATAAATTTACTATATATGCTAAGTTTGCCTAGAGCCAAAGCTCTGATACCAACTGTAACGACCCAATATTTTGGACCATTCGCATCCATTATAAGTGTATAGGTAGACACTCATGCCGGAGTTGAATTGCTCAAAATACCGCGTTGTTAATTTAAATTTGGCAAAACTCAGCATATGCAGTAAATAAATCAATCACAGAATCACAGACACAGAGTAATACAATAATACGCAGCGGAATAGATAAAATAGTAGTTCATGAAGCTACTATATAAACATCAGAGTTAGAAATAAAATACAACAGAATATCTCAAATGTAGTGAAGTCTTCAGTGCAACGATGACTTCTCTGGACAAATCAACTGGAAAAGCTGAAAGCTGAATTGATAGTTGGATCTCCAAACGAAGCTCCAAACTCCAAAGGTGAATCTCAGATGCTGTATCACTCGGTCTGACCCGAGCGTAAAGCAAAACACAAAACACTCGAGTCAGGATTAACATTCTTATATCAATAAATCCAACTCAAGTGAAATATCAACTGAAATACAAGTAACTTAAAGGATGTTTGGGATAACCATCCTCTAAGGATCTTCGGAACTATCTACAAGGTAGAAATATACACTATAACACCGTGGTCATTTCAATTTAATTTATACTTCAAAACCCAAATATCATTTCATTTCAAATATATCTATTTCCAAAATAGTGTATATTCATTAAATAATTTATAAAGCAAAGTATCAATAGTTTCCTCAAGTCTCACAAATCGATTCAAATTAACTCAAATTCCAAATTCAAATTTATTCAAAGCTCAATTCATCAATACAATTTAGTTCTAAATATACCATTTAAATTTTCAATATATTTCAAAGCTTTAATATTCAACATTTTCAAAGTTAAATTTAACAGTTTCATATAGCACTTGATTTAACTTTATTATTATTTAATCAGGGAATATTCACTTCAATATCATTTAACTAGCCTTAATTTCATTTTACTAAATATTTCCTTAAATTTATTTAAACAAGAAATATTCCTTAAATTATTTAAATCAAACTCAAGTAGTAAATCATATCTTAAATCCCAATTTCAATAAGTTTTAAATCGGTTTAATTAAATAAAATTCTTTATTAAATTCAAATTTTCTTCCGAACTTTAACTTATTCGAATTTTTACCAAAATCTATTTTGAAATATAAATTTTATACTTAACATATTATATGTATTAAATCAATCTTAATTAAATTATATATTATTATTAAATCTATATATATCATTACCTATTTTATATAAAATTTTAAGAATCAACATTTGTTAAAAACCATATATTTCTTTCCAAAACCATAGAATTCATTTTTAAAATATATATATAAGGACCAACGGTGTCTGTATATATATTTATCATATGGTTAAGTGATACGGATATTTATCATTTCAATCCGAAATTTAAATACATACGGGTAGATATCATTCGACCCGTAATCCCAATTTCAATTCAAATGAAAATCGCTTGGGTTTATCATTTCAACCCATAACGATTTTCTCCTATTCTAAAGTCTGTTCGGGTATGTATCATTTCAACCCATAGTGAATTCTATACTAACAGGGAACTTGCAGAGTGATAACAGATATAGAAATAATATAACAGGCATAGATATATCATCAATAACAATATAATATAAACAGTAGGATATGGTGTCATATCCCACAGGTGAACAGTTACAAATAGTAGCATATATAACAATTTAAATAACTACAGCAGCATATTTCAATTGTCATTTCAATTGAAATTAAATTTAATAAATATAAAAACGTTAGTCGTGAGTGATTACTCACCTTTCGTGGCTAGAGAAATTTGAAAATGTAATGAGCTACGAATCCAAGCACAAATTCCAAAGCAAAACACGACGGAGTTGAATCGATGAAAACAAAATATATAAAATTTAAAAATCTAAAATTTACTCACATATTTTAAATAAAATCTTTATATTATATTTTTAAAATCAATATTCGATTTAAAACACCTTATTTAAAATAAAAAATCTTCATATTATATTTTTTTTTATTTATTAAAATACATATATTAAAGTCAAGATATCTATACTTATATTCTAAAAATCAATATTTTTTTTATATATAGGAGAGAATTGCAAAATGGAAAACAATACATATATAAATTTATAAAAGAGGAGAGAAGGATGGCTACTGGACGAGCAAGGGGTGGCAGGCCGAGTAAAGGCTGGAAGCAGATCATGTTCGGTTGCGGGAAGGTCGGATCCGGTGAAAGCAAGGTGGTGTTTGTGTTGCGTCTTTGCATGGAGGAGAGAGAGGAGGTTAGAAACACGGTGGCGGTGGGGTATTGCTTGGTTGTTAATGGCTGGTCAAAGGTTTGTGACCTGTGAAGTGCTCAGTCAAGGAGCTGCTGCGGTTATAGGGTGGAAGATGTGGCAGGAGGTTGGAGTCACAGACGTTGCAGCAGTGGTGGCTTCGGCAAGAGAAGGTGGAGGTGCGGTTACGTATGGGTGGAAGGTTATGGCTGCGGCTAAGGAAAAGGGTGGTCTCAGCAGCTGAGTTGATGGGTAAGCTCGGCTACAAGGCGAAGGGGTGACTGTCTCTTCGGTTGCTGGCTGAGGGCAAGGGAATAGAGGTCAGTGGTGTTCATGATGGAAGGAAGGGGACGGATCTGAGGGAAGTTTGGCAAGAAACGAGAGAATGGGCTGAGGTGGGGTGATGTGTTTGTAGGATGGTGGTGGAAAGCAGAGGGTTGGCGATGGTGGGTTGGAGACTTGGTCGAGAACGCTATAGGGGAAGATGAGCAGCGTACATATATGCATCATAATTTGAGAATGTGCTGTCACCTTCTCTGAACTAAATTTTTCTAAGAGGGAAGTTGGAATGATTTGCACAGGAGGAAGAGAAAGTAAGACCACATATAATATTATTAGAGCAAAAGTAACGTATGAACAAATGCAGAGATAAATGAAAGTTTAACGGCAACATATTGAACCGGCAAATAAAAGCAATTGTAACGCAATTTAAAGCAATAAATTTTTGCTTGTTTGGACAGCACGTCAAATTTTGAAACCGAAGGAAGTAGTAAAGTCACAGTTTAGGGTACCGTTACAACGAACAATTTATTGTTTTCGTCGCGTACCGGACCTCCAAACATAGAAATAAATATACCGTGGTGATCAGCGCGACGAGACGATCAAAACAGTATACAGATACTAGTGGTACGATCATCCGATCGAAAGTCGATAATCGGTACCAGAAATGCTGCTATTTTGCAAGAATTAAGATAAGCGGAGCAATAGAAATCCAAATTTGACGAAACGAAGGCTGATGTTTCACTCAGAAGATGATTTAGAAATTTACTGTATAAAAATATTAAAGTTTGGAAAACATTTTATTTTCATCAATAATTAACTGACTTAAATTGAAATAGAATTTCACAAGAAAATAAACTTTAATATTATCAGATGAAAATTTACCAGTTGCTATATTAAAATAGACGTATTCCAAATAATAAATTTTTATTTCCAAATTTTATTGTTTAAACTTCACAAAATTTCAATTAATTTAATAAATAAAATCACTAAAAATTATGGGTCGTTACAGGAATTTATAAATACAAAACCAAACAAATTAACACAATACAAAACCCTTTACAACATTAACAAATACGCTTGTTAATGCCCAAAAATGAACGCTAACACCCCGGTGTAAGTAGTAATAAAGTGAAAGCACCACCCGTTTGTACGGGAACTAAAAGTAAACAGAAAATCGTAGAAAAAGTAAAAGAGACAGCAAATTTTATAGTGGTTCGGCTTAAAGTCAAGCCTACGTCCACTTTACATCCTCTATCACTGACTTGATTACAAACTTTACAATCACTCTCCGATTACAACACAATTAGAACAAGCAACTTCTCAATCATTCTTTGATTACAACACGATTAAGACACGTAGATTACAACACCATTAAGACGAGTCGCTAGAACATCGATCTAGAAAGGCTCTTTATCTTCATGTTGAATGATTTAGATCTTATCCCTATAGTTCGTTGAAGCAAGTGAAGAAGGAATCGAGAAAACAGCAGAGTGTCGGCGTGTCCAAGTCTGGAAAGTCCGGAAAAAGTGCCCCTTTCAATGTGGAGCAGGTGGTTATTTATAGGGAAATCTGGAGGTAAGTCGTAGGTCGTAGGTCGTCAGCGACCTAAGGTGTTGCGACCTAGGGTGATTCTGAGGTAGCATAAGTCGTTAGCGACTTAGTGGAGCTGTCCTGGACGAGAAATAGGCTGTGAGTGACTTAGTAGGTTGTTGCATAGAAGGTTAAGTCGTTAGGAAGTTAGGTCGTTAGGAAGTTAGGTCGCTAGGAAGTTAGGTCGCTAGGAAGTTAGGTCGTTAGGAAGTTAGGTCGCGCCATGTTGAGCCGCTCTATGCTTTAGGTCTTTAAGTCACGTAGCTTCTTAAGTCGTTGAGTCTCTGTTGTCTTTAGATCATTAAGTCGTTTCTTCCTTAACTCGTTAGGTCGCGGAGCTCCTTAAATAGCTGAGTCGTGTAAGCCAGATGCTATAGGTCGTAGGTCGCTGGGAACCATGAACAGTTAAGTCGCTTGATGCTATAGGTCGTAGGTCGCTGGGGACTGCGAATGGCTAAGTCGCTCGGAGTTTTCAGGGTAATTAACTCGTTGTTTTGTTAACTCGCTAAGTCGTGGCTTCTTCTTTTAGCAGTTGAGTCGCTATGCACAAAAGGTGGGATAACAATGCTCTCTCATATATACACTCAGCGACTCATTCTAGGGCATTACTACCCTATTTTTAGTGAGTCAGACCCCACAAAGCTAAGGTTATCGCTAAACCAAAGCTCTGATACCAACTATAACGACCTGCCTTTTTGGATGGTTCAAATCGACGATAAGATACACACGTCAGACTCAAACCATTCAAAAGGGTAGATTGTTATGGGGTAAATAAGAAAAAAGCAGAGAAAGAAAGAAAAACAAACACAGAATCTCACAGTGGAATAACAAAATATAATAATCAAATAAACAGTTCGTGAAGCTGTTTTACAAATAACATTTGATTAAACTTTTACAATACAGAATCAGAGTTACATACAACAGAAATAAATAACAATGCAGCGGAATAACATGATGCAGTAGAATAAATATCATAAATAATAATAGTACTAAATCTTCGTCTTCGTCCTCGAAAGCAGTCTTCGATACACTATAAAGCTCAGACTGACCCGAGCGAATTGAAAAGACAAAACACTAGAGTCAGAACTAAAAGATCTTTTGTAAGTTAAATCAACAGTAAATAAATATGAGTGTAACGGTGTAACAACCCGCATATTTTACGATTGTATATTTAAATGTTTTATTTAAATATAGCATCGTTAGTCGGATTAAAGTCTGAAATGCAACTTTTCGTAAATAGTCGAATTAGGACTCGAGACCACTTCTATTGAGTCCAAAATGGCATTTGCGACCTTTTTGAGTATAAACATCGATATGTTTGGAGTTGAGTAGAATTTTGGTATTTTTTCTATTGGGCTTTGGGTTTGGGTTTCAGCCCATTAACCCAACATAATACCCTAGCTCCACCCCCTCTCCTCTTCATTCATTCTCATTTCCTAATACTCTCTAGGTAAAGTAAAAATGGGGGAAGAGAAAGAAAATTAGAAATTCCTAAGCCTTAATTCTCTTAGGAAAAATCAACTTCAAGCTAGAAATCAAGGAAAAGCTTAGGTAAGCATCCTCTTCATCTTCAACATCTCAACCTCTCTTCAAATTTCAGAAATTCCTAAACCCTAACCTAGGAAATATTCTTCTTATGATCTTAGATTGAAACTTCTTGAGTTGTTGTTGAAGAGGAATTGATCTTAGCTTGTTTTAGAGTTTCTGACTTGAGTTTTTGGGTTTAAAGGTGAGTTCTTTAATTCACATCTACGTCTATAACTTTCATTGTTGTTAGGTATGAATTCCTAACATTTGTGCATGTTCATTTGCTTTTGATTTGACTTGATTTGGTGAATTTTCCAAATTTTGGTGTTTTGGTCCAATTTTATGAAAATATTACTATGGATGTTTGGACGTGATATTTGGGGTGTATCGAAGAGCCTATAAGGCTGGGTTGTCGCTTGGCATAAATCCCTAGTCGTCGTTGCTTGTCCGATCGCTCCCAAACCGTTTTGGCCATCATGGCCTAGGCAAACTGTTGCCCAGGCCAGGTGACCAGATGTCTGGGGATCATGACCTCTGGTCCAAACCTACCAGACGTCTGGTTAGTTTCTAGACGTCTGGGTTAGGGTTCAGACGTCTGGGGGATTTCTGGATTATTTCAAAAGAACAAATCCAGACATCTGGATTCTAAACCAGACGTCTGGAACTGTGCATTTTGCCTATTTTGGGCTGTTTTGTGTGAATTTCCATTGTTTAATCGATTTTTGTCGACCCGGTTAGTTGTTATCACTCATTATCGACTTTGATGACTTCTTTCTTTGGATTTTTTGGAATATCCGTTTGATGGATTTGATATCGATTTTTATGGATTTAATTCACATTGTCGTATGTGAATTTTTGGTGATAGATTGTTTCTACAATCATTTCTGTGGTTTGTCACTTTAAAATACAAAGGTTTCTATACTAGTAGTAAATACTCAAACTCTTTCACAAAAACGATTTCAACACTACTTTTAAATATAAAGCTCGTTTTTAAAACCGTTTTCCAATCTATTAGTATATACAAACCTTTACCTCATTCGTATGAGAAATCTAATTAAACGGCTTAGCAAAACAAGTGGTATGAAATGCTTGCGTTTACTTTGTCGGTTAATTCTTAGACTTGTTCGATTAAAATCTTGTAACAATTTTCGAGTGGAAATCTACAATTTGTTCATAAATATTTAAGTTAAGCTAGTGGTTATGGGACATGAAGCTAAACTCTTATATTTACTAGCTTACTGTGATTCACACTTCTTATTGATCAATGGTGATCATTTTGTGATTTAGACTAGCGATGTGCGATGTCTCTTTGTTTGTGTGGGGACTAAAAACCCCGTTTGTGGAACTTCGGTTCAATTTGGTGGGGGTAGCGACCCATGGTCTTCGGGCCATTTGTGGAGCTTCGGCTCAAAATTGAAGGTTAGCGACCATGAAAAAGCGTTTTGTTTGTTACACACGTGTTGGGGAGTTTTCATGCTCCGTTTATGATTGGCCTTCCCCCGTTGTGATTTCTAGATTTCTGGTTGTTGATTTCTAGAATTTTTGTTTCACTAATTTGTGCGATTGGCATTGATATGTTTTGTCAATATTTGTGTTTTGGTGAATAATTTAAAGAATATGACATTCTTTTTGGTGTTTGAGAATATTTGAGATATTGTATGATTTTTGTGGTTTTCTGATGTATACTTGTCACAGTATGGCATTATTGTTATCATACATTTTTGTGATATCCCTTATCCTATTTCATTTTATCTGATAATTATAGCTAGACTGATCCGTTTATTATTTTTCTTCTTAAATAATACTCAGGTCAGACCGAGGTATTCAAGTGCTTCTACTTGACTTCTTATCAGGGTCCGTCACCTTACTTTTGGCTAACTACTTTAGCATAGTAGTTTTTGTTAGTATACATTTGAGATAGAGACTCCTTGTTGTATACATATTCTTTTGTCTAGCACTTGTATCTATTCTTTTGTGATGTAGTGGATCTAGTTTGACCACTACTTTGATGTACACTTCTATGTGTTATATTCATATCTGTTTCCGCCTTTGTGATATGAATATCTGTGACTGATTTGTGTTATGTTTATTTCTAAATTTGTTTCCGAAGCCCACATAGCCACTGTGTAGTAGCTTTGAGTTTGTATTTGATATGTCGGATTTCCTCTTGAAATAAAATGTAAGTTATATTATTTGACATATCGGTACTCGCACAAAGCAATTACACAGATGGTCGCTCCTCAACAACCTTATTCTTCGTGCTAGTCGACGGCATTACCCCGTAGTGTCCTTGGCTAGTGTGAGTATAGAGGTGGGGCATCACAGCTTGGTATCAGAGCCAAACTTCAGAACAATACAGAATAATCTAGCAAGGATCATTGTCCTAAGTCTTTCTTAGGAGTCGTGCCATAGGATTTAATTCGAGTCTTCGTACCGTACTATCCTATTTTCTTTATGATGCCTTTTTTTATCAATCAAGTTTGTTTGATATTAATTCTGTAAATAACCTTTTTCCTCTTTCTTTCTTTCTTTCTTAAAGAAGAGAAATGGTTAGACCAGGTCGTCCCAACGCTGGTCAATCCAGTGCTACTCCTCAAGATGGAGTATTTATGTCTACCCAGCAGCTCTTAGATCTGGTGAAAAATGCTCAAGCTATCAGACCCATTCCAGAGCCTACTCATCCTAAATCTAGGTTTGCACGCTTGTGCAGTGATTACATCAACTTGGGTGGAAGGCCTTTCAAGGGATCCGAAAGCGTTATAGAAGTCCAAGCTTGGCTTAGAATATGAGATCGCATCTTTTCCCGCATGAATCTTATTGATCTACATCGAGTCCAAGTGGCTTCTAGCATGCTCCACGAGAGAGCATTAGATTGGTATGAGCTTCTGATCTCGGAAATTATTGAAGCGGATCTTACTTGGGAGCAATTCCGGGAAAGGTTCGAGTTAAAATTTGTGCCAGAAGTTGAAAAAGTATCTCTAGTTCGATGCTTTATTGACCTTGTTCGAGGTGAATCTTATGTGACGGATTACATCGCATCTTTTGAATCTCTTTCTAAGTATGGGGTCGAGTATATTAATACCCCATTGAATAAAAATCAGAGATTTGTTTATGGGTTGAATAAGAACCTCAAAAAGCAATTACTTATGAAATTGGAAGTTTCTTTCGATCTGCTTATTGATATCGCTCTTCGACTCGAAGAGGCCGATAAAGAAAGTGATGTTGAAGTTGTGGGGGCCAAACAAAACATCAATAAGAAGAGGCCTTTTAAGTTCAAGCCTTATCCCAATAAGAAAGGGAAGCAAGCAACTTCGGTAGCAAAGACTCCTACCTCTAGTCGTGGAGAATGTTACAATTGTGGTTCTAAGGACCATTATGCAAACAAGTGTCCGAAGTCTCTTACTTGTCGCTATTGCAAAAGTTCGGTCATACTATATCTTCATGTCCCAAACTTCAAAGCAAGAGGGAAGGCAAGCTAAATGTTGTGCAAGCTCCTACTAACACTTCTCTTGGTCAAGGTATTCCTTGTTCTATCCTTGATGGCATTGTTATATTTCGTGATCTTCCTATTCGAGTTCTTTTTGATACGGGTGCATCTCACTCTTTTATATCAAAAGAACTTGTTGATGCTTTGTCTTTGAATGTTATTGGCTTGATGACTTCATTGAGAATTGCGAATCCGGTTGGTGGATCCGCAACACTCAGTTTACTTTGTAAAGATGTCGAAATTATTTTATGTGATTATGCCTTCCGAGCCGATTTGCATGTTATGCGTTACCTAGGTTTCGGAATGATTTTGGGGATGGATTGGCTTAACCGATATGAAGCCCATATCCTATGTCTTGAGCGGACTATATATCTTCGACATCCTCAATCTGTTAAGCAGATTTCTCTTGTTCTTAGAGATTCAGATTCCAATTCGGGAGCATCCTTGTATTCTCTAAATCCTCATGATGACGATAATGATGATGAGGAAGATGTTATTTCTCTCATTCACATTGTTCGTGAATTTCCCGACATATTTGAGCCCGTTTTAGGATTACCACCTAAGCGAGCAATTGAGTTCAGAATTAATCTAATCCCTGGAGCTCTACCTATTATTCGTCCTCCTTATCGTATGTCCAATAAGGAAAATAAGGAGATGCGTAAACAATTATCCAAATTGGAAGCAAAACAGTTTGTTCGTTCTATTTCCTCTCCATGAGGAGCTTCAGTTATTTTTGTGAAGAAATCTAATGGTACACTTAGGCTTTGGGTTGGCTACCGCAAGCTTAATGATCTCACCATCAAGAATAAATATCCCTTACCTCGGATTGATGATTTATTCGATCAACTTAGTGATGCTAGAGTCTTTTCACAGTTAGACTTAGCAACCGGTTTTCATCAGCTCCGTATTGCAGAGGATAGCATTCCTTTGACATCGTTCCAGACTCGTTATGGATCTTATGAATGGCTTGTTATACCATTTGGTTTAACGAATACTCCAGCTTATTTCGTTGACCTTATGAATCAAGTTTTCAAAGACTTCCTCGATCGATTTGTTCTCATCTTTATAGATGATATTCTTATTTATTCTAAAACCGAGGAAGAGCATGAAATCATCTTCGGATTGTGTTGGAAACTCTTAGGAGTTAGGAGCAACCAATTGAAAGCAAAATTTTCTAAATGCCACTTTTGGAAATCTCGTGTGAAATTTTTGGGGCATATTATTTCTGAATCCGGAATTTCCATGGATCCTTCAAAGATTGAAGCGATTCAAAATTGGAAGAGTCCGAAGAGTGTGACGGAAATTCGTAGCTTTCTCGGATTGGAGGGCTATTATCGTCGATTCATAAAAGACTTTTCTAAAATTTCCGTACCTCTCACTAGTTTGACAAAGAAGGGAGTTAAAAACATTTGGTCAGACAAATGTGAAGCTTCATTTCAGAAATTAAAAGAACTCCTTTCCAATGCTCCTATTCTTGTGATTCCCGAAGGGAACCAAGATTTTATTGTTCATACCGATGCTAGTCGTGTTGGTTTGGGTGTCGTTCTCATGCAAGGGGAACGTGTTATTGCTTATGCTTCTAGGCAATTAAAGCCTGCCGAGACTAGATATGCCACTCACGATTTAGAGCTCACGGCTATTGTTTTCGCCCTTAGAATTTGGCGTCATTATCTTTTGGGAGAGAAATTTGTTCTCTACACCGATCATAAATCTTTGAAGTATTTATTTTCTCAAAAAGAACTTAATTTGCGTCAACAACGTTGGCTCGAGTTCCTTGCATCTTATGATCTTGATATTCTCTATACTCCCGGAAAGGGAAATTGAGTTGCCGATGCCCTTAGTCGTAAGCAACAAGCGGTTGTTTCCATGAAGATATCCGAATGGAATGATCTCGAGACTTTGTCTACTTGTGAGATTCGAGATCGTGAATCCAATTCATGTTTATCTCTTTTTTTGTGTAGCCTTGAGGCTCATCCTTCTCTTTTAGACCGCATTCTTGAAGCTCAAAAGCATTATCCCGAATTGGTTCTTCTTAGCCATAGTTGTAGGGATAAAATTGATATTGAAGGTTTGAAAGACTTTGATATTGATGCTCGTGGCGGTGTTCGAAAATTTGGTAGACTTATTGTGCCAAATATTATTGATCTTTGTAAAGACATTTTAGAAGATTCTCATCGTTCTAAATTTACCATTCATCCCGGTAGTAGTAAAATGTACACGAACATGAAGCGACTTTATTATTAGGATGGAATGAAATCTGATATTGCTAACTTTATTAAGCGTTGCATGACTTGCCAACTTGTAAAGGCCGAGCATCAAAGGCCCGGTGGGTTATTGCAACCTTTGGAAATTCCAATATGGAAGTGGGATCAAATTTCCATGGACTTTATTGACGGTCTTCCTCGTTCTCGATCGGATCATGATAGCCTATAGGTGATAGTAGATAGACTTACAAAATCCGCCCATTTTCTTCCCGTTCGGTCCAATCGGACCGTACCTATTTTGGCTAAACTCTATGTCAAGGAAATTGTTAAATTGCATAGGGTTCCTACTTCTATTGTTAGCGATCGTGATCCATTGTTTACTATTGGATTTTGGAAGGGTCTTCAAAAAGATTTGGAAACAAAGCTTAATTTTAGCACCGCTTATCATCCTCAGTCTGATGGACAAACCGAGCATGTGAATCAAACTCTTGAAGATCTTCTTCGTGCATGTGTTCTTGATTTTGGTGGAAGTTGGGAGGATCATATCTCTCTTGTTGAGTTTTCTTATAATAATAACTTCCAATCTAGTATTGGTATGGCACCTTTTGAGGTGCTCTACGGAAGGCCATGCCGATCTCCTTCATGTTGGCTTGAAGCCGGTGAGAAGCTGGTTTTAGGTCCAGATTTTATTCGTGATGCCACAGAAAAGATTGAGCTTATTCATCATAGGATGAAAGAAGCCCAAAGTAGACAAAAATCCTATGCCGATAACCGAAGAAGGAAATTAGAATTTTTCATGGGAGATTTTGTGTTTATTCGTGTTTCACCTATGAAGGGTGTTGTGCGTTTCAGTCGATCGGGAAAATTAGCACCTCGATATATTGGTCCATTTCCCATCACCGAACGCATTGGTTCCGTGGCTTATCGCCTTTTATTACCGGCTCAATTTTCTACTATTCATGATGTATTCCACGTCTCTCAACTACGGAAATGCCTTAGAGATTCCGATTCTATTCTTGAGCCCGGTGTTATTGAAGAAATTGAAGTTTCGCCTAATTTGACTTATGAGCAACATCCTATTCCTATCATTGCTACGGAGGTTAAATGTCTTCGTAATAAAGATGTCCCACTTGTGAAAGTTCAATGGTCCTTAAATCCTAAGGATTGTTCTTGGGAATCCAGAGAATTCATCGAGCGAACACATCCGGACTTACTCTCTCGTGCTCCTTAAGGTGAACTTCTCATTTCAAAATTTCTTCTCTTGTGTTGTTATGCCTTAGTATGGTTGTTACTCTTTGTTTCTTCTTAAGTATTGCGTGGACACAATTTGTTTAAGGAGGGGAGTTTGTAACAACCCGCATATTTTACGATTGTATATTTAAATGTTTTATTTAAATATAACATCGTTAGTCGAATTAAAGTCCGAAATGCTACTTTTCGTAAACAGTCAAATTAGGACTCGAGACCACTTCTATTGAGTCCAAAATGGCATTTACGACCTTTTTGAGTATAAACATCGATATGTTTGGAGTTGAGTAGAATTTTGGTATTTTTTCTATTGGGCTTTGGGTTTGGGTTTGGGTTTCAGCCCATTAACCCAACATAATACCCTAGCTCCACCCCCTCTCCTCTTCATCCATTCTCATTTCCTAATACTCTCTAGCTAAAGTAAAAATGGCGGAAGAGAAAAGAAATTAGAAATTCCTAAGCCCTAATTCTCTTAGGAAAAATCAACTTCAAGCTAGAAATCAAGGAGAAGCTTAGGTAAGCATCCTCTTCATCCTCTCCATCTCAATCTCTCTTCAAATTTCAGAAATTCCTAAACCCTAACTTAGGAAATATTCTTCTTATGAGCTTAGATTGAAGCTTCTTGAGTTGTTGTTGAAGAGGAATTGATCTTAGCTTGTTTTAGAGCTTCTCACTTGAGTTTTTGGGTTTAAAGGTGAGTTCTTTAACTCACATCTACGTCTATAACTTTCATTGTTGTTAGGTTTGAATTCCTAACATTGGTGCATGTTCATTTTCTTTTGATTTGAGTTGGTTTGGTGAATTTTCCAAATTTCGGTCCAATTTTATGAAAATCTTACTATGGATGTTTGGAAGTGATATTTGGGGTGTATCGAAGAGCCTATAAGGCTGGGTTGTCGCTTGGCATAAATCTCTAGTCGTCGTTGCTCGTCCGATCGCTCCCGAACCGTTTTGGCCATCATGGCCTAGGCAAACTGTTGCCCAGGCCAGGTGACCAGACGTCTGGGGATCAAGTCCAGGTGCCCAGGCCAGGTCCAAACCTACCAGACGTCTGGTTAGTTTCTAGACGTCTGGGTTAGGGTTCAGACGTTTGGGGGTTTTCTGGATTATTTCCAAAGAACAAATCCAGGTGTCTGGATTCTAAACCAGACGTCTGGAACTGTGCATTTTGCCTATTTTGGGCTGTTTTGTGTGAATTTCCATTGTTTAATCGATTTTTGTCGACCCGGTTAGTTGTTATCACTCATTATCGACTTTGATGACTTCTTTCTTTGGAATTTTGGGAATATCCGTTTGATGGATTTGATATCAATTTTTATGGATTTAATTCACATTGTCGTTTGTGAATTTTTGGTGATTGATTGTTTGTACAATCATTTCTGTGGTTTGTCACTTTAAAATACAAAGGTTTCTATACTAGTAGTAAATACTCAAAATCTTTCACAAAAACGATTTCAACGCTACTTTTAAATATAAAGCTCGTTTTTAAAACCGTTTTCCAATCTATTAGTATATACAAACCTTTACCTCATTCGTATGAGAAATCTAATTAAATGGCTTAGCAAAACAAGTGGTATGAAACGCTTGCATTTACTTTGTCGGTTAATTCTTAGACTTGTTCGATTGAAATCTTGTGACAATTTTCGAGTGGAAATCTACAATTTGTTCGTAAATATTTAAGTTAAGCTAGTGGTTATGGGACATGAAGCTAAACTCTTATATTTACTAGCTTACTGTGATTCACACTTCTTATTGATCAATGGTGATCATTTTGTGATTTAGACTAGCGATGTGCGATGTCTCTTTGTTTGTGTGGGGACTAAAAACCCCGTTTGTGGAACTTCGGTTCAATTTGGTGGGGTAGCGACCCATGGTCTTCGGGCCGTTTGTGGAGCTTCGGCTCAAAATTGATGGTTAGCGACCATGGAATAGCGTTCCGTTTGTGACACACGTGTTGGGTAGTTTTCATGCTCCCGTTTGTGATAGGCCTTCCCCTTTGTGATTTCTGGATTTCTAGTTGTTGATTTCTAGAATTTGTGTTTCACCAATTTGTGCGATTGGCATTGATATGTTTTGTCAATATTTGTGTTTTGGTGAATAATTTAAAGAATATGGCATTCTTTTTGGTGTTTGAGAATATTTGAGATATTATATGATTTTTGTGGTTGTCTGATGTATACTTGTCACAGTATGGCATTATTGTTATCATACGCTTTTGTGATATCTCTTATCCTATCTCATTTTATCTGATAATTATAGCTAGACTGATCTGTTTATTATTTTTCTTCTTAAATAATACTCGGGTCAGACCGAGGTATTTCAGGAGCTTCTGCTTGACTTCTTATCAGGGTCCATCACCTGACTTTTGGCTAACTACTTTAGCATAGTAGTTTTTGTTAGTATACATTTGAGATAGAGACTCCTTGTTGTATACATATTCTTTTGTCTAGCACTTGTATCTATTCTTTTGTGATGTAGTGGATCTAGTTTGACCACTACTTTGATGTACACGTCTATGTGTTATATTCATATCTGTTTCCGCCTTTGTGATATGAATATCTGTGACCGATTTGTGTTATGTTTATTTCTAAATTTTTTTTCGAAGCCCACATAGCCACTGTGTGGTAGCTTTGAGTTTGTATTTGATATGTCGGATTTCCTCTTGAAATGAAATGTAAGTTATATTATCTGACATATCGGTACTCGCACAAAGCAATTACACAGATGGTCACTCCTCAACAGCCTTATTCTTCATGCTAGTCGATAGCATTACCCCATATGGTCCTTGGCTAGTGTGAGTATAGAGGTGGGGCGTCACAAACGGCGTCGGAGATGTTTATGGGGTTTGACATCTCTTATCCAGTGTCTAACGTGAGTGCAATAACTTAAAAGATGTTTGGGATTTCCATCTCCTAAGGATCCATTAAACTATCTACATACATAGTACAATACGCTATTATAATAGTGTCTACAGTAAAGTAAAGTATTAAAATAGCGTTAAGGCATTACCCATTCCCCCTAAACACATTTTTTATATTCCCATAGTCTATCCAGTACCGTAATTCCTCCGTAAACTGGAGGGCTATCAAAGGGGACTCCATAGGTATGGTACAAACCAAACTCGTAGAAGGCGCGATATGGCATATGAACACGACACTCGAGGCAATGCCAGGGTAGGACTCTACCATTTTGCAGAACCGGGCTGGTGGTAACTATAGCAGCTACTACCGCCCACCTCGGAACACACTCCCAAATCAAAATCAAGGGGTGGCCACCAAATCATCACAAAGTCATAATATGGTACCGAAGAAGCATGTCCGATCGGAGGAATGACCTGACTTGGCCCAAGTATAGCTCCTGTTTTAGTCACATCTAAGCTGACTCACAGGAGTCAGGGTCACGTAAATACCTCATACAGAATCGTTCGCCAAACCATCATACTTCATTTCTGGAATCTCCACCACGTGCACAGTTGTTAAAGTGGTTTTCGGTATTGGCAGAGAGTATGGCAATATCTGATCCCGGTTTCTTTAACAACCAAACGCTTATTTCACACCGGATGGTTCTTTTACATTTCCAAAACCATTTCATATTGATATCAAAATATCATATTCAATTCAAACCATATCACTTTCGAAATTATATTCACAATTAGGTTAAATTCTCATTTCAAAATCACCATATTTACTCAAATATGTCGTTTTACCAGCAAATATCATTTCAAATCCCAACTTATGTTATAGCATTATTAAACCTTATTCGCTTTAAAATCATGGCTTCAATTATAAACATTTCCACTCTACACCATCTGAAGTTTAGAAAATAATTTAGATAGTTATAAATAGTTTAATTAGTTTAACATAGTTTTAATAGATATAAATTAGGTTAAATAGGTTTAAAATAGATTAAATAAATTTAAAATAGATTAAAATAGATTCAAAATACTTTAAATAGATTTAAAATAGTTTAAATTGTTTAAAATAGATTAAACAGATTTATTATGGATTTATTAGATTTAAATAGATTAAATGAATTTAAAATATATTAAATAGAATTAAAAATAGATTAAATAGTTTAAAATAAATTAAAATAGTTTAAAATAAATTAAAATAGTTAAAAATAGTTTAATAAAGTTTAAATGATTTAAAATAGATTAAAATATATTGAGATAGATTAGATAGATTAAAATAGATTAAGATTGATTAATTAGTTTAAAGTAGGTTAAATTAGACTAAAATAAATTAAATAGTTTAAATTGATTAAGTTGGTTTTAAATAGATTAACTTATTTTAATAGTTGAAAATCTTAGAATTAGAATTTAAAAGAACATTTACAGTTTATATTGAGATAAGAAAATTTTGAAATTAACATCATATTTAACCATTCCTTCAATTCCAACAAATCTGGATCATATCCAGATTTCAAATCAAACCCAATTCCAAATCTTGAAGTATCAATTTAAGCTATTCCAATTTCAATAGATTACCAAGTTACAATTTCAAACGTCTTCAATAACTCAGTTTCGATAAATTTCGTTTGTACATCAAATTCAACTTTAGAATTTCAATTTAAACCCTCTAAGCAAATTACTTAATAGAACTCCAAAATTTAAACTTTAATATTTTAAACAATTCAGTTTATATAAATCAAATTCTATTTCAAAATATCATTTAGCTGAATTCAAAATTTTTAAGATTTAAAATCATTTAATTTAACCAATCCGTTGTCCGTATATAATTTTCCACCCTATGGTCAAGTGATACAGATATTTATCATTTCAATCCGCAAATATTTAAATTTATGGGTATATATCATTTCAACCCGCAATCCCAAATTAATTTCAATAAGAATCGCTTGGGTTTATCATTTCAACCCATAACGATTTTCCCTAATCTATAGATCGTTCGAGTATGTATCATTTCAACCCATATGGAACTTGTAGTGTTATAATAATATAAAAATATAACATCCAGTCATCCAATATCAAAAATCAAACATACATCACAATCACCATACAATCAACCAATAAATAACATCAATCAACTGATTATCAATTACAGGTATTAAATTGACAATTGAATTCAATATTAAATTAAATGACGATTAGATGCAATAAAAGTCATATTTAACTGGAATGACAATTTAAATATAACAAACATCAATCAATATATTTCTAATCACATCATAAAATTAATTTAACTAACAAAAGATAATCTAGTAGTTGTGAGTGGGTTAAAACACTCACCTTTTTATTCCAAATCGATTTAAAAATCCAAAATAAGGCCAAAATTTGAATAGTCTTAGAATTCATCCAAACCAGTTCCAAAATGTTTGTAATTTCGATATGATCGCAGTGGAGAAAACCGCCTGTGAATTCGACCTCGTATGTAAAAGTTATTAACATTGGAAGTTAGATGATTTAAATTTAAATTAAAATAAATAAACAATCAATAGATGCCACATCACCTACCGGAACTCGAGAAACCCTAGCTACAACATCAGATCGCGATCGAACATGAAGCCGCCACCGTATGCCACCTTTGACCAATTTTCGCCGCCGCCTCGTGCACATCCACCACGATCGAAGACCACCACCGCCTTCCCCACGTCCAACTGCCCCCGGCCTACCTACGCGACCACGCCCGACGCCTACAAATGCTCATGCCGTCGCCGTGCTTTTCCATCATTTCCTGGCAATTTTTGACCACCTAGGGATGAGCGAATGGTAGTGATGGGTGCTGCTCGACGTCAGCTTCCCATCGCCACTTCCCGATCGTCGATCGGGCAACGATCCACCGTTGGATCGTCCAAAAACTAGAATGGACGGCTGAGGTTCATCTTCGATTTCTGGACAAACGGTGATTCAATTTCCAAAATGAATTGCAGATCTGGGTTACGCTCGTTGAGAGTTTCGAAACAGTATATAATTTGATATGGTTTGGAGGAGTTTAAATTTTGAAATTGATTTGGAGATTGAATTTTTGGGTTTGAATGTAAATTGGGTTTCTGCCATTGAGGAAGAGAGAAGGAACAGTCAGATAGAACTATACGTACAAAAATGAGAATATGAATGCTAGGGTTTGATTGAAAGACTATTTATATAACCGAGGTCCGATAGGAAAGAGTGAACATCCGAATAGATATGAATTGACAATAACGCCTCGAAAAAACCGTTCTGTCTCCGAAACGAAAGTAGGTCATTCCATATATCAAAATAGATGTTTTTGATAGTTTTAAACTCAGTGGAACATGTTTCAAGTCCTAATTCCATCCTATGAAGAAGTTAGCTTTAAAATCAACTTATTTCAAATTGATTTCTAGGCGTTTCGAGTCCGTATGATCAAACGACAAGTCCGATCGCTACGAAACTTGAAATCCTACAATAATTCACTGTTACGGATCCGATGAAACTAGTTTCGTTGAAATCCGAGTCAGTGGCCAAAATGGCTATTTTCGCATTAATTAAATAAATTATTATTAAATTGATTAAATCACTTTTTAATTCCACTTTTTAATAACTAACAAATTTTATCATTTTTGATTACTTAGACATTTGTAATAGTTTAAAACAAATTTACATATCAATTCAGTGTCAATTATTATACCAGTTACAATGATCAATTTCGACTGAAATTAAATCCAATTAATTATATTTTAATTCCAACAGATTGATTTAATTTGATTTCAATCTTTTTATTCAATCAATCATTCCTCTATGAGCATAATTAACATTGGTTTATATCTTATTACATTAATATTTTCTAATTATCATCTTTTACCATATTCATTGCAATATTCCAATAATATTGAACTTTTGTTGGTTTCACATTGAATAAAATTTTAAATCCTGATAAATCAAATTATCTTGGTCTTCAATCTTTTTATTAAATCAATTATCGCCTTATGACTATAATTGACATTGTTGTACATTTTATTGCATTCGCCTTTTACAATTATCGTCTTTACTCACATTAATGTAACATTTAATTCATTTAATTATAATTGATTAAATAAATTGGTAACAAATAACAATTGTCACCATTTCTACATTTAATAACATTTGTAAGTTTATTATTTACAAACAAATGTTATAACAACTTACACTATACTAATTCTATCCAATTTCAATTTACTACACATTATTTCATTAATTAATCAACATTTAAATTATCCATTTCTGTTTTAATCCAATTATCAATTAATACACACATTATTACAATTAATTTACAATCTATAACCAATTATAACTTTTTAATCATTTCAATTAATTGGAATTTCATTTAAAGTAGCCATCAATTACCTTAAATTAATACTATTACATTTCATTCCAGTTATATTCTTATTATTAAATCATAAATTTTTATTTCTTCCAACATTAAATCACAAAACTTTATAAAATCAACTATTTTTAATTATCAAAAATTACGGGTCGTTACACCCTTTTTGGGTAAAGTGTGTTTAATAAATTATTGAAATATGTTAGGATATTTTATGGACACATGTAGCCTATGCATTAGAATTTTATGCTATATGCATCATGATATGATATGTTGTTTTGATAGATTTCATTTGTTAAAATGAAACGGGGTTTTCGACGATTGTGGACAGTAAGAAACTCTGAATCGTATAGAATTTGAAACTAAGTGTTTTGTAAAACATAAAGTTGATTTTACATAACACTTGAATTGCGAAGTTAGTAAGTTAAAAAAAGTTTAATTTGTTGAACATGCTTGTTAAGTAAAACAAATTTGATGATTTTTATATACTCTTAGGAGGTAGTAGAGTATTATACGAACTTGAACTTAAGTTATATCTATTTATAAACTTAAAGTTATGTTTTGTGAAATGTTTCATAAATGATTTTAGTATTGAATGACATACTATTTAGATAAAAGAATATGATAAAAGATATTGGTATAGTTGAGAAACCAATAGGATAAGTACATAAGTTGTACATGGATCATTTTATTCGCATGACTGTTCTTAATCCAGTATTTGAGTACATGATTTCGAGGTGGTTTACACCGGTCCAAACGAGGATTTTTCACTAGATTCTTAATAGCGAACACTTGATAAGGATTATTGATAAGATCTCAAAGTTTTCTATCATAGTATATGGCTATGTAAAGAAAATGAAGGTTTCTAATCAAGAAACCAGATCGAAGTCCACACTAGAGTGGTCAAGTGATCTATACTAGTTGGGAAGTGAAATTTATATGATCGAGCAAGTGATTAGAATTGATATTGCATACGGATGGTCCATGTGTAGCATACGGGTTTCAGTATATACATACTATGTTTTGTTGGCTTATGGAGTTTAGGTGATGAATATTCGATTTGTTATGAGGTAGCATGAATTATCGACTAAGTAATAACCTGTGGCCGTTGAGCGTACGTTGTGCTTAGTAGGTCGTTTATCATCCTTGTGCAATGAGGGGTTTTGAACTTGAGCAAACCATGAGTTTTGTTTGCTAAGTGATTTTGAATACCGTTAAGTATTGCTATGTGATTGTTTCTTTGGTTGCTCGTGTTGGAATTTTGAGGACGAAATATTCTAAGTGGGGGAGAATATAACGACCCGGAGTTTTGAACTCTTCGTATTTAATATCTGAACTATTTAAAAATTTGAATCTTGGATTAAAAGTTATTAAAATGATTTAATATGCTTTTTAACCCCCTTTTAAATCATAAGTAATGATGGTAAACTTGTTTTGGGAAAAATGTTTACAAAAATATATTTTTTGGAAAAATATCGATAATGTGACCGAAAATCGTTTTATCGATAAATAGCTTTTTTCTCAACCAAAGTTGTTCGAACTTTTTGTGCCTATCTACTTAATCGATGTTACCTGGCTACTTGGTCCGGCTACAAGGTGATAGTTGCAAAGGCTCTGATTGAACCTAGACAAGACTCGAGCCAAGAAGAGATTGGAGATATAAGGGATTGATGCAATCTAGGTGGTTCAACATATATACATGGTTATGTATGGTTCGGCCTATCTGAGTGGCTCGGTATTAGGACAAGATATGTATGGATTGGTAGTGATGGGGTCAGCCTTGTTGGAACAGGGTCATACATGGGTCGGTCAGACTGGTTCGGTTGTGATAGGCTGGCCTGAATGGTTCGGCCTCGGAGGGACTATATCAGGTAGATCGGCCCTAGATGGTTCGGTGTAGATGGGAGCGGCCTCAGGAGAATTAATATATGTGGGTCGGCATTCATATGTGGTCCGACCCTTATGGTTCGGCTTTGGTTGAACAACATGTACGGATCGGTACCTGTAGTTCGAAAGTTTGGGCTCGGCTGCAGTAGTTTGGCGAGACGGCATGAGGAGTAGCAAGACTACCACAGGGCGATATCGGTACTGTTTCACTTCGAGTCACACCTCTAATTGCTCCGAGTTGCTTGCGAGTTTGCTTCAAGTCATCCATAAGGAATCGCTAGTTCGGTCAGAGTGGCTCGATGGCTATTGGCTCGGTCATAGGAGGTCGGTATACATGGATCGGTGAACACAAGATGCCTACTGTGGGCTGAAGTATCTTGGTCATGGGCCTGCATAAGGGACCTAGCCTGTCTTCGTCTATAAATAGAGCGGCAGGGGTACATAATGGGACCTTTTTTTGAGAACTCCAGGGAAACTCTACCATTTATTATACTCTCCTCTTTTTGATTCAAACTTGTATTTAAGTGGTTTGTTTACGGATTGTATCTGTATTCAAGTGATTGAAAAAGTAATAAAGATTCTATTCAAAGTGGACGTAGGCAATTACGCCGAACCACTATAAATCTGGTGTTCTCATTTTTGTTATTCCTTTTGCATTCAACTATGTTACTTCTCTGCTTTAATTTATTTTCTTCATTAATCTCTCTACATAACTCTATTCAAAGGTTTTAGCGACCAATTTTGGTGCTTTCACCGAGAAGGTGCATTCTCAGGCTATTAGGATCTACTTTGTCGCTACTGGATTGAGGAAATCCTTTGAAGGAGATCCGAATTTATTCTCAAGAGTTCGTAGATTCTACTCAAAGTTCCCACGGATAACTCTAAGATGGCAAGACCACGTACCAGATCCGCCTCCCACAACACGGATGTTAATGAGACCGCTAGTGTCCAGCAAGTGGGACCTAGCAATCAACAAGCTAATGCAGGTGCAGAGCCTGCCACCATCCCATACCAACCAGAAGCTGTCACTAGGGCAGAGTTCAATGAGTTGATGAGGGAGTTCGTGGAAAGTAGGAGACAACTTAGCGAGCAGATTCAAACGAATGCCAACCTGATGACCCAGATCGCTCAGCAGCAGCGTTAGAACGCTGATGGAAGCCCTGTTTCCTACCCATCATCTGACAGCTCCACTTCGTCGGATGAACACCCCAGGCGTAGGCGCCGTAGGATAGAAACGACACAAACTGGTGCAATAGAGCAATTGGTGACGACTCACCAAGATCAGACCAACCAAAATGGTCCAGATTCTTTACCTAGAACTGTGGCTCCTCATCTGCACCTGGGGAGTCGCCTCCAACCTGGAGGGGGAAACTTCGGATCTGGAGCACTTTTGGGAGCTGGTCCACCACCTCGCCATGGTCGTAGTGAAGCGAGTCCTCGGGATGTGCACTTAGATGATTGCCTGCCGAGGAGGCACCAGCCAGAATGATTGCGCAGGACGGATACCAACTTGCCACCTCCCATCCAGACTCCGGATTTATTTGCTATAGTCAGGCAACTGATGAGGGAGAATCAGGGCTTAACCAACGATGACTAGGGCATATCTAAGAGCCATACTCCATTTACAGATACCATCCTACAAGCTGAGTACCCCCGGAAATTCAGCATGCCTACTATTCCAGCTTATGAGGGGAAGACCGATCCCCAACAACACGTAATGAGATACGAGTGGATGATGGACTCAGCTAGGGAAAATGATGCGACCAAATGCAGATGCTTACCAATAACCCTATCCGGAATCGATACCATGTGGTTCACCAGACTTCCTCCGCGATCGATCTTCAGGTTTGATGAGTTAGCGGCAAAATTTGTGGAGTAGTTTAGGATGCATGCCACTTGCCCAAAGGACGTGATGTTGTTGTCCAGTGTGATCCAGGCTCCGGGAGAGTCGTTGAAGGATTATTTGCAAATATTTCATGTTGCTTCTACCGAAGTTAGTAATCCGAATGACCACCTCCTCATGGCCATGATGCAAGGAGTAGATCCGGACTCGGAGTTTGGTGACTGGCTGGCAGGCAAACCACCGAATACCCTGGAACGCTTCTATTCAAAGGTGAACCAATTCATGAGGAGGGAAGAGGCCAGGTGGTCAAGACGAAGCAGTGCGCCAGGGCCCAGCAAGGAAGCGGTGCAAAGCAACATTACGGTAAAGCAATATGGCGAAAACTCTAGCAAGGTCCAAGTCAATGTTCAAAATAAGCCGGAGCAGTATAAAGGATTCGGAGGAGGAAATTCTGAACAAAAGAGGGAAGCAGGAAAGTGGAAACCCAGAGTCCCGACCTATAGCGAATATACTCCTCTGAATACATCTTTGGAGAATATTTATCTATCAACTTGTAATACATTCCAATATCGAAATCCGCGTCCAAAGGAATCCACTGAGGAACAAAAGCAGACCGGAAAGTATTGTCGGTTTATCGAGACCTATGGGAACAATACTTAAGAGTGTAGACACCTCCATGATGCTATAGAAAAGCTGATTCACCAGAAGAAGCTACAACAGTTTGTTAAGAATCCCTAGGAAGGCGGACAGGGGATGTCCGAACCTAATCACGGGCAAGCTTCACATCGACCTGAGGAGCCCGCTCGGACCGGAGGAAGGCTGGTCATAAACACGATAATCGGTGGACCTCATTCGGCAGACAAGAGTTGGCAAGAAATGGAACGCTATGCTATTTCCCTGAAGCACGCAGGTTTCGAATGCCACTCGAACATGGAAGACGGGACTCCAACGAAGCAACAGTGAATGATGATGCCGATCAGGTGGAAGCACCTACCATTGACCCGATGGTTATCTCAGCTACGATTGGATCGGCGCTTGTGAGAAGGATACCAATTGATTGTGGGAGTTCTGTTAACATTATCTTCAAAAAGATGTATGACCAAATGAAGATGGAGACGAAGGATCTGAAACCGTCTAAAGCCCGCATTCATGGCTTTAATGGTGTAGCTACTGATTCAATAGGTTTGGTTAAATTGCCAGTTGAACTAGGAGAAGGTGAACGCAGGAGCGTACGGATCCTACCGTTCATTGTTTTGGATGTTGATTCCCCGTATAATGTTTTTCTGAGCCGACCGACCCTGGCAGAGTTTAGGGCAGCTTTGGCCCCATGGTGTTTGACCTTGAAATTTCCAACGGACAGAGGAGTTGGTGTAGTGCATGGCGATCAAGCGACTGGTTGTGCTTGCTACGTGGCTGAGCTGAGAGAGGCCCAGTGAAGAGAGAAAGGAAAGGGTGTGGACAACCCTGTCCGCATCCATGTTGCTGAAAATTGACAAGTAATGCCCGAGCCTTGGCTTGGGCAACACAGTCGGATCTATAAAGATATAGATCCAAGAGATGATGATGAAGAACCCAAAGAGGCCAAGGCGGCACCGGCTGAACTGACAATTGACATTCCAATCAGCCATGACGACTCATCACGGGTGCTTACAATTGGATCACAGTTCAACCCCTCGATGATAGAGGATCTTACCGATATCCTCCGAGCGAATCTAGATGTTTTCGCTTGGACCCATTCTGATATGTGTGGGATTTCTCCCACCATCGCAAGTCATATGTTGAACATTGACCTGAAGTATGTGCCAGTGAAGCAAAAGAGGAGAGGCATGGACCCGGAGAGGTCCGCTGCTCTCAGAGAGGAGGTGGATAAACTCAAGGCCAATGGGTTCGTCCACGACGCCCTCTATCCTGAATGTGTATCAAATCCCGTACTGGATAGGAAGGCAAACAGGAAGTGGAGGACCTATGTTGATTACTCGGACCTGAACAAGGAGTGCCTTAAGGATAGTTTTCCTTTGCCCAGAATTGATCAGCTGGTCGACTCGACAGCAGGATACGAATTATTGTCATTTATGGATGCGTATTCGGGGTATAATCAAATCCCAATGCACATTCCGGATCTAGAGCATACCAGTTTTGTCACGGACGTTGGACTATACTGTTATGTAGTGATGCCTTTTGGGTTGAAGAACGCAGGGGCAACTTATTAGCGTTTGATGAATCGAATGTTTAAAGACCATATTGGTAGAACGATGGAAGTCTATGTGGATGATATGCTTGTGAAGTCACGACAGTCAAACGATCATATTCGAGACTTAGCTGAGATGTTTGATATACTCAGATTTTACAGAATGAAAATCAATCCACTGAAATGTTCCTTTGGCGTTGCATCGGGGAAGTTTTTGGGTTTCATTTTAAACGCACGGGGAATCGCAGCCAACCCGGAAAAGATTCAAGCTATTCGGGACATACAGGCACCCAGAACTATAAAACAAGTGCAAACCCTGAATGGGAAAGTCGTCGCGTTGAGTCGATATATATCCAGAGCAACCGATAAGTGTATTCATTTCTTTGATGTGATAAGGAAAGGGAAAAGAAATTTTGAATGGACGCCGAATTGTGAGGATGCGTTCCAAGCTATAGTGAGACACTTGGAGAGGCCCGTGGTTCTGTCAAAACTCGTAGATCATGAGGAGTTGTATGTTTACTTGGCTATATCTCAGCATGCCATCAGTGCAACTTTGAGGCATACATTGAGTGTTACCAGGCATACTTTGTATTTGAACCAGAGTGGGTGAATCAGTAATTTACTTACCCTTCCAGACTTATACTAAACCTGCAATTAGTTGAATTAGTAAATAGCGCACCAATATAGCTTTTATTGAATATTATAGACTGGCATGTGATTATCATACATTTGTTGCAATCTCAATCCATGCATTGTAAATATGTCTTTCTGCTGAAGTAAAAATATAATAGGAATTTTACTCATCAAAACATTTTGTAACCATGGTGATTTTATTTCTTCTTCATAGTTGAACCATCCGCACATGTTTATTTGTATCAACCAAAAGAAATTATAAAAAATAAAAAATTAAGTTAATAAACTTTTTACTATGTTCTGACAGTATCCAGTATTTTTTTGACTTATGCAGCTTCAATGCAACAAAAATGATGGAAAGCCTTCGTGGTAAACGAATAATGTTTGTTGGCAATTCTTTAAATCGAGGTCAATATGTATCATTTGTGTGCCTCATTCACCAAGTCATCCCTGAGAGCTCAAAATCAATGGAAACAATTGATTCACTTACAGTGTTCAGAGCCAAGGTACACAAGCCCATATAATGAACAACTAGTTCATATTTTTTGAAAAAACAAGATATAATGAACAACTAGTTCATTTTTGTGTAGTTTTACATATAAAAAAAATACCAATTGGAATGAATCAATATAAGCTAACATCATGTTAACTGACACACACACACGTAGAATAGCATGTATGCTAGCTTATTTTAAAGGGAATTAAATTTGGATCAGATCCTAAATGATAACATTTTAACTAAACTTCCAAGGGTGACTTTCCAAAATCTGAGGATGTAGAAGACTAATTGAATGCATTGTGCCTTTGTTGAAAGAAGATAAGGCAAGAGTGAAGTATATAAGTAAGGACTGTTTCCAACATTGGACATCTGTCTGATTCCAACATTGTTTTAATATAACATGGTAAGGACTGTTGCTTCCTTCTGCCCTATGCCTGTAATATTCCAGTTACAGTCAAACTAGGTTACTGTTATATAATATTTATAACATTTAAATTCATACTGCATTTGGCCTATATATAAATTTCAGTTTACAAAGTTTTTTTATCTTTATTGTACACATAAATGAACTGATTTCTTCAACTTTCTGACATGAGTACATTTCTTACTTCCAGCTGGAGTCGAATGATGATTAGACATGTTATTTGCCATACAGAAGCAGTTTCGATAGAGTTTGTACCGTCTTTTTAGGAAGGTGATACCGAATGTAGAGAAAGTAATTTGGGTGGATGATGTTCTTGAACCGGATGCACCAATTTATGATGGTCCTCAAAATGGAATGTACAAGTTATGTGATTTTTCAGATGGAGGTTTCGTTATATGGCCGGAGTTTCGTATTCGGTATTGTAGAATTTCACTATGAAATTTACGTTGTCTTTTGTATTCCAATTTGACATTGTTATGAAGTAGTTGATTATGTATTGAATTAACCAACTTAATTATGTATTGTACTTGTTATGAAGTAGTTGACATTGTTATGAAGTAGTTGACTATGAAATTTATGTTGTTATTTGATCATGAATATTGTAAATTTTGGGTTCCTATTGAATGTAGTATAATAATGCTGTTAAAGCGTTATAAGCGTTGGCAATTAAAATATACCAACGCTTATAAGCGTCAGCATAGAAAATTAAACAATGTTGGATGGTTAATTTGCCAACGTTTATAAGCGTTGCTAAATAATATACACCAACGTTTATAAGCGTTGGTGAATGCAACCTTCCAACGCTTATAAGCGTTGGGAAACTAAACTCGCCAATGCTTATAAGCGTTGGCAATAAATTGCAACGCCCCTACAGCGACGCTAATAAGCGTTGCTGAAACTATTTGCGACAGTTATACTCGTTGGGAATCACCTGTTTTGGTGTAGTGATCGGTTCCTTGCCAATCACCAAAGGTGGTGCGAAATACGCAATCGTCGCGGTCGATTACTTCACCAAGTGAGCAGAAGCAGAGCCACTAACTACGATCACCACCAAAAAGGTTGTTAACTTTGTTGTGCGAAACATATATGCCTCTTCGATCTCCCACGGACTATCGTTACTGACAGCAGAACTCAATTTGAGAGTAAAGAATTCAAAGAGTTCTGCCAAAAATATTGCATTGAGAAAAGGTTTGCAGTAGTCACTCACCCTAAAGCGAATGGGCAAGTTGAAGCTGTAAATAAGATAATCTAGTCCATCTTGAAGAAACGTTTGGAGAATGCTAGAGGCAAGTGGGTGGATGAGCTTCCAACAACACTCTGGGCCTACAGAACCACCCTCAAGTCCGCGACTGGCCATACTCCATTCGCCTTGGCATACGGCACTGAAGCTGTTATACCCATGGAACTTGAAGTTCCCTCTCACCGGGTGACTCATTATGATCCTAGAACGAATAAAGGTCTTTTACTGGAGTCATTGGACTTTGTCGACGAGAAATGTGAAGAAGATGATTTAAGGGCGGCTGCATGTCGGTATCGAGTCGCCCGATATTATAATGAAAAAGTTCGACCAAGAACTTTCGATGTGGGTGACCTAGTTTTAAAGCGAGTTTTTCCGATCCCATCGCATATGAATCCCACATGGGAAGGTCCCTACGTCATCGAACGGAAGCTTGGAGAAGGAACCTTCAAGCTAGCGACTGTTGATGGCATGACACTCCCCAGAGCATGGAATAACGAACATTTGCGCCGTTATTATACTTAGTCTATTTCTTTTGCATTTTAGTAGCGAGTGTTTCCAGTATGTGTTTCTCTAGTTGTTCTCTGTTTTCGACATGTAATAAGATAATTCAGTTTGTCCTTATTTTTTACAATCAATAAAGGCTAGAAGCTGTTTTTCTTTGAACTATTGATGTTCTGTGTGTTATAACTCCATGACAAAGTAAAATTGCATTAATTTGTCTGGTGTATGAACGCACACACAAAATTAAAAGTCGATCAATAAATGATTCAAAAAATCTCTAAGTCCCTGGAGCACGGACTAGAGTACTCCGAGTCCCCGGAGTGCAGGCTAGAGTATAAATGATTCAAAAAATCTCTAAGTCCCTAGAGCGCGGACTAGAGTACTCTGAGTCCCTGGAGTGCGGACCAGAGTATAAATGATTCAAAAAATCTCTATGTCCCCGGAGCGTGGCCTAGAGTACTCTGAGTCCCCGAAGTGCGGGCTAGAGTATAAATGACACAAAAAAATCTCTAAGTCCCCGGAGCACGGACTAGAGTACTATGAGTCCCCGGAGTGCGGACCAGAGTATAAATGATTCAAAAAATCTCTAAGTCACCGGAGCGCGGACTAGAGTACTATGAGTCCCCGGAGTGCGGGTTAGAGTATAAACGATTCAAAAAATCTCTGAGTCCCCGGAGCGCAGACTAGAGTACTCTGAGTCCCCGTAGTGCGGACCAGAATATAAATGATTAAAAAAAATCTCTAAGTCCCCGGAGTGCAGACCAGAATATAAATGATTCAAAAAAAAAAACTTTAAGTCCCCGGAGCGTGGACCAGAGTACTCAAAGTCCCCATAGTGCGGATTAGAGTATAAGCGATTCAAAAGTCTCCAAGTCTTGTGAAAACGGACTGGTGTTCGCATGACCCCCAAGACTCTGGATTTCAATCACAGATTAAATTATAAGCTAAGCGATGAAAATCTGAAAATATAAAGAAGCAAAATTTTATTTACTAATCAAAAAAGAAGTTTCATTACAACTTCCCCAAAGTCCGGAGCCAAAATTTGTCTATAAAAAAAGAAGGAGAGGAAAACAATTGCATGGTACTGCGTTATTTAAGTTGAGCAAAATGTAGCGAGGCAAAAGTTACTTCTTCGGTTTTCTTTCCTTTTTTGGCTTCTCTGAAGTTTCCTCATCCGTGTGCCTCTTTTTGGACCCTTTTCTTCCTAGCGACGAAGTACTCGAGGGAGGAAGAGGAATTTCCAAGGTGTGGTCCCACCGGGGAGAATAACCTTCAAGGGCCTATTTAAGGGATCGTCGAGTTCCACCACCTGAGATTCTGTCTTAATTTTTTTTTCTTTTTCTCCTCCTCCTCAATTTGTTCTTTCATGCTGAGCTTTGAAGTATGCTCAGAAGCGCCGGTGATTTCAACCTCGTCATGTTCATCTATAGGTAAGGGATCTTCAAGTTTATCCTCATCTAGCGCCCCGATCACTTGAGCATCGGGACCAAGGGTATCTCTGGTGTGAGGTGCCTCGGCCTTTTTCTCTTCCCTCTCCGTGGCGACATCTCTCCTTGGAATCAGTTCGGGTTCAGAGTGACCTATACGAGTTCATGAAAAACAAATGTTAGAACACATTCATCACTCGCCAAAAGCGATGAATTCCTGAACTCCAGAAGGTGAAGCTACATACCAGCTTCCAACAGACTTTCAATGGTCCTCGGAGTATCACCCTCAGGGATTGGAGATAGAATGTGAACGTCAAGTCCGGGTGTAACGACCCGTAATTTTCGATGATTTAAATTTGTTAATTTAATAAGATTTTGGTAATTAAATTTGGGAGAAATAAAATATGTAATTTAATAATGAAATGAACACTAAAATAAAGTGTATTAATGTTAATGTAAGTTGATTATTAACAATGTGTATGAAATTCCAATTCATTGTAATTTAAATGCTATGCTTGGTTATAAATTTAATATAAGAAAATAAAAGTAAATATTGAATTAACCAAGGAAATAATACATTGATTGATAGTAATTGAACGAGATTTGTGTTATGAAACTAATGGTAACATTTGTTGTAAGTAATAAACTTATAAATGAAATTAAAAGTGAATAGTGACAATTATTATAAGTTACCTATGTATGTAGTCCATTAAATTAAATTTGAAATTAATTATGATTAAAATGAAATTAAATATTACGTTATTTGAAATTAAGATAAAATTGGAGAATATTAATGTGCTAAGTTATAAACCAATGTAATTGTACCTATGAGATTACAATTTATTGAATAACAAGATTTAAAATCAAATAAATGGATTTATTGGAATTTCAATTGATAATTAAAGAATTTATGGAAATTGAAATTAAATAATGTAATTGGTGAATTAATTAACTTTGAATTGATATAGAAATTGGCTTTAAAAGATTTTAAATTTCTAAGTAATACAAAAGAATAGAAATTGTAAAATAATTAAATTTGAATTAAAAGTGATTTAATTAATTTAATATTAATTTATTTAATTAACTGGAAAATAGCTATTTTGGCCACTGACTCGGATTTCGACGAAACGAGTTATGTCGGATCCGTAACAGTGAATTATTATAGGATTTCAAGTTTTGTAACGATCGGACTTGTCGTTTAATCGTACGGACTCGAAACGCTTAGAAATTAATTTAATTGAAATCAATTGAAATCAATTTGAATTAAGCTGATTTTAACATAACTTCTTCATATGATGGAATTAGGACTTGAAACCTGTTTCATCGAATTATTTTTTTTGAAAACATCTATTTTGATATATGGGATGACCCATTTTCGCTCCGGTGACAGAACGGGCTTTTCGGGTCGTTTATCGTTCAAAACCCAAACCAAATCTGATCCGTTCTCTCTATTTTCTAATCTGCCTATAAATACCTTGTTATAAAACCTAGCTCCTTCTTATTTTTATTTGTTTGTACGTACATTCTTTCTCAACTCCTCATTCAAATGGCAGACAAACCAAACAAACTCCTCAATCCAAATCAAAAATCAAATTGAAAATTTAACTCCTCCAAACCCTATCAAATTATATATCGATTTGAAGATCTCGACGAGCGCATCTCAATTCTGTGATTTGTTTTCCAATTTGATGCACCGTTTGTCCAGAAGTCGAGAATAAACCGTGGCCGTTCATATTGGATTTTTGACGATCCAACGGTGGATCGTCGACCGTTTGTCGATCGGGAGGTGGCGTCGGGAAGGTGGAGTCAAGCAGCTCTCAGATCTGCCGTTCGTTCATGCTATGGAAGTCGCAATTCGCCAGAAATTGGCAGTCATCGTTGGCGGAGGCGGAGCGGTTTTCGGCGACCGGAAATATCGGCGTTTGGGGGCGGAAATGCGGCCGGAGGTGGGGATGTCGTCGGCGAGCTCTGATCGGAGGTTAGCTGGCTGTAGGCGCGATGGCGATAGGGTTTGGAGCGATGGCTGTTGAGGGTTTGCTCGATCGGGTTTGCCTGGGTGCGTGAGTCCCACGTGGTCACGTGGAGGCGATGTTTTATTTTATTTTTATTTTATTTTAAATCTTTTAAAATTTTGATCGCTCTAATTCGAATAACTTTTGCATACGAGGTCCTTTTCACACGCGGTTTGTTCCGCTGGGATCGTATCGAAATTCTGGACATTTTAACGCTAGTTTGGACGAATTCTGAGACCATTCAAAATTTGGGCTTATTTTGAATTTAAATTCAAAGGCGAGTGTTTTAACCCACTCACAACTTCTAAAATTTCTTATGTTTGTTAAATCTAATTTATGATGTGATTATGAATTTATTTATGACTGTTTGGTATATTTTGAATTATCATCCCAGTTAATTTGAATTTATTTGAATAAAATCGTTATTTAATTTATTATTGAGTATAAATTGCCAGTTTAATACCCGCTATTGATTATCAGTTCTATATTGATATTTATTGATTGATTTGGATGATGATTGTGATGGATGTTGATTGTTGATGTTGGTTGAATGGATGTTGTATTTTATACCATTATAAACTTCAAGTTCGTTATGGATTTTTATTTATTTCGGGATTGCGGTTTGAAATGATATACAACCGTAAAAATTTTAAATTGCGGATTGAAATGATAAATATTCGTATCACTTGACCCTAAGGTAGAAAATTATATACGGACACCGGATTGGTTAAATTAAATGATTTTAAAATCCTTAAATTTTTGAATTTAATCAATTGATGTTTTGAAATAAAATTTGATTTATGTAAATTGAAGTATTATTGAAAAATCAAGTTTGTGTTGAAATGCGAATTGGTTTAAAAAGGAATTTCTTTATGAAAGTAAATCGGAAGTTTAAAGTTAAACTTTTATGTATAAATGAAATTCTATCGAAATTGAGTGATTGAATTTGTTTGAAAATAACTTTGAAATATGTTGAAGTTGGAGTAATCTGTATTGATATTTTGAACATGGATTTAAATGTTATGAAATTCGATAGTTTATTGAAATTTGGTTTGTCGATTTGGAAATTTGAAATGGTCCAAATATGTTGAAATGAAATGAGTAGTTTAAACTGATATAAATTCCAAACTCATATTTTAATATAAACTATTTTAAAATATATTTATAATTATCAAGATTTTCAAATTTATTAAACTATTTAACTAACATTAACTATATAAATTATTTGACTATTTTAAACCAATTTAATTTATTTTAAACTAGTTAAACCATTATAATTTATTTTAAATCTAATTAATCTATTTTAAGCTATTTAATCTATTTTAATTATATTTAATCTATTTAACTATCTTAAATCAATTTAAAGGTACTTTACCTAGAATTAAACTATTTTGGAGTATTTTAACTATTTATAACTATTTAAACTACTTTCTTCCAAATTCCAAACTAAGTAAAATGGATGGGTTTATATTCAAATTCTTGATTTTTAAAGTGAATATGACTTCGAAAATATTATGGTTTTGAGAATACGATAATTTGATATAAATTGTGAATATGACTTTTGAAAGGAAATAAAATTATCGAACTATGATTTCAAATGCGATATGATTTCAAAGGTGAATATGATTTCGAAAGTAAGTAATGATTTCGAAAGTGATATGGTTTGAATTGAATATGATATTTTGATATCAATTATGAAACGATTTTGGAAATGTAAAAGAACCATCCGATGTGTAATAAGCGATTGGTTGTTAAAGAGACTGGGATCGGATGTTGTCATACTCTCTGCCAATATCGAAAACCACTTTGACAACTGTGTACGCGGTGGAGATTCCAAAATGAAGTAGGATGGCGGCGACGATCCTAAAGGTATATTTACGTGGACCTAACTCCCGTGAGTTAGCGTAAGGTGGCTAAAACAGGAGCGATTCCGGGCCAAGTGAGGTAGCCCCTCCGATCGGACACATTCCATCGATACTATATTCTGACTTTTGATTTATTTGGTGGCCACCCTTCGATTTTTACTCGGGAGTGTGTTTCGAGTTGGGTGGTAGTTGCGGCTATGCGTTACCAACAGTTCGGATGCGTAATTGGTATATCTACCCTGGCATTGCCTAGTTGTGCCGTGTCACCTACCCTAGCGCGCCTTCTATGAGTTTGGTTTGTAGCATACCTATGGACTGCCCTCTAACGGCACCCAGTACGGGTGGGATTACGGTACTGTATAGACTATGGGAAATAAAAATGTGTTAAGGTGGAAAATGTAACGCCTTAACGCTATTTTAATAGTTTATATTACTGTAGACATATTATAATAGTGTATTGTACTACATAGTAGATAGTTTAACGGATCCTTAGGAGATGTGAATCCCGAACATCTCTTAAGTTACTGCACTCACGTTAGACACTGGATAAGAGATGTCAAACCCCGTAAACATCTTCGACGCCGTTTACACTTATATTTATTTACCATTGATTTAACTCACATAAGATCTTTTAGTTCTAACTCGAGTGTTTTGTCTTTTCAATTCGCTCGGGTCAGCCTGAGCATTTCAGGATTCAAAGACTTGTTTCTGGAGGACGAAGACGAAGCAGTATTATTTGTTTATCTCTGATATCTGTAACTCTGATTCTGTATTGTATAAGTATAATCAAATGGTTTGTATACAACTTCATGAACTGTATTTGATTATTATACTTTGTCATTCCGCTGCGAGATTCTGTTTTGTTTTTATTTCTTATTCACCCCAATAACTATCCGCCCTTCTGTATGGTTTGAGTCGGCATGCTTGTCTGCTTAAAGCATCCAAAAAGGCGGGAAGTTACACCGGGCTTCTCCGGGTCATAGCCGACATGTTGCTCGGGAGGCCCAAGTGACGAACTAACAGTCAATTGAATGGGAAGAGGAACTAGAGACTCGGTGCCGGATGGGCTAGCGTTATCATCTTTACCCTTCGATGACGGGGAGTCTCTTCCAAAAAGAGCTTTCGCCGCAGATAGATCTGAGGGTTCGTAGCCTCGAAGCACTTCCCTTACCAGAGCCTCTTCATCAATCTCTTCAACACCCAGCTCCACTTTTTTAATTCTAATCAAAGTATCCCACACTTCAGCAAGTGACTCGAGATAATTCTCGCCCAAGAAAGACAAGTCACGATGCATGAGGACTCTCGCATTAAACTCGAGAACGAGCGGGTCGAATAAACATTTGATTTCTTCTCTGCCGGCTTCGGTAGCTACCTCAAATTGAGAGTTGGCCTCTACGAGCGCTATCTTCTTGCCCTCTTCATGAGCCGCTTCTTTTAGTGCTTCAACCTTGGATAGCTCTTTGTCAAGTTTTGTCTTTAGAAGCCGTGTTTCGACGATTTCGTCGCAGTATCTTTGTGACTCTTCCTGCGCTACAATTTTCTCTTCTCTCTCTTTAGAGAGCATTTCCTCTAGTTCTTTGACCCGTCGATCGAGAATGTCTTTTTCTTTTTGGATAGAGTCTTTCTCCAAAGCCAGAGCACCGCCTCATTGGACTGCCTCATTAAGTTCTTTCTTATGAGCGGCTTCCAAACGACTAATGCCTTGGCTGTCTCTTTAGCATTTTTCTGGGCAATCTTGAGCTGAGATTTGTATGAGGATAGTTCCTCATCCTGACCCTTAATGATGTCTTTGTCATGGATAGCTTCGAGTCTGAGGCAATCAATCTCGTGTTGGCGTTCGATGGAAACCTCTGAAAATTTTTCTACCAAGTTTACGAACGCATCGTGCTGAAAATAAACATCATTGTTGCAGGCAATGATGCTCTATTTAACATGTCCGGGGATAGGATGAACCGTGGGGAGAAATTTCAATCCATCGAAACATATGTTCGGGAATGTAGCCTTGAGCTCAGCTAATTTTTCTGCTGTTGATGGATTGTGTGTGGAGGCTGGAGGAGTCTACCTAACCGGAGTCACAGATTTCTTATAAGGTTCACGGGATTGCTTAGTACTTGACGAGCCAGAATGTTGGTCGCGAGGAACTTCGGACTGGGATCCCTTCTGAGTAGACTTCTCCCTACTATGCTCCGAGTGAGGAGGAGGATCGTTTGGATATGAAGAATGGCTGTAAGTTCTCCTTCTGGAAGACGACGACTCTTTGGGATGATAATCTCTATCACCACTGTCATCCCTATCTCATCATTTACCTGATCCTGAATCTCGACTAGAATGGTAGAAGATGGAGGATCCACGAAGGCGGTCAATGCGGTGTGTACGCCCCATATCACCTGCATATAAAACCAAATGAGGACGAGTTAGTAGGAACCACACGACGAGTGAAATTCAAGTGTATGGTGGAGTGTAAGTGTTTGTGTGTGTCCTAGTGCAACTCCCCGGCGGACTAGTATTTTTCGCTTTACTCATTGGAGTTTTCTCTCCCTGATGATGAGTCTGAGCACCTTCGTCGCTTCTCACGGGCAAATTAAATCCCATAGCCTCGGGGTTATTGAAACCGTAATTCAGTATATCGTCAGGAATGGTCAAGTCAGATAGGCCCTTTAATGAGCCTTCTAAGTTTTGGGACGACGACTTTTTCTCAATCGGAGTTATCATGACCTTTGAAGTTCTGCCAACTTTTTTCCTTTTCAGCTTGTAAGCTAGACTCCTTTTCTTCTTCGAAGGATGAGGCAGTTCGTCGATGCCGGGTGCATCAACTACTAGCGCTTGGCCGGAACTTATATTCTCGTCAGTCGCTTTTGGCACTTCGGTTTCTTTAATTTTGCCTTCCTCAGTTGTATTGGGGGCCCCTTCAGCAGGGGGCACCGAAGGTCCAGCTTGCTCTTTGCTTGTTCCCACAGCTGTTCTGGTTATAGTGGCACCGATAAGGAGGCTAGTTCGGCGGCCCTCTCCTAGTAATCCGAACTTCGAGAGCAGTTCATTGGTAATTATAGATTTAATATCCCGATCTCCCACGGGAATAGCTCGGATGGCCTCGACGGCCTCAGAATACTCAACGCCTTCGGGTCATGGGCGGATGCCTATAAGAGTTGAAAGAAGTTCAGAAAAGATGCACTTCAGGCCTTAAGACAAAGATTGGGATAAAAATGAGACTTACTCCCTTCTAGCCATCTTCTCGCGAAACCGGAAGGACACGTAGAACCACTCTTGTTTATACTGAGAAAATTAACTCCACGCACCATCAGAATTTGTTGTTTGGGGTGTGGCTCGAGGAATATGAAAGATCGACTATCGGTACGTCTCTTGAAGCGGTAAATATAACGGATATCCTCGGGAGTTGGGGGTCTGAATAAGACGCTCATGAAAAGAACGCATGTACTGTGAATAAATGCATGGCTATTAGGGTGTAGTTGTGCTGGAGCAATCCCTATATACTACAACACTTCATGAATGAATGGATTGAAAGGTGGCACAATTCCGGCCCAGCACATAAATTTGTTGCACGCGGTATATCCGGCTGGGGGCAAGTGAGGCCGATCTTGTGCCGATGGAACCAGAACATCCTCGAAGGGGATTCCATGGATAGAACATAATCGATGGAGAGAAGGTTCGCCAATTTTCGAGGCTTGAGAATCAATGGGATCATCCAGAACGACGGCCCCGTCTACCGCATCGGGAGCCGGGCCTATAACCGCAACAGGTGGGTCTGGGATGCCAAGTATGGGGGTTGATGATGGATTCGAAGTTCCCACTGCCTCTTGCCGAGAACTTGTCTCAAGCTTGTCAGAAACTGCAGTGGAGCTTGATTTTTTGGACATCTCTAAAGGGCGATTGGTGTGAACAGATACCTGTTTAAGCTATACTTGAAAGACAATAGATTTCAGATATAACAACAAAGTATTCCCCCATGTGGTATGTGAACTAGTGCAACGATTCAAATAAAAGTGCAGAAAATTTGAAGTTCTAAAAGCTAACACAGCGTGATGGAGCTTCAAGTTATCATCCTTGGAGACGGTCGTCACTGACCGTCTCCAAAGTTTGTCTTGTGATTGGTAGCAAAAACCTTGGGGGTCAGACATTGGCATCATCTACTGTGAAGGTTATTGCATGATCTTGTCGAGTTAAATTTGCATTTAAGATTATTCGAACTATGGAGTAGGTAGTACAAATTAGGTCCTTGGGCTTATATGCTTTGTTACTTGTCATTTTCCATTATGTTATGCTTGGTTGTGGAGGTAAGTTGTCCAAATGTATGTTGTGTTCGAGTTAGAATAATCTTGATTACCAATGCCGACCTAGACATACCGACCCACTACCCTATAGGACGACTGAACCGTCCACTCTCCTCTCTCTGGTCACCGAATCACCTTTCTCAACCTATACCATCATACAAGACACCGACCTATACTAACTCCCTCAATACCAAGCGACCCACACTCCTAAGTTCGTGCTGACCAACCCACTCTCTCAGAACCAATCGACACTCCCTCTCGAAGTACCGAGCCACTCTATTGCACAACTCCTACCGATCCAGCTCTACTTCAATAAACTACTGACTACTTTCCCTCGATCGGTGTGCCAAACAGGAGCCTGCAGCCTATGCATCGACCCCTGAAAATCACCGACTCCCCTCTCTCACAAAACAACAAACCCTCTTCTCCTATGCTTCACCGACTTCCTCTCCAATCAACACCTATACTAACTCCTCTCAACCTGGTGCAATCCACAGTCAGAAACGCTCCGAGACCATGCCTGTCCCCTCACTCACCATGTTTCTCTCCTTTATCATTCATCGCATAGGGCCGTATACACACGCGGTCCTAATCTAGTTCGAGTTCACGAAGGCATGGCCTAAGAGTTTAAGTTTGTTCGTGGAATCTCACCTATGCGTTAATTCGAGGTTGAGGTGGGTGATTCTTGAGGCTTGGAGTTGAGAAGGATAGGGCAACATGTTTAGAAGATGGTGGAACGAGGTGGGAAAGCAGTTCGGTGGAAGGAAGGAGTTTGGGTTTGAAGCAATATTAGAGAAGGTTAGAAATAAAGTGAGAGGTGGAGGGAAAAGAACAAAGACGTGAGTTTATATATGGTGGAGGGGAAACGAACGGGCCTTACCCTGTGGAACCTGTTAGAATGCTTCGGTGGTTCGATGAGTGAACATGCCGGACATCTCCGGTTAGACCGAACACGTGGTTCGATGTTCGTACGCCGACCTATCCATTGTTTAAAAAAAAACTAAGAAGAAGAAGAAGAATTATACATATTTATATGTATATGCACATATAATGTCAGGTGAGGATGGTATGTGGTAAAGAGACAAATACTACCGAATAAGTGGAGAAACGTGTATTTCAAAATCCACCGTGATTCAGCCTTCGAAAGGTCGTATACATCTAGCTTCTGAAAAGTTAAATACAGGATTTTGAGAGCCTCTTTGAGATTGAGCTAATACGTTTAGGCGACATGAAGCTTCATCGAAGACCAATGAAGAACGACAGTCAATTATCATTCTGAATGAGCTAGCTTCTGAAAGCAAGGACTGACTGCTGATTCAAAGCACGTCATCTTGATTCACACAACGCACTTTGGTGGGCAAATGTTATCCGGCTACTTGGCCCGGCTACAAGGTGATAGTTGCATAGGCTCTGATTGAACCTAGACAAGACTCGAACCAAGAAGATATTGGAGATATAAGGGATTGATGCAATCTAGGTGGTTCAACATATATACATGGTTATGTATGGTTCGGCCTATCTGAGTGGCTTGGTATTGGGACATGGTATGTATGGATTGGTAGTGATGGGGTCGGCCTTGTTGGAACAGGGTCATACGTGGGTCGGTCAGACTAGTTCGGTCGTGATAGGCTGGCCTAAATGGTTCGGCCTCGGAGGGACTATATCAGGTAGATCGGCCCTAGATGGTTCAGTGTAGATGGGAGCGGCCTTAGGAGAATTGATATATGTGGGTCGGCATTCATATGAGGTCCGACCATTGTGGTTCGGCTTTGGTTGAACGACATGTATGGATCGGTACGTGTAGTTCGACAGTTTGGGCTTGACTGCAGTGGTTCGGCGAGACAACATGAGGAGTAGCAAGACTACCACAGGGCGATATCGGTACTGTTTCACTTCGAGTCACACCCATAATTGCTCCGAGTTGCTTGTGAGTTTGCTTCAAGTCATCCACAAGGAACCGCTGGTTCGGTCAGAGTGGCTCGGTGGCTATTGACTCGGTCATAGGAAGTCGGTATACATGGATCTGTGAACATGAGATGCCTACTGTGGGCCGAAGTATTTTGGTCATGGGCCTGCATAGGGGACCTAGCCTGTCTTCGTCTATAAATAGAGCGGCAGGGGTACAGTTAATGGGACCTTTTTTTGAGAACTCCAGGGAAACTTTGCCATTTTTTATACTCTCCTCTTTTTGATTCAAACTTGTATTCAAGTCGTTTATTTACGGATTTTATATGTATTCAAGTGATTGAAAAAGTAATAAAGATTCTATCCAAAGTGGACGTAGGCAATTACGCCGAACCACTATAAATCTGGTGTTCTCATTTTTGTTATTCCTTTTGCATTCAACTGTGTTACTTCTATGCTTTAATTTATTTTCTTCATTAATCTCTCTACATAACTCTATTCAAGGGTGTTAGCGACCAATTTTGGTGCTAACAATCACTAAAGAGGTAATTAGTAACTAAAAATATTTTCATGTTTATGGATAACTAAATGTGAGATGTCATAAGATATTTTAAAAATGAGCAAAAAAGGAAAATGAGCAAATAAGGAAACACGTAATTCTTAAGCTAATGATTAAATGAACACATTAGCAACCAATTAACACACACACCTATTCATTAAGCCTGAAAGTTTCTAGAATATTCTAATGGATAAGAGATATTATCATGGTGAGGGTATAATGGTAATTAGCCTAAAGGAGAACTGCCATAAAGTAAAAGTAAGCATAAATGGAAACTCCTTAACCATTAAGAAATTTTGACATAAAGTTGGAAGTGATATTTGATGTAGGGTTTTGAGGATTTTTTGGTCTTTTCCCATCACTTTCCTAAGCCTATAAATAATGGGGAGGGTTTCACTTAATAATCACAAATAAATTCCAAAGCTTGAGATGAAGTGGGAGGGTTGAAAACGGTGAAAGTGCTTGAGCCCTAATCCACTATTCACTCTCTAACTTTTTCAAAAGCTAACCAAATCTTCTCTAATCTCTTTTAAACTTTGGTTTTGGGTCTAAGACATCATGGGAAGCATGATTAGCAAGTAAGAAGTGGGAGGAGGTGAGAGGAAGAGGGGGAGCTTGGATGGTCCATGAGCATGGAGGAGGAGGAGGAGGATGAAGGTGGCTTTGGTTTGGAATATACCAAAAATGAAAGAGGTGTCTAAAGTATGGATATTCTTCTTCGTAGTTTGCACTACCTATTTCAATAAAAGAAAAGAGATATTTCCTTGTAATTTCAAATGGAACAAAAGTCTCACGTTTTGGTAATTTATGGAAAGTTATAATGGTAATCCTTTTAGGAAGGATAGCTCTGATAAATTAAAATGTGGAAATGAATGTTCTAGTTTAGGAATTAATAGTTATATATATATATATATGTATGTATGTATGTATGTGTATGTGTGTGTATGTATGTATGTACGTACGTATTTTATATCATGTATATCCACGCTTATCGATTAAAAATTAAAATATATAGCATAGTTTACGATGATATTCGTAGTAGTTATTAATAGCGTATTAAATTATAGATTAAGAGGTGTAGATGGAAAGGATATAGTAACTCCAAAATCAACAGGACAATAAATATGTAGTTAATAAGGAGTCACCGAAATTAAATGGAGACATAAATGCGGTTAATGGGACTAATTAAAGGATTCAATATGGCATTTGTCAGGAAATGGAATAGGCATATTAGGTTGAATTAGAACATATAAATAAATGTTATTAGAGATTGTCTAAATAAAATAATAATGACCATTTAGTATAGAAAATTGACATTTATGGAATATAGGGAATAAGCGAATAAGATAGGAATTAAATGTTAGAAGGTAGTATAATTTTCATAGTGGGAAATTATATAGCCTTAATTATACGATTAGAACAAGTGTGAATTAGTGGGCTTAGCCCAACATTTAAGCTTAGGATTGTTGGTTTGGTTTAGTGGGTTGGAATGTGAGGTCAGTAGTGTTACACAATAGAAGTCTTCCCTTCACCTAAAGGCTACCAGCTGTTGTATATACTTACTAAAAATGTGGGATCTCTAACCGTAGGACCTGTAGGGAAGGGATATGCGCTGCAGATAGGTAGGGGAAAATATACCAAGGGGTCACCTCGGATTTGAAGTATTAAATGGTCCAGTACTTTTAAGAAAATAAGGTCTGCTTCATTTCTAATGAGAGGTCTTAAGTAACTAAAAGGGCATTTTTTGACTTACATTAGTTTAGTCAAAACAAGATGTCGGCCGTGGAAAGTCGACAGGCTGTCTCAGTATTATTTTGGGATCGGTATTTAATAATAGTGCTGGCATATAGGCTATAATCACCAGCGATCATGAGCGGTCGGTAGCAAAGGCTCTGTTATGCCCTGGTGGATTTTTCTTCCGACTAGTGTAGAATCCGTATGGGATACGCACAGACCTCAAAGTTAGTTGATTAGTTGTTTATTTGTCGGAAGTTGGCTAGTTAACCCTTAGACGAGTCTTTGAGATTTGTTAGTAGTTCGACAATTAAATTATAAATTATAATGTCGTATATAGGGGTCAGCGGTCTCTATAGGTATAAGCAATTAACTAGCGTTTAAGTTGCGGAGGACCCACTTTCCGGGATTGAGATATTAAATGGTGGTTGGGTCTGACTCCTTTCAATTTAAAAAGTATTAAGTGACCGGGTTTTTTGGTTAGTACATCATTTAGATATATATGCATACACACACACACACACATATATATATAGTTATACCTCTGAGGAGGTTAGGCATATCATACAAGCATATAAGATTGAACATATTAGCCGTAAATAATAGACACAACACTTAAATGGAAATCAATCGGCATAAATTAGTGTTATAGGTAAAACATGTTATTTTTCCAATTAGGAAAACTTTGTTTGACCTTCTGCTCATTACAACCCATAGGATAGATCTAAATTGACAGGCTACTGGTATAAGACGGGAACAATAGATGGTAACTCTTTCATGCTCGATATCGATAGGGTGACTAGTTATCCAAGGAATAATACCGATTCCAAGGTAGTAGCCTTAGTTAGTATATATGTTCTATTATATTTTTCTATTCCGCTATGAGTTTACATTGATCGCACTTTGATATAATTGTGTTTATTATACTGATTCCATGGTAGTAGCCTTAGTTAGTATATATGTTCTATTATATTTTTCTATTCCATTGTGAGTTTACATTGATCGCACTTTGATATAATTGTGTTTATTACATGTTACCAAAACCAACGATCCATGCTCTAATGGACTTGGGTTTTGATTTGGTTCGAAATTCTAGCCCATTAAGGCGCGGGCCGTTACATTTGGTACCAGATCTTAGGTTAGTCGATCATAAGAATTAGGATATGCTGAGAGAACGTATTTGTGCTTTTACCTATATATATTATACGCCAAACTCTATAAATTCCGATTTTAGAAGTTGTTGCGACCATATTCCAAAAGGATGGATGAGGCAACTATGAGTTAGGCCAATAAATGGAATTAGAATTATACACCTACCTCGATTACCCCCATGGAGCATTGGCTGTACCGCAAGGCATTGACTAAGAAGAGGATGAGCATGACATATAGAAGGACCTCAGAAGTTGGATGGTATTTGACTCCTTTTTTGGGCCTAGGTTGCGTTATGATTATGGATTTCGACGGATTGCCAATTGAAGACGTACAGTTCATCTAGATAGATAGGATGGAAGAACCTATATGTTGCAAGCATCTAGAAGCAAGATGTGAAGAAGAATGGAGCAAGTTCCCGAAGAAGGTGTACATTAACCACCACAAGAAGATAACCGGAATTTTATGAAGGTGAGTAAAAAGAAGAAAAGTCCAAAAGAAAGAACAATTAAAGTCAATTTCTGAGTTCGACCTATTGTGAAAGAATTTGACAAAAAAGATTATTTTTTAAAATTCCTTGAATTTTTTTGAATAAGTTTTCTAAAGGTTTTATTATGTTCTTTAGAAACAGTATGGAAATTTTGAATTTTTTAGTTTAAAATTGGTCGAGTCAAAAATTTTCGATTTAAAGGTTGTTGGATTTTGGAATGAATGGAAAATAGAGCGTAGGTTTGGCTCGATGGTTTTCCTATTTTTGTAAATTTGGAAGTTGCTTTTTAAAAATTCTTTCTAAGGGGTTGATAAATAGAAATGGTACTTGATGGAAATGGGGTAAAGAGAGTAGAAGGGTAAGAATGTTCGACAATGATGGTAGGAGGAATATTCTTATATATGGAAATACGAAGAATAACAGCCGAAATAGATTTATATACATATCTCGTTTTATGTTAATGGAGAAAAGTCTAATGACCAAAGCAGTAGGCAAATGCATTACAATGAGTCAATATTGGGAAATTTATATAGAAATAGCATTAACGATTTTAATAGGGATAGTAATCTAATTAGGAATAATATATGAGAAAAGCAATAGGAATAGGATAGCAAGAATGAATAAATTACATAGATATGTGTGGTAATAGCACATATATTTTAGATAGAAGCTTAGATAGATGTTGCAATTGCATGTATCTTTAAAAGTCCCCCACTTATGCTATTAAAATCTTCGCTAGGGAAAACGAAAATAACATGAGTAGTTGACAAATAATAGAATGGAAGTTATCCGTGTCTACTCCAGTTTTCATTGTTTAAAGATGTTTTTTTGAAAAATAAAAATGAAAATGGTTTGGTATGGCAATTGAGTTTTTGAACTTAAATAAATGTTTTGAGTTTAAAAATCATACTTTTAAAGAAGTAAATCTCTATTGTAGAACATCTTTGAAAAGGAAAAATTTTCATGGCTCCGTTTTGGAAACCTTGTAATTTTTGAATTTAATAAAAAGAGTTTCTAAGTTTATATTTTCAAAGATAATGGTATTGGATTAGGTACTTCATGATGGTGAAGTTTTAGTTTTAAAAAGAGTGGTGAAACCCAAATCAATTTTTGATATGGAGTAGATATGGGTGATTGCCTTGGTAAGATAGGGTAAAGGTCAAGGCTATGAATAAAATAGCTACGGATGCCCATAGGGTAGCAACAAGGAATCCTTATTGAGTATAAGGAATATTGGTATAAACCTAGCAATAGTTTATTAGAGATGTCTGGAAGACATAAGAAGAACCCTTAAAAGAAATGGGGAATGGTATCAAAGTTCAATTTTGTGAGTCCTAGGGTATACTCGCATAAAAGATCAATGATAAGGAAAGTATATTCCAAAGTTTGAGGATACCATCATGAGATTTTGATTGAGAGAAGATAGCAGTATGTTTGGATAAGAGTGTAATAAGATGGCGAACACACACAAAGGATGTTGGTTGACTCAAGGTTATAGAAGGCAAGACAAGTGATAGGAAAGTTATTCCACCAAGCCAATTTTCCGATGAGTTATTTTAAATGTGCATAGTTTATATTTCTTATTCACTTCAGTATGGAAATGCACAATTTATCTCATAATCGGATGTAATAATTGAAGTAATGGATGTACCTTATTTATCGGGAGCCAAGGAGGTAAGGTAAGACGTGTGGATTATAGCAGAATAACATGCTAGGAATGTCCATCTTAATTGAGTAAGGAGTGATAGGACCACAACATCATTAACACCAGTTGATATTGGAGGGTAACTTCCAGGAATCGTTTTCATTTAGGTTTTCGAGTTGTAATCGCTAGTTGTCTTCCTTCGGTTATTGGAAAAGCGTACGATATGAGATATATTTCTATCTTATTACTGTGTTGATGAGCTTGGACCGCTATATATGTACGTATGTATTTGGAAATAGTTTAAATAAGGAGATCTCATAAGGACACTTAACAAGAAATAAAATGTAGGTAAGTTGGAAGTTTGTGGAATTGGTTCGGAAATTAAATTAGCAACTAGAGGCAGAGAATGCTTAGATCCCAAAAAACTTTAGGATTTTGGGAAAAATAAATTTTAGCAAGCAGAGGAAAGGGATGGGTTATTGCGAAATCATGGATCACTATCCCTATGCTTTAAAAGCTAAAATTTATAAATATGTTTGTAGCTTATTTGTTGTTTAAGAGTAAAAGGAAAGGTTCCCCAAATTTAGGATTAACTACACAATGCTAGGGCCAACCATATGCATTAACTCATTAACCGAATCCCGATTACTTAAGATGTGTCTAGATTTGTTTTTATGGCTGGAGTGACAAATATTTTAAAAAAAATTATGTTTGAATGCTTTTGAATTTTTGGTTTAAATGTTTTTTAGAAGTTCGGTTCAAATGCTTTTGCAAAATTTTGTTCAAAGTGCTTTGAAAAAAAATGGTGTTTATATGCTTTTGGAAATTCGATTTTCCAAACTATTTTGCTAGTTTGATTGAAAGGGGGAAAAAGATTTTTTGACGGAAAATGAAAATTTTCAATCTTCGAGTGTCACATGCTTAGCGGAGGGAGGGTTGACGTGTTAGTGAATATAAATTTTACTATCCGATGAGGGTGATAGTATACTAAATATAGATAATAATATGGAAAAGGCTGTTTTAGCTTTGGAATTTATATTTCCATACCTTATTAATAGTGACATGAAACTTGCATTTAGGATTGTAATGATCCGTAATTTTCGAACTAGTTAAAACTGCTAAAAACCCGTCCATTTTAAAACTACTAATGAAAACTACCAACTTAATACACAATTTTATTTGATAAATATTCAACATTACTAAATGTATAGGATACAACTTTCAATTATACAAGTTATCAGAATTCTAATTATTTTATTCTACATGTGTGCTTAAATACAGAGGAGACTCAATATACAATAAATCTACTGCTGTACAGCTCTGATGTGAGAGACAGTAATAGTCATTCCTGCAAACTCAATAAACATGTCAATTGCGGAATAAAATAGACATGTTAACTTATCTGTTAAATTTCAAAAGTACCGACGTTTGACATAAAATACGTCAAATGAAAATTTAATTATTTTCCAAATTAAAAATTATGGAAAAATCCTATAAAATAAATTAAAATTACGTTATCAAAAATCAGGTCTTAATTTGAAATAGAAATTTTATTATAATTAAAATTTGAATCTGAATATTCAAATAAATTAAATATTCAAATTCAAAGACTCAAAATTACGGGTCGTTACATTCTTTCCCATTAAAAGAATTTCATCCCCGAAATTCCAAGGACGGAAAAATATAACGAAAGACAAACAATCAACAAAATTTAAGCACACCAAAAATAATATCACCCATAACCCCGGCCGAAGGTATGCTGCCTTATCCTATCCATTTTTATTTATCAATTTAAGATAGTTTCATTTTAAAAAAATTTAGGTTGATTTACTAATCTAGATAAATTTTACTTAGGCACCTAACATAAGCTCTAATACCAGCTGTAATGACCTGTAATTTTCGGACGAGTTAAAACTGCCGAAAACCCATCCGTTTTAAAACTACTAATGAAAACCACCAACTTAATACACAATATTATTTGATAAATATTCAACATTACTAAATGTATAGGATACAACTTTCAATTATACAAGTTATCAGAGTTCTAATTATTTTATTCTACAGGTGTGCTTAAATACAGAGGAGACTCGATATATAATAAATCTACCGTTTCACAGCTCTGATGTGAGAGACAACAAGAGTCATTCCTACAAACTCAATAAACATGTCAAATGCGAAATAAAATAGATAGGTTAACTTATTCTGTTAAATTTCAAAAGTACCGACATTTGACGTAAAATACGTCAAATGAAAATTTAATTATTTTCCAAATTAACAATTATGGAAAAATCCTATAATATAAATTAAAAATACGTCATCAAAAATCAGGTCTTAATTTGAAACACAAATTTCATTATAATTTAAATTCAAATTTGAATATTTAAATAAATTAATTATTCAAATTCGAAGACTCAAAATTACGGGTCGTTACAAGGATAATTCCATTTCAACATCCAAAAATAGACCTCCTTTTGCGAATTGTACTTGGAAAAATTAGATAAAAATTGGGAGCAAAAGAGAAGATTCCAAAGTACAATGGGATAGGTATCCGAAAGAAGGGTGAAAATGTAAAATTCTCCATCTAAATTCCATTTTCGACATAGGAATATAGATCTAGGAAAACTGGATTTTCAAAATTTTTGGATGTTAGAAATTATTTAGTAGGTTTTGGATGTTAGAGATTGGATGCAAAATTGGTTGAACCATACTCCTACTTGTAGGACTGTGGAAATTATTGTGTGAAAAATGATTTTTGAAAACTTGCATACAGATAGAACTGCTAGTATATATAGGTTGTTTGCATCATATTTTCAAAATGTTTTTAAAAGAACATATAGGAGGCGTCGATTTAGAATCATTATGCATGCATGTCCTATTTGTTGTGATACACCGTGCACTTGTACATTTTTGACTGCAAAATTGTTGTACACTAATTGGTTGGATTATTTAGGATGGTTACGTTATATGCCCCCTGATTCAATCATTGGGGAATTTTGGGGACGCAATTTTTTTAAGTGGGGAGAATGTAACACCCTATAAAATTTATAGTAATTAATAAATAATTATTAATGCTCAAAAATGGAATATAAGCAAACACCAAAATCCGACCACAAAACTTCCAACATCGCATTCGCGATGATTTTTTGTGCAACTTTCGTATTTGGAGTTTTGCGATCGGAGCTCAAACAAAGAAGTTATCAGCATTTGAAGTTTTTGAATGAAAATAATTAAATATGAAAAAAAGAAATAACTATTATAAATGCGGGTCCATACCGATCGATCCCTCTTTAGATCGGTTGACCGTTAACGGTCGACCACCTATAGGGGACGGTCGACCGGTCCTTATAGTGGTGGCTAGGGTTGAACCAAGACCAAACGACCCGGATTTAATTATTTTAATCTAATGGTTACAATTGATTCGAGCACGTATAAATATAGGCCTAACCCCTCACTTCACTTCTCATATTTTCTGATCAAAGCAGCAAAACTCTACCATTTTTCCTTCTCTACTATTTCTATTAATAATAAAATATTATATTATAAGTGTATGTGTGTGTATAGTAGGAGAAGTGTGGAAAATAAAATAGAAGAAGAGAAGGAGCGAATCAATATTGCTGAAAAAGGTAAATTTCATTATTATAAACCTATATTCCCCTTAACTCCAAATCTCTTCTCAGATCTGTAATTCTAATAGTATGTATATACCTTGTTATTCATATTCTTTTGAATTAGAATAGAAAAGGAGTCAAGTAAAGGGATAAATTCGGATTGGAAGATTTGGAAAGCTAGAAAGGTGCGTGAAAATTATATAATTTATTATAACATTGAAATTTATATCGCTGAATTTATTAATTATTATACCTATATAAGATCTGACGAGTTATACTCTTAAATTAACGTATAAGAAATATCGCCTACATATTCTGTAAAATAGGTAATTGGAATAGGAATGTTAATTACATCTTAATCTGGAAATTTGGGAATCAGTCCATAAATTTGTTAAAATTGAATATTGATAAAGTTGTAAAGTGTATTCCATATTTATAGTTGGGTTGTAAAATGTTAGTATTAGTTAGATTGCTCTAATTTGACTTAGAATGTGAATTTTTATGTTTTAATTTATTGGGAGCGAGTTATAATTTAATTGTATCTACTTCCGTGTAATTTTCATAAGTTGTCCAATTCGAAAATATGTATAAAAAATGCGTCGTTTGAATTAATAAGGAATCTACCAAAAGGAAAGAGATGTATAAAGTATGTATATTCTTCTCCGTAGTTTGCATTGTCTATTTCAATAAAAGAAAGGAGATATTTCCTTTTAATTTCAAACAGAGCAAAAGTCTCATTTTGGGGTAATTTATGGAAAGTTATAATGGTAATCCTATTAGAAAGGATGGCTCTAATAAATTAAAATGTGGAAAGAAATGTTCTAGTTTAGGAATTAATTATTAGTAATAGGAAAATATATACATATAATTGCGCCTATCGATTAAAAATAAAAAAATGTATACCGTAATTTACGACGATATTCGTATTAGTTTTTAATAGTGTATTAAATTATACGATTAGGAGGCGTAGATGGAAAAGATATAGTAACTTCAAAATTAATAGGCCAATAAATGTGCAGTTAATATGGAGTCACCGAACTTAAATGAATACATAATTACAGTTAATAGGAATGATTAAGGATTCAATATGACATTTATAAGAGAAATGAAATAGGCATAATAGGTTGAATTAGAACGAATATATAAATGTTATTAGAGATTGTCCAAATAGAATAATTGTCGTTCGTGGACGTCATGCCATGATTTAACTATAATCAAAGAAGAGTTTCCATATCGACAATCAACGTATTCTTAAGTCAAGAGAACTGTGTAATTTTGTCACATCGATATTTTCTATTTGTTCTTAGTTATATTAACTAACAAAAAACAATCGAGTGAGTAATTCAATAGTTATCCAATAACTATTAGTACGTAACCCCTTGGTGCCCCTAACAACCTTGAGTAATATGCTGCCTAACATTTGGAGAGCGTTACTTACCCTAGGTTCAACGAATGTATCGATATCCAGTCTCGATGGAACTTGACTAGGAATATTAAAATGGTATATTTATTTTCATTGTGATAAATTACTTGTGGTTACAACACTTCTGTAAATACTATCACAAAAACATACCATTTATGGATTTTCTATAAAATATACTTTGAATTAAATTAATTAATTAATATAACACATTATATCAAGTATATGATAGAAAAAACACCTTTTATTTTGAACAAGATTGGTTGTCGAGTTAGATATGTAATAAATTACATAATTTCCCCTAGGGCATACCTTAACTCTATTAGTATATTATACAACCAGTAAGGTGTTATCCATCATCCGTGGAACTATGACTTGTTGAGCAAACTGAAGGTCAGAATTCCAAGACGGATGAGTCCTAACACCCACTAATGAAGTCAAAAGACTTATATGTTTTGACTTAGGGTTTGGAGGAACTTAAAAGACTAGTTGGAGCCTTATTAGAAAAATGAAATGATAACATTTAACCTTTCTAATATTATAAGTACATAGCTATATAGTGTTATAATAATCTACATTGATAAATTTGTGCATTTAATATGATTGATAAAATGTCCTTCAATTACAATATACAAATTGCAATAAACTCAAGATTGACAAATAAAAATATTATACACACACACACACACTTACTGATTAAATGCTTATTGTATGTTAAAATTTCAACACCTATGCAAGTGCCTGATTTTACAACTGCTAAATACGTTCATAATTTAGTCGCTTACGTGTTGATTTGGTCTAGGCCGCGTATTGCATTCTATGAGTTTCAAACTCAAAAGCGATACAAGACATGGATATTTGATCCATATACAATTGCATATAAATGTTATATGGTGAACGATCACAATTTGTAATGTACGATATTTCAATGAAATTAGTTCATCCAAAATAAGCAAACAATCCATAGTGCGAGATTGAGTATTCAATTTAGTTGATTAGAATAAAGATCATATTGTGTTAAATGTAACGCAAGACTAAAATTACAACATAGATCTAAGAACTTGATCGCTGAAATGTCAGTTTAATCAGTTTACGTAAGGTGCATCATATTTGATGCCTTAAAAGTTAAGGATGATCAAGTGCATTTTTGTAAAGAGTTTGTTATGATATTATAGTAGGGGATTTCTTTCGAATGGTTCGACCATTTAGAAAAGAAAATGAATGAACAAGAGTAGTTGTGATTTAAGGTACAATTGGGATGAAGAGAGTGAATAGTCACTTATACTTCATAAAGAAACATCGAAAATGAGAATTGTAATACTAATAATTAATACTTAACATTGGAATAAGAAATATGATTTCTATTCTAAAATGTATTTTCATATAAAAATTATTTTCTAAGAGATTTATTTATTTGAGTTCAGTATATTTGATCAAAGAACTCTCCAGTGTAAACTAGTTGCAGTATATGAAATAAATAATCTATTTTAAGTGAATGATGGACCTCTAAATTCAGTACCCTATTGTAGTAATAGCGGAAAGACTGGGAGAGTGCCATATAACATTCATTGATTGCATCACATTACAAAAATTATCTTTGTAAAACGTACCGCACATTATTTATGAAATAATACATGTTCTTTGGTGATGACTAAAGAATAGACATAGTTTTATTTCATTGAGTATATTATGAATATTTGTTGTGAAATAAAACTGTAATAGAGGTATTCGATGCATTGGAAAATACAGAAGTATCTAAAATTATATACAATTATTTTGGAATTATATACTAAGCCGTAGTTTAGAGAAATAATTTTTATATGATTATGATTCATATAATGCTAATTAATTATGACTCAAACAATTAAGGGCTATGCACCCATTTAGTGGGAGCATCATATGGATTAATGAACTCTTTAGATTGTGTTGGCATCAAAAATGGCCACCAACACCCAATTATGTGAAAACACCAATGTCAAGTCCAGTCACAGAAATATGAAGAGAAATAAATGAAGAACCAAATTAAAACAATCTGAAAGCAAGTAAATAGAGACACAGATTTATAGTGGTTCGGCTAACTCCGACCTACGTCCACTCCAAATATTTTCCTTTTATTAGCTTATACGGCTGATTACAGTTACAAATCTGTGAAATTCAAGAATAAAAATGGCGGAGTATAGCCTAGGTAGAAGATAAAGAGAAGCAGAATCAAGAAGCCCTTTTTCTAAAGCCCCGTCTGCTGTATTTATAGGTGAAACTTCGGCTATAGGGCCTCCTTATCCATATGGGCCCACCATAGGGGTCGCTAGGCCCAAATCTCCATGAGGAGGGATCGGTACCGATCCCTTAGTTGATTTTTTGGTAGCGATTCGTATGGTGGATTCCGCATGATGAAATATGTTAGCCCTTCAATTTTCGTCTCATTTGGACCAAAGGAGCTCGAGTTATTGATTGTTGAATGCAAGAGTGCACTTGGTTCTTGACGTATACTGATCCCTTGCCAACGAGTTGAAGTATGACTTTCCAAACCAATAAACCATACCAACCCCTCTACCTTCATCCATGCCAAACCCTTCAAGTAAGCGCATGCCGATCCCTCTCTTTCGTATGAATGCCGAACCCTCCAAGATGGCACACGCCAATCCCTCTCTTTCATACAATATGCCGAACCCTCCAAGATGCCGCATGCCGATTCCCCTCTTTCATGTGATATGCTAAACCCTCCAGGATGCCGATCCCTTCTTACTTCGATCATACCGATCCATACACTACCAATCATGTCGATCCACACCTTACTTCGACCATACCGATCCCTCGTATAACCAACCATGCCTATCCCTCCAAGTCATGACGATCCAAGCTATGCCGATCCTTAGCCTTCCACCAAGTCATGCCGGTCCAAACTATGCCGATCCTTAGCCTTCCACCAAGTCATGCCGGTCCAAACAATGCCGATCCCTGTACTTGACCTCCGAGCCCTGCGCTTTGCACTCATCGACCTTGATAATCGTGAAGTCAGTTGGGTTGAATCCGCCTGTATACTGCCTTGACAGAAGGCGGGTTAACACTTTTCCCCCCAAAACATGCCTTACGATAGGAAGGCGTGTTTTGAATTGCCTTAAGTCCAATGTTTGAAACCGTTGATGACCTGTGAACAAATCAGTGATCTTGCCTGATTGTTAGTAATGACCATTCAGGACCGTTAATCAAATTTGTAGCTGTCCCAGGCTGATGACGATCGCACACGATCGAGTGTCTGTTCAAGGCGAAATGCGATCTTTCAAGATCGTGTGCCATTCGAGGAAAAATGTGATCGGTCGAGATCGAGTGCCGTTCGAGGCGAAATGTGATCGTTCGAGATCGAGTGCTGTTCGAGGTGAAATGTGATCGTTCGAGATCGAGTGCCGTTCGAGGCGAAATGTGATCGTTCGAGATCGAGTGCCGTTCGAGGCGAAATGTGATTGTCCGGATGGGATTCAAAATTACCAGTCAGATTTCACGTTCGAGTGAGTTTCATAACCAAGTACCAAAAAAGAAAAAAAAAGAAAAACTAAACACTACAATGCATGCATCTCCGGGTGTGATAGTTCATTGTCATCTCAGAGCATGCCTAAGGACCGTTCTCAATCCCGTACATGTGTAAGTGACTTAGCTGTTTTATTGTGGAGTTTATTACTTATTCTTTGCCATTCCGGTCAATTGATGAGATTGTTGATACCTCGATCCTGGGCAGTTCCCATTCGATGCGGATGATGGTTGCTCATGTTCCACTGCCGCTACCCAAGTTCTCACATATTGTAACAGCCTGCCATTCTGGATATGTCCCTCAATCTCATCCTTTAAGTGTTTGCAGTCGTTTGTACTATGCCCGTTCAGCTCATGGAACATACAATATTTTTCTGATTTCTTTTCATCATTTGTAGGCTCTCTCCTCATTAGCCTTCGATAGGGGACTTGTCCCCTAGAATCTAGATATATCCGTTCCAATGTTTCAGTCAATTCCGTGTAAGAGGTGAATCTTGGTTCCCTTCGTGGAAGCTTTGATCCATCAAAGCCATGCTCTACTTTTCGTTCTCCTTTATCCTTGTTTGAACCTTCCTCGGACGAATCTCCACCTTGCATGGCATTCACCTCTGGTTTGTTTGCTCGTGCGTCTTACTGTCGTAGGAACCTTTCTGCTTCATGATAAAACACTCCGAGATCTATAGGTGGATCCCATGCCAGTGCATCCTTGAACTCCATGCCATCAACAATTCCAGATACAGCTGCCATAAAAACCATGGATAGATCTGGACGATCCACCAATGCCGCTGCGGCATTAAACCGTGTTAGGAAACTCCTCAGGGACTCTCCGGTCCTCTGTTTTAGTGTTGCCAAACTCATCACATTTTTGGGTCTCAAGATGTGAACCCTAAATTCCCTCATAAATCTTTTGATCAATTTCATCTATGTGCCAATAGAGCCGCTTTTCAACAGTCTGAACCATAGTGCAGCTATATCCTAAGTACAAAGGGAAGCACCATGCCATTACTTCCTCCGATGCACCTAGTACTTCCATGTGTCTTATGTACCTCGTCAAATGAACAACGGGATCCGTTTTTCCATCATATGTCTCAAGCGTTGGTAATTTGAACTATGGTGGATTCCTAGTTTGCCTGATATTTGGAGCGAATGGACTTCTATTTACATCCTCGAGATCCCTATTCACTAATCCTCCACGCATAGCTCACCTTATCATCTCCGCAAACCAGTCATTGTCTCCCAATGGTAGTCTCCTATCATCATGCCCAAGTTGCCCCCGAGTCTACGAGGGAATTCTGGAACATATTCCTCTGGTCGCGCATCCAAATTCCGGTTCGCACCAGGCTCCACGGGATTGATCACAGGTCCTCCAACATCACGATCACCCAGTCCCGGGGCATGCCACCAGCCTTTGGGGATCAGTACCAATCCCTCCGGAGGGATCAGTGCCGATCCCTCTTGGATGGCAGGGGACTGCCCCGGCTGCTCTATTCCACTCCTCTGCTTATTAGCTCCGTTTCCATGGTTCTGATTTTGGATTTCCTCAGCTCCTGCTGCTCCAACTACGTGATCCATATTTCCAATATTCCCTGCTACTCCATTTCCTTGGTTTTTCACTCCAGCTTGTCCAATCTGTCGGAGTAGGTTCTGCATCATTTCCTCCCGTCTCTTCAGCATCCTTTCCTACATAGCATCCATCATTGATTCCATCTAATCTTTGGTAATAAAGATTGAGGTTTGATTAGTTTCTGAGGAAGCCTCCTGACTCCCTTCATGATGGCTCCTATCTGCTCTCTGTCTCCTTGTTGATGGCCTAGCATTGCTTCCTAGATCCAAGTATCCAAGCTTCTAAATCCGAGATCCTAGCATCCAAATCCACGGGTGCAAGTCTTCTCATTGAAAGCACCAAAATGTTGGCGTAAAAAATGACCACCAACATCCAATTATGTGAAAACACCAATGTCTAGTCCAGTCACATAAATATGAAGAGAAATAAATGAAGAACCAAATTAAAACAATCGGAAAGCAAGTAAATAGATAAACAAGTTTATAGTGGTTCGGCTAACTCCGGCCTACGTCCACTCCAAAGATTTTCCTTTTATTAGTTTATACGGCTGACTACAGTTACAAATCTGCGAAATTCAAGAATAAAAATGGCAGAGTATAGCCTAGGTAGAAGATGAAGAGAAGTAGATTCAAGAAACCCCTTTTTCTTAAGCCCTGCCTACTGTATTTATAGGTGAAACTTTGGCTACAGGGCCTCCTTATCCATATGGGCCCACCATAGGGGTCGCTAGGCCCAAGTCTCCATGAAGAGGGAATGGTACTGATCCCTTCCTTGGTTGATTTTTGAGCAACGATTCCTATGGTGGATTCTTTATGATGAAATATGTTAGCCCTTCAATTCCCGTCTCATTTGGACCAAAAGAGCTCGAGTTATTGATTGTTGAATGCAAGAGTGCACTTAGTTCTTGACGTATACCAATCCCTTGCCAACGAGTTAAAGTATAACTTTCCAAACCAATAAACCATATCGAACCCTCTACCTTCATCCATGCTGAACCCTCCAAGTAAGTGCATGTCGATCCCTCTCTTTTGTATGAATGTCGAACCCTCCAAGATGGCACACGCCGATCCCTCTCTTTCATACAATATGCCGAACCCTCCAAGATGCCGCATGTCGATCCCTCTCTTTCATGTGATATGCTGAACCCTCCAAGATGATGATCCCTCCTTACTTCGACCATACCGATCCATACACTACCAATCATGCCGATCCACACCTTACTTCGACCATACCGATCCCTCGTATAACCAACCATGCCGATCCTTGGGGTTCCAAGCTATGCCGATCCTTAGCCTTCCACCAAGTCATGCCGGTCCAAACTATGCCAATCCCTAGCCTTCCACTAAGTCATGCCGGTCCAAAGTATGCCGATCCCTAGCCTTCCACCAAGTCATGCCGGTCCAAACTATGGCAATCCCGGTACTTGACCTCCGGGCCCTACGCTCTACACTCATTGACCTTGATAATCGTGAAGTCTGTTGGGTTGAATCCGTCTGTATACTGCCTTGACAGAAGGTGGGTTAACAGATTGATACATGTAGATGTATGAAATCGTAAGTCTATTAATATCAAAATGGTTCTATGTACTTCGTTATATTCATCGATGAGTTGTCACAGACATGGACATGTGTATTTGATATGCATGTATAAGTTTATGATAAGCTCATAGAATATAAAATAGAAGTTAATAAAAATAACATGTGATGGAAATGATTCGATTTGATCGAATGGGTGAGTATATTGGAAAGAGTTCTGTATGTATGGACCTAATATGAATAAAGATTCAGTCTCAAAGGAGTTACCTCCTTATAATACATAATGATGTATTTATAAGGAGTAATCGAACTTTGTTGGACAAAGCACAATTAATGATGAGTGAAAATGAGTTAACTTCTTTCTATAAGGTGTGTGCTAAAGAGTAATACACAAGGTTAAAATTGATATCATCCAAAGAATAGTTTACAAAACTACACGAGATAAGAGTTTATAAGAAACACCTACATATCCTAGGCTGAGGAGTTGGTAGCTTGTGCGAGATGAAAGAATGCATGTAATAATTGTGCGTAAGGGAACTTGTATGAATTATCCCAAGGGAATTTTGGAAACGATGATCATTGGATGGAAAAGTCATGTTATGAACATAAATATATCATGAACTAATGCAAAAGAAGTTTTATATAAGGCAATTCATAAAATGTTTATGAATGCATGTTCCGTTGCACTGAGAAATAACTATTGTTTCAAAAAATACTAACTTTGTAGCGAAGGAATTTCTGTAAGAAATTATTGATATAAAATGAATTTGGATATACGATCCAATGATAAAACTTATTACAATGGATGAAATGAAATTGACCAAACCTAAATGAACACAAATACATTAGTTCGTCTAACAAGTATTCTTGTACATTAAAGAGAAACCGTGAGTTTCATATCAATGTCAAGAATAAATAATCTTTAGTTGTTTAATTAAACCATTAAGAGTATTGACTCTATGATATGGTACGATATGCAAAATCCAAAGTAAATTCTAGGTACATTATCAAAATATGATTTTGATAGTTGTATCCAAAGGGATTTGATCCATTGGCTACAAATGTGTCTTTAAGAGAAAGAAAAATGTGGTTGGAATATTAGTGAGCCACGTTGATAAGAAAATATCATAAATTTCAATTATTGAAATTAACGTAACAGATTCACCACTCGATATGCTCAAGTTGGCTTGGATTTTACTTACATTAAGACTTTATGTTTTGGTACTTATGCATTGAAAAACAAAATTCTAAATAATGATTTAGAGTAAACTGTTTGCACATAATGACCAAAGTGTCTCGAAGTCAGTGGGAGTGATATTAAGTTTGTGAGTTTTTGAATACGATCCAAGATCAAATACGAAAGTGTCGTTCGACAAGCATCAAAATTGAATAGATGTTTAGATACAAATATCAAATAGTTTGATAGTACATCAAAATGCAGAGGAAGCATGTGCTCATAAGAAAGAAAGTTAAAAGGTACATAAATATTTCTAAATAATAAGTTAATAGACACAACTGATTGTTAATGATGTATTTGTGTTAAAATCAGCTTCAATTGTTTTAATACTCGACATTGATATGCAAATGATGTATTTCATAGATAGTATAAATGACGTCGGAAATGCCCTAGACGATATGCAAAAAGACCTTATTAGAATGTTTAATAAGGAACATATGAAAAGGATTCTTTATGCATTGACAATAGGATTAGCATGCATGTTATGTTGTCTACAATATCGTGATTTGTTAACGTATCTGATACATGAAGAAAATATCTAATCCAAATTGAAGGTCCCTAAATGGTAGTTTGGTGTGTTCTCACGTATTTACGAATATTGGAGAATTGTTTACAGAGACAACAAACTCCTTATGAAGGAGTAATCAGACTCAAACTTTATACATAATGAGTATAGCATGTCAATATCAAATTCATATTCAAAACTTAGTTAATAACTTTAAGTTGGAAATGTTATAAATAGAAGGTTATGGCCGATTCAATATAAAGAATAAGCATGTTGCCTTGAATAGCGCCATGGTAAAAGCAATGTATATACAACAAATGCACAAATTTATAACTGAGCCGACAGTGATTCCAAAAGTTAAGAATCTCATGACATTGTTATGTGATAACACTGTCGTGATATAGTTTGTAATAGAACTTAAAGCTCACTAGACGTCGGGAGATATACTCCAAATTGTTCCAAATGATAAAAATAGTTTATCGGCGTTAGGGACAGTTGATTGGCAAAGTAGAAATTGAAACATAATAGCATATTCGTTCATTAAGGGACTAACCTGATTGGTTTTAAGGAAACCGATTGGTGATGTTGGAGCAAGGTTCCATAATTGACCCAAGTGCAAGTGAGAGATTGATAGAGTTAGGGGTATGCACTAGGGGCAATTATGTAATTTATTACATATGTCTAATTCGATAACCAATCTTGTTCAAAATAAAAGATGTTTTCTCTCTATTATATACCTAATATAATGTAGAAAATTAGCTAATTAATTTAATTAAAGTATATTTAATAGAAAATCCATAAATGGTATGTTTTGTGGTACATAACGCTCTTCAAATTTTGGGCAGTGTATTATTCATGATTGCTAGGGCCATTAAGGGTTACATACTGATAGTTGTTAAATAACTATGGAATGACTCAATCGATACTTTTTTGTTGGTTAATATAACTAAGGTCAAATAGAAAATATTGATGTGACAATTTTACACAGTTCTCTTGACTTGAGAATACCGCCGATCTTTAATGTGGAAGCTCCACTTTGATTATTGTTAAATCGTGGCACGACGTCCATCGAATGACTATAGTCGGGTTGAGTGGAAGCTTTTGAAGCAAAACACTATTCAAGAGAGGTTTCGTCTCTTTAATTATATGAGGTTAGTATTGCAGTCAATTGAAGTCAACTCAAAGTCTCTGGTCAGAGCATTTTGGTTAATAATACTTGTTATTATTGAACTGAAGACTCTGTGTTTGGGCTAAGAGTTGAGTATGGATGATATTGGAATTTTGGCCATTACCGAATTCTATAAGTTCAAAGTGATATAGTTTTGATGAAGAGAATTGGTGTAAATAAATGTCACAACCGGGTAACGCTTAATAAAGTAAAATTGGATTTTAACGAAACCATGTAAGTGATAAATTTGGCCAAAATGTCACACCAGCTGCTAAGTGACGTGTGAACGTTAATATTCGATATTAATCGCTAATGAAATTTACACTAATGGGTCACATAACCTAAACATTGAATACTTCTCTAATCGAACAATATAATTAATTTGTAATTGTTATAAATTAATTAAACTAATTAATATTTATGAAATATCAATTATAAATTTTTATTTGATTTGTTAAACAATATTATTGAATATGTTTATAACAGTTGTAAATATACCAATCGATATACGATATTGATACGCGTTTAAATTGGATTTAAATGCAATATAATTTGTTCGAACTTTAAATGAGTTTGAAGCCTATATAGGAGCTTATGAGTTCGACCATGATGGGGTGCAGCCATATGATGGAAAAAAGGGTTTGGTTTTTATGGATAAGAAAAATAAAATAGGCAAGAGAGAAAAGAGGATATGGATCCTAATTTATCTCTTTATTCTCTCCTCTATATAAGCATCATTATTCTCACTCATTCACCACCTTTAGGAGCCTCCATCTACATTTATTTCTGGTTGAAAATACACTCTAGCTCCTCCTCTATTTCTAAAGCTCAGATCAAATAAAACAGTTGCTATTTGACAACTGGGGGTCATCGGTTTAGGAGCTAGCACCTTGCTGGATTGGAAACTAATTCAAGGAGTTGATCTCATCGTTTCAAGATGTACTAATAGGCTTTGGAAACAAGGTAAGTTCCAATCTACAATTATAATTTAATGTCAAGATAGTTCATGCATTATATACCGATTTGTTAGTTAGGTGACTATACCAGTATATCGATATATCGTCACATTTAGAATGGTTGTATGATCATATGATTTTATATATATATATATATATAATTTCTTTTATGACACACACCTACCATTAATGCTCACGGCACAAAAAATAATTTTTTATTATTTAATAATTTAAAATTCTTTATTTAAATTACATAAACATGATAATTTAAATACAATACTTATACTATACAAAATATGGTTTTATAATTTTATATATTTAGTTTCATACTTAAAATATATTCGGCATAAATAAAATAATATATACATATATTATTATTTAAATATTATTTAAATCAACTAATTACATAAATTAATTATATCAACACACACACATATTATATAAAGTATGTTTTATATTTTATGAAATTAAATTCGTACATGACATTCTTTGGGCAAAAAAATAATTTTATATAATTTAAACATTTAAATTCTAGCCCAAATAAAAAATTGAATTTAAAATTGATTTTAAATTATAAAATATATATTCAAAATATTTAAATATTAAACATTACCTGAAAAATTTAAATTTGAAATTATCTTTCTAAAATAATTTTAGAATTAATTTTTATCAATTTCCATACACATATATATATATATATATATTTAAAAATAAAAAAAATAACCTTTTCCATGAGCATTATAATAGGTATATATTTATTTTATATATATATATATTTCATTTAAGGGTGTGTATATATATAGGTATACGTTTATTTTAATTAAAACGAATTTTTATTTTGAATTTTCAACAAAACTAATAAATAAAATTATTAACTTAATTTAAAATAAATTTAAAATATACATATACATAATTATATATGTATTATAAATTATATATATATATATGTATGATATGTATTAAGTACAAATAATTTCAAAATAAAATATAGATTTATATATATATATATGCAATATTTCGAATACATAAATTAAAATATATAAACATACATTTGGATGATATATTTGTATGCTAGATGAGCTAATATGTCCGTTGCGGTGTAAGTCCTAATACTTATATACGGGCATGTTAAACCTTTGCACAAATTGTTATGTCACGTAGGCATACACATTTATACGTATATATGATACATGTATATATATATATATGTATTGTAATGTTAATTACATAATATAAAACCATATTTTAAATACAAATAAAATAATGATTTTATACAAAAGGAAATTTAGAAATATTCTAAATAAACTAGACTTCATATGCCAAATAAAGGTCCAAAATGGTAAAAAAAAATTTGAAATTCATCCATTACTTACACTATGGGCTGGCCCAGTTCCAACACCTACACAGTCTAGAATCATCCTTTCTAAGAAGGATGCTCCTATACTAATGAGGTGAAAAAGCGTATGAAGAGGATCTCATATACTTGAGCCATAGGATCCATAATCTACGCTATGCTTGTACTAGACGAGATGTGGTATATGAATTAGGATGCATAAGCTGATACTAGCCTAATCTTAGAGAAAAATATTGGACGACCGTAAACTATATACTAAAGTATTTATGAAATACTAAGGACTTATTCCTTATATATGAGAGTGGAGACCTTCTTATGAAGTGGTATACAAACTCTAGCTTTCAAAGTAATATAGATGATAGTAAGTCAATGTTTGGTTATGTCTTTACACTTATTGGCGGAGCCATTAGTTGGAAATGTTCCAAACAAGAAACAATAGCTGATTTGATAAAGGAGGCTGAGTACATCAACATCAATGAAGTAGCTACGGAGGCAGTATGGATGCGCAAGTTTTTGAGTGAGCTTGGAGTGCTTCCCGATACCGAGCCAATAGCATTGTTCTGTGATAATAATGTGGCGATTCATATCGCAAAGGAGCCTAGAGTACACAAGAAGTCACGACATAGTCTTCAAAAGTTCTATCTTATTAGAGAATTCATTAAGAAGAAAGAGGTTGTGATATAAAGGGTGGATACCAAGGAAAATGCAGCAGATCATTCACTAAGGGTCTAGCTTGGTCATCTCTCGAGGAGTTGAAAGGATGCGATTGAGATTCCATAATTGACCCCAAGTCCAAGTGGGAGTTTGATAGAGTTAGGGGTATGCCTTAGGGGAAATTCTGTAATTTATTGTAAATTAATTAACTCTGTAATCAATTCCCATTCGTAATAAAGGTATTTTTCTTTCTGTTATATATTTGTTATAATGTGTAATAAATAATTAAATATTTAACTAAAATATATTTAATAGAAAATCCACAATCGGTGAGTTTGTGATAGTAATTAAAAATAGTTGTAATCATGAGTATTGTATCATAATATAATAAACATATCATTTTAAATATTCCTAGTCAAGATGCATCGAGACCGGATATCGATGCGTCCTTTGAGACTAGAGTATGTAACGCTCTCCAAGCGTTGGGAAATGTATTAGTATGACTGCTGGGGCACCAAGGGATTACGTACTGATTGTTATTGGATAACTATAGAATGATTCACTCGATAGTTTTCTATTGGTTAATATAACTAAAGTCAAACAGAAAATATCTAGGTGACCGATTTACATAGTTCTCCTGACTTGAAATTACTATGGATCTTCAATATGCAAGCTCCGCTTTAATTGTAGTCAAATCATTGAACGACGTTCATTGAGTGACTATAGTTGGGTCTAGTGGAAATATTGCAAGTGAAACACTATTAAAGAGAGGATTCGTCTCCTCTGTTATATGGGGTTAGTATCATGGTCAACTCAAGTCAATTCAAAGCAAAAATCTCTGGCTCGAACATTTCAATTAATAATAATTGTTATTATTGAACCAAGGACTTTGTGTTAGGACTATAGAGTTGAATATGGATGATATTGGAATTTTTGACCATTACCAAATTCCATAAGTCCGAAGTGATATGGTTTTGACGGAGATAATTAGTGTATATAATAGTCACTTCTAGGTAAGTTTAATGAAGTAAAATTGGATTCAAACGAAACCAAATAAGCAATAAATTTGGTCAAAATGTCACATCACCTGTTAAGTGACGTGTGAACGTTATTCCAATAGTTCGGCATTAATTGCTGACAAATTTACATCTAAAGAGTCACACAACCGAAACGTTATATACTCCGTTGACTACATGATTTAATTAATTTGCAACTATTATAAATTAATTAAATTAATTAATATTTATGAAATACTAGTTATAAAATTTTATTCTGGTTTGTTGAACAATATTAATAAATATGTTTATAACAGTTATAAATATATTAATCGATATACGATATCGATATGCGTTTAAATTTGATTTAAATGTAATATAATTTATTCGGGCTTGAAGTTGGTTTGAAGTCCATATGGTGGCATATGTATTGGACAATGGTATGACAAAGAGCGTGCGGCCATGAGATAGCTAGTGGGTTGAGCTTTGATATTTTAAAGGGAAGAGAATAAGTAAGAGAAGAAAGAGGATCTTGATCCTATTTATCACTCTATCCTCTCCTTTATAAATAGATCATAACCATCACTTTTCTACTATTTTTTGGAGCCTACACCCTTCTCCTTGCTGGCCAAAATTATCCCCTACCATATCCTCTATTTTCAAGCTAAAAATCAAATATAACAAATGCTATACGATAACCAGTGGTCATCAGTTTAGGAGCTAGCACCTTGCTGAATTGGAATAGGATTCAAAGAAGCTCACATCTTCGTTTCAACATGTATTCAATAGGCTTTGGTAAAGGTATGTCACTGATTTACAAATATAAATTAATATTATATATATTTTATAATATGATGTTTAGATCGATAAGCGACAAATCTACTATATTGATATATGATTACATTTTAATGGTTATATAGTTATGTGCTTATGTGATCATAAATATAATAATAAAATTTGACATATAGAAATACCATTATGCTCATGACATGGTTTAAAAAAATTTAAAATTTAAAATAATATTATGTAATACATATGATATTCATAAATACAAATATTACTTATCATATCATATAATTATGTTTTAAAATTTTGTATGATTAGTTTTACATGTGAAATATTTTCGGCAAATATATATATATATATATATATATATTAATATTATTTAGATTAAATAAATTTCATAAATCTATAACATCAACAAATATATCAAAAAAATATTTTAAATTTTATAAAATTAATTCCTTATCTAATTAGTTTTTAAAGGAAAAATAAAAAATAATTTTTAATTTTTAATTTATATAATATATATATATATATATTTGCAGAATTAATAACTAATTCTAAAATTGATTTTAAAATTATAATATATAGATGGATAATTTTAAAATCTTGAAAATTTTGTTGAGAATATTATAAAAAAATTATGTTCAAAATTTTTTTTTTAAAACTTATTGAATTCAAAATAAACTTTAATATTAAAAATATTAAAAAACATTTTTGTTTTGCCATGAGTATTAATGGATATGCATATATATAAATGTAAATTTTCATATATTTATAATTTTCAGTTATGTATTAACTTATATATAATTATTAGAAAAATGATTTTTAAATTTAAATACACACACCCATAATTAGTTTATACGCATATTAAAAAAAATTGTTTTCATATTCTATAAAAAGGAAATAAATATATTTCAAACTTTAATTTAAAATGATTTTGTGTTTATTTTATATACATACGTACATATATATATATGTACATAATTATATGTATATATATTTTATAAATTCCTTGTATATATTCAAAATTAAATATAAATACATACATATATATATATATATGTAATAATTTGTGTATATAAATTAAAGCACACAAACATATATTTGGACGGTATATTTGTATGCTAGAGTGGCTCACATGTCCGTTAGGTGTAAGTCTCAGCACTTATACACATGTGTGTCAAACCTTGCCCGGATTGCTTTGTTACACATGCACACACACACATATATGTTTATATGATACACGTATATATAATATAACATTAATTATATAATATAAAACTATATTATAATTTTAAATAAAATACTGATTTTATTTAAAAGTAATTTAGAAATGTTCTAAACCAATTAGACTTCATAAGCCCAATAGAGATCCAAAATGGAATTTTTTTTTGAAATTACACTCATTTCTTCCGCTGCAGGCTAGCTAAATTATAACAATGCTAATATCCATTTAACAAGCTTACTAACTTACAAGCTTACTAATTTAGCATTAAAAAAAACTATAAGCACCACCATAACATATGATTAAACCAAAGTTTAAGATGCTAATAATACATTACTATGAAAGTTGATGTATGTTTTGTATACATGTTCATGTAGATGTATTATTTCAATACATGGACGATATAATTAAATACATCGTCCAGTTATAATATATGTTAAATATTATCTTATATGCACACTTACATAAACTATGATACATGATAACATGACATTTTTTCATCCATTTGGGTTTCACTCAAATCAATAGTTTGGTTTATTAGTCGTCAATGTGATTGTTCAGTTAACTTTTAACGTATTCTATAGATCAATTTTGGTTCCAAAAAAATTGCATGCATCTAGAATACATGTCTGAATTTTCAATTTCAACAATAAAAATTGCAGAATACCATAAGACTTGGAATTTTATTTAATAAATTCTAGTTCACTCTCTATTTACTGCTTATTCCTTTCTTGCTATATGAGGTTCTTTTTACCTAAGTTATAAATATATTTTTATTACTATTTCAAAATTATACACAAAACCATGTGCAAAGTACGGGTTCATGCTAATTAGTTATCACCAGTACGTATGGCACGTCCGTTGGACGTGTGCAAAGAAAAACTTGCATTAACTCATTTTTAGTGCAAAGAAATATGTGATATATTGATATGTTACATAATTGTTAAATTTACAGTAAAAATATGTAAGGCACGTCCAAACGTGTACCGAAAAAACGGAGAGAAAATTCATTTTATTGTGTAATAATGGTCAATTGAGGTTGACTTAAATTATCAAGTTGAATGCCTTGCTTTGCCAAAGTTTGATTATTATTATTTTGTATGGATCATATTAAAATTGGGAGCAAATGTATTTGTTTTAAAGTAATAGTCATACGCATAGGTATATATATATGTACATATATATGTATATATCACTATAATGATTAGTTGGGTTATGAATCTATGTTGCATTTAGAACATTTTGCCATGTTGTTTATGTTTTCCTTTTCGTTCCTTCTTTATAGGGCTGTCAATGGATACCCGAAAAATCTGAAATCCGTCCGCATCCGCATCCAAAAAGCGGATAAATATCCGATATTTGAAAAAACGGATGCGGATACGAAGACATCCGTATCCGAAAATTATCCGTCCGATTTTTGTCAAGATTATAGTTCAAATTATGTGTATTTTAGTGCAGTGAAAGATATTTGTTAATTATTTTATTATGTTAATAGTTTATATTATATGCACTTAATGCTTTTTAACTGCTCGAAACTATTTATTATTGTCATATTTGATAATTTTTAACACTTTTATAATCAATGGGATAGAAAATTATTTATGTTAAACTAAAATTTTCTTTTTATAATTCTAGATTTATTGGTCGTTAGCGGATAGGATAATTATCTGATATCCGTCCGTATCCGCGGATGCGGATATCCAATATCTGAAAATGATTTCGGATGCGGATGCGGATATGGCACTATCCGCATTCGAAAGAATCCATTGACAGACCTACTTCTTTACATGATCTGACTACAATGTATAAATATCGACAAAAACTTCAATACCATCATATAAAAGTTAACTGGTTTGTACCTTTTTTCAACTAATGGTAATGATTTCAGCTTAATATAACTTATGAACTAATTTTGGAACTACAATCTCAATAGGTTTGATGCTAGTTTCCATACAACCGATTGAGAAAAACTAAGTCAAAGAACTTCTTGCTTAAATTTTGAGTTAATATCCATAAATTATGTTAAAAATCAGTTAGGAAAATGTAAAAGTAGAATTTAAAACTTTATGGCCATAATGCACTTAAGCCAATTGACATAAGAAAAGAGGTAGAATAAAACTAAGATTAAAAAAATTGGTATGGAGGAAGAGACGGAACATGTTTAAAACTGAAACTGAGAGATGAAAAGGTTGTTTATGGGAAGTGATGCGTTAATGAGAACGTGGTGAAGTGTGAAAAATAAATGACCAAATTAATCCTAAGTGATGTGTGGAAAGTGAAGGTTCTATTTGTAATTTCAAAAGCTTCAAATAGTGGTATTCCTATTATATATAGAAATATTTGAAATTCATAATTTCGAAACATAAATGTTTCTCTCGACAAATTCAATATATGCATCTATCAATATCTTTATTAAAAGAGTGTGATACACGTAGCTTAGTAATTTGCATGTGTAGAGTAAGCAAATTCACCTCTTAAATAATGTTCATAATTTCTTCAAATGTTTGTGCTATTTTTTTTCTTCCATTGGTTCTAAGAGGGTCCATCTATCCCACTTGTATTTCTTTGACGTTTTCCACTTTGTTACTCTTCCATAGTAATATATTAAGGATTTCCATAAGCTTACATCATATATTCGAAAATTCATTGCAATCCATTGCCTAACTGCATGTTGTCATGATCAATTATTGTTCGTTTATTTATAAAAACAAATCATATGTGAATACTATAAATTTTCTTCTATTTTTCTTATGTTGTTGCATAAAAAAGCCTGAAAACAAATAATTATAATTTTCTTTTGTTGTTTCATAGAAGAGCTTGAAAACAAATAACTATTGTAAAGCAAATCCATAAACAAAACATATTTAGAATATGGTTTGAACTTTGAAGGAAAATTTTGAGAGAATGAATGAATTTTCCTCTCTGTTATCATATTTAAAATAATTATGTTGATAAAGCTGAACATTTTTGTTTTTGTTTGAGTAGACCTACCGATTTACTATTTCTAACTGTGTTATTTGTTGCTTTGGAAAAAATTATTTAGCAAAGTGTGGACATGCTTATTTTATTATGCAGCAATGATATATGCATGTTTCCTTGAATGATTTTATGGATTAAGATATATTAGTATCTTTATGAAGTTTGACATAGACATTTTTCTAAAACTAATATTTGACATTCCATGTTTAGAGAAATTAAAATTCAAACCGACTTGAAAAATCGTTATTTATTTAGAGAAAATTTAGTTTGTGAAACTTACCTTTCTCCAAAAATTAATGATTTTAAATGTACACATGAATGGTATACCTATATGAATACTCTTAAATTGCTAATTTTTTGCCTTTTATTTTATTTTATACTGTAGAAATATTTCAGCTCTCCTCCAGATGAAGGCTTTAATGTCATAAACATAAGAATATCTTAAATGTATATTATATACGTTCATTTTGTTATCTAAAACTACTAACAATATTAAAAATATATACTTTTGTCGCCTTATTGGTTGTTTACAATGATTAAAAAAACATGAACTATACCTATATATTTCCAGTATCGACATTATAGTTTACTTAAAGAGGATCATATATGTAAAACAAAACTTTTTACTTCTTTTTACAAATTGTATAATGTAGCTGTTATTGGCACATGCCATCAACTACCAAATGTAATCCATGTTATCTCAACCTTTGATTCTTTACGAAAAAATGAAATAACAAAACCCATGAATGTTAAAGAAACTTCACAAATAAAAATAATGTAAATGCGATCAGAAATAATAGTTCAGAAAACAAAATTATCCTGCACAATATTTAGTTTTTTAAAATTCGAAGAAATGAGAGTTGAGTATGAAGTTAAAGTTTTCTCAAGCATTTCCTCAAACACTTTATGTGCGTTGAAATACTTGCCAACTATGAGTATTTAAGCAAGATTACGGTATGACTGTGAGTACATGGCCAGACTTACCGACTGAAAATGATACGCTGAAGTAACTTCTATGACAACAAATAACGTTTTGGTCGGAGTTATTGAATTTGCTTGACCTAATACGTAATGAAGACAACGATTTGTAATAAGACAACAATATATGTATAGCTTACTCATTCTGGTGGATCAAAAAATGTTAATCAAATTTCCGTTGCCGTCTTTTCAAAGAATTATTGGCGAGAGAAGAGAAAGTTTAGTAGGAAAATGTTTAGTTTATGAATAAAGTGGATAACCAAAATTAAAGAACACACCTTGAGAAAGATTTCGGTTCGCCTGGAAAATGACTGAATAAGCAAGAAAATGCATGAAGATTTCACTAAGGTTGTCACTGTGTCATCTAGTTATAGACGGATACAGTTTAGATAGTTGCAGTGTACTGGAAATAGAACGTGGAGATTAAAATGACAAGATTGTCCTTAATTCACTGTCATAGTTGATTGTGCTAGTTTGGTAATTTCAAAAGCTTCAAATGAGGGTATTCTCATTATATATAGATAATAGGAAAAAAAAACTCTTCTTACTGTTTATATTATAAATTAAACCCTGGAAATTTATGAATTAAAATCACTTATAATTTTTTTGGAAATGGTTTTGATATCTTTATAAAAACGTGAGGTGGAGAATACAAGAATTTACAAGTTTATATACAAGCATGCCCTAAAGCCCAAATCTGGCCTGAACAAGTATAATAAGTAAACCTGACCCTATAACACAAAATATTAGTCGATACTTCTAGAAATAGCATGCATTTCATTCATATTTCATTTTAGTTTTATTAATTCCAAAACTAGTTAACTATCTCCTTCCACTTTAATGGTGGTGGAAGACAAAAAAAATTAACAGAAAAAATTGGAGAAAATTTCGAATTTAATTCCTCTTTGCTCTAGTTCGAAGCTAAGCTCGATTAATTGGACTTTGCTTCTTTAACAAGATACCGTAGCAGTACTTGAAACCATTTCTCAAAGTTAGAACAACTCAGATCTGGAGGAATTGATGTAGATTTGTAAAAATATGTATCATGCGTTTGGAATAAGCTCTTGAGATTTTGATAAAAATAAAACTTTCTCCTTTGACCTCAACCTCAAGCTTACGCTTATAGTTTTTGAAATATGTTGCAGATTCTATAATAATTTTTATGTAAAAGATACAATATGTAATTATAACAGATACCTTGACTTGGTGGTCGACACAGAGAAGCATGCAAATACACATGACCAGATCACTGCTTCATTATAATATAACATTAGCATTCTAAATCAAAATTCCAAATCAAAAATATAAAAATCAAATGCAAAATCAACGAATCAAGCAGCTTGCACTGTTTAAAATGTAACACTTAGCGTAACAAATAAAAAAACAAAAGTAATATAATTTTGAAGATGAAATATGTTCATATCATTTAATTTCATGAAATAAAACATTTTTATAACTAGAATTTTTTTGGAAAAAACATACAAATTTAAAATTATTATGCATATTGTTCTATAATAATGCAATAGAACAAAGTATTGACATATTTTTGCATTGTAAATAGTGATTATTGAACTGTAGACAGTGAAACATAAAGCAAAAGTATTAAATTGCATATTGTTGCTACCATTATTGATTCCGAAAGCATGCAGGCATGACGATAACAAGAATGTCAAAGTCGAAGGATCTCCTGGACAAAGGAAGTGTTAAATTAAAGAAAAATAGGTCATCAAAGCCAATGGCAGAGGCCTTTAATGATGCCACATACTATTGCCGGCTATCATCAATAAAGGTCATCAAAGCTAATGGCGAAGGCCTACAATGATGTTGCATACTATTGATGTCGCATATCATCAATAAAGGTAAGTGGATAATGTCGCAAGTCATCGGAGTGGCGAAGAATATCGAATGCCATCATTGCTGCATCTCGTATATCGACAGTGGATGATATCTTATGAAGCCAATAATCGATGTCGTACACCATTGATATCGCATATCATTGGGGCAATGATATCGCATATCATTGGGGCAATGGTATCAAATAACACTATATTGTAAGCCATCAATTTTATAGCAGCATGATCTATCATCGATGTCATGTCAGATTAATGCCGTAACTCTTCAATTTCGAATGCCGAAGGTAAATGAGCTAGAGATTTCAAGTGTCAAGGAACAACAAATCTGAGGTTGTCACCTCCATTCAACATTGCCATTCATACAATACCACCTATCACCAATGTCGTGTCATAATAATGTCGCCCTTAGCGACAAAAGAAATATAAAAGAACATATCGCATGTCGCCAGTATGATAAAGATACCGAATGCCTTCATTTCTGGGGATGATGTCAAAAGCTATCAAGCCACATGCAATCAGGATGATGATGCCGTAATCCTTCAATACACCAAAGAATGTCGTGAATCATCAAATCAAGGCAATATCCTAAGTGCCAACGAGATGGACTTCGATGCTGAAGATCAAGCATGCCGCATTGACACGCGACATTCATACCGTACTTTTTTACCCCTATAAATACAGACCTAGGGGCATGAAGGAGGGGTCAATCAATTCTTTTCTCATTTCTTACTTTTTAAACTTTGCAACCTTAAATCAATTTGGGGATTTTAGTACCAATTGTAACCTTGCAAACCTTATTACAAATAAGGGCTTGTATATGTACAATCGCATAGTATATTGAATAAAAGAGAAAAGATTGGTGGTTTATGATTCTCATATAACTTCAACGTGATCATTGGCTTCACTATTGAACATTTAGAACTCTTGTGACTTTGGCGAATAAGGCCTTGGATATTCAACAACTTCATAGCATATTAAGGAAAACTTCCAAAATTGTGGTTTGTTTTGAATTCTCAAACACTTGTGATTTAATCATAACTTTTTTTGAATTCCTAAACATTTGTGATTTCGAGGTTAATATGGATTCTACATGGAGCACGTGCCTTCCTAGCAAGTTAACCTAGTACTACTAAAGATTCTACTCCACCAAGTTTCATTTTCCTTACACTTTTCGGGTATCGGTGAAGAAATTCATTAACATTTTTGGGCTAGAAGGAGGGCTTGAAACTCCATCCGTGCTCAACCCACAAGTGTAACTACCCTTAACCTACATATATAAGGCTTAAAGGATTTATCCCTACCAAGCATATCCCAATAAGGAGCTATTCCAAATCCCATCCAACCTCATTTGGATAATGACCATCTCCGAACAAGGATCTTTCGAGCCTCGAGTAGCTAGGCCAACCTACCAAAATACTAGCGATCCTCGATTTTATGAAGAGCGTGTACTAATGATATTAGCACTACAAAGAACGGAAGATAAGAGAAGGAAAGTAACTCCTTATGATCAAGATTAATGGAGTTTAAAACCATTTCACAAAGGGCCTACACTAATCTTTGCTTTGGGAAAGAAATATAAGAAAGATAAGAAAGATAACATCTTTATAGAAATGAGAAAGAGAATTCAACTCCAAGCAAGGGAAACCATTTTTGAAAGAGAAATAATAAAAGACTTTGATTAATTTACCAAAAAGTTAAAGAATGTGCTTAATCATTACCATAAATTGAACGAGCCTCAAGGATCTTTAAAGAGAAAATTTGCTATGGAGGTTAAAGAGCCCATCATATACAAAAGAGCTAAGTAGAAATCAAGGGAATCATCCTCCAAAAATTCATGGCTTTCTAAGAACTATTCTCTTACCACTTCTTATGAAGATATTTATCTCCTAACCAAGAAAAGGCTAAACTATCAGCCTTCTCAAAAGAAACGACCAAAGAATGAACGAAATCTTGAAGGACAATATTGTCATTACCACTGCTTAAATGGCTACAATATTAATCAATATCGAAGCTTGGAAGGGACGATCAACAATTTTCTAAGACAAGGAAAGATGAAAGAATTTGTAAAGAGATGTTGAACAAGTCGACAATAAAGAAAGATTCTTGAAATGAAATAAATATATCTACTGGATCAATCATAGAAAGGAGTAAGAATCTCATAAAATGAAGGAAAAGCCTAAATCAATACCTATAAAGTAATAAGGGACGAATAAAGCCTTTGATCCCTCGACAAGGGCCTGGTCAAAGCACCTTCTAGAGGTAGGTTAGAGTAAGCCTTTGGTCCTACCAAAAATGGCCTGCCAAAGCATCAACAAGCCTTCGGTCCTGCCTACGTGGCTTGGCTGGAGTGCCTCCTAGAGGGAGGATGGAATAAGTCTTTGGTCCCACCTAAGATGGCCTGGCCAAAGCACCAAACCAGTCTTCAGTACTGCCATAAGGCATGACTGAAGCACCTCCTAGAAGGAGGTCGGGTAAGTCTTTTGTTTTGCTTAAGATAGCTAACCAAACGCACCGGACGAAAGACCTAAACCATCACCTAAGACAGTGATAAGGGGTGCAATCTAAGTTGAGATCATTACCTAAAGATTGTAGCAAAGAAATCAATCAAAGCCTAAATTACTACCCGAAGAGTAGCAAGATACAGTCTTCTAGAGGAAGATCAAATACAAAAGCAAATCAAACTCAATCCTAAAGAAGGATTGAAGCAGTCTTCTAGAGGAAGATCAAATACAAAAGGAAATCAAATTCAATCCTAAAGAAGGATCGAGGCAATCTTCTAGAGGAAGATCGATTGAAAATGAGCCATTCATGTTCCAAAGCAAAAGCAATCTTCTAAAGAAAGATTGATTGAAAATAAGCCGTTTGTGCTCCAAAGCAGAAATCAAGCAATCTTCTAGAGGAAGATCTATCAAATACGAGCTATTATGGTTCAAAGAATGGGCTCCGTTAATGCAAAAGAAAATATTATTGCTAGAGGGATTTTATGGTCTTCCATTCATATTATTACCAGATGAATTTATGGTCTACTATTCAGATAACTTTCCAATCTTCTATTCAGATTATGATTATTGCCAGATAATTTTCTAGGCTTCAATTCAAGTGCCATTATATTTAGATGATTTTCTTGTCTTTTATTCAAATTATTACACCAGATGTTTCTCTGGTCTTTCGTTCATGATTCAATCAAAATTATTACCTATTATGGTAATCAAATAGAGTTCAATACCTATTATGATTATATTCAACTTTCTTATTAAAATATCAGGAATCTCCGTTATTAAACAAACTATTGGATTTCTATTAATGAAGAAGCAGACTCTTACATCAAGATCAAATTTATGGTCTTCATACCAACCAAGATTCTAAATGCTCAATTAGCAAGGCTTCTGGTCAACTTAACAAACAGATTATTAGCTTATCTATCAAAAGCATAAAACATAAGAAAGCAATTTTATGTTCAAAATAACAGCTACAAAGCAGCAGGCTAAAATTGAGAAGCTAATTGCAAGTCTCAGGCAATGACAAAGAATATAATTCAAAATATCAACCATTCAGGTGTGAGTTTATTTACCATTAATACATTATGTATAAGAATGACAGGAACAAAAGATTTGATAACAAGTAAGTCTAATTAAAAAGTCTACAAATGATTCTCTATTAGGAGCTAAAATCTTGGGCCAATTTCCTTAAATCTTCAACAACTGAAGATGAATCGGTTATATGACGAATTGCTACATTTAATTTTTTTAAGCTCCTTCTCTTTTTTATGAATAGTATTCGTATCGTCGATTGAATCGATTTGAATTTTTAGTGCATGACCGAGCGCCTTGTGGCTCCTTTGAGAAGCTGAAGCTTGCTCTTTAATTTCTCAACCTCCTGCTCGAAAGTATGTTTTCACGCTCGAGTCTCTCAACTTTATCCTCGTAAGTATTAAGATGAGTAGAAACCTTGTCACTCCACTACCTATTCAAAAATTGAACGCATTCAAATCTAAGTCTTTGGCACCATTTGGCAATTTTTCCATCATCCAAGCCAGAAAGAGGTTTAACAAAGCAGAAAACTTTTCTTGACCAATCAAATGGGTAGGAGTAGGAAGGTTAGATTCACCTCCACTCATGATAAGTTCTAAAGATTGGAAATATGCTTGACTTTTCAATAACTCTACCTCGAGATCCATCGCCTTTTGGTGTAATCGGGCAATTTCCACGTTAGCTTCAACACTTTGGACAGAAGGTCCAGATTGGCAATTAATGTCTATCATCCCTTTTAGCTCTTGGATTCTCCCATCTCTCTCTTTAATTTGATTCTCTAAATTAGAAGTCATCTCTTTAAAACTACTAAACATAGATCTTAATTTGCAATATTTATCATGCCATTCTTACACATCTAGATTCCAAAAATCGTAAAGCCAGAGTGCCTTGAGAAGAGACTTTCTTCTCGCGTTTTGACCTAAGCTAATAGAATCAAGTCGAGCAAGGATATCTGAGCTGCTAGATGCGAGTGTCAACTATTTTTCTTAGAAAGAAAAGAAATCAATGCACAAAAAGTATTTTCTTTATTAAACGACAGAGGTTTGCAACTTAAGCAAATTCAAAATTACATCAGTGCTGTATATAATTAACTCTTAAAGTTTTGAAACAATAGTTTTGGCATTTTTAAATGACCCAACAGATAAGGTAAGGGTAAAATCAAAAGAATCCTTAATCCTTTCTGGGGTATTAACTGAAGGGAATTGATGATAGTCCCATTTCTTGGGTGGAGGGCTAATGTGACCACATAGCAATTTAGCGTGATAAGTTCAAATTTAGCTAAGTAGTTTATCCTTCTCATCGCCCAAGAAATTCAAAATAAAAGTGAGGGAATCATGTATAAACTTGCCATAGATCTCTAAGAAATCAATGTTTTGCTAACTGAGATGTTATGAGAGTTAAGGACTTCTCTTTAAAATCCCTCTTTAACTTGATAAATTTACTTAAGAGTTCCATGGGAATAGGACTACTTGAGGATTCCTTAACCTGTATAACATATGAAAAATAAACCAAGAACAAAAAGACAAAGGTGATAAGGATTATAAGCTACTTGAATTGCACATTACAGTTATACAATCATTTGGGTTCGTACAATATTGATCCCTTATAAAATTAAGAAATAAATCTCACCTTACTATCCTTAATATTTTCGGGAGGAAGAGTATTTGGAGAAAGGGGAATGGTAGCAACCCTAGGAAGATTCCAAAAATCCATAGGATGAGGGTCGCTTTTATGATCATCTAAGTATCTTTTATGGAGACGTCTAATCAAGCCCCCACTTTTTTCCTCCAAGAAAGAAAAGTCGGTGAGGATATTCCTAGAATAAATTTTATAGAGGAACTCTACTAGAGCCTCCCTATCGTCAATAAGCATCCAGAACAGAGTCATTAACTCTGTATTCTCTCTCATAATTCTATCCCAATAAAGACAAGCTCTTTTCAAATGATGGGCAATTTGCTTTTCCTTAAAGAATTTTAACCGTGCAACACTAGCAGAGAGGCACTTGTATTTGTCAGAAAGTTTGTTAAGTTCATCAACTAATCTATCAACATCTCTATGCGATTGACACACCTCCTTTTGACTCTTTTCCTATAAAGTCTAGTAATAATACTTGGTCTTTCTCCATAACTAAGATAATAAGTTTATTAACTAAAGACCACTTGGCAACTTTAAACATTTAAATAACGAATTCCATATATGAGAAATTAGAATTTAGGAAGTTGAAACTTGAGCTTTTCCTCTGGGCTGATGACTCGGTGGAGCACTGTCTTTTGAAGGGGTATCTTCCTTATATCATCTTAAGAATCAGGGTGATTGGTACAACCCACATTATGGGCAGATGAATCTAAGTTGGCATCACCTGATCCATTTCCTCTATCTTTTGGTCTTGAAGGACCCTTTCCATCGTCATCGTCAGCATCATCAACATCATGGCCATCACCATCATCATTATCATTGTCATTGTCTTCTTCGTCCTCAGGATCTATCTCCCTCTCTATGCAGGGGGTTGTCAAAGGTTAATAGCTTTTAGGCATCGACCGTCTCTTCGGTGGGAAACTCTTCTTGAAGTGACCCTGAGCTCTCCACAATATAAGGATAAACTTTATTTTGAATCTTTCGTTCCAAACTAGAAGGGAAGGAAAGTCTAAATCTGGATACTTTTTGATGTTATAGCCATGTGCCACAAACAAAGCATTTTCGTAGCAGTTCTCAATAATCTTGGTAAGAGCATTATTGAGAACAAAGTGGACTTTTTTCTTGACGTACTAGATAATGTTGTTCGAATAAGTTAGGATATCGCTCTTCCTTTTCAACCTATCCTTTTAATATTTATTCTTGTTGGCTAGCTCGACTTCTTTGTGGTGGCCTTTCAAGATCCTCCTTATGTGCTTTCACTTCTTCCTCCAATAATTGTTTAGCTTTCTTTTCCTCATCAAGAGAGGAAGCGAGTTTATCTTTTTCAAAAACAGCCTCATCCCTTGCTGTAGTACTAATTACATTGTTGTTAAGTGAAGAGATTTGTTCTTTAAGCTCAGCCACTTCATTAGAGGGCCCTTGAGAAGCCACTTGGAGGAAGAACATATGCTTGGCCACATGTATTAAATAACAATCCTAAGTCAGAATAGGATATACAGAGCTAAAAGCCCAGTTCAACTAAATAGAAGGAAATGCATACCTATAAGAGCTATTTAGTAATGATGAAAAGATGATCCTTAGAATAGATCAAAGGCTACGGTAGCCTGAGAGAAATCAAAGAAGGAGATTGGACAACCAAGAGAAAAAGATCATCAAAAACCGTCATAGGAGTTTGAGCCTGAGCCTTCGAAGGAAGAGAGTCATTTAGAGGAGGAAACAGTCTGAGCTTATCATATATACAGCGAAGGGCCGTTGGAGAATCAGAAAAAGAAATGTTAAGAAGAGGATCTGAAGAGTGAGCCACCTCAGGTGATTTTTGAACTATATGCCCAGGAGAATCCAAATTTGCAACATCAAGGCTTGAATCAATATTCACACGTGCCTCCTCAGCTAAAACAACAGGAGTATAATCACCTACAAGCTTAGGATTTTTGCTCAGGGGAGGAGGTGGAATATCAATGAGAGCGCCAGTGCTTGCTTTCCTTTTAAGCGCCTCCACTGCCTTGGCAACAGAGTCCTCAATAAGAGTAGGTTTACTCAATTCGGCTAAGATGAGAACATCATCTTTAGCCTCCTTCACTGGGGGAGCAGTAATGAGAGCATATGATCCTAAATCAAAGATAGAAGTTTACAAGATAATAACATTAGAGATTCCATACAAGTTGTAAAAAACTTACCAGAAGAATCAAGTTAAACTAGAGAGGAAATAAAGAAAGCATTCTGTTTATTGATAACCAAGGATAGTTTCCCTTGAGAATTCCCATTGATCATCGAAGGTTCTCCAAGTATTATGTGGTTGTCCAAAATTAAGGAATATTTATGGCGATTTCCTTTCCTCAAAAGTATGAGTCTATCGCCTATGCTCTTGGATACCAGAGTCAGGGATTTGATAGTGTCGTCAATAATAGAGCTTGGTTGCTTAGAAGCGTCTGAAGAAAACACTAACCTTAAGGGAATGACAGATATAACATAAATGATAGAAAATAGAAACTTACTGAAAATAGAGAAAGTTCCCTTGATCTTAGGGGAATATCATCTAGTGTAGAAGAATTGGTTCTCCAACTCCTTCATTTTTAGTAGTATTGGTGATTAAGCTCTCCGGGAATGGTCGAATATGATATAGCGAGTTATCCAGCTGCTCACTTAATCTCATATGGCTAGCTAAGATATGGAGAATTTCAACACTCAAGAGAGAAGTTTGGCTTCCCGAGCAAGAACTTCCAACCAACTCAAATAGGTGTACGAGTTGGGAGTTAATTGAATTGGAGCTATATGTAGATGCTCCAAGAAGCGCAAAAGAAATAGGAAAAGGAAGGTACCCCGAGTGCTAGATATGGATTGGTGTGAAGGCAGAAATCCCTTTTGAAGGGTTATCAATTCTGCCAGAAGGACCGATGGGAATGGCTTCTATGTTTATAATCCCGAATTGCTTGAGGTTCCACTTCTTCTTGAATGGTAATATATAATTGGTTGAGATGATAATCCCCTTTCTTGATGAAGGGAGAAGGTTTAGAGCTCTTACTAGCTTTCTTGCTTGGATTTTTGCCTTCCATTTGCCTGCCAAATGACATTACACCAAATTAGGGAAGTCATGAACATTTTACAAAAGTTAGAATGCTTATGATATAAGTATACAATTATATTTTAAAACAAAAGGATAGCAAGTTAATCGGAAATTACCCAAGCACTAATAGAGAACATTAAAGTACAAGTTAACTATTATACTTATAACAAGATTTTGATCATTAAACAATCCATGCCAAATTTATGAAGTGCTTAAATTTTTAGTCAATAAAAAATATGTGCACAATTGTTAGATCCATAATGGAAAAGTAAATTTATAGTTATAAAAAATAAGTCTAATTGAATGTCAAAATCATTAAACTGATGTTGTAATAATGACCTAATATCGAAATGACAAGTAACTGAAATCAGTGAATGATGCCGAAAGGGTCTAAAAATATTTTTACAAAAATAACAAGGATATGAGTAGTTCATGAATTTGCATATGATAACCAGGTATAAGTTAGTAATATTGCATAAAATTTAAACCACAACGTTGTAAATAGTTGTCAAAAAAGAATAATGACACACAATGTAAGGTTATCGGCTTCATACGATAACCCCTTAAATTGATATCACATTCATGAATGATTGTCGTACCTTTGTTTAGTTGCTAATATTATAAGGATCTCGCATTATAAAATTTTCTAAGTCTCGAATTGGTTGTCGAAATATAATAAGAAAAAGGGAAAAACTATTTAACGTCGAACATCAGTTTGATGCCATAAGGCAACAATTTCGAAATCAAACAAATTAATATCGGGTTTTGGGTTTAATAAAACTATTCACTTAGTAAATAAACTAGAATTTCCTAGGATTAATGTTGCTTAATTCTAATTAACCCAATAAATCCTCCACCCGCATAGTAATTCAAAATTAATTCCATTTGTAAGCATTATAGATCGTTATTTCAATTAGTAATGTAAAAATTAGCAATCAAAACCTAATATCTAAACCCAAATGTCGATTCAAATCCAAGAATCCCCAAATGAAATCCTAATTATGATTCCAATATAAAATTTCTTAATTCTAGTTATCAAACTAATTAAGAATGAAGATCGTACCTTGATATTAGCTTGGATGCCTGAGGTTGAAAGTTTTGAATGATTTTGAGAATTTAAATTTTTTTCTTTTTTTGCTTGAGTTCTGTATTGCAAGTAAAAAGGAAATGAAGAAGAAGCTCTATTATTTATAGGGCGGAATAAAACAAACATTCACCATTGTATTATATTTAAATGAGCGGTCAGATCTGAAGGAGAAGACCAATGGGTGGCAAGCGCCATTATCAAGACATTGATTTGAAAAGTCGGTACTTCATTCATACTGGGGGCAAATGATACTACCACTATTGATTTCAAAAGCATGAACGCATGACAACAACAAGAATGTCGAAGCCGAAGGATTTCTAGATAAAGGAAGTGTTAAATTAAAGAAAAGAAGATCATCAAAGTTAACGACGGAGGTCTACAATAATGCAGCGATGCTGCCTATCATCAATAAAGGTCATCAAAACCAATGGCAAAGGCCAACAAAGATGCCACATACCATTGATGCTGCTATCATCAAAAAAGGTAAGTGGATAATGTCGTAAGTCATTAAAGTGATTAAGAATACTGAATACCATCAATTATGCATCTCGTATTTCGCCAGTGGATGATATCGTATGAAGCCAATAATCGATCTTGTACACCATTGATATCACATATAATCAGGGCAATGATATCAAATAACACTATATTGTAAGCATTCAATGTTATATCGGCATGATTTATCATCGATGTCATGTCAGATTAATGCCATATCTCTTTAATATTGAATGCCGAAGGTAAATGAGCTAAGAGATTTCAAGTGTCAAGGAACAACAAATATGAGATTATTGCCTCCCTTCAACGTCGTCGTTTAAACAATATCGCTTCACCAATGCCGTGTCACAATGATGTCGCCCTTTACCAACCAAGGCAATATAAAAGAGCATATCACATGTCGCTAGTACGATAAAGGATGTCAAATGCCTTCATTTCTGGGGATGATGTCAAAAGCTATCAAGCTGCATGCAATCAGGATGATGATGCCATAATCCTTCAATACACCAAAGAATGCCATGAATCATCAAATCAAAGCAATACCCCAAGCGCCATCGAGATGGACCTTCATGCCGAAGATCAAGCATGCCGCATTGACATGTGGCATCCATGTCATACCTTTTTACTTCTATAAATACAGATCTAGGGGCATGCAGGAGGAGGTGATCAATTCTTTTCTCATTTCCTACCTTTTAAACTTCGTAACCCTAAATCAATTTGGGGATTTTAATGCCAACTGTAACCTTGCAAACTTATTGCAAATAAGGGCTTGTACATGTACAATTGCATAGTATATTGAATAAAAGAGACAAGATTGCTGGTTTATGATTCTCAAGCATATATAACATGAAGATGATCCTTGACTTCACTATTGAACATTTCAAACTCTTGTGCCTTTGGCCAATAAGGCCTTGGATATTGAACAACTTCATAGCATATTAAGGAAGACATCCAAAATTGTGATTTGTTTCGAGTTCTGAAACACTTGTAATTTGATCATAACTTGTTTCGAATTCCTAAACATTCATGATTTCGAGGTTAATATAGATTCAACATGGAGCACGTGCCTTCCTAGCAAGTTAACCTAGAACTACTAAAGATTCTACTCCACCAAGTTTCATTTTTCTTACACTTTTTGGGTGTTAGGGAAGAAATTCGTTAACACATATAAACACATTAGTTTAAACATTCTGTTATTAATAACATCTAATTTTATTTAAATATTAATTTACGTACATAACTCAACATATCTTAATGTTGCATGCAAAATAATGCTTAAAACGAGGGTCTACTTTAAAATTTTAAAACAAGAAAATAGGAATAAGGAAAAACTTTAGCCACGTTTTTGAATGAAGAACACAAGTTTTAAAATTTAGTCCGAATGACATTGGATGCCTATTGATATAACATCCACTATGAGAAAAATGATTTTTAATAGCTCTTAATTGCAGCGTTTTAGGAGAATTTGCTGTCCATTTGTATTTTAAAATTAGAAATAATATAAAATAGTTTGTTAAACCACTGCCTAAGACATTAACCCGCTTACATTTTCATTTACCTTCATTCCATGCTAATAACCTAAATACTAAAGAAACTTCTAACGTATCCCTACCTAATTCCCCTATCTCAGTACAAAAACAAATCACTGCCACACCATTCCACAGTTGCCTTAAATTTCACTGTCGCCCCATTCCCCCGTTGCCTTAAATTTCATCGTCGGCCCATTCCCCTTCAAATCCGCTGTCATCCCATCCCTCTTCGACTACAATAAGCCTCTACCACCCAATCATCCTCAAACTCCATCAAGTAGCTGCATTAACGACGAGACGAGACGACCTTGATGAGATGATGAGACCCGAGGACACAAAGGACACCGCAAGTGGAAGAAGACAAGCCTTTGCGGTAATTTTCTATTGCTATTAAGATTTTTGCCTTTGGTTTTAATGAATATAAAAGGTTTTCCCATCTACATCAAGGTCTAACTTTTCAGCGTTATCCACAAAAAAATTTCTTGTAGATCTCCTTTTTGCTGTAATTGATTCATTTATTTGATATTCCTTGTTATTTTTAATTCTGTAGATTGTTTGTTAGAAGTTATGGTTTTTGTTTACAGGAAAATAAGCACAATGACTAACTTTGAATAAAAATTAAGTTGAAGGACAACAAGCTCTTTTTAGGCTGAAGGACTACTAATTATAGCTAGTATTTGTATAGTGTAAAACTGAATATAATGCTAGTCATAACTAGCATGTATACTGTAAAAATTCAATATAATGCTAATTATAACTAGCATTTGTCCTTCAGCCCAAAAATAAAACTTAACGTCCTTCAGCCAATTTTTTTCTAAAGTTTGTCCTTCTCCATAATTCCCCTTTGTTAATCCATCTATACACGGTAATTTATGTTAACTACTTTTCAAATTTAATTATGGTTGCTTTGAACAATTTCATTGATTTGCTTTTCTCTCCATCTATATGTAGTATGATTTATTTGGCATTGTTATACTGCCTTTTGGCCAAGAAGTATACCAATGGATTTGACCAAATGGATTTCGTGATCATCAAGGAAGAAAGCCCGAAGAGATGATTATCAAGCTTGGATATCGGTTATAAACAAGGCTATGGACGATGGTCGAGTGGATTCAGACGGACGATACCCTGGAATTGGCTAAGTATGGAATTGACACTTCCCCAAGACAAGGGATTGGATTAGAATACTTCCCCTAGGCAAGGGATCAGATCGGATTAATATGGCTATGGATCGCTCGGATTGGCATCACAACTCAACGATGATCGCTCAATAACTCAACGAACAATGCATTAACTCGAGAATCAACTTTAGAAACAGGAAGTAGGCAACATGGTGGACCCACGGGAGGGGTCGCACATCGCCATGTGGCAAGGAGGAGAGGTCAGGGCTGATCTCTCTATAGGGGTGCGATCGGTCTGGATTTTTGTGGGTTGGGTTGTCTTGGCTTGGAAATTCCAGATCCAAATTTTGAGTGAGATATTTGCACGTCTTCTCCTATAAATATAGCAGGCTTGGCATTCATTCAGGGGATCTTTTGGCTGGCTATTCTTCATCGCTCTTTTCTCTTCCTTCATTAATTTTCTAAGGCAAGAACAATTGTACTTGTAATATGATAGTATAAATAAAAGATTATTTGAGTGGACGAAGGCCATAGTTTGCCGAACTACTATAAAATTCGCGTGTTCATTTACTTTTCTGCATTAAATCTATGATCTGTGAACTTATATTATTCTCTGATTGGTATTGTTATTGGATTGGTGGTACTTTCTCATTACTTGGGTATTGGTGGCCATTTTATCATCAACATTTTGGTACTTTCACTGAGAATACTTGCACCCGCTGATTTGGAAAAGATTTGGAGCTTGGATTTGGAACAATAGTTAGGCAATCTTCAAAGAGATCGCTAGTAGAAAGAATTCACCATGGAGGAAGTCAAGAGGCATCCTTAGGAGCTGGAGCTCATCAGACCTTCGCCTACATCACTAGGGAGGAGATGGAAACAATGGCGAATGCTATGTAGGAACGGATGACGAAGAGGCAAAAGGAGATGATGTAGAATTTCCTCAAGAAGGTTGGATAGGCTAGAGCAGTAGGAGCTGCTAGAGTGCAAAACCAAGGATTTGGAGCCAATGGAAATTTGGATTGAGGAGTTGGAGTAGCAGGAGTTGCGGTAAATCAAGAAAGGGATTATGGAAATGGAGCAAGTAGGGAGGAAAATGGAGTGAAGTAAGTAGGGAGGAAAATGTAGTGGAGCAGTCAAGGGAAGTCCTTGGCTAATAGGGAGGGATCAGCACCGATCTTTCCAAAGGGGTCAGCACCGATCCCTAAGGGCTCTGGGGAATCTCCTTGGTCTGGTCGGTTAGGATGCTGGTGGGCCTGCTATCAATCCTGTGGAGTTTGGTGCGAATTGAAATTTAGATGCTCGTCTGGAGGAGTATGTTCCGGAGTACCCCCATGGACTCGAAGAGCAAGCTGTTAGTTTGGATTGGAGGCCACATATTGATGAGAATAAAAGGATGACAGTGCTGGTATGACAGCTAATGAGAGGCGAATTGCCAAATAGCAGTCTGGAGGATGTAAGTCAGAGCCCGTTCACTCCGAATATCAGGCAGGCTAGAAACCCACCGGAATTCATACTACCTGCACTACAGGTGTATGATGGAAAGTCCGATCCTACAGTGCACTTGATGAGGTATATCCGACATATGGAAGTGCTTGGGGTATCAGAGGAGGTCTTGGCAAGGTATTACACTTTATTTGACGGAGTTAGCTATGCTCTGTTTTAGGCAGTTGGAGAATGGTTCAGTCAGGACATGAAGCGAGTTGGTAGATCAGTTTACAAGGCAGTTTCGGGTCTTATGACATTGACAGCACTTAAACAGAGAACATGAGAGTCTCTGAGGAATTTTCTAGCACGGTTTAATGTTACAATTGCTTCGATGGATCGGCTCGATCCATTGATGGTTTTGATGGCGGCGGTATATGGAATCGCCGACGACACGGATTTCAAGGTTGCATTGGAACGGGATCCACTAATGGATCTCGGGGAATTTTACCATGAAGCTGAGAGGTTCTTACAGCAGGAGGACACATGAACCGATAAACTGGAAGTGAATGCTGTGAGAGGTGAAGGACCGTCTGGAGAAAGTCCGAGTAAGGATAAGGGTAAACAGAAAATGGACAATGGATATGACGGATCAAAAAGGTAAAGGAAAGAGTAGGAGCCGAAGTTCTTCTCTTATTCAGAATTGATGGAAGGTTTGGAGCGGATTGATCTGGATATAAGAAGGCAACTCCCCTATTTGAAACCGGCTAGGAGGGATCCTACGGAGGGGGAACGTAGGTCTGGAAAGTATTGCATGTTCAATGAATTGGATAGGCATACTACGAATGAGTGAAGGCATCTCCGGGACATGATTGAGGAGCATGTTAGGGATGAAAGGATACCACAATATATGAGGACTCAGGCTGCGACATTGGAATAGGTGCAGCCATCATCCACATCAAATGGAAATGGCCTTGGATAAAGGCATCAAATCGTCATCTCTTAATCGGGACGGCATGAAATAAACAATAAAACTCCATAATAAAACGGCTAAGTCACGTACATATGTACGAGATCGAGGCTAGTCCTTAGACATGCTTTGAGATGATGATGAACCGTCAAGCCCGGAGAGGCACCTTTTTGTTTTCTTACTTTTTGGACTTTTGGTTGTACGAACTCTTATTTGTTAAATTATTTTGATCCTCATTAATGCGATGAATAAAACAGGTCATGGTTATTGTCCCGACCGGAGAGACTGGGCAATAACCGCAAGGTGCGAATCCCTTTGTTGGAGAGCGACAAGATGGACTCGTACATGGATTAAGCCCTCGATTGGAGAGTCGAGGCCGGAGAAAGGAAGTCGATATGGAATTGACCACTTTAAGTTATTGGCCGGAGAGTCAGGGACCGGAGTGCAAGAAGTGAGTCGCTTCGTCGAAGAGCGACATGATCGACTCGCTTACCGCTGTTCCCCCTTTTGCCAGAGAGCGACTGGATGAGGTCCGGCGAGAGCCTGAAAATGCTATGATCGGCCTAGGAAGGCTAGGACATCACTCAGTGTTCAGGGACACTGAACTGAGGCACATGAATTAACGCCGCTTTGTCGAAGAGCGACAAGATCGGCTTACTTGTCATTATTCCTCCTTCATCAAAGAGTGACATGATGGTGTCCAGCAAGAGCCCGGAGAGGCTATGGTTGGTCCAGTAGGATCATGACATCGTTATATGCCCCGAAAGGGATGGAGTGCAGGGGTGAGTTGCTTCGTCAGAGAGTGACATGATCGGCTTACTCGTCGTTAAGTTTGGATTGAGCTTAGTAAGGGTCCAGAGAGGCCATCAATCGGTCTGGAGAGACCATGAACTCGGATAACAACCCAAAGAGATCGTGGACTGGCTTATCGACTTCCAGGATTTCAAACGGTTATGGATTTGGATAATGGCCGGAGAGGTCGCGAACTTGGATATTGACCCGGAGAGGTCACGGACTTGGATATTATCCCGAAGAGGCCACGGGTTTGGCTAATGATCCAAAGAGATCCAGGACTTAGGATGATGATCCGAAAAGATCAAGGCTTTGGACTTGGCAAACGATCCGGCGAGGTCATGAATTTGGTTGACGACTTTGGATGGATGTGGATTCGGCTTAGGATTTGGAATTGGCTATCGACTCAAAATAGTCGTGGATTTCATTAACGGATTCCCAGGCACACGGAACAGCTCACGGCAATTTGTCTTGGTAATGGATCAGATTCTAGATTAGATACTTTAGCTATCGATGGTTTCTAGACTTTGGACTTGTGGCAATTCAAAGCACGCCTTCCTACTGCAAGGCATGTTTTGGGGGCTAAATGTTATAATGCCTTTTGGCCAGGTAGTATACCAATGGATTTGGCCAAACGAATTTCATGATCATCAAGGCAGAAAGCCCGAAGAGATGATTATTAGGCTCGGAGATCGAGTATAAACAAGGCTATGGACGATGGTTGAGTGGATTCGGACGGATGACATCCTAGAATTAGCTAAGTATGGAATTGACACTTCCCCTAGGCAATGGATCAGATCAGAATATGTAATGTTCTGCCTTCTCGATCCCCAGATGTCGACACAGATACATCCACGATATTCGTAAGCTAAGCACCCAAGTGCCGGGAAGACAGAAAGTTAGGGTAAAATAAAATAAAATAGAAATGGAACAAGAAAGAACACAATATCAGAATCTCACATGTAGAACGATAATATGTAATATACCAAAAGTGTAGTACAAATAGTTACTCCAACATATATGAATATCAGAGTTACAAAAGCGACTAAGTACTACTATCAGCCTGGACAGTTATAACTATCTGTCCTCACAATGCTGAATACATTCATAATAGTGAACGGAATTGAAAATAGGTAGGATAGATAGATAGGTGGAAGCATCCAACTTGTCCCCATAAGCTTGAAAAAAACATCCAACCCTAAAACCTGCTTAACTCAACCTACTCGAAAGAGTACATGATGAGTTTTGGGAAAGGAAAACATCATATCTTAGACATAAGTCTAGTATGAGAAACTCATAAATGCGTTTAAACATATAACCGTACTTTCAAGATCATCCGAATCACCGGATTGGTTTCCCCTCGAAAGAACAAACTCAATTGATATTTACATTAAGTGATATTATAGATAACGTCTAAGTTGTGTAATATAAATATAGGTCATAGCTGAAATGGTTACATTGATTACATTTAACAAAATACTTAGGTATACAAAAAAAACAGCCAAGAGACGTTCGTAAATGGATTTTTCAGTTGGAGGGTCCTCAGTATCTCGGAGCAAGCCTCCTGGAAAGGGTCAGAAAGTACCTTTCGAGCGCTGTACATCTCTAGTTAAAATTTACCAAATAAGGAAGTCATAGCTAGTTCACGCAGAGAACGTGTCCCGAATACGATCAACTCCCGCTAGCAAAATCGATGAGCATACTCTAGATAATAGAGTTGATCAGTACCCTTTGAGGTTAGCTAAAACCGATTGGCTATGGGCCTACTATGTTTTTAGCTATTTCCGATGTCAAGGTCACGTCCGGCATATTCACATGAGGTTTCAACAAAACTCTATCACATAATGAATCCCACATGGATACCATCATCTCAACAGATTTTAGAACCACACATGGTTTACATCATTCACTTCTAAATCATAGAACCCGTATAATAGATTTGGAGTGGTATGCGGCAAGTAGAACACTTACCGACCCCGGACTCTCCAAAACCAATCGATGAATTTCCAGTTAACTCATTTTCGGTTCTTTTAGAAGTAATTGAAAGCTAGAGGCATTTCATACCAATACTCCTCCTCGTGGGTTCTTATTGGTATAAATCCATGAACCATTTCATATACTTCCTAACTTAAGTTTGGTCAAGATCGGTAGTCGACTAATTGACTATCGAGTCTTGAACGCTTGCTTATGGGAATCAAGGTTCACACACTTTACACGTTTCCGAACTTTTTCTTAACTATTCCTTGACCTAGAAGGATGCCGATATGTTAGAGATCTATTGCTCCATCCCTACCTAACCATTAGTCTCGACTCTCACAAATAGAGAAGCTTACTGTTTCGGCTTTTAGTGTTAAGCATATTAATACTAACATCCCACAAACAATCAAACTAAGGTCATTACATAATTGTTACTTATCATTCAAGTATAATCAAGTCACATAGATGACTTTTAATCCCTTTTTATTTAATTTACTTTATTAATTAAAAACTCTTCTTTAAAATATTCCTTTATTGGATTTATAAAATACATAGTTTCAAATTTATAACTCTATAAAATACTTATTTATATGTTAAAACACTTTTAAAACTATTTAAAATATTGGTTAATTATTTTTATAGAATGTTATGTAAGAATAGGGAATTTTGAAATAGAAAAACAAGTTTTGTTTTAAAAGCCATTAAGTTTAGAATTTCATAATTAGTTGTTAAAAATATATTTAAATTTGAAACTAATTTTAAAACACTCTATTATAAGTTAGAAAACAATCCTACAAAGATTTGAGAAAAATACTTAATTTAAATATCATTCTTTTACACAATTTATAGTTTCAAACAGCAAAGATAGCATTTCTGCAAATGCTACCAAAATAATTCGCAACAGCTCTAAAGTGTGTCAGAAGAAAAGACAGCATTTCAGAAGTGCTATCAAAAGTCCCGAGCTGTCGTTTAATGTGAATTTGCTACAATTTGGGCCTAGATTTCGATGTCTTAACAGATGATTTTTGATCCATTCTTTTTACGGTTATTACTATACTTTGGGTACTTGAAAACCATAAAGAAAAATCCCAAAAAATATCTTTTAATTATTTTAGATAATTTTTCGAAAATAGGGTATTTTATCGAACTTCACTTATAACGACTATTTCGCTATAACTTTATGCACTTCGTTCAACTAGCTATAAAATGATTTAAGCTTCAAATCATTCCCAATAAGAATAATATATTATTTACTTGATTAATTGCTAAAGAAACCCATAAAAAAGTTTCCACAAAAATGCGCGTTAGTTTCAAAAACCGGTTATTTTAAAAGAGTCACTATAACGACCTTTTTACTTCAATCTTTCTCAACTTTGATTTAATTTTGCTATAACTTTTCAAAACATATTCTTTACTTTTTAAAACACTTAGAGAAGTGTAGAAAATAACCAAACAAGTTATTATCAAGGTATGTCATTAAATCACCATTTTCATAAGTTATTGTTTAAGGGATTCAAAGTGCGTTTATAGCGACTACCGCTATACGAACAATTCCGTTTCAATTTAATATCCAATGTTTAGTGTCAATCACATTTATACACAAATATGATTCCATATTCAATCCATACTACTACTAAACATGTTTCAACATACAAACAAGTTAACATGTCTATTTTAGGCATTTGAATGCATTTAATTTAAACTACTCATTTTAATAGTTTTAAAAGGCAATACTTTAGCAAATCACATACTTCTCAAAAAATATTTTCATGTTCATAACTTTGATTAGTTAGTGTTTGATATTACTAACATATATCAAGTAATATCATCAAGCAAAATTTAACACATATAATATCATATATGTCTTGCTTTTGTGAATTTTATTAATGAGTGAGATATCGCACCTTTTCTTGAATCAACTTCCTACCAACATTCAAATAAACCCTACTACACTTCCTCCCTATAACACAAAAGACTAGAATCAAGCAAGACAAGAGAGAATGGAGCTATAAAAGTGCAAAATCAATGCACTAAAGGCCTATATTCCTCACAGCCTTGGTGGATATTAAGAGAATGGCTTTACTTCTTTGGGTTTTGAGGTGATCGAGTGTTTTTATATGGTATATTAGGATGATGTTAAGAGTATGGAAGAGTTTGGGGGTGGTTTGATAAAGTTGCTTAAAGATAGAGTGGGCTTGAGAGGGAAAAGAAGTGAAATGGAATGAATATTTTCAAGTGAACTTGTAAACTCTTAAGTGAACTAAGGGTGCTTATTTATAGACTTTAGAAAGTGGCTAAATGATCTCTCTTACCCTCAAATGGGCTGCCAAAACGAGATGGACAAGCATGCTGTTTTAACACCATACTTCCCTTAAACCACTCATTTTAAATCTCCTTGAATCAAGGGTCCACTTGTTCTTCTTCTAGAAGCCTTTTTGCTAATTAATTACCATTAGTTTTAAGTGTATTTAAGTACTTATAAAATGATTCCCTACTAGTGCACAATTATTCTAACAACTTAAATTGAACCAAATATTGTTTTTTCACAAAAAGCTTTTTCGATCATATTTTCAGTATTTTATCAAAAATATATTTTTGTGAACACATTTCAAAAATAAGTTTTTCTAACTTTAGTTATTAATTAAAACGTTTTTAATAAGGTTATAAAATCATATTTAATCATATTAAATCTTGGATTCAAATATTTAAATGATTCAAATGTTTAAATACGAAGTGTTTGAAATTCTGGGTCGTTACATTCTCCCCCCAGGATATTTCATCCTCGAAATCCAGACAAGAATAACACAAAAAGAATAGAAGAACGATGTATATATAGGCTCAACTATATATAACAAAGATACATACTAAGTGACTCTACCACAAGCGGTGAGTACACGGTAAAAGATAAGATACAACAGTATCTACTGTCTAAGAAACAACTCTAGACAAGAGGCTCTAATGCTCTCTTCTGTCTCCCAAATGTAATCTCGAACATCTTCACTCCACTACACCTTGACCAGTTGCACAACCTTATTCCTCAACTTCTTCGTATCATGATCCACAATACGAATTGGCTGTCTTACAATGGTCAAGTTGGGCTCAACCTCCAAATCCTCCTACTACAATGGCTTGATAATCAAAATAGGATCATGTACATACTTCCGTAGATGAGATACATGAAAAACATTATGTACACTCAATAACTTAGTCGGTAATTCAACTCGATAAGCCAAAGTTCCTATCTTCTCCAAAATCGGAAAACGTCCAATAAATTGCGGCGCTAACTTTCCTCCCTAACCAAATCGAATCACGCCTCTCATCGGAGAAACTTTGATAAACACAAAGTTCCCAACTGAGAACTCCGAATCTCGATGCCTCACGTCAGCGTAGCTCTTCTACCTACTCTGAGCTACCTTTAAGTGCTTTCTAATCTCTGCTACCTTATAAATAGCCTCACGGATCATTTCTGGTCCAAGCACTAAGCGATCTCCCGGTTCTACTCAACATGAAGGTGGCTTACACGGCCTTCCATATAATTCCTCAAAAGGTGCTATCTCAATACTCGTCTGAAAACTATTGTTATAAAAAAACTCCACAAGCGGCAAGTGATCCTCCCAAGATCCTCCAAAGTCAAGAACACGTGCTCTAAGCAAATCCTCCAAAACCCGATTCACCCTCTCAATCTGACCATCCGTCTGAGGATGATAAGCAGTACTCAAACTAAGCTCCATTCCAAGAGTATCATGCAAACCCTTCCAAAATTGACTTGTGAAGATTGGATCTCTATCACTCACAATACTATAAGGAATGCCATGAAGCCTAACCACCTCTCTAACATAAAGCTGAGCTAAACTAGACACCGTCCTCGTTGCCTTAACTGGTAAGAAGTGTGCACTTTTGGTTAATCTATCAAAAATAACCCAGATGCCTTCATTACCTCTCCTCGACCTAGGCAAACCATCAATAAAGTCCATAGAAATCTACTCCCACTTCCACTTCGGAACCTCCAATGGATGAAGCAAACCGGCCATCTTTTGATGACTACCCTTCACCTACCGGCAGTTAGCACACCTGCTCACAAAGATAGAAACATCTCTCTTCATACCTTCCCACTAGAAAGCACGTTTCATATCTTGATACATCTTAGTGACTCCTAGATGTATCATTCCACAAGCATCAGTGTAAACAGTTAGACCTTCACTTCCGTCTAAAATAGTAAGAATGGGGGTGCTAGTCAACTTCTCCTTTAACTCTTTAAATGCAACCTTGCATTTTTCTGTCCAAACAAATTTGACATCTTTCTTTGTCAAAGTTGTAAGTGGTGAAGCAATCTTGGAGAAATCCTGAATGAACCTCCGACAATGATCAGCCAACCCAAGAAGCTTTGAATCTCTATTGCGTTTTTAGGTCTCTTCCAATCTTGAACAGTAATAACCTTCATAGGATCAACAGGAATACCATCCTCGAAAACAACATGCCCCAAAAACCTAACCTGCGATCGCCAGAAATGACATTTTGAGAACTAAGCCTTATGAACATGTTCCCTTAATGTCTCCAGTACAATTCTCAAATGCCAGGAATGCTCCTCCTTGGTCTTTGAATAAACTAAAATATCATCGATGAAAACAAGCATGAATTTGTTTAAGACATCGCGAAAGACACGATTCATCAAGTCAACAAAATAAGCTGGAGCATTGGTTGGACCGAATGGCATAACCAACCATTCACATAATCGATCACAACGAAAAGCTATTAAGGGCACACTTTCTTCTGCTACCCTCAACCGATGAAAACCTGTAGCAAGGTCAAGCGAAGAGAATACTCGAGCTCCATGGAGTTGATCAAATAAGTCATCGTTTGGGCAAAGTATATTTATTTCGAATAGTCCGCTTATTAAGCTCGCGGTAATCAACACAGAGCCTTAAGGAACCGTCCGCCTTAGTGGAAAATACGATGGGAGCTCCCTAACTCGAACGGGTAGGTCTGATAAATCTTTCCGCGACAAGCCACTAATCTTATTGGCTATCTCCAACTTCTCCTTCGGACATAACTTACGAACAAGCAATACAATAGGCTTAGCATCAGGAACTAAATCAATACGAAACTCGATTCCATGATGAGGAGGTAAACCAAAAACATCCTCGACGACATCAGAGAATTCCCAAACAACCAGAATGGATTCTAAGTCCTTATCTGACACATCGAGAGAATACATAAAACTACTCACAAGCGAAATGGGCTCTCCACAAGACACCTTTTGAACTCTCCCTTTATAATTTAAAGATATAGTTCTCTTATCACAATTTAAGATAACACGATATCGAGATAAACAATCGATGCCAAGCAAAACATCAAAACCAAGAAATTCAAGGAAAACATATCACATGGAAGAAGTTTATCATAATAAGAAATTGGAACTTCTTCACATAACATGTTAAGATTGGCCGAGCCACCTATGGGGTTCGACACACAAACTGAATTTAGAACCATAACTAGTTTAAGAACAAGTCTATCAATAAGGTTACTAGAGATAAAGCCATGAGAAGAACCAGTACCAAATAAGACATGAATAGGAATGCCAGAAATAGATAGGATGCCTTCCAGAACCTGCTTCCGCTTAGCTGTCGAAGTGGAAGGTGTATCCAATATATCAAAGACCCTAGACTGCTCCCTTTTCTTGAGCAATGGACAATACTTGACAATATGGCCCGGATGATGACAATTGTAGCAACTTTGCGGTGCAAACTGCGGTGCCTTCTTCTCTAGTGCCTTCACTACATGCCCTCCCTTACCGGATGGACATTTATTGGCATAATATCCCTTTTGACGATAGTTGTGGCAAGTAATGTGTGAACTATCCTACGCTTGAAATTTACGCTTCTTATCCCCAATTGAACTAGTCGCAATAGGTTTAGGTGTCAAACTCTCGAACCTCAAACCCATATTCACCAAATCAACAAATGAACTCTTGATATGATTAGTCATATACCTCTTAAACTCGGGACGCATACCAGCTATAAACGTTTCATTCTTCTTCAAAGGTGCGTTGATCATTCATGGCCCAAAAATGAGATAATTCGTTAAGCTTGTTCTCATACTCCACCACAGTCATAGTGCCTTGCTTTAAATCCAAGAAATTTCTTAACAACAAGGTTTTTCCCACCTCCAGTATAAACTTCCTTTCGAAATGCTCCTTAGACTGAGCCCAAGAGAAGTCATTTTCAGGAACATCCATAGTAATAGAACACCAACCCATGGCAGCATCAGAAAGATGACGAGAAGCCAAATGATGCTTCACATCATCACCCAACTTCAAGTCTCCAAATATCCTCTCACACAACCTCAACCAAGTCTGAACTCCCACAATCGATTCAGTTCCACTGAACCTCTGACCACTAAGCCTCTCAAAATCCCTACAGAGTGAAGCAAAGTACATCGGAGGTTGAACTTGCACTATTTCTTCAACCACATTCTCTACAGGTTCAGCTATGGGAGCAACATTCCATGGAACTCGAGCCGTGCCATTAGTGATGGTACTAGCTTTACCACTACGACCTCTACCACCTCTAGTAGTTGCAACACAAGTACTCATAATTTGCTACCTGAATTTAGCAAAACATCTTTAGAATACTTTAAGATAGAGTTATATCAAAGAAAGAACGAATTACTAAGAATTGATACTAAGAAAGGACTAATTCAAAGAAGGATTTGATTTTCAATAAAAAGGGCTTATTAGGAAGAGGATGTTTTTTAGGAAAACATTTTGAAAATCTACTTTTTTTTAAAATAACAAATTCACCCTCATATGTATAATACTCTCGCCTCATTCTAGGGCATCACTTACCCTATCTTTAATGAGCCATACCCAACCAAAGCCAAGGTATTTGCTCAACCTTGGGCTTTGATACCAAAATTTAACATTCTACCTTCTCGATTCCCAAATGTCGACACGGATACATCAACGGTATTCGTGCACCGAGCACCCAAGTGCTGGGAAGACAGAAAGTTAGGGTAAAATAAAAGAAAATAGAAATGGAACAAGAAAGAACACAATATCAGAATCTCACATGCGGAACGATAATATATAATATACTAAAAGTGTAGCACAAAGAGTTACTCCAACATATATGAATATCATATTTATAAAAGCGACCAAGTACTACTATCAGTCTGGACAGTTACAACTACATGTACTCACAATGCTAAATACATACATAATAGTGAACGGAAATTTAGCTTGTCTCCATAAGCTTGAAAAAAACATCCTACCCTGAAACCTGCTTAACTCAACTTACTCGAAAGAGTAGACGGGGAGTTTTGGGAAAGGAAAACACCACGTGTCAGACATAAGTCTGGTATAAGAAACTCAGAAATGCGTAGAAACATATAACCATACTTCCAAGACCATCTGAATCATCGAATTGGTGTCCCCTTGAAAGAACAAACTCAATTGATATTTACATTAGGTGATAATATATATAATGTCTAAGGTGTGTAATGTAAATATAGGTCATAGCTGAATGGATACATTGATTACATTTAAAAACATACTTAGGTATACAAATAAAAAGTGCTAAGGGACGTTTGTATAAATGGATTTTTCCATTGGAGGGTCCTCAGTACCTCGAGGCAAGTCTCCTGGCATGGGTCAGAAAGTTCCTTTCGAGCATCGTATATCTCTAGATAAAATATACCAAATATGGAAGTCACAGCTGGTTCACTCAGAGAACGTGTCCCAAATATGATCAACTCCCGCTAGCAAAATCGATGAGCATACTCTAAACAATAGAGTTGATCAGTACTCTCTGAGGTTAGCTAAACCCATTGGCTAAGGCCCTACTCTGTTTTTAGCCATTTCCGATGTCGAGATCACGTTCGGCATCTTTACACGAGTTTTACACAAAACTCGATCACATAATGAATCCCACATGGATTCCATCATCTCAACAGATTTCGAAACCACACATGGTTTACATCATTCACTTCCAAATCATAGACCCTGTATAATAGTTTTGGAGTGGTATTCGGTAAGTAGAACACTTACCAACCCCGGACTCTATAAAACCAATCGATGAATTTTCGGTTAACTCATTTTCGGTTAACTCATTTTCGGTTCTTTTAGAAGTAATCGAAAGCTAGAGGCATTTCGTACCAATACTCCTCCCCACGAGTTCTTTGGTATAAATCCGCGAAGCATTTCGTATACTTCCTAAGTTAAGTTTGGTCAAGATCGGTAGTCGACTAATCGACTATCGAGTCTTGAACGTTTGCTTATGGGAATCAAGGTTCGCACAATTTAGACGTTTCCGAACTTTTAGCTTAACTATTCCTCGGCCTAGAAGGATGCCGATAGGTTAGAACTCTATTGCTCCATCCTTACCTAAACATCAGTCTTGATTCTCACAAATAGAGAAGCTTACTCTTTCGACTTTTAGTGTTAAGCATATTAATACTAACATCCCACAAACAATCAAACTAAGGTCATTACATAGTTGTTACTTATCACTCAAGTATAATCAAGTCACATAAATGACTTTTAATCCCTTTTTATTTAATTTACTTTATTAATTAAAAACTCTTCTTTAAAAACTTCCATTATTGGATTTATAAAATACTTAATTTCATATTTATAACTTATAGAAATATCTTTAAAATACTTATTTATAAGTTGAAACACTTTTAAAACTATTTGAAATATATGTTAATTATTTTTATAGAATGTTATGTAAGAATAGGGAATTTTGAAATAGAAAAACAAGTTTTGTTTTAAAAGCTATTAAATTTAGAAATTCATAATTAGTTGTTAAAAATATATTTAAACATGAAACTAATTTTAAAACACTCTATTATAAGTTAGAAAACAATCCTAAAAAGATTAGAGAAAAATACTTAATTTAAATATCATTTTTTTACACAATTTATAGTTTCAAACAGTAAAGATAGCATTTCTGAAAATGCTACCAAAATAATTCGCAATAACTCAGTGTTCCAGAAGCAAAGACATCACTTCGGAAGTGCTATCATAAGTCCTGGGCTGTCGTTTAATGTGAATTTGCTACAATTTTGCACCTAGATTTCGATGTCTTAACAAATGGTTTTTAATCCATTCTTTTTATAGCAGTTACTATATTTTGGGTACTTGAAACCATGAAGAAAAATCCCAAAGAATATCTTTTAATTATTTTAGAGAATTTTTCAAAAATAGGATATTTTATCGAACTTCACTTATAGCGACTATTTCGCTATAACTTTTTACACTTCGTTCAACTATCTATCAAATGATTTAAGCTTCAAACTTTCCCAATAATAATAATATATTATTTACTTGATTAATTGCCAAAGAAACCCTTAAGAAAGTTTCCACAAAAATGCACGTTACTTTCAAAAACAGGTTATTTTAAAAGTGTCACTATAGCGACCTTTTTACTTCAATCTTTCTCAACTTTGATTTACTTTTTCTATAACTTTTCAAAACATATTCTTTACTTTTTAAAACACTTAGAGAAGTGTAGAAAATAACTAAACAAGTTATTATCAAGATATGTTGTTACATCATTATTTTCATAAGTTATAGTTTAAGAGATTCAAAGTGCGTTTATAGAGACTATAGCTATAGAGACAATTCCATTTTCAATTCAATATCCAATGTTTAGTGTTATTCACATTTATACACAAATATTCCATATTCAATCCATATTACTAGTAAACATGTTTCAGCATACAAACAAGGTAACATGTCTATTTTAAGCATTCGAATGCATTTAATTTAAAATACTCATTTTAATAGTTTTAAAAGCAATACTTTAGCAAAAAACATACTTTTCAAAACATATTATCATGGTCATAACTTCAATTAGTTAGTGCCTAGTACTACTAACATATATCAAGAAAAATCATCAAGCAAAACTTAACACATATAACATCATATATGTCATGTTTTTATGAATTTGATTAATGATTGAGATATCTCACCTTTTCTTGAATCATCTTCCTACAAACATTCAAATAAACCCCACTACACTTCCTCCCTACAACCTACAAGACTAGAATCAAGCAAGACAAGAGAGAATGGAGCTAGAAAAGTGCAAAATCAATGCACTTAAGGCCTATATAGCTCACGGCCTTGGTGGGTATTAGGAGAATGGCTTTACTTCTTTGGGTTTTGAGGTGATGGAGTGTTGTTATATGGTACATTAGGATGATGTTAAGAGTTTGGGGGTGGTTTGATAAAGTTGCTTAAAGATAGAGTGGGCTTGAGAGGGAAAAGAAGTGAAATGGAATGAATATTTTCAAGTGAACTTGTGAACTCTTAAGTGAACTAAGGGTGCTTATTTATAGACTTTAGAAAGTGGCTAAATGATCTCTCTTACCCTCAAATGGGCTGCCAAAACGAGATGGACAAGCATGTTGTTTTAACCCCATACTTCCCTTAAACCACTCATTTTAAATCTCCTTGAATCAAGGGTCCACTTGTTCTTCTTCTAGAAGCCTTTTTGCTAATTAATTACCATTAGTTTTAAGTGTATTAAGTACTTATTAATTTGTTCTAATGATACCCTACTGGTGCATAATTATTTTTACAACTTATACTGAATAAAATATTGATTTTTCATAAAAAAAAATTTCGGTCGTATTTTCAGTATTTTATCAAAGAATATATTTTTGTAAACACATTTCAAAAATATGTTTACTAACATTAGTTATTAATGAAAAAGTTTTTATAAGGTTATAAAATCATATTTAATCACATTAAATCTTGGATTCAAATATTTAAATAATTCAGATGTTTAAATACGAAGTGTTTGAATTCTGGGTCATTACAATATACTTTCCCTATGCAAGCGATTAGATTGGGTTAATATGGCTATGGATCGCTCGGATTGGTAGCACAACTCAATAATGATCACTTAATAACTCAACTAACAACACATGAATGCAGGAATTTACTTTGGAAATAGGAAGTACGCAACATGGGGGACCCATAGGTAGGGTCGCATGCCGCCACGTGGCATGGAGGAGGGGTCGTGGCCGACCCCTCTATAGGGGTGCGATCGGCTTGGATTTTGTTGGGTCGATTCGTCTTGGCTTGGAGATTCCAGATCCGAATTTTGAGCGAGATATTTACACGTCTTCTCCTATAAATATATCAGGCTTGGCATTCATTTAGGGGATCTTTTGGCTGGCTATTCTTCATCACTCTTTTCACTTCCTTCATTAATTTTCTAAGGCAAGAACAACTATACTTGCAATCTGACAATATAAATAATAATATTATTGAAGTGGACCTAGACAAGAGTTTGCCAAACTATTATAAAATTCACATGTTCATTTACTTTCCTGCACTAAATGTGTGATCTGTGAACTTATATTATTCTCTGAGTGTTATTGTTATTGGATTGGTGGTGCTTTCACATTACTTGGATGTTGGTGGCCATTTTTTCCACCAACGGGTATTATATATCATGATGGAAAATATAACATCAAATGCTTTATTTCTTTTCATATTTCTATTTTATTCTTTAATTGTATATATATAGTGCTCAAATAATTGAGATTGCCAGTGTTTCTCTTCTAGCAGTCTCCTGTATTCTTGAAATAGTATGAAGAAGTGTAGATAACCAATATTATATAACATATAAAAAATCATTTTGTAAAGTGGCACTAAACTAAATAACATTGAAGTATGCGCTGATTGTAAAAGAAATTTACATGATTTTATACCCAAGTATTTATGAAATTATGATTTAGATAGGCATCTTTCATAATGTTTTATTATATAGGATTATGTAACATAGAATGTATAAACATAGACATATAACTGATGTTTTGATATTATTCAATTCTCAACTACTTTTACACTTACTGAAGTTTATTAGGTTTATTATCAAAAGTTGAGTTTTATGTCAGTTGTAGGTATGTTGGTCTTTTATCATTTCACTAACCGCTTAGTTATCAGTTTGAAGCTAAATTAATGTATTAGTGTTAATGAATTTCTTCATCAATCCCAAAAAGTGTAAGGAAAGAGGAATGTAGTTGCAAGAAGTATCAAATGTCTCTTGTATACCTCAACGAGTGCTGGCAAAAGCGACATTTGGTTGAGAAAGGGCTTGGGTAATTAGGCTGGGCTTGTTCAAGTCCATGATGATGTCATATGCATGATCATGTTGAAATAATGTCAATCTATGTAGAGCAATCTAATGTAAGCACAAATCAAGATTATGAGTGCTTTTGGAATTGAAGCAAGTCATGATTAAAAATCATAAGTGCTTTGGAACTCGAAAACAAGTCATAATTCAAGTCCTCTTTATTCGTATGTCATGTAATTTTTGAATGTACAAGGTTTATGTGCAAATATTAAATCGACACTTAAATCCCGAAATCAATTTAGGGTTATAGAGTTTAAAACGTAAAAGACAAAAAAAGAACGATTCACCCCTTTCTTCATGCCCCTAGGTCCAAATTTATGGGGGTTGAGGGATGCGGCATGGCTGCCATGTGTCTATGCGGCATGCTTTACCTCTGGCATTAACTATATTGATGGGGCATGGCACTATACTTCATCATCCACTTGTACAGTGGTGAACTTTGGCGCTTAGCATCCATCCCGCCTTAATAGCCTTCATTGACCACATTCCATATCAACATTGTATTAAGGATATGTGGCCTCCTTTGAAGGTTGATGAAGTGCATCATTACTATGGCATGACATCAGTGGTGACATTGATAAGTGATGATATTGGCAATGATTGGCATTGATAATAGGCAACACCGATAGCAAACGGCATTGATAACAAGCGGCCTTAGTAACATGTGGCATTGACAATAGGCAGCATTAACAAGAGACGACATTGGCGATGAGCACAATTGATAGGAGATGACATCGATGGTGAAGAGGCATTGATGAAATGCCATATTAATCTGGAGCAACATTTATTCTTCTTGCTACATAGAAGAAGTGCTTTATTGATGGAATGCGGCATTAATGTGATGTGGCATCAATGCTATATCATGTCGTTATATCATCGATGGCTTATGGTATAGAGCTTTCCAATGTTGTCATTCCCTTACTAACATGCGTCATTGTTTTCAATTTCTTTGGCATGATATCACTCATCCAACTTTATAAGCGGTATGCGACATTACTGGCATTCGGTATTGCTGGCTTTGTTCACGACCTACGATGTTTCCTATTATTCTTTATTGATAAGGGGCGGCATCGTATACTTTTGGCATTGTTTATCTTCGTACTTTCGACATTTCTTGTTAATGCAACATCATGTTATGTCGACATGTCGTATACCTCCAGTATTGACAATGATAGTAACATTTACCCTCTAGTATAACGGAACCATTGACCTTTCAAGTCAATACCTTTGGCATTGGCTCTATATCGCATATTGGTCTTCTTTGTAGATTCAATTGTACATTTAAAATTGATCCAATAGTACCTGTATGTCTTCTTTTCTGCCATAAATAGTCAAACCTTCTCCTTCTTCCTCTTTTATCTACAATTGAAAGCTTAAACAAGCAAACTTAAAATTTTCAAACTTACTCACAAATACTAATCTTTCGGTATCAAAGAAAAAATTAAGATACATATCTCCATTTCAATCGATTAAACCAGCGAGTTAATTAGAAATTTCTCATTCGAATAGCTGTTAGGGTTTGATTTGGGGATTTTTGGGTTCGAGTCAGTGCTTATGTTTTGATATTTGATTGGGGTGGCTAATCTTCCCATTTTCGGTTAACTCGATGATTAGCTATGTTCATAGATTGAATTAACAAAGAATTTTTATGTCGTTTAGATGATTTATTGGATTAATTAAACTCGGGCGACATTGGTTTGGAAATCTGGGCATTTCTAGTTTAATGATGAAACGAATAATTTATTAGACCCAAAACCCGATATTTCTCTATTATTTTGACACTGATGCCTTACGACATTATTATGGTGTCCGACATTGATTAAAACATTGCCGTTTAGATTCGATATTGATTTATGGGCTCTTGTATGACATTAATAATCTCACTTCATGTTATCATTTTTCTTTGGCAATTATTTCCAACACTCTTATATAGACATTATACGACATTGTTATTTTACGACATAGTTGTCATAGTAATATTACCGACATATGTCGACATTAGTCATTGACGCTGGTTATTTTTATTATTTCAACATTGACTATGGCTGCGGTATTATATCATAATTTTATAACATAACTAATGTGATATTCGTCATTAATTCATTCGTTCGACGTAGATTTAGTGATGCAACCTAACACTTTGGTTACTCTTATGATTATTCTTACTTTAAGTTTCTTATAAACACCCATTGGCTTACTTTCTTACCACAAGTCTACCATTTATTTGCACACTCTTAATCAACTTAAAAGTTCAAGTTTTTCATAAGTTCGATATTGACTATGCAATGGTCATTGACTTGTTGTAAATATTAAGTGTGACTATAGACTTTCTACATTTTGGTGCCATAATTTAGGCAATCAATTAGTTATTCCCTGTTTTAGAATATAATATCCCATTTTATATCATGAGCATTCTAATTATCACTTTTAAAATTTGGAATAATATCACCTGGTAGATAAATGGAAGGCAAGAACACAGCCCAAAAAGGAATCAAGAAGACCGGCAAGAGTCTAAAATCTTCTCCATCTGCTAAGAAAGAATGTCTTCTTAATCCGTCGTATATTACCACTCAAGAAGAAGTGGATTCCATTCTTAAGCAGTTTAGAATTATAGATATAGAAATTATTCCTACCGATCCTTCCGACAGAATTAACAATCCCCCGGAAGGGTTTTTCGCCTTCACCCCAATATATATATGGAATTCAGGATATATTCCTTTCCCTGACTTTCTCCTGAGATCTTGGAGCATCTAAACATTGCTCCAATACTCCTGAGATCTTGGAAGCATTGAAAGCAGACCTCAAGAAGGTCAATAAGGAGAAAACTGAGAGAAGGAAGTGAAAATGTTAAAAGCGGATCTTGAGAGGGTTAATGAAGAAAAAGCTGGGCTATCTAATAAGAACAAATCCTTAAAGGACAAGTTATAGAGGAAAGCTAGCATCTTGGCCTATTCGAATAGTATCATTAGTGATGCAAAAAAGAAAGTCACCTCTTTCCTCAATGATTGTCTTCCTAAGATTACTGAGAGATGTTATGAAGAAGCCTTGTTTGTGGCATATGCCAATAACATTCAAAAGTGTTCAGACTTAGATTTTACATCCCTTCCAGACCGAAAAGTGCAATTTAAAGTTCAATCTTACACTAAAAAGAGATAAGAAGACTCTTTAGGAAGTATTTCCTATTGAAAAAAAGGTCGACGCCCAAAAGTGGCTAACCTTGATGATCCTCCAACTGATGAAGAAACAGAAACCGATGGAGAAGAATATGACGATGACGATGACGATGACGATGACGATGTTGATTATAATGATGGTGATGGAATTTGTCCTCGAGAACCAAAAGATGGTGGAGATGGATCAGGTGATCCTAACTTGGATTCGTCTTCTCATGATGCGAGCTTTACTGAATTCCCTGATCCTTAGGATACTATATAGAAAGGTACTTCTTCAAAAGACAACACTCCCCCCTGCTGTCAACCAAAGAAGAAAAATCATACTCAAGTTCTGGCTTCACAAGTACAAAGTTACTTATTTTAGATGTTTAAGACTATATGTTTAGCTCTTAATTGATAAGCTTACTATTTTAGTTAAAGAAAAAGGACAAATACTGTTACGAGACTCTTTATGAAAAGAGTGTGATTAGGGAGAATCGACTGAATAGGGAACTCGAAAAGTTAGTTAAAGAATACAATTCCTTGTCTGACAAATACAAACACCTTTCTGGTGATGCCGTGCAGTTATAGTTTTTTAAGGAGAAGTAGGTCGCCCCTCGCTTAAAAAGAGCTCGTCTATACCGAGAAAGGATTGTGAGAGAGAATACCGAGTTAACGACTCTCTTTTGGATGTTAATTGATGATAGAAACACTTTAGTGGAGTTCCTCTATAAAGTCTATTCAAGGGGTCAATGTGTGGGCTTTTCTTAATTAGATGAAAATAGTAGGGGTTTGCTTAGATGCCTTCATAAAAGATACCTAAATGATCATGGAAGCAATCTTCATCCTGGTGCTTGTTGGAACTTACCTAGCATCGCTAGTGTTCCCCTTTCTCCTAATACTCTTCCTTTTGAAAATATTAAGTACAATAAGGGGAGATTTATTTCTGAATTTTAGAAGAGATCAATATTGCATGAACTTGAATAAGTGTATAATTGTAATATGTAATTCATGTAGCTTATAAACTTTATCGCTTTTGTCTCTCTAATTTTCATGTAGTATACAAATTAAGGAACTCTTCAATAGTCCCATTCCTATGGAACTTTTGAGTAAGTTTACCAAGTTAAATTGAGATTTTAAGGAGAAGGTTTTAACCATCAGAACATCTCAATTAGCGAGGCACTGCTTTCTAAGAGATTTACAGGAAGTATACACACAATTCCCTCATTTTTGTTTTGATTTCCTGGGCGATGAAAAAGACAAACTACTTAGTGAAATTCGAACTTATCATGCCAAATTGTCGTGTGATCACACTAGCCCTTCAGTCGAAAAATTGGATCATCATCAATTCCCACCAGTTATTACCCCAGATGGGATTAAAGCTCCTTTTGATTCTACCATAACCTTGTCAGTCGGGTCATTTGAAAAGGCCAAAATTGGTGTTTCAAAGCTTTAAGAGTTATTTAAATGTTCAAAAATGGAATTGTAATGTAATTCAAATTTCCTTATTGTTTGTAAACTTTTCTATTATTAATGGAAGAGCTTATTTTTTCATGTATTAATATCTATTTGACTTGTTCTAAATAGGAAAGCTAGTTAGTGCTTGCATCTGGTCCTACAGATGCTCTTTCTCGATTGAACGTTGTCAAAGATAGATTGATAGTCGATATTGAAAAGAAGTGGTCTTCTCAAGACACTTCAACTTTATAGTTTTCGAAAATCTAGAAGCGCAAGAGTGGCACATAAAATATTATCAAAAAGAGCAACATTTAGAAACTATAAAGAAATGACCTCTAGTTTAGAGGATAAAATTAAAGAGAAGGACAAAGAATTTCAAGAGTTGAAAAAGAAGACGACACGGCCCTAGGATCTGGACCTTCAGTCGATATTGATATAGAAACAACTAAATTACATCAACAAAAAAATGATCTTGAAGTGCATTTAATAAAGAGTCAAGTATCTTGCTAATCTTTGGAACTCATTGCGAGCGGAGGCGATTCTACCCTTCCACTCCTACTCTTAGGAGGATGAAAAGATCTCAATCTTTAGTTAGTCAAGAATTTCCCACTTTATTAAACCCCCTTCGGGTCTACATAACAAAGTGATCTCCCAGTAAGATAGGCAAGGCAAATTCGAATGCATGCAATTCTTTAATAAGAAATGGAATGAAGAAGTTTCTCAATGCCTTAATGATTATGAAAGTCGGGTTGAAAAACTTGAGCATGAAAAGCACACTCTCGAGTAGGAGATCAAAGAATTAAAGTGCACGGTCCCAATCTTAAAGGAGTCAACAAGACTCTTAAACATGCATAGAGGACTCAAATTGACTCAGTTGATGACACAGACACCATTCGAAGGAAAGAGAAGAAACTCAAAGAACTTTTGGATTTGGCCATTCGCCACATTACCAATTCTTCGTCGGTTGCTGAAGATCTAGATAGGATGGCACATAGCCTTGAAATATAGTAGAGAATTACATGTAGATCTTTCAATTGACCTCGTTTTGTAGTTCAATTTATGTACATGTAACTTTTGTAAGCAACATATTAGATAATGAATGAATTTGTATTCAAATAAATATTACGTTGAATGCACCATATGTTCTTTTAAATGTGCTGAATTATTTAAGATGTATATCCTGCTTACCAGTATTTTACCATATAAACCAATAATCTACCTATTAAGAGAACCAGAAACTTCACTGATTGAGTATTCAGCATTTCAGTTGTTATAAGACCATGAATTTTGATCTTAATGTAAGAGTCTATGATGGCCCGGATTTTTGGCCTTCGAAAATCGACATCAATACGTCCACTGTATTACATGCCGAGCAATCGAGTGCCGGAAATACCAGATCGTTAGAGAAAAGAAGAAAGAGGTAGAGGATAAAATAGAAATAACAACACAGAATCTCACAATCGCAGCGGAACAGTATATAATAGATAATAACATGTCTTTATAAAAAAAGAGCTATAAAACATTACTTATACATTACATCATCAGAGTACAACAAATCAATAACTCAATACCGGACAGTTATAATAACTTATCCTCACAAATGCTGAATATACAGCCTACAATACACAGCGGAATATAATCAGGTACGTATGAAACGTCTTCGTCATCCAGCTCGTCTCCTGAACTCCATAGCATCCTATCTTGTATCTGTAATACTCGGTCTGACCCGAGCATTACAATAAAATAACACCCGAGTCAGTCTGGAAAACCAGTGTGAGAAAACACACTCTATTTGAATTTATTAAAGTTATCAAAATCCTTTGAAAAACAAAGGTATCTCGTAAGACCACGCCACACATAAACACGACGGGTTTTTACCTTACGATAACCAAAACATTTTATATCAAAATCATCTGATATTATAATAGTGTCTAAGTACAAATACTTATTCAAATAGCTGAAATTGTTACATTAATTAAATTCCAACATATTAGGCTCTACAACCAAAACCGTAAAGGCACATATGGGAGAATGGATTCCATACGAATGACTAGGCATCGGGGTACCACCTGTTAAAGTACACATCTAGGAAAATGTACCGAGGACCACGCCGGGATCCCATACAACACAAGACCGGACTACCCCTAACTTGGATAGACCGAATATGCCATCACCCCATGTGCTCCCACCCTTTCCGAGTTCTTCCGCGCACCGTAGTAATAATATCCGAGGGTATTTAGAAAGGTGATAAACATACCCTAATTGGGTGCGACCCACTTAGCCTTGCTGCATCTCCCCTGATTTTCAGTCATTTTCGGTTGATGAGTCTAGAGGCTACGATTACCTTCTTAAAGGAATTTATACTTGGAATGCTCATTGTCCTCTAATGACAATGTACTGATAGCATTCATCCATACAAGTCCATCCTGTGTCTGAACGGAACCGAAGGCACTATTCCTACTACATCCATTTTTGGAATCATCCTCAGGATTAGTAGCGATTAGCCCTTGCACTTCAATACTCCACCTTCGACTCCATGCTCTTGTTTTCATTTCGAAAACATAATCGTTGGATCGAAGTGGTTTTCGGATAACTTATCCGATCCCGGTCTCTTCGAAACAACATTCGATAGTTTCGGTAAACTCAACCCCGGTTCTTTAGGAAATAAACAGACGAAAATAAGATCGGAAATCACCTCCTAACCGTTAGTGGATTATTTCCTTATCAACGTCCTAGAAGAACGAAACGAGTTTATACGTATAGTATAGCACCTTCTGATGGTAACTGTACCATATAATTCCCGCGTTTCTCCTAGATATTCCCTAAGTTATATTTTTGGTCCAGATTTGATAGTCGGTTATTTAACCATCAAATAAACAATCATTCAACCAAATATTTCATTTTCCACTGAAAAAACCAAGCCTCATTTAATATAAATTTTAATCACTTAAATCTCTTAATCCAAAATATATACTTATCTTACCGAATTTAGTATATTCACAAACTATCCTTTTCAAAAATATTTGAAAACCCTTTAAAATAATAAGGAAAGTACCACTGCGATATCGACCATGGATTCACAGCTCAATGGTTACGTCTCTATCCCAGAGAAATCCAAAACTTAACTGCAGGCAATCTCTACCTCCGATTTCGCCATGAAAGTATACCATTACTTTCCAAAAACTTTATTTAATAATTTTCTCAAAATAATACTTATAAATTTCTATATAAATTTTCCAAGTTTTATTTAGGCAAATACTCTTTTATAAAAGTTATTATATGAAATAATATTAATATTGAATAATTTATCTTTTAAAATAATAATATTGATTAATTCTTAATAATAATTAACTTAATATCAACTCATTATAAACTAACTTAATTAATAATTAAATATACTTTAAACAATTTAAAACAACTAAATAATTAATTTTCGGAAATATTCTTAAACACTTTTTAAAGTACCTAGTTAATAATTAAAATCCTCCTTTTTTAAACAAACTTAACTTCTCAATAAAATATATTTTTCAATTCCAATACAGCCATTCTAATATTTATAAACCCCTCATGATTTATCACCAATTTGATTTACGTCATAATTTCGTAAATCCCCTTTTCACATTTCTAAAAGTAAATCTATCATTTATTTTTAAGCCGATTTACCCATCTCATTATAAATTCTCTCCGTGAACTTATATCTTTAATTTATCCACTGTTAATCACTTCACTTTATTTATAAACCTTGTTTATAAATCTCATAGTCTCATTTCCCGTTTATAACGGTTTCACAATACTTAATCGAGTATAAATCGATTTCTAAATTGAATTCCATTTTTAAATCAATTTCTTAAATAACCCAACTATGTTCCAAACCCCACTAAATTCCGACTCCACTTCCATTTCATAATTTAAATTCTTATTTAATACCTAGTATAACAATTTTTTTTTTCTTCAAATTTCCTTTTTATTTTCCCAACTATTTAAAATATCGATTTTTAAAATAAATCCTTTTACACTTAAACAAACATCGCTTAAGTTTTATTATTTAAAATCCTTTTATTTACATTATTCCAAAATCTCTATTTTCCATATTCCGAAATTATTAAGTACAAATTTAAAATCAAACTATTTATTTTACCCAAATTCATTTCCTTTAATTAATCCAAATTGCACTATAAATATTATACTTCCAATTTCTTTTTTTTATTTCCTTTCCAAATTCAAAACATTTATTATTGATATTTAAAAATACCAAAGTCTAGGCCAAAACTACCCTAGCCTCAAATAAATTCAAATCACACTATAATCTACCACAGATTATTCAAACAGACCATATATCAATATATACGAAATTTAATTTAACATTTTTGAGGAATCCAGTTGTATCCCTCCAACCTGTTTCCCTGCATCCATAGATGTTAGCACAATATAAAAATACCAATCCCACTTCGAGGGGGATATTGCGGTATATAGGGTCATCCACTATTATGCGGGGCGCATAGGGTCTCATCCGCTAAATATGAGGGAACAATCCATCCAACTACTAACATATATACCACTATATATAATATCACATTCAACTGATAATAATTTATCAATTCAACCAATCAATCAATAAATTTAAATTTTCAACATTTAAATTAAACCAATAATCCAAAAATGAGTGAGATTTACTCACATTGATTTTTAATTTGCTGATCGTTTTCAAATTTTATTCCTTTGCACAGATTCCGAACCCCACACGACTGATTTTTTTATTTTTGAACCTCGTAAGAATAAATTACGTGTTCATTAAAAATTTGAGATTATATAAATTTATTTAATAACTTTATAAAAATTTAACTAATCTAATTACCTTTATTAGCAAAACAACTCCTCCTTTCCAAACTAACTGTGCTTGTAGCTCCCATTCCCGTGCACGTTCGTGCACTGATACACCTCCCAAATTCATGACCAGGGATGCCGCCGCCACCAAAACTCTCTCTTCACTTCGTCATCCAAGTGCACACCATTATTTGGGTGGCCGAACCCTAAAATGAAACGTGACCACCTTCCAGATCGCGACAAAGCACACGTCATGCTCCCATCGGCCGCTGCGATCAACAAAGATTCCAGACCACGCCTGCAAACCCACGCGCATGCCTGCGCTCTTCAACCTCCTCATGCATGACATTGATTAACTGTCGTGCTACTACATCGTGACTCCAGATTCAACACCCTTGACTCGATCCACACTTCAACCCACAATCACGAAATTAGCTCACCCTAGATTCGAGTTCCCCTCTTCGAACACCAGTCCAGTTGCACACAATCACGATGGTCGCAAACCCTCCTCTATGCCGATCGACTCGATCGCGCTCATCTCTCTAGGTCGCCTGCCCGAATACGACTCGCGACCTTGTCGTGATTTTATATTTTTTTTCTGAATGAATTCGAATTTTATTTTTTTATTTTTGTTGTACTCTGATTTAAATAGAGAGGGAAGAACAGTTGTTTGCGTGCTGTGATATAAAAACGAGAAAAGAGGGAAGTGTGCTGTAGAAGGAACGATCATATCATAGGGTATCATGATGGAACGGCTCAGATTGACCTAAAACAATTTAAAATATTATTTGATTTCAAATATCTCATTTAAAGCAGCTTAAAATTTTGAACTCTTATCGAGGCGTGCCGCTAGGAGTTCGTAATGTTATACCCCTATTCCGAATGCAATGGAAAAGGTTTCGAGTCCTAATTCGATCGTATGGAGAAGATAGCTTTTTTTGGACCCAATTATTATATTGAATTTTTGATATAAATTTTTAGCGCGTTTATATCCCGTACAACCAAACGATAACTCCAAACGCTGCGAAATTTGAAATCCGATAATAATACACTATTACGGATCTACTGGAACTAGTTTCATTGAATTCCGAGACTGTACCCCGGATTGCTATTTATATACGTTAATCCAAACAATAAATTTTTAAAATTGAACAAATCACTTTTAAATTCAATTTAAAAAGTTTTATTATCTTCATTCTTATAAACAAAAATTAAACAAGCCTTGAAATTATTTTTATCTTGCTTAGAACTCAAGATTCGGTTATTTTTCCCAATTTTCAATTATTAAATTCAATAATTAAATTATCAAATAAATATTTATATTTGAAATTCAATTTAAATATTAACTTTTAGATATTTGAAATCAATTAAACATTCCAATTTCAAATATCCAAAATTCTGGGTCGTTACATTCCTCCCCCCTTAAAAGAATTTGGTCCCCGAAATTGCCAAAGTAAGAAGAATGGTCCAAAACCCCTTAACTATATCAAAACCAATCGGTTTAAACAACTTTCCAAATCACACAGTTCTACACAACTTCTCAAAATCTATTCATTGAAAACACATTATCACCTTTACTAATTTCCATATTCATCCATAGATTTCAAATAATATTATTTCCTTAATCATTTCAAGTTATAATCCGAAATCACATTTTAGTTATTTTAAATTTTCTAACTCCTTAAATTTTGAAAACTTTCGCCAGCGTCTCCTTTGCGCAACTAGATCCAAACAACTACAAAATGCCTCTATGGGCCCCAATTATCAAAAGAAAACAAAAGCCAAGTGGCTCAATCGCAAAATCATCAATTTCAAACACAATTTAAACATGTACCTTTTTGTCGGGCAATCAAATTTTACTTTTGAAATCGAAGACATCAACTTAGCTTCTTTTGCTTTTAATTACCTGCACCTTACTTACCAATAGTGTCCAACCATACAATTCAAAATAATTTTATTTAGCATTTCAATTTCCATTATTTTTCTCACCAAAACCCGTACGATGTACATATATCATCCGTACGCAAATCAACTCTGATCGCTCACTCGATCACACAATTTCACTCCCGAACTAGTATCGTTCTCACGACTCTCTCGTGCGGACTCAGATCTGGTTCCTTGATTAGAAACCATCATTCTCCTTGCATAGCCATCTACTATGATAGAGAATTCCAAAATCAATCAAAAATCCATATCCGGTGTTCGCCGTCGAAAATCGAGTGAAAAATCCTAACTTGGATCGATATAAATCATCTCGAAATTCTGTGCTCGAATCTGGATCAATCCGTTATGCGAATAAAATAATATACGTACAACTTACGTATTTATTCCAATTGATTCTTATCTATAACAATTTCTTTTTATTCACATTCGTTCATTTATATTCACTTATTCACAATTATCATTCACCTATATACTTAGTATATCCATTCAATACTAATCCCTCTTAAGAATTTCACTATCTAATTTTCTTAAGTCCATTATAATATTATATACAAATGTTGTTAGATTTATTTCCACTTCACCACTTAAGTTTATATCCATTTCTATTCAAATTTAGTTTCAATATTCTAGTTTCACATTTGATTATTATCAATCAATATTCCAAACCATAACCAAATAACTAATCGATTTGATTAGTCCATTTATTCATTTATCCCAAATCTCAATATATTCCATTTCCAATATTTTTTCTTTCCATTTAGCCTACTTAGGCTAAATTATCAAATTCACTTTATACTTAAACTTAAGTTAAGTTTAATCCCATTCCAACATCAAACTTCAAATTTTATAAGTTTTCAAACTTATTTATATTCCACTCACTATCTTCTCCCAATTCACTTCTTTAAATTAGTTTACTTTACTAATTTATTCTATTATCGCACCCACTTTCATTTAACTTTTCTTAAGTTAAATTTTATATTCCGTTTTCAACATTCAATTTTATTCCCTCTATTTAACTTACCCTATGAAAAGATTCATTTCAATTTTTGCTTTCCTGATGTTATAAGTTCAATCTTATTATTTCATATTTCTAATAAACAGGGAAATCAAATCCCAGAGTTTTAAACACTTTTGGTTCTAAGTATTTCAAATCATTTTAGAAATTATATATATATATATATATATATATATGCAAAATTCCTTGGCATATCAAATTATCCTTTTGCATTTCAAACCAAAACCAGTTTTTCCAAAACAACTCCAATTGCAAATCATTAAGATAGCAATTCCTCCCTTGGAAACTCGAAAATGAACACCGATGATGTCGCGATCATCATCGGAATTATTTTCCAGCGATCGAAGTGAGTTCACTGCTTGAAAACCATTTTAAATATTTCAATTCACAAATATTTCCCAAATAACATCACTATTATTTTCCAAAACTTCGAAAATCATTTTCAAATCCAATGGGATTTAAATTCCCAAATTTCCAACTTTTAAATCCTTTATACAAATCATATTTAAATATACTCCGGAATTTCATTTCATTTCAAATCATAAATCACATTTATAACCATCTAGTTATATAATCCCATTTTGATTATATAAAATTATTTCTTAACTTTTGATCAAAATATCAACTTTTATTCAATCACCACAACAACAAATGATAATAGTTTAATATTATCATTTCCTAACAACCAAGCACACCATATATAACTATAATAATTTATGAAAAATTATTTCTTTATATATATAGAAATAATTTGGGTAAAATTATTTCATTTACCCAATTCCAAAACAATACCATGTCGAATTGCTCTGTTCAAGTGTTTAGAGATCCCTATCAATAACGTTAATTACTCGTATTGACCAAAATCCATAAGCCACTCAATAGATCAATCAACACAATATAAAACACTTTTATATTCACTAACAAATACGCGCTCATATCTATTAATACACTCAATACTCATTCTAGGGTGCCTTCGAAAAATAACATCAATACGTTCACTGTATTACATGCCGAGCAATCGAGTGCCGAAAATACCAGATCGTTAGAGAAAAGAAGAAAGAGGTAGAAGAAGAAAATATAAATAACAACACAGAATCTCACAATCGCAGCAGAACAATGTATAATAGATAATAACATGTCTTTATGAGCTATAAAACATTACTTATACATTACATCATCAGAGTACAACAAATCAATAACTCAATATTGGACAGTTATAATAACTTGTCCTCACAAATGCTGAATATACAACCTACAATACACAACAGAATATAATCAGGTACGTATGATACGTCTTCGTCATCTAGCTCGTCTCTTGAGCTCCATAGCATCCTATCCTATATCTGTAATACTCGGTCTGACCCGAGCATTATAATAAACTAATACCCAAGTCAGTCTGGAAAACCAGCGTTAGAAAACACACTCAATTTGAATTTATTAAAGTTATAAAAATCCTTTGAAAAACAAAGGTATCTCGTAAGACCACGCCACACATAAACACGACGGGTTTTTACCTTACGATAACCAAAACATTTTATATCAAAATCATCTGATATTATAATAGTGTCTAAGTACAAATACTTATTCAAATAGCTGAAATTTTTACATTAATTAAATTACAGCATACTAGGCTCTACAACCAAAACCGTAAAGGCACGTATTGGAGAATGGATTCCATACGAATGACTAGGCACTGGGGTACCACCTATCACAGTACACATCTAGAAAAATGTACCGAGGACCACGCCGGGATTCCCTTCAACACAAGACCAGACTACCCCTAACATGGATAGACCGAATATGCTATCAACCCGGGTGTTCCCACTCTTTCCGAGTTCTTTCGCGCACCGTAGTAATAATATCCGAGGGTATCTAGAAAGGTGATAAACATACCCTAATTGGGTACGACCTACTTAGCCTTGCTGCATCTCCCCTGATTTTCAGTCATTTCTGGTTGATGAGGTTAGAGGCTACGATTACCTTCTTAAAGAAATTTATACTTGGAATGCTCATTGTTCTCCAATGACAATGTACTAATAGCATTCATCCATACAAGTCCGTCCTAGGTCTGAACGGAGCTGAAGGCACTATTCCTACTGCATCCATTTTTGGAATCATCCTCAGGATTAGTAGCGATTAGCCCTTGCACTTCAATACTCCATCTTCGACTCCATGCTCTTGTTTTCATTTCGAAAACGTAATCGTTGGATCGAAGAGGTTTTCGGATAACTTATCCGATCTCGGTCTTTTCGAAACAACGTTCGATATTTCTGGTAAACTCAACCCCGGTTCTTTAGAAAATAAACAGACGAAAATAAGATCGGAGATCACCTCCTAACCATCAGTGGACGGATTTCCTTATCATCGTCCTAAAAGAACGAAACGAGTTTATACGTACAGTATAGCACCTTCTGACGGTAACTATACCATATAATTCCCGTGTTTCTCCTAGATATTCCCAAAGTTATATTTTTGGTCCAGATTTGATAGTCGGTTATTTAACCATCAAATAAACAATCATTCAACCAAATATTTCATTTTCCACTGAAAAACACCAAGCCTCATTTAATTTAAATTTTAATCACTTAAATCTCTTAATCCAAAATATATACATATCTTATCGAATTTAGTATACTCATAAACTATCCTTTTCAAAAATATTTGAAAACCCTTTAAAATAATAAGGAAAGTACCACTGCAGTATCGACCATGGATTCACAGCTCAATGGTTACGTATCTATCCCAGAGAAATCCAAAACTTAACTGTAGGAAATCTCTGCCTCCGATTTTGCCATGAAATTATACCATTACTTTCCGAAAGCTTTATTTAATAATTTTCTCAAAATAATACTTATAAATTTCTATATAAATTTTCCAAGTTTTAATTTAGGCAAATACTCTTTTATAAAAGTTATTATATGAAATAATATTAATATTGAATAAGTTATCTTTTAAAATAATAATATTGATTAATTCTTAATAATAATTAACTTAATATCAACTCATTATAAACTAACTTAATTAATAATTAAATATACTTTAAACAATTTAAAACAACTAAATAATTAATTTTCGGAAATATTCTTAAACACTTTTTAAATTACCTAGTTAATAATTAAAAATCCTCCTTTTTTAAACAAACTTAACTTCTCAATAAAATATATTTTTCAATTCCAATACAGCCATTCTAATATTTATAAACCCCTCATGATTTATCACCAATTTGATTTACGTCCTAATTTCGTAAATCCCCTTTTCACATTTCTAAAAGTAAATCTATCATTTATTTTTTAGCCGATTTACCCGTCTCATTATAAATTCTCTCTGTGAACTTATATCTTTAATTTATCCACTGATAATCACTTCACTTTATTTATAAACCTTGTTTATAAATCTCATAGTCTCATTTCCCGTTTATAACGGTTTCACAATACTTAATCGAGTATAAATCGATTTCTAAATTGAATTCCATTTTTAAATCAATTTCTTAAATAACCCAACTATGTTCCAAACCCCACTAAATTCCGACTCCACTTCCATTTCATAATTTAAATTCTTATTTAATACCTAGTATAACAATTTTATATATTTTTTTCAAATTTCCTTTTTATTTTCCCAACTATTTAAAATATCGATTTTTAAAATAAATCCTTTTACACTTAAACAAACATCGCTTAAGTTTTATTATTTAAAATCCTTTTATTTACATTACTCCAAAATCTCTATTTTCCATATTCCGAAATTATTAAGTACAAATTTAAGATCAAACTAATTATTTTACCCAAATTCATTTCCTTTAATTAATCCAAATTGCACTATAAATATTATACTTCCAATTTCTTTTTTTATTTCCTTTCCAAATTTAAAACATTTATTATAGATATTTAAAAATACCAAAGTCTAGGCCAAAACTACCCTAGCATCCAATAAATTCAAATCACACTATAATCTACCATAGATTATTCAAACAGACCATATATCAATATATACGAAATTTAATTCAACATTTTTGAGGAATCCAGTTGGATCCCTCCAACCTGTTTCCCTGCATCCACAGATGTTAGCATAATATAAAAATACCAATCCCACTTCGAGGGGGATATCGCGGTATATAGGGTCATCCGCTATTATGCAGGGCGCATAGGGTCTCATCCGCTAAATATGCGGGAACAATCAATCCAACTACTAACATATATACCACTATATATAATATCACATTCAACTGATAATAATTTATCAATTCAACCAATCAATCAATAAATTTAAATTTTCAACATTTAAATTAAACCAGTAATCCAAAAATGAGTGAGATTTACTCACATTGATTTTTAATTTGCTGATCATTTTCAAATTTTATTCCTTTGCACAGATTCCGAACCCCACACGACTGATTTTTTGATTTTTGAACCTCGTATGAATAAATTACGTGTTCATTAAAAATTCGAGATTATATAAATTTATTTAATAACTTTATAAAAATTTAATTAATCTAATTACCTTTATTAGCAAAACAACTCCTCCTTCCCAAACTAACCGTGCTTGTAGCTCCCATTCTCGTGCACGTTCGTGCACTGATACACCTCCCAAATTCATGACCAGCGATTCTGCCGCCACCAAAACTCTCTCTTCACTTCGTCATCCAAGTGCACACCATTATTTGGGTGGCCGAACCCTAAAATGAAACGTGACCACCTTCCAGATCGCGACAAAGCACACGTCGTGCTCCCATCGGCCGCTGCGATCAACAAAGATTCCAAACCACGCCTGCAAACCCACGCGCGTGCCTGCGCTCTTCAATCTCCTCACGCACGACTTCGATTAACTATCGTGCCACTACATCGCGACTCCAGATTCAGCACCCTTGACTCGATCCACACTTCACCCCACAATCACGAAATTAGCTCACCCTTGATTCGAGCTCCCCTCTTCCAACACCCTTCTAGTCGCACACAATCGCGATGGTCGCGAACCCTCCCCTATGCCGATCGACTCGATCGCGCTCATCTCTCCAGGTCGCCTGCCCGAAAATGATCTGCGACCTTGTCGTGATTTTATATTTTTTTCTGAATGAATTCGATTTTTTATTTTTTATTTTTGCTGTACTCTGATTTAAGTAGAGAGGGAAGAACAGTCGTTTGCGTGCTGTGATATAAAAATGAGAAAAGTGGGAAGTGTGCTGTAGAAGGAACGATCATATCATAGGGTGGCTTGATGGAACGGCTCAGATTGACTTTAAACAATTTAAAATATTATTTGATTTCAAATATCTCATTTAAAGCAGCTTAAAATTTTGAACTCCTATCGAGGCATGCCGTTAGGCGTTCGTAATGTTATACCCCTATTTTGAATGCAATGGAAAAGGTTCGAGTCCTAATTCGATCGTATGGAGAAGATAGTTTTTTTGGACCCAATTATTATATTGAATTTTTGATATAAATTTTCAGTGCGTTTATATCTCATACGACCAAACGATAACTCCAAATGCTACGAAATTTAAAATCCAATAATAATACACTATTACGGATCCAATGGAACTTGTTTCATCGAATTCCAAGACCGTACCCCGGATGGCTATTTATATACGTCAATTTAAACAATATATTTTTAAAATCGAACAAATCACTTTTAAATTCAATTTAAAGAGTTTTATTATCTTCATTCCTATAAACAAAAATTAAATAAGCCTTGAAATTAATTTTATCTAGCTTAGAACTCAAGATTTAGTTATTTTTCCTAATTTTCAATTATTAAATTCAATAATTAAATTATCAAATAAATAGTTATATTTGAAATTCAAGTTAAACATTAACTTTTAAATATTCCAATTTTAAATATCCAAAATTCTGGGTCGTTACAGAGTCTACCTCTCAATCTACTAATGGAGATTCCTGTTATTTTAAGAAAGCTGAGTTCCAATCCGAACTTAAAAGATCGAAAGCCAATTTAGTGAAGCCCCGTTTTTGTCCTTAAAGTAAGATTGTTTACTTTTAGCGTCAGTCATTTTCCTTGTTTTAGGAAATCTTTTGATTGTAGACCAGAAATCTGAGTGGCAATAATGGAATTCTTTTAAATAGAAGGCTAGAAAACCACTTGGTCATAGAAATCAAGAAAATCATCCGGTAATAATGATAGAAGACCAGAAAACCTATCTGGTTATAATAGAGGACCAGAAAATCCATCTTAATAGAGGATTGGAAAACCCATCTAGTAATAGTAAAGGAAGACCAGAAAACTATCTGGCAATTATAATAGAAGTCTAGAAAACCATCTGACAATAATAACTTATGAATAGAAGAAGACCAGAAAATCCATCTGGCAATAACGCTTTCTTTTGCGGAAGCAGCTCATATTTGATTGATTTTCCTCTAGAAGATCGTTAGATTTTTCTTTGGAATGCAAATGGCTCATTTTTGATTGAGTTCTTTTGTCTCTCTTCGGGCTTTGAACATCTTAATCCCTTTTTTTTTTGCCTCTCTTTGGGCTTTGGACGTCTTAGTCCATTTTCTTTGCGCCTCCCTTTGGACTTTGGACGTCTTAGTCCCTTTTCTTTGTCACCATCATAGGTGATGATCTCAACTTGAATCGAACCCTTTATCATCGTCTTAGGTGATGATTTAGGTATGTTGTCTAGTTCATTTGATTAGCTATCATAAGCTAAATCAAAGACTTACCCAACCTCCCTCTAGGATGCACTTTAGTAAGGCCTTAGAGACGGTACTAAAGGCTGATTCGGTGCTTTGGTCAGGTCAATTTAGATGGGAGCAAAGGCTTACTCCGTCCTTCCTCTAGGAGGCACTCCAGCCAGGCCACGTAGGTAGGGACTGAAGGCTTGCAGATGCTTTGGTCAGGCCTTTTCTGATGGGACCAAATGCTTACTCTAACCTTCCTCTAGAAGGTGCTTTGACCAGACCATCTTGATGGGGACAAAGGCTTTTCACCCCTAACCACCATCTTAGGTAGTGCTTTAGGCTTTTCCTTTTATGTTAGGAGAGTCTTACTCCATAACCATATAGAAACACTTATTTTTAATCGAAAAATCATTCTTTATTATTAACTTGTTCAGTATCTTTGTACAAATTCCTTGAGCTTCCCTTGTTCTAAGAGGTTGTTGATTATTCCTTCCAAGTTTTGGCATTGATTGATCTCATGGCCATTATAATGATGATAATGGCAACATAATCCTCCAAGATTTCTTTCATTCTTCGATCGCTTCTTATGTGAATGCCAATAGTTGAGCTTGTCTTTGGTCAAGAGGTAGATATTCTCATAAGAGATAATAAGAAAGTAGTCTTTAGAAAGCCATAATCTTATTAGAATGACCCTCTCGATTGTCGCAACTCTTTTGTTGCTTATGACGGACTCTTCACCTTCAATGACCAACTTTCTTTTTTAGGAGTTTTGTGCTTTATTTATTTTGTAAGATTGATCAAGTACATTCCTCCACTTTTTAGTAAATCGCTCAAAAATCTCTTTCTATTTCCTTTTCAAAGATAGTTCCCTTAGCTTCAAATTGGATTTCTTTTCTCATTTTCATGAAGATGCTATCTCTTTTATATTGCCTTCCTAAGGACAAGATCAGTGTCGACCCCATATGGAATGAATTCAGACTCCACTTTTTCGGCTTATAAGAAGCCACTTGTCTTCTTTTATTTTCCATGACTTGTAACGCCACGAGCCTTAATACTTGCTCCTCCTGAAGCCGAGGATCATCAGTGATTTGGTAGCTTGGTCTAGTGATTTGGGGTTCGGATAACCCTTACTCAGAGATTTTAACATGTTTAGTTGACATGACTAAGCAAAGCTTAGATGATGTGATTAAATGTGTTAAGAATTAAGAGTAGACCGGTTTGGAAGGATTCCTTAAGGGGATATGCTTGGTAGGGATAAATCCTCCAAGCCCTACGTATGCAAGTCAAGGTAGTTCCACTTATGGATTAAATAGAGACGGAGGTTCGAGCTCTTCTTCTAGCGCTAAAATGTTAACGAATTTCTTCATCAACTCCAAAAGGTGCAAGTAGAGAGGAATGTGGTTGTAAGAAGGATCAGATGTCCCTTGTAAACCTCAACGAGTGTTGGCAAAAGCAATACTTGGTTGAGAAAGGGCTTGGATAATTAGGCTTGACTTGTTCAAGTCGATGATTATGTCATAAGCATGATCATGTCGAAGCAATGTCAATCTATTTAGATTAATCTTATGCAAGCAAAAATCAAGATTATGAGTGTTTTTGGAATTCGAAGCAAGTCATAATTAAAAATCACAAGTGCTTTGAAACTCGAAAACAAGTCATAATTCAAGTCCTTTTTATTCGTATGTCATATAATTGTTGAATGTACAAGGTCTTATGTGCAAAAGAACAATCGACACTAAAATCCTAAAATCAATTTAGAGTTACAAAGTTTAAAATGTAAAAGAAAAGAAAAGAATGATTGTCCATTTTTTCACGCCCCTAGGTCCATATTTATAGGGGTTGAGGGATGCAGCATGGCTGCCACGTATCCACGCAGCGTGCTTCATCTCCGGCATTAACCATGTTGATGGCGCGTGAGGCTATACTTCAGCATCCACTTACACAATGGCGAACTTCGGCGCTTAGCATCCATCCCGCCTCTTCATTGACGACGTTCGATATCAATATTGTATTGATGATATGCGGTCCTATTTCAAGGTTTATGAAGTGCGGCATTACTATGGCATAATATAGCAAGTGGTGACATTGATAAGTGACAATATTGGCAATGATCGGCATTGATAACAGGCGGTATCGATAGCAAACGGCATTGATAACAAGCGACATTGATAAATGATATCAATATTGTATTAAGGATATGCCGCTTTCTTTGAAGGTTGATGAAATGCGGCATTACTTTGACACAGCATCAGCAAGTGGTGACATTGATAAGTGGCAATATTGGCAATGATCGGTATTGATAACATACGACATTGATAATAGGGGGTATCGATAGTAAACGGCATTGGTAATAGGTGGCATTGACAATAGGCGGCATTGATGATAAGCGGCATTAATAAGGGACGACATTGGTGATGAGCGGCATTGGTCGGAGACGGCATCGATGGTGAAGCGGCATTGATGAGATGTGCTATTAATCTGGAGCGTCATTGATTCTTCTGGCTACATGGAAGAAGTGCTTTATTGATGGAATGCGGCATTAATGTGATGTGGCATCAATGCTATATCATGTCGTTATAACATTGATGGCTTACGGTATAGAGCTTTGCAATGTTGTCATTCCCTTACTAACATGCGCCATTGTTTCCAATTTCTTTGGCATGATATCACCCATTCAACTTTATAGCGGTATGCGGCATTGATGACATTCGGTATTGTTGGCTTTGTTGATGACCTACGACATTGCCTATTATTCTTTATTGATGAGGGGCGACATTGTATGCTTTCGGCATTGATTTATCTTCATACTATCAACATTGCTTGTTGATGCAACGTCATGGTTATGTCGACATGCCGTATACCTCCAGTATTGATAATGGTAGTAACAATTAGTACAATTGATAAGATAATGGTAATAAAATCAACTTTGTCTTATGATGATTACGTTAGCTTACCGATTTATTTATTTATCTTTGTTTTTCCAATGTATATTTTTCTCAAACAGGTAGTTGAGATTTTCAGCCAAAATGGTGTTAATTACATTTTTCTTGGTGGTGTTTTACTAAGCATTACAACGAAATATATGATGAATTCTATTATTACAGTAAAAGAAAATACTTGGCCTTTTGATTTCTTATGTGAATGAGAACTATCATAGTCAAGGTAGTGATTATCAATTTATTAGTACGCTAATAGTATTTGGTATACAAATAAGAATGGAAAAGAAATGCTAGCAAAGTACTGGTAATGATGTCGTCATGTGCAGTTTTGCTCCTATAAGCTATTTTGTTCATTTGTTTTATACCTACTTTTTTGGTTTTTAGGGTCTATTCACCCAACCTTGTATTTGTCGTGTCTTATATGTTAAGGGATGTCTTCCCTCTATGTCCCCTAGTTCATATTGCAGTTCTTCGTTTGCTCTAGCCATGCATGCTCTTCTAGTTGCCGTTGCTGGTTTTTCATTATATTATCATATATGTAAACAGAATACATGCTTATTTGTTTGACACGGTTATTCTTCATAACTTGAAACCAATATAGTTATCATCTATGAAATTTTACAGTCATGGTATATTACTGTTTCCTAGCCAAATAAGGTTCATTTTTGCATTTTTGTTCACAAACTCTAATTAGATGGCAGAAAGGCTTTTGGAAATGAGAAGATGAGAAACAAATCTTTCATAGCTCCACCTTACGCAGACATCCTTCACAATCCATTTTAACTTTGAGGTCAACGGTTTGCATTGTTTTCCTCTTCTTTGAATGTGTTTGGTTCTCACCATAGCAAAATAGATCAGACAAATACGCTGAAGTTTTTCCTAATCCCATGTTTATCAATCCTTTTCTTTTTGAAAGAGAGTTTTGTTTCAGAAAAGAAGACGAAGGTACGTATTGAGAAGTGTCTGAATTTATAGGGAAAAACGATGACTTGAGAAGATTTAGAGGCTTTGAAAGAGATGCTTTGCTTAACACTAAAACTGAATTTCCCTTATACAGAGGGTATTTCTAAAGAAAATTGCCAGCACTTTTAAGTTTTTGGTAATAAAGTTTATTTTAAAAAACATGAGGACTAAGGAAAGTATTTTTTTTTACCCATTTGTATGTAAATTTAGACCAAGTTTGGACCCGTGGTCCACCCTTTTCCTAAATAGTAAAAAAAGAAAGGAAAAAACCAGTTCAATTCAAATATCATACAAGGCAAGAATTGCGTTAACATTATGTTGTCTATAGCTGGCTTGTTACAAATTTTCAGAACTTTTGTCTGCATTCATCTTTTCTTACACTACACACGCCACTGCAATATAACTGGAGCTTAGCTTTAGATATCTTATCATATGTTTCTGTAAACTTATCGACGGTTTTGTTCTTTAAGTTCTGTCTTATTTCAGTTAGTTCATTAATAATTGTTCATTTCCTTTCTAACGAAAATTCTTATTAGTTGAATATAACTTAATGTGTCATGATGTTGATTCACTTATAGACTCTTCGAGTGACCCATATTTTAATCAAAAATAATTTACATATGACGCGTAGAAAGTATTAGCATCAAATAAAAAATAACATATGCATTTTAACACAATTTTATAAGCAATTTGTTTCTTAGTCATGATTGTTTGCCATAGTAGGAAAACTTAATGATTTGGTTGCAATAAATCTGATGAAAAAAGCAGCGAAGAATTGTTGGAGGTAGGTAGAGAAATAACACTTAAATAGAATGTTCAAAAGCAGTTTGTGTGTTGTTTTTAGAAGAAGCAAGAAACCAAAAGAGGAAGCTTATTATCTATAAGATTTGGTTGTGCTTTATTTAATTATATGAAATCAAGACGAGTTTGGTTCCTGTTCACATTTTAGACATAGTGAAATCTTCAGGCCAATTCCGTGTTCATTTTTAATTTGTAAATAACTTACAACTAAATCATATAATGGTGAATATGAAAATTATTTTAGTGTTATTATTTTTATGTATATGTATGTACCAACTTCGCTTCATTTCAACTAGATGTAGAAATTTCTCTTACAAGATTTGCATAATATAACCCCCCATGATCAAAGGGAAGGGGAACTCAATCCAATATTCACATATAGTTTTCTTATGGCTATTACCATTTCTCGACAAAGAGGAAAGGAAAAGTTTCATAACAAACAAAAACCAAAACCTTATAGTATGGTATATAATTATCATTATTCTTAGTTTAGTTAAACTATGCTAGTCACAAAGCACCTCCCAAACAAGTTCAGGATCAAAAGAAGGCAACGCAGCCAGATAACACTCCTTATCCACACCGTCCATCAAACCCTCCTCCAAAACCGATGAACATGATAATTTTGCTACTTCAGAAGCAACCACTTTCCTTTTATTTCCAGCAATCTTCTGACAAATCCACTGTACCTTCATTACAACAAAATACCTCTTTTACAATAGGCAATGTCCGTTGTAATAGCGGTTTCGCAACGGGCCTAGACCCGTTGTATTATGCGATGTTGTAATAGAGTAGATGAATTTTACAATGGTTCTTGCCCGTTGCAATAGGGTTCTTTTGCAATGGTTTTGGCCCGTTGCAAAAAGTTCTTTTACAACTGTTTTTGCCTGTTGTAATTAATCATTTTACAACTGTTTTGCCCGCTGCAAAAGAGTCTTTTGCAACTGTATTTATCTGTTGTTAAAAAAATTCAAATGAGAAAAAAAACTACTACTATGCATGTGTAAATTAATTGAAACAAAATTATTATACTAATGACAACCATATTTATTCATATTTACTAAAAATAGCAAATGAAATTCATATTTCAAAATAACAAAAAGATTTATCTATCCACATCATTCATAAGGTTTTACATAGTTACAAAACATAGAATATAAACCTAAACTAACATTACTACTAACTACAGTCTTTGTTGCTATAGGCAAAGCTATCGAAATCAATAACCATAATTGCAATTGATTTGGCTAGCCTCTTGAACGAAGCATCTTTAAAAGACCTAGATGAACCCTGTTGCATACAAGTGAACATATTTTATTTAGAGAGCATATGCAGGCATAAACACTATGAACGGTGTATACAAGGATATTAAGACAATAAAATTAGAGGTGCCAAATCACGGTTCGAACTTCTAACATAATAAAAACTATTTATGTAAATTAAATCTGGCAAGCCAAATAGTTTAACATCTTTGGCTACGAGAGCTAACAAAGTGGAAAACTATTATTGCAGCCCATACAACAAAAACAAGAGTATGATAAACAGATGAGTAGATACTATAATATCCAGGGGAGAGCCTCTCATTGTTTAGAGAGGTTTATATCTTCATAATTTATAAAATGACTATTCTTAAAGTTTATTTATAGGTTATTTAAAGAAAAATCTGATAAGTCCTATATTGCACGACAGTTGAGAATATTTCACTAAAAAGGTGTAGTTTGTTCGCTTGATTACACAGTTGGAGTTCAAATTCAAATTATTATTCAGTTTGTGAAATATTTTTCTTCATAATAACAAGTTTACGAATCAGTTATAATTCAATCCACACAGCAATGTACAAATGATGGTATTGTCTAAAGCTTGAAGCATATATACTTGAGTAGTGACAATAAAACTTCAAATTTCTAGTTATGAATTGTTACTTATTTGATGGATCTATGACAAAAAAACAAGACTAAAATCCAATTATACAGTTAAACTTACTAAAATGCATCAAATCGGATAAAATAAATAAAAGTGTACCTCTTATGTCTTAACTAAAATTCATATTTTTTCTTCCAACCTGAAAGTCTGAGTGAATTATCTTCCAAGGGAGCCTGTACCAAAAAATAAAATTCTCAGTGATTATATATCATAATATTGCACTATTATGTAGTATATACTCAAATTGAGGTTTACCTTAAATAAGTGATTTGAACTTGTGGAACAATGTTAATTGTAATTTATTGTATCTCCAATATAGTGTGGCTACAAAGACAAAATATAATAAAATTCAAACACAAAGCAAACTTCATGAAAATAAAGCATCATCACAAGTCATCAAACAAAAGGGATGAAAGGAAACTTCATCTCCAATATACTCACTATAGTATTAGTTTTCTGCATCACCTCAAGTCATCAAATAAAGGAAACAATCTCATATCAAGGAAAAGCAACAAACATGAAAGGAAAAAAAGGGATCAAACATTGCAAGCAATTCACCATATCAGATTGAGCCATCGGATCTGAACCCAATGGAAAGAGCTTTGACCATTTAGCAGTGATAGTACAAGCTTCTAGGAACAATAGTCTCATGTATCCATCGTTAATTTTACCAACAAATCTCGTACAAATTTTGACCGAAAGTAGAGCGTTAGTAGATCCAGCCATCGCAACTCTGGATCTTATCACAGTAGCATCTGATTTTGGTATCTTTAAACGAGTGTTTGACAAAGAGGCCATTTGAACAAAGCTTCAGATCGAGTCTTGCAGTAGAAACTTGAACTCCAAATTTACAAACGAAGGCATTAATCTCCCGGTCAGGCCTTTTGAGTCGCGTAGGACTATGGAAACGAGCTCGAGATTTAGTCGGGAAGCAACAATTAGGGATTTGTGGAGCTTGGGATTTAGCAGCGATTAGGGATTTGTGGATACAAGAGGATTTATAGGAATTCATCGTGTCCACCTCCACTTGACTTTAGCTACCTCCAATTTCTGCCGCTGCCCACACGCATAGCCACCGCCAAAAGTGCCTCATCGTACTCCATCACGTCTGAACCCAGGTTCGCGACCCTAGCCAACTGTCTTTTCTTGCATTGCGTGTTCCAATCGTCTGCCGCCGTCACTACTGAGCTTGCGTCCCAAACCCTACCGTCGATCGCCGGCGATAACGCCTCTTTGCATGATTTTTTTTGCGTGAGTCCATTTTTGGGAAAAATTGGGCAAAAATTGAATCCTAGGTGGAGTTTTGATTTGGGTCTTAAGTTTGAAATGAGGGAGGAAGATTCTAGAATGAAGGGTATAGGAAGTTGGCTTGGGCTAGAACCTTAATAGGTTCTGGTTTTAAATTCAATTTGATTTGATTAATTTCATTTGCATTTAAAACCAAATCTAAATTCTTATCATTTATTCATAAATAATTTCTTTTATCCAAATTATATTGATTTACACTTCATTCTACAAATTTTTATTTCAATAGTAGCACAATTTCTTTCAATTCAATTTTTGTTTGTTTTTATTTAATTATTCGTCATAAAGTAAATTTATTTTATTCAAACCATTTCAATTATATAAAAAATATTTACATTTTAAAATATTTATAATTAACTGAAAATCTTATTTGATTCTAATGTATTATTCAAAAAGGATTTATCGGTTTAATTCAATTTATTAAAACAAAATCTTTTATTTGATTAGGGATTCGACAAGGATTAGGTATGACGGTGAATGAAAATTTCACGCGAGTTTAAAATTTTGTCTAGCGCCATGCTCCTTTGATTTAAAATTTTGTTCCAGCGTGCATGTTCCCTTATTTGGTTTTCTAGTTTTTTCATTCACTACTACAAAACAGGCCATTTGCATCGGTTGTTTACCCCCCTTTTGCATCAGTTCAACAACCGATGCATATGCAACCGATGCAACAGGCTTAACACTTTTGCATCAGTTCTGAAACCGATGCAAAAAGGTTCTTTTTGCATCGGTTTTTACTAATAACTGATGCAAAATATCATGGTTGGTTTCTTGGACACAGCCCCCATATTGCATCGGTTGTAATGAAAACCGATGCAACAAAGGAACTTGTTGCATAGGTTATTGTTAAAAACCGATGCAAAGTAATCCCACTATTGCATCGGTTTTTTATAACAACCGATGCAACTAATCCCTCTATTGCATCAACTATTTATACCTGATGCAAAAAAGTCATTCTCAAAAACCATTATTACAGTATTCAAATAGACTATATATATTATTGATTATAACAAACAATTATTGCATGCAATATTACAATCATTCAAAATTAAATTTGATGGAAAATACAAACTGAATAACATAATACCAAAATAAGCATATATCAATTACAACGTTAATAATCTATGCAAAATAAGTGTGGATACATCGAACTGTGCAACCATCAACCAATTCCTTCTCAACCAATTGCCGTCATCATTATTTCTCCTCATCCAACAGCAAATAACAAAACATCATCACCTCTGCATTCTACCCATACCATCATTTCACCACTGCACAGTTTACTGCCGGTCATCCTTACCACTGCTACATTCCCATTTCAAACCATACAATCCACCACTTCACAAACACACTGCCTTTCAACCTGCTTCACCTCGAATCTCTTCCACATTACCAACCTGTTTCACAACAGTTCAAACCACCAACAACATTGCACTCAAACATCTTCATACATATCTCCACATCCCTGTACCTCATAACCACCCTTCACTGCAATCAACATCACTACTACAATCAACATTCACAACAGCAAAAACTTTTGTCTAAAACTGCCAACTATCAAGTATTCCTCCTTCTGCCAACTATCAATAGCATAAAACATAATGGCAACAGCAAAAATTACAGTAAAATAAACATAAGCCCAAAGGCAAACCGTGTAAATGAAGTAAGCAAGCATATTGGAAAAGCAAAGAATGCACAAATGCCAAGCATACCTATTAGGAGACTCAAATCCGAGGAGAAGCGTTTGAATTTAAAGCAACCTCTAGTCAAGTCATTGATGATCCAGCATGGATTAACTTGGCTTCACAAATCGAAACAAAAGGGGTAAAGTGAGTGAATTCCTTAGCAACTCTAGAACTAAGGGAAATTAAAATACTAAGAATTAAATGATGTTGCTAATATGGAACATAAGGAGGATTGACTCCCCTATCAAAAAATATGACGAAGCTAAGCACATATACATACTCAGCCCTATTTTTGTTAGTTTACTCGAATAGAAACCAGAAGAGAATACTATTCATACTTATATTAAAAGTATTAAACCGTAGTGGGCTTATGCTTACCCTAAAGAAATGGATAACAAGAGCAAGCTGATCATACTCTGGGACCTTAGCATATGGTGTAGCGGCATATTCTTCAACAACAATCAAGCTATATCATCGCTATTACAAAATAAAGGAGGATTGAGAATTATTATCACAGTGATATATGGACTGCATACTGATGTACAAAGACAAGAAGGTGGGCATGTATAAAAGATGCATGTAATAATATAAATATTCCATGGATAATCACTTGTGATTTTAATTGTATACCACTTGATATTGGCAGAACCGAGCTTAATGACAACAACAAGAATGCAAATGGTGACTTTTACAAGGCAGTTGCAACCGTAGGCTACAAGAATCACAATATATTGGTAACTATTTTACTTGGAGTGGTGGTAAAAAATCCTAGACGCATAATAGGTAACAAACTAAGGAAATAAACATGATCAAAAATGTTACGGACCATCAATATTGTTAATGCAAGTTGCAAGAAAGAGGAAAAAGAAGACGATTGTAAAATAGTTACAACAGAAGGCATCTACTGCTTCTTCGATATAGACTGCCACCCTCCAGACCATCGAACACACCACTGATACAACCATCATTCACTGCCACCCTCCAAACTGCTGCATAAGTGGACATAGTGGTTAGTATAGATTAGAATGTACAAAACATAAAACATGAAATAGTAATGAAAGAAACAATACAGTAAGGAAAATCCTTGCGGCATTAACGATGAAAATAATTTTGCTGCATTCTAACATTGCTATCCCTACCAGTCTGCAGAAACTGTACACGTAAGTGACTTTCACTTTCCACACCCTGCAAATTTTAATCATTGGTCCCAGGCATTAGACGTAGAAATATACAATTGCAATAATAATGTACAATGAAAAAAAAGGGACTACAAAAACGAAGTACACCATAGCATTATATTAATCTTCCTGAAATGTTTGAAGTTAACTATACACAGTAAATGCGGAAATATAAGCAGTTGATATGAAAATTATACAGCACCTTCATATTTTCACTACAAAGTAGATGCTGAAATATAAGCAGTTTGATATGCAAAATCTACAAATATAAAGGCCATGCACATAACACAGTAATATCACTAGAGCCGTCTAGGTCGTAACATATTATATTAAAAATATGTCATAATGTTCCAATTTTCTGCCTAAGTAAATTTTATATATAGCTGGCAATCCGTTTCGAGAAAACCAAGATTCATACTTAAACCAACAATGACTGCATAGCATTTCTTCTCAACCAAATTGCTGGCAATTATCAATTTTAGCAGGTTAGTATGTTTTGAATAAAATATTAAATGTATTCATACCAACTAGATAATGAATTTAAATTAATACATGATCAAGTCAAAGTAACCACTAACCTGTAACAGTAGATTCAATTGATACATTAAGTGAAGTTTAATTAGTTTAGGATGTACCTTGGTCAATCTGGAATCATGGTCATCAGGTAAGATAAAATCTTCATAAAAAGCTTACATCCAAGAACCCAGCTTGTGTTTCTCTTCTAAATGCTTCATTATTAAATGCATCAATCACGGAGTTATCTTGAGAAACCACTTGATTTTCTTGCAGAGGATTTAACCCAACAACTGGATTACAACTCACAGCATTGCCCTGATCTGTACCAGCTGAAGATATATTAAGAAACGATTGAATAGTCTCGTCTGCATTTGTTGTCATATCACTATTGACTAGCAAACCATCGGCCTCTTCTATATTATATGAAACATTGGCATTAACATTAGCATTTAGATCATATCCAGCAGTAGCTCGATCAACAGTTGTTGGGTTGCTTGTATCATTACCAGCTACGGTTTCAGTTTGCTCTACAGCATCTTTTCTAGGTCTTTTCCATTTCTTCGTGGATGATGTACCATCTTCGTCAAAATATTCTTCTTCTCTATCTCTATGCAAATAAACCCACAGTTTTCTCTCCCCATCAAACGATACACAAGGATCCCGCTCATAATGCAGTCTATCTAAAGCTCCAATAACGATTGGACTAAGTTGCTCATCCATTATGTCTTCAACCACAAACTGTGAATCTCTAACCAACGTACACACATCAGCTCTAGTTCCAACGCCTCCAGGCAATCTAGCAGCTGCATCTCGCACAATGCATAGAATAGTGATATGCGGTGATCTATTGGGTTTGAGTATAAAATGTTCTCGAACTTTAGTGGTGGCCTTACCACCTTTTCTTAACGGAGCAACGATGCATTTTTTCCCATCTGCTGTTGTATATAAAAATGCTCTATCAGGTATAGCGTATCTTATAAGTTCTTCGCACCGGAAGTACTTTTTTAACTTCTTCAGAGCTCGGTTTTATAGTGTTGAGACTCTTTAGTGTTCGTAAATCTCTGAATCTTTCTTTATCGTCCAACTGAGGCAAAAAATTAGTAGGCAGTGGCGGAAGGCTTTCAATCTGTTTAAGTATTTCCTGGCCATGCTTGTACCAATTAGCAAATGAATCCACCAATTTCACTAAAGTTTTATGTGGAAGACCCCATGCCTCAGGAGAAGTTTCTTCTTCATTAAATCGTTTGCTATCGGACATATTCGATGGAGTAGGGCCTACCCAAGCCCAACTTTATTAATTGTATTTATATCATTCTTCACTCTTCAAGAAGGGAAAGTGAAAATTGTCGTACATTTCTGAGCTACTTTTTTGCTCCTATGAATTAAACAATCTTACCAGTAGTTGAAGATGTGTTGTAAACGGTCCAGTCTAGCAAGTAGAGTAGAACTCTAGTATTGTAAGAGACTAAAGGCAAAGAATATTACTCAAGTTCACTCTACATCTCTCACACTAACTCCTCCATATTATATACTGTGAGATTAATCAATCACTTTGACCAATTACTAAAAGGATGTGCCTCTCTACGACACGGTAACACATAGTGTTAACCAAGTTCAAATAAGAAAGAGATAAAGGAAAGGAGTTCTCGTTCAAGTAAGAATAATATGTGTGTTTATTTTGGCAACAATGTTTAATGATAAGTATTTGCATATGAAAACACTCACTGCCTGTATCCCTATTATACCCATTATTCAAGTTGACTTTTCATTTCTGACTGGACAAGGATATGTAGTAAACTCTGTTACTGCAGTACAAAACAAGTAAAAAAAACTACAAATTTTGCCACTTAAACAATCTGACTAAAAATATCCTTCTTTTTTTCAAAAGATGATGATTATAAAAATCAGCTAAACAATGCATCGGTTGGAACCAAGATTAGAAAGAAGACACAAAGGAACTATGTCTGGTCTGCCTCTATCAGCATTCTTTAAGTTCATGTGTGAATAGACTGTAGTTTTTTTATATACATATTTTAAATATTTTTAGTTTGTATTTGCTATATAGTATTTGTATCACCTTAAATTCTGATGCAATTGACTTTTCGGTACTCGTTGACGTAGAAGTGATGCGTTTGCTCAACAAACATCTAAACCTCATGTGTTTGTCGAAAAAGAACTCGTTTCCTTTTTTTGTTGAGTTTAAAACCAGATGCTTGTTAAACAAGCACTTGAAACTTAGGTGTTGTTCAACAGACGTCCAGTAGAATTATCTTTTCTGAACCAATTGAGCTGAATTTGTAATCAATTATAAAATATACCCTATCGTTGGAGAGTAATTTGACATTACATATTACATTTTGTAATAAATGTACTCTTGTTGAAGATGGTCTAAGCACTAACCATCACAAATGAGTTGAATACAAAAGGAACATCTGTATCATAAGAATTTTTATATGTGGGCTTAGGCCTTAAAAAGGATGATGTATCGTATAACGTGAACTTGTCTTTTCGGGGCCGGGTTATATTATCGTGCATGGGTGATTTCAGTTTCAAGGCTGCATCACATTATTTCAGGCCGCAACTAAATAGGTGCTGATTAAAAAATAATATCTTTATACGAGCCCACTCAGACTTAAAATATCTTTGTTCATATGTGTAGGTTCTTGCAGGGCTTGCTATATTTTGTTACCATATCATGCACACGTTCTTCGGCTAGAATATACGAACCGGGCCGCATATATAAAATTACAAGGGAAAAATATAGCTAACAATTACCCGGTTCTACTTTATTAATTGTATTTTGTAGATTAAGAACAGAGTGCTTAATCATATACTCATGTAAGAGAAAATCAAATCATGTACAATTTCATTTTATTATTCGGATAGACAATGCGATATAGCAAATTATTACTCGGTTCTGCTTTACTAATTGCATACTGCACCTGAATCACCTGACCATCATCAAATACAACAATTTATACCAAACCGATACCTTATTCATCTTCTACAACATAACTGCACATTGACATCAGCACTGCCCACCCAACCCCCTTCTATACCAAACTGCCATCAGTTCAAAATCCACAGCTTCATCACCAGACTGATACCTTCAACGCATCATCTTCAAAAAAAACTGTCACCACCACTTCACAACACTTCTTCGATTTCAGCAAACCATTTCAGCAACATAGAAGCATACCCCCTAGTTTGCATCTGCTAAATTGAGAAGGTATATAAACAATCACCTATACTAAAGATATATGGTACATCATAGAAGCATACCCCCTAGTTTGCAGTATTTGAACAAAAAACAAACTTGGCAAAAAAATTGTAAAAATATTACCTTGACACGTCACACTTGAGTAAATACATCATGGATGGAGAGAAGAATTTAAGTGGATGACATAATTCCATAACTCATACTTGTAATACTCCATCATTCTTTATTCAACTACCTAAAATAAAGAAAGTAATGCATATTATCTCTTTAAATATGAACAGACCATAATCGCAGGCAATGAAAATTCACATCTCAGGTAAAGAACAAGCCATGCCAGAATAGAATGAGCAAAATGTATAAATAAAAAACAATATTGAAGAGAATGGAATGAAGACAAAATATAAAATTGCTTAAAATGGGGCAATAATGACATTATATTTAGATTAAAGTGTGTAAAAGTCTCAAAGGACATCTCTCATGAAACTAACATGTGATTACATCAACAGTAAACCGTCTGCTAAATACATTCGTCTGAACTTGATCTATATAATGGTTAATGTTTCTTTATCAAAGCATATGATCATATCCCATTAATTACCAACTAGCTAAAATAATTACACTGACTTGATTTCAAATCGTTCTAGCAAGTGATTTAAGTTTGTAATAAGTTTAGAAAATGATCTGTGTCAGTTATTCTTGGCTGAAAGTGACAAATTTGAAGAAATTTTCCATCCAAGTTTACTTCATTCTATGTAACAAAAACCACATACTGACCTCATTTGCAGTTCCCATTGCTGAGCAGGAGTGAAGTCCTACAAACCATGATAAACGAATTCAAAAGCCAAGACGGCAAAAGCAACTGCCTCCTCCACCTCAACGATCTTCCAGGCGGTCCAAAAGCCTACGAACTCAACGCTAAATTCTGCTATGACATAAAATTCAAAGTAAACACTTACGCTGCGCCTCCGAGCACCTCAAAATGACAGAATCCTGCATAGAAGAGAACCTCATCAAGCAGACCAAAACCTTCCTAACCGAAGTGTTTGAAAACAACTGGAAGGAGTCCTTAAAAATCCTCGAATCATGCCAGCAGTTCCTTCCACACCGAGACAAACTTCATAAGATCCGGAACTGAAAACCAATCTCCGATGCTGTAATTGTTTTTGTTGTTGTTTTTCTTTGCCTTTTTGATTTTGTGTAATGAGAAGCGGTGAAAATAATTTCTAGGGCTCTTTTTTTTTGTTTTGGAGGAGGCGAAATCCTAAAAGAAACTAATGGGAAATAAGTGGCACAGAAATTTGAGATGGCGGGAATTGAAACTATTTGCATCGGATGTTGGTGACAACTGATGCAAATTTGATTTTTTATGACCTATTGCTTTCCACGTACCAATTGCATCGGTTATTAAGATAGAACTGATGCAAATAGTTCTATTTGCATCAGTTTTTACATCAACCGATTCAATTGAGGCGATGCAAATGGCCTGTTTTGTAGTAGTGATTTGCATTTTCCGTAATTTGCATACTTAGTTGATTTGAAAAACAATTGTGAGAAATGAAGGGAAAGCTTAAAGCTAAAACTTTGCAAAAAAGGAAACTAATAAATATTATTAAAAATTATATGTTATCAAGTATATATTATTATTAATACATTATTATTGTAAATTGTTAACTATAATTTATTAATTAATATTACCAACTAATTATAATAAAATCTTAATAAAAAATAGTTATTTATTAAAATAATAATTATTAATCATAAATTATTGGTTAATAATCATAATTATAAATTATCATTTATAAATTATTAATTATTAATTACTAGTTATTAATTATAAATATTAATTATTAATTATAATAATATTTTAAACCGTTGTGAACATATTAAAAAACTTAACGTTAATTTGATCAACCTTGTTTTGTAGTGAATTTTTCCTTACAAAGTGTTATAGGATCAATAATTATTAAATATTACCATTAATTACTAAATATTAATTATTAAAAGATAATTATTAATAATTTAATAGTAAATATATTCAAAAAAATTAAGGAAATTCGTTCTTCTCATATAGTGAACATATCCTTAAATAAAGTTAACATATGATTAATATTAATATTATTAATAATTAATTATTACATATTAATAAATTATTATTATTATTATCGAAGAAAACATTGTAATTATTAATTATTAAAAATTAGCAGCGGATATTTATTACAATGGACATTTTATGACCTATGTAAAATTGACATCTATTACAACGGACATCTTATGAACGTTGTAAAATTGGCATCTATTACAACGGGCATGAAAGGACCGTTGTAATAGCATTCTATTACAACGAGCAGTCATTACCGTTGTAAAAGGACGTTGTATAAGGCATCTATTACAACGGGTCAGAATGGACCGTTGTAATAGCCTTCTATTACAACGGGCATCCATTGTTCGTTGTAAAAAGAGCGTTGTAATAGGGTATTTTTGTTGTAGTGTTTCAAATCTCTAGAATCTCTCACACCCTTCATTTCAGCACTACACCTAATCACGTTTTTAAGGTGTGGGAAGTTGAGCTTGGCATACTCTCCTTGCAGCTTATAAGCTGCCAGGTCATATGCATACATTGATGACTCAACGTTTGTGTAGGTCCCAAGCCATACATAGGTACGGTTCTGAGGCAGTCGTGTTCCTGGTAAGCAATTACGTAATGATCATATGTACAGAAGTTTTCTACTTATGGCACATTCGAATTAAGTAGGACTCATTACTTAAAAGCAGGAACACGACTGCCATAAGTAGAAAAATTCTGGACAACAAGAAGCCTCCACCTCTGAAGTACTGGATAACTCACTTTCTGGCAAAATCAAATTTTTTGAAAACATTAAAAGCAAGGGTTCTACAAAAGAGTTGAATGTAACCGTGAATAATCTAGAAGTCTCCAAACAATTAAATGCCTCCCAGGGGAAGGACTTACTAGATCAAGAAATGGCAGATAATACAGAGGAAAATACAAATCAAACACAGCAAAATGACAGTGACTTGGATACCGTAACCTAATCTTCAAGCTTGTAGGAGATGAATGATCTTGGTAATGATTCAAAGACTGAAGTTTATATGGAGAAAGTGAAATGGATAACCAGTTGTTGTTGGAAGACATTTTGAGTCCTACTTAGTTCGAATATGTATTATACAAAAAGAAATGTAGGAATGTAGTTAGTTAACCCTCACAGATTATATTACATATATGATGACAAGCTGAAGAAGAGAATAGTGCAATAGATAATATAGGACAAATATAATATCTTAATATAATATTTTTGGTTTGAATAGAAAGAGAAAAGGTCAGATGAAGTATGAAAGTAACTCGTAAAAGTGACAATAATATTATTAAATGATATAATACTATATGCCTTTGCATGCATAAAGTTGCAGTAAGCATTTTAATGTTGGTTCAGAAGCAGGGTAGGATTTCATAAGTTGAAGTTCTATATTGACTTTTATGGAATATCATGGACTGTGTTGTTCTATATATTATCACATTCTTAACTCAAAAGTTCTAATGCATACTGCATTCTCATAATTTATGTCACGCACTACATTTTACTAGCATTCTCACTTTTGATAAGTATCTATGTTTATTGAAATTTAATTAACTATTCTTTTCTATATTTTCAGTGGCAAAAGAATGAAGCCTGATAAGTGGAGGTTACTTTAAGAAAAAGTGTGATGAAATAAAGATGGAAGAGGAAGCTATTTGTTAAGTAAGAATGCTTTTAAGGGACATCAACTTCATTTTCCGCCTATCTAGGAGCATCTCCAATCGTTCATATTACGTGCGTAATATTACGAATTCGCACTTCAGTCGTCAATTACAAACGTAATATTAAGGGTAATATTACGTTTTGAATTCAGGATCTGCAATTGGGTTTGGGCGTCTATTTTATGGGCGCCTGACCTCAGACGCCTATAAAATGGGCGCCTGAACTTAAATAAATAAATGCTAAAAAAAGGAAAAAAAAACTGAATATATGTCAGGCGTCCATTAAATAGGCGCTCGACCATTGGGCCTTTCTGTGCAATTACGCACGTAATATTCAGCCTCTTGAATATTACGTGCGTAATCCACTAGAGATGCCCTAATTGAGGTAAATTTCTTCTTTTTAACCCTTCATCACAGAAACTTAATATTAAATTAAACTAGTTGCTATTTTCTTGATTAATATAAGACAGTAAAAAAGAAAGGGAATCCGAAGACCGGAAACACTTGGCCTCTAATCTAATCTCTCAGTATAATATAAGATTCTACGATACAGTAAATCTTAGTTTATTGATATATAACTGATATACTTACGATTTTACTTATCATTAGTTCACTATTTTGCTTAACAAATCACCTGAACCTATACATGCTCATATACAAGTTCAAATTCAATAAGCGTGTGTGTGTATCTGTGTGTGTATGTATGTATATATTGTTATACGTCTAGTATACCAAAACAGAGACTAATCAATAATAAACTCGTCTTACAAGTTTACAAATCAGATTTCCACTACTTTGGAATTCTGTATTAGCTATTTATAACAATAAGTATGTTGTAATTAATTACACCAACAAACTAACAACTATAGTAATAATAACTATAGCGATAAATCAAACGTTATACTATTTAAAGAAATAGTACAACGTAGAAACGAAAATGATATATATATATATATATATATATATATATAAAATCAACTAGAAATCTAACTGGCTGAAGAAGGAAATTTCGTCTGAAGCTTGTCGTAACAATTTCCTTAAGACTTTATTCAAAGTCTCCCAAGATACACCAGACGTAAACTGCTCGAGATCGTGATGTGTATGATCTTCTGTGTGATAGGACTGATTATGATTTTAATAAATGAAGATAAAGAAGAGATAACTCGGTTTTTAAAATTAAGTGAGGAAAGTGATCAGGTTTTCTCCTTATTTATAGTCGAATTTCCAATGGCTACAAGCCGCGTCTGTTCGTTTGCAACGGTTCAAAACTGTTGTTGTTCGTTGTAACGGTCATCTGAAAAAATCGCGTCTCTTCATTATTTTGCAATGGTTACAACCGTTGGAAAATCCATATCTATTTAAACACACTTCTGTTTTAAAATCAGTCCATTTTTTAGGTAGCAAAAATATATGACACAACCCAATCTTACCCGCCCCGCCCCGGTTCGGTCGGACGGGCGGCGGCACGCGCGTGTGTTAGTCCATAGCCATATATGTCCTCTCCCTCGCACAAAATTACATGACCCTAAGGGCCAATATAGGGATTGAGAGTACATTATATAAACAACAAAATGGACTTATTTTTGACGATGTGGGATATATCTCATTCACTATTTTTGAGAGTTCTAACAATCCCCCACATGAATGACGATATATGTCTCCCCCACCCAAAGTGTAATATCACACAGTTCATATGAAAATAATGCTATATCGAGGATAAGTAGATATTTCACTTTGAACTTTCCCTAGTTAAAACTTATCGGATATACTTGGCTAATCGTTGAATTATTTCATCTTGAACCGTCAGCCGTTATTGTATAACCAGACAATAAGCTTTACAAAACATTATTTACCTTCACATCCAATCTCTTGGTTGTGTTCATTTTGGTCCTGAACAATTTTTGGTTCTGCGAGTGTTTATAGAGAATAAAAGCCTTTAATATTTTTATAGAGCCGACCCATCTCACACTAACATAGGTGATCACAACCATTAAGAGTATCCTACATATACCCCACTTGTTATTTTCAAGATATAGTCTTCATTAAAAAACATAGTTTTATCATTTTAATACTTCTGTAGGCATGCATTTATATTGTGCACCATAGGAATGGAGTAGGACTAAGTCCATGCAAATACATTACGTCTTGAGTTATTCAGAACTGGTTTGCCTATTGATCCTAGTCCGTGGGATCTCCATTCGCTAGGATAAGTTTCTGTATAAGATAACTCTTGTTGGTTTAGGCTTTTAAACCCATTCCCCTCGATGTAAAGTTAATTTTCTCTCTTGATAAACCTTTAGTAAATGGTTCCGCTAGGTTATCATTTGTTCGCACATAATCTATGGAAATAGTTTCATTTGAGAGTAACTACCTAACTGTGTTATGGCGTCGACGAATGTGTCGTGACTTTCCATTATACACAAAGTTTTGCGCTTTGCTTAATGCTGCTTGGTTATTACAGTGTATGCATATGGCCGGTACAGGTTTAGGCCAAAACGGAATATCTTATAAAAAGTGACGAAGTCATTCTACTTCTTCGCCTGCTTTATCTAAAGCGATGAACTCTGATTCCATAGTGGATCGAGCTATGCATGTTTGTTTAGTAGATTTCCATGACACTGCTGCCCCGACTAAGGTAAAGACATAACCACTCCTTGATTTTGATTCCTCTGAATCAGCAATCCAGTTTGCATCACTATATCCTTCTAAGACGGCAGGATATTTTCTATAATGTAAGGAATAGTTTGTGGTATTTTTAAATATCCAAGCACTCTTATTAGTGCTTTCCAGTGTTCCTTCCCTGGGTTGCTTGTATACCTGCTTAATCGACTTACTGCATAAGATATATCTGGTCTTGTGCAATTCATGAGATACATGAGACATCCTATTACACGAGAGTATTCCAGTTGCATTACACTCTCATTAGTGTTTTTATGCAGTACTTCCGATGGATTATACGGCGTTCGTACTCCTTTAATTCCAAATTTTTGAAATTTTTCAATCACTTTTTTAACATAATGTGACTGAGATAATTCAATTCCATTAGGTGTTCTTATTATTTTGATTCCCAAAATAACATCTGCAACTCCTAAGTCTTTCATATCGAAATTGTTGATTAACATTTGCTTGGTGGTCTCTATTACCTTAGTATTTGGATCGAAGATTAGCATATCGTCTACGTATAGACAAATCATCACATATGATTGTCCAATTTGTTTGTAATAAACACATTTATCACATTCATTTATACGAAAACCATTTTTCATCATGACACTATCAAATTTTGCGTGCCATTGTTTTGGAGCTTGTTTTAGTCCGTATAATGATTTGACTAATCTACATACTTTGTTTTCATTCCCTTTGGACATAAAACCCTCAGGTTGCTCCATGTAAATATCCTCATCGAGATTTCCATTTAAGAATGTCGTCTTTACATCCATTTGATGAATATGTAGATTATAGATGGATGCAATTGCTATTAACATTCTTATAGAGGTTATTCGTGTTACTGGTGAATTGGTATCGAAGAAGTCTACACCTTCTTTTTGATGATATCCTTTGGTTACCAATCTTGCTTTGTATTTGTCGATGGAGCCATCTGGTTTCATCTTCTTTTTGAAGATCCATTTACAACCAATTGGTTTTATTCCAGGTGGAAGATCAACTATTTCCCAAGTTTTATTACTCAGAATTGGATCAATTTCACTTTGGATTGCTTCTTTCCAACATGAGGATTCAGAAGATGACATTGCTTCCTTGTACGTTTGAGGTTCGTGTTCTAACATATATGTTAAAAATTCCGAACCAAATGTCTTGGAAGTTTTTGCCCTTACGCTTCTTCTTGGTTCAACTTTCTCAGTTTCATGATGAGTTTCATCTTCATGTGATTTACTCAATTCTTCTCTTGTCCTTTTGGGGACATTATTTCCTTCATTTCTTTTGTGTGGAAACACATCTTCAAAGAATGAGGCATCTCTTGATTCCATGATTGTATTTACATGAATATCAGTTATATCAAACTTGAATACCAAAAATCTATAGGCACTACTATTTTGGGCAGGCCCTAAATAGTAACAATCTACCGTTTTTGGTCCAAGTTTGACTTTCTTGGGAGGCAGAACTGGAACTTTTGCCAAGCACCCCCACACTTTGAGGTATTTAAAACTTGGTATGTGTCCTTTCCATAACTCATACGGAATTGTTCTTGTTTTATTGTGAGGAACCTTGTTTAATATGTGATTAGACATATTTAAGGCTTTCCCCCACAAGTTCGTCGGTAGGCCAGAAGTTAAGAGCATCGCATTAATCATATCTTTAAATGTTCTATTCTTTCTCTCGGCTATACCATTTAATTGTGGTGAATATGGTGCTGTTGTTTGATGAATTATACCATTTTCGGCATAGAATTGTTCAAATGGTGATTCATATTTTCCACCTCGATCAGATCTCAATATCTTGATCTTTTTATTTAATTGATTTTCTACCTCAGCTTTGTACTTCATAAACGATGTAATTGCTTCATCCTTGCTATTTAAAAGATATACATAGAAATATCGTGTATAATCGTCAATAAAGGTAATAAAGTACCTTTTCCCACCTCTTGTAGGTAATGATTTGAAATCACATAAATCAGTATGAACCAAACCTAGTGGTTCGGTGCTTCTATCAACTGTATGAAATGGTTTTTTGACCATTTTTGCTTCTATGCATGTCTCACATTTGTAGTTTTTATCTACTTGAAATTTCGGAATTAATCCCAAGTTTGATAGTTTTTTCATTTTTCGAAAATTTATGTGTCATAATCTATCATGGCATAGTAAAATTTCGTGCTCAAGCAAATAAGAAACTTCAATTTTATTAATAGCATAATCAGAATACATAGTATTATTGCCGACAACGGCTACATTTGCCGTAAATAAGCCATCACATAAATATCCCCTTCTTATATACATTCCAGCTTTGGACAGAACCATCTTGTCTGACTCGTAGACCATTTTGAATCCTTTCTTTGATAGCACTGGACCAAAGATGAGATTCTTGCGTATGTCTGGAACGTAGAGCACGCCATTCAACTTGACACTTTTTCCAGAAGTAAACTTGAGGATTACTGTGCCACTGCCTTCGATCATGGAAACTGCAGAATTACCCATGTAGAGTTTTTCTTCCTGATCGAATTTCTGGTATGTAGAAAACATGGATTTGTCAGAGCAAACATGACGAGTAGTGCCTGTGTCCATCCACCATTGGTTAGGGTTCTGAACCAAATTGCATTCAGATATAACTGCTGAAAAATTAGACTCATCTACTTCCATGTTATCCATCATATTTGCCTTTGAGTTGCGTTCCTTCTTATGTCTTCAATCTTTAGCGGCGTGTCCTGCTTTTCCACAAACCCAACACTCGCCATTAAACTTCTTGGTTCGTTTGTTTTCTTTGGGTTTGTTTTCAGGCGCTTTTCTCTTCTGCGGGAATTTCTTCTTCTTGTATTTCTTGAAATGCCCTTTGTTCTTTGACTCTTCTGCCACAAATGCCTCTTCGCTTTGTTTTGTCACTCGTGGTTATCAGCCTCAATTTTTAGTATGACAATAAGATCTTCTAAGAAAATCTCCTTTTCCTTATGTTTCAGATAATTGCGGTAGTCTTTCCAGGATGGTGGTAATTTCCCTGTTATCGCTTCAACAAGGAAGGATTCTCCAATTTTATGTCCTTCTGCTTCAAGTTCATGAATTACGAGTTGGAGTTTTTGCACTTGACTAGTTACGGATTTGGAGTTAACCATTTTGTATTCCATAAACTTATCTACGATGAACTTCTTCAAACTAACATTCTACGTTTTGTATTTATGTGCAAGTGAAGTCCATAAGGATTTTGCTGTCTGGTGTGGCTGATATACTTTATATAGTACTTTATCCAGACAATTCAGAATGTAGTTTCGGCATAGGAAGTCTGAATGCTTCCATGAGTCAATTACGAGAAAAACTGCTGCATCTTTTTCTCTAGTTTGTCCATCTTTAGGCTTTGGTTCATCCTCCTCGATGCACTTCTGCAGCCCTAGCGTGCTGAGATAAAATAGCATTTGATTTTGCCATGTTATGAATTCATCACCATCTCCTTTGAACGGATCAGGCCTGTTGTGAGTTGCAGCCTTTGTTGATAGTTCAACTGTTGCCATCTTTGTTTTAGTGAAAACAGGAAAGTCTTAAGATGTTATACGTCTAGTATACCAAAACAGAGACTAATCAATAATAAACTCGTCTCACAAGTTTACAAATCAGATTTCCACTACTTTGGAATTCTGTATTAGCTATTTATAACAATAAGTATGTTGTAATTAATTACTACAACAAAATAACAACTATATTATTAATAACTATAGCGATAAATCAAACGTTATACTATTTAAAGAAATAGTACAACGTAGAAACGAAAATGATATATATATATATATAAATCAACTAGAAATCTAACCGGTTGAAGAAGAAAATTTCGTCTGAGGCTTGTCGTAATAATTTCCTTAAGACTTTATTCAAAGTCTCCCAAGATACAACAGACGTAAGCTGCTCGAGATCGTGATGTGTATGATCTTCTGTGTGATACGACTAATTATGATTTTAATAATTGAAGATAAAGAAGAGATAACTCGGTTTTAAAATTAAGTGAGGAAAGTGATCAGGTTTCCTCCTTATTTATAGCCGAATTCCCAATGGCTAAACCCGTTGAGAAAAGTAGCATCCCTTCATTTGCAACGCCAAAATGTGTTACTGTTTGCAACAGGCACTTCCTTTCATTTGCAACGCCAAAAACTATTGCTGTTTGCAGCAGCCGCGTCCGTTCATTTGCAACGGTTCAGAATTGTTGTTGTTCGTTGTAATGGTCGTTTGAAAAAATCGCGTCTCTTCATCAGTTTGCAACGGTCACAACCATTGGAAAATCCGTATCTATTTAAACACACTTCTGTTTTAAAATCAGTCCATTTTTTAGGTAGTAAAAATATATGACACAGCCCAATCTTATTGCACCCGCACCTGGCCCGGCCGGTCGGATGGGTGGTGGCGCGCGCGTGTTAGTCCATGACCATATAGGTCCTCACCCTCGCACAAAATTACCTGACCCTAAGGGCCAATATAGGGATTGATAGTACACTATATAAACATGAAAATGGACTTATTTTTGGCGATGTGGGATATATCTCATTCACTATTTTTGAGAATTCTAACATATATGTATGTATGTGTATATGTATATGTATGTGTATGTGTATGTGTATGTGTGTGCATGTATCTGTGTATATGTATGTGTGTGTGTATATGTATGTGTATATGTATATGTATATATGTATGTATATATGTATGTGTATATGTATATATGTATGTATGTGTGTGTCTATATATGTGTGTGTATGTATATGTATATATATGTGTATATATTAGTTGGCTGCTGTTGCAGCTGTATGTCCTTGTGTTGTTGGTCCTCAGTTTGTGAGAGTTGGTTATTGTTTTTTTCCCTCCAATAGAGGTTGAACAATGTGCCAGAATATAGGTGTTTGTTTGAATCATCATTACAATTATAGTTGAACAATGCCGGAAATAAATGAAAAGGTAAAACAGTCTTAGATATATAGGAAATAATATATTGATTATATTGTATTATTTGTATTGGAATATGTGGCGAATATAAATACCAAATACATTATTGGTTTGTACATGTTTTTTCTTAACAATACAGTAGCAATTCATTGTATATGAAAACTGCAAATTGTGAATACAATATACTGCAAATTGTTTTGTTGAGATATAAATTAGCTTTTGTTCTCCACTAACACGATACAGAGCACAACACAGATTACAGTGGTTCTAATTTCTTTTTTTTCCATTGTAGGATATTGGAATTTTGAAGAAGATGAGCTTGGACTTTCCACAACTTATATTTTGCTTTCTTAGTAAGCTCTTTTTGTAAATAGTGTGTTATTATCATGTTTGCTTAGAACATTGTTTACAGAATGTTAATTACTATTGTCTGTTTGGCGCATGGAATGTGTAACTTTGATTATATTTAATATATAATGTGCTAAGGTTATTGGATCACATTTGTTTGTGTTTAAACCGAGTGATGTTTTTGAGTATATATTTTTATGGCAGATAAAAATGCTATATTGATATAAAATTTCAGTAAGAGATGATGTTTTAAAAAACCGCAGAAACTGTACAGTTAAAACGCTGCAAAAAGTAAAACACTGCGATGAGTTGAAAGGCTGCGAAAAGTTGAAAACACCGCAAAAAGTTGAGAATGTTGCGATAAGTTAAACTGAATATATGGTGTTATCAAACTTAAAACACTTCGGAATAATTAACACGGCAATGGGTAAATGCTGCAAAATAATTAACAGACAATGGAGAAAACGCTGCAAAATATTTAACATGATAATGAATAAAACATCGTCAAATCGTTAACGTGAATATTTAACACGACAAGCACTAAACACTACAAAAACTTATATACAACACCATAGAAAATGCTTAAAATATTAACATTCTACCATGTTCCCAAAATGCTATGATATGATAAGGACCTATTACAACTTATCGTTAGCCAGCGCTCTTCAAAACGCTGTGACACGATTTCACAGCCTTTCTAAAACGCTGCAAAATGTCTTTTTTGTTGTATAGATCAATAAAACATATGCTTTATAACTATGAAAAATGAATGCTATATAAACTTTGCATTATATATGTGTAATAATATATGAACTTAGCATTAAATATGTGTAATGATATATTAACTTGGTATTTTTTAACTGTGAACATGAATGCTATTTAGTTCATGTAGTGAAGTTCATCCGATGCTAATTTAATTTAGCATCTATTTGTCTGATGTTAGTTTAATATAGCATTCTATTTTTTACCTGATGCTATATTAATATGTCATTCAGTGTCGTTCGGACTAAATTTTAAAACTTGTTCCTTCATATTATAATAGGTCTCGTATTTTTCTTTTACACTAATTCCCTCTTTTCAAAAATTCCATGGTGATTTGCATAACTTCGAAAGATTGAAGATCTTTTCTTGTATTCTAAAATATTGCGAGAGTGAAAACATAATTTCCACTATCCTTAATCATGTAATATTAATCGTAATAATATCACAAAAAGAACATTGATCGGCGGTATGAATGGCTTGTTAAGCATTTTCTTGACCCCCGAGCTTAGTCCAAATTAGAAAATATCATTACCACTCCATCATCTCATCACCCATTGCTAATTAAATAAGGAATTTCCTTATGCTTTAACAAATATAAAATAGATAATCTTTCTTCTGTTTAGTTTAAATTTTCTCTACAACTTGTTATTCATTTCATCAATCAAATCATTTTTCTATTGAATCACACATATTTTATAAGAATGCATCATCAATAAATAAACATCTTTGCCTTTAGTTCTCTCTATAACTCTTTTTAATTTACATGAGTATATAAGGACCACTAGCTCAATTGGTTTGTGGTGTGGTGATGGACTTTTCTATGAGATTAGAAAATCACAAATTATAATAAATTCTGCAAGTGCACGGACGTGTAGTATGCAGGTCGAACACAGAGAGTTATTAAAAATTCATTGTTTTTAAAAGAAAATCTTGGGCGTGGTAAACGAAATTGAGGTGACTTTTAAAAAAAATCAGTAAAAACTAATATTATATTTGAAAGAAATTCGGAACTAATCGGATCTATATTAAATACAATAGTTAGTCAAAACAATAAAAACAATTAAACAAAAGAACATGGAACATAAAATAAAATAGTAATTGTGTTTTAGCAAATCTAATTGACTAGACAATATAATTAACTATGTAGAAAAATGAGAAATAAACTAAGAGAAGAAGAACATAACTTTATTAAAGTTTGCATAAAAGAAAATAACAATGATCGAGAATAAAAAAACAAAAACTTAGTAGTAGTTAAAATGCCGTCAAACCTAATTGCCAACCATTGTTAACCAACTACTATTACAAGCGAATAAAATAAAAACAAGAAGAAAGACTATTCTAAAAATGGGATATTTCAAAGGTCTTCACTTCAGGATATTTACAGGTGTGAAGAGCCCTATTATTCATGTAGAAGTAATGAATCTAACCCAAATATCATCCAAGTGAAGAGCAATGTATATGGCCATAAAATCAATCCAATGATGTAGAAAATGGCAAGCTTTGATTTTGATTGATTAGGTATATCCATGAGATATTCTCTCCAATAAATACATCCATAATTGGCTCTAATCAAATCCATGAGTATATTTTCCTTCATAAAAATGATATCTCCTCACCAAAAAGGTGGATATGATATCTACTAAAATCCATGTGTATAATATCTTGTCAACGCATGCCATCTATGGGAGAATCATCACTTTTTTGGTTGATGAACTTTTAACAAAAATAATGTGTTATCCGAGCCTCAAACTCTTGACCTCCTGATATATAATTTGAAGCATAACCACCGAACCACTGATGTTTTTGCATAATAAAACTTCAATTTGGTGACTTTCTTTATGATTCTTCAGTCTTTGGTCTCGCCTTAAAAACTTGTAAAACACATACAAAATGCAATGCGCAGTACTGTTTTTAAGGTAAAATATACATAAAGAAAATGCATAAATTGAGGTCAAATATGTGGCTTTAAACATAGGTTCTAGAGGTCATGGTTCAAATCCTCGAGACATTGATTATACATTTCTCTCTGTAACGACCCGTAAATTTTCGATAATTAAATAGTTAATTTAATAAGATTTTGGTAATTTAATATTTAAGAAATAAAAAAAAATTTGTAATTTAATAATGGAATGAATACTGAAATGAAATGTAACAAATGATAATTAAAGCTAATTATTAATAACTTGAATGTAATCCCAATAAATGAAATAATGTAAACGTTATACTTGGTCATAAATTGAATATAAGTAAATAAATGTAAGTGTTGTATAAATTTATGAACTAGTAGATAAATAAATGGTAATTGAATAAAACCAGTATTATGTAAGTAATTGTAACATTGGTTTGTAAGTAGTAAACTTATAAATGTGATTTAAAGTTAATGGTAACAATTAATATACGTCACCTATTTATTTAGCTTGTATATTAATTGGAAACCAATTGCAATAAATATAATTAAGTATTACGTTAATGTAAATTTAGGTAATATTTGGCAATAATGTAAATTTTATTCACAATATGACAATTGGTAGAATAATAAAAATGGAAATCAAGATTTAATCAAATTTTGGAATATAAATTATAATAATTGGATTAATTGCAAATAAATGAAATTAAATATTTAAATATTACGTTAATGGAGATTAAGATGAAATTTCAGAATATTAATGTAATAGATCATGAACCAATGTTAATTTCATCCGTTTGATAATAATGGATTGAATAATAGGATGAAAGGTCAATTAAATGGAATTATTGAAAATTTAATTTATAATTTCTGAATTTAATGAAATTGAAATTAAACACTAGGATTGATGGATTAATCAACTTTAAATTGACATCTAAATTTGTTTAAATTATTGTAAGTGATTAAGAAATCAAAAAATGATAGAAGTTGTAAATTATTAAAATTTAAACGGAAAAAGTGATTTAATTAATTATTAATTTATTTAATTAACGTGAAAATACCATTTTGGCCACCGACTCGGATTTCGACGAAACTAGTTTCATCGGATCCGTAACAGTAAATTATTGTAGGATTTCAAGTTTTATAACGATCGGACTTGTCGTTTGATCGTACGGGCTCGAAACGCCTAGAAATCAACTTAATTGAAATCAATTTGAAATAAGCTGTTTTTAACATAACTTCTTCATATGATGGAATTGGGACTTGAAAACTGTTCCATTGAATTTAAATTTATCGAAAACATCTATTTTGATATATGGGTAGACCCAATTTCGTTCCGGAGACAGAACGGGCTTTTCGGGTCGTTTATAGTTCAACTTTCAAACCGATTCGATCCATTTGTTCCTATTATTGATCTGCCTATATATATCCGATTATAAACCCTAGTAGCCTTTCTATTTCTCATTTCTGTACGTACAGAAATTTTTGTTGCTCCTCTTTCTCAATGGCTGAAAACCCTAAATTTCCCAATTAAATTTCAATACGAAATTCAACTTCAAAATTCAAACTCCTCAATATATATCGAATTATACATCGATTTGAAGCTCTCAACGAGTGCATCTCAGATCTGTAATCCGTTTTCCAATTTGAACCTCTGTCTGTCCAGAAAGTGATGAACTATTCTCGATCGTTCACCTCATCGTGATGAACATTGTCGGATCGTGGAACGGAGGGTAGGGTCGCGTAGAGGGGGATGAGTGGAGCTCATCGGCGTGCCTTGTTCGCGGTTTCAACAGCTAGATCATTACCGTTAATTCATTAGGGTTTGGCATTGCTTGCAGCGGCTGGGGGTTTTCGCATGGATTGACGTGGAAGGCGAAGTCGCCGAGAGTAGAGGGGGTTCAGGCGGGTCGCAGCGAGGCCAGGAGTGGTCACGTACGTGTCAGGCGCGGCATAGCGAGGAGGATTGTGGCGGCTCCGTTCATTTGTGAGCTGTGATAGAACTCCTGTAGGCTTGGGTTAGAGATAGAGTGTGACGCCCCACCTCTATACCCACGCTAACCAAGAACACTACGATGTAGTGCTGTCAATTAGCGCGGAGAATAAGGCTGTGGAGGAGCGACCATCCATGTAACTTCTTTGTGCGAGCATCGATACGTCAGATAGAATAGAATGCATATCTTTTAAGGAGGAAATCCGACATACCGATACAAACACAAAGCTATCACACGGTGGCTATATATAATCTTCGGGAACAAACATAGAAATAATCATAACATAAATCAGTCACAGACATCCATATCACAAAGGCGGAAGAAGATATGAATAAATATATATATCACATGAAAGTGTACATCAGAGTAGTGGTCGGAAAGATCCACGATAATACAAAAGAATAGCATCACGTGCTATACAAAAGAATAAGTACACAACATAGAGTCTATATCTCAAAGGTGTACATCCAAAAACTACTAATCTAGGTAGTTAGCCAAAAGTCAGAATAATCCTGAAGAGAAGTCAAGCAGAAGCACCTGTAACATCTCGGTCTGACCCGAGTATTATTTATAAGAAAATAATAAACGGATCAGTCTAACTATAAATATCAGATGATATGGTATACAGTAAAAGGCATGACATGAACATGTAATAACCATAGCGACATACTACTATAAGTATGTAAATGATAATCAACAAAAGATTAATCAATATCACAAGAATCTTCTCAAAGATAAAATAGGGTATCATACCCTAAACTTGTATTCATAACAAGTCAATAACACATGAATTCACCAATGCACCAAAAACTGATATCATATCAATGAAAATCATGAAAATTGGTGAAGCACAAAATTCCAGAAATCATCATCAGAAATCCAGAAAACACATAAAGGGGGGGAGGCCTAACACATGAATGGGAGCATGAAAACTCACCTACGCGTAAACACATGACGAGAAGTTATCTCATGGAAGCTATCCATTAAATTTTCACACAGGAATGGCCCGAAGACCGTAGGAAATGTGATGGCGAAACATCACATAATCGGGGTATAGTCTCCCACGTAGACAAAGAGACATCGCTCAATCGCTAGTCTAAATCACAAAAATGATCGTCATGATCATAAGGAAGTGTCAATCACACCAAGCTAGTAAATATATGAGTTTAGCTTCATGTCCCATAACCACTTGCTTAACTTAAATATTTACGAACAAGCTGTAAATCTTCACTAGGAAATTGTCACAAAAAGGGTTCAATCGAACAAGTCCAAGAGCTAACCGACGAAGTGAACGCAAGCGTTTCATACCACTCGTTTTACTAAGTCGTTTAAGTCGATTTCTCATTCGAGTGAAGTAAAGGCTTGTATATACTAGTAGATTGAAAATCGGTTTGAGAAAACGAACTTTTGATACTTAAAATAGTGTTGAAATCGCTTTGATGAAAGAGTTTTGATATTTACTATTAGTATTGAAACCTTCATATATCTTTAAAGTGACAAGTCATAAAACGATGGTAGAACAAATCAATTCACGTTCGAAGACGTGAGTAAAGTCCAAAGAAGTCAATCCCAAAACCATCAAAGTAGAAATTCTGATAAACGTTTTTCAGAAGAGATTGCCTACGCAGAGTAATACGGGGTTCGACCTGCCCGGTCAGGTCGCGGGGGTCCAGGGGGCAGCGCCCACGGCGGGGTGCGGGGCAGCGCCCCGTCACGGTACGACCTAGTGAAGGCAAGCGGTCCAGCGACCTAAGGAAAAATAGGTCATACGACCTAAGGAATTCGCGAACTCAAAAGACCAAGTGTAAGGTCGGCGACGACCTAACTTGAACGACTTAACTGGGGGATAAGTCGGAGACGACCTACGACTTAAGGTTTAACTCGCGAACGACTTAACTTGGCCTGGGGATTATAGGTCGGCAACGACCTAAGACATAAGGTTTAACTCGCGAACGACTTAACATCTTGCCTGGGAATTATAGGTCGGCAACGACCTAAGACTTAAGGTTTAACTCGCGAACGACTTAACTTTTTTGCCTGGGAATTATAGGTCGGCAACGACCTAAGACTTAACAAAATTCGAGCGACTTAACTTTGCCTGGAGATTATAGGTCGGCAACGACCTAACGTTTTGCCTGGGGATTTTAGGTCGGCAACGACCTAAGATTTTGCCTGGGATTTATAGGTCGGCAGCGACCTAAGTTTTTTGCCTGGGATTTATAGGTCGGCGACGACCTAAGACTTAACTCGCAGGTGACCTAAGACTTAACTCGCAGGTGACCTAAGACTTAACTCGCAGGCGACCTACGACCTATGGATGGACGACCTAACTCCGAACGAGCTAAAAATGGCCAGAACAACCTAGTAGCAGTTTTTTCACAAAAATCACTAAAATTTGGAATTTTTTCGCCAATCCAATCCAAACCAAATGCAACAAACATGCTAAAGTGATTAGGAATCATTCCCAACAGTCCAATGACGATTATAGGCAAGATGTGAGATCAAAAATCTCACCTTTTCCACGAAATTGATGAAGATGAAGATTGAAAGCAAGGAGAAGCAATCCAAAGCTTGAATCCACAATCTTCTACTTGAATTTGATGTTGAATCTCGGATTTGCAATAGAATTTGAGTTGGGAGTTTTAATTTCTCTTTCCCTCCACCATTTTTGAAGAAGCTTGAAGTATTTGATGAAGTGATGAAGAGAAGAGGGGGTTGGGCTGAGTTAAGAAGGTGCAGTCCAAACCAAAGTCTCAAGCGGGAAAAGTGACGAAAATTTCACTATCTCCAAACATATCGAAGTTTACACTCAAAAAGATCGCAAACGTCATTTTGAACTCAATGGGGGTGGTCTCGAGTCCTAATTTGACCGTATGCAAAAAGTAGCTTTTCGGACTAACATCCGACTAACGATAAAATATTTAAATATAAAATCGATAGATATGCGGGTTGTTACATAGAGAGTGGTGATGTGTCAAACGGTAATTGGTTATTTATTTTATCTTGTTTAAAATTTAAATTTCTAATTCGAACGTTCTAACTTACATAACTTTTGCGTACGAGGTCCGTTTCACGCGCGGTTTATTCCGTTGGGATCGTATTGAAACTCTGGACATTTAGTTTGGATGAATTCTGACACCGTTCAAATTTTGGGCTTAAATTTAATTTAAATTCGATTTAAATTCAAAGGTGAGTGTTTTAACCCACTCACAACTTCTAAAATTTCTTATGTTAGTTAAATTAATTTATGATGTGATTAGAAATTTATTTATGACCATTTGGTATATTTCAAATCATCATCTCAGTTAATTTGAATTTATTTGAATTAAATCATTATTTAATTTATTATTGAATATAAATTGATAGTTAAATACATGTTATTGATTATCAGTTTTATATTGATATTTATTGATTGATGTGGATGATGTTTGAAATGGATGTTGATTGTTGATATTGGATGAATGGATGTTGTATTTTATATCGTTATAAACTGCAAGTTCACTATGGGTTGAAATGATACATACCCGAATGATCAATAGATTAAGGAAAAATCGTTATGGGTTGAAATGATAGACTCGAGCGATTTTATGGATCTTATTATTAATTCGAGATTGCGATTTGAAATGATATATAACCGTAAAATTTTAAATTGCGGATTGAAATGATAAATATCCGTATCACTTGACCCTTGGGTAGAGAATTATATACGGACACCGGATTGGTTAAATTAAATGATTTTAAAATCCTAAATTTTCGAATTTAATTAAATGATATTTTGAAATAAAATTTGATTTATATGAATTGAATTATTATTGAAAAATCAAGTTTTGTGTTGAAATGTGAATTAAATTTTGAAATTTTGAAAGTTTTGTGTTTGAAAATAACTTTGAAATATTTTGAAATTGGAGTAATCCGAATTGATATTTGAACATGGATTGAAACGATATGAAATTCAATAGTTTATTGAAATGTTAAATTGAAAAGTTTGGAATTTGGTTTGTTGACTTGGAAATTGAAATGGTCCAAAAGTGTTGAAATGAAATGAATAGTTTAATTTGATATTAATTCCAAATTCATGTTTAATATAAACTGTTTTAAAAATATATTATTTCAAAATTTCTAATTATTAAGATTTTCAAAGTATTAAACTATTTTAACCTGTATTAATTATATTAAATCATTTTAACCTATTTTTAACCATTTAATTTATTTAAACTGATTAACCTGTTTTAACTTATTTTGAATCTAATTAATCTATTTTAAAGCTATTTAATCTATTTTAAATCTATATTAACTATTTAAAACTATTTAAAACTATTTTCTTCTAAATTCCAAACTAAGTAAAATGGATGGGTTTATATTCAAATTCTCGATTTTTTTAAGTGAATATGGTTAATGATGTTATAGCCTAAGTTGGGATTTAAATAACATATTTGGTTTAATATGATATTTTGAAATGAAAGTTTAACCTATTTTGGAAATATGACTTTTGAAAGGAAATATAATTTCGAACTATGATTTCAATGTGGTATAATTTCGGAAGTAAGTAATGATTTCGAAAATGATATGATTTGAATTGAATATGATATTTTGATATCAATTATGAAATGATTTTGGAAATGTAAAAGAACCATCCGGTGTGTAATAAGCGATTGGTTGTTAAAGAGACCGGGATCAGATATTGTCATACTCTCTGCCAATACCGAAAACCACTTTGACAACTGTGTACGCGGTGGAGATTCCAGAATGAAGTAGGATGGTTGGCGACGATCCTATATGAGGTATATACGTGGACCTGACTCCCATGAGTTAGCTTAAGGTGGCTAAAACAGGAGCAATTGACGGGCTAAGTAAGGTTATTCCTCCGATCGGGCACATTCCTTCGATACTATATTCTGACTTTGCGATTGATTTGGTGGCCACCCTCGATTTTTGATTTGGGAGTGTGTTCCGAGGTGGGCGGTAGTAGCTGTTATGCATTACCACCAGTCCGGAAGTGTAATTGGTATATCTACCCTGGCATTGCCTAGTTGTGCCGTGTCACCTACCCTAGCATGCCTTTTACGAGTTTGTTTTATGTCGTACCTATGGGGTATCCTCTGGCGGCCCCAGTTTACTGGGAGTTACGGTACTGTATAGACTATTGGCATTATAAAATGTGTTAAGGGGGAAATGGGTAACGCCTTAACGCTATTTTAATAGTTTATCTTACTGTAGACATATTATAATAGCGTATTGTACTACATAGTAGATAGTTTAACGGATCCTTAAGAGATGTGAATCCCGAACATCTCTTAAGTTACGGCACTCACGTTAGACACTGGATAGGAGATGTCAAAGCCCGTAAACATCTCTGACGCTATCACACGCATATTTACCGTTGATTTAACTTACATAAGATCTTTTAGTTCTGACTCGAGTGTTTTGTCTTTTCAATTCGCTCGGGTCAGCCTGAGCATTTCAAGATTTGAAGAATTGTTTCTGGAGGACGAAGACGAAGATTGTGTTATTATTTATTATATTATTCCACTGTATCATACTGTTCCACTGCATTGTCATTATTTATCTCTGATATGTGTAACTCTGATTCTATGTTGTATAAGTATAATCAATGTTTTGTAAACAGCTTCATGAACTGTTATTTTGATTATTATATTTTGTCATTCCGCTGCGAGATTCTGTATTTGCTTTTATTTCTTTCTCTTTTTCTTATTTACCCCATAACAATCTGCTCTTTTGAATGGTTTGAGTTTGACATGTGTCTGCTTAAAACGTCCAAAAAGGCAGGTCGTTACACTCTCCCTCTAAGGTTCTATTTCCATATCTCCCTTTTTACTACAGTAATTTTTCTGTTTATAGAATGCGGAAAACACATGGATCAATGAAATAATTCTTTGAATTTTGCATTGGTCTTCAGATTTTGCTATGTGTTATCAGTCCAAATCATTCCTGAGATGTGTGTTGCAAATTACTGGAATTAAAGGCGGGATAGAACAACTTTTGGTAGGATTATATTTTGTCAATGACGGATGATAAAATTTCAAAATAATTATCTTGGGATTGGCATTATTCCTATTTATGAATGACATTTGTCTTTACACTTTCAATCTGTATGGTTGAGAAGTTTTTGTGGTAGTTGTGCACACGTTCATAAATCACTCCCTAGTGAGTGGTTGATGCAATACCCCTAATTTTATTGCACATTATTCTGGATATTTAATTACAAAATAATTAAATAAATAATGTGAAAGAATATAAATGTATAAATATAATTTGAATTTCAAAATTTAAATGGAGAATTGGCTTATAGGAAAAAAGGGCCTTAATCATATATGAGAGAAATAAGGAGATAAAATACATATATTTTATTTCCATATAGCACACTCTCCCCCTTTTATATATTTTCTGCCACATTAGCATAACATAACAAAAGAAAAGAAACCACAAAAAGTATGTTAAACATTCTCAAAAAAGAAGAAGAAAAGGAATGAAGTTTAAAGGAAGAAACATAAGTTATTATCTTTAAACAAAATCAAATAATGTGAATAATATATCCATCTCTATGTTATTTGATTATGAGTGTATTGATCCAGATTTTAGTTGCATTCATCATGCATTTAGTTGTGATAATCATTTTTATGGTTAAATGATTATGAATTATGGATTTATGGAATTTCCTAAGGGATTTTTTATTTAAAAACAATGTTTTGATTTCTAAATGCTTTGAATTTTATGGTGTTTGGAATAATATTTTGGAGTGAATATTTAATTTTATAAATTTTTGAATTACTACGGAATTAATATTAATTTTAGAAGAAAATTGATTTCTTTAGAATTTAATTATTTAAAAATATAATAAATAATTATTTGTTTTTGAAATTTTCATATAGTGTACAGAGGAAAATTTTGATTTTTGAGAGTTTTTGTGGATTTTTCCCAAGTAACATCAATTTAATATATATTATTTTGTGAAGAGGGCTTTAATTGGAAAGGATAACTAATGGCATAATTATTAGAAAATTAATATTATGGGAAAAAAGAGAAATTTTCTCTCTTTGTTTTGTTACTAATTTCTGATTTTTTTTATTAACGAGAACCAGACAAAGGAATTGGTTTGGAAAAAGTTATTACTTTCAAAACGAAATAAATCGGTTTCGTAGATATTTACAGAAATCCCCATTATCAACTTGCAATGACTATAAGTTCTCAACTTGCGATGGTTATTGATTTTTCAACTTATGATATCTGGTATTTTTATCAATATGCGATAGCCGCCGTTTTTCAACTTGCGATGACTATAAGTTTTCAACCTTCGATGGCTATTGATTTTATCAACCTGTGATGGCTATTGATTTTAACAATGTGCAATGGCTATTGATTTTTCATCTTGCAATGGCTTGTAGTTTTGTCAATACGCAATAGCCACTGGTTTTCAATGTAATAACCCGCTTTTCCGTACCCCTTGAATAGACACTAATCTCCATCTATTTACTCAAGGTGAACGAAAAACCGAACCATTAGGGTTTTAAAAGAAGAGGTAGAAGAAGAAGATAGAAGAAAAGAGAAAGAAGAAACAAAAGAACAACATCAGAACAGAAACAAAATCAGAATCTCACATATCGCAGCGGAACAATATACAATAGATAATTACTAGTCTTTTAAAACAAAGAACTATATCAGTTTATACATACATCAATCATCAGAGTCAATATACAACAATGGACAGTTATATAACTTGTCCTCATACAGAATACACAGCGGAATAAATATATCAGATACAAATACTACGTCTCGCCATCCAGCTTGCTTCCAAAGCTCCAGAATATCCAGAATATCCTGATAACATAACTCTAGGCTGCCCGTGTGGAAAATTTGTGGGCACCCAGAGTTTAGAAGGGAAACAATAAACTCCGAGTCAGTCATGGTGACTGGTGTGAGATCGTAAAACAGTTATTCTTTAAAATAAACAACAGGATAATTTTAAAGTCAATTCGAAATGCTTTTGGAAAATGAAACTACCATAAGACCTCCCACCACACACACAATGCAAACGCAGAATTGGAGGAGATTTCTTCTTATGATAGTCAAAGATGCTTACTACGTAAAATCAAATCATTTTTGATATTATTATTATTAGTGCATAGTGTAGAAAACATTTCGAAAGTATAATATTAATCTTAGCCAACATACGACCAGTATCGTATGCCTACTATAGCTACTATGTTCAATAGCAGGTTACCGCCACATTCCATAGCAGGTAATACAACCAAAACCGTACCAGGTTCGTATTGTTTCTTTGGACTTTCCAACAAATGGTCAGGCTAAGGAACTTCCTTTCCTCCTGCCGATTGGGATCGCCTCTGGCTGGATGTCCCGAGAGACAAACTGCTCTCTGCCAAACAAGGCCGGGTTACCCCTGTAACAGGTAACTCACGAATATGTCATCACCCGGTCCTTTGGGACCTTTATCCGAGCGCTCGATATCCAACATCACACATCATAAAGAAAGTGTATCCACATGAGTAAGTATCTGGGCTCCATACCATGATACCACCCCTTTCCAGAAGGAAATGACATACCCTAAAGGGCGCGACCCTCATAACCTTGCCGCAACATTCCTGTTTCGACCATTTCCGGGGTGTGAGGCTCGACGAAGTCTCGTCCACAAAGCTACGCTTTCTCAAAAAGCCCTGCTTCGGGTCAAACAAAATGATCAACCTATGATCACAAAGATATAAGATCAAACAAATGATCATATCGCAAATGATCAAACACTGATCATTTCATAGCAACACTCAGTATGCCACGTTACCAAATTGGGATATATCGCTGATGAATTTCAACTACATAACCTCTGAGCTCGTACGTCTCAGAGAAGGGTGTTAAGCTAAGAGAATAAATTCTCCGCCACCAACAGAAATGTATTTGAAAGAAATCAGCTTTACATCTCAAATTGTAACGTCAGACACACAATCCATACAAGTCTGTTCCGGGATCGAACAGAACCGAAGGCACTTCTCACGAAGCCCTTGCATATCCGGATAATTTTCAATCACGTCAGGACTTCCCGTCACTAAGGGTGATAAAACCTCTAAACCGGAGATCAGCCGATGTAGAGTAACTCGACGGTAATCCTTCCGTTTTCAAAAATATCCGGTCTTCAACGCCGGTCTTCAAATGCGATTCATAACGACGTATCACATATTCGGAATGGGTTATACGACCCCATGGTCCTTTCCCGGTTAACCCGAATAGTGAGCGATTATTCAAAAATAAGTGTGGCATTCATTTTCATCCAATTCACAACAAATACCTATCTAAAGGTAATTATTGATAGTCGGTTATTTAACTATCAATAAAGGTGCGCAACATCATCAGATTCCAAATAATTTTCCCAATTATTTCATCTTCCAAAAATATCTTTACTAGATATATAATTTCCACACTTAACCGTTTTGAAAACAATTTCAAATCAATTTCCACATTTCATTTTATCTTTGAAGATAAAATCTCAAAACAGTTCATTTCATTTTTGGAAAAGCATTTCCATACTTATTTAAAAATAAGTAATTCACAAATCATTTATTTTCAACACTTAGAAAATATTCGATATACTTAAATCAATATTAAGTATACATTCATTCTTTAAGGAAATCATAAATTTTACATCTATTTGAGTCAAAACGAATGTTGCGTAAAACATCGTTACGACGACTCAAAATCACTAGTATAGGGATTCGAATTTAGGTAGATATATAAATCCCAATACTACATCAAAACATTTCCTTTCGGAAATCATTTACTATAACAACAGTGTTATAGTCCATCATTTCCTTATTTCTCGAAAACGTCTATTTCAACAATAAATGTTGAAATCTATGATTTCGATATTCAATACATTTTAAACCATCGTTTAAAACAATTAACTTCATTTTACAATATCGCTTTTCCAAAACTATCCATTTTACTTAACAATATATTCACTGTCCAAAATCGTGAATACACTTTACTAATTACATTTCACTATTTTCTACACATTTTATTTCAATAATAATTCGCTATCCAAAATCGCGAATATATCTCCTTCAACATTTTAATTTATCAAATCCAGTTGATCTCGAATTTATAAAACAACGTTTATAAATTCTATTTCTGTTTTTAATAACAACTTCAACTTACAAATCTTCTTTTTAATAATTCGATAAATATTCCATCTAAAGGTAAAAATCCAATTTATAAGTTAATCTCTTATAAATCTTTTATTCTACAGTTTCATCCATTTTACAACTTCACAATTTATAAATCTATAAATTTCATTCACTTACGGATTCCATAATATTTCATTTTTAACACTTATAAAAATTCGTTTTATAAGTCCAATATTTTGATTTATAAAATATCAATTTTATAAATCTTTCTATACAAATCGTTTATAGTTATTCAAAAATCCCAACTTAAACCATTTTATAAATAAATCAACTTTTGTTTCAGAACACAACACTTCGGTTATATTTCACTAAAAATTATAACTTTTTATAACTTCAAAATTTTACGTTTATAAATCGATTCAAAAATTCCATAAAACGTATATTCTCAAAAATCCCTTTTAAAAATCCTTTTAAATTAAAAGTCGTCATTTTTAAAGTTCAAAACTGAATCCGATGATGCAACAACACCAATCAGTCCATCACAACAGTCAAATATCATATATCATCATATGATAACAGAATATATCACAATATCTGTAAATAAATAACTACTAGTGAGGAATCCAGTCGGATCCCTCCAACCTGTTTCCCTGCATCCACAGATGTTAGCACAATACCAATTCCGCTCCAGTACGGAATTATCGCGGTATATAGGTTTTTATAAATCCGCTTACTAACGGCGCAATAGGGTCTCATCCGCTATACGAGGCGGGAAATCATCAATCCAATATATACATATGCCAATATGTATATACTGCTATATATAGATATATATCCTATCATATCTAATATCAACAATCCAAACAGTCAATCATCAATCAATAACTGTAAAAATTCCACATTCATTTGAGTGAGAAGATCTCACCTTGATTTTCTGATAGCAATTTGTAGCGTTTATTTCGAATGAAATTAAACTGACGTTTAATTTCACTCAAAATTTTCACTGACCCCGATCGCTTCCAATCCAGTTGCATCGCGTAGTATTCGTCAATACGATCCCATCGCAAAAAATCTCGCATTTTTCTGATCTCGTATGAAAAAGATATCGCGTTACAAAGATCGTATAATTTAAATAAAATTAAATTTACAATTTTCATTTCAATTTTAAACCTAAACACATCTGGACCATTCGTTCCTCCCCAACAAATCTTGGCCGCACGCGAGGCTTCTTCCCCCTTCCAGTTCAAACACGCGAGATACACCCATTGCCGCCACCCCTTGCCCTAATTTCGCACCCCACTACGAACCACCTGGAGATGATCAGGGTGTTCCAAATGAAAGAGCATCACCACTCCTGCCTTCGACCCCAATATGGCCAAGCTCGGCCTCGACCTGCGCACGAAATTCGATGATGAACGGAGCCCCTTTCGGCCACGACAACTTCCTCCACGCGACACTAAAACTCATCACCACCGTATGGATTCGAGAATCACACTATGCTCTTTAAATTGCTAGTTGGAAGTTTTGGCTAAAACTTCATGGATAAGGAGAAAAATTGAGTGGAATATCGGTGCTTTTCGGCCATTGATTCATCAAGTGGCGGCTGAGAAAGAATGAACGAGGGTTTCATCTTGTTACGTATATATATATACGTATATAAATAATATAAAATTCATTTTAAACGACTTTATCAAACGATCTCCAAATCTGACGTGCCGCCTGGCGTTCGTAAGGTTTACCCCGCGTTCCGAACACAATGGAACGTGTTTCGGGAGCTAATTCGATCGTATGTGTGAGATATGGCAATAAACGATCAATTTAAATTAAACCGATTTAAATCGATTTCGAGGCGTTTTAATTCGTACCGGACAAATGGTAAATCCAAAAATTACGAAATTTGAAATCTTACAATAATATCACATTACGGATCCGATGAAACTGGTTTCGTCGAAATCCGACACTGTTTGAAAAATGACTATTTTAACTCGACGATTTAAAATTAAAACGATATCGATGCGTTTCGAGTTGCCCCGGTCAAACGACAACTCCGATTGATACGAAAATTGAAACCCGATAATAACTAACCATTACGGATCCAATGGAACTGGTCTCGTCCAATTCTGAGACTGTTTGAAAATTGGCTATTTTTACAGTCGATAATTAAATATTAAAATATTCGATTTTTACAATTTAACTCCAAATTCAATTTTAAGAGTTCTATAACATTTCTATAACTCCAGTATGATTAAATAAAATTTCCCAAATCATTTTCAATCATTTTAAACTCGATTTTCAATTATCTCTGGAATTTCAATCGTTAAATCATCGATTTAATTATCAAATTAAATCCAATATTCTTTAAATAAATTATTCGACTTATAAATTCCACTTATTAATATTTAAAATCAATTAAATATTCGAATTTTAATTATCAAAAATTCTGGGTCGTTACAGACTTCCCCCCTTAAAAGAATTTCGTCCTCGAAATTACAAGTTAGGAAGAAGATACAAAATCCGTTAACTTTCCAAAACAAACCGTTCAAATTAGATTTTCAAATCTGTTAAGTGTTTAACTTCTCCAAAATTCATAGTTAACTTCTCACAAAATCTTTACTAAGTTTTCAAATCATAACTTAGTTTTCAAAATTTTCAAATTTCTCTAAAATATTCTAACGCCTTAAATTTTCAGAAAATTTCGCCAGCGTCTCCTTTGCGCGGCTAATACGGCACGACTACAAAACGTCCCTACGGACTCTTAGATTTCAAAAAGAAAAAGAAAAAGCCAAGCGGCTAGACAAGAAATCAGCAAATCTCATATTCAAATTTAAATACATACCTTTAGTCGAGCAATTCAAATTTATCCTCGAAATCAAATTCAATTTCCTTTATACCTGTATATCCTACTAGCCATAATATCTAGTTGCATATATTCAAACCATTTCGTACATTCAATTACAAAATTTTCAATATAACTGCTTATATCATTTTTAAATTAGTTTTAATTACTAATTCATTTCAAATTCTAATCTACTAACAAATTCAGATTTGCTTCCAACATTCAATTTCAATTCCAGTTTCATTCACTTTTGTTCATTTCCAAAATTTGATTTCAATTTACCCTTTGGTTAAATCTACTGTCATTTAAACTGGATTTCCAATTCGAATTCATTTTACTTTTCTTCAAATTTTATCAATTCAACTTCATTAACACTTAATGAATTTATATACAATCAACTAACAATCATCAAACAATCAATGCATATTCAACATAACCATTATTATTTGATTTCCATTCAATTTATTCAGTTTCTTCAATGAATTAACATTTACATTCAATTGATTCATTAGTTCAATAGCTAATCCATTTCACATTTCATGTTGAAGTTTATTTATATAACTCAAGTTCATATTCATTTAATTCATTTTGATTATTTACTTCGACACCAAAATCAATTCCAATCAACACTTAAGTTATATCCCATTAAACATCGTTTGTTTAACTTAACTTACATTTCCACTTATAAATCCAAAATTCAAATTTCAATCCTATTTAACTTTTACCAAGGTCAAATTTCTTCACTTATCCAAAATTCATATTAAATCCAGATTTCATATTCCACAATCTCAACTTAGATTTAATTGGTTCACGTATACTTACTTTAATTTAACTTCATTCTTTAAGTTAAATTTATTCTATCAGAATTAAATTTGTATAAGTTATCAACTTATTAATTATTCCCATAAATATTTTAAATATAGCATTCCAGAGTTTACCAACATTTCAAAACCAATTTTTGGAAACAATTCAAATTATCCTTTGAATTTCAAGAACAAAACCCAAATTTTTCAAACACTTTCCATTTAAAACAATCGGCAGCAATTCCTCTTTTGGAAACCCGAAAATGAACACCGGTGATGTCGCGATCATCATCGGAATTATTTTCCAGCGACCGAAAAGAGTTTAGAGCTTTTCATTTCTCCAAAATACTTTTCAAAACCTTTGAATTTCATTTTCAACTCCAAAAAGGAATTAACTTTCCAAATCTCCAAAATTTTCAAATTCTTTTTAAAACATTTCCAAAAACTTCTCTGGAATTCCGTTTTAAATTACAAATCACTTTTATAATTTACATTCTTTAATTCCATTTGTATATGGATTTTATTTCTTAACTTTGGAGTTACCATTTCAATTTCTTATTCAATTTCAATGATAATAGATTAATATTATCACCTCTAACAACCATGCAACCATATACTATTATAACTTACAGAAAATCATTTCTTTTCTATACAAAAATAGATTTGGGCAAAATTATCTCATTTACCCTATTTAAAACAATACTGTGCCGAATTGTTCTATATAAGTGTTTAGAGATCCCTATCGATAGAGTTGTACGGACAATACCGACCAGAACCCATATACCACTCAACAAACCAATCATCACAATATAAAACAATTTTATATTCACTAACAAATACGCACTCGTATCTATTATTACACTCAAACTCATTCTAGAGTACTACTGACTCTATCTCTAATGAGTAACACCCAACAGAGCAGGGTTGTCGCTTAACCATATGCTCTGATACCAAATGTAATAACCCGCTTTTCCGTACCCCTTGAATAGACACTAATCTCCATCTATTTACTCAAGGTGAACGAAAAACCGAACCATTAGGGTTTTAAAAGAAGAGGTAGAAGAAGAAGATAGAAGAAAAGAGAAAGAAGAAACAAAAGAACAACATCAGAACAGAAACAAAATCAGAATCTCACATATCGCAGCGGAACAATATACAATAGATAATTACTAGTCTTTTAAAACAAAGAACTATATCAGTTTATACATACATCAATCATCAGAGTCAATATACAACAATGGACAGTTATATAACTTGTCCTCATACAGAATACACAGCGGAATAAATATATCAGATACAAATACTACGTCTCGCCATCCAGCTTGCTTCCAAAGCTCCAGAATATCCAGAATATCCTGATAACATAACTCTAGGCTGCCCGTGTGGAAAATTTGTGGGCACCCAGAGTTTAGAAGGGAAACAATAAACTCCGAGTCAGTCATGGTGACTGGTGTGAGATCGTAAAACAGTTATTCTTTAAAATAAACAACAGGATAATTTTAAAGTCAATTCGAAATGCTTTTGGAAAATGAAACTACCATAAGACCTCCCACCACACACACAATGCAAACGCAGAATTGGAGGAGATTTCTTTTTATGATAGTCAAAGATGCTTACTACGTAAAATCAAATCATTTTTGATATTATTATTATTAGTGCATAGTGTAGAAAACATTTCGAAAGTATAATATTAATCTTAGCCAACATACGACCAGTATCGTATGCCTACTATAGCTACTATGTTCAATAGCAGGTTACCGCCACATTCCATAGCAGGTAATACAACCAAAACCGTACCAGGTTCGTATTGTTTCTTTGGACTTTCCAACAAATGGTCAGGCTAAGGAACTTCCTTTCCTCCTGCCGATTGGGATCGCCTCTGGCTGGACGTCCCGAGAGACAAACTGCTCTCTGCCAAACAAGGCCGGGTTACCCCTGTAACAGGTAACTCACGAATATGTCATCACCCGGTCCTTTGGGACCTTTATCCGAGCGCTCGATATCCAACATCACACATCATAAAGAAAGTGTATCCACATGAGTAAGTATCTGGGCTCCATACCATGATACCACCCCTTTCCAGAAGGAAATGACATACCCTAAAGGGCGCGACCCTCATAACCTTGCCGCAACATTCCTGTTTCGACCATTTCCGGGGTGTGAGGCTCGACGAAGTCTCGTCCACAAAGCTACGCTTTCTCAAAAAGCCCTGCTTCGGGTCAAACAAAATGATCAACCTATGATCACAAAGATATAAGATCAAACAAATGATCATATCGCAAATGATCAAACACTGATCATTTCACAGCAACACTCAGTATGCCACGTTACCAAATTGGGATATATCGCTGATGAATTTCAACTACATAACCTCTGAGCTCGTACGTCTCAGAGAAGGGTGTTAAGCTAAGAGAATAAATTCTCCGCCACCAACAGAAATGTATTTGAAAGAAATCAGCTTTACATCTCAAATTGTAACGTCAGACACACAATCCATACAAGTCTGTTCCGGGATCGAACAGAACCGAAGGCACTTCTCACGAAGCCCTTGCATATCCGGATAATTTTCAATCACGTCAGGACTTCCCGTCACTAAGGGTGATAAAACCTCTAAACCGGAGATCAGCCGATGTAGAGTAACTCGACGGTAATCCTTCCGTTTTCAAAAATATCCGGTCTTCAACGCCGGTCTTCAAATGCGATTCATAACGACGTATCACATATTCGGAATGGGTTATACGACCCCATGGTCCTTTCCCGGTTAACCCGAATAGTGAGCGATTATTCAAAAATAAGTGTGGCATTCATTTTCATCCAATTCACAACAAATACCTATCTAAAGGTAATTATTGATAGTCGGTTATTTAACTATCAATAAAGGTGCGCAACATCATCAGATTCCAAATAATTTTCCCAATTATTTCATCTTCCAAAAATATCTTTACTAGATATATAATTTCCACACTTAACCGTTTTGAAAACAATTTCAAATCAATTTCCACATTTCATTTTATCTTTGAAGATAAAATCTCAAAACAGTTCATTTCATTTTTGGAAAAGCATTTCCATACTTATTTAAAAATAAGTAATTCACAAATCATTTATTTTCAACACTTAGAAAATATTCGATATACTTAAATCAATATTAAGTATACATTCATTCTTTAAGGAAATCATAAATTTTACATCTATTTGAGTCAAAACGAATGTTGCGTAAAACATCGTTACGACGACTCAAAATCACTAGTATAGGGATTCGAATTTAGGTAGATATATAAATCCCAATACTACATCAAAACATTTCCTTTCGGAAATCATTTACTATAACAACAGTGTTATAGTCCATCATTTCCTTATTTCTCGAAAACGTCTATTTCAACAATAAATGTTGAAATCTATGATTTCGATATTCAATACATTTTAAACCATCGTTTAAAACAATTAACTTCATTTTACAATATCGCTTTTCCAAAACTATCCATTTTACTTAACAATATATTCACTGTCCAAAATCGTGAATACACTTTACTAATTACATTTCACTATTTTCTACACATTTTATTTCAATAATAATTCGCTATCCAAAATCGCGAATATATCTCCTTCAACATTTTAATTTATCAAATCCAGTTGATCTCGAATTTATAAAACAACGTTTATAAATTCTATTTCTGTTTTTAATAACAACTTCAACTTACAAATCTTCTTTTTAATAATTCGATAAATATTCCATCTAAAGGTAAAAATCCAATTTATAAGTTAATCTCTTATAAATCTTTTATTCTACAGTTTCATCCATTTTACAACTTCACAATTTATAAATCTATAAATTTCATTCACTTACGGATTCCATAATATTTCATTTTTAACACTTATAAAAATTTGTTTTATAAGTCCAATATTTTGATTTATAAAATATCAATTTTATAAATCTTTCTATACAAATCGTTTATAGTTATTCAAAAATCCCAACTTAAACCATTTTATAAATAAATCAACTTTTGTTTCAGAACACAACACTTCGGTTATATTTCACTAAAAATTATAACTTTTTATAACTTCAAAATTTTACGTTTATAAATCGATTCAAAAATTCCATAAAACGTATATTCTCAAAAATCCCTTTTAAAAATCCTTTTAAATTAAAAGTCGTCATTTTTAAAGTTCAAAACTGAATCCGATGATGCAACAACACCAATCAGTCCATCACAACAGTCAAATATCATATATCATCATATGATAACAGAATATATCACAATATCTGTAAATAAATAACTACTAGTGAGGAATCCAGTCGGATCCCTCCAACCTGTTTCCCTGCATCCACAGATGTTAGCACAATACCAATTCCGCTCCAGTACGGAATTATCGCGGTATATAGGTTTTTATAAATCCGCTTACTAACGGCGCAATAGGGTCTCATCCGCTATACGAGGCGGGAAATCATCAATCCAATATATACATATGCCAATATGTATATACTGCTATATATAGATATATATCCTATCATATCTAATATCAACAATCCAAACAGTCAATCATCAATCAATAACTGTAAAAATTCCACATTCATTTGAGTGAGAAGATCTCACCTTGATTTTCTGATAGCAACTTGTAGCGTTTATTTCGAATGAAATTAAACGGACGTTTAATTTCACTCAAAATTTTCACTGACCCCGATCGCTTCCAATCCAGTTGCATCGCGTAGTATTCGTCAATACGATCCCATCGCAAAAAATCTCGCATTTTTCTGATCTCGTATGAAAAAGATATCGCGTTACAAAGATCGTATAATTTAAATAAAATTAAATTTACAATTTTCATTTCAATTTTAAACCTAAACACATCTGGACCATTCGTTCCTCCCCAACAAATCTTGGCCGCACGCGAGGCTTCTTCCCCCTTCCAGTTCAAACACGCGAGATACACCCATTGCCGCCACCCCTTGCCCTAATTTCGCACCCCACTACGAACCACCTGGAGATGATCAGGGTGTTCCAAATGAAAGAGCATCACCACTCCTGCCTTCGACCCCAATATGGCCAAGCTCGGCCTCGACCTGCGCACGAAATTCGATGATGAACGGAGCCCCTTTCGGCCACGACAACTTCCTCCACGCGACACTAAAACTCATCACCACCGTATGGATTCGAGAATCACACTATGCTCTTTAAATTGCTAGTTGGAAGTTTTGGCTAAAACTTCATGGATAAGGAGAAAAATTGAGTGGAATATCGGTGCTTTTCGGCCATTGATTCATCAAGTGGCGGCTGAGAAAGAATGAACGAGGGTTTCATCTTGTTACGTATATATATATACGTATATAAATAATATAAAATTCATTTTAAACGACTTTATCAAACGATCTCCAAATCTGACGTGCCGCCTGGCGTTCGTAAGGTTTACCCCGCGTTCCGAACACAATGGAACGTGTTTTGGGAGCTAATTCGATCGTATGTGTGAGATATGGCAATAAACGATCAATTTAAATTAAACCGATTTAAATCGATTTCGAGGCGTTTTAATTCGTACCGGACAAATGGTAAATCCAAAAATTACGAAATTTGAAATCTTACAATAATATCACATTACGGATCCGATGAAACTGGTTTCGTCGAAATCCGACACTGTTTGAAAAATGACTATTTTAACTCGACGATTTAAAATTAAAACGATATCGATGCGTTTCGAGTTGCCCCGGTCAAACGACAACTCCGATTGATACGAAAATTGAAACCCGATAATAACTAACCATTACGGATCCAATGGAACTGGTCTCGTCCAATTCTGAGACTGTTCGAAAATTGGCTATTTTTACAGTCGATAATTAAATATTAAAATATTCGATTTTTACAATTTAACTCCAAATTCAATTTTAAGAGTTCTATAACATTTCTATAACTCCAGTATGATTAAATAAAATTTCCCAAATCATTTTCAATCATTTTAAACTCGATTTTCAATTATCTCTGGAATTTCAATCGTTAAATCATCGATTTAATTATCAAATTAAATCCAATATTCTTTAAATAAATTATTCGACTTATAAATTCCACTTATTAATATTTAAAATCAATTAAATATTCGAATTTTAATTATCAAAAATTCTGGGTCGTTACATTCAACTTCCGATGACTATAAGTCTCCAACTTGCGATGGCTACATATTTTCAACATGTGATGGCTATCAACTAGCAACGACTATATGTTTTCAACTTGCAATAGTCTTGTTTTGGTTGATATGCGATGCCTATATTTATCGATGTGGATAGCTTCATAGAGAGTCAACATGCGACGATTATGATTTACTTGGCATGCGATGGCCTATACTGTTTACATGCGATGACTTAAGATTTTCAATGTGCGTTGGTACAAGTTTTTGAAAAGAAAGATAGCTTATTTTATGACACTTGATAGTTTTTTACTCTGGGCTAAGTTTTCCTTAAACGAAAATAAAGTTTTTGTTAAGTATTTTGACAAATTTTCAAGGAAAAGAAAAGATGTTTAAGTTTAATTTTAAAAGGGTTTTATGAAGGAAATTATTATTTAAGTAAAAGTAATTTTTTTATACAAAATGGTTATCATATAAACACATATGGTAATGGATGATAATGTGTTCTACGTTCAATATTGTGTGTTGATCAGTGTTATTACATATATTAATTATTGACATGCTCACTGATATGTTATGTGTTATCACTCTACACTTATGGCTTCGGGGTGGGGGAACTGATGACCGATTAGAGTTGGTCCAGTAGTGGGTATGGTCAGGCTTAACTGCTGAGTGAGTAGAATTGCATCTAGGAGACTATGGAGGTCGAACTATTTTAAGATGTTTGAACTGATCAAAAGACATGACTCATTGACATTTCAAAACCAGATTTATGGGTTGAGACTAGTATAAGGTTGCGCCCTACACTCCAAACATTAAGCCCTCAGTTAGTCAGGTTTGAAATTCCAATGTATAGGGCTTTTCTGATATTAAGGCTAAAAGAAGGAGTTACGCGCCGAAGAAACCCATAACAGAAAGCTCAACTATGTTTTTCTCATACTGATTTTAAGTGACTGTGGATATATTCCCCTACCGATCTTAGGGGTCGTTGTTATCTTCTACTGCCATATTTAGGAGTCTATGGATATTTTCTCCTACCGACCTTATGAGACCACTGTTATTTCTTCTTAAAGGACTAGAAGACTAGTGGGTTATCTGGTATTGTGGTCCGAGTCTACTGGATAAGTTTTTAGTTGGCCTATGAAAACTAATATGGGTTCGTAGTGACCTTAGGAAACTATGTCATTGAAGAACAATTTTTGGGATTGGGCAAGTACAGGAAGTGTGACCCCTTTAACCTAGTGAATGACAGATTATTCGTAGTTATTCATTTATGCATGATAATATTACTGATCTTATTGTTATATTCTAATCATTTTGGTTGTAGGATATTATGGTTGACATTATAATTAATAAGATATCAGTGAGGGGGAACCCATTTCGCTCAGCGGCATGGTCTCACTAAGTATCTATTTTGGTTTGAGATGGACTAATATTATTCACATTAAAATTTTCATTTGACCCAAAGATTTTTATTTCCCCCTAAACTCTTGGGTACTCAATTGAAATTGGATAGGCTAAGAGTAGGGTGTTTCAGGTATAGACGAATAAGCTTGAAGAGACGTGCAAGAGGGAAGCTATATATAGAGTTTATTTCCTATGTGTAGTTTAACTGCTTTTTTTCATTAAATATATATAATGACGGGTACTAAAACCATCTAAGTAATTAAGACTCTGATCATCCAAGTGGACATCTTCATATGTCTCCCTTGGAACTATATTGTATTTATTATATTTTATCAGAGTGATGGAATTGTGGGGTTATGTAATGGGAATGAAATTGAATGTAATAAATTTGCAAATGAACGAATGAAAATGGTTTGTTTAAAATGTTATAAATTCTTGTGCTCCTGATGTTAACGCTACAATAACTGATAATGCTAAGGATGACTACAGTATCAATAGTATTTATTTTCGAGCCTCAAAATGGTGGATGTTATAGTTGGGCAATATGCTTCTTGTGATATATCATATATAGCGCATTTGGAACTGTGTAGTTCCTGTTTGTGTGGATCAAGGAAATGTTGTTTTCATAATGTGCCTCCGTTCTTTGGCGAGCATCAATAAACGTCATATCTTGGTCTTCGAAATGAATTCAGTTCATTTGTCATCTCGCCGTCTTTGTCTAATCAAATAATATCGATGGTCTCCTTTTAATAAAGAATTATGTTGACCTTTAGGGGAATTCTCATGTTTTAATTCTTTTTCATCATTATTTGATCGCTTGTGTTAAGTAGATCATGTCTTCTCAAAGCATTGAACATAGCACTTCTAATGATTCTTCAAAGACTAAGTGTTAGGATCTTCCTTTAGCTATTTCTTTGCTCGACGAAATTAACAGGATATTGTCAACTTTTGCCTTTTTTGATTATACATATCATACCACCCAACCTTCTGATTGCATTCATCTTTCACTAGCTAAACATGTAACATCCCCATTATGAAACCCGAAAATGAACATTAATGATATTGCAACCATCCTTAGTATTACTTTCTAACAACAAAATGAAATGTGTTATTGTACCTTTATAATCAAAGAATATTGGATATAAAAAAATTTACAAAAATATTTCATCTATTCATTCATTACATTTGATGTATTATATAACCCAATGATCCCTTGCTTGGATAAAATATATTAGTTCAAATACAATTATTTTTAAGAGCAACATATGACGATGCCCCTTGAGTGGTCAAAGTTACAACTATTAGACAATTATAAATCTCGTTGTTATTACAGAAGAAAGTAGTTGTGTTGCACAATAGAACTACTAAATAGTAATATCTAATCAGTTTTCCTTCTGCAATATTGCGGTAAGCTTTTATTCACCGAAAGATTCTTGACAAACCTTTACTCTCAACCTATTCAAATGAGTACCTAAGAGTTTATATGGAAAACAATAACTTCAGATCATACAAAAAGTCTGGTATGAATAATATTATCCACCTAAAAGTAATACTGATACACAGTGAGACCACGACACTAAGCAGATCAGCTTTCCCCTCACTAATATCTTAACAAACAAATGATGTCGAATTAGACATCTATATGATAGGATGAGATGGGCCTAATGCGGTGTCCACCTACAACCACAAAGGCCAGAAAATACTAAAACATCATATTTTACTAAAAGGGTTTAAAAAAAATATATCTATTTATTCCATAATTATGCTTTTCATATAATAATGCATTTCAGGTTCTTAAGCTTTGTATATACATTAAATAAGTGTAACATACATCGCTATAGTTTTTCCATGGTCACTATAAACCTATTGGTTTTCATAGGCCAACTAAAAACCAATCGGTTGACTCAAACCTAAATCGGGGAGGAAGCCACACTTTCGTTCTTACAAAGATACCAAGATATCCCCATGATAAAAGAAATATAGTGAGCGTCCTTACTCATTATGTTGGATGCATACCACAAATTTTAGCCTAGACGTTTGTAAGGCCCTACACATTTGGATCGTTGACCTTCATCGTCGAGGGGCTAATCAGTTACAATGCGAGGTGCTACTTTGTCATCAGTCCCAAAATACTCAAACTGTTTTTCTAGATGTCAAACTTGTAAATTTATCATGAATAGTTTTATTATCCTAACCTACTTAGATCTTCCCGATCACTCAGATTCTACTCACACAAGATTTATGCCTGATCGTATCTACTAGTTGAACAACCCCAAATGGTTATCAACCCTAATTCTCAATGTCATCAATGTTAGGTGATTTTTCATAACAACAACATAACTGATCGACATATACAAGTGAATACGTAAAACATACCAAAGAATAACATTACAATGTTAATATGTTATATCATAACAATCTATGCATATGTCTTATATAAGCAAGTAATTAGTACTCATGGACAAGAATATCAAATAGTTTTACATCACTTTATCTTGTTCTTGCTTATACATTAATTCTTCAAATTTTCTTCCTTAAAAAAGTTATTGAAACCATACTTTACTGTAATAAAAAAATAGACTTTTAAAGCTATCGGAAAAATGATTTTTAAAGGCTATAGAAAGCATACTTTAAAGTCATCAAAATCATACTTTGAAGGTTATTCAAATCATACTTTAGTGCTACCGAAAACGTAACTTACTACCTACGTAACAACCCTAGTTTTAGAGATTACATGTAAATATTAAATTATAACGATAGTTATGATTTAATATTGTGAATTAGAATAAAATTGGAGAAATTAAATTGTTTATTTGGAAAAAACAATGAATTTTGGAAATTAAAATGAGAAAATAAAGTTTGGAACTTTATTTTATTTGTTTGGGTTAATAATAAATGGAAAATAGTTTTTATTTAGAGAAAATGCAATAATTGTATTGATTATTGCCAATTACTTCTTCTAATAATTTTTAAAAGAAGTATTTGATTTTAAAAGGTTGTTTAATCAAATAAAAAGGTGGAAATTGATTTTAAAATGAGTTTTAATTATAAATTATGGTTTAGAATGGTTAGTTATATTTTTCTAAGAAAGAAAAATATTTTTGTGGAATTTTAGAAGTTAAAAATAACGTTTTGTCCATTTATTTGTGAAAATTGTGTATTTTTGTAAAATAAGGGATTTTAATAATAAAAATGTTCTAAAAATTAAAATTAATCTTTTTATATAGTATAAAATATGTTACTTCATAAGTATGTAAAGTTACATACTTTGTTGTGTGAAAGTTTGAAAGAAAATGACATTTGTTTATTTAAATAGTGTAATATGTGTGTACATTTGATTTAGGTGAATTAATTCTTTTGGCTAAATGGTTTTCTTTTAATTTTAAGTCCATTTGGCCCGTTAGCACTTACCAGGTAATTGAGAAGGAGGAAAACAGGTTCCTATACGTTCATTTTTTACAACTCCTTCTTCCTCTTTTCAGAAAATAGAAACACAGTAACCCACCTCTCAAAATTTCAATTTCAAGCTCATTTCTCCAAATCAATTTAACAAACTGAAATCTTTTGCAAACTAGAGTGTAATCTAAAGGTAATCAAATTCCAAACCTCATAGTTTCATCAAAATTCCTAATTTCAGAGATGGGTTTGTAATTTACAGTAAAATTCTTCTTGCATGTTATTTCTTTTTTGCTCTATAGGTTCTTGAAGGCCAAAATCTAGCTCAAGCTTCAATCTTTTAGCATATAATCCAAGTTTTTGTAACAAATCAGCAAGGTGAGTTGAATAAACTCACATAATCTAACAAAATTATGCTTCTAATTGCAAAAACTTTAAATAGCTTAGCTTATGTAGAAACATTTTTGAGCTTGCTTCTCTGTTGTTTAAAACTGTTCTGTAGTGCTTCTTTAGAGGCATGTATCTTTTGATTCCGGCAACGAAATGCTGCCGGATTTCTTGCATTTTGTAGTTTGCATGTTGAACTTTGTTGATGAAAAATTTGGTTGGAAAATATTGTCATTTGAGTGTTCAAAACATTGCTGCAAAATCAACTCAAGCATAAATCTTTGCCTATAGTTGTTTTCTGAGTTGCTGCAAACATGACCTGAGTCCATGTTTGAGACTGCATAACTCATTCATTTCTTACTGGAATTCAATGATTCTTTTTTTGTTTGAAAGAAGCAGTTTTCTAGTATATTCATACAAATTTTCAGCTTGATCCAAGGTAATTTGGTCCTCTATTTCATGCCTGGAAGTTGAACCCAAGATGGTTTCAGGCCTGTACATTTTTTGTTTTTGAACTGTTGCAAACATGGCCTGATCCATGTTTGAGACAGCATAACTCATTCGTTTCAAATCGGATTTGAGTGATTATTTTTGCAGATTTAAGTAGGAGTATTGAATTACATTCTGGCAAATATTCATGACAATCAGGGTTCGTTTTCTATTTCGAAACTGCTGTCGAACTTGAACCCGCAGCCTGCTGGAATTCAGCGTTTAAAACCCTGTTTTAGCCCAACTTTGAAATGACATAGATTATTCGTTTCAAATCAGATTTGAGTGATTCTTTTTGAAGATTTAAGTAGGAATGTTGAGCTACAATCTTGCAAAAATTTCAAGTCATTTTGACACTGTTAACTAGTTCAAATCTGCTGTCGAATATTGAATCACAGCTTGTTTTAAATGGATAATACTTGGTGTAATTTCCATTATTTCGAGGTTTCTTGATATTTCTTTCTGGATTTCATACACAGGTAGTATAATGTGTTTTAAAAATGTTTTCCAAATAAATGGGCTTTTGAAATTATTACTATATATTATTTTTTACTATAGAAATTATATACTCTATAATAAGAGAATTTCAAAGGCAATTTCTAAAGCGATTTCGAAACGTTCCTAAAACTCGTTTTCTTCAACTTAATTTCTATATAAAACACACAATTTTGCACTTCAAGCGAAGAGGGAGGAGAATTAAGTGATTAGATAAAACGCGTGCTATGAACACGTGCGTTTATCTTCTCAGTTAATTCCCAATCTATTCGTTTGATCGTTTTGACCTTCGGGTCTGGTTTACCGATGAGATGAGGTAAACTTTGTACTTCTTTGAGTGTGGAATTGACTAACGGTTAGTAAACCGTTTAGTGCAAACGTGTGGTATGGGACACACGTTAACACTTTGCGGGTTCCTATCCGAGGGGTTTGTGACACATATTGCCAGTTAGTGGTGTCCAGTACTAGGCCTCCGGACCTTCGCCACTACGGTTTGTTGCCTTCAGGTTTGTGCCTTCGGGTTTATTACCTTCGGGTTTGTGCCTTCGGGTTTGTTGCCCTATAGTATCGCTTTTGGAGTTGGTCCTTCGTCACCGCTCGAGAGATACTTGGGTTTGTCGCCTTCGGGCTTGTGGATCCTTGTTTATACAGTACTGAGCACGTGCATCTTTTGTTTCTTTGATATTTATATTTCCCTAGAGTATCGCCTTTCGGGGTAGGTCCTTTGAACCACACGATATATAGCGATTACCTTGTGGAAACTTATGTTACCCTCATTGGTATTTGTTATTTGCTTTTTTGGCTTGATTTGGGATATTCATATCCTTTGTTTATTTGAGTTGCCGATGATATGAGGCTTGTTATGATTCATCTTTTGTTAGATGAACATGTTACCTCTTTTAGAGATTATTGTGGTACTTTATGACCTTACATGTTCATTATCGTTTAGCTTATTTAACTGATTGTTTAGTTAGCCTGACCCGTGTATTTTTATACTCGGGTTAGACCGAGGTGTTTCAGGTTAGGTGCTTCGGACTTAGCCTATTTGCTTTTGCTTCCGCGTGGACTTTGCTTCCTGCATATCCGCTAGCCTATGTTATTTAGCTTTTTGTTGTCCTTATCTATTGACACTCTAATCTATGTATTATTCTTTTGGGCTCATGTATGAGTAGTGGTCGTCATACCACTTAGTTGTAACATTTTGGATTTGTACTGGAGATGTATTTGTATTTGGACATATGTATGTCATTCTGTTGTTCTGTGATGTTTTACATTTGAGTAGTTATATTTTGTTCTGTTAGATCTTATAGCCATTATAGTTTTGTATTAAATATCTATTGGATATGTTGATCCACATGAAAAAAAAATATGCTACATTTATCGACGTATTCAGTAGATAGTTAAGACAAGGCTATAGATGATCGCTCATATCCAGCTCTATACTCCGTATTAGCAGACGGTATTACCTTGTAATAATCTTTGCTAATGTGGGTCTCGGAGTGGGGCGTTACAACCTAATGGAAGAATATATAAGTGCTACCTAAAACATAAACTACCAAGGCTTTTTGAAATTCAACCATGAGCTAACGGAGATATAACCATATGATATCGAAAGTACAACGTCACTAGTTAAGTGAAGTATACCAAATCATACTACCGAAAATATAGCTTGTAGCTAACAGAAGTATGCCTTAGCCATGTTAAGAAAAACATAGCTTAATGGAAATATGGGTAGCGAAGGAATAACTAATGAAATATGGTTAGTGAAAGTATAGTTATCAAAGATATAGGGTGAGAATGTAAATGAAGGCATATCCATCGAAAAAATTGCTAACAAAAATATGGTTAATGAAAAAATGACCATTTATGTTAATGAAAACATAGCATAAACTTGTTAATGGAAATATAACTAACGAAAATATAGCTACAGAAGTATTATCCCGTATTGTTATCCAAAACATGGTTTGAATATGCCAACGAAAATTCAATCATGACAAAGAAAACATAAAATGGCAAACTTGTAATTAAATTTAAATTGTTTTATTTTTATTATAAAGTAATCACTTTCGACCAAATCTTACCCTACATTAAATTTAAATTTGTCAATACTTCTTTTACCGATTTCATATCACAAAATTTTAGAGAATATTTCTCATTTATTAAGTATATTAATTAATTCCTTAATTAATTAATTACTTTAATTTTCTCGATTTTCCTTCTTTTAATCAATTCACAAGCAATTCAAAATTACATAGGAAAAATCCATAAAAATCCCTAAAATTTAAAATCTTTATTTTGTACCATATAAAAATTTCAAAGGAAACTAATTATTTTTCATATTTAATATAATTAGTTTCTTAAATAACATTACTTTCCAACTTAGGAAATTTGTGAAAAAATCATATTAAATAAAAAAAATGAAATTAATAACTCATCTCCATTTTGTTGTTATAAATAACATATCAAAAGTTAAATTCATTTAGAGGTCATTAACAACGGGTTTAAATTCAAAAACCTTACATTTAGCTACAAAATTTGTCATATAAATCCATGGAAGCATTAAAATGACCATATACCCAAAGCCAACGTTTTTATCATCTCAAGAGATTGCATTTTAGCAAAAAATGAAAATGAAAACATTATAAAATGATGGGTGGTAATATGATTCACCTTAGGTTGTTTAAGAATGAAGAGACGTGCCTTATTTCTTCTTCAAGCTTTTAAATCTTTTCTCTTTAATGAAATAAGGGTTTTAAAGATAGAAAGACATTAATGTGGGTTTCTTTCTTTTTTTTTGATAATAAAAATGAATGAACAATGCAAGAGTGGACATGTAAGCAGTTTTATAAGTTGGTTGTGATAGAGTTAGGTTTATGCCCTAGGGGAAATATGTAATTTGTTACTAATCTTGTTCAGGTTAAAAGAAAGTAACAAAAGATGTTATCTGATAATAATTCGAAAGTGCTGTAATCATGAGAATTTTATCACCTTGAAAATAACATATTGTGTTAAACACTCCTAGTCAAGATGTTTCGAGAAAGGATATCGATTCAACTATTGGGACTAGAGTACCTCACGCTCTCCAAATATTATGCAGTGTGTTTCTCATGGCTGCCGAGAGTACCAAGGGGTTACGTACTGATAGTTATTAGATAATTGTGGAACGACTCACTTAAGAGTTTTCTATTGGTCAATATAACTAAGGTTAAACAGAGAACCTTGACATAACGATGTCACATAATTCATTCGACTTGAGAATACTATTGTACTTCAATATGGACGCTCCACTTTGATTATAGTTAAATCATGACATGACATCTATAGAACGACTATAGTTGGGTTTGAGTTCAAACATTGGAAGTAAAAACACTATTCAATAGAGGATTCGTCTCCTCAGTTATGTGGGGTTAGTATCACGGTCAACAATAGTCAATTCAAAGTCAAAATCTCGAGCCAAAGTAGTACGGTTAATAATAAATGTTATTATTGAACCAGAGACTTTGTGTTTGGACATACAAAGTTGAATATGGATGATATTAGAATTTTAACCAAATCCAAATTCCACAAGTCCTAATATGATATAGTTTTGATGAAAAGAACTGGTGTAAATAATCATTACTACTGGGTACCGCTTAAGAAAATTTGAAATTGGATTTTACCAAAAAGATCTTTAAGCGATGAATTCATCCAAACTTATTACCATTGGCTAAGGTGATATGCGAACGTTAATATTTGAATTGTTTAATATTAGTTGCTGACTGATCACACCTATGATTCGCCCGCATTTGTGCTTTCTCCGAAAAACCATACGATTTAATTAATTTATGAATTGTTATAAATTGGTAAAATTAATGAATATTTATGAAATATTAGTTATAGTTTATTTATTTGATGTTTTGAATATCGTTAGTAATTATTTAAATGCATGTATAAAAGTTATATTTGCAAATATCAATATTCGATATCGGTACATCTTTTAAACGAGGTTTGAAATAAATTTTTACATGGAAGTTTTATCTTGTTGGAAACTTTGCCTACTATGGAAGCGTGCTAGGACCAACCAATACATGGAGAAAATGAAGGGATTGATTGAACTAAATAAGGAAGTTAAATAAGGAGAATGTGAAAAGATTCTTTCATCCCTTTAGAAACAAATCTCCTCGTTTCACTTTCTTTTTACAGAAAATCCTTCCTCCTCCTCTCCAAAATAATGGCTGTCGTCATCTTCTTTTAAAAAAATAAAAACCAATAATAACTTTAGATCAAATATCAAATTAAATTAAAACAAAGGCTGTTCATCCATCTCTTGCAAGGATTAGATGTGGATTTTGGCGATCTGAGGAGAAAGCATAAATCAAGGTATGACTTTTAGCTAGATCTGAGACTTATCTTCTATTTTAAAGGTTCTATTGAATGTAATATGATTATCATAGTTTGTATTCACATACTATTGCGTCAATTTATTTGAAATTGTTTATGTAATTTGAATCGTTAGTTGAATGAATTTATTTGATTTTTAAGTTGATATATCAAAATAGAAATTTGTATATGATTAAAATAATGATTTAATTATAGATTTATATTTTAAACTCTTAAAGCAAAGTGTAGTTTTTCAAGTCTAAAAGTCTGCATGTACATATTATTTGCATTTATGTTGAAATAGAAACGTTGTAAACACATGTTGTCACTTCACCTTGGATTGAAAATAATCATGCAATTTGAATACTCTGTCGAATAAATAATTTTGTTCTTAATCTGATAAATTATAGTAGAAATTTACATCTGATTAAAATAATGTTTTGATAATGAATCCAAGTTTAAAATTGATTACCATAATATTCTAAATTTGTTACCCAATTTATTGTCTCAAATGTCCATATTTAAATATTTTAAAGGAAGTTAATATATCGTTTGATTTGTTGTTTTCCACCTTTGTTTTGTAAAAAACTATATTTCATTTGATTTAATAACTTTTAGTTTATATGTATATATGTATTTTTTTATTAACTAATTCAAGTATACATAAGTTTACAAATGCACCAGAAAATTTTAATGCAACATGAAAGTTTGTTTTGACTTTTTCGGAAAGTTTTGGTTTAATCTTTATATCCATATATGTGTATGTGTGTACATATGAACATTTAATATTTGTATTTCGAATTGCCAAAGCATGACCTAAACCTTTCTTTATTATTAAGCAATTTAAAAGTGAGGTAATAATGTATACCTATTAATTATTATTTGTTGTTTATGTTATTGCGTCATAGTACCTCTTGCATGCTAATTAAATGTTGTATCAAATAAATTTACTAAAGAGGGAAGGTGGAATTAATTAACGATGTCACATTTCATCTCCTTCTCTATTAGATCCTTATGTGATTGCATCTAGTTTTATTCTTGTTTATTCCTATATATTTTCGCCAATTAATCATACTTGTTTTACGTTTAGCAATTCTGACACACGATTAAAGTATGAATATATTTGATATATCCAAACCTTTTCATATCTCACACTTAATCAATTTAGAATTAAATTAAAAAAATACAAAGACAATATTAATAAAATATGATTTTATAAAATATTAGATTTGTAACACCTCATAAAATTAACGATAATTAATAAATAATTAAAAAAGCTCCAAAAATGGCATTTGAGTAAACGATGAAATTTGGCCACGAAACTTGTACCATTGTGTTCGTGGCGATTTTCTGAGCAACTTTCATATCTGGATTTTTGCGATCGGAGCTCAAATAAAAAAGTTACTAGCGTTTTAAGTTTTTGAAGAAGAAATAATTAAAAATTAAATAAGGAAACAAATTATAATTAAATGTGGACCCTACCGATCGACCCATTCCTTGGTTCGGTCGACCGCTAGTGGTCGATCGCCTATAGAGGAGCGGTCGACCGGTCATACGGTGGCAACTAGGGTTTGAACCTTGGCCAAGGACCCGGAGTTTATTATTTTAATCTAACTGTTACGGTTGATTTGAGTGGCTATAAATACAGGCCTAACCCCTCACTTCTCTTCTCATATTTTCTAATCTAAGCAATGAAGCTCTGTCATTTTCCCTTCTCCACTATTTCTAAAAATTATGAAATATTATATACATATAAGTCGGAAAATGGCAAAAAATAAATGAGAAGAAGAGAAGCGAATCAACATTGCGAATGAAAAGGGTAATTTATATAATTATAAATCTATATTCCCCTTAGCCCTAATCTATTCTTCGATCTGTAATTGTATCAACCCGGAATTTTGGACACTTCGTATTTAAATATCTGAATTATTTAAATATTTGAATCATGGATTAAATTTTACTAAATTTATTTAATAACCATGTTAACCACTTATTTTTAATAATAACTAATTATGATAACTTGTTTTCGAAGTTTGTTTACAAAAATAAAAATTTCGAAAAAATATCAATAATGTGACCAAAAATCGGTTATCGATTAACAGCTTTTTCATCGATATAAGTTGTTCGAACTCTTTTGTGCTAAGCTAATGAACATATGAACACATTAGATACTAGTTAACCCACTTTTCTTCATGAAGTACTTAGAATATTCTAATGGATAAAAGATATTTGTGTGTAAGGGTAATTTGTCATTTACTAATGGTTAGAGGTGTAAAGGAGAAGTGATGGGCATGTAGAGGGGTGAGCCTTCCATGGCATGGTGGGAGGGTGAGATCAAGGTTAAGGAACACCATGTGAAACCTATAAAAGGAGGAGCATACCCCTTAAATCCATTTCATAATTTTTACCCAAAAAGTCTAAGCTCTTTTACTCTTCCTCTTCATAATTTCCTAAAGAAAAATAAATTCAAAACATCTTCAAATCTCTTCAAACTTTGCCACAAGCCTTGGGACAACATCACAACACCTTATAGTATCTTGGATCTTGAAGAAAGGATCAAAACACCCTCCTAAAGCCCATAGGTCATGAGCTAGTTGAAGGCATTATTACCTTTAAATCTAGAATCAAAGTAAGGTAATGGTAGGAAGTGAGGTGTTAGAAAGGTTGAGGTAGGAAGTTGAGCTTGGACTTGCTTGTTTATTTACTTAAGGGTGAGCTAACCCATCACCCTGTATGAAAATATTGTGTATATGTGCTTGTTATTGATTGCTTATATGTTGTTTGAATTGATATTGACATATGTTGTAATATTGGTTTCGATTCTTGCTTTGAAAGCAAATGGCATATGCAATCCATATGTATGGACTTGAATGGACTTGGATGGACTTGTGTGAATTGTAGCATAGCTTTGAAACAAAGCACATAGGTTGTAGTTGACCTTTGTTAGATTGGACTTGGATTTGAAAGTGCTCTTATAGGGATAGTCGCTATAGATGCACGTAGGAATTGCCTTGTGTTCGGCAGTTTCTATAGAACTTTGTAGAGAGATTCTTATGAGTTTCTGACCATATTTTTGATGTTTAATATGTATGCTTGCTGTTGTAAAAAAATTTCATGATAAAAAATTAAGTAACATATCGAAAAGTGGTCAAACTTCCACTTGCGCAAAACTTCAATGTTTAGCCTTTGTTTTTTGAAGTTTAAAGGTTTGGAAAAGACTTTTAAATTAAGTATTTGGTTTCATTATTTTTAAAAGTGTTTTCTAACTCTTGTTAGAGTGTTTTAAAAGTGGTTTGACATTTTTTATGAATTTTTAAGCATTAGTTATGAATTTTTAAAGAAGAGGGTTTACTTTTAAATATAAAGGAAACATGGTTTTTCCAAGTTTTTAAGTGAATTATAAACTTGTTTATTTCATGTAATATTTTGGATGAAAGTTTTAAAACCTATTATAATTATTTTAAAAGTATTTTTAAGTATATATAATTTTTAGAAAATGTGTTGACTATTTTATCAAAGTATAAATATCTTATGTAATAAGATATCTTTTAAATTGTTTTATCGAATATCAAGTTTTGTAAATAAATTACTACTTATACATATCATTTCAAAAAGCATTTAAATTATAAACAAAGGATTTAGAAAGGGGTTATGAATTGCCTAGTGGTTAAATCGTGTTTTGTTTAATTACTTGTCTGAAAAGTAATTAACTATAACACTAAAAGCCGACGAAGTAGGCTTATCTATTTATGAGTGTTAAGATAGATGTTCGAGTAGGGATAGAAGTAATAGTGCTCTAACCTACCGATTCCCACTTGACCAAGGAATCTGTAAGTCAATAATATCGAAAATCTGTTAATTATGTTGATTACTTACTCACTTTTGAAAAGTCGTTAATACTATACTTAACACTAAAAGCCGACGGTGTCGACTTGCCTATCTGTGAGAGTCGAGAATGAAGTGTCTAGGCAAGGCTTTGAATTGCAACCGGTGGTCTAACTTACATGGCTTCACTCTTGACCGAGGGATAGTATAAGTTGGAATGTCAGAAACATGTTAAGTATACAAACCTTAGTTTCTATAAGCAATCGTTTTAACTGGATAGTCGATTAATCAACCATCGAACTTGATCAAATATTAAGTTAGATCTTTATATGACTGTTTTTAAAGATAATAACAAGTATAAAATGGTTTTGGGTTTGTAGTGACAATGTGTTAATAACATTGGTCTTTAACCCTTTTGATTATACTTATGAATGTAAATAGATCTTTAAAAGAATGTTTTAAAGATAGGCATAAGTGAAATGGTTTGGGTTTGTAGTGACAATGTTTAAATAACATTAGTCTTAAACCTTTTGAATGAATTTGTGAATATACTTAGATACTTAAAATGGATATTTTAAAGGAAATTTTAAGTATGGAATATTTTGGAAAAAAGATATAAAAAGTAAAGGTTTAAAGTAAGAAGTCTCGTTAATGATTTGTGAATATACTTATACCAATTGAAGTAAGCATATGAATACTTTTTGAAGTATTGACAGAGTACAGATGAATAGTTGATAAATGAAGTTTGATTAGATAAAAGAAGTTTTATGAAAAAAAGGTTTTAATTAATAAAAAGTATTAATTAAATAAAAAAGGGATTAGAGATCGCTTGTGTGACTTGATCCTGCTTTATATGTTTATTCGTTTGTGATAAGTATATGAGAATTGGTTTCCATTTATGGTCATCTATGTTATACTTGATAGTCGATTAGTTGACTGTCGAAATTGACCAAAATAACTTAGGAAACATCTAAAAGAAACACGAGGTCTATATGGTACAGTTATCTTCGGAGATGCTATATTGTACGTATAAACTCGTCTTACTCTTCTAGGACAAATGATGTGGAAATCCATCCGGATAGGAGAAGATCTCCACCCTTATGCATTTTCTATTTATTGCTAAAAGAATCGGGATTAAGTTAACCGAAAATTCATCGACTAGTTTTAGAGCGTTCGGTAAGCAGGGGAAATGTACTTATACGAGGTGACTTAAACCCGTAACTACTTCAAAACCATATACATGATCTATGTTCTGGAAGCGGTTGTGAAGTGAAATGTTATAGATTTGAAATATCTATCCTAAGCTTGAGTCCAAGGGAGAGGTCAGCATTAACATCTCAAACGATGCTATCGTGTGGAACTGTTTATCTTTAGGAGTATTCCAAGAGAGAGGACAACGTTAGCATTCGTCAGAAGACTTATGAATGCACTTGTGTGGAGACTCAAGATCTGTTTGAGATGCTCGAATCCATGTAGCGATTCATGATCTGTTCAAGATGATGGAATCCATTTGGAGATTTGTGTTTTGTTCGAGTGATGAAGACTTCTGTGAGAGATGCCAAACGTAACCTCGACATCGAAAATGACTAAAACTAGAGTAGGGTGCCTAGCCGTGAAGAGTTTAGCGAGCCTAAATAGGGTATATCAGCTCCAATTCTATCGATATTGCTAGCGGGAGTTGATGATAATCGGTTACGTCTCGGCGTTAACCAACTATGGCTTACCTTATGGTATATTTTATCTAGAGATATATGACACTCGAAAGGATATCTCTGATCCTTGTGCAGGAGGTTGGATTCGGCTTGATCGGAGATCTCCATGGAAATCCTACACATTTATGCGAACACGCCTTAGCGAGTCTTGATTGTATACCTAGTTATTGTTGTGGTGTACATGTACCTCTGCAATTTCTTACTTATATTTTACACCCTAGACATTATCTATTATATCAGAATATGTACTTAATAAATGGTGGGCTCTTTTGAGGGGATAACCATTATGGCATTCCATGCGGTCTCACAAGGTACTGTTATATGTCACATGTATTTCTTGAGTTTCTCACACCAGACCTTTGTCTGCCTCGTGGTTTTATATTTCCCTTATTTCCATGGGTGCACTTTCGAGTGTATGAGAAAGGCAGGTTTTCGTTGATGTTCTTTGGAGCTTCTGGAAACGAGCTAGATGCTTCCATACACCTACCGTAATATTCTTATTTCCGCCGCATTACTACATTGTATATATCAGCATATGTGAGGACAAGTTGTTATAACGGTCCAGGCTGATGATAGTACTTATTGTTTTTACTTCGAAATGCTATGTATCTTAGAGTGACAGTTTGTACTATCTTTTGATATTATATGTTATCGTTCCATTGTGAGATTCTGATGTTGTATTTTCCTCTTCCTTATTCTGTTTCTTTTTCTTTTATTTTACCCTGACAATTCGTCTTTCTGGCACTTGAGTGCTCGACACATGAATACCGTGGATGTATTCGTGTCGACATTTGAGGGTCGAAAAGGCAAGTCGTTACAATGATTCTAATAGTATATACACACCTTATTATACATATTCTTTTGGATTAGAAAGAAAAAGGCATAAAGAAAAGGAATGGATTCAGATTTGGGAGATTTGGGAGATTTGGAAAGCTAAAAAGGTGAGTGGAAAATTATATAATTTATTTATAACATTGAAATTTATATCGTTGGATTTTATTTTGCCCAAGTAAGATCTTATGAATTATAGGCTTAAAACAAATGTATAGGAAAATTGCCTACATATTCTATAAAATAGGTAATTAAAATAGGAATAGTATGTACAACCTAACCTAAAAATTTGAATTAGTCCTAAATATTTATCATTGTAGAATGTTTGTTATTCGAGATTTGTAATTGGGTTGTAAACTAGGTTGCCCCAGTTGACTTGGAATGTGAATTTCTATATTTTAATTTATTTTGAGCAGGGTATAATTTAATTATATCTATTTCCGTGTGATTTCCCTAAATCACCCAATTTATGTATAAAGTGCATCATTTGAATTAACAAGGAATATACCAAAAAGGAAAGAGATGTGTAAAGTATGGATATTCTTCTCTGTAGTCTGCACTGTTTATTTCAATAAAAGAAAAGAGATAATTCCTTGTAATTTCAAACGGAGCAAAAGTCTCATTTTTTGATAATTTATGGAAAGTTATAACGGTAATCCTTTTTGAAAGGATAACTCTAATAAATTAAAATGCAAAAAGAAATATGCTAGTTTAGGAATTAATAATTAGAATATATATATATATATATATATATGTATGTATGTATGTATGTATGTAAAACAGCGCATATCGATTAACAATAAAAATATATATACATATAGCATAATTTATGACAATATTCATATTAATTATTATAGGAGATTAAATTATAGGACTAAAAAGGAAGTAATGGGAATTCCAAGATTTATGGACATTAACTACAAATTTAATAGGAAACACATTTGTGGTTAATAGAGAGTTAAAGTAATTGAATGTGGACTGGTTAGAGAATTTAATATGGTATTTATGGAAAATGAATAAGCATAATAGGTTGATTTTTAAACTAGTAAACAAATATCATTAGAGAATTTAATATGGCAATTATAAGAAATTAAATAGCCATAATAGGTAGATTTTGAAATGGGTAGGTAAATAACATTAAAGAATGTCCAATTTTGACATTAATGGCCAATAATTACAGACAATGGACATTTATTGGACATAAGATGGAAACCAAAGCCTAAGCATATAAAATAGGAATGATTATGTATTGAACAAGTAAGTATTAATGTTATTAAATATACATAGAAGGCAATGTAATTTTCATAGTAGGAAATTATATAGCTTTAATTGTACGTTTAGGACAAGCGTGAATTAGTGAACTTAGCCCAACAATTAGGCTTTGGGTGATTGGTTTGGTTTAGTGGGTTGGGATGTGAGGTCAGTAGAGTTACACAACAGAAGTCTGCCCTTCACCTAGAGGCTACCAACTATTGTGTATACTTACTGCTGATGTGGGACATCTCCAACCACAGGACCCATGGGGAAGGGATATGCATAGGACGTAGGACCTGCTTCTGGAATGGAGGTATTAAGTAGCTATTATAGGGCCTGCCTCCTCTATATTTAGGAAGTATTAAATGGTCGGGGTTCGTGGTTAGGCACGGTAATATATATCTCGGGAAGGGTCCGCTTCGGGTTTGAGTTATTAAGTAGCTATTGTAGGGTCCGCCTCTCCTATAAAGAAGTTTTAAGTGGCTTGCTGAGATTCAGTGCAATGTCAACTAGATTGTATCAAAGAGGAGTCCACCTTGGGATAGGTATTAAATGATGGGACATGTCTAAAATGTAGGTATTAAATGGTCAAAGACTGCCTAGTTCCTGTATAAAAGGTATTAAGTGGCTTGGGTACTATTTCTTATATTGTTAGGACATGACTAACGGTAGTTGTGTGGGACTGGGAAGGGCTTTGGGCCTATAATTGAGGGTAATTTGTAGAGTTGGAAGGCGTTAGTAATACGACAATTATATTATAAAGCCTTATCTCATCGATCTCCGTAGTTAAGACCGATTGACTAGCAGTTATATTATGGAGGGCCCGCTTCAGCGACTTGAAGTATTAAATGGCCATTGGGTATGCCTCCTTCCTATTTAAGAAGTATTAAGTGGCCGAGTTTTTAGGTAGTGAAACGTTTAGACGTAAATGAATAAAGGTATATATACATAATGATATCTTGGAGAAAGTTAGGTTAGGCATGTCGTATGTGCACATATGACTTAACTGATTAGCTATAAATAATATACAACACTTAAATGGAAATCAATTGGCATAAATTAATGGTATGATTAAAGTATGTAATTTTCCAATCATCAGAATGTTGTTCTTACCCCCTCCTCATAGCAGCCCACATGATAGATTTAGAAGGACTGGATACTAGAACAAGACCAGAACTACATACGATGAAGTCTTCGTATTTATGCTCGGCACAGACAAGGCAATTAACCAAGGAATGATATTCCAAGGTAGTAGCCTTAGTCAATATGTATGTTATATTATATTTTTCAATTCTGATGTGAGTTTATATTGATTGCATTCCGATATACTTGTGTTTATTACAAGTTACCAAAACCCACGATCCGTACTCTAATGGACTTGGGTTTTGATTTTGTCGAAATTCGGGCCATTAAGGTGCAGGTTGTTACATTTGGTATCAAAGCTTAGGCTAGTCAATCATAGGAATTAAGATATATTGATAGGACTTATTTATATTTTTACTTATATATATATATATATATATATATTATATGCCATGCTCTATAAATTCTGACTATAAAAGTAGTTGCAACCATATTCCGAAAGGATGGACAAGGCAACTATGAGTTGGGCCAGTAAATAGAGTTAAATTTGAACTCCTACCCCAATTACCCCATGGGGTGGAGGTCATATTGTAAGGAGTGGACCAAGAAGAGCATGAGCATGACATATAGAAGAATCCCGAAGGCTGGATGATACTTGACTACTTTATTGGACCTAGGTTGCCTTATGATTGTGGATTTTGATGAATTGCAGATTGAAGATGCACATTTCATCTAGACAAATGGGAAGTTAGAACCTATATGTTGCAAGCGTTTGGAACTAAGGAATGAAGAAGGAGTGGAGAAAGTTTTCACATGAAGGTGTGCACTATTCACCACTAGAAGATAGCCAGATTTTTGATGAAGATTGAGTAAGGAAGAAGGAAAGTCCAAAAGGAAGGACAATTAAAGTCCATTTCTAAGTCTAACCCCATGTGAAAGAATTTGATAAAAAGGTTTTTGTGAATTCCTTGAAATGTTTTGGATCGGTTTTCCAAAGGATTCATTGGGTAGTTATTTTGAAAAAGCAAGGAAATTTGGAAATTCATAATTTGTAAATTTATCGAGTCAAAACCTTTTGATTTAAAAGTTTTTGGTAAAAAGTGATTTTCATTTTTAAAATTCTTAGTTTAAAATTGGTTGAATCGAAAAGTTTGGATTTAAAGATTTTTGATAAAGGGATATTTCGTTTTTGAAATAAATGTAAAATAGAGCGTAGGTTGGGGTCGATGATTTTTCCTATTGTGTAAATTTGGAAGGTCCATTCTAAAATTATATTTAAGGGTTGGATAAATGAAAATGGTACTTGATTCAAATGGGGTATAGAGAATTGAAGGGTAAGAATGCCGAACAATTTAGATAGAAATAACATTAGGAATTTATATTAAAAAAATAGGATTAGTAATCTAATCAGAAATAATATAGGAGAAAAAAATTAGGAATTAGTATGGAAGAATGGATAAGTTTCATGGATATGTAGTAATTGTACATATATTTTAGATAGACACTTAGATAGATGTTGCAATTACGAATATTTTTTAGAAGGCCCCCCTCGGATTCTAGTATAATCTCTATCAAAGGTGGAAGCAGAGATAACATGAGTACTAGGAAAATAATAGGATGGAAGTTATCCTCGTCTACTCCAGTTTTCAATATTTAAAGTTATAAAAGATGTTTTTGAAAAAAAATATGGTTTGGTATGACAATTGGGTTTAAATGTGATAGGTGTTTTGGGTTTAAAATTCCTACTTTTGAAAGAAGTAAATTTCCATTGTATAAAGTCTATAGAAAGGTAAAGTTAGTTAGAAAAGGGAAATTTTTCATGGTTCCTTTTTGGAACCAAGTAATTGTTGAATTTAATAAAAAGGTTTCTAAGTTTATATTCTTAAAGATAAAAATATTCGATTAGGTACTTCATGATTGTGAGATTTTAGTTTTATAAAGAATAGAACCAAACCAAAATTTAATATGCAGTAGATATGGATTACTGCCTAGGTAAGACAGGGTAAAGGTTTTAGGCTATGAATAAAACAACTATGAATGCTAGTAGGGTAGCAATAAGGAATCCCCGTTGAATATAGGGAATGTTAGTATGAAACAGGGAATATTTTATTAGAGATGTGTGAAAGCCATAAAAAGAACCCTAAAAGGAATAGGGAATTGTATCAAAGTACAATTTTGCAAGTCTTAGGGTATACTCACATGAAGGGTCAAGGATTAAAAGTGAATTAAAATGATTTTTGGGGAATTTTCCTAAGTAATTTACTATTGAAATTAAATTAATTAAGTTTGAGGACTTAAATGTCTTAATTGTTTTGTTAAGGGGAAGGGCTTCTTTGCCAAAATATTTTAATTACTATTAGATGATTTTGGCAGCCGTTTTGGAAAAATATTTTTGATAAAGGATTAGCAACCAATCATATTTTGACAAATAAGGAAAGTTAGGTATAAAGGAATTTCTTTTAAAGGTATAAAATCAGTTTTGCTTCGAATTACAAACTTGCCACTTCCATTTGTTTGCTACCGAAATCATCCCAGTAGGCCTTTCGTACCCATTCAAAACCAATACACATGATATCAAATAGTTGGTATGTAGTGTATTGGAGAAAGGCAAAAGGGGATGGTGTCGAAAGCTTGCTTTCGAAGGGGTTGATGTCGTTTTTAATAGCTTTCGAATCAACCCACATGCCTTTGTTTTGCATTTGAAAGAGTTGCCACTTGTTTTCTAAGAAGCTTTTAAAAGGGGTTAAAGTTACTTTTAAATAGCTTTCGAACGGATTGCCGCTTGCCTTGGTTTTAAAAGTAGCTTTCAATTGAGTTGCCGCATATTAAGTTTTGAAAAGGAGCTTTCGAAAGGGTAGTTGCTTTTGAACCTAGTCGAAACCTAGCTGCTATCTTCATACCTTTTGAATTGGTTAAAGGCCGCTTTTTTTTATAGTCTTATAACAATGAGTTCGAAAGGGAAGCTTTCGTTTTATTAATATTGATGCCACTTCCTAATGCTTTCAAAAGGGTCCCTGTAGTTACTTATATTAAAGGTTTCGAAGGCAATGGTTTCGAAAAGTCATTTCGAAGCTATCCTTTCCTAATTATTTCACTTAAAGATCATTGCTTTCGAAAGGGTGGTTTCAAAGCCAATTGTTCCCCAAATTCATTTACTTGGAGATTAAAGTTTTCGAAAGGGTTACTTTCGCTTATATTCACTTTGGCACAGAGGTTATACTTAAGGTTAAACCCAATGATTTTGAAAGAGATGTTTTCATATGGTTTCGAAGCTATGCTTCTATAAATCCTACTTGAACTAAGTGGTTTTGAAAGATAAGCTCTAATACTTTCGAAAGGAATGTTTTAATGGTTTTGAAAGGAAGGTTTTGATACTTTCGAAAGGAAGGTTTTGGGTGTTTCGAAAGGCATATATTTAAGTGTTTTGAAAAGAAGGTTTGAATACTTTCAAAGGATATATTTTAATGCCTTCGAAAGATAAGTCCTAAGGTTTCGAATGCCTTAGTTTTCAAACAAGAAACTCAATCTCAATATTTTTAAAGAAGGACCCATGGTAATATAAAAGAGTTTTGAATGGCATCTAACTTTAGTGTTTTTGAATAAGCTTTCCTTTATAATCAGATATGTTTAAATTATTATGTTATGATCAGTTATTATGTGTGCTTCTTCTGCAAACATATTCACATCATAATTAACCCATAACTGCATTTTGGGGTACAAAGGGCAGACTAACCAGCTAGGTTGACCTAGTAGTGAAAATAAATTGAGTAACTCCTGTATGTGTAGAGTTGCATTTTGGAGGTCAGGTAGACCAGAACATAGGATGCGTAGAGACTGATCAAAGAGTTGTTAGTTTTGACAAGTTCGTAGTAAACCCATGAAAACTATGTTTGAAAATAGTTATTGGCAGGAGCCAATAGGTTCTTAGTGATCCCATGAATACTAAATCCGGATTAAGTTATTGACCGAGAACAATAGGTTCATAGTCTACCCATGAAAACTATGACATGAGAGAAGTTATTGGAAATCCCAATAGGTTCATATTGAACCCATGTAAACTATAATGGGATGAAGTTATTGGTAGATACCAATAGGTTCTTAGTAAACCCATGAAAACTGTGAAACCGGACAGGTAGTCCATAAGCTTGGAACAGGTTATTAGTTAGCCTATGAAAACTATTAGGTTAATAGCGACCCTATAAACTATAACTTGAGACGGATAGTCAGATGAATGGGGAGGGGAAATCCAAAAAATATTACATATTTGCATATCATCATGATATATTTTATTATGCTATGTCTTAACCATTGTGGATGTAGGTGCACAATATATAGTATAAATTTTGGTTAACATACTAGTGAGGGGAAAACCCATTACGCTATGCGACGTGGTCTCACTAGATATCTATATGATTCAAAATGGTAGGTTATTATTCACGCCAGGCTTTTTGTCTGCCTCGAATTTATGTTTTCCGCTTAAACTCTCGGGTGCTCAATTAATTTTGAGTAGTTTGAGAGTTAAGGTTTTTAGGTTCTCCTTTAGACGAATAAGCTTCCGGATACGTGCAGGAGGCATGCTAACTATTAGGATTTCTTTCTGTTTAATTCCGTTGTGTTTTTGGTTGTAATGGCAAAGTTGTTTAATTGCCTATGTTTTGACTTTGATCGTCCAAGGGGGCATCTTCATATGTCGCTCTTAGCGTATTTTGTAATAATTACATTTCTTTGAACGTGGTTTATGAATTGGGATTATGTAATGAATTGAAACATGATTTAAAGTTGAACGAGAAATCTGTTTTATGATTTTAATTTTTTTTATATTTATGTGTTTCTGTTATATCAATGTATCTAACATATCGCATTTGGTCACCGAAAATTAATAACTATGGATGACTGCAGCATCCATAACTATTAGTTTTGGGCCTCCAAGAGGGGGATGTTACAAGATGGTATCAAAGTAGAGGTTTATGTAAATTTAAAAGAAATTTGAACCTAAAAGATTTTCAAAACATGATCTAATGAATCAAAAAATAAGATCGGGTTTGGGGTTAATGTTATAGTAACGTAGTTGTATTTGCTATATATATATATATAAGTACTTACTCCCCTCTCTCTTAGACCATTCTTATGTATCTTACTCAGGCTTGTATGCAGATTTATGAGAAAGGAAGATATGGAGGAATGTAACGGAAGTGGAAATCTAGGTGGAGGAAGCACCACAACCAACGGAAATGCTCGACCCAACAAGAGAAACCCGGGTCGACAGGCAAATGCTAATCCAAATGCAAATGCCAATATAGGTGTTGGAATCTCTCCAGTAGATATGGGGATGATGTATCGGTTCTTCGTCAATTTGATGCAAGCTGGAGCAGCTACAGGAGTAGCTGTGGGTAATGTTGTTGGAGGAGCTAATCACGTGGCCTCAGTTGGCAACAATTATGCTAAGCTGAGCAGGGATTATACCAGTCTTCGTGGGAAGCCGTTTTTGGGAACAGAGGATGCTATAGAAGTAGAGAATTGGCTTTTGCATTGTTAAAGGTTCTTCGCTGACTTGGGATTAAACGATGAGCAGAAGAGGACACTTGCCTCTAGACAGTTACAGGGAGTAGCACTTTATTGGTGGGATAGTGTTACAGCGGGAATTCCCGAGGAGGAGTTGACTTGGGTGGAATTTCGAAGGAGATTCGAAGAGAGGTTTTTATCGGAAGTTGCCAAGTCAATATTGTTGAGAAAGTTCATGGACTTAGTGCAGGGTGAGATGTCGGTGATAGAGTATGCTACGAAGGTTGATGAGTTATCCAGATACAGATAAGCTATCATTGACACCATCATCAAAAGAAACGAGAAGTTTATTTGAGGGTTAAGGCCCGAGATTGCTAGGGCGACAATGCCACATCTCCGTGATCCAAGTACTGTTGTTGTGGAGATGGAAATCCAGAATAAAGAGATGCTCTCCGCTTATGGGAAGGAGAAGCAGGTTGGAACCCAGGGTTTTCAGGGCAAGAAGAGGGAATTCTTTAAGAAGAAAGGAACCTAGAAGGGAGAAGCTGCCAAGAAGGTGAAGGCTAATCTAGTTTGCTTTAAGTGTGATAAGAAAGGACATTAAGCTCATGAATGCCAAACTAGAAAAGGGAAGAAGGCTGCATATAAGAAAGGAGTGAAGTGCTTTAACTGTGACTAGATGGGGCATTACAAGAATCGGCGTTCATAACCGGTCAAAGCGGACAAGGGAAAGATCTTTGCTTTAGGATCATCGTCAGCTATGCCAACTACTGCTGAGAAGGGAAAGTCTGTGATGGAAGGTATGCTTTCGATCCAAAGTATACCAGTTAGGGTACTATTTGATACCGGTGCATCGCATTCATTTATATCTCAGTGTCTGGTTGATAGGTTATGTTTAGAACCCTCATACCTTGTTACTTCCTTAAGTGTTGTGAATCCGATAGGAGGATATGCAACTCTAGGGATAAGATGTGACTAGTTAGAACTTGATTTGTTAGGTCATAAGTTTGCACACAGTTTGTATGTTTTTGATTTTGTAAACTTCAGAAGCATTTTGGGTATGTATTGGTCAGATAAATATGATGCTAGGATGTTTTGCCAAGATAGGGAAATATCGCTAAGACACCTTAATAGTCATAATTGAATTATATTCTCAGTGGAGAATTCAGATCAGAGTGTTTGTGCTTTGTTGAGTGCTATGGAACTAGAAGAATAGTTGAACTAGGTTTTGGTAGCAAGAGAATTTGCAGATGTTTTTGATCCAGTCACAGGACTACCACCGAAACGAGCTGTTGAGTTTCAGATAGATCATGTACCAAGAGCAGAGCCTGTAATTAGACCACCTAGCAGGTTGACACCGACCGAGATGAAGGAATTAAAGGTGCAGCTAATGTATTTAGAAGGTAAATTTTTTGTTAGACCAAGCAGTTCGCCTTGGGGAGCGGCCGTGGTGTTTCTAAGGAAACTGGATGGGTCGTTAAGGATGTGTATCGACTATCGTAAGTTGAACGAGAAGTCAATCAAGAATAAGTATCATTTGCTGAGAATCGATAATTTATTTGATCAGTTGAGTTTAGCAAGAGTATTTTCGCAATTGGATTTGGCGATAGGTTTCCATCAACTAAGAGTGGCAGAGGATAGTATTCTGTTGACGTCATTTCAGACGGTATGGTTCGTACGAATGGTTAGTAATGCCATTTGGGTTAACGAATGCACCAGCTTTCTTCGCGGATTTGATGAACCGAATCTTCCTAGAGCACTTGGATATGTTCGTATTGGCATTCATAGATGACATTCTAATATACTCTAAGGATGAAAGTGAGCATGAAGTTCATCTTAGAGTAGTGCTTGAAAAGCTTAGGTAGAACCAGTTGAAGGAAATTTTTTCCAAGTGTCATTTATGGAAGAAAGAGGTTAAGTTTCTTGGTCATGTGGTTTTGGAGAAGGATTTGTCCGTTGATCCAGATAAGATCGAAGCTGTTAACAATTGGAAGAGACAAGAGATGGTGACTGGGATTAGAAGTTTTCTTGGACTTGTTGGCTATTACCGGGGATTCATTAAGGATTTCTCGCGGATAGCAGCGCCGTTGACCAAGCTAACTAAGAAGGACGTGAAGTTTATTTGGTCCGACAAATGTGAGGAAGCATTCCTTAAGTTAAAGCATTTGTTGACCAACGTGTCTGTTGTTACCACCAATATTCACGTCAACCTTGTTGAAACCAGGGAAAATACAAAGAAGGATTTACAAAGAGAGATAGCAATAACAAGACCTTTCGAAGGAGTCGAAGGGATGCATCTGCAAAAGTTGAATGTTCTATGAGCTTTCGAAGAGGTTGAAAGGTTATAAAGGCACCCTTCCGCTTCCATTGTTCCCTTTCGAAACAATAGCTTTCGCATGCATGATGACGTTCTGAATGAGTTAATGAACACCTTTCGAAGGCAACATATTGCAAGCCTTCACATGAGGAAATCGAGATCTTTTAGCTTAACCAATGACCTTAAATCCTTAAGTCTTAATCTCGAGTCATCGAAAAGGCTAGCTTTCGTAGACGAAACCTTCAAATCTAACTTAATTCCTTAGATCATTAAGCACCAATCCTTGAGTCACCTCAACTACTTCAAAAGGGGGGTTTTGACAGGGTCCAGAAATAATTAAAATAGTTCCAAAAGGTATTTCTAAAGAGGGGTACAGTGTTTTGACTATGTCGAAAGGTATTAAAAAGGTGTTTTCAATTATTTTTACCTATTTGAAAGGTGTTAACTGCCTTCATCTATTCGAAAGGAGGTTTTGAAGGAGTCACTTATACTTTGAACTCTACTTTGGGGCATTGACAAGTTTTCTTGTTAACATTTTTGGCGCTAGAAGGAGGGCCTGAACCTCCTACTTTGTTGAACTTCCAACTTTACTTTTCTAACCCAATTCTATTCCAAGCTTACTTACTTTAGATATTACATCACCATGTTTAGCAAGATGAAAAGGTCCGAACAAGGATCCTTAAAGCCATGTCTAATTGGATTCTCCTCAAGAACAACAATGGTTCAAGATTAGATGAAGAGCCAATGTTGAGATTGAAAGCTCTAAGGATCATGAAGAAGAGGGCTAAATCTTATAACCTAGAGAAATGGAGTTTAAACCCTTTTCACATTGGCCCTACGCTTATCTTTGCCTTAGGGGGAACAAAGGACAATTTGTTCGACCAAATGAAAAAGACAATTCAACTCTATACCAAAGGCACAATCTTTGAGGAGGGAATGATGGTTGATTACAACGTCTTTGCACAAAAATGGCATCGAGCAACAAGCGGGACATTGCCTACACGTGAGCTCCAAATGGTTTTGAAAAGGAAATTGGTCGTTGTGGGTGAAGCTTCAGAACCAAGCAATAAAAGATATAGAAACCATCCTCAAAAGACAAGCGTCAAGTCGAGACTTCCCAAGGAATGCAATCTAACTATGTCAATTGAGAATGTTTATTTGCTAACCAAGGAAGAACTCAACTATTGGCCATCATTGAAGAAAAAACCTAAATATGAAAGGAATTGGGGAGTATCCTATTGCACCTATCACATGATGAATGGGCATGAGACAAATCAATGTAGAGCACTTGAAGGAATGGTGATTAGTTTCTTCAAACAAGGCAAAATTGATGAATTAGTAAATAGACCATAGTTGAATTCAATAAAGCACCACTTTTACAAGAAAAATATACATGGTTGGGAGTAGAATTCTCCTTGCACTTGGAAATTACCTTAAACGGTCAATGCCTTTGTTCGTCGAGTTGGCTAGGTCAAAGAGCCTCCTAGAGGCAGGTTAAAGTATGCCTTTATCCGCACCACGCTATAGCTAGGATAAAGCATTGACAAGCCCTTGATCACGCCACGCTATGTCCAGGTCAAGGCGCCTCTTGGAGGGAGGTTAGAGTAAGCCTTTATCCGCGCCATGCTATGGCCAGGTTAAAGCATCGACAAGCCCTTGACCGTGCCACGCTATGGCCAAGTCAAGGCACCTCCTGGAGGGAGGATGGAGTAAGCCCTTGGTCCCGCCACGCTACGGCCTGGCCAAGGCACCGAACAAGCCTTTAGTCCCGCCTATAAGGCCTTGCCGAAGCGCCACCTGGAGGGAGGTTGGGTAAGTCCTTGGGTCCTACTTATGGATAAGCTAACCAAGCGCACCAGACAACAATGGACTACAACGTCCAAGCCCGAGAAGTGACATATCAAACAATGGACTAAGACGTCCAAGCCTGAGAAGCGACATATCAAACAATGGACTAAGACGTCCGAGCCTGAGAAGTGGCATGTCACACAACTATAACATACAAAGCCTAGAGGGTGGCACATGTCAAAAGAATCAAAACCCAAAGAACAGTGCAGAACAGAAGGCTTAAATAATAATCTATAGCCTCCGACTTATTCCCAAGAAGAGAATTTCAGAACTTCACTTATTAAAACCCAAATCTGGGTTCCGGGTCTTTTACTATCAACCTCTGGTCTTCATTATACCCAAATCTAGGTTTCAAGGCTATTACTATTAATTTCTGACTTCACTCATTAATGCCCGGACCTGGTGTCTAGACTTCTATTATGGAGACCATTATTATGGATTTCTGGTTATCATTCACTAATATCCAAATCTTGGTGTCGGGTCTCTTAAATTTTAAATTTCATCCATCAATGTCGTTGAATTCCTCTCTCTCTCTCGTCATTACCAAAGATGGGTTTCAAGACATTCAACCATATTCAGTTATGGAATTACTTCCCACTTATTATCATATGTTTATATAATGATCTGTTAACCTCCACTAATAATGTGGATAAACTATTATATTGATTTCAAGTTAACGATAAAGAATATTGTTTATTTCATACTTTCCAAGGAAATGAGATCCGTAAGGAAGACTGAATGAGCCAGCAAATACAAAAAACCATAGTCCAAGTTATCAAAAAGCAGATTCAAAAGCAACATTGTAAGAAAGGACTACAGACCAGGTGATATTTACATAATTTATAAAATTATTTACAAGTATAAGGCACAAGTATATGTTTTACAAATCCTGAACAGTCTTATCTAGATTTTTAGCAATCAAAGGATCAACAATATGCCGAATTGCTATACAAAGAATCTCTTTAAGCTTCTTTTCCTTTTCCTTATTTTGTCGGCATCATCAATAGATTCGATATGAGTCTTTAGAGCGCGATCAAAAGCCATATTGGCACCTTTGAGGGTTTTATTTTCCCTTTCTAAATTAGCAATACGCTATTGGAGAAGATACTTTTCGTATTCAAGTTTTTGTGTTCTAGCTACATACTCATTTGTACGTTGTGAATACCTCGCCTTTTGCTGTTCATCAAAATATTTCATCATCTCAAATTTGACTTTCCTACACCATTCTCCTACTACCTTCTCGTCTAAGCCAGGAGGTGAGTTAGTTGTAGTAGGAAAATTTTGAATTGCAAGAGATGTAGACCTTGTTGATTTTCCGACAGATGAAGTGATCGAAGAAGCACGTAAATCGATATTTGGGATATTGTTCACCATGATGAACTCTAATTACATTAAACTTGACTGTCTTTTAACTTAATCTCCAAATCGCTTATTTGCTGAAGAAGCTCAAACATCTTATGATCAAAATCAATCAAAGAATTCGATTTAATTTGGCGTTTAATCGGGAAATCGTGTCATCCTTATTCTTGATATCCGCTTCGAGATTGGCAATTTGATCATTAAGGTTTCTGAAAATTGTCTTTCGAAGCAAGTATCTCCTATGCCATTCCATTGCATTCACATTGCCTTGAAAGCGAGTAGATAAAGGATCCTTAAGTGAATGCCTCTTTTCAATGTGTGCAATCAATCTATCTCTGATACTAATGAAGCAAGATAAGGAATCCGATAAGAGTGGCGCGATAGCTAACTGTAAGTCCTATATAAACAAGAAAATAAAGTCAAGACTCAATAACCGATCTCTTTTATTACAACAATAGAGGTTACAAATCGAGGAGAAATAAAAAAAACATATAATTCCATTGTTTTAATCAAACACTTGTTTTATTACACTTAAAGTTGAGAAACAGCATTTTCGACTTTGTTTAAGGAATTAGCTGAAAGAGTAACTGTAGAATCAAAAGGGGCATTAAATCCTTCTGGGGTAATAACCAGAGGATATTTGTTATAGTCCCATTCCCCGGCAGGAGGAATATTGGGACCACATATTAATTTGGTATGATATGTTCGAATTTCCTTGAGAAGCTTTTCTTTTTCTTCACCAAGAAAATCGAAATGCAGGCGAGGGTGTTCCATATAAAGTCTTTGTAGGTCTCTAAGAAAGCAGTATATGGCTAATTTTTAAGATTACAAAAGCGAAGCCTTTTCTAAATAATCTCTTCTTAATTTGACGTATTTGCTTAAATAATCTCTAGAAACAGAGCTGCCTGAGATATGCTTATTCTATGATAATGTAATAATACACAACTAAGTACAAAAAGAAACTAATATAGGAAATTCATATTACGTAATTACAAATGTTCATCTGGTTCATACAAAATCGATTTTTTGAATAACTCAGAAACAAATTTGTCCTTATAATATTTAAGTTTTTCAGGAGGCAACTCGTGAGGAATTGATTTGGCATGCGGTAAATTCCAGCAAGCCCCTGGATGTGGATCAAATCCAAATTCATCCAAATATCTCCTATGTAGACGCCTAAGTACACCCACTAAAATCGCCCGAGCAAGAAAAATCGACGGTCGAGTGTCTGCAATAGGCTTTGTATAAAAAGTCTACTAGGATATCCCTTTCTTCAACCAACATCCAAAAGAGTGTAATTAATTCCCGATTCTCTTCCAAAAGTCTATCATATTGAAGGCGTGCCCTCTTTAGTCGGGGGGGGGGGGCTTCCTGGTCTTTGAAAAACACTAACACCGCAACACTTTTATTAAGCCTATGATACTTGTCAAAGAGTGCGTTGTGTTCTTTTAATTGCTTATCAAACTCTCTATACAAACTGTTTATTTCAGCTTGTTTTCTTTCAAGCTTTGTTTTATAAATTTGGATAGATTTCTTCTTTATCTAAAGTAAAAAGATGTCAATTATTATTATCTTGGAAGTGAAAACCATTTGGACAAATAATCCCATACCTGAGAAACGGGAACTGAAGTTTGCGGGACTTGTTTTTTCTCCCTTTGTTCTTCGACATCAATGTCGGCGGTTTCTTCATGAAGATCAGAGGGCTCTGCTTCACGATTGCTAGGATTGGGATTAACTTTTTCTGAGGCCCCAAGGATATCATCGTCATCTTTTTCAGGAGCATCAGCATGATCACCTCTGTTGCCACATGAACCCCGACCTTTATCCCCGTCATTGTCGTTGTTATCATCATTATCATCATCATTATTGTAATCATTGCCGCCTTCTTCTGATGTTACTTCATCGTCATCACCTTCTTCATTAGAATCAGAGTCCACTTCGATAGAAGGGACTTAAAAAGATAAGATTTTGATAGCATCAATCTCTTCTCTCTCAGGTACTTCGACTCCCTGCTCCATTCCTTTGACCTTGTCCACAAATCTTTTGACTAGAGCATGATCGAGTAAAGGGAAGCTCAAGTCAGGGCACTTTTCAATGTTGTCGGCGTAGGCAAGCATAAAGTCATCCTCATAAGAGTTCACAACGATGTCGTTGAGGGAAGTATTCAGAAATTGTGACACCCTTTTCTTGGCTTCAAAAATAGTATTAACGGACAACATTAAGGAATTTTTCTTTTTCTCTAGCTTCTTCATGAGAGAGGATTGTTTGACCACCATTCGAGCCTTCTCATCTTCATATTCTTCAAAGCCATTTTTAAAGCCAAATTTTCATCAACTAAGAGCTGTTTTGCTTTCCTCTCTTCAGAAATAATAGATTCTGCTTGAGCAAGAGAGGCTCCCAATCTTTCTTGTTCCTTCACAGCATTATTTTTATCAACGGAAAGGGAGATTATCTGACTGTTTAAGATTGAGATTTCCTCTTGAAGCCTGGATGCCTTAGCAAAAGATTTCGAAGCACTTTCTTAAAGAGAGAACCAGCTTTTAGGAATCTGAAAGGAAGATTACAACATGGATCAAAATTTAGTAAGAAATGATAATAGGAAGGTTAAATAATATGGAACGTACCAGAAGTTGCTGCTCTATTAAAGATCGGCAATGACCTACTGGGTCAGGAAAAGAAGAAGGTGGATGAATGGAAGTGAAAGACGAAGAATTCATGATAGATTGTACAATTTTCTCAAAATCATTAGAAGGCACTGGTGATGTGGGTCTAGAAGGGTTTAACTCCTGAGAGAGAGAGTTGAAGTTCCCAAATCCTTTTGCATCTGCTCGATGACATGAGGAGAATCAGAAACAACAATTAGAGACATAGGATCGTCCTTTAAAGGAGTTGTTTTGGATCGATCAATAGGAACTTCAAGAATAGGACTCTTTAAAGTTTTGCCCATGTCCACAGTTTCACCCTCTTTTGGTGGCGAAGAAGATTGGACGTCAACAATCTTAGCTTTCTTAAGAGATAGGCCCACTACAGCCATCCCAATTTTCTTTTGGCGATCATCTTCGACCTAGCGATGGCCTGAGTCAAGGAGGTGCACTAGATGTAGAAGTTGGGAGAACTGGGTCACTTGCGATCAATTTGACTGGAGGAGCATTTGCTGAAAAGTTGAAAAGTATAAGTTAATAAAGTAATCTACGGAGTAACACAACAATAAATTGCAAGTACTATGCTTAAGCTTACCAGAATGATCTGGGCAAATTGGAGACATAGGAGAATAGTTCTTGGTATCACCCAAAGACAAGAAACATTTGCTCCGGGAAATATGTTGGACAAGAGGAGGTTGTCCAAGAACCCTCTGACTAGCAGGGAGAAGAGAATGTTTTCAAAGATTGGATGGTGTCGGTAGTGTAAGCCTATTTCCGAAGCTACTTGAAGCAGCGATTAACAACTTTATAGTTCTTTTATCCTCATCATTGAGATCTTTAGCAGTTGGACCTGATAAAGAAGCATAAGTTAGCAAAAGAAAGTAATTGAATATAGTCAAAGACTATGATCAACTTACAAGGAGAGGAAAAGACTCCATTGATGTTCGGAAAACATTTGACGAAGAAAAACTATGTCTCCTAGTCTCTAAATTTATTTACCCCCTCTAAAATTAGTTTTTTAGGGGGATTAGCTCTGAAGTTATGGTTGTTCAGATTTCTGAGTTTGACTAGGTAAACTAAATAGCTTAGAACTTCAGCAGTTAGTGAAGGAAAGCCTGACTCTAGAGCCATAAGTACCAAAGAGAGAAGGTATGTATAGACATTAGGTGATAACTGGATAGGTGCAATGCCCAGATGGGTCAGGAACTTAGACAAGAAATCTGTGAAGGAAAGGAAACCACCATGCAAAATATGAATGGTAGTATAATCGAAGTACCCTTTGAGAGGATTTTGAATGGTATCGCCTTCGCTAGGAGGAATGGCTTCTATTCCAGTGATGCAAAGTCATTCAGAATGGCATCAACCTCATCTTGATAAGATATCAGAGAATGTTTGGAGACGGCTTCAACCTTCTTCGGAAATATTCTACCTTTGGGGCTATACCTTTTTCAGGTTTCTTGGAGACATTTTTCAAGCCCATGATTCTGTCAGGTGAAATTTTCATTAAAAGTTATAATTTGTTTTATAATTAACACCTTTCAAAAATGCTAAAAACCTATTGCAATGGTTCAAATATCAATCGAGTATATAACTCGATATCTTTGAAAGGATGTTATAGCCAATTTGGGTCATAAAATTTATTGGGCTCCCGATGACGTCGAAGGGTTAGATGGAATGGAAACACCTAGAAACACCCTTTGGCAATGTCGAAAGCCTAGGGAAAATTTTACTACTAAAAAGGAATAATTAACCTTATATTACTAGTTTTAATATATATATATATATATATACGTTAACAACATTTCACAATTAAAACCAATAAACCCTTCGATAATGTCGAAACCGACAAATTTTGTTTTGCTAAAAGATTACGAACATTACTGTAATATTATATTTTTAGTAAGTCGAAAGATTTGAATCCAAATAACTTTGATACAAATAAAAAGTGCTTTGGAAAGTTTTGACAGTGTTTATAAAAAAGATAGTTATACCCCTAATAACTACAATGGGTTTCGAGTAAGTCGAAAGGGGGCTAAGGTTTTGAAAGCATGCAAACAACTAAACTCATTTTAATATGGGAGGTTTCGATCAAGTCGAAAGGCTTGATTTGGTTTTCAACTTAAATAAAATACGTTATTCTCAATCCAATTTATAAATAAGAAGTGTAAGTTCCTAACTTTCAACACCTTCTAGAAAAAAATCAAAATTGAACCTGAATCCAATGACATGTTTAATCCCCATTTATATACAAGAGGTTTCGAAACCTATAAAATAAAAATTAGGCTTTCGAAAGTATATATTATGTGACCATTGAATGAAACACATCAAGACGACTTCTTCGAAAGGTGTTAGAATATAATCAAACATATTTCTGCTTTCGTAGAAGTCCACTTCATGTTGGCTACATCAACTCCTTCGAAAGGATCAATTAGAAGATAGATATTGGACCTCCTTTCATCCTCTTCAAAAGAGGTTGAAGAAGCAAAGCGGAGTTAGCCACCTTAACCCATTTTGAAGGGGTAGAAAAGTCAAATTACAATGTCATGTTGTGATTCGTACAACTTAATCTTCTCTACGAAGCTACCGAATAATTTTTCCTTCTCTAATTCAATTTTCAATCCAATACTTCAAGAAACCAATGATTAAATTGAGTCGAGCAAAAATTTACACTCAACAACAACAAAAACCCCAAATTCAAGCTTAAAGCATAAAAAAGAAAAAAGTTCACAACAAAAAAGATCTTTTGTAGCATTTTAAAAATGTTGTCATAAACATTAGCAGGGTTTTTAAGATCGTTGCCTAATGTCATGCTACAATAGAATTAGGAAATATCGCTGCGTTTTAAGAATGTTGCTAAACAGAAGGCTACCAAAGCTTTTACAAAACGCTGCAGTATATTAATTTCGCAGTGTTGATTAAACGATGCACTCATTTGAAACGCTGCGGTACATCACTTTTTTTGCAACATGTTGCACTTACTGTAGCCCTTTTGAAATGCTGCGGTGCATCAACTTTTTTGCAACATGCTACACCTATGGTAGCACTTTTAAAACAAATATAAAAACTACGAATATTATGTCCAAAAGGAAATTGCTAAATTTATAAAACACTAATATATATAATCTGATATTATAAGCAATTATGAAGATGAAACATAATCAAAGCTACATCAACTTTATACACCATAAAATTTAGTCATATACATTATTTCATGAACAATGTTTTAAGCAAAAGTGTTAGCGATATAAAACCTTACAAAAAGAGCTTGCTAAAAGAGAAAATGTAAATTGCGAAAAGTCCAACCTTGTCTCCTTCAAAAGTCCAATTTGCCTATAAGGGAAAAAAGCAATTAAAGATCAACGGTAGGAGAGAACAAATATGAATTTAATTAGCATCAAATATGACAAGTTCAAGTTAATTTAACTAGCTCAAAAAGCAGAAAATTCTATCCCTAATTATTGACCAAATAGCCCAAGTGAAACACAACCTAAATTTAATACGATTCTTTTAGTTGAAGCGACACTACCATCCAACAAACGAGGGACGTCATTTTCTACAGAATAACAGCGCTTATATGTACACAAAGGAAGAGGCATACACGAACTTACCACGTTACTCGCAAAAGTCCACTACAGATAATATAATAAAGCCACTCCATATGTAAACAAAAATTGAACAATAATAAAATTAAGAAGAAAATAACTAAGATAATCATGATGACATTTTGTTTCTTTTTTCCTATTTTCCAGTTTTAAACAAAAATTACGAGGAGAAATATCAAAGAGGTTTGTATGTAAAAATAAACGTAATTCGACTTTGAAATTTCTTAAAAAATATCTTTTGTACCTGTAGAAATATATGTGTATATATATTTGTAATTGTTGTACGCGCACGCACAAAGATATATATATATATATATAGATGTCTATATATATGTCTATATATATATATTTGTGTGTGTGTGTGTGTATATATATCCAAAACCATCTTGCTTGAAAATAGCAACTCCTTGCTTTGTTGATCAACCCATATTTAATCTGGCTGAAATTTCTTAAAAAATATCTTTTGTGTTGTGCCTGTAGAAATATATGTATATATATTGGTACACGCACGCGTGCGCGCACATCCAATGACCCTTCTTGCTTGAAAATATCAACTCCTTGCTTTGTTGATCAACCTATATTTAATCTGGCCATTCGAAAGTGAGCTTGTAACTGAGCAATTCATATTTGTTTTTTGATTTACTCTCCCAAAAAAAATATTCATGCTCTTTTACTTGAAATCGCTCATTATTCTTATTATCCATATTTTAGTTGTAACATACTCAATAATAATAAAAACATCAAATATATAGTTAAAAAAATTCCTTTTGTTATACTACATAATCGATATCTGCATCATACTCAATAGACAATATTAAATATAAATGCACCGTTGTTATCATCATATAAAGTCATCAATTTATGGAAGTAACAATCATAGTTACAGATCTGGATTATGGTAATATATTAAAGACGAAGTTAATGAAATCAGATAGCCATGCCTGGTGGTGGGGGAAATCAACAATGTATTGCTAGCTGAAGACAAGGTGGGTGGAAGCTGCAATAGCATGAATCAAACTCAAAATGATGAACTCTTCAACCGTTTAATATCAGCTGGTCTTCAAGAACAATGTATTACAGGTGAAAAATTAACATGGAGAGGTGATAGAAACTATATGATCAGACACATAATTGATAGAATTTTCATCAACAATGAATTCTCTGCAAAATTTTAATAAGACAAATAAAAGAAAACCATACAAATAAAAAAATGCATGGGTCAGCATGGAAAGTTTCTCTCATATAATTGCAAATGGATGGAGCACAGTTCATAAAGGCAATGCATTATTTACTTTTATTAAAAAAACTCAAGAATGTCAAAAACAAACTCAAGGAGTGGAGCAAAGACAGATAATTAGTTAAATAGAGGTGTGACAAAATCAGAGAGCATAACAATGCAATATACATAAGACTAATTTAGAACCCTGAAGATGAACAATTGCTCACAGCACAAAAGAAGTAGAGTTAGCCTGCAACATTTGCTAAGTACCCATGTATAAGAGCTTATATAGAAACCGAAGTTTAAATGGCTATTGGAGGGTGACAAATGCACAAAATTCTTTTATGTTCATATGTCCAAAAGAGGAACCAAAACAAGATCAATCAACTCATAAATGAAAGTGGGACTTTGATGCCGAGTGAATATGAGTCAGTTGAAGAGGCTATTACATATTTCGCTGATTTGTACAATAATACAAACCATGACAATATAATTAAGACCAGCCAATGTTATTGTAAAAAGGTATTAACACATCAAAGTGCAAATAATGTTATTGCCCAATAATTATGGAAGAAGATAAAGAAACGGCCTTTAAAACCAAAGATAAAAGTAGCCTGGACCAGATGGATTTGGAGCAAAATTCTATAAATTCCATCGGGACATTATTAAGACTGATCTATACGAGGCTGTGATTAGCGTGTTCAAGAGTGGTAAACTGGTGAAGGAAGTTAATCACACCTTAATTACACTCATCCCAAAAGTATCTAATCCTAGAAATATTTTAGATTTTAGGCCTGTTGTCCATTGCAATGTCTTGCATAAAATCATAGCTAATCTGCTCTAGTAGAATGAAGGGGTATATGGATGAACTTATATCAGTCAATCAAGATGCGTTTACCCTAAAATTGAAAAAAAATTCATGCCTCGTAGAAGAGACCTCTGTGTAACCGAGATGCGACAGTGGATGCCCATTTGCCAAATGCAGCCGTCAGGCCTTTGGGGTTTACTTATCCCATCAGTATTAGTAGGAGGCTCTCCGAGTTTTGACACGGCAAAGTAAGCTAAAACTTGATTGGCATCCTTCAGACCTTTACTTTGAAACCTAGGGTCAAGCATTCCATTCTGGAAGAACACCAGATCTACAAATACAATAATAGATTCAATAGAAAAGGTAAAATGTTTGTTTTGAGTTCTAATGTTAGGGATCATGGAACATTACAGTTCATTAACATATATAAAATAGGAACTGCAAAACTCAATCATAATACAATAATAGGTTAATGTAAGTGTTTATTGACAAGAGATGCAAATAATTCAAAAACCAAACCCTGAGAAGTTGAGACTAAAACGATATATGGAATAAGAAGTCCACTATATTTGTTATAGAGATAGAAGCAACTATTATTTTGAAGAAGTCAGAAGAAATTGAACTTCAACATCAGGAAACAGGGAATGGAAAAGTGCAAAATTTCAATCTTTTTTTCTAGACATAATAATAATAATAATAATAATAATAATAATTATTATTATTATTATACTTAGTTAATTTTTTAAAAAATTTATTATTATTATTATTGTTATTATTATTATTATTATACTTAGTTAATTTTTTATAAAATTTATTATTATTGTTGTTGTTGTTATACTTAGTTAATTTTTTTTAAATTTATTATTATTATTATGATTACACTTAGTTAATTTTTTATAAAATTTATTATTATTTTTATTACTATTACTATATACTTAGTTAATTTTAAATTTATTATTGTTATCGTTATTATTATTATTATTATTATTATACTTAGTTAATTTTTTATAAAATTTATTATTATTATTAAGTTATTGTTATTATTATTTAGTTATATTTTTATAATACTTAGTTAATTTTTATAAACTTATTGAATTTTTATAAAAATTAGTTAATTTTTATAAACTTAGTTAATTTATTATTATTATTATTATTATTATAGACTCGTTTAATTATTATTATTATTATTATAAATCTTAGTTAATGTTATCCCGCCTTTTGGTCAAGGCCGGGATATCAACTAATAGGCTAAAGAGGATGGAGACCAGTGTTAGAGATTGATTGGAAACAAGGCTACGATCGATACCGTCAGAACTTGACCGAGCTCCAATCAAGACGGGATCGATTGGGAATGATGAACAAAGCTAGGAAAGGCTACGTTTCAAATTTCAAGTCATTCGGAGTTCATATGCTCAAGATATGATCGATGCAAACCAAGGAAATCAACGCATTCGCATCGCTTTAGTTCGTATCCATCAGGTAAGTGGCGGATCGAATCCATGAAAGGAAGTCTCGTTCGTATCCATCGAATACTTCTTACTTCGTACCCATCGGCTGAGCACCACTTTGTATCGGTCAAGTGAACACTGATTCGTGTCCATGGGAAAACCATCTCGTCTACCCCATTTCGTATCCATCACCTAAGAACATGTCGTATCGCTTTGCCCAATTCATATCGGTCGTCGTCCGCACAATTCATATCGATCGTTTAAACGATCGATACGAAATGTGCCACCAACGCTGCAGAACGCATCATTCCAGACCGATACGAAATAGCATACCACAAATGGACACGAATAAGTTTACATTCGATCGATACGATAGCAACAACACATGATCGATACGAAGCCGATAGCAATGCATCGATATGAAGGATGCACGCCGGCATCGATATGAAGAACATAACACTCAATGGATACGAAGGAGGAAGCAATCAACTCGGCCCGAAAAGTGGATCGATCCAGAAATTTAGCACCACATCAATTAGCAGGCACGTGCTTGGAGCGATACGAATAAAGCGATGCGAAGAAGGATTGATGCGAACTTAACAGCATTCCATAAATCGAAACTTGCATCGATCATAACTCAAAATCTACAACTCCAAATGCTACCAAATTTTCACAGGAGCTTACGCACAACCACAGGAATATTCATGATTGATATCGACTCGATTGGGAAATATTTTGATCGATACAAATCTCGTTCGTATCGATCATGGATCGAGTCGAAATCACTCGGGATCGATCACGTGGGCCCACCCACGTGAGAGAAGGAGTCTTCCGAGATCTGGGCGGGATATTTGCAACCTACACCTATAAATAGCGCCCCAGGACCTTCAGAAAAGAGGACTTTTGGCTCTTCTACGTCCAGACTCTGTCAAAATCACCATTGTACTCGAATTCTACTGTTGTAATACGTTGTAATCAGCAAGCAAAAATCAATAAAGTCAAATTCTTCAATGTGGACGTAGGCTAGAACATCGAACCACTATAAATTTGTGTGTTTCTACTGCTTTTCTTTTAAATTTTGAGTGTTCTTCACATTTATATTCTCTACATACTCGCTATCTGCGATCTGTGATTGTAAACGGGTGCTTTCATCGGCAATTGGGTGTTTGTGACCAATTTTGGCGCAAACACTTTGGTGCTTTCACCGAGAACTGAACTCAAGGATTCCAAGGCTTGGATTTCAGATTTGAAAGCTTAAGGATTTGGATCTGGAAAGCTATGACAAGGCAATCAACAAGAAGACAAAGAACTAAAAGGAGTCAGCATGAAGGAAATCAGGAGGCTTCCTCGGGAGCTAACCAGGCCTCGATCTTCATCACCAGGGATGAGATGGAGACGATGTTGAAAAGAGAAGAGGAGATGATACAGAATTTGTTCCGACAAGTTGGGCAATTTGGAGCGCAAAGTCAAGGGAACTCAACCGCAAGAGATGCTGGGGATAGGGATCGGGAGCATGGAGCAATCGGAATTCAGAATAGAGCAGGGCCATTAGGAGCAGCACTAGGACTTGGGGGCACTCCCCCGAAGCATGTTGATCCAATCTCGGGCAGAGTACAAGATGGAGCTGTACAACATGGTGTCGATAGAGGAATGGATGCTCATCTAGGAGAGCAGGTCCCAGGATTCCCTCATGAAATCGGGAGGAAGAGTGGAGGCAACGGACAAGGACTGCAGCTTGGCGACAGCGATAGATTGGAAGAGATGGTTAGGCGAGCCATGAGAGGCAAATTGGTGAATAGAGACTTGGAGGATGTGAATAAGAGTCCCTTTGCCCCTGCGATCAGGCAAGCTAGAAACCTGCCAGATTTCAAACTACCAACATTGGAGATGTATGACGGGAGAACGGATCCCACTGTTCACTTGACGAGGTACATGAGGCATATGGAAGTGGCTCTATTGGTGCATGGACGGAGCTAATTGAAAGATTTATGAGGCAGTTTCGGGTCCACATAGTCCGACCAAAAAATGTGATGACTTTGACATCGATGAAACAATGGAAAGGAGAGTCGCTCAGGGATTTCTTAACCAGATTCAATGCGGCGGTGTCTTCGGTGGATCGACCCGATCCATCGATGGTTCTGATGGCGGCAGTTTCAGGAATTGCAGATAATTCTGATTTCAAGATATCGTCGGAACGGGACCCACCAAGGGATCTCAAGGAGTTCTACCATGAGGCGGAAAGGTTCCTGAGGCAGGAAGAAGTGCAGGCTGAGAGAGAAGGGAGAGAGGCTGAAGCTTATGCAGTAAGGGGTGGAGGTCCACCTAGGGAGGATCCAAATAAAGATGATAAAAGGAAAAGGAAAATGGATGACAACGGTAACGCTTCAAAAAGGCAACGGAGGAATTCAAAGTTTACTTCCTATACGATTTGACTGAGACTCTGGAGAGGATTTACTTGGATACTCGAGGGCGCCTCTAGTATCGAAGGCCGGTAAGAAGGGAACCTTTTGAATACGAGCGAGCATTGGGAAAGCATTGTTTATTCCATGAGATGGATGGGAAAAACACGAACGACTGCAGGCCTTTGAAGGATATCATTGAGGAGCATGTAAGGAATGGTCATCTACAACAATATGTAAGGAATCGAGCTGTGGCAACGGAGCAGGAGCGGCCACAGCCCATCTCAAGCGAAGATGGCACTGGGTCTAGGCAACGTCATCAGCTTGTTATCAATTAAATAGATTTATGGCTTTGAATAAGTAATAGAGCTCGAAGTAATATGGCTAAGTCACTTACACATGTACGGGATCGAGGACGGTCCCTAGGCATGCTCTGAGACGATGAAAAACCGTGTTGCTCGAGTCTATGAAATCCTATTTTTCTTTTCGTTTTCTTGAAAACTTTGGTTTCTCCCTTGGATGTACATGCATTTATTTTATTTTCCTGGGATGTAAAAACTTTTATTTTGATGATTGGATTCGGATTAATGTAATAGATAATACATGTCACGCTATTACGGTCCAGACCGGAGAGACGGGGCAGTAATCGCGAGTTATGAGTCCCTTCGCCGGAGAGCGATGTAATAGACTCGAACACAATATAAAAGTCCTTGGCCGAAGAGCCGAGGCCGGAGAATATAAAAGTCCTCGGCCGGAGAGCCGAGGCCGGAGAATATAAAAGTCCTCGGCCGGAGAGCCGAGGCCGGAGAATATAAAAGTCCTCGGCCGGAGAGCCGAGGCCGGAGAATATAAAAGTCCTCGACCGGATAGTCGAGGCCGGAGAACATGAAAGCCCTTGGCCGAAGAGTCGGGGTCGAAACAGGATATCGCAACCCGGAAAGGTCATGGATTCGAATCTTGGCTTGGGATAAATGGACCCGGAGTGGTCCTGGATTTGGCAAAGGGCCCGGTGCGGTCCCGGATTTGGATATCAACCTAGAAAGATTATCGATTTGGCTATTGGTCATTGGATACTGACGGATTACGACTCGGTTGATGAGTTCAGATAGCTATGGAACTGGCTAAGGATTCGGTTATTGGACTTTGAATCAGACATCGACTCGGAGCAGTTGCAGACTTGGATATGGCTATGGCACCTGGATGGGATGGCTTGGTAATAGATTGGATTATGAATCAGATGGTATGGCAATGAATGGAATATGTACCTTGGATGTTGGATTCAGAGCTATTCAAAACACGCCTTCTTACCATAGGACATGTCTTGGGGGGCAAATGTTATCCCGCCTTTTGGTCAAGGCTGGGATATCAACAAATAGGCTAAAGAGGATGGAGACCAGTGTTAGAGATCGATTGGAAACAAGGCTATGATAGATACCATCAGAATTTAACTGAGCTCCAATCAAGACGGGATCGATCGGGAATGATGAACAAAGCTAGGAAAGGCTACGTTTCAAATTTCAAGTCAATCGGAGTTCATATGCTCAAGATATGATCGATGCAAACCAAGGAAATCAATGCATTCGCATCGCTTTAGTTCGTATCCATCAGGTAAGTGGCGGATCGAATCCATGAAAGGAAGTCTCGTTCGTATCCATTGAATACTTCTTACTTCGTATCCATCGGCTGAGTACCACTTTGTATCGGTCAAGTGAACAATGGTTCGTGTCCATGGGGAAACCATCTCGTCTACCCCATTTTGTATCCATCACCTAAGAACATATCGTATCGCTTTGCCCAATTCATATCGGTCGTCGTCCGCACAATTCGTATCGATCGTTTAAACGATCGATACGAAATGTGCCACCAACGCTACAGAACGCATCGTCCCAGACCGATACGAAATAGCATACCACACATGGACACGAATAAGTTTACATTCGATCGGCAACAACACATGATCGATACGAAGCTGATAGCCATGCATCGATACGAAGGATGCACACCGACATCGATACGACGAACATAACACTCAATGGATACGAAGGAGGAAGAAATCAACTCGGCCCGAAAAGTGGATCGATCCAGAAATTTAGCGCCACGTCAATTAGCAGGCACGTGCTCGGAGCGATACGAATAGAGCGATGCGAAGAAGGATCGATGCGAACTCAGCAGCATTCCACAAATCGAAACTTGCATCGATCATAACTCCAAATCTACAACTCCAAATGCTACCAAATTTTCACAGGAGCTTACGCACAACCACAGGAATATTCATGATCGATATCGACTCGATTGGGCAAGATTTTGATCGATACGAATCTCGTTCGTATCGATTATGAATCGAGTCGAAATCACTCGGGATCGATCACGTGGGCCCACCCACGTGAGAGAAGGAGTCTTCCGAGATCTGGGCGGGATATATGCAGCCTACACCTATAAATAGCGGCCCAGGACCTTCAGAAAAGAGGACTTTTGGCTCTTCTATGTCCAGACTCTGTCAAAATCACCATTGTACTCGAATTCCACTGTTGTAATACGTTGTAATCAGCAAGCAAAAATCAATAAAGTCAAATTCTTCAAAGTGGACATAGGCTAGAACGCCGAAACACTATAAATTTGTGTGTTTCTACTGCTTTTCTTTTAAATTTTGAGTGTTCTCCACATTTATATTCTCTACATACTCGCTATATGTGATCTGTGATTGTAAACGGGTGCTTTTATCGACAATTGGGTGTTTGTGATCGATTTTGGTGCAAACAGTTAACTTATTATTATTATAAATCTTAGTTAATTTTTATAAAATTATTTATTATTTATTATTATTATTATACTTAGTTGATTTTTCTTAAAATTTATTATTATTATTATTATTATTATTATTATGTTATATTTTTATAATATTAGTTAATTTTTTAAACTTGTTAAATTTTTATAAAACATAGTTAATTTTTATAAACTTAGTTATTTATTATTATTATAGACTCGTTTGATTATTATTATTATTATAAATCTTAGTTAACTTATTATTATTATTACAAAATCTCACTTAAATTTTATAAAATTATTTATTATTATTATTAAGTTATTGTTATTATTATTTAGTTACATTTTTTTATTATTACTATTATTATTATTATTATTATTATAAATCTTAGTTAACTTATTATTATTTTTATAAATCTTAGTTAATTTTTATAAAATTATTATTATTATTAAGTTATTGTTATTATTATTATTTAGTTACATTTTTTAAATACTTGGTTAGTTTTTATAAACTTATTGAATTTTTATAAAACTTAGTTAATTTTTATAAACCTAGTTAATTTATTATTATTATTATAATAATAGACTCGATTAATCTTTATTATTATTATTATAAATCTTAGTTAATTTTTATAAAATTATTTATTTATTATTATTATACTTAGCAGATTTTTCATAAAAATTATAATAATAATAATAATAATAATACTTAGTTAATTTTTGATATAATTTATTATTATTATTATTTAGTTATATTTTTATAATACTAAGTTAATTTTTACAAACTTATTAATTTTTATAAAACTGAGTTAATTTTTATAAACTTAGTTAATTTATTATTATTACTATATTATTGTTATTATATACTCGTTTAATTATTCCTATTATTATTATTATTGTTATTATTATAAATCTTAATTAATTTATTATTATTATTATAAATCTTAGTTAATTTTTATAAAATTATTTTTTATTATTATACTTAGTTAATTTTTCATAAAATTATTATTATTATTATTAAGTTATATTTTTGTAATACTTAGTTAATTTTTATAAACATATTGGATTTTCATAAACTTATTGAATTTTTATAAAACTTGGTTAATTTTTATAAACTTAGTTAATTTATTATTATTATTATTATTATTACAGACTTGTTTAATTTTTATAAAACATAGTTAACTAGCTATTTATAAACTTGTTATATTGGGATGCTCTTATAAGTGCAAATTCATGAACTTGTTAGCTTATAAAAATAAACTTGTTTGTATAAACAAGTTATTTATAAACTAATTATATTGGGATGCCACAAAAGAATAATGACATCTGGAAAAGAACTGCAAAAATATCCTCACTTTGTTCATGAATCTAGACAGCACCACTTGCATGCCTGTAATATATGTACGATTCACTTAGTTAAATTCAGCATAACTAAAAATTATACAGCACACTTGTTTCAAATACACGACGACTTAGTATGTTAGTTCATATTGCATTTGTGTGGTATTATTTTACTATCCAAACTGAGCAGATCTCTGTTATTGACATGCAAGTAAATATCTGATTCTCTTTTTGTCAAGGACTGGAAAATAGTCTAAACCCAAATCAGGTGCTCTGGGAAATAATTGAAACAAAAATTCAATTTTAAATGTTATTATTAGATTAAAAAAATCAAGAATCATGCGGGAAGTAGACTAATTTCTTACTCCGTTGGTTTTGCTGCTCCTGGTGCAGGTGCTGCTACCTTCTCAACTGGTCCCTGCTTATCAAAGCAAAAAATTAAAAATTAAAATCAAACAGAAACCATCAAAAACCGAATTTCATTTACCATTTGGAATAACGTCAATCATAATCACGATATCGATAACAATGGTTGAAGCAATCAAAATAGGTCTGCATTGATGACCCTTACCTAATAAGGTCATTATAGCAAATCCATTTATCATAAACCCATTTAAAGCAATCAAAATCATACACGACAATGCATATTAACCAAAAATTTACACCAAAAATTTACACCAAAAATTATAAATATTCTATTAAAATCCGCTTCAAGCAAGTGTAAACTCTTTCTATGTATCCTTCATGTGTGTACACTTAAATATGTGTGTACATCCTATATATATAATGAACGGCCAAAAAGATATTCACGGTGTCTTTATTACCGTTACTATTATTAAATTCATCATTGTACTTAAAATCAAATACACATTTTGTTAAAAAGTTACCAATTTATTGCGTAAAATATGCCATTGAATTAAGTTGTATGGATGGAAATAAAGCAAGGTTAGAGATCTGCAGATACCTCATTGGAAGGTTGAATTATTGGAAAAAATCTTAGTTTTAAACAAAATTTTAGAGAAATGAAGAATGATCGGTAGAAGATAATATAGGTGTTCAAGTTAGAATGATTGGTAGAAGTTAATAGAAGTGGTCAAGTTAATTTATCCAGTTTCCATAGTGTTAGGTTCGACTTCAGGTTCTGATATAAAAAAATTTGACAGATGCACCACTTGTCATGTGTTGTAAAAAAATCTTAAACATACATATATTTTAATCTAAATAAAACAAAGTAATGGCTTATTTAAATCTAGGCCACCCAGTTAATACAAAATATACATACAATAAAAAATTAATAACTAAATACAACTGATTTATATGGTTTTTGATACTGTTTAAATATTTACTGTTGGTTCAAATACAATTTATATTTGAAATTGTAGCTTATCTAATTAACGAAGCCAGCTTTTGCGAATAGAAGATGAAAACTGGGATTTGAGTACCAAATCATATTTCTGATGTGATTGTAAGAAAATCAATACGCCAATTCAGGTCCGTATTTTTTAAAAACATGCAGTGCAGGCCAACTTGCACTTTGGAACCTTTTTCTAAAGTTAAAAATTGATTTAAACAATCTTTTTTATGTGTAGTAGAAATAGTAATTAGTTATATAAGTGAAATTGATACCGAAACAATTGAAACAATAGAAATAAATAAAATGTTAATAAAGCATCCATCTGAACTTAAACAATCCAAAATTCAATAACCCGACAGTACTACATCTGTTACAGCATGTAGACAATTGATGCAAGTTTATTAATATGAACTAATATATCTATCAAGTAGATAAGCTAAATACAATGACATTAAACTTAGTAAGCAAACAAAAATCAAGTGGTACCAAAAATGTCAATATGTGCTCTGTTAGCAAAACTGGACAAACTAAACACTAAAATTAAAATACACAGATGGAATCCAAATACAGAATTGGAATGTATAGGCAACCACGATGGGGAGAGCATTAAGCACTTATTTTTTGACAGTAGCTACTCGACCTCTCTTTGGAAAAACATTGGGGACAAACTTCAAATTCAACCGCCATCAAATAATTTCGTACACGGTGTGTTTTTACAAGTCTTTACAAATAACATCGGAAACAAATAACGATGGAACTAAATTCGTGAATTATCAAAGAAATACAAACACCACACAATTTTCATATGGAACTAATCATACAAGACACTAGACAACTACTCAAATAGGCAAGCATTAAATATGATGAGATCAAGGGCAAAGAACGTATCTTTATTGACTTTGGATACTCCAATAGGCATCACCAAACTAGAAGAATCGTAGATCGTCGGCATGCATCGACCATAAGCAAAGAACCACCTAACATGAGTATAAACGCTGCCCTATATGCATTATGAACGACCTAGCTTCTGGCTTGCGCCGTAGTGGAGATTTTTGGGTGAATACAGTGGTGAATGGAGGAGTTTTGGAATAAGTGAATGTTCTAGATCTTGGTGGTTGAGCAATAATGGAAGAGGAGAATGCCGAAGCTAAATTCAATTAATTCAAGGAGTTATTTGAAAGGTGGGCTAATTAATTCAAGTGGTACAAATTGAAAGGAGGACGCAGTGTTGTTCGGATGTGGAGGAAAAGAGGAGTAGCGTTGAGAGAAGGAAAAAAGGATCCACATGGGAAAGAAATTAGGGAATTTGAGAGAGAAAAGAAATTGGGGGGAAAGTGGAAGTGAGAGGGAAAATAATTTCGGGAGGGAAATTTTTGTAGGGAAAAGCGGAAGTGAGCGTGGGCAAAAAAGAAAGCGTGCAGGTGATATATTGTTGGGAGAAGCAGCGTTTTAGCTATACTTAATATGGTTTAAGTTATAATAAATTGCATTTTGTATAAAACGCTGCAGTTTAGTGCTGCTAAAAATGAATTTTCTTGTAGTGGTTTGAATTGATAATAATAGAGTTTGAGCTTGGGTTCATACGCAGCAATAACAAACAGTCCCCAAATCTGATAAATTTGAATTCCAACTCAAAATTGATACCATACAATTGAATGGAATAAACATATAAATAAATCTAAAGGATAATTTCATGTAAACGAAAAACTCGAATCATCTTTACGAAATTAAAACAGTATTAAAACTTCAAAGCCAACGAATATTAAAACCAGAATCTAGCGTAGTGAATCAATTCGAAAAAAAAGATAATGAGGATTTACCTTGAATCCGAGCGTTTGTTTACTAGAAATAGGAATTTGTAAAGAAATTGAAAATTTTGATTCTTGTTGTAAGTTTTTAATCGCAGGTAAATGAAAAGGGGGGAAGAAGGAAGCGTGATTTATAAGAAAAGTCAACATGGAGGACAAACCGTATGATAAAATTTAAATGAACGGCCAGGATTTATGTAAGAATATGAAAAGGTGGGAAATCTCTATGCTAAAATAAAAGAAGGGTATCGAAGCAGTTGACTTGAAAGGTCAAGGGCATCCCTTCGCCGGCGGGTGGGGGAAGGGCAAGTGTTACCACCAATATTCCCTTCAACCCTGTCGAAACCAGGGAAAATACAAAAGAAGGATTTACAAAGAGAGATAGCAATGACAAGGCCTTTCGAAGGAGTTAAAGGGATGCATCTGCAAAAGTTGAATGCTCTACGAACTTTTGAAGAGGTCGAAAGGTTACAAAGGCACCCTTCCACTTCCATTGTTTCCTTTCGAAACAATAGCTTCCGCATGCATGATGACATTCAGAATGAGTTAGTGAATACCTTTCGAAGGCAACAAATTGCAAGCCTTCACATACGCGCCAAACTTTTCAAAACACTGGGTTTCGCCTTTATTCACATCCATAGAAGAATATTTGGGCAAAGCTACCACTTCGAAAGCAAAATCAGCCTTTCGAACCGGTCAAGACCATTCACAATTACAAAGTAAATCTTGTTTAAGTTCAACACACAAGAAGGTGGGGGTTACGCATCAGTCAACATGTATGCCTTCGAAAGCTACCTTTCGCCCTTAAACTTTCTGCTATGTTCCAACTCCTTTAAAGACACAGAGATGCACCTATCGATAGGGTCAAAAGCTCACATCTTTCTTATTGGCAACAGCATAGTGTCACAAAGTGGAGAGCACACCTAACCCTTTCGACGAAGTCAAAAGCAATCAAGTTCTATTTTGAAGCAAAAAAGAAGGGCGCCCAAGCTTTACCGGCAGCGAAAGGTCTTCAAGGTACTTCTTTCGACTAGGTCGAAAGGGTCAACCAAGGCCTATAAATAAGACCCTAGGGGTCTTGTTTAGAGGATCTGAATTCATTTACTTCATTCTTGTACTTTCTTGAACTTCTTAACCCTAATTCTCAAATTAGATTGGGGATTTGATTACTTTGTATTACTTAAACTGCTAGCAATAAAGGAAAAGGATAATCAAAGCAAGTTTATAGCATTTTCGATACGTTAACTAATTTAATGTTCCAAAGAGATTTTGTGTGTGATCTGCTTATGTCAACCTGATCGAGAAGTCACCTTTCAAGGAAATCAAAACCTTTTAGCTTAACCAATGACCTTAAATCCTTAAGTCTTAACCTCGAGTCATCGAAAAGACCATCTTTCGAAGCAGACAAAACCTTCAAATTTAACTCACTTCCTTAGATCATTAAGGACCAATCCTTGAGTCACCTTAACTACTTCGAAAGAGGTGTTTCGACATGGTCCAAAACTAATTAAACTAGTTCCAAAAGGTATTTCTAAAGAGGGGTATTGTAACGACCCTGAATTTTTAATAAGTTTAAATTGATAATTTATTGAATTTTTGAATTAAAATTGTGAAATTAATTGTAAATTGAAGCGAGTTTCCCCAACTCGAATAAAACATATATTAAATCATATGAATTTAAATATTGTATATATATGTGAATATATGTATGTATATGTAACATATGAGTAAATTTGAAATTATATATATATATATTGGATTTGAGTCTAAAATATCAAGTAAATACATTTGCTAAACTTTAACAACTAATTAAAAATAGAAATTATCTATATTACAAAATAATAAGAAATAAATAAAAGATAAGTTATACAATTATAAAGTGATTCATTAAATAAAATTTAAACAACATATTAAATATAGAAATTCATTTATATTACAAAATTATAAGTATAGGAAGACAGTAAAAATATATTCAACTAAGTATAGAACTAAAGCAAATGAAGATAAGTATGAACACATACAAAAAAAAATCAATGTACTTACCCCTATCATCTCAGCCGAGACAAGCAAGTAAAGGCAAGTAAAATAAATATGCAAGGCTAGAACAAGCAAAAGAAAAGAAAGGACTTAAGCAATTAATGCAAGTATCTTTAGTACACAACACATTTTCTATCAGCCACCGAAGTAATGTTTTCAGCCTCCATATTCAAGAAAAATCTCTAAACTTATTGTACAAAATAATATCACACTGTACAAACAAAATAATATCAACTTGTAAGCTTCTTTTATTTATATTAATATTTCTCATCTCAGTTTCGTTCCTTGAAGCTGAGAAAACTTGAAGTAATTATCATTTAAAAACTTAAACCAAAAACTTCAATTTAAAACATCAAATAAACCAGTACAAGCCAGAGATCAAGATGAACTTCAGCTTGCAAATTTCAACCTGTTTCAAGCATAAGAAGAAAAGGTTGTGTTCTTTCTTTTAATCACTGTGAGTAAACATCTGTTTTAAAACTTGAATTCTGATCATATGCTGATAAATGTGATAAATTCTTGAAGTGATAATATTTGTATAGATGTAAAATATATCTGCGTATCTATAGATAATTGGATGCATGTCTGTGAACAAGTATATTTGCTTTGTTCTAAGAATACAGACTTAGATTTATTTCAAGATTCAATCTCTCTTCCTCTAATCTCTTATTGCTGATAATGTTTGAACAAAATGTGTTTAAATTGACAAGATCTTAGTTTTAAAAAATTATTAAAGTATATATAGTAAGAAATCTCATTGGAAGATGGAATGATCAGAGAAAATCAATTCATGTCAAAAATTTGGTGGTTTAGTTTCCAGTCTTCGATCATATAAACTAATTCGTATTGCAAAACAATGATTTTTGAAAATCATTTCATAATTTTTAAGCCTATATTTGAAGAGGGTTTTTGAGTTGATCAGAATTGGGATTTTATTCGATTTCTGGTGATCAGCGAAGTGGTAGGTCTCGGGATCTTTGCTGAAGCATGCTTGAGGGTGGGGGACCTCGGCAAAAATGATCGGAGAATTTTCCGATCATTATGGTGGTGGCACGATAGCTTTGTAGGGTTTAAGGACTAGGATTGGTCGACGTTGATCTTTGAGTTTGTACGATGTCGTGGGTGGACCGGAGACGATCGGACCAGGTGAGATCGGAGCGTGAGTCAACGACGAGGCTAGGGGCGTGATCGCGAGGCCTCAAGTGATCGGAGGCGATGGCGTGGGGCGATTTTGTCGATCGAGCTTTGGGTTCCAGTGGTGTCGTATAGCTCCATTTTGATTTCCGGCGTTATTGACGGAGCTGGGTGGTCATTGGTTTGAGATGATCATCGGGGACTTGCGAGTGATCTCGGCATTGATCGGAGATGGTGTTGGCGATCGTGCACGTGCACGTGCACGATGTTATTATGGGTTCGTTCGTTCGAGTTGGGGAAGAAGGGTTTTTCCAGGAGTCATTCTCGAGTTTTTGCATGGGTTGACTCGAAGACGAGTGAGGCGGGGGAAAACTTGAAGTAAAGCTCGGGATTTTTGCAGTTTTGCTCGGGTCTGTTGATTTTTATATTAAAACAGTTTTAAACTTTAAAACCAGATCAAGTTGTATTTAAAATGATTTTTGTAAAATAGTTCTTTTGCAAATGATAAATGTTTATCCAAGTTTGAATTGGTCAAAAGGTTTAAAAGTAAATTATTTCAAAATTTATTAAATTAAAAGTGTTTTAAATCTATATAACTTTTAATTTTAAAAGTTTATAAACTTAATTTTTGTAATTAAGTGAATGATTGAAAAAAAAATGAAATGGTTTTATAATCCTTAATCTAACTTAAAGATTTTAAGTGAATAAATGTATTGATGATGGCCTATTCCCAAAGGATTATTAAATAAGGATTAAATGATAATAAAAAATAATAAAGATAAATGGTTTATCTTTTAGTTGATGAAATCTTAAATAATTAAAAAATTATTAATTGATTAATGAAAGTGATTAAGGAAGAATTGATTTAATAAAGGTGATTAAACGATAATAAATAATTAAAAGTTAATTAATTACTTAAAAATGATTACTTAATTAAGTAATTTAATTAATGATTAAAGTTAATTAATCAAATAATTAAAGGATAATTACTCAAAGTAATTAATTTGTGATTTATTAATATAAGTGATTAGGATAATCACTTATTGTAATTAATTAAGGATAATTAATTTAATGGCAATTAATTAAGGGTTAATTAATTAATTAAGGGTAATTAATTTAAAGGATAATTAAATAATTAAAGATTAATTATTTAATGATTAAAGGATGATTTATTTATTAATTAAGGTTGATTAATAAATAATTAAAGGATAATTAATTAATGTTTTGTAATTAATTAATATTAATTAATCAGGACTAGAAATTTATTCATAAGAAATTAATCTGATTTGAATTAATCAGACAATTAACTGATCTTACTTATGAATGTTTGGATTATATTGGATGGTTGAATTGTTTGATATCCCTGATATGTGATGCTTTGTGATATATCCTAATTTGTGTTGTGATCTGTAATTTATTTATCTGGGATGAATGTAATTTATTATCTGTGGTATATATGATCTGTGATCTGTGGATGAAAAGATAAGTGTTATATTTCATACCGCTTATCAACTATATTTCTGCATTCTGATCTGTGATGATTGAATGATGTTGCACTACTGTGTAAAACCCCTGGACCACATTCTTACACACACAAATATGGATTTCACGAGGAAATCGATTAAGTCATAGATTTTTGAAATGGTTTTAGAAATTGAAATTTTAATTTCAATTGATTTTGGAAATGAAATTGGGTTAAATGTTAAAGCTTTTGAAAAGGAGTTTTTAAGATAAAAGTTATTTTGAATAACTTGGTAAAGTTATTTCAATTTAAATAATTCAATTTGAATTTGAATTCAAAGTTTGGAATTGAATTCCATATTTGGAAATTTTGGTTTAAAGATGTTATACAAGTTATAAATCTGATTAAACCATTTTAAAAGTATGGTTTTGAAAAATTGAATTTAACCTAAGGACTTTAACTTGTATAAATGAAATTGGATCTTTCCGAGATGAAAACTATTTGTTTTTAAATGATAAAAGCTTTCATATAAGAAATGAATTTCCAATTTGAATTAAAGGAATTTCAAGTTTGAATTAAAAAAAATGGTTTTCCAAGTTATGAGTGAATTCTTTTTGAAAGCTATGATTTGAATCTGTTTATTTTTAATAGATTTAAAATGGTGATTTGTTTAAACCATTCGAAATGGAATTGTTTTGAAAGCTATAAGTTAAATCTTTGATTTAAAGATTTAATGAGTTAATCAAATTGAAATGGGAATTGATTTGGAAAATCTATAAATAAATCTGTGTGAAACTGGGTGAATTTTGTGAATTGAATCTGTTTATTTTTAACAGATTTAAAATGGTAATGTGTTTAAACCATTTGAAAGAGAAGTTTGGGTAATAAGTTGTGACTTAACTGAAATCCTAATATCCATATATTTTAAAATATTGCGCTCATTATTCGGTTTAGCCGGGAGAGGACCTTTGTGTCATATAACCCATTCCGAATAATGATACGTCGTATATGGATTGCATTTGAAGACCGGTGGTGAAGACCGGGTATTTGTGAGAACGATAGGATGACCTATCGATTGTCTCTGCACTGAGTCACGCCGGTATAGAGATTTCCTAAGTGATGGGAAGTCCGATCGGGATTGTAAATACCCGGATTGCAAGGGCTTCTTCGGAAGTGCCTTCGGTTCTGTTCGAACCCGGAACAGACTTGTATGGTTGTATGTCTGACATTACACTTTGAGATATAAAGCTGATTCCTTTCAAATACATTTCTGTTTGGTGGCGGAGAATTTATTCTCTTAGCTTAACACCCTTCTCTGAGACGTACGAGCTCACAGGTTATGTAGTTGAAGGTTATCAGTGATATACTCCCAATTTGGTAGTGTGGCATGCTGAGTGTTGCTGTGTGTTGATGGTCATTTGCTGATCATTTGTTGATCAAAGCATGGCTTTGTGAAAAAGCGTAGCTTTGTGGACGAGACCTCATCGAACCTCACAGACCGGAAATGGTCAAAACAGGAAAGACGCGTCAAGGTTATGAGGGTCGCTCCCTTTAGGGTATGTCCTTTCCTTCTGGAAAAGGGTGGTATCAGGTATGGAGCCCTGATATTTAACCTATGTGGTTGCTCCAATCTCATTTACTCTGTGTGATTGTTGCTTTGTGATCGAGGTACCTCGGATAAAGGTCCCAAAGGACCGGGGGGTGGTATACTCGAGAAGTAGTTACCTAGTGTAAGGGGTAACCCGGCCTTGCGTTGGCAGAGATCCGGTTAGGTTCTCGGGACGTCCATCCAGAGGCATACCCATTGACAGTAGGAAGTTCCTTAGCCTGACCATTTGTTAGAAATCCAATTCCCAATACGAACCTTGTACGGTTTTAGTTGTAGAACCTGCCATTTACTTATGGTGGTCACCATTGTTTAGATGGTAGCTATAGTAGGCATAGTTCGGAATGTCTATGCTGGCTAAGATTAATATTATACTTTCGAGATGGTTTTCCTACACTATGCACTAATAATAATAATCCAATGATTTTGCGTAGTAAGCATATTTGACTATCATAAGAAGAAATCTCCTCCAATTCTGCGTTTGCATTGTGTGTGTGGCGGGAGGTCTTATGGTAGTTTCATTTTCCAAAAGCATTGCGGATTTCAATGTTTGAAACTCCTTTTGTTGTTTGTTTTAAAGATAAACTGTTTTTGTTGCTCACACTAGTCCCATGACTGACTCGGAGTTTATTGTTCCCTTCCTAAACTCTGGGTGCCCACAATTTTCCACACGGGCAGTCTAGAGTTGGGTTTTTCAGATAGTCAGGTTTAGTAGATTATCGGGAGCTAGTTCAGTTTATGGAGTTGATGACTGCACTTGTTTAGCTTGGTGCAACGTGATGGTGGTTCGAGCTTGATGTTGGAGTTATTGGCCTCATTCTCCTTTTCAGATCATTGGAGTTATCAGTTATGTTGTTTTCGTTGTAGCATCTTTATTTGTCTCTGATATTGTTGTATCATATTGATATCATTGTTGTATATCATTCTAGATATTGTATTCATTGGAGTTGTAATGATATCATTTATTTCTTTATTCCGCTGTGTTTTTATACTTAATGGTGTTATAAGCTCCGGCAAGCCAGACTCGGCATTTGAATCTGCGGCATTTTGAGTACAAGTGAAGTACGGGTGCCGATTTTCGAAGGCCGAGTTTCAGGATTGTTACATTAGTGTTTTGGCTGTGTCGAAAGGTATTAAAAAGGTGTGTTCAATTATCTTTACCTATTCGAAAGGTGTTAGCTGCCTTCATCTGTTCGAAAGGAGGTTTTGAAGGAGTCACTTATACTTCAAACTCTACTTTGGGGTATTGATAAGTTTCTTGCTAACACCAGTGTTGGTGGTTCCAGGTGGAAACCAAGGATTATTAGTGTATACCGATGCATGCGAGACTGGATTAGGGGTTGTGTTGATGTAAGGTAAAGTTATTGCCTATGCTTCATGACAGCTTAGACCGCATGAAGTGAGATATCCTACTCATGATCTAGAGTTGGCGGCAGTGATCTTCGCATTGAAAATATGGAGACGTTATCTCTTAGGGGAGAGATTTGAGTTATACACAGATCATAAGTCCTTAAGGTATTTATTCTCTCAGAAGTAGTTGAATATGAAATAGCAGAGATGGCTGGAATTTTTAGCAGCTTATGATTTTGATATAGAATATACACCTGGAAAAGGAAATAAAGTAGCGGATGCTCTTAGCAGAAAACATCGAAATGTGGTGTTAGCCATGTTGGCGGAATGGAATGATCTTGGGGCCTTGACTACTTGTAGTGTGCAGTTAAGATCAACTGCTAGTTCTAGTCAAGGCACCGCCATGTTGTCCTGCTTGGAAGTTCGACCCTTACTGATCGAAAGGATTGCTTCTATGCTGAAAGAGGATCCATAGTTAGCTGAGAAGATTAAAAGGCTGGAGGTTGGATCGAAGATTGATGATCTAAAAGATTCCAATCTTGACCAAAGGGGATGGTGAGAAGGAAGGGACGGTTGTGTTTTCCGAATGTTGGAGACTTAAGGAGAGAAGTCCTTAGGGAATGTCATCGATCCAAATTTACGATTCATCCTAGGGGAACCAAGATGCATCAAGATATGAAGAGAAGTTTCTACTGGGAAGGTATGAAGAAGGATGTTGGCTTGTGGGTTTGGCAGTGTGTGAACTGTCAACAAGTGAATTCCGAACATCAGAAGCCGAGTGGATTGCTTTAACCTCTGGAAATACCAGTTTGGAAATAGGATTTGATATCCATGGATTTTATAGACGGGTTGCCAAGGTTGAATCAAGGAAATGAAAGTATATGGGTCATAGTGGACAAGTTAACCAAAAGTGCCCATTTCATTCCGGTTAAGTCAACCAGCACGACACATGTTTTAGCTAAATTGTTTATGAGGAACATAGTTAGACTGCATGGAATTCCTAGTAGTATAATTAGTGATAGAGATACTTTGTTTACTAGTGAATTCTGGAAGAGTCTACAGGATGTGTTAGGTACCAAGCTCAAGATAAGTATTGCGTATCACCCTCAAATGAATGGGGAGACAGAAAGAGTCAATAAGGCGCTCGAGGATTTATTGAGAGCTTTTGTGCTAGAATTTGTGGATCTTGGGAAGATCGCTTACACTTAGTTGAGTTTTCCTATAATAACAGTTATCAGACTAGTATAGGAATGGCGCCTTTCGAAGATTTGTATGGAAGGCCATGCAAATCACTAGCATGTTGGTTGGAAACTGGAGACATATTAGTCTTAGGACCAGATCATGTAAGAGAGACAACGGAGAAGATTGAGTTGATCCGAGGTAGGATGAAGGAAGCTCAGTCTAGACAAAAGAGTTACGTAGATAAGAGGCCTAAGGATCTAGTGTTCTCAGTTAGAGATAAGGTTTTCATTAAAGTATCACCGATGAGGGTGTGCTACGATTTGGAAAGTTAAGGAAACTGGCACCAAGATATGTTGGACCGTTTCCAATTATAGAGAGGATCGGAAAGCTCGCATATAGAGTAGATTTGTCAAGCAGTTTGACAGGTGTCCATAATGTGTTTCATGTGTCTCATGTTCGAAGTATGTGCATGATCCAGAGACTAATATTCCTCCGACTACGTTGGATGATTTAATAGTAGAACCAAAATTGACTTTTATTAGCAGTTCAGATTGTAGCGAGAGATGAGAAGAAGTTAAGAAACAAGACAGTCAAATTGGTGAAAGTTCAGTGGTGCGAAAATGAAAAGGACTATACTTGGGAAACAAAAGACAGGATTAGAGATACTTATCCTGATTTGTTGTAGGGGTATGTTCTATATTTGCTTTATATAGACTGTTTATTAGTCGGGTAGGCTAGTATGGTAGTTAGGAGATGTTATAGATGATTGTTATGTTTAGTATTTAGTCCTTACTGAATTTCGAGGACGAAATTCTTTAAGGAGGGGAGCCTGTAACACCCCTAATTTTGAATAACATTATTCAGGAGATTAAATTAGATAAATTAATAGAATAATGTAAAGGCTAGAGTGATAAGGGGATTGAGATTCGAAAACTATAGAGGATGTGCCTTAACTAAATAAAATCATAAGAATGGGTTTATAAAATGACTTTATAAGTTAACTACTCAAGAGAATAAGGCAAGGGTATAATGGGAATAGCCATATATAACCCCATAACCCCTAAACCCTTACTTCATTTCATTATCATGCTTTCATAAAAAAAATGAAGAAGACCAAGGCCGGCCATAACCATAGGAGAAAAAAGGGATCAAAATCAACTAGAAGCTAAGGATTCAAGCAAGGAAGAATTAAGCAAGATCAAATCTCAAGTTCCTTATCCAGAATAAGGTGAATAATAATATAAATCATCTCATATATGCTTTAATAATATCCTAATTTCGGTTTTAAAGGTTCAAAACCGTTTGGATGATTTGAATGAAGATATGCTTTAATTTTATGCCATGTTTGATTTAAATAAGTATGTTTGAAAAAGGTTTGATTTGATTTTAAGGTTAAAATCGTGTATAGTGGGTTTCAAATGCCATGAGGATTTAATATGTTATGTAAAACATTATTTTGGAGATGGGTTTAAATTTTCATAATAATTTAAGCTATGGATAACTTCTTATGAATTTTGAATGGAAGAAATAGATAATTTGGGTTTAAAATTAATTACGGCAATCGTATAAAGTATTTTTGGTCCGAAATTTATATATGTTTGAAAACATATTAAAAGTGAATTAAATGATTTTTGGGGAATTTTCCTAAGTAATTTACTATGAAAATTAAATTAATTAAGTTTAAGGAATTAAATGTCTTAATTGTTTTGTTAAGGGGAAGGGCTTCTTTTCCAAAATATTTTAATTACTATTATATGAGTTCGACAGCCTTTTTAGACAAAGATTTTTGGTAAAGGATTAGCAACCAATCATATTTTGAAAAATAAGGCAAGTTAGGTGTAAAGGAGTTTCTTTTTAAGGTATAAAATCAGTTTTGCTTCAATTTACAAACTTGCCACTTCCATTTTCTTGCTACTGAAATCATCCCAATTGGGCTTTCGAACCCATTCGAAACCAATACACATGATATCAAATAGTTGGTATGTAGCGTATTAGAGAAAAGCGAAATGGGATGGTGTCGAAAGCTTGCTTTCGAAAGAGTTGATGCCATTTTTAATAGCTTTCGAATCAACCCACTTGCCTTTGTTTTGCATTTGAAAGAGTTGCCGCTTGTTTTCTAAGAAGCTTTCGGAAAGGGTTGAAGTTACTTTTAAATAGCTTTCGAATGGATTGCCGCTTGCCTTGGTTTTAAAAGTAGCTTTCAATTGAGTTGCCACATATTAAGTTCTGAAAAGGTGCTTTTGAAAGGGTAGTTTCTTTTGAACCTAGTTGAAACCTAGCTGCCATTTTCATACCTTCTGAATTGGTTAAAGGCCGCTTTTTTATAGCCTTATAACAATGAGTTAGGAAGGGAAGCTTTCGTTTTATTAATATTGATGCCACTTCCTAATGCTTTCAAAAGGGTCCCTGAAGTTACTTATATTAAAGGTTTTGAAGGCAATGGTATCGAAAGGTCGTTTAGAAGCTATCATTTTCCCAATTATTTTACTTAAAGATCATTGCTTTCGAAAGGGTGGTTTCGAAGCCATATGTTCCCCGAATTCTTTTACTTGGATATTAAAGTTTTGGAAAGGGTTACTTTCGCTTATATTCACTTTGACACAGAGGTTATACTTAAGGTTAAACCCTATGATTTTGAAAGAGATGTTTTCATATGGTTTCGAAGCTATGCTTCTATAAATCCTACTTGAACTAAGTAGTTTTGAAAGATAAGCTCTAATACTTTCGAAAGGAATGTTTAATGGTTTCGAAAGGAAGGTTTTGGGTGTTTCTGAAGGCATATATTTAAGTGTTTTGAAAAGAGGGTTTGAATAATTTCGAAGGATATATTTTAATGGCTTCGAAAGATAAGTCCCAAGGTTTCGAAAGCCTTAGTTTTCAAACAAGAACCCAATCTCAAATTTTTAAAGAAGGACCCATGACAATATAAAAGAGTTTTGAAATGACATCTAACTTTAGTGTTTTTGAAGAAGCTTTCCTTTATAATCGGAGATATTTAAATTATTATGTTATGATCAGTTATTGTGTGCTTCTTCCGTAAACATATTCATGTCATAATTAACCCATAACTGCATTTTGGGGTATAAAGGGCAGACTAACCAGCTAGGTTGACCCAATGGTGAATATAAATTGAGTAACTCATGTATGAGTAGAGTTGCATTCTGGAGGTTAGGTAGACTAAAACAAAGGATGCCTAGAGACTGATCAAAGAGTTGTTAGTTTTGACAGGTTCATAGTAAACCCCTGAAAACTATGTTTGAAAATAGTTATTTACATGGGCCAATAAGTTCTTAGTGATTCCATGAAAAGTAAATCAGGATTAAGTTATTCACAGAGATCAATAGGTTCATAGTCAACCCATGAAAACTATGACATGAGAGAAGTTATTGGAAATCCCAATAGGTTCATAGTGAACCCATAAAAACTATAATTGGATGAAGTTATTGGTAGATACCAATAGGTTCTTAGTGAACCTATGAAAACTATGAAATCAGACAGGTAGTCCATAAGCTTGGAACATGTTATTAGTCAGCTTATGAAAACTATTAGGTTAATAGCGACCCTATAAACTATAACTTGAGATGGATAGTCAGATGAATGGGGAGGGGAAATCCAGAAAATATTACATGTTTGCATATCATCATGATATATTTTATTATGTTATGTCTTAATCATTGTGGATGCAGGTGCATAATATATGGTTATTATAAATTTTGGTTAAAGTACTAGTGAGGGGAAAACCCGTTCCGCTATGCGGCGTGGTCTCACTAGATATCTATATGGTTCGATATGGTAGGTTATTATTCACACCAGGCTTTTTGTCTGATTTGAAGTTTATGTTTTCCCCTTAAACTCTCGGGTACTCAATTAATTTTGAGTAGTGTTAGAGTTAAGGTTTTCAGGTTCTCCTTTAGACGAATAAGCTTCCGAAGACGTGCAGGAGGCAAGTTAACTATTAGGAGTTCTTTCTATTTAATTTCCCTGTGTTTTTGGTTTTAATGGCAAAGTTGTTTAATTGCCTATGTTTAGACTCGGATCATCCAAGGGTGCATCTCATATGTTTCTCTTGGTGTATTTTGTAATAATTACACTTCTCTGAACGTGGTTTATGAATTGGGATTATGTAATGAATTTGAAACATAATTTGAAGTTGAATGAGAAATCTGTTTTATGATTTTAATTTTTTTTCATATTCATGTGTTTCTGTTATATCAAAGTATCTAACATTACCGCATTTGGTCACCGAAAATTAATAACTATGGATGACCGCAGCATCCGTAGCCGTTAGTTTTGGACCACCAAGTAGGGGATGTTACACGGTAGGAAAGTTATTCCACCAAATTAATTTTCTGAAGAGTTGTTCTAAATGAGCATAGTTTATATTTCTTACCCACTGTAGTGTTGGAATACACAATTTATCCCATAGTCAGGTGTAATAATTGAAGTAATGGACAAACCTTATTTATTAGAAGTCAAGGAGATAAGTGAAGTCACAGTTGAATAGCATACTATAAATGTCCATCTTAATTTAGTAAGGAATGTTAGGGCCACAACATCAATAACCCTAGTTGATGATGAATGGCAGCTTCCAGCAAAATTCTCTTTTAAGGTTTTTGAGTTGTAATCGCTAGTTGTCACCCTTAGTTAATTAAAACGGGTACGATATGGTATGAAATATGTTCCTGTATTATCACTGGGTTGGTTTTATGGATGGGATTTGATGTGCATGTAAATGTGCATATTTTTACCACCATATTTAATCTAATTAAATTAAATAAATAATCATATTGGGTATTTTAACTTGTTTGAACCAAAATTCAAATTATTTTCAAATCGTCATATATTCATCTCCATATAAGGGCAAAATGGTCATTTTTTGCATATATTAATTTGAGAAAATTTAATTGGAAATTTCTATATTATTTTGTAGGAATTTGGCTACATATACAAGCGATTTTATGAAGATGTATGCATGCACAAGAGTGAATACAAAGGAAAGGGAGATGGAAATAATTCATTTCATGGATCATGGAGGACCCCACCTACCCATCTACCATAATGTACACTTAGGAACTAATTCACATGCTAAAAGGCCATTAGAGTTTCATGCACACTTAATGGATGATTATTTGAAGCTAATGATAACTTGGTGGCCACACTTCCTAGAGGGGCAGTTTGGGCATTCCCCAAAAATATGAATTAGGGTTTCATACATGTATAAATACTCCTTATGTTTCATGTAACCCCTCCCCTCTCTTTTTTTAGGCTTTCTTCCTCTTAGTTAGTTTTAGCTTAGATTAAAAATAAAAGAAAGCTCTCTTTCTCTTTTCATGGCTACTTAGCCATTTTTATTTTGTGTAATTTTCCTTTTTTTTATGCAATGTTAATTATTGTTTCCTTTTAATTACATGTTCTCTTTCTTTCATTCTAGTAGTGTTTATATTCATGCAAGTAGAATAACTTTCATTTTCTTTTAATTGGCTCTTTATTTACTTTGCTCTCTTTTTCCTTTTCTTTTTGTTCATGTTGTAATCTACATTTGTTTATATGATAACAAATATAAGAGGCTAAACCCCTTCAATTTAGGGGTAACGAAGCTCTCTAGTATGTGGATTCAACATTTTGATGTTTATGTTCTCTTTTTGTGATAATAGAAACATTTGAAGTGGTTTAACTTGTTGTTGTAGCTTTGAATTTGATAGCCTATATTGTTGACACCAAATAGGCTATGCTTAAACAAACACAAACAAAAATTACCTCTTCATCTACATATGATTATGGTAATGAAGTGAATGTTTGAATCAAAATTTAATGGTCTATATTTCTAATCAATAGTTAATAGGCCATACTTAAAATAGATTTTGTTTTCAACTTTGTTGTCATATTTCATGAGAGTTAAAAGTGTATTAGTAGTTGTGTTATAGTTTGATGGTTTATATTGGGCTAATTAATAACACAAATATGTCATACTTATGATAAGCACATCAACTAATTTCACTAATGACCAAAAGAGAGATCATAACTCCTTTTTGTTGATTTATGTGATCTAGAGAGTGGAAATTACCTCTAAATTGTCTTTCTGCTCTCATATTTTTATCACTTTCTTTTTGTTAGTTTGTTAGTTTTCTCATTTTCTAGCTTAACACTCTCTTCAACTTTAGTTCAATTTGATTGAATAGATTTTAAAATCTAACAATTCCCTGCGGATTGACCCGTACTCGCTACGTACTACAATAGTACGCCGTGCGCTTGCGGTAAATTTTATTATAAATTCGATCGACGGTGTTCTAATTCGATAGAATTTCAATCGATGAACAAGTTTTTGGCGTCGTTGTCGGTGAATAGTTTTGATTTTAATTTTCTATTCTTCGAATTATTTTCTTTTGATTTTTGTAAATTTGTTTTGTGTGTTTGTTCGTATAAAAAAAATCCGTGTGTTTGTGTTTGATTTTTATTTGCATTTTTCCTTGTGTGCTTGTTTTCATTTCATTTTGCATTTGCATTTCCATATTTAACATAAACATACAATTTCAAAAAAAAAATATTTCATTTTCTTTGCATTTTACATTTTCTATTTTACATTTCTATACATTTATATAAAAAATTTCATTTACATATAAACATCTCCCCTATTCCTCTCTTCCTCTGTGCAAACAGATTGCACTGACCAAACAAACCATCACTTCCCCCCCACACTTGCCTGCTGTCTTTCTTACCTACATCAAACAACTTCAGCCAAGTTGATCACCACTTTCTTTCATCAATATCCACTGTTGCCACCTGAACAATATCCACTGCCTACCACGTACTGCCATTCATGAACTGCAACAACTCAAATACACAAATTCATACTGCAATTTTCTGTTACATTTCACCCTGTGCACCATTTCATCAGTGCTTATCCACTGACCAAAACAGCCATACATTTCAACATTTCATAACAGCAGCTTCTTCGCAAAAGCAAGTTCCTCATCAATCACTGACAGTCAGGCTACGTAACACAATTACAATTCGTAAAAACATTTCTAACCACAGACCACAGCCACAAATACCAAACCGTCAAATTGTAGTACAACCCCTTGTTATACGTCTAGTATACCAAAACAGAGAATAATCAATTATAAAATCGTCGCATAAGTTTATAAATCAGATTTCCACTACACTGGAATTCTGTGTTAATTATTATAACAATATGAATGTTGTAAATAAATTACAACAACAGCGTTATACTATTTTGAATAAACAGTATAACCCAAATAAAGGATAGAATATAGAATTCTAACCGAAATATGTCTGAGGCTCGTCGTAACGATTTCCTTAAGAATTTTATTTCAAAATTCTCCCAAGATACAACAGACGAATTCTGCTTGAAATTGTGATGAGTATATCACTCTGTGATTTGAATTAGTATTTATCAGAGGAGAAGAGAGAGATTCGGAATTGAAAAATGAGTGAGGAAAGTGATCAGTTTTCCTCCTTATTTATAGTGGTCCGTATCCCTTCCGAACGGTCGTGTCTGCACCCGTTCGCTCAAACAGTCGCGTCCGTACCTCTTCGTACAGGCACATCTGTCTGCTATGCCCCTCTAACGGATCTGTTTCACACCCGCGTCCGTTGGGTCGCACCCGCTCGTGCCGCATCTGTTTGCTTCTAACGGGTCGCACCCGCTACTGTTCGCGTCTATTCAACCCGCGTTCGTTCCCGAACAGATCCGCATCTATTCGTCTGGCCTGCAACTGTCAGAAAGCCCGGTCCAGTTTGCAGTAAAAATATGAGTATCATATTAGACCCGTACCCGTACCCCTACCCGGCCCGGTTCGGACGGACGGCGGCGGCGACGCGCGCGTGTGTGGTAGAGATGCATGATCTCCCTCCTCACAACGAAGCATACATTTGGGAGCCCCAGGCCCCCAACCTCCTCATGAGAAAGCTATATTTAAACCAATATAGCTCTCACAATTTGGAGATGTGGGACTTTATATTTCATTCAATCCTTAAGGAATTCCAACAATCCCCCACATGCATGATAATATTCATATCCCCCACACAAAGCGAAATATCACAGAGTATATATGGATTTAATGCTTTATCGTGGATAAGTAGATATTTCACTTTGAACTTTCCCTAGTTAAAACTTATCGGATTTACTTGGCTAATCGGTGAAATATTTCATCTTGAACTGTGAGCCTTTATTGTATATCCAGACAATAAGTTCTACGAAGCATTAATTCCCTTCTCATCCAATTTCTTGGTTGTGTTCATTTTGGTCCTGAACAGTACTTGGTTCTGCAAGTGTTTTAGAGAATAAAAGCCTTTTAATATTCTCATAGAGCCGACCCAGCTCACACTTACATAGGTGATCGCAACCATTAAGAGTATCCTACATATACCCCACTTGTTATTTCCAAGATATGGTCATCATTAAAAAACATAGTTTTAACCTTTAAATACTTCTGTAGGCATGCATTTATATTGTGCACCATAGGAATGGAGTTGGACTATGTCCACGCAAATGCATTACGTCTTGAGTTATTCAGAACTGGTTTGCCTATTTGATCCTAGTCCGTGGGATCTCCAGTCGCTAGGATAGGTTTCCGTATAAGATAACTCTTGGTGGTTTAGGCTTTTAAACCCATTCCCCTCGATGCGCAGTCAATTTTCTCTCTTGATAAACCTTTAGTAAATGGATCCGCTAGGTTATCATTTGTCCTCACATAATCAATGGAAATAGTTCCATTAGAGAGTAACTGCCTAACTGTGTTATGGCGTCGTCGAATATGTCGTGACTTTCCATTATACACAAAGTTGTGCGCTCTGCTTAGCGCTGCTTGGTTATCGCAGTGTATGCATATGGCCGGTACAGGTTTAGGCCAGAATGGAATATCTTCCAAAAAGTGACGAAGCCATTCTGCTTCTTCGCCTGCTTTATCTAAAGCGATGAACTCTGATTCCATAGTGGATCGAGCTATGCATGTTTGTTTGGTAGATTTCCATGACACTGCTGCCCCTGCTAGGGTAAATACATAACCACTTGTCGATTTTGATTCCTCTGAATCTGCAATCCAGTTTGCATCACTATATCCTTCTAAGACGACAGGATATTTTCCATAATGTAAGGAATAGTTAGCGGTATTTTTTAAATATCCAAGCACTCTCATTAGTGCTTTCCAGTGTTCCTTTCCTGGATCGCTTGTATACCTGCTTAGTCGACTTACTGCATAAGCTATATCTGGTCTTGTGCAATTCATGAGATACATGAGACATCCTATTACACGAGAGTATTCCAGTTGCATTACACTCTCATTAGTGTTTTTATGCAGTACTTCTAATGGATTAAAAGGTGTTCTCACTCCTTTAATTCCATAGTCTTGGAATTTTTCAATCACTTTGTCTACATAGTGTGACTGAGACAATTCAATTCCATTAGGAGTTCTTATTATTTTGATTCCCAAAATAACGTATGCAACTCCTAAATCTTTCATATCGAAATTGTTAGTTAACATCTTCTTTATGGTCTCTATTACCTGATTATTTGGACCAAATATTAACATATCGTCTACATATAAACAAATCATCACATATGATTGTCCAATTTGTTTATAATAAACACATTTATCGCATTCATTTATACGAAAACCATTTCTCATCATGACACTATCAAATTTTGCGTGCCATTGTTTTGGAGCTTGTTTTAGTCCGTATAATGATTTTACTATTTTACAGACTTTGTTTTCATTTCCTTTGGAAATAAAACCTTCAGGTTGCTCCATGTAGATCTCCTCATCGAGATCTCCATTTAAGAATGCTGTCTTTACATCCATTTGATGAATTTCTAGTCCATAAATTGATGCAATTGCTATTAGCATTCTTATAGAGGTTATTCGTGTTACTGGCGAATATGTATCAAAGAAGTCTACTCCTTCTTTTTGACGATATCCTTTGGCTACTAATCTGGCTTTATACTTGTCGATAGAGCCATCTGCTTTCATTTTCTTCATGAAAATCCATTTGCAGCCAATAGGTTTTATTCCTGGTGGAATATCAACAATTTCCCAAGTTTTATTACTTAGAATTGAATCAATCTCACTTTGGATTGCTTCTTTCCAACATGAGGATTCAGAAGATGACATTGCTCCTTGTACGTTTGGGGTTCATGTTCTAACACATATGTGAAAAAATCCGAACCAAATGTCTTGGAAGTTCTAGCCCTTACGCTTCTTCTTGGTTCAACTTCCTCAATCTCATGATGAGGTTCATCTTCATGTGAATTGCTTGATTCTTCTCTTGTCCTTTTAGGGACATTATTCCCTTCATTCCTTTGTGCGGAAACACGTCTTCAAAGAATGAGGCATCTCTAGATTCCATGATTGTATTTACATGAATATCAGCTATATCAGACTTGAATACCAAAAATCTATAGGCACTACTATTTTGGGCTGGCCCTAAATAGTAACAATCTACTGTTTTTGGTCCAAGTTTGACTTTCTTGGGAGGCGGAACTGGAACTTTTGCCAAGCACCCCCACACTTTGAGGTATTTAAAACTTGGTTTGTGTCCTTTCCATATCTCATATGGAATTGTTCCTGTTTTATTATGAGGGACTTTGTTTAATATGTGATTAGACATATTTAAGGCTTCCCTCCACAAGTTCGTCGGTAGACCAGAGGTTAAAAGCATAGCGGTAATCATGTCTTTTAACGTTCTGTTCTTGCTCTCGGCTACACCATTTTGTTGTGGTGAATATGGAGCTGTTGTTTAATGAATTATACCATTTTCGGCACAGAACTGTTCAAATGGTGATTCATATTCTCCACCTCGATCAGATCTCAATATCTTGATCTTTTTATTTAACTGATTTTCTACCTCAGCCTTGTACTTTATAAACGATGTAATTGCTTCATCTTTACTATTTAAAAGATATACATAGCAATATCGAGTATAATCATCAATAAACGTGATAAAGTACTTTTTCCCACCTCTTGTAGGTAATGATTTAAAATCACATAAATCTGTATGAACCAAACCTAGTGGTTCGGTGCTTCTATCAACATATTGAAATGGTTTTTTTAACCATTTTTGCTTCTACACATGTCTCACATTTGTAGTTCTTATCTACTTGGAATTTCGGAATTAATCCCAAGTTTGATAATATTTTCATTTTTCGGAAATTTATGTGTCCTAATCTATCATGCCATAGTAAAATTTCATGCTCAAGCAAGTAAGAAGCTCTAATTTTATTAATAGCACAATCAGAATACATAGTTTTATTGCCGATAACGGCTACATTTGCCTTAAATAGGCCATCACATAAATATCCCCTTCCGATATACATTCCAGCTTTGGACAGAACCATCTTGTCTGACTCGAACACCATTCTGAATCCTTTCTTTGATAATACTGCACCAGAGATGAGATTCTTGCGTATGTCTGGAACGTGGAGCACGTTATTCAACTTGACAGTTTTTCCTGAAGTAAACTTGAGGATTACTGTGCCACTGCCTTCGATCATAGATACTGCAGAATTACTTGTAATTCCACGGTTATCTGCCTCGATTTTCAATCGGACTATGAGATCCTGTAAAGAGATTTCCTTCTTTTTATGCTTTAGATAATTGCGGTAATCTCTCCACGACGGTGGCAGTTTTCCCGTGATGGCTTCAACCAAAAACGATTCTCCAACCTTATGACCTTCCGCTTCGAGTTCATGAATAATGTTTGTAGTTCATGTAATTGAGCAGTCACCGATTTGGAGTCAACCATCTTGTAGTCCATGAATTTGTCTACAATGAATTTCTTAAGACTGATATTTTGCGTCTTATACTTCGTGGCAAGTGCATTCCAGAGTGCTTTTGCTGTCTTTAGAGGTTGATATACTTTGTATAGCACCTTGTCGAGACAATTCAGAATATAGTTTCTGCATAGGAAATCGGAATGTTTCCATGTAGCAACATCTGCTTCCTTGCCTGGTGTTTCAATCGGTTCCTCCTCCTCGAGATACCGTTGCAGACCGAGTGTGGTGAGGTAAAATAGCATCTGATTCTGCCATGTTAAAAAATCGTCACCGTCTCCCTTGAACGGTTCAGGTCTGTTGTGAGTAGTAGTTTTTGAAAATTCTACTGTTGCCATCTCTGTTTTAGTAAGAAAACAGTAAAATTCTTAAGATGTTATACGTCTAGTATACCAAAACAGAGAATAATCAATTATAAACTCGTCGCACAAGTTTATAAATCAGATTTCCACTACACTGGAATTCTGTGTTAATTATTATAACAATATGACTGTTGTAAATAAATTACAACAACAGCGTTATACTATTTTGAATAAACAGTATAACCCAAATAAAGGATAGAATATAGAATTCTAACCGAAATATGTCTGAGGCTCGTCGTAACGATTTCCTTAAGAATTTTATTTCAAAATTCTCCCAAGATACAACAGACGAATTCTGCTTGAAATTGTGATGAGTATATCACTCTGTGATTTGAATTAGTATTTATCAGAGGAGAAGAGAGAGATTCGGAATTGAAAAATGAGTGAGGAAAGTGATCAGTTTTCCTCCTTATTTATAGTGGTCCGTATCCCTTCCGAACGGTCGTGTCTGCACCCGTTCGCTCAAATAGTCGCGTCCGTACCTCTTCGTACATGCACATCTGTCTGCTATGCCCCTCTAACGGATCTGTTTCACACCCGCTCACTGTTTCGCCCGCGTCCGTTGGGTCGCACCCGCTCGTGCCGCATCTGTTTGCTTCTAACGGGTCGCACCCGCTACTGTTCGCGCCTATTCAACCCACGTCCGTTCCCGAACAGATCCGCATCTGTTCGTCTGGCCTGCAACTGTCAGAAAGCCCGGTCCAGTTTGCAGTAAAAATATGAGTATCATATTAGACCCGTACCCGTACCCGGTTCGGTTTGGACGGACGGCGGCGGCGGCGCGCGCGTGTGTGGTAGAGATGCATGATCTCCCTCCTCACAATGAAGCATACATTTGGGAGCCCCAGGCCCCCAACCTCCTCATGAGAAAGCTATATTTAAACCAATATAGCTCTCACAATTTGGAGATGTGGGACTTTATATTTCATTCAATCCTTAAGGAATTCCAACAATCCCCCACATGCATGATAATATTCATATCCCCCACACAAAGCGAAATATCACAGAGTATATATGGATTTAATGCTTTATCGTGGATAAGTAGATATTTCACTTTGAACTTTCCCTAGTTAAAACTTATCGGATTTACTTGGCTAATCGGTGAAATATTTCATCTTGAACTGTCAGCCTTTATTGTATATCCAGACAATAAGTTCTACGAAGCATTAATTCCCTTCTCATCCAATTTCTTGGTTGTGTTCATTTTGGTCTTGAACAGTACTTGGTTCTGCAAGTGTTTTAGAGAATAAAAGCCTTTTAATATTCTCATAGAGCCGACCCAGCTCACACTTACATAGGTGATCGCAACCATTAAGAGTATCCTACATATACCCCACTTGTTATTTCCAAGATATGGTCATCATTAAAAAACATAGTTTTAACCTTTAAATACTTCTGTAGGCATGCATTTATATTGTGCACCATAGGAATGGAGTTGGACTATGTCCACGCAAATGCATTACGTCTTGAGTTATTCAGAACTGGTTTGCCTATTGATCCTAGTCCGTGGGATCTCCAGTCGCTAGGATAGGTTTCCGTATAAGATAACTCTTGGTGGTTTAGGCTTTTAAACCCATTCCCCTCGATGCGCAGTCAATTTTCTCTCTTGATAAACCTTTAGTAAATGGATCCGCTAGGTTATCATTTGTCCTCACATAATCAATGGAAACAGTTCCATTAGAGAGTAACTGCCTAACTGTGTTATGGCGTCATCGAATATGTCGTGACTTTCCATTATACACAAAGTTGTGCGCTCTGCTTAGCGCTGCTTGGTTATCGCAGTGTATGCATATGGCCGGTACAGGTTTAGGCCAGAATGGAATATCTTCCAAAAAGTGACGAAGCCATTCTGCTTCTTCGCCTGCTTTATCTAAAGCGATAAACTCTGATTCCATAGTGGATCGAGCTATGCATGTTTGTTTGGTAGATTTCCATGACACTGCTGCCCCTGCTAGGGTAAATACATAACCACTTGTCGATTTTGATTCCTCTGAATCTGCAATCCAGTTTGCATCACTATATCCTTCTAAGACGGCAGGATATTTTCCATAATGTAAGGAATAGTTAGCGGTATTTTTTAAATATCCAAGCACTCTCATTAGTGCTTTCCAGTGTTCCTTTCCTGGATCGCTTGTATACCTGCTTAGTCGACTTACTGCATAAGCTATATCTGGTCTTGTGCAATTCATGAGATACATGAGACATCCTATTACACGAGAGTATTCCAGTTGCATTACACTCTCATTAGTGTTTTTATGCAGTACTTCTGATGGATTAAAAGGTGTTCTCACTCCTTTAATTCCATAGTCTTGGAATTTTTCAATCACTTTGTCTACATAGTGTGACTGAGACAATTCAATTCCATTAGGAGTTCTTATTATTTTGATTCCCAAAATAACGTCTGCAACTCCTAAATCTTTCATATCGAAATTGTTAGTTAACATCTTCTTTATGGTCTCTATTACCTGATTATTTGGACCAAATATTAACATATCGTCTACATATAAACAAATCATCACATATGATTGTCCAATTTGTTTATAATAAACACATTTATCGCATTCATTTATACGAAAACCATTTCTCATCATGACACTATCAAATTTTGCGTGCCATTGTTTTGGAGCTTGTTTTAGTCCGTATAATGATTTTACTATTTTACAGACTTTGTTTTCATTTCCTTTGGAAATAAAACCTTCAGGTTGCTCCATGTAGATCTCCTCATCGAGATCTCCATTTAAGAATGCTGTCTTTACATCCATTTGATGAATTTCTAGTCCATAAATTGATGCAATTGCTATTAGCATTCTTATAGAGGTTATTCGTGTTACTGGCGAATATGTATCAAAGAAGTCTACTCCTTCTTTTTGACGATATCCTTTGGCTACTAATCTGGCTTTATACTTGTCGATAGAGCCATCTGCTTTCATTTTCTTCTTGAAAATCCATTTGCAGCCAATAGGTTTTATTCCTGGTGGAATATCAACAATTTCCCAAGTTTTATTACTTAGAATTGAATCAATCTCACTTTGGATTGCTTCTTTCCAACATGAGGATTCAGAAGATGACATTGCTTCCTTGTACGTTTGGGGTTCATGTTCTAACACATATGTGAAAAAATCCGAACCAAATGTCTTGGAAGTTCTAGCCCTTACGCTTCTTCTTGGTTCAACTTCCTCAATCTCATGATGAGGTTCATCTTCATATGAATTGCTTGATTCTTCTCTTGTCCTTTTAGGGACATTATTTCCTTCATTCCTTTGTGCGGAAACACGTCTTCAAAGAATGAGGCATCTCTAGATTCCATGATTGTATTTACATGAATATCAGCTATATCAGACTTGAATACCAAAAATCTATAGGCACTACTATTTTGGGCTGGCCCTAAATAGTAACAATCTACTGTTTTTGGTCCAAGTTTGACTTTCTTGGGAGGCGGAACTGGAACTTTTGCCAAGCACCCCCACACTTTGAGGTATTTAAAACTTGGTTTGTGTCCTTTCCATATCTCATATGGAATTGTTCCTGTTTTATTATGAGGGACTTTGTTTAATATGTGATTAGACATATTTAAGGCTTCCCCCCACAAGTTCGTCGGTAGACCAGAGGTTAAAAGCATAGCGGTAATCATGTCTTTTAACGTTCTGTTCTTCCTCTCGGCTACACCATTTTGTTGTGGTGAATATGGAGCTGTTGTTTGATGAATTATACCATTTTCGGCACAGAACTGTTCAAATGGTGATTCATATTCTCCACCTCGATCAGATCTCAATATCTTGATCTTTTTATTTAACTGATTTTCTACCTCAGCCTTGTACTTTATAAACGATGTAATTGCTTCATCTTTACTATTTAAAAGATATACATAGCAATATCGAGTATAATCATCAATAAACGTGATAAAGTACTTTTTCCCACCTCTTGTAGGTAATGATTTAAAATCACATAAATCTGTATGAACCAAACCTAGTGGTTCGGTGCTTCTATCAACAGATTGAAATGGTTTTTTTAACCATTTTTGCTTCTACACATGTCTCACATTTGTAGTTCTTATCTACTTGGAATTTCGGAATTAATCCCAAGTTTGATAATATTTTCATTTTTCGGAAATTTATGTGTCCTAATCTATCATGCCATAGTAAAATTTCGTGCTCAAGCAAGTAAGAAGCTTCAATTTTATTAATAGCACAATCAGAATACATAGTTTTATTGCCGATAACGGCTACATTTGCCTTAAATAGGCCATCACATAAATATCCCCTTCCGATATACATTCCAGCTTTGGACAGAACCATCTTGTCTGACTCGAACACCATTCTGAATCCTTTCTTTGATAATACTGCACCAGAGATGAGATTCTTGCGTATGTCTGGAACGTGGAGCACGTTATTCAACTTGACAGTTTTTCCTGAAGTAAACTTGAGGATTACTGTGCCACTGCCTTCGATCATAGATACTGCAGAATTACTTGTAATTCCACGGTTATCTGCCTCGATTTTCAATCGGACTATGAGATCCTTTAAAGAGATTTCCTTCTTTTTATGCTTTAGATAATTGCGGTAATCTCTCCACGACGGTGGCAGTTTTCCCATGATGGCTTCAACCAAAAACGATTCTCCAACCTTATGACCTTCCGCTTCGAGTTCATGAATAATGTTTGTAGTTCATGTAATTGAGCAGTCACCGGTTTGGAGTCAACCATCTTGTAGTCCATGAATTTGTCTACAATGAATTTCTTAAGACTGATATTTTGCGTCTTATACTTCATGGCAAGTGCATTCCAGAGTGCTTTTGCTGTCTTTAGAGGTTGATATACTTTGTATAGCACCTTGTCGAGACAATTCAGAATATAGTTTCTGCATAGGAAATCGGAATGTTTCCATGTAGCAACATCTGCTTCCTTGCCTGGTGTTTCAATCGGTTCCTCCTCCTCGAGATACCGTTGCAGACCGAGTGTGTTGAGGTAAAATAGCATCTGATTCCGCCATGTTAAAAAATCGTCACCATCTCCCTTGAACGGTTCAGGTCTGTTGTGAGTAGTAGTTTTTGAAAATTCTACTGTTGCCATCTCTGTTTTAGTAAGAAAACAGTTAAATTCTTAAGATGTTATACGTCTAGTATACCAAAACAGAGAATAATCAATTATAAACTCGTCGCACAAGTTTATAAATCAGATTTCCACTACACTGGAATTCTGTGTTAATTATTATAACAATATGACTGTTGTAAATAAATTACAACAACAGCGTTATACTATTTTGAATAAACAGTATAACCCAAATAAAGGATAGAATATAGAATTCTAACCGAAATATGTCTGAGGCTCGTCGTAACGATTTCCTTAAGAATATTATTTCAAAATTCTCCCAAGATACAACAGACGAATTCTGCTTGAAATTGTGATGAGTATATCACTCTGTGATTTGAATTAGTATTTATCAGAGGAGAAGAGAGAGATTCGGAATTGAAAAATGAGTGAGGAAAGTGATCAGTTTTCCTCCTTATTTATAGTGGTCCGTATCCCTTCCGAACGGTCGTGTCTGCACCCGTTCGCTCAAACAGTCGCGTCCGTACCTCTTCGTACAGGCACATCTGTCTGCTATGCCCCTCTAATGGATCTGTTTCACACCCGCTCACTGTTTCGCCCACGTCCGTTGGGTCGCACCCGCTCGTGCCGCATCTGTTTGCTTCTAACGGGTCGCACCCGCTACTGTTCGCGCCTATTCAACCCGCGTCCGTTCCCGAACAGATCCGCATCTTTTCGTCTGGCCTGCAACTGTCAGAAAGCCCTGTCCAGTTTGTAGTAAAAATATGAGTATCATATTAGACCCGTACCCGGCCCGGCCCGGTTCGGTTCGGACGGACGGCGGCGGCGGCGCGCGCGTGTGTGGTAGAGATGCATGATCTCCCTCCTCACAACGAAGCATACATTTGGGAGCCCCAGGCCCCCAACCTCCTCATGAGAAAGCTATATTTAAACCAATATAGCTCTCACAATTTGGAGATGTGGGACTTTATATTTCATTCAATCCTTAAGGAATTTCATTGTAGTTGCATTGTTAATACACGTTTAATTTCAGTTTTCATTTCATCCAAGATTTTGATTAATAATGGTTAGACATCGATAACTTTTAATTGTATATTGACAATTTTCTTCTTTGAAAAATTTAATTTCTTGGTGTCTAGGATACGGCATAGCAATAATCAGTTATAAATATTACGGTGATTCGTAAAAATTATACTGATTGTTTCTCTGAAGGTTCTTAAACCTTCGGTTGCAGTGCTATGATGATTCGGGGTGCACCGATAAATCCTGCTCGTTACGTGGCAAAGAACTATCTTGTTGATTTAAGACAAACTATGATTATACAATTTTGGGTTAGGAGCTATTTAGGATAAATAATTCATAATTAAACCCTTGCATTCATTTAGTTGCATTAGTTCATGCATTTATATATAAAAAATTCAAAATCCAAAATTAAAAAAAAATATAAATATTCCTTTTCCTTTGAAATTTTTTAAATCAAAATAAAAAAAATCAATTTTAAGTTAGTTTTTTTTAGAAAAACAAAAATCCAAAAAAAATATGAAACCTTTTCAAAAAAAAAATTAAAAATCCAAAAACAAAACAAAAATCAAATTTTCTTTTGAAAAATAAATTCCTTTGGGTAAATAGCTTCCCTTTATAAAAAAATTCAAAAAAAGACTTTTTTGAAAATGTCTGAATTTCCATATTCACAAGAATTTTATAATAGTTGTGAAAATCAATACAACCCATATAGTTTCGCATCAAACTCGTATGGATATTTTAGTAACAACTATTGTGTAAACAACTCGACTTTTGAACAAAATTTTCAAAATGATGACCAACCCTCAACTCTTGAAAAAAGCTTTGAAACGATTTCATCATTACTTGAACTCACTACACAAAATGATCAAAGGATAAATGAATTGTGTAACTCATATTTGTGCAATAACTCGAGTCAAGGATTTCAAAATTTGAATTCAATTCAAAATTCAAATGACTTCGAGCGTTACCTATGCTAATTCAATTTCGAACTCCAAAATGAATTTCAAAATCAAAACGAAAATGTAATCGACTTTTCAAATAATTTTGGTAATGGGAATAATCTCGACTATGAGGCGAGTGAAAATTTTTGTTCTCAACAAATCCAAATCGAAAATTCACAAGTTAATAACTATAAATTGGATTTTGTTGAGCAAATGGACGAAGTCTACAATGACCACACAGATTTGTTGTTCAAAACATATATGAAACAACGTGAGAAACAAAACCAAATCACAACGTGTGACGAGTCAAGTGATAATCCATCTTTTACCCTAATTGACGATTTTCAAATAACAACTTTTGAAATTGAAAACGACCATCTTAATGAAGTTGTTGAAAAACGGTAATTGAGTTGGATTTCAATTCTTTTGAGGGTGAGAAACTCGATTTGAAGTTGATCTTCCTTTCTCCTATTTTGAAATTTTGAACACAACAACTTTGGATTTTGAACTTAACACATGCAATGAAGTTGTTGATAATTCAGTAGAGGAAGACGAATTCAATGAACACAAATTTTTTGGACTTTTTGATGATGAGTTGTTAAATTCTGACGGGGAAGAGTTAAATCACCATTTTGATTTTGAAATCAACAATTTTGAAGAAGTTTACGATGACAACCTTGAACTTCATTTTGGTGAAAATAAACTTGAATTTCAATCAATTGTTCTTTCAACCCCAAAAATCATCGAAAATAAAACAACTCGTACGATTTTTAATAAAACGGCATTCTTTTTTCCAAATCAACGTTCAACTCCGAATCTTTTATGACTTGGTTTTTCGAGCTTAAACTATGTCTCATATACTTGACGAGACAAATGAATCAGTCTTTGGAAGACCGTTTCATTTACTTTTTGACGATATAGTTTCTGAAATCGTGTAAATACCGTTCATTTTCAAGTGTAAATATAGGTCATCTTTTTAGTTTTTATTTTTCTCCTTCCACTTGGGTTGATTGTGGCGACATTGTCAAAATCAAGTGTTGGGGTGAGACTCATCTTCATTTTTAAATTTTTCTTGGTTTATTTTTTGCATTTACTTTCAAAAACCAAAAAAAATCTATAAAAAAATTTGGTTTATTTTTAAAGAAACATATATGGTTTTGGTTAATTAATTTGAAATTTTTGAAAATTTATTTGTCTCAACAAAAATAAAAATAAAGTTTGATTACAAGTAACTATGGTTTAACTAGCGTGTAGGAAGATTCATGGTGCCAATTATGAAGTATATCCTAATTGAAAATTTTTGTTTAAAAAAGTGGTGGATTTAAATAAAAGGATATAACATTTTTTTTGTCTTCTAAGTTAAATGGTGCTAAGATGATTTTGCAAAACTTTCTCTTAAAAAAAAAATTATATATATATATATATATATGTATATATATTTAATAACACCTAGAGTCGTGTGTTCACACTTGTGTGTTCACCCGCTATGCACTGTACCCTTCTCACGTAAGCCCGAAAGGCAGTGCACTTCAATATATCTGGCCCCAGTTTATCTGAGTTAGGTGTATGTATATAAAAATTCTTTTTAATAACACCAAAAGTCGATAGGTGTTCACACTCGTGTGTTCGCTTGCCACGCTCTGTATTCCCCTCACGTAAGTCCGAAAGGTAGTGCATGGGTAATATATCTGGCCTCAGTTTATCTGAGTTAGGCATATGTAAATATTGTTAATATCAATAAAATTTTCAAAAGAAATAAATAGAGAGAGTAAGCATTGAAATCCAAGCACTATTTTTACTTATTTGATTCGATTTGTTATTCAAAAGAAATGAAAATACCACTTTGATAAACTTTGAAATCGATTAGGATCCATTTCATAGTTACATTGTGTTATAGACCAAAACAACGAGTTAAACGATAGTCTATTTGTTATGATAACTTTGTTTTTATTGAAAATTTTAACGAGTAAATGGCTTAAATTTTCAAGATAATGACCAAAACCTATATTTAACTTATTTGTGTCGATTTAAAAGTAAATCATTCATTTTCAAAAACTCGCATTCATCTCTTTGTAAATAAATCTTGCACCTTGTAAATATTTTCATCCTGCATTTGGATTTTGTGGGTAGTATCCGCTGAAAACCCTCACGAGACAACACTCGTCCTACTAGGGATACCTAAAGGTTTAACGGCTTATTCAATACGCTCAATGCAATCCTGCTCCATACGAAAATGGATTTATCTTAGTTTTTCTTTATTCGAGGACGAATAAAAAGATAAGTGTAGGGATATTTACTGCAGTTTGACGGTTTGGTATTTGTGGTTGTGGTATGTGGTTAGAAATGTTTTTGTGAATTATAATTGTGTTATGTAGCCTGACTGTCAGTGATTGATGAGGACCTTGCTTTTGCGAAGAAGCTGCTGTTATGAAATGTTGAAATGTATGGCTGTTTTGGTCAGTGGATATGCACTGATGAAATGGTGCATAGGGTGAAATGTAACAGAAAATTGCAGTATGAATTTGTGTATTTGAGTTGCTGTAGTTGATGAATGGCAGTACATGGTAGGCAGTGGATATTGTTCAGGTGGCAACAATGGGTATTGATGTAAGAAAGTGGTGATCAACTTGGCTAAAGTTGTTTGATGTTGGTAAGAAAGACAGGAGGCAAGTGTGTGGGGGGGGGAGTGATGGTTTGTTTGGTCAGTGCAATCTGTTTGCACAGAGGAAGAGAGGAACAGGGGAGATGTTTATATGTAAATGAATTTTTTTATATGTAAATGTATAGAAATGTAAAATAGAAAATGTAAAATGTAAAGAAAATGAAATAGTTTTTTGTTTTGAAATTGTAAGTTTTTTTTAAAATATGGAAATGCAAATGCAAAATGAAATGAAAACAAGCACACAAGGAAAAATGCAAACAAAAATCACACACAAACACACAGATTTTTTTTATACGAACAAACGCACAAAACAAATACACAAAAATCAAACAAAAATAATTCAAAGAATAGAAAATTAAAATCAAAACTATTCCCCGGCAACAGCACCAAAAACTTGTTCGTCGATGGAAATTCTATTAGAGAACACCGTCGATCGAATTTATAATAAAATTTACCGCAAGCGCACAGCGTACTATTGTAGTACGTAACGAGTACGGATCGGTCTACAGGTGAATTGTTAGATTTTAAAAATCTATTCAATCAAATTAAACCAAAGTTGAAGAGAGTGTTAAGCTAGAAAATGAGAAAACTAACAAACTAACAAAAAGAAAGTGATAAAAATATGAGAGTAGAAAGACAATTTAGAGGTAATTTCCACTCTCTAGAGCACATAAATCAACAATTAGACTGGTATATATATGTGTGCATATGTACATATATATGTGTGTGTGTGTGTGTGTTTGTATATATATGTGTGTGCGTGTGTATGTATATGTGTCTATATATATATATTATATATATATATATTTATATATATATAGAGAAACAATATAACCAAGAAAATATCATATGGGCACTTAACTAGCGATAAATTATAGGTAAGACCGGAAGTTTATGAAATAAATTAGGAAATTAAGTTAGCAACTAGAAATTAAAAATGTTTTAATCCTGAAAACTTTAGGGTTTTGGAAAAAATAAATTTTAGCAAGCAAAGTTTGGGGAAGGGTTGTTGCGAAATTACGGATCACTATTCTTATGCCTTAAAAGCTAAAATTTATGAATACACTTGTAGGTAGTTTGTTGTTTTAGAATAAAAGAAAGGGTTCTCCAAATCTAAGATTAACCGCACAATACTAGGATCAGTCATATGCATTAACTCATAGACCGAGTCCTTATTACGTTAAGACGTAGCCTGATTTGTTGTGTTCGAATGCTTTTGAATTTTTTTGTTTAAATGCTTTTGAGAAGTTGAATTCAATGTTTTAGGGAAGTTTTGTTCAAGTGCTTTTGAAAAATATGGTGTTTAAATGCTTTTGGGAGTTCGGTTTTTAAACTATTTTGCAAGTTTGATTGGAAAGGGAAAACAATTTTTGACGAAAAATGAAGAGTTTTCAATTTTCTAGTGCCATATGCTTAAGGTTGGGTGGGTCGATGTGTTAGTGAATGTGAATTTTGATGTCCGACAAGGGTGACAGTATACAAAACATAGATAATAACAAAGGAAAAGGTTGTTTTATCTTTGGAGTTTCTGTTTCCATACCTTGTCGATAGTAAACAAAAACTTGCGCTTAGGATAGTTACATTTTAACATTCAAAAATAAATCTATTTATGCAAATTGTACTTGGAAAAGTTGGAAAAGTTTTGGGGCAGAAGAGAAGGTTCCAAGGTACAACAAAATAGGTATCCAAAAGAAGGGTGAAATTGTAAAATTGTCCATCTAAATTCCTTTTCCGACATAGGAGTACAGATTCAAAAACTGGATTTCCAAAAATTTTGGATGTTAAAAACTGTGTGCTAGGTTTTGGATGGTAGGGATTGGAGGCAAAATTGGTTGAACCACACTCTTACTCACATGAGTGTGGAAATTATTATGTGAAAAAAGATTTGAAAACTTTCATACATATAGAACTGCTAGTATATCTAGATTGTTTGCATCATGTTTTTAAAATGTTTAAAAAAGGAATGCATTCATGTAGAATGCATCGATTTAGAATCATTCTGCATACATCTCTTATATGTTTTGATGCACCGTGCACTTCCACACGTTTGGCTGCAAAATTGGTTGTATGCTAATTGGATGGGTAGCTAGATTGGTTGCGCGCCATGTTTCATGATTCAACACTTGGGGAATTTCAGGGATGAATTTTTAAGGTGGATGGGGGACGTAACACCCCGTAAAATTAACGATAATTAATAAGGCTCCTAAAATTGAATTTGAGAAAACGACAAAATTTGGCCACGATACTTGAACCGTTGTATTCGTGGCGATTTTCTGAGCAGCTTTCGTATTTGGAGTTTCATAATTGAAGCTTAAACGGAAGTTATCAGCGTTTAAAGTTTTCGGATGAAAATAATTAAAAATGAAAAAAGGGAAATAAATAATAATAAATGGGGGACACAACGGTCGACCCCCTTACTTGGACTGGTCGACCACATGCGATCGACTTCTAGGGGTCGACCGCTCATAGGAGGCGGTCAACCGATCAAGGGGTGTTGGCTAGGGTTTGAAACTTGATCAAACGATCCAGATTTGTTTATTTTAATCTGACGGTTATGATTGATTCGAGTGTCTATAAATATAGGCCTAACCCCTCACTTCTCTTCTCGTATTTTCTAATTCAAAGCAGCGAAGCTCAGTCATTTTTCCTTCTCCACCATTTCTAAAACTTATAATATATTATATATATACAAATAAGAGAAAAGCGGAAAATAAAAGAGAAAAAAAGAAGAAGCGAATCAACGTTGCGAAAGAAAATTGTAATTTTTATAAATATAAATATATATTCCCCTTAACCCCAAATCTCTTCTCAAATATGCAATTCTAATACTATGTATACACCTTGTTATACATATTATTTTAAATTAGAAAGGAAAAGGAGTCAAGTAAAGGAATGGATTCAGATTTAGTAGATTCGGAAAACTAAAAAGATGAGTAAGAAATTATATAATTTATTTATAACATTGAAATTTATATCATTGGATTTTATTTAATTATGCCTAAATAAGATATGATGAATTGTAGGCTTAAAACAAATGTATAGGAATATCGCCTACATATTCTATTAAAATAGATAATTGGGATAGGAATAGTATGTACAACCTAATCTGGAAATTTTAATTCAGTCCCTAATATTTATTATTGTAGAATTTTTGTTATTCCAGATTTATAATTGGGTCGTAAATTAGGTTGCTCTACTTGACACAGAATGTGAATTTCTATATTTTAATTTATTTTGAGTGGGGTATGATTTAATTATATATATTTTCATGCAATTTCCCTAAATCACCCAATTCTAAAAATATGTATAAAAATGCGTCGTTTGAATTAACAAGGGATATACCAAAAAGGAAAGAGATGTAAAGTATAGATATTCTTCTCCGTATTTGCACTGTCTATTTCAATAAAAGAAAAGAGATAATTCCTGGTAATTTCGAACAGAGCAAAAGCCTCATTTTTGGGTATTTATGGAAAGTTATAACGATAATCCTTTTTGAAAGGATAACTCTAATAAATTAAAACGTGGAAATGAATGTTCTAGCTTAAGAATTAATAATTAGAAGATAAAATTATATATACGTAAAACCACGCATATCAATTAAAAATAAATAAATATATTAGCATAATTTACGACAATATTCGTATTGGTTATTATAACATATTAAATTATAGGACTAAAAAGGAAGTAATAGGAATTCCAAGATTTATAGACGTTAACTACAAATTTAATGGGCAATAAATTTGTAGTTAATAGAGAGTTAAAGAAACTAAATAAGGACTGATTAGAGAATTTAATATGGTATTTATGGAAAATAAATAGGCATAATAGGTTGATTTTGAAACTAGTAAATAAATGTCATTAGAGAATTTAATATGGAAATATGGGAAAATGAATAGCCATAATAGGTAGATTTTGAAACGGGTAGATAAATAACATTAAAGAATGTCCAATTTTGACATTAATGCCTAATCATTACAAACAATGGACATTTATTAGACATAAGAAGGAAACCAAAGCCTAAGCATATAAAATAGGAATAATTAAGCAACGAATAAGTAAATATCAATACAATTAAATATACGTAGAAGACAATATAATTTTCATAGTAGAAAATTATATAGCCACAATTATACGTTTAGGACAAGCGTGAATTAGTGGGCTTAGCCCAACACTTAGGCTTTGGGTGATCGATTTAGTTTTGTGGGTTGGGATGCGAGGTCAATAGAGTTACACAATAGAAGTCTACCTTTCATTTAGAGGCTACCAGCAGTTGTGTATACTTACTACTGATGTGGGACATCTCCAACCATAGGACCCATGGGGAAGGGATATGCGTAGGACGTAGCAACTTCTTCTGGAACGGAGGTATTAAGTAGATATTATAGGGTCTGCCTCCTCCTCATTTAGGAAGTATTAAATAGTCGGGGTTAGCGATTAGTCACGGTAATGGATATCTCGGGAAGGGTCCACTTCGGGTTTGAGGTATTAAGTAGCTATTATAGGGTCCGCTATCCCATAAAGAAGTTTTAAGTGGCCTAATGAGATTTAGTGTGATGTCAGCTAGATAGTATTGGAGAGGAGCCTACCTTGGGATAGGTATTAAATGACGAGGACTTACCTAAAATGTAGGTATTAAATGGTCAGATTCTACCTTGTTCCTACTAAAAAGGTATTAAGTAGTTTGGGTACTATCTCTTACACTGTTAGGACATGACTGATGGTAGTTGCGTGGAACTGGGAAGGTCCTTGAGCCTACAGTCAAGGGTAATTTGTAGAGCCGGGAGGCGTTAGTAATACGACAATTATATTATAAGGCCTTATCTAGGTGTCATCGGTCGCTGTAGTTAGGACTGATTGACTAGCAGTTATGTTGCAGAGGCTTTGCTTCGGGGACTTGAAGTATTAAATGGTCGTTGGGTTTTCCTCCTCCCTATTTAAGAAGTATTAATTGGCCGAGGTTTTGGGTAGTGAAATGTTTAGATGTAAATGAATATAGGTATATATACATAATGATATCTTGGAGAAGGTTAGGTTTAGGCATATCGTATGTGCACATAAGGTGTAACGGATTAGCTGTAAATAATAAACATAAAACTTTAATGGAAATCAATCGGCATAAATTAATGGTATAGATAAAGTATGTAATTTTCCAATCATCGGAATGTTGTTCTGACCCCTCCTCATTACAACCCAGATGATAGATATAGAAGGACCAGATAATGGAGCAAGACAGGAATTGGGGATGGTGAAGTCTTCCTATTCATGCTCGACACGGATAAGACAACTAAATATCCAAGGAATGACATTCCGAGGCAGTAACCTTAGTCAATACGTATGGTATATTATATATTTCAATTCCGTTGTTAGTTTATATTGATCGCACTCTGATATACTTATGTTTATTACACATTATCAAAACCAACGATCCATACCCTAATGGATTTAGGTTTCGATTTAGTCGAAATTCTGGTCCATTAAGGTGCGAGTTGTTATAAGATTAGGTCTAAAAAATCATTTAGACTTCATATGCTCAATAGACCCAAAATAGGATTTTTTTTTTTGAAATCTATCTATTTCACCCGCTTCTGACTGGCCTGGTTCTAATAGGTTGGGCCTTAAGCTTACCCAATAATACATCCTCTCTAAAATAATTTATAATTTTTTAATCATCCCTTGTTAAGTATTAATTTCTCTTTATACTACAATATTATTACTCTTTTTATTAGAGAAATTTCAAAATTATTTAATTGGACACTTCTCCTTATTTATTCTGTCATTTCAATTTATCATTATCTAATTATTAGTCAATCAATAATAATTTAATAATGTGTACTAAAATTTGGGTGTTGCAAACCATATCTCCTTTACTTTTGAACATATCCAATGTGAATTATATGTTCCTGCTAGCCTGTAGTCAAGCAATGGATCAATGGGTTTGGTGTTGCCATTCCTGCTAGCTTCTCCTCCATGACCCATTTATGGGCTGATCAGTGTTTTTTATTTTTAATAAGGAAATTTTACCATATTAGCCTAGTTTTGAAAAGATATAACATAAATAGACCAGTTGTAAAAGTATTTACAAATATAGACCAGTTTTTGTTTAACTGGTCTATAGCGTTGGCGATTTTTCAAAAATGCCAACGGGCGATTTTTCAAAAATCGCCCAGAGGGAATAACATATTAGTTTTTGCTCTGGGCGATTTTTGAAAAATCGCCAGAAATCCTGCTATAAATCCAACCAGAAACCTACCTTCTTCTTCACTATCAACTTTACCAAACTCATCATCAAATTTCTAAAACTTCGCAAACCCTACCTCTTCATAGAAAACCCAAAAAAGTCTGATTCTCACAAGATACAATCAAAGCTTCTCAACAAGTAAGTGTAATCTTCGGTACAAGGTAATGTAAATCGATTTATAATATGTTTACGCTAACTAAAATCCTAATTCGGTGATGTTGTGTATTCTAACCAATGTTGACGTACTCGCAGTTGAAATAAACATGGATGATTGGGAGATAGACGACGAGACGATGTTGAAATGTTACGATGATTTTGAAGCTCGAAGGGACATTACGCATCTAAGTGATGTTGAATTTGTTCCGGAAATGCAATTTGAGCCGATACGTCAAAAGTTCCATTCGGGAACATCATCTCTCAACACTCGCTTACGTGAAGTTGTAGCGAACCAAAGACCGGGCAAGCAAATTTCTATTGAAGGTAAAGTACTAAGTCCTGGTAATCATGTAGGTCCTACGTTGCCATCCGGTGCATATCCAGCTTGCCGATGTGGCGATGAATGCGTGGTTGTCGTAGCCAGAACTGAAACCAATGCTGGACGAAGATTTTACGGTTGTGCTTCGTACGAAGATCACATGATGAATCCTGGCGAAGTGGAGTGCTGTAATTTTATGAAGTGGATCGATCCTCCATTGTGTGCTTGAGGAGTGCAATACGCCCTCGAAATGCAAGCTGAAGTTAGGCGTTTGAAAAAATTAGTTGAAGAAATGAAAAGAAAATGTTGGTAGAGAAGAAAATGTCATCTTTAGCTTATGTTCGCAATGGAAACATATGACAAACGGTTTCATAGCATGAACCCTATGTTGGGTACTTCATTTATTTTCATGTAATCGATGGATATTTTCACCTTTCGTAGACCGTACGTTATTAGTTTTGTGTTATTAGTTCTATATGTTGTTAGTACTCTGTAATTTAAGGATAATTTCACCTATTCGTAGAATGTATGTTTGATTTTCTCTGAAATTGATGGTTATATCCAAGTATCTCTCGTCGGATGAATTTCTATGATCATATAGAGTTGTTTGGAGGAATCTGTATATCACTTCTATCTTTTAAGTGAAAACAAATAGCTGCCATAAAAGGCAGCCTACTGTTTGCCTTTGGCGATTTTTCGAAAATCGCCCACTGTTTCGCCTGTTACAAAACATACAGCCAGCCAAGCCATCTCCCACTCACTCTACAACATTCAACCTAGCTCCAAAAAACCCATTTCGGGTTTCAGCTTTCTCCCTCCCAAAAATTAATATTTTCTTTGCTTTTTAATCAAATTCTAAGCTCATTCAGACGATGGCTTCAACATCCGGAATAGTGGAGGATATTGGTAATGCACTCATATCCAATTTGTTGATTTAGGGCATTTTTAGGGTTTTTAGATTTCAATTTTTGCAAGATGTTGTGAAATCTATATGTTGTAGATTGCATTACGAGGTATTTGCAAGTGAATGATCATTCAATTGCGTGTACTTTAGTATAGATTGAAGAAAATTAAATTTATGATAGTTAAGGGTTGTATGCATTAATCTTTGTGTTATAGATTACATCGAGATGGAGCCTGGTCCAGTAGACCCGAGCGTGTTGTACTTACAGCCTAGACACCGCACGACTAGTGAAGCGTATATGATGGTAATTTCCTATGATTTTCGTTTCACAAATTATGTGAATGTTAATATATGTACATGTAATGTTAAACAGAGCACTACACCAAAACAGGTGATTCTCAACGAGTATAACTGTCGCAAACAGTTTCAGCAACGCTAATTAGCGTCGCTGTAGGGGCGTCGCAATTTTTTGCCAACGCTTATAAGCGTTGGCGAGTTTAATTTCCCAACGCTTATAAGCGTTGGAAGGTTGTATTCGCCAACGCTTATAAACGTTGGTGTATATTATTTAGCAACACTTATAAACGTTGGCAAATTAACCATCCAACATTGTTTAATTTTCTATGCTGACGCTTATAAGCGTTGGTAAATTTTAATTGCCAACGCTTATAATGCTGAAATATTTTCATTCTCAATATAGTCAATTATTTTAACATTAATAAACAATTAATAACTGACATAATATGCATTATTATACTACATTCGATAGGAACCCAAAATTTACAATATTCATGATCAAATAACAACATAAATTTCATAATTGTACTATAATTGTTATGATTGTATATTTATCCAGAGTACTATAATTGTTATGATTTATGTCGAATATGAAATATTATCATAACAAGATATAATGCAGACTATGTCGAATATGAAATATTATCTTAATTTAGCAAATTATAACCCAATCAATATCAATAAATAATATTCATAATGAATAATAAAACAGAGTATCAATTAACAAAAGAGAAGTTCAATACATAATTAAGTTATCAATACATAATTAAGTTATCAATACATAATTAAGTTATCAATACATAATTTACCAATTCCATACTAATACCAATTGCAATAACAAGAGATAAGACATAGTTCATAGTTAAAGTCTAGAAATACCGAATATGAAACTCTGACCATATAACGAAGCCTCCATTAGAAAATTCACATAGCTTGTACCATCCAATTTCCTCTTTTCTTCTACTTTTTCTATAAGTACCTACATGCATTCAATATCATATTAAATTGAAATTATACTAAAAAGAATGACAAATAGTAATCAAGGTGATAGCATATGATTTAACAATAAAATGACATTAAATAAAACAAGCAAATGTATTTGATAACACAAGTGAAAAACAATTTTTTTATTAACGGACATTAAACAGATATTACAAATTTTTTTCAGTTCAAAACTGAGGCAACAGTGGCCTTTGTTTCAACTGAGGCCACAGTGGCTTTTGTTTCAACTGAGGCCACATTGGCCTCAGTGCAAATGTACATGCTTAAATTGAATTTTTTTTTCCATAACCCTTCCACTATTTGAGTTACCAACTTTAAATAAAATTTGTAATCTAAACCATAAAATCTTATGACTATGTTGCAGTTTCATGGGGACAGCAATTTAGTATATTGCTAAAGAAAAAATAATACAATAAACCTCCCGAAAGTTTTCAAAAATCTAACAGTGATTTATTTAAAAAAAAATTGAACTCTGTAAATTGTTCTCGAATTTGAAAACCAAGTAATTGCAATTCAGTAATACAATTTCAGAAGAAAGTGAAACCAAGTAATTGCAATGATTTCTGTACTTTTGGGAAAGTAAGACTATGAAGAGTGCTAAATGGCTTGCTAGTGTAACTAAGAAACACCATTTGGAGAATTGGTATGTAATTCCCATGGTTACGTCACCATGTAAATAAGTGGAGGATGACTTTTTTTGCATGGTTTCATCTACTGATGTCGCTTTTCTTTTAAATGATAGAGTGAATATTTTCATTAAATATTTTACTGAAAATGCGATGATAAATAAGAAGTTGAGAAGGGTGAAGATGGCAGTCCAGAAACATGGAGAAGCTATGTGAGACCATCCTTCCCATTGTTGATGAAATGGAATCTGTGCAATGACATGAAAATATATTTTGTGAGGTCTTCTTTTAGGCTTTAGAACTAGGAACATAAAACTAATCCAGTATGCCCAGTTTGAGACTATCAAGAGTGCCTTGCTTAATTATAAATCATGTAAAAACTGCAGGAAACAACATCCATCAACAAAATTGATTAAAAGTCATAAGCAACTTTGAAGTACATATGAAACATGTATGTTATGGTTTTGAGTTATAAGTTGGAATAAAGAAAAATGGTTATCAAACATTTCATAGAGATTAAAAGTTTAAAAGGTTGTTCGCAAACAGGAACTGAATTGAACACTAATTTAAGTGAGCAACTTTAATCGATGGATGAAAAAAGACTTAGCAAGTAACTTCTATTTAAAAGTACAAAATAAACTAGTTATATGCGACTCGATCTCACTAACTTAACTTGCTTAACTTGAAAAAAGAGTATTAAAACATGTATGTGAAATAGCTTATGACCAAAAGTTGCTCAAATAAGTTATTATCAAACACAATGAAGAATCTAGTTCTTGTACAAAATTTGAATCTTTACATTTTCATTTTATGAAAAGAACGCATATTTACACCTGTAGAATAATGATTGTATATAAAGAGTTGGAATCCCAATAAATAAATAAAATATAAACTTGTTCCCGATACTGCATCCACATCTACATATCCATAACTTAAGAAATCTCACGAATATCTTGATCCTACAATTAAAAGTAAACACCGCTTTCATGTGCACTAATTCATGAATAATGCGAAGAAGCCAAAATCTTACTTTGAATATCAAACATTTTTGGACATAAAAATCCCTGCTTTTTAGGAAGAAGAAAATATAAATGTATCTCTACAAAAATCTTTAGGGGAGATGAATTGGTGCAGAGGGAAAGAAAGAGAGAGGAAAACCCTGATTATATAAAGCAGCGAGTATTTGTCTTCTCCGCGGGACAAAATAACAAAAAATTAATAATGCATAGGTTTAAAAAAAATTGAGGATGTGTCATCGTCAGATAAAATTAAAGTGGAAATTACAGTAAAAAAGACAGTAAAGAGAAACGAAAATATAGTGAGGAAAGGTCACATGGATTTCACAAATAATAAACTGAGGGCGGCCTTTTCGGCTTATTATTGAACGCTTCCTTGATTTACAAGTGCCTTTATTTAGGAAGTTACTGATGTTGAAGTGTGTAACTTTTTAATAAGTTCCAAAAATCACTTTAATCGGTTAAACTAATTAAGCAAACCATATAAATTGCAACATATAGAAATTATCGAGTATCGGTTAAATTTACGTTGTCTTTCTAGTCATTTCGTTCTCTTTGCCAACTTTTGGGAAAACAAACGACCGCTCCAAGTCTAGGTACGATAAAATAAATCGATGAATATTTTTTTTTAATAATTATTCATTCTAAAAGCACATATTGAAAAGAAAAAACTACGATAATTTATCAAAAATTTGATGCAACCCCTTAAATCTCGACAAGCGTACAAAATGACAAATGAAGATATTTACTGTAGAAAAAAAGACAATACTTTGTTTTATAGCATAAGCTTAGTTGCAAGTGTGCATGTGCGCGCGTGTGCGTTTATAAGAAATTCATACCAAAATTATTCGCTAAAACCATGACTCTCAGTTTCCAATCTTCGCTCTTACCCACTATCATCAATATACTATGTCAAATAGTTTGCGCCAAGGTTTTATGGTTTTAATGGAAGAAGATCCTGTCATCACTTACAAAGCAAGTCTCAACTCCAAAATGTTACATGTTTATCCACTTTCTTTGTTCAAACATATATTTGTTGTAGTTAATCTATGTAAATGAATATGAATTTGTATAACTTCTCCACGTAATTACAGTTAAGGCAGTAGGTTCATTTTTCATATCTAGGTAACTGCCCAGTACTTAGAGGAATGGAGATGAAGTGGAAAACTAAAAACAAAAAGTAGTGAACAGGAATGACATAATATAGGAAGTGATATAAATTCAGTACTAAACCTGAAATCATCCCTCTTCTTCAAAATGGTTACCAAAGAAAGATCAATCTGAGCTCCAGATAGCACTAGCAACTCAAACAACATCCTGCATATTTATCACTTAGTCAAAAATAGAAGAAATGACTAATGCTTTAAGATTTGAATATTCAAAAATATGTAGAGAAAATATGGAAAAGAAACCTGTCATCACATACTGGCACTCTCCATTCATCATCATGATAGGCAACATACAAGGCATTTATAACATTAAATCATAAAATCTCATCATCATTTGTTGAATCCAATCTCTTTCTTTTTCCTAGATTTTCTTCAAGTATGTTTCTTCTCCACAATAAAAAATCGTACTCCTTTTTCTCTCTTCAAACAAATGCGTCTCTCTCCTCAACTCTGTATAGAAGACATATATCTAGTGGAACAAAATCTGCCTATTTTCCTGAGCTAATCGCAACTCCTATATGGTCTCCAATCTTCCAAATCACCACCATTAAAACCTAAAAAAACCTTCAAAAAATTCAGCTGCAATTCGCAACAGCCAGCAGTGTTTTTGTCGCGCTAGGACATGGATCACCTCCAAAAATTGAAGCAGATAGCGGAACGTAGCACCTCGATCTACCCACACAAGCCTGTTCGGATGCACGTTCTTATAGAAATCGTATATTTCTAAATCTACCGGAAGGACAGACTTTACCAAACGCACTTACCTTCTCAATAACCGACTTAGATTCAAAAGAATGGCAATTTCCAATGGAATAGCTTCCACAGTCACCAAGAGGGCTCTATAATAGAAAGTTGCGATTTGAGCAATCTACAATAGCTTCAATAAACACAAATAAACGCAAATGAACAAGTCACCAGGGCGAAATCCAATACCTGAAGTCGAGATCCTGAATCGCCTGAAGCTATAACCGAAGTCGAGATACCTGAAGTCAAATCGCCAAATCGCCTGAAGTGATGGCAGATCCTGAAGTTGTTTTGCAGAGCGAAGGAAATCGCGTGGTTTTGTTTTTCTTTCTTTTTAAGCCGTAGGAAAAAAAGCGTGGAGAGGTCGAGAATTAGGGCTTCGGCTGAAAACAGTCCACATTTACATTTTTGCCCCAACCAATTTAATTGAATTACACTTTAACTAGATTTTCCAACGCAAATATATGTTGGCAATAAAAAAATTATAAATATGTATTTTCGATCACACATTTATAGCTTACCAACGGTTATTATCGTGACTGATGTACAACACAAATAAGTGTTGGCAATTGAAAAAAATAAGTGTTGCAAAATGGCTGTTATGGTGTAGTGGAGCGAAGAAGCAGATTTCACCATCGATCACTCTATTTCTATCAAGAAAGTCACTTCACATCATCCTAGAGTATTAGAGGAGATTGATTGGGCGGGCTTTTCGATAGTACTGCGGTTAGGCTACTTCCAGTTAGATCATCATCTGGTCACAGCTCTTGTCGATAGATGGAGACCGGAGACATCTACATTCCATCTTCCTGTCAAAGAGATGACGATCACATTAGGGGATGTGGTCGTGCTTTTAGGTTTGCCTATAGAAGGCAATCCAGTGACAGGTGAGGACCATCACGATTATATTCAGTTGTGCACCGATTTGCTCGGTATTACTCCTCCTCCGCAACAAGTATGGGGTAGCGACATGGTAGAAGTGAAATGGTTTTGACACGCTGTAGCTGATGATATACCTGCCGATGCTACAGAGGTTCAAATACAGCAGCGGGCTCGAGCCATTATTCTACACATCATTACATCCCGTTTAATGTGCGATCATTCCAAAAATCGCATGGACTTGAAATGGCTACCATATTTAGTCGATCTCGATCAGTGTGCTCAGTACTCATGGGGTAGTGCTATTTTGGCGTACACCTACATGGAGCTCTCCAATCTCGCTCTTATGGTGACTAAGCTTATAGGCGGGTGTTTGACGCTTGTTCAGGTACACGTATAATTTATCTTCCTACTACGACCAAATTTGAAATATGTTTTAAGTAGATAAATTGTTTTTTCCCTATAGATTTGGTCATGGACATATCTACCTGTCGGACGGATCCAAGTCCGAAATGTTGTCGTCGATCACACACACCCTCTTGGATCTCGGTATAACTTCATGTCCTTTGAAAATTATTTTTTTTAATTCGAAATTTGTTTACGCTAAAATATTGATTCTTCGCTTTTTGACAGATGGGTTGGTCCAAAAAAGACATCTCAGACCCCCCGGCGGAATGTACGCTTTTATCGCAACGAGCTAGACGTTCTAGACCCAGTTGCAGTGACTTGGACTCCATACACGCATGATGTATTGGAGGGTCTTCCGGCTATATGTACGGCCGCTAGATATCTGTGGACTGCCAGGCTTCCACTCATTTGCACTACTCGTTTCGCACACCACCTACCCGATAGGGTAATGCGCCAGTTTGCAATGGCGCATCATATTCCAGAAAACGCTCCAGTTTATAACGACGAGTACCATGTCGGGGAAATTGCAAATGATATGGAGATATTGAATCAGCGCCATTTGTTTACGCAATTTGAGAGAGAGCCGATCACCCCTCTAGAGACATACATGCGGTGGTATTGGCATATCACGCGTAGATATGTTCTTCAGGCGCCTGTACAGGCTGTTCCCCACCATCCATACACCCCCCGTGCCCCTCTTGAGAGAAACATTGTAAGTATACTGAACCCCGTTAATTTAACTATATTTTCGAAAAAAGATAACTAATTCTCTTTGCGTTGTACAGGCTGATGGCATTTACAAGGCGTTGGAAACCGCCGAAAAGCTCGAACAACGTCTAGATCACGATGCGCAGTCGAAAGGAATGTGCATGAACATCAAAAACATTCTACGCGCAGTCTTGGGAAGAAACAAATTAGAGAGGCCAAGACGTCCTTCCCCCTATACCTCCACCTCCAGCAGACATACCTGCACCTCAAGGGGAGGCACCGCCGCTCCTACCTACTTACAGGCGGCGACACAGAAGAGGTGAAGGAACTTCGTTCGAAGAAGGCCCTTCGACGTCCCAACAACCGGAAGATTTCACCCATGGACCTTCTCAACCACCATGTACATTTGATCCTACCACCGAGATCGAGGAAGAAGAGTACAAGTCCCAACGGCCGGAACGTCGTCATCGTCGGATGCCTATGGAAATTCGTCGCTTGCGTTGATGACACGGGCATTATATTAGATATAGCTATGTAATTTTAACTGTGTTGTGTACTGATTGGATATGGATACTAATGATGCTTTTGTGGACTGATTGAATATCAATACTAATGATGTTTTTGTATGGTATGGACATGACTATGATGTTGTGTGCATTGTGTATGGTATGGACTTGCTACTGTTTGTCAGCAGCAGCATGTTATGGACATGACTCCAAGAATCACATGACTCCGATTCAACTACTGCGTATGCCAAAGGATAAAGACAATCATCTGCATCTATCGCGGTTGCAACAAGCAATGTGCCTTTGTATTTACCGTACAAGTGTGTCCCGTCAATACATAACAACGGCCGACAACGTGCAAAACCTGTAATGCAAGGCCCAAATGCCCAAAAAGCACGATCGAACACTCCCACTTCATCATGTGTCATGTGACCTATAGAGCCAGGGTTTGTTCTTTTTATCTCGTCAAAGAACTGTGGTAAAGTCGAGTACGATTCTGCCCAATCACCATAAATTATCTCTATTGCTTTGCTTAATGCTCACCACGCTTTCATGTAACTTATGTTGATGAACAACTGATCGTGCACAAGCACTTGGACTGTACCAGCTGAAATATCCAAATCGGCTTTGACAAAAGACATTATTTTTGTCACAAGAAATTTCAAAGTTGCTTGCTTATGGTTGGAATTAACTATTGGGTTGACACAAGTGTGTTCGCTTGGATACTTCCGAATTTCCCACCATCCCGACTTGGATTTTTTCGAAACTATGGCATGTATTCTCCAAGGACAATTACCTTCAACGGTGCATATAGCGGTATATTGTGTTTTGTTCGACTTTATTGGTTTGTATGAAACAGCATGCAGAATTGACCATTCCGTTAGTTGTTGAAGAAACTTCTCTTTTGTCTCAAAAACCATTCCAACGCTGAAACCAGCTTGAACGCAAGAGGTCGAAAATTGTTCGCCGGAAAATTGAAGATTAGCAACAACAGATCTTGCCAACATTTGAGCGGTGCAAAGATCATCATCCAAAGGCACTTCCATCTCTGCTTCATCACTATCTGCATCATTGTCATCTGCTGTAGGGAAGTCATAGTTCAACGGCTCGTTGTTAACTTGCATTCTTTGTATCCAAGAGTCTTCGTTAACATTCATAGAAGCAACGACCATGCTATCTACATGACGTTCTTCATCCACGGCTGCATTCCCACCAACATCCATATCATTGTCAAAATTTGCATACGGAGAATGGGTGGATGGTCCAGCACTCCATTGTGCACCAGAATCAGCTGTCATATACCTAATTGATATATAGAAGTCAACTAACCGACAATAGATCAATATTTCTCGTCATTCTACAGATCAATATACAATTCGTTCAGTATGTACACATTAAACCAACTTTTTACCTTAACATAACCAATTACTAAGTTCAGCAAAATACAGAAATTAGACAAAAAACTAGGGTTTGGTGAATTTACCTTCAACTAGCTGAAATTTGCTAAGCAACGTGAACTCGATCTACAGATTTACCACCGAACCAAGGTTTTAAAGAGCATGAAATTTGATTTCAGAATAGATCTGTCATTACAGAAGTTTGCTTCAGTTTTGAGGAAAAAGTGGAAATGAAAGAGAAAGGTAGGTTGTTTATGGTTATACCCTCTGGGCGATTTTTAAAAAATCGTCCGTTGGCGATTTTTGAAAAATCGCCAACGCTATAACCAGTTAAACAAAAACTGGTCTATATTTGTAAATACTTTTACAACTGGTCTATTCATGTTATATCTTTTCAAAACTAGGCTAATACGGTAAAATTTCCTTTTAATAATGATGGCTTGTTATCCTCCTTCCATAAGTCTGGTATGTTCATTGTTTAGACTTTCTTTTTTTTGTTGTTTATCACTTATGACTCAACCTTAATACCATCCCTTATCTTGTTTCCTTCAGCTCCTCCTCTTGAACTGAGTTTAGCCAAGTAGAAGTCCTTTATAGTATAGAAAGCTCTACCTTATGCTTGAATTTGTTTATTGAGGATTTTCTTTGCAAACACTATTTTTCGGTTCTTCTCACAAGTTCTTGTGATTATTTTTATTGTTTTATTGATAGAAAATACAATATTGTTGCATAGGACTCAACCAGTTCCGCCCCCGTTTAAGAAGGTTATTGGAGGCACCTTTTTATGATTAAATTTTCTATGATTAACTTTTATTTCCCTTATTTTTTACACTTTTGTCATGGTCGTTGATTCCTTTATACATATATATATCTTAGTTGTATCTATCCACAATTAATTTTCATTGTCTATTTATACATGCATGACAAATGAATTCCCCCGGCACTGAGATAAATCTTGCCTTTCTAAGAGCTGTGATGAAGATAACACTGTCTTATCCTCCAAAGTTTCCTCCAGCCAGAAGAGACAAAAGCGGATGCATATAAATGTTAATTCTGTTTCTAGGAAATCATGGAAGATCACTTGAATTGCGTCAACTGACGTTCCTACTCTTATATCCACTATGCCCCAATGGCGCCCCCTCCCATTTAGGTCACTCGTTAGCTTCTTCATGTTCGTTCCTAGGGAAGTTGCAGGCACATATCTTGTTGAGAAACTTGGTTCCCTTGTAATTTCTGATCTTTGCCCTTAACTACCGAACCCTCTAGTGGTTTCCACTCTTTTCAGGTCGATGACGATGGTTTTTTCGAAAGCAAACATCGTTACCATTCTCCAGTGAGTACTTTTATCATAGGTATATTTTTATAAAAGCTTTCATCATAAGTATTTGTTTTGCCTTCATTTATATGTTAGTTAAATATTATTTATCCCTTTTGTAGCATCTTGCTCGTTCTTAGGAGATTATGACGCACTTCTTCCTTATCAAAGAAGAAATTACTTCTACCAAGGCCTCCCTAGATACTCTCAAGACCTCTTATTTTGACCTAGAAAAGAAGGTCGTTTGGCTTTGTTTTGATCTTATTCCTCGTAAACCCAACAAATTTCTATATGCTCTGAAGTGACCACTGTAAAACAGGAATTGAAAGGAACACAGGACTCATTGTCAATGGCTGAAGGGAAGCACAAAGTGAACGTACCCCTAAAAGAGTTTCATGGACGCCTAAACAAAAACACTCTTACTGTTTTCTACAAAACCTGTACCCGGGCCAAGAGACAATTCTTTAAGGGTAAGGAGGAGGATGTGACTGTCGAAATTTGATCTCCCTTTCCCTAGAAAAAAACTTGTTCTCCATGCTGCCAAGATTTACAAAGAAAGGTGGGCCATCACTTGAGCAAAGGAGTGGCATCGTCTCCGTGGTGAGATGCAACATGAAGCCTCCTCTCCCGGATATAATGAGAATACTCAATGGGAGTGGCAAGATGCAGGAGTTGAGTCCCAACCATGTAAGGAAGGACCTAAGGTAGTAACCGAAGAGGCTTTAGGAAGGCAGCAGATCCGTGATACTCATCTGGGTCAGAGAACCCTTCGTGTAACCTCCCGGCTCTTCTTTTAATTTGCTAAGAGATGAGGGAAAAATATAAATCCTGGATGCAAGAAGCCTTTTATTAATAGACTAGTTGTTTAACTTGTTTTAATATATGTAAATGATTTTAGTTCTATGCTTATCCTACAGGACTTTTGTACAATGGCTCCAATTTTGTTTTCTTTATACTGAATAATGTTATTTCATGCATGCACTGGTTTTAGGTTTATTTTCAACCTATATAATACTTCTTTTTTAGCTTCTTTATATATATCTATCCATGTGTGTGTGTGATTTTATTTTTAAGAGATATAGAATGCAGAATAAACTCGTCTCACTTAAAGTGGATAAAGCCCACTTTTTTAAACAATCAATATTTCTAGAAAAACGTCTAAGATTGAGTGAACTATTCCCATTTTGAGCAGAGACTTTAAGCAGAAGGACATTCTTATAGCTTACAAGATACACAACAAATATCTTAGGAAGCAAACAATCGCAAAGGCTATGGCTAATGCCAAGCTTATGCGTGAGCAAGGAGAAGAAAATGAAAGTACAATACAGTTATTAAAAAATAATAGTCAAGACCATCTTAATAATTCAGGCTATTTTGTCAGCGAGAGGGATGCCCTATGTGACATCCTTCTATGCATGTGGTATCTTACACCTAATGGGGATCTACCCTTCATGAATCACCCCTTTTTGAGGTCTTTAAAGATAGCACTAGCCGAAGGTTGGCAAAATAGTCAGATCAACTCCATGCTATGGCCTCATGAGCGGTGAAACTCCACATTAGTCATTAGCTTTAAAACAACTTTGTAATAAAGTATAGTTTGTACTCCTTATGTATCTTTAGTTTCTTACTTGTTTGTAATAAAGACTTGACTTCTTATGTTTGTCTTATATATAAATTTCTTATCTAAATGCATGCTTTTATTTGTTTTTTGTTATTATCCTGCTTTTGAACTGTTGTCCATATATTTTCTAAAGGAATAAAAAGATATGGAAGTAATAGAAGTGATATCGAGAGCTAGCAAAGATAACAAGTTTAAATAAGATATCTAAAATGATGCCGAGATCGTAGAAATGTTGAATCTCTACCGAAGCATACGATATAGAATTTAAAGTGATATTGAGTTCCAACGACTCAGAAGATATCAAATTCCTTTAAAGTCAAACGATATCAAGCCTCTACAACATTAAGTTGTAGAACATGAAGACAAAGAAAGATTGCTAAACTACTAAAGCAGGCTGATATTAAAGGATATCAAATGGTTGCATCATTGTCGCACATTATCAATGCCACGCCTTATCAATACCGCCTCTCGTCAATGCCGCACCCCATCAATACTACATTTCATTAATGTCGTATTTCATCAATAAAAGATGTTGCATGTCTTCAGGGTGATAGGGATATCATAAATCACTAAGCCATACAAAGAAAGATGATTAAAAATCATTGATACAAAAAGAGAAAAGTCAAGAGGATTTAGTGTATTTTCCTTCATAAAGCTTCAAAGACATTCACATTTCATCGCATGCTCCAAGTGGCACCATCGAGTCCTACATCATTAATGGAAGCAAGCCCTGCCTCCTTCCAACCACTGTAAATAGAGATGCACACCAACATGGAAAGAGGTTTGTAACGACCGCCCTACACCTTTGATTCTCATATAACCGAATAGTGCACTACTGGAGCATTCGGTCGATGTAGGACAGTTATCACGGGAAACAAATAGAGGTAAAGAAGAGAATAGAAAAGAAGAAAATATAGAAGAGATAGAAATAAAACATCAAACAATCACCAGAACATGTCGTGTATCTTAAGCGCATCAAATAAAATATAATAATCATCATAAATATAAAATATGCGAGATAGTGGTAACTACATGAACCACAAAATTAGAGTACACAAGCTCAGATAGTTATACAAAATAGTAATATAATTTATACAACTGACAGATAAACTCAACTGATAAACGGTCTTTAATAATGGTAAGTTAACATAGTCAAGGCTCCATAGTGTCACATAGCGGAATAAACAATAATAAGTCCAAAATATAAATACGAGAAAGCATCACCTCCTTCTAGTCCATCTGCACAGCTCCAAGTGCTGCTTACAACTATTATCTAGCCTACTCATTTAAGAGCACTAGAGATAATAAGAAGCAAATAATAAAACCTTGAGTTAGACAACAGTCTGCTGTGAGCGATAAATAATCTCAAAACACTATAAAAGTCGGTATAGTATATGGAATAGAGGGTATGGAGAATCATACTTGACCCGCCTTTGCATATATAGAGTTAGCATATGACATCGAATATATGCTACTCTACTTCATAGTCATCATGGGTGTACTATATATCAAAATAGTAAGGGTGTCTAGATATCTACATCGACAATATCCACATCGTTTGACATCCCCGAGATGATAAACAATCAAACAAACATAACATCCATCCTCGCACTCAGCCACTCAGTGCATTGGATATAAGCTCACTCGAACAACCCACTATGGTCAAGGACTACTCAACGTCCTGGTTCCTCGGTACTCAAAACCATGCCACTCAGTCGGCCCGTAAATTGACTAACCATCACGTCAGTCAGGGGTAAATAACCATCATATCTAGAATAAGAAGCCATCACGCTCCAGGGACCATTACATCCCTTGTATACCCCACCTCACGAGTATCCTCCAAACCCTTGAGTTTCTACGATCCCTTTGTACGCGTTATCTATAGCAGAGTTCATCTCGGAACTGTCTCTACAACTCCCATCCGAAGTCATCGCGGTTGGGAAATACACTAGACAACCATCATAAGTTATAGAGTGTCATTATACATCCCGTAACCTCCCTCCAACAACCCCCTCAATACGACTCATAGTCTACTACTCTACGTCTCGAAGTATAACTATCCATAATCGAAGCCGTCACTTCCCATCATGGAATCATCATTGTCGAATCATGAAGTGATCAAGTCGAAGCATTGCATCCTTGCTTTAGCACCAAAATTGCTCATCGAAGGGTCGTAGCTTCAAATCAAATGTTAAGCGAACGAACCATCACATCATGCACTTCGAAGCCTCTCCATTGTCCACATCAAAATTAGCTAAATTGGCCATCATCAATAATGGTAGATATCGACAACTCCAAAGTTATCGATAATGACCACTTTGGTCGTGTACTTAACCAAAAATGGTCAAGTACAAACCAAATGAAAATGTCCGGCATCCATCCCAAAATCCGAAGCATGTGTCCAAATCCATCTTCCGCCTTTAGATCAATCGATGTGCACGAAACTCTGTGCATGAAATCCTATCCTATGGGATATTTTCTAATACTATATCACCTTCGAACGACATTTTCAATCAAACTAAGCAAATAAGCATACATGAAACCAACAAGCATATAAACGCTTATAATAGCCTATATACATCTATAATAACACACATCCCATACATCCAAGCAACCAATTTGGGATTAATATCAAAAATAGCATAAATCTATCAATATTGTCAAAATAGTGCGTCAGTGGGGAAAATCTGATATTTGATTTAAAATTATTTTAAAAACATTTTTTATTCTTTAGTAAAATAAGATGTAGGTTTAAATATGTCAAAAATCACGTTTTAAAGTTAAAAATTATTTCAAAACGTCGTTTTAATACTACGCTAACAATCATAGTACGGTAAGAGACAATATCACTCACCTCAACCAAATCTGTCCAAACCAACGCCGGGTCGTAGATCCATCATGAGTGCAATGCAAGAAACGCGTCCAAAACGGACATCGTATGTAAAAGACATGAAGTATTTAAGATATCAGATTGTTTAAATAATTTATTCACTAGTTAATTTGCTAATTACCTTTATTAGGCATAATCCCCCTTCTTCCCAAATAAGTTAATCCATGTACGTGCATAACTGTGCATATCAACTTACTCCTCCTTACCTTCTCTCCTCTCTAACTCAAAAGAATACTCAACGAAATCGCGAACCACTTTCGCCAACGCACCACACTACGGAACATCTCCGCTCCAAACCCAAAATGATGTGACTCGCCGTCCTCCTGCAAAACACGACCTGGTTTCGTAGCCTCGCCATCCCAATGTCATGATTTGCTTGGAAGAACCACACCTCCCCAAAATGTTACACTAACTCGCCTTCTAACAAGAAATCCAACGCCATGCTCAATTCCACCTACTGTTGCCTATAGCCTCCTATAAAAAAAACCCTAGCTCACCATAGAAAAAGTGGATTTCAGCTATGGTGTCTCGCAGCTTACAAAATAGACACAGGCACGAAGCTCTCTTCAGTACAAACTCAATGAACCCGGCCTCGTGATTTTTAGTGGAGTGAATCACTCGATTTTAATTTTTGAATGGAAATAAGAGGAGGCGGCCATGATTTGTTCACTGTTCAATGGAACAATAACTGGAAAATAGAGAGAAGAGTTTGGGTGTGAATTTAAATAATATCATGTTGTTTGTTTATTTAAATTCTCAAGTAAACGGTTGTATGTTTCGAGCTCGCACGATCACACAGTGCGTTCGATCGCGACGAAACTCATCTATGTACATCTTCTCATTTTTTTGGTCCTGATGGTATAAATTTCATCACTATCCGAGACAGTGCTCTGGGATGATAATTTCACGCTTTACGAGATCGTTTCGGCCATTGGATCATCCGATCTCCAAATATAGCGATGCATATACTTATTTTAATTCGCAATGTCGATTGAACTCAACGGAAGTGGTCTCGAGTCCTAATTCGATCGTAAGCAAAAAATCATATTTTTGAGACCGTCAATTAAATTAACGGTTAATATTTAAATCAATTATTTAAATATCCATCATTAAAAATACGGGTCGTTACATTCTCCTGTCCTTCAAAACAATTTCATCCTCGAAATCCTAAGGACGAAGCAACACAACCCAACACCCTCACATAAGCAACGACACAAGAAAATAGTAACTTATCAACTCACGACAACGATCACTGAAAGCGATCGCAACAAAGGGAATAGACTCGTAATTGACTTAGAGCCATCATCCTCGTCCCTAAGTACAATCACTATCAAATCCGAAATCAATGTGGCTAAACCAAATGTCTATGTTACATACTTATTTTCCAAGAAACAGACAATGGAAAACAAAAGCGCCAACTCACTAACCGAAAGGCAAGTCAACTAAATATCATACATTATTAACTCTCTAAACTATCGGCAATGTCTAATTTCCTATCATTGACTTTTCTCTCAATTTTGGCTTATGTCACGAAAAATTTCTGTAGCATCTCATTTGCATGGCTAGGTTCGGGAAAAATCCCAATACAACATAGATATATATACATCTCATATCTGAGGCATCTCGTTTTCCAGGACAACCAAGCACATATAGCCAAATTTACACTACATATGCTACATACCTCTTTTATAGCACGAGCATACCATTTAGATGTAAATAAAAGCGAATACGCATCCAAATAGCCAACACTTACTTCCATGTACCTGATCAAGTACTCAACAAAGAGAATTAAACACAATAGTAGCATCATCATGCAAATAAGTATACTAAATTGTATATATAACAATCATCTCAAATAAATATGCTATATCAAACCATAACAATCCATCATGCCTAACAACCACATAAGCATAAGTAATCGTATCTAATGGCAATAATCAAACATCAATAAGCATGTATAAGATCAACCATCAAAATGTAACACCCATGCCTATCCTAGCATGCAGGATACTAAAACATCTAATATAAATCATCGAATATGATATACAACATGAAAGTTGATGAAAAATGAAATCTCGCTAAGTGAAGAGCTCCGGATAAGTGGTCCTCATGCTCTTCTCGGTCTCTCATATACTATCGCCTTCGCTTTTGCTCCACTGAACCTTTACTACTCCACCGCCTTCTGCCTAACCTATTTCATAACATGTCTGCGATATGAATAGGCCTAAGAGGTCTTGAAGTTCCTATTTCAGTCTTGATATCATCGGGTTAATTTGGTGCCAAATTTCCAAACGCCTCTTGTAAGTTCTCCCAAAACCCACTATTGAAACAACAGGTTTCGGCCACTTACAATGCTCTTGGCACATAATGGAATCACACTATCCACTACACATATAACTCAACTAATTTGGATGCCATTCTACAGGACTTAACGAATATAAATCTAGCATTCTTCGTTAATCTATCTACTGTGACTCAAATGCTATCATATTCTCTTATAGCCCTTGGCATTCCATCAATGAATTCCATTAACATCTATTCCCATTTTCACCTAGTAATCTCAAGCGGTTGTAGTAACCACTTGGCCTCTTCTGTTTAGCACTTACTAGCTGACAGTTCATTCATCTCGAAATGAATGCCCTGATGTCCTTCTTCATCTCTTCCCAATTAAATGTCTATCTCATATCATGGTGCATATTATTGTCATGAAATGTATAGTCAATCTCGAATGAGAGCACTATAATAGTAACTCATCCCTTGACCCATCAATATCGGAAACAATAATATCTCCTCCATACAGATCCAACCGTCTCGATTGAGTCTACACTATATCACCTCTACCGACACTACTCGTTCCTCTAATTAGCCATGATCTCTGCGAGTCTAGCTTCATGCCTCTGACTAGTACCGATCCGCTAAATCCAAGTAGGTCTGATGGTCGAACCCCTATGTCAAACTCACTAATGTGCGTATGCACCTCGCATCTCAAATAAAAGTCTGATTCTTCCTCGACAAATTGGTTAACGGTGCTACTAACTTTGAGAAGTCCTTGGTAAAGCATATATAACATCTCGCCAATCCAAGGAGACTTCCAATCTGTAGCACTCTTGGTCTATTCGAATCCTGGACTGCGTAACCTTTGAAGGGTCTACAACGATGTCCTACTCTAAAACAATGTGACCCATGCATCTCACTTCTCTCCTCTAGAAGTGATACTTTGAAGACTTCATGATCAATCAGTGTTTTCTCAACACCTCCAACCGAATCATCAATCGTGTCTTGAGCTCCTCTTTCGTCCATGAGTAGACAAAAGTATCACCAATGAGCATAACCACGAACTTACTCAAGTGATTCATTGAAACAAGATTCAAGAAATCAACAAAGCATGTCGACGCATTGGTTAGCCCGAATGGCATAACCAATCAATCAAAAATCAAAGTGGCATATGAAACACTGTGTTCGGCGTGCTTTCTCCAGATACTCTCTATGGATGAAACCCCATCGCAAGGTCCAACTAAAATAGCACCTTCGCGCCATAGAGTTGATCGAACAAGCCATCAATAAGCTAGAGTGGATACTTGTTCGTCATCTCATCTAGCTCATGACAATCAACATACAACCTCAAAGAGCCATCCGCCCTTGTGGCGAACACTATAGGTGCATCTCAATCAAATAAGCTCCTACTGATAAAACCTCACCTCAATAGGTCATTCGCTCGCACCTTTAACTTCCTCTTCTCTTTGGGCATCATATGCCTTAAAGGCATAACTACCGGTCTAGCATCTCTAACCAGATCGATATGGAACTCCATCCTTATATGGTGGTATTCTGGTCACCTCATCGAATGCGTTCAGACATTCTCCAAATATAGGCACATATGATAACTCCTTGTGTGGGATATCGAGCGAATATAGAAAGCTAACCATCACCTCATCATCGGGTGGGCGGTCGAACACTACCTTCTGCTCATCGTCAATCCCTAAAATCACCAACGGCCTCTCACAATCCACCACTATTCTGTACCCTTTCAGCCAATCAATTTCAGACTATAATACTGAAACTAACTAACCCAAAACAAATAAATAACAAACAAATAGACATCCATGACTCAACAAAACGAAGTCTCAACAAACCATGTTTAGGCTGGCAGAGCCTCCAACAAGGTTTGTCATAATTTAAAAGGTCGGTTAACAATTTGGGTCTCAATCCCAATCTATCTACAAATCACTAGATATGAAAGAATGTGAAACCTTGACGTCAAATAAAATACGTATGGAATACCATAAATAGAAATCATACCCTAGATGGTAATGCCCTTTCCCTTCTTTTCGTTGATGGAGCACTCGAAAAAATCAGAATGACATTCAACGCATATGCTTCCATTATCTACCCCTACTTAACTGGTTTGGATAGTCCTTCAAATTGGGTACCGGCTCTCACATCATAAAGCCTTTTCGATCAACTTCTTGAAGCTTTCGTTAATATGACCAATCAATTGCTTCCCAAGATGTTAACTCGACCCAATGATAAATTCTTCATTCTTTTTGAGTGGAGTATTAATGAAAGATAGACCATACTTCGACAGCACATCGAACTCGGCCACATACACCAACACGGACATACCGCCTTTCTTCAAGTCGGTAAACTTCCTAAACAATACCGACTTTCGAAAAGTGGAGATAAATTTCTCCCCGATGCGAACTATGAACTATTCCCAAGTAAAATGATCCTCGAGAATCGAAGCTATAAGGGCACTCCACTAGTTCATTGTTTGTCTCTGGAGTCATCTAGAGGTTAACTTCTACCTCATTGTATCATCTAACTCCAAGTTATCGATGTTTCTTTTGCAAATATCCATCCCATCTTACTCCTCGATAGCAGACTCTATTCTAAAGAACGGTCTACCTTCTAGACTCAAGTAGTCTTTATATAGCTTGGCAAAGTCGACTCTAAGAATTTTCACTTGAGCACCATAGCGGTTTAGGACAACCTGGGCATTCTAGAAAATGATTTGCACCATCTCTGCAAACATATTCTATCGATCAGGCTTAGTGACCCCAAACATGCCCATTCCTCGACCTTGATGATGGAGTCAATAGTAGTATTTCTCATATACCAGATCATTCCTATTCTATAGTAAGGATGATCGGTCTCTTATAAAGAAAACTGCATCAATAGTGCTCATGTGTGCAATACAACTTATATATTATATATACTACTATATAGTTTTGAATACCAAAATATATAACAAATGCGAACTCTCTCGTATATATACACTCTAGATCCAGTCTAAGGTGATAACTTGAACCCTATCTCTACTAGATCGTGGTATCAACTCAACTTAATCACGTAACCTAAGCTCTGATACCAAAATGTAACGACTGCCCTACACCTCCGATGCTCATATAACCGAATAGTGCGCTGCGGAAGCATCCGGTCGATGTAGGACAGTTGTCAAGGGAAAGAAATAGAGGTAAAGAAGAGGAATATAAAAAGCAGAGAATAGAATAGAATAGAAGAGAAAGAAATAAAACATCAAACAATCACCAGAACCTGTCGTATATCTCACATCGCTTCGAATAAAGTATAGTAATCATCACATATATAAAATAGGCGAGATAGTAGTAACTACATGAACCACAGAATCAGAGTACATAGGCTCATACAGTTATACAAAATAGTAATATAGTTTATACATCTGATAAATAAACTCAACTGATAAACTATCTTTAATAATAGTAAGCTAACACTGTCAAGGCTCCATAGTGTCACACAGTGGAATAAACAATAAAATATAAACATGAGAAAACATTACCACCTGCTAGTCCATCTGCACAGCTCCAAGTGCTTTTTACACCTGTTATCCAGTCTACTCATTTAAGAGTACCCAAGATAATAAGCAGCAAAGCATAAAACCTCTAGTTAGACAACAATCTGATGTGAGCGATAAATAATCTCAAAACACTATAAAAATCGATACAGTATATGGAACAAAGGGTATAGAGAATCATACCTGAATTGTCTCTCCATCCATAGAGTTAGACATGACATTGAATATATGCTACTCTACATCATAGTCATCATGGGTGTGCTATATATCAAAGTACTAAAGGTGTCTAGATATCTGCATCGATAATATCTACATCGTGTGACATCCCGAGGTGATAAACAATCAAGCAAACATAATATTCATCATCCATCTCACATTCGCTCACTTAATGCATTGGATATAAGGTCACTTGAATGACCCATTATGGTCAAGGATTACTCAACATCCCAGTTCCTCGGTATTTAAATTCATGCCACAGTCGGCCAGGAAATAGACTAACCATCACGTCAGTCAGGGGGTAAATAACCATTATATCTATAATATGAGCCATCATGCTCCAAGGACCATCACGTCCTCTGGAACCATCATGTCTCCAGTATATCTCACCTCATGAGTAACCTCTAAACCCTCGAGTCTCTATGATCCCTTTGCACATGTCATCTATAGCAGAGTTCATCTTAGAACTGTCTTTACAACTCCATCTGAAGTCGTCGCAGTTAGGAACTACTCTAGACAACAATCATAAGTCACAGACTGTCATCATGCATCTCGTAACCTCCCTCCACCAGTCCACTCAATACGACTCATAGTCTACTACTCTACGTTTTGAAGTACAGCTATACATCATCGAAGCTATCACTTCCCATCATGGAATCATCATCATCGAATCATGAAGTCGTTGCGTCGAAGCGTCGCATCCTTGCTTCGGCGCCAAAACTGCTCATCGAAGAGTCATAACATCAAACTAAATGTCAAATGAACAAACCATCACATCATGCTCTTCGAAGTCTCTCAATTTTCTACATCATTATTGGCCAAATCGGCCATCATCAATAGTGGTAGATATCGACCACTTCAGAGTAATCGATAACGACCACTTTAGTCGTATACTTAACCAAAAATGGTTAAGTACAAACCAAATGAAAATTTCCAATATCCATCTCGAAATCCGAAGCATGTCTCCAAATCCATCTTTTATCTTTAGATTAATCGGCGTGCAAGAAACTCTATGCACGAAATCCTATCCTATGGGATATTTTCTAATACAGTATTGCCTTCGAACGACGTTTTCAACCAAACTAAGGAAATAAGCATACATGCAACCAACAAGCATATAAACGTCTATAATAGCCTACATACATCTATAATAACACCCATCCAATACATCAAAGCAACCAATGTGGGATTAATATCAAAAATAGCCTAAATCTACCAACATCGTCAAAATAGTGCGTCAATGGAAAAAATATGACATTTGATTTAAAAACACTTTTAATTCTTTTATAAAATAAGAAGTAGGTTTAAATATGTCAAAAATCACATTTTAAAGTTAGAAATCATTTCAAAACGTCGTTTCAATACTATACTAACAATCATAGTATGATGAGAGACAATATCACTTACCTCAACCAAATCTATTTAAACCAACACTAAGTCGTAGAGCTCCCCCTCATGAGCGCAACGCTAGAAACAGCTTCCAAAATGGAACTCGTATGCAAAAGATATGAATTATATAAGATGTCGGATTATTTAAATAATTAATTCACTAGTTAATTTGCTAATTACCTTCACTAGCCTTTATCCTCCTTCATCCCAAATTACCTAATCCTTGTACATGCTAAACCATGCATATCAACCCACTCCTTACCTTTTCTCCTCTCTAACTCGACGAATACTCAATGAAATCGCGAACCGCTTTCACCAACGTACCACGCTATGCAACCTCTCCACTCTGGACCCAAAATGATGTGACTCGGCGTACTTTGGCAAAATGCGAACTGGTGTTGTGGCCTCGCCTTTCCAATGTCACGATTTGCTTGGAAGAACAGTACCTCCCCGAAATAGTTCCATTAACTCGTTTTCTCACTAGAAATCCAATGCCATGCTCGATTCCCCCTAACATTGCATATAGCCTCCTACAATCGAAACCCTAGTTTGCCATAGGAAACTGGAGTTTGGTTATGGTGTGTCGCAGCTTACAAAATGGACATAGGCGTGAAATCTACAAATTTAGACAAGAAATTTATAGGAGCATGAATGCATAAATGAAAGCATGCATTATGGCTACGGGACAAACATTAAAGTTAGCCTTTATTTTTCTCTCCAGCACATGCTACGTAACATGCTACAATGAAATGGCAATTCACTACATGACAAAATAATTGATAAAGTAATGCATGTATTATGGCTACGGGATAAAAAAATGAAATGGCAAATCACTACATTACAAAATAATGACATGTATTGCAAGTGCTCCTCTGACACCAAACCGCATTATGGCTACATGACAAATCACTACACTATACTACATTATGGAAAGCTACACTATACTGCATTATGACACCTAACTGCATTATGGAAAGCTACACTATACTGCATTATGACACCAAACTACATTATGGAATTGATAGGACAACAGTGATATAATGTCTTGGTAGATGCTATGTGGCTACAGTAGAAATGACATGATAGTGACTACTTTTTTGTACGGTTGCAGAGGCCATAATGGCATGACAAGACAGTTGGAAATGACAGGACAGCAATGGCTACTTCTTGTTACTGTTGGAAATGACAGGACAATCCAACGGCTATTTATGAGTGCACTGATGGAAATGACATGACAGTAACAGCTACAATTAGTATGCCCATACTACTTATACCCTAAGTTCTATGAAGGTTGGTTCGTAAGAGTGAAAATGGCAAATCAGACATGGACTCCCAATGATTATTTGGTGTTGATCAAAGCTTATATTCTGGCAGATACAAGACACATGGAAGAGGAGGTCGATGAAGATTTTGGATCACCGTCAACGATGCTTACAATAACCATCCAGAGTGTAGGCTAAGAAGATGCAATTTAGATACTAAAAGTACATTCGTTACATTCGCTAGAGCTTGCAGGAGGTATCAGAGAAATGTAACCGAGGTAGAACGCGACAATGTTATTCAAATGACCCGATCAACCTTTGACTCCATGTATTTTATGGACCATCAAACATAGTTTGTTGGTCATGCTGCTTACGAGTTGTGAGTAAATTATGTTAGACAGTTTGAATGAGTGCTGTGTCCATGAACGACGTATGCCTATGTGTTTGTCCAACTGTATTAGGTCTGAATATGTTGAAGTATTAGTTTAATGGAAATTGAATTCTTTGATTTGTACTAGTTTAATGCATGTCCATCAGTAGTACTATGAGTTGTGTATGTTCGATGTAATTTGGAGACTGAATTATGTACTTAAACACACAACAACATACAACATACTTAAACATACTTGAACATACCGCAACATACTTGGACATATAAAAAAGACTAACTTAATCGAACAACATACTTAAAGATACAACGAAAAAAAAGTACATGCTTCATCATGTTAAATACGCCCAGCACCACGCTGAAATTCCAATGCACCCAGCATGTCACGTAGCATGGCTACTTCTTGTTCCAGTTCATTTGCATATTCCACCGCTCAACGAGGGAACATATCATCAATCAATTCCCATAAACCACAACCAATTGGAAAGTTATGGCATCTGTAATGGCGCCGTCCAATGTCGTTTCCGCTTCGGATGATGGAATACGTAACCGACACCCAGCAAACACAATAACATCGATGCATAGACCAAATACCGTAGGTATATAATACATCATACCAAAAGAATAAATACATAAAGTGCATAGAAACAGAAATGAACTACAATACACAAGATCATCTATCTGTATGTGGACGTCTATGATGTCGTCGACGCCTCTCCTCCTCATCATCTTTAACACCGCTCGCACAAGCTAAATGCTGATAGTACATCTGCATGTCCGCAAATCTCTTGCGCTCTTCCTCTAGCTACAGTCGTGCTGCTTCCTCTACCTGCCGACGTAGCTCACCATCATAGTAGTCTAGGCTACGCCTATGCTCTACGTATCTTGTATGTCTAATCCCCATCTGCATGCATATAGATCATGGTAGGATATTTGGGTAGGATCGGGGTAATGATCGTGTGCTGGAGGATGATATATGTCAACATAGCGGTCTGGTCCAATGGTAGGAACTGCCATGGTCCATCAAAAGTGAGAAGTAGCCGTCGCATGATCGGGTGCATGGTAACCCTGGCTGGGCTGAGTGAGATCCTCGACAGCTAGGGGATGTATGTCGTGCCATATAGCGGACGGACCAACCAAATCTATCGCCGCTGCATGTATAATGGTATTAGTGGAACCGGTGTAAAATCTGTGCCAGAAGTCAACGTATGACTGACCGGTAATAACAAAGCCCTCGGCTGGCCACCAACCACCTTTCATCGCCAGGTCTAGCTGCTCTGATGGGTAAATCATATAGCGATAGATATGAGGGTGTGGATCATCAGGAATAACATCAAAGTCGTACAATTGTCTCCAACACCTCTCACCTAGAAACCAATATGCACCAAATGCCGAGGGATAAGATAAGAGTGGAAATATCCTCCCAGCTAGCATCCTAGTGATCTTTATAAAATCAATGCCAAAGGATACACTATCGTGAAATGGATGCCATTTAATCTGGTGTCTGTACATCCTCAAATCAATCTGATTGTGGGCAATCGAATACAAATGGCGGGATTCATTATCCCTGAGCCCCCTGTTGTCCGCGCACCAAAATGACAAACGAGGGAAAAAAGTAGACGCATCAGAAGTAAGAGTGACGAAATCAAAATTCCTGGAGTACTCAAAAGACCAATATTGTAACAACTCCTAGAAACCAAATAATGAAACCTATGCTTCTGAAATGGTGCATTGTATGTTGAGGCATCTGTATAGGTACACAGGAATAGGCGTACCTAAGTCATATAAAATAGCACCGCTGTAATCCAACTCAGATGCGACCTCAATAAACCCAACCTTCGGACTACTAAACGATGTGCTGAAAAATAGGTTACCCATGAGGTATAGGACTAATCATCGAGCAAGCTCAAGATCATCATCACGTGAGTAATGAGCGAGAATGTTTTCCATGGCAGCACAAATAGCGCTGACTCTAATAGCTCCTCCTGCTTGATATGACGCATCGGAGGCGTCAAAATGAGGTAGAAGATCGTGAATGCGATCGAGATCACGCCATCGAGCATCATCGAAAGGAAGCGGTGGAAAAGCAGCTACTCCAATGCTAATGCCGGTGAGCATGGAGAAATCAAGCGGTGTAATTCCCAACTCCCCGCAAGGAAAGTGGAACGTATGGGTGGTTTTATACCACCGTAAAGAAATAGCCACGCACAACTGAACATCACCTTTTATAACATTAATGAGTCCTAGAATTGTACGATAAATATCAAGTTAAATTACGAAGTGATAAATTAACTAGTTTTTATAAAAGTGGTTCTTTCGATTACCTAAGAAATGGTGGCAGCCAAGCCGGTGTAGTAGTGTTATGACTCTATCTTTATTTTCCAAATGTTCATGAAAATATTTAAGTGTGTTCGCTAACGAACCTCGGGAACGGATATTTCGCGACTGTTAAATTTAAATAAAGTTATACTATATATTCAAACAAACAACGGATTGTAGTTATTTAAATCATATAAAGGAATACTTATAGCCAAAATCGTCTGCGTGCTGACGTGTACTTCGCCATCTGGAAGTGCGCGAAAGTTGGAAAGCATAGGTAATTTCGCCGCGCTAAGGTTCGAATCCTTAAATCCGTCAAGGTCGGCTAGTCTGGCGGAATCTTCTTAACACCCCTGCGCGTCCTGCCTGCTCGACCACCCATACGGCTGCTACGACCCCGACGAACCCCTTCCTCTGCACTTCCATCATGATTCTTAAGATTTTTGATGGATAATAGCGAATCTTCTATTCCTGGCTGATGGAAAGCTACACTATACTACATTATGACACCAAACTGCATTATGGAAGTGACAGGACAGCAGTGATATAATGTCATGGCAAATGCTATATGGCTACAGTAGAAATGACATGACAGTGACTGCTTTTTTGTACGGTTGCAGAGGTCATAATGGCATGACATGACAGTTGGAAATGACAGGACATCAACGGCTACTTCTTATTACTGTTGGAAATGACAGGACAGTCCAACGGCTATTTATGAGTGCACTGATGGAAATGACATGACAGTAATGGTTACAATTAGTATGGACATACTTCTTATACCCTAAGTTTTGTGAAGGTTGGTTCGTAAGAGTGCAAATGGAAAATCAGACATGGATTCCCAATGATTATTTGGTGTTGATCAAAGCTTATATTCTGGCCGATACAAAACACATGGAAGAGGAGGTCGATGAAGATTTTTGGATCACCGTCAACGATGCTTATAACAACCATCCAGAGTGTAGGCTAAGAAGACGCAATTTAGATACTAGAAGTACATTCGTTACATTCACTAGAGCTTGCAGGAGGTATCGGAGAATTATAACCGAGGTAGAATGCGAGAATGTTTTTCAAATGACCGGATCAACCTTTGACTCCCTGTATTTTATGGATCATCAAACACAGTTTGTTGGTCATGCTGCCTACGAGTTGTGGATAAATTATGTTAGACAGTTTGAATGAGTGTTGTGTCCACGAACGATGTATGCTTATGTGTTTGCCCACTGTATTAGGTCTGCTTATGTTGAAGTATTAGTTTAATGGAAATTGAATTCTATGATTTGTATTAGTTTAATGCATGTCCATCAGTAGTACTATGAGTTATGTATGTTCACTGTAATTTGGAGAGTGAATTATGTACTTAAACGCACAACAACATACAACATACTTAAACATATTTGAACATACCGCAACATACTTGGACATACAACAAAGACTAACTTAATCGAACAACATACTTAAAGATACAACTAAAACAAAGTACATGCTTCATCATGTTAGTTACGCCCAGTACCACGCTGAAATTCCAATGCACCCAGCATGTCACGCAGCATGGCTACTTCTTGTTCCAATTCATTTACGTATTCCACCGCTCGACGAGGGAACGGATCATCAATCCATTCCTACAAACCACAACCAATTGGAAAGTTATGGCATCTGTAATGGCGCCGTCCAATGTCGTTTCCACTTCGGATGATGGAATACGTAACCGACACCCCACAAACACAATATAGTAATGGAGGAGAGTTAACTTCCTGCACCATCTGAAAGTGTTCATTACGAAATTCCCGACGCTGTTGGGTGTTAGCAGGTACTCCGATCTCTGCTTCATATGGTTGGAGCCCTACCTGTTGCTCATATGCAGGTTGAACGTCATCCTGAAGTCTTAGTTGGCTAAGATCTGGGAACTATGTTCGAATGTCCTCGTAGTGCTGTTCTTGATACTCGATAAGCCAATCCTCATCGGTTATTGGGCTTTCCGAAGGCACATAGCCTCCGATATCAGACTCAATAAAAGAAGTATGGATGGCATCGTTGTGAGATGTTAATGAATGTAAGGAATATATAGATAGCAGTGAAGAAGGAGTAGATGATTGTGAAGAAGCTTATGTGTCCTGGTATGTGTATATATAGAAGGGAAGAGGGAAATGGCAAACTGGTAATTATGATAAGAAGAGAGCAAAGGAAATAGCCTAAAATTAGCACAGAAAAACATGGTAAAAAAACATAAAAAATAATTGCCTATATAATTACATTTTGTCCAGTAGCTGTTTATTATATAACTGTGGAACACTAACTGCTTTTATAAAGTTAAATATTAACTACCTATATAAATCCATCCGTCCTGTATAAATACATTTTGTCCATTAGCTATTTATTATATGAAAACATTTACAGTGTTAGTCAAATAACATGATTTTAAATGTTGTTAGTTCATTTGAATCATTTGAATACAGTTTCAGTAATTCACATTTGCCAACAACACATAATCATAAAAAACAATGATGTCAATGCATAAACTGAATACAACGGTTATATCGTACAGCACAGCACATGAACAATAACAACAACTACACAGAAACATGAATAATAATAACATCGATACACAGACCAAATACCGTAGGTATATAATACAACAGACCAAAAGAAAAAAAAAACATAAAGTGCATAGAAACAGAAATGAACTACAATACACAAGATCATCCATCTGTACGTGGACGTCTATGACGTCGTCGGTGCCTCTCCTCCTCATCATCTCCAACACCGCTTGGACCAGCTAAATGCTGATAGTACATCTGCATGTCCGCAAATCTCTTGCGCTCTTCCTCCAGCTGTGCCTGCAGTCATGCTACTTCCTCTACCTACCGACTTAGCTCACTGTCGTAGTAGTCCAGGCTACGTCTATGCTCCGTGTATCATGTATGTCTGATCCCCATCTCCATGTCATATAGAACATGGTAGGATATTTAGGTAGGATCGGGGTAATGATCGAGCACTGGAGGATGATATATGTCAACATAGCGGTATGATCCAATGGTAGGAAATGCCATGGTCCATCCAAAGTGAGAAGCAGTCGCCGCATGATTGGGTGCACGGTAACCCTGGTTGGGCCGAGTGAGATACTCGACAACTAGGGGATGTATGTCATGCCGTATAGCGGACGGACCAACAAAATCTATCGTCGTTGCATGTGTATTGGTATCAGTGGAACCGGTGTAAAATCTGTGCCAGAAGTCAACGTATGACTGACCGGTAATAACAAAGCCCTCGGCCGTCCACCAACCACCTGCCCTCGCCAGGTCTAGCTGCTATGATGGGTAAATCATACAACGATAGGTATGAGGGTGTAAATCATCGGGAATAGCATCAAAGTCGTACAACTGTCTCCAACACCTCTCACCCAGAAACCAATATGCACCAAACGCTGAGGGATAAGATAGGAGTGGAAATCTCCTCCCAGCTAGCATCCTAGCGATCTGTATAAAATCAATGCCAAAGGATACACTATCGTGAAATGGATGCCATATAATCTGGTGTCTATACATCCTCAAATCAATCTGGTTGTGGGCAACCGAATACACATGGCGGGATTCATTATCCATGGCCCCCTGTTGTCCGCGCACCAAAATGACAAACGGAAGAAAAAAGTAGACGCATCAGAAGTAAGAGTGACAAAATGAAAATTCCTGGAGTACTCAAAATACCAGTACTGTAACAACTCCCAGAAACCAAATAATGAAATCTGTGCGTCTGAAATGGTGCACTGTATGTCAAGGCATATGTGCAGGTACGCAAGAATAGACATACCCCAGTCATATAAAATAGCACCGCTGTAATTCAACTCAGATGCGACCTCAATAAACCCAACCGCCAGACTACTGCTCGATGTGCTGAAAAACAGGTTACCCATGAGGTATAGGACAAATAATCGAGCAAGCTCAAGATCATCTTCAGGTGAGTAATGAGCGAGAATGATGTCTATGGCAGCACGAATAGTGCTGACTCTAATAGCTCCTCCTTCCTAATATGACGCATCGGAAGCATCAAAATGAGGTAGTAGATCGTGAATGCGCTTGGGATCACGCCATCGAGCATCATCGAAAGGAAGCGGTGGAAAAGCAGCTACTCCAATGCTAATGCCGGTGAGCATGAAGAAACCAAGCGGTGTAATTCCTAACTCCCCGCAAGGAAAGTGGAATGTATGGTTGGATTTATACCATCGTAAAGCAATAGCCGCGCACAACTGAACATCACCTTTTATAACATTATTTAGTCCTAGAATTGTACAGTATATATCAAGTTAAATTACGGAGTGATAAATTAACTAGTTTTTAAAAAAGTGGTTCGTTCAATTACCTAAGAAAAATGGAATCCAAGCCCGTGTAGTGCTATGACTCTATCTTTATTTTCCAAATGTTTATGAAAATATTTAAGTGTGTTTGCTAATGAATCCCTGGAACGGATATTTCACGACTGTTAAATTTAAATAAAGTTATACTATATATTTAAACTAACAACGTATTGCAGTTATTTAAATCATATAAAGGAATACTTACAGCCAAACTCGTCTGCATACTGGCGTGTACTTCGCCATTTGGAAGTGCACAAAAGTTGGAAAGCATAGGTAATTTTGCCGCGCTAAGGTTCGGATCCTGAAATCCATCAAGGTCGGCTAGTCTGGCAAAAATCTGCCCAACACCCCTATGCGTCCTACCTGCTCGACCACTCCTACGGCCGCCGCGACCCCGACGACCGCCTTCCTCTACGCCTCCGTCCTTATTCTTGAGATTTTTGGCGGCTAATAGCAAACCTTCTATTCCTGGCTGATCCTCATCATGCCCGTACAAGACGACATTCTGCTCCTCGCCGCTCCTGCCTGTGCCATCGGCACCACTGCTACTGCCTTCTCCGTGCATGAACTTTTTTGCGAAATTTTTAAGCAATCTGGACATCTTTTCGAGCGTTTATCTCAAAAATGGTCTTTAATTTGGCTAAAAACGATCGGATTTGGGCGTTTGGTGGTGGAAAATGGAGTGGATTTGGGTTTCTCTTGGCTTGAAAACGAAATGGGAGATGGAGAAGCAAATGAAAGTTGCGGCGCTGGATGAATTAGGTTATAAGATTATAACGGCAAAGCTTTTGCCGTTATAAGCATATAACGGCAAAGACTTCGCCGTTATAAACTTATAATGGTAAAGACTTCGCCGTTATAAATTGTTTTCCAAACCAACCCGTGGTTAGTTTGCGCCTCCTGGTTGTGCCGCCCGTTCGCTCGGTTGCCGCCGATGAGAGAGAATAGAGAGAACAGAACAGCTTGCTTCATTTTGAAGACCATCGGGCTTCAAAGATTAATAAGGTGTCGAACATATATAAGATTTCGAAAGCTAATGATTTCGAAAATATATAAAGTTGATTTCGAAAGTATATGATTTTGAAAATATATAAGGTTGATTTTGAAAATATATAATTTTGAAAATGTGAAAGGTTTCATATATCAATGATTTCGAGAATGTATCATATACAAGCTTTTGAATCTGTGTCAGTTTCATTAATCTATAATTTTGTATACATGAGCTTTGAATGGATATATATAGCTTCAAATATATATACATTTTTGAGTATATCAAGATTTCAAATATATAAAGGCTTCAGGTACATATGTATGAACTTCATAAGCACATCAACTTTAAATATATTAAGTTTCTAGATACATATGTATGAACTTCATAAGCACATCAACTTTAAATATATTAAGTTTCTCATATCTATGGGTTTTTGAATATATATAATTTTGTATGTATAAAGTTTTGGCTGAGTAAACTTTGAATATATATATAGTTTCATATATAACTGTTTTACATATGTCAGGTTTTGAATAAATAAATATTTCGAATGTAAATGATTTCGAATATGTGTGTGTGTCAACTTCTAAATAGAAAGTTTCTCGTAAATCTGGGTTTCGAATGTATGAGCTTTTGAATATGTGTCAGCCTCGAAAATATATGAGAGTTTTGAATATATACAGTTTAATATATATATATATAGCTTTGAATATGTACACAGGTTTTGAAAATATATTGGTTTCAAAATGTATACAGTTCCTTACAGATATGAGTTTTGAATGAATATATGTATTTAAGTGTCAAATGCATATGGTTTCTTACAAATGCACAGTTTCAAATATATAAAGTTTCAGATATATTATGTTTTAAATATACAGTTTTGACAGATTTCGAATATGAAGGTAAACATGATTTCAAATGTGTATATAAATTTTATACTTGATTTTGGAAGATAATGATTTCGAAATGTATCAGGTATTTAATGTGTGCATAGTTTCAAGTATACAATGCAAATGAAGTTTCGAATAATAACGATTTCGAATGCATGAAGACTTCAAATATATCAGGTTTTTAAACATGTAAAGTTTGGTGTGTGTGTGTTCTTCAATATATATATATATACACACATATATATATATATACACATATATATATATACACATATATATATACACACACACACACACGGTTATAAATATATAAGCTTCAAGTATACTTGGTTTTAGACGTATATATAAAGTTTCTTATATCTATAATTTCATTTATGTGGGTTTCGAAAATTTGCGGTTCCAAATACATCAAAGTTTCGAATATTATATATATATATATATATATATATGGATTTGAGTATGTATATGATTTCGTAAATAAAAGATTTAGAATATATACATAGTATGTCTCAAAAATGCATGGTTTCGAATATGCAAAATTTTAAACAAATCAGGTTTTTAAAAATAAAGGCTGCGAACATATAAATTTCAAAAATAAAGGTTTTAAATAAATTAGTTTGAAATATGTGCATGTGATTTTGTATGTGTGATTATGAATATATTAAGGTATGAGTCAGGCTTTTGAAAATATAAAGGTATATATTATCAGGTTTTCCAAACTTATATCATACTAGATGAATTCATCAAATACGCATATCAACTATAAAGAGCAATAACATGGTGAAGATAAAGTAAACATGGTTATATATATTTTTATAAAAAAAGAGAATAATAAAATAATATACGTTGTTTGAGTGCACTTATAGGACACTTGCAAAAGCTTCCTGTACACACCAACCATGCTTTGTAGTACAAGAACACATGCTTATTGTCACACACACACACACATATATATATATATATATATATATATTAAAATAGAAATAGGCCGCTGAGATAAGTATAATATGGTACAAACTAGGCTAATATATAGCACATGAGTAAGTTGACTATAACAACCCGAATTCCAATGGTTCGAATTTTTCGCAAAAATGCTAAAATCCAAGCCCATTGAAGTCCGAGTTGGGTATCTGGTATCTGCAAATAGGCAAAGACAAATATATCAGAGCTCGATAATTTATCTCACAACAGGATTGACTAAAATATAATAATAAGTAAATACTCACCCAAATGATAACACTTTCTAAGCAAGTGTTATAAAGTTGATAAGTCTCTGTTATTTACTTAACCTGTAGGATGTTATAAGGAGGGGGCCAGAACAAAAGTTCTGGTGAATGAATAAATTATATACTTCTAGGTTTAATTCTACATATATCATTTTATTTCCATTTACTCTTATATTAGGTTCATTAGGTTACAATACTCTCGCCTATGTTCGTGAACCGTGCCCATCTACTCCATAGTAGATTAAAACCTAATAACTAATATATACATATATATAGTTATATGCCTAATGACCATATTGGTCCTAGGTACCACCCATGGTACCTTCTGTATCCTCCTTGAAAAGGGATCCATCGTCTAGCTCCGAGAGCGTTCTGTAACTACATCTATAAAGGACTGCTTCGTAAGGCTTACAATGCAGATGCTCCATCGTTTTGCTCTGTAGCTATATCTGTAAAGGACTGCTTCGTAAGGCCTACAATACAAATACTCCATCGTCTTGCTCCGCGAGCGTTCCGTAGCTACATCTGTAAAGAACTGCTTCATAAGGCCTACAATACAGATGCTCCACTACTTACTATGAAAACGTAAATCGTGTCTGCACTAGTCTATCAGTGCTCGGACATCCACAATGTACCACCCAGTGCGTACATTGAGGACTACGTAATCGTTCTGTCTACTATCTGAATCCCGTCAACAAGGTCTACCTTGTATAGAATTCAGTCGGGGATTTTCTATATCTGTAAAGAACTGCTTCGTTAGGCCTACAATACAGATATTCTAGTTGGTCCGTCTCTTTTTCATCGTGGCTATAGCCCCACACAGCCACCCCTCAACTAACCGAAAACTTCTAAAGAGTTAAGTGGTCGTGCCCTACTGCAAACAATCTAACATCCAAATGGCGGTGCCCCTCATCCAATGTCTCAATAGTAAAAGAATCATTGGCCTATTGGTTTAACTCTAGTCTTTCCTGAAATCGCTCTTGGTCTTGATGTTGGCTGATAGCCGCATGCGACTATACTTAAACTTACTTGCAAGCACTGGACATACGAATACCCTGCTCCGAACACCAAGCCCTTCTAACTGCCTACAAAGGTCTGCTTCATTAGGCCTACAATGCAAATGCAGTCAAGACATACTCTCTTGATGGAACACCTACAGGCCTGCCTCCAGGGGTGCAGCTTCGTTAGGCCTACCCACAGGGCCATCCTAGAGTATCCTCACATCCCATTGAAGTCTCATACTTCCTTGATCCCCAAAAATACTAAGTTGGACGTGCTTCTCCATTTGTGAAATCCATGATGAACTGCTTCGTTAGAAGCTTCATCCTTTGTGCTACTCCAAACGCATCTCAATTCTTTTATTAGACCTTAAGTCTAATCTTTTAATTTGCATTTAGTTTACTTTCTTATTCTGTTGGCTACTTACTTACCCTAATTAGCATATTCTTGCCCTTGTCTCACCTCTATCTATCGTGATATTTCCATTTATTTAATAGGGAATGCTTTTGGTATGAGCCACATTCATTATCTTGCTTATTTAACTTAATATAAATCTTAAGTTCATTAAATAAGCCTCTTTTATCATTCCTGCTTTATTTGCTTATTGACTTAATATAAATTATTTAAATAAGCTTCTACCATTATTATTGCTCATTAATTTATTCAAAGTCTCAAAATAAGTTTTTCCGTTCTTATTACTTATTAGTCCTTAAGATGATGGTTTTGATGACAACAACCTTAGGACTTGTTATAAAATATAAATACTAACATTATAGTTTAGATATATATATATATATATATATATATATGTATATGTAGGATATAAACATGCAGGTACCAAGAATGAAGACTGTACAGTATAGAGATACAAGACTGATGAATTTAAAGATAAAAGATATCAAGATTGAAGACTCATGAGTATCAAGAAATCAAGTTATCAAGAGTTCAAGACTTTAATACTACAAGATAAGTATTGAGTCTAGAATTATGTTAAAACTTCTTGAAAGCACTTAAATCTTTATTCAAAATTTATTCGTAGAATGGAATCCACTTCGAGCCTGTTAAAGGGATGGAACCCTAGTGGGATGGAACCCACGACAATATCTAGTGGAACATATAGTTGTCCTATTTTGATATCCACTAATTTTATAAAAATGTTTTTCAAAAATACATCTCTTGTTTTTTAAAAATGTTTTCAAAACTTTCTTTTCAAAAAGACATCTCTCTTGTTTGAAATATTTAGCCTCAAAACTATTTTTATCATTTTTAATATTTTGATTTCAAAATTGTCCTTGTTTTTAAACTATCTCTTGTTTTAAATATTTAGCTTTAAAATATTTATATACTCATATTTTAAATCACTTTATAGATTAAGATTATATATATTGAAAATTATTTTTTAAACTCTTTTATATGTTTAAACTATATTCAAATATATTTACAAAGTTTAGAAATTGTTTTGAAAAATTATAGAAACCAATTTTAATAAGAAAATCAAAATATCAATTTTTGCCTTAAGCATGTCGACATACCTCAACCCCCCATGTCGACATGGTGTCCGTTAAATTCAAAATTCAAATTCTCAAAAGAAGTGTTTATTTGTCGTATCCTTTCACGAATAGATATGGCTGTTGATTTCCTATAAATACCAGTAGTTCTAAACGAATTTTTAATCAGATTTCACTTGTTTTCTCTCCTCGTCATCTTCCACATTTATCCTAAAGAATCCCAAACTATACTCTACCGAAATACCAAGTGAATCAAACTTGATTATCTTTTGTTTGATTCTCTGCCACTCTCTCCATAAGATCTCAGTGCTATTCAGAGTTATAGGATTATTTGTAAATGAAACCGTTGAGTAAAAGGTGCGGTTGAGCCTTGAAATCAATTGGGTGTGATTGTTGCCTCGGAAATTGATTAGGTGATCTTGCCTGGTAAATCAAGAGAGTTTGCCCCGGACTCGAATACAGGAGGGTGTACCTCGTGGCCTTGAAATCAAGGGTGTAATCTGGGAGATTATTTTGAAAAAAAATTCGTACGATTGTACGGGACTGGATGTAGGGTAACTTCGAACCAGTATAAAATCCTGGTGTGTTCTTTCCTTTACTGCTTTTATTTAGTATTTGCATCTGTGTCTGATTCTGTGATTATATCTGTGTTTGTGAATTGCATTTGTTGTTGTTTAAATTGAATAAAATTCAAAAAGATTTAAAAATCTATAAAACACTATTCACCCCCCCTCTAGTGTTATTCCAGCCTTAAGATCCATAATCCGCATTTCTCACATTTGGTATCAGAGCATTGGTTTTCAAAATTCTCATAATCTGATTTTTGAAAAAATTTAAAATGGCAATTTTTTTTATAAAATTATTAACACTATTTTCATATGAATATGTCATAGAATCATCATGATATTGTTGTTTAAAACTATATTTAGTTATTTTGAAAAGTCATTTGATTCTTTAAAAGGTTATGTTGTTTTGCAGGAGAAGAGTTATGTCTAATGACTGTTGGTTAAAAGATACCACATAATCATTCATCGATCAAGAAGAACAAATGGATATATAATGGCAATTGACAATGAAATGGGTACCAGATCAATACAAAACTTTTGATTCTCATCTACAACTTGATTTGATACTATACTTCTCTCTATCTGCTTCACAATGTCACTGGTTTCGTGCGAATCCGTCAAGAAATGACCAAGTTATGGTCAAATGAAGTTTTGGTGAACAAAGAGAAAAAGAAAGAAAAACTGTCAATGGTATTCTTCAAATTGCATCCAAAGATTTGAGTATTTTGTCCCAAATCCTTTTCCAAATTGTAGTTCATGTTCTCATGGTCGTTTTGATGGGTGGATCATCAAATTCCGATCAAAATTGAGTGAGATATGACAGTTTGAAGTTGGATATCAAAAACTGAAAACCGTGTACGAGATTTCCTGCATTTCTCTTAATGTTCGGCCTGTTGCACCATATTACCATCTAAATTCATCACCAAACTATTACTAGATCATAGCTCTTGCCTTCCTCTTCGATTTGCCGCTGGTTTCATCCAATTCCGTTAAGAAACGAAGGAGATGTACCTCCTAGAAGTTTGATAGTAAATAGAAAAACGGGAAGAAGAAGAAGAAGAGAAAGTTTTACGAAAAGGGGTGACTGTTGGGCCTATTTATAGTGAAGTGTCCATTCATTCAAAATTCAAATTCAAAGTTTTGGTGCCAAGTTGGTCGATCTACTAAATCATCTGTATCTTTCTCATATGGTCTTCAAATTCAACAAATGAATATATTACGATGATCAGAAAAACAAGCCCGTCGCAATAGAACAGATCTCGTCGTCAAATTCTGAAAGATATAACTGGTTCACGACAATGGAAGAACAACAAAGTTAGAAAGATAGAGGAGTGCAAAAAGTGGTACGCTTTACTATTATTTCATCATTATTGTTGCATTTAGGAATATATATTTATGCATTTAGTTAGGTATAGAAATTTATCTCTTTTATAAGTTTTGATATTTTGGTCCATATATTGACACACCATGGTATACATATCGATATACCAGTCTAAATTTTTTTAAAGTCTTTTAAAATGTGTTTCCTTTCAAATAAAATCTTACTGCTAAATTATTACAACTATACTAAGTAGAAAAGCATACCTTCATTCGTGATTTCAACTTTTCTAATGTTGTTTTTACTTCTCGTACTCTATTTCTTTTATGATACTAATTTTATGTCTTTAAGAAATTAATAGAATGAATTTAGAATGTTAGAATAAGGCTCTATTTATAGATTTCTTCATTTAATAAGATTGCACCACATCACATGACACTTGTCATATAAATAGATAGTGACATACATGCAAAATGACACGTGTCATTACACTTGTTCTTTAATAAAAGTATTTTTACATGCGTAAATGACAAGTGTCTTTACACATGTTTTTTCATTATTTTTCTTTCTGTTTTTTTATTTACTTTAATTATGTTAACCACTATAAAAAAATTGGGTCAAAAATCAATTATTTACATGTCAAAATCTAGTCGTAAAAATATTAGTGCAAAATCATGTTAAAAATAGGTCTAGAATTTTAGATAGCATTTCTGAAATGCGGTCTTTGCTTCTGTTAACGTTTTTTAAGCACTGCAAATTTGTTTTTATAGCATTACTGTTCTATGAAAGGCTGTAGTTGTAACAACCGTGACTACCGTCGAAATAAAAATTTAAAATAGAATTTTAATTTGAGATTTGAAAAAAAAATGAAATCCATTTCAAAGTCAGTAAATTCTTCAAAGTGGTGCATTGGAATTGAATTGCATATGGCATTGTGTGTTGGAAGCCTTCACGTGTGTGATAATGGTCCAATTCTAAAACAAGTTGAACATTTGCTGTCACCACTTATTTATAAAACAAAAGTTTGAACACACACTTTGCTTTTCCATCATCATTTTATATACAAGCCATGTCCTTTTCTTCACTGATGCACGTCTACCTTTAATGCACTTGTACAAATCACTGCCAGCATTAATTTCCTTGACTTGTTCACAAATTTGAAGAGAAAAGTAAATGCCTGCAACATTCCTTCGCTCATTTCTTCCAAGTGGCCTTCCTCATTTTTGATATTTCCAGTAGCTTGGTGAATGCATTAATGGCAGTTCAAATTGTTGCTCTCTTTTGAATCTCGGTTGCTAGCTGATTTTGAAACAAATCTAAGGTGAGTGTAAAACTCACATTTCTAATTTATTCACTACTTTGTTTTTGGCGTGCAAACTATGTTGCCAGGCACTTTTGTTAATTCATTGCCCAGACCTTTATTTGATTTCATGCGGCTACACATTTGTTTCATGCGTGCATTTAACTGACAACTTCATTTTTATGCTATATGCATGCATCAAATGGTGTACAAATGTGTTATTTGCAAACGTGGAGAGAAAAATGAATAAGTAAATAACGTGCAGCACACAGAAAATTCGAGTTCAGTTCTATTTACATTCGTTTTCATTTATTTTGTGCGTGCTTATTTGTAGTTCGGGTGTGTATTTTTGGTTCAATCTTTGCGTGTATATTTTAGTGTGCATGCGTGCAAAGTGTAGTGAGCGTGCGTGAAAGTACTTTGTACATGCGTGCGTGTAAATGAATTGCCCAGGTCACTTTATAATTTAGGCCATTTTGTTACGTGAGTATATATAGTGCATGCACCAAAGAAATCAAGTCCAAAGTCAAGTATTCTTTTGCACATTTTGACGTGTCAACATGTCGTGACTTTGCCCAGGTTGCTTTAAAACTTTTGTCAATTTCATTTTTGTGCCTACTTTGTTTTAATTCGTGCTTGCATATATAGTGTGTGGCATAGGTAGTTTGTTTAATTATTTCAAATTGTGCGTGCAAATTTAGTTACACAAAAATCAAGTCCAGGCAGTGCTATATTCGTTGAATATATAGTAGTGCAATCTACTGGTTAATTTACTTTGAACCGGTGTTTGGTTTTGAAACGTATTTGGTTGTCGTTATTTTTATAACGGGTTTTTACCCCGGTGTTTATATTTGAAGTGTGTTGTTTTGATGAGATTTTTGACGAATAAAAATTACTGTTGTTTTGACTTCAGTAACCGTCAATTTAAAATGAATTTTCAAGCGGCTATCTTGCAATCAAGAAAACCCGCAACGCTGATTTTTATATCCGTTTTTATGGTGTTTTGCGAAGCGCAAATTTCCTTGTCGAAATTGCTATAGAAGTTGTTGTTTTAATCACGTGTTTTTAAATCGTTTTAAAATATAATTGTTTCCAAAAATTTCATGGTTTACGCTTTCAAAAGAATGAGAAATCGATTTAAAAATTAAGGACTATGAACCCTTACTTTTACTGATTCGATTAATTCTGGACTTTTCCATTTGAGAACGTAAATTTTATTTCTATAAAATACACAATTTTGCACTTTCAAGGAAACGATGATGAGATTTAAACGATTTAGCAAAAGTTTGGAGTATGGAACCACACTTTTACTAATTCGGTTAATTCCGGACTCGTTAATTGAAATATTTGCCGTGGACTTGCTATTTGAAGATTTTGATGATTTTGTTGGGCTTTCGAGCCACTATGATGGACCTTCGGGTTAATTACCAGTACTAGACTTTCGGGTCATATGTTGGAACTTCGGGTCATTTGTTGGGCGCTAAATATTATGATGACAGTACTTGGTAGGCTTCGGCCAAATGAGATGCACGTGCGGCGTAGCTTAGACTCGGCATATGCTGGGATCGATCCACTTTTATGTTGATTTTATGTTGACTTTTATGCTGATTTTCTAGTTATCTTATTTTGATTTCTAGATTTTTGTGAATTGCTGTTTTGAATTCAATTTTGAATTTGGAAGTTGATTTTGATGGAGTTTAATGAAATTTCTTCATTTGAACTATGTTAATTCTTTATGTTGAATAGTCTCATTCGAGATTATGATAACTTGCTTTAGTGTTGTTTATCATGCACTTATTTTTTTAAGTTTAAATTAGACTGATCCGTTTATTATTTTCTTTTAAATAATACTCGGGTCAGACCGAGTTATTTCAGGATAATCGCTATCTCTGATTCAGTTGCTGCTTCAGATTTTGGGATTTCACCTCATCCTTTGTTTAGGCTTCGAGGTGTTACTTTTGGTGTATTGACTCTCATCTCATGTATGTTATAATGTCTATGTATATGTACATTTGGTTCATGTGAACCATCGAGTGGTGTAGCATGTATCCAGACTTACCTTCCGCTATGTATGATATTTCTGTTCTGATGTGATTATACGAATCTGTGTTGTTGTTATTATGAGTTGTTCTGAATTTTTCATAAGCCACCGTGGTTTCGTTTTAGATTTGGATTGAATGTATATCACTGGGAGTAATTACAGAACTCATATCGATGTAATCAATACTCGTCTAAGGCATAACTTACGGATGGTCGCTTCTAACAAGCCTTATTCTTCGCAATAGCAGACGTTATTCCTTATAATAACCTTTGTTATTGTGAGCATAGAGGTGGGGCGTCACAGCTTGGTATCAGAGCTGAGATTCAGAACAAATTATAATAAACACATAACAGAAGTAGAATGGAACATGTGTTACAACTATTCGAGGGTTTTATTCGTGCCTTTCTAATCTATTCCTTCGTTGTTCTTAAACTTTTATCCTCTTTAACATGTTGCAATATGTCTAGGAATAAATCTCATATTTCCGTAGTATTCCATTTGTTAAATTCCTTATCAATCTTGTGTTGTGTTAACTAATCCTTATCTTCTCTTGTTCTCTCAGCCTATGGCTGCAAGAGGTAGAGGGAAGCGTTCTTCTGCAGGTCTGTCTAGTGGTTCTCATCCGAACGGAGTCTATATGTCAGCTGATCAGTTTATGGAGCTATTTCGAGGTACTCAGCCTTCTGTTGCTACTCCCACAGCTCCCCATCACAAGTCTGCCTTCGCCCGCATGTGTAATGATTATTCCCACCTTGGAAGCAAGCCTTTCAAGGGATCAGAAAGTGTATTGGAGGTTCGGACTTGGTTGCGCGCTAGTGAGCGCATATTTTCTCGGATGGATCTTTCTGATCATCATCGCGTTCTCGTGGTATCTAGCATGTTGCAAGAACGTGCGCTTGATTGGTATGAGCTTTTGATTGTGGAAGTTGATGAGTCCTCTCTCTCGTGGAATCAGTTTAAGGAACGATTCGGACTTAGGTTCGTCCCTGAATCAGAAAAGGCCAATCTTGCTCGTAGTTTCCTTGAGTTAAAACAAGGAAAGTCCTCTATTTCTGATTATGTTGCATCTTTCGAGGCCTTGTCCAAATACGGAGTTGAATTCATTAACACTCCACGTAAGAAAAATCTTAGATTTGTAGAAGGTTTGAAGAAGTATTTGAAGAAAGTCTTTTTGCTTCAGCTTAAGCTTCCTTTTGAGGAACTTGTTGATTCGGCATTTTGCCTTGAAGCTGTCGAAAAGGAACGTGATAGTGGTGATGAGGTTGAGATTTCTAAGAACCCCAACAGGAAGAGGTTTCCATTTCATAAGCCTAATTCTTCCAACAAGAAAAAGAAGCAAGCTACCTCTAGTTCTCAGCCTAGTAGTGCACCTTCTAATCAGATGGCGTGCTATAATTGTGGTTCTCTGGATCATCTTCTTCGTAGTTGCCCTAAGCCTTGCATTTGCCGCTATTGCAAGAAAGAAGGTCACTGGGTTTCTGATTGTCCTACTGCTCCTAAGGGTTTCAAATCTGGGAAGCTTAATGTTGCTAAAGCTTCTGGTGATTCCTCTCAGCCCAAAGGTATTCCTCCTTCTGTTTTGGAAGGTTTTATTTTATTTCATGGCTGTTCTATTAGAGTTCTTTTCGATACGGGTGCATCACATTCATTCGTGTTAAAGGAGCTTGTTGATGTTATTCCTTTGGATGTTGTTAGTCTTTGCGACCCTTTGAGGATCGTGAATCCTATTGGTGGATCCGCTACTCTTGGTTTGTTATGTGTTGATGTTGAGATTATTCTATGTGGTTTTTCCTTTCATGTGAATCTGCATGTTATGGATCATCTTGGTTTTGATATGATTTTGGGAATGGATTGGCTCGTCCGTTGTGAAGTTCAAATCCTATGTCCCGAAAGAACTTTATATCTCAAGCATCCTAATGCTATCGAGTAGTTATCTATTACGTTTCAAAGCATGGACCATGATTCAAATGCTCTCATTTCTTCCTTCGAATCGGAGGATGTCATAGCTAATATTCTGGTTGTTTGTGATTTTTCTGATGTCTTCGAGCCTATTTCGTGTTTGCCGTTGAAGAGGGCAATTGAGTTCCGTATTGATCTTATCTCTGGTGCTCATCCTGTCAGTCGTCCTCCTACGAGGATGTCTGCTAAGGAAAATGAGGAACTCAAGGAACAATTATCTGAATTGGAAGCCAAGCATTTTATTCGTTCTACCTCATCTCCTTGGGGCGCCGCCGTTGTCTTCGTTAAGAAGCCAGATGGTACTCTTAGGCTTTGCATTGATTATCGCAAGCTTAACGAGCTCACTATCAAAAATAGGTATCCATTACCTAGGATCGACGACATGTTCGATCAATTAAGTGGCGCTAAGCTTTTCTCCCAACTCGATCTTGCTACCGGGTTTCATCAGTTACGAGTTGCGGAAGATAGCATCCCTCTTACCGCATTCCATACTCGTTATGGTTCTTATGAATGGCTTGTTATGCCATTCGGTTTGACGAACGCTCCAGCGTATTTTATTGATCTTATGAATCGGATATTCCGGGAATATCTCGATAAGTTCGTCTTGGTTTTCATAGATGATATTCTTATTTATTCCAAATCTGAAGCCGATCATATTCAACATTTGGAGATTGTTTTGAGCACTCTTCGTCAGCATCAGCTTTATGCCAAATTCTCCAAGTGTCACTTCTGGGAGAATAAGGTGAAGTTTCTCGATCATATTGTTTCTTCCGATGGTATCTCTGTCGATCCTTCCAAGATCGGATCTATTCAGAATTGGAAGAGGCCCGAGACTGTTACTGAGATCCGTAGTTTTCTTGGATTGGCGGGTTATTATCGCAGGTTCATTAAGGACTTTTCTCGTATTGTTTTACCGCTTACCACTCTCACGAGAAAAGTTGTTCCTTTTATTTGGTCTGATAAGTGTGAGATTTCTTTTATGAAGTTAAAAGATCTCCTTACTCATGCTCCTATCTTAGTGGTCCCGAAGGGAATCATGATCTTGTTGTTTATACCGATGCCAGTGGTTATGGACTCGGTGCTGTTCTCATGCAAAAGGATAGAGTAGTTTCCTATGCTTCTAGACAACTAAAGCCTAACAAGATTCGTTATGCTACCCATGATTTGGAGTTAGCCGCTATAGTCTTTGCTCTAAAGATTTGGCGACATTATTTATTGGGCGAGCGTTTTGTTCTCTTCACTGATCACAAATCTCTGAAATATCTCTTCACTCAGAAGGAACTTAATATGAGGCAACAGCGTGGCTCAAATTTCTTGCTTCATATGATTTCGATATTCAGTATACCCCTGGTAAGGGTAATCGAGTTGCTGATGCGCTTAGTCGCAAGCAGCAAGTTGTTGTTTCCATGATGCTAGCAGAGTGGAATATGTTGGAAGCTTTATCTCTTTGTGATATTAGGGACCGTCCTTCAGTTTTTGATTCTCCCGTGCTTTTATTTAGCATGGAAGCTCGTCCTAGTTTGTTGGATCGTGTTGCCGATGCCCAGAAACAAGATCCAGATCTCTCTTATCTTATTCAGATTTGTAAGTCGGAATCCCGAAGTGATAATCTAAAGGATTTCGATATCGATATTCATGGTTGTATTCGGAAGAAGGGAAGGTTGATCGTGCCTAATGTTCCTAATCTTAGAAATGACATTCTTGAGGACTGTCATCGTCTAAGTATACTATCCATCCAGGCATTAGTAAGATGTATGCCGACATGAAGCGCTTATACTTTTGGGAAGGTATGAAGCGTGATGTTGCAAGTTATGTCAGTCGTTGCATGACTTGTCAACTTATTAAAGCGGAACACCAACGTCCTAGTGGTCTTTTGCAGCCTCTTGAGATTCCATTATGGAAATGTGATCAAATTTCCATGGACTTCATTGATGGTCTACCTCATTCGAGGTCGGGCCATACTAGTGTTTGGGTGATTTTTGACCGATTGACCAAATCAGCCCATTTTATTCCTATCAAGTCCAATCGGACTGCTCCTTTGTTGGCTAAGCTGTTTATTAAAGAAGTCGTACGACTTCATGGAGTTCCTAGTTCCATTGTTAGTGGCAGAGATCCGATTTTCACTAGTGGTTTCTGGCAGAGCCTTCAGAAAGCTTTGGGTGCTAAGCTCAATCTCAGTACAGCTTATCATCCCCAGTCTGATGGTCAGACTGAAAGGGTGAATCAAGTCTTAGAAGATCTCCTTCGTGCTTGCATTCTTGACTTTGGAGGTAATTGGGAAGACCACTTATCTCTTGTTGAATTTTCTTATAACAACAGTTTCCAATCCAGTATCGGTATGGCTCCTTTCAAAGCCCTTTACGGAAGGCCGTGTCGATCACCATCTTGTTGGTTGGAATCCGGGGAAAAGTTAGTTCTCGGCCCTGATTATATTCGTGAATCTTCTGAGAAGATTGATATTATTAGACAGAGAATGAAAGAGGCTCAGAATAGGCAGAAATCTTATGTCGATCATCGTAGGAAGCCTTTGGAATTTTCTGTAGGCGATCACGTGTTCATTCGTGTTTCTCCGATGAAGGGGGTGGTGTGTTTTAGTAGCTCCGGGAAATTGGCTTCTCGATATGTTGGACCATTTCCTATTACGGAACGCATTGGCCCTGTTGCTTATCGTGTATCGCTACCTATTCAGTTTTCGGGAATTCATGACGTATTTCATGTATCCCAGCTTCGTCGATGCCTTCGAGATTCGGATTCTATCATTGATCCTCATGTATTGCAAGATCTTGAGATCTCACCCGACTTATCTATGGTGCAAAATCCTATTCGTGTGATAGCTTCGGAGGTTAAACGCCTTCAGAATAAAGAAGTCCCGCTTGTGAAAATTCAATGGTCCGCAAATCCCAAAGATTGCACTTAGGAAACCAAAGAATTCATCAAGCGTTCTTATCCCGGTTTTCTCTCCTCTTCGAGTGGGGGTGAGCATTCTTAATTCATCTTTTCTATTTTAAATTTTGTTGTGATGAATGATTTGTGTTATAGACTGCTTCTAGTATGAAAATTGCGGGGACGCAATTTTTATAAGGGTGGGAGTTTGTAACAATCGTGATTTTTGACTACCGTCGAAATAAAAATTTAAAATAGAATTTTAATTTGAGATTTGAAAAAATAATTGAAATCCATTTCAAAGTCATTAAATTCTTCAAAGTAATGCATTGGAATTGAACTGCATATGGCATTGTGTGTTGGAAGCCTTCACGTGTGTGATAATGGTCCAATTCTAAAACAAGTTGAACATTTGTTGTCACCACTTATTTATAAAACAAAAGTTTGAACACACACTTTGCTTTTCCATCATCATTGTATATACAAGCCGTGTCCTTTTCTTCACTGATGCACGTCTACCTATAATGCACTTGTACAAATCACTGCCAACATTAATTTCCTTGACTTGTTCACAAATTTGAAGAGAAAAGTAAATACCTGCAACATTCCTTTGCTCATTTCTTCCAAGTGGCCTTCCTCATTTTTGATATTTCCAGTAGCTTAGTGAATGCATTAATGGCAGTTCAAATTGTTGCTGTCTTTTGAATCTCGGTTGCTAGCTGATTTTGAAACAAATCTAAGGTGAGTGTAAAACTCACATTTCTAATTTATTCACTACTTTGTTTTTGGCGTGCAAACTATATTGCCAGGAACTTTTGTTAATTCATTGCCCAGACCTTTATTTGATTTCATGCGGCTACACATTTGTTTCATGCGTGCATTTAACTGACAACTTCATTTTTATGCTATATGCATGCATCAAATGGTGTACAAATGTGTTATTTGCAAACGTGGAGAGAAAAATGAATAAGTAAATAACGTGCAGCACACAGAAAATTTGAGTTCAGTTCTATTTACATTCGTTTTCATTTATTTTGTGCGTGCTTATTTGTAGTTCAGGTGTGTATTTTTGGTTCAATCTTTGCATGTATATTTTAGTGTGCATGCGTGCAAAGTGTAGTGAGCATGCGTGAAAGTACTTTGTACATGCGTGCATGTAAATGAATTGCCCAGGTCACTTTATAATTTAGGCCATTTTGTTACGTGAGTATATATAGTGCATGCACCAAAGAAATCAAGTCCAAAGTCAAGTATTCTTTTGCACATTTTGACGTGTCAGCATGTCGTGACTTTGCCCAGGTTGCTTTAAAACTTTTGTCAATTTCATTTTTGTGCCTACTTTGTTTTAATTCGTGCTTGCATATATAGTGTGTGGCACAGGTAGTTTGTTTAATTATTTCAAATTATGCATGCAAATTGAGTTACACAAAAATCAAGTCCAGGCAGTGCTATATTCGTTGAATATATAGTAGTGTAATCTACTGGTTAATTTACTTTGAACCGGTGTTTGGTTTTGAAACGTATTTGGTAGCCGTTATTTTTATAACGGGTTTTTACCCCGGTGTTTATATTTGAAGTGTGTTGTTTTGATAAGATTTTTGACGAATAAAAATTACTGTTGTTTTGACTTCAGTAACCGTCAATTTAAAGTGAATTTTCAAGCGGCTATCTTGCAATCAAGAAAACCCGCAACGCTGATTTTTATATCTGTTTTTATGGTGTTTTGCGAAGCGCAAATTTCCTTGTCGAAATTGCTATAGAAGTTGCTGTTTTAATCACGTGTTTTTAAATCGTTTTAAAATATAATTGTTTCCAAAAATTTCACGGTTTACGCTTTCAAAAGAATGAGAAATCGATTTAAACGCTTCAGCAAAATTAAGGACTATGAACCCTTACTTTTACTGATTCGATTAATTTTAGACTTGTCTATTTGAGAACGTAAATTTTATTTCTATAAAATACACAATTTTGCACTTTCAAGGAAACGATGATGAGATTTAAACGATTTAGCAAAAGTTTGGAGTATGGAACCACACTTTTACTAATTCGGTTAATTCCGGACTCGTTAATTGAAATATTTGCCGTGGACTTGCTGTTTGAAGATTTTGATGATTTTGTTGGGCTTTCGAGCCACTATGATGGACCTTCGGGTTAATTACCGAGCCCCACTTGCCTTTGGATGAGCCAAAAATGCACCAAAACTCCACTTATTTTGCCTTGACACTTTGTCTTATTCATATGTAACTCCTACCATCATCATCTCCTTGTTGTCGTGCTATTTTGATGCCATAACCTGAGATTATGTCCAGCTATGGCTGAGCAAAAGATACCTTTGGTCAAGCTCTTGAATGGTTAAAGAAAGGTCGAATCACTTTGCCCTTTGTTGCTTTTTTATTTCAAGTCATTTCGATATTGTTTTGGGTTACATATTTATGTATACATTGTCTTGTTTTGTTTATATGTATACAAGGCAATTATATTTGGCTCTCCACTCTCAAATCATAATCATGTTGTCGTGCCTTCAAAGATTCTGTGTTGTGTGTTTGGTCATCATCTCCAGCTTAAACAAGTGAGTTATTCTCACCAGACAATATGTACCTATATAACTAGTAAATTGACACCCTGTGAATCTGTAGAAATATATTATCATGTTATACTTGACTATGTTATGATCATATGATGTTTATACACCTGTTATATCATATGTTACTGTTATTTAATGTTATTCTGTTATTTATATCAGTTATCACCATTGCAAGTTCCCTGTAGACTAGAATCACTATGGGTTGAAATGATACATACCCGAACGGACTTTAGAATAGGGAAAAATCGTTATGGGCTGAAATGATAGGCCTGAATGGTTTTTATTTAATTTATTTTAACTTGGGATTGCGGGTTTGAAATGATAGAACCCGGATTTTTCTTTTTAAACTGCGGATTGAAATGATACATATCCGTATCACTTGACCTAGGCTAGAAAACTATATACAGACCCGTGGTTATTTTATAAAGTGTTTTGAATATTTTTAAGTATTTTAAAAATATAAATTTATGAAATTTGATTTAAACAGATTTTGAAATATTTTGAATTAAAGAAATTATGATTTTTCTATGTGTTAAAAATGTAATTAATGAATGGTTTAACTGGATTTTTGAAATATAACTTAAGTTGGAAATTTGGAATTTTGGTTAAAAATGATATTTAAGTTATATATAAAAAAATGGATATTAAATTTTATTTGGAAATGGTAAATATGGTAATTTTATTAAATTTGAATTTAAGTGATTTATTAAAGTATTATTGATTTTTCTATGAATTTAAGTGGTTAAATAAATGAATGTTTAAAGGTGATCTTTTAAAATATAGCTTGACTAGGAAATGTGAAATTTTGTTTTAATTAAAGGTTTAAGTTAATTAAATATAATTGGAAATTTAGTTAAATTGTGAAATGGTAATTTAAATTTGAAGTGTTAAGTTTGTTTGTTGAAATGTGAAGAATTCGGCACTTTTACACTAAAATTTATTAAGTAAATTGTTGAAAATTGGATTTGATTATAAGAAATTTATTGTGAAAAGATATATGTTAAATGATATGTAAATGAACATTTTAAATGTTAAAATATGATTTTAAAAATGTTTATGTGTTTTAAATTAAAGTTATTTAATTGCTGGAAATACACTAACACCTGAAATTAACTTTTAATAGCATTCAGAAATGCTATAGATTCTGTTTTGAACTAAAATTGTGTAAAATGGAGCTATTACAGCATTTCTGGAATGCTGTAGTTGCTGTAGTTGAACTTATAGGCTAATATTGAACTCAGACCTATTATAGCATTCTCTGGAAATGCTATAATGGTCTGCAGTCTATGTTGAAATCAAATTTAACCCTTGTTTTGAAATCTGAACTACCGCAACACTTCTGAAATGTTGTCTTTTCTGTTTTGAACTATAATTCAACTAAAACTGAGTTTTAACAGCAGTTTTAAGTGCTGTCTTTGCTGAATTAAAAATGTTTTCAAATATAACTTATAACAGTTGTTTTTAAATGTTGTGAAATGCTGAAATTTTAATAATTAGGGTTTTTGACTTAGTAAACGAACTCAGAATGGTTTGAAACTTTGGAAATTGAATACAATTGAATACTTGATTTGAAAATATTATAATTACACTTTTAAAAGGTTTAAATGAATTATTTTGATTGGAATATAAACTATTTAAAGGTGATTTGAAATGATAGTAAATGAATGATATCTTTGAATTTAAAAGGTATTTAAAGTTGAATATTTGGATTTGAACTGATAGGATATTTGATTTTATTAAAATGATTTGAAATGAAGTTTTGTAAGGATGTGATATTTTATTATATTAAAATGATTTGAAATGAAGTTTTGTAAGGATATGATATTTTATTATATTAAAATGATTTGAAATGAAGTTTTGAAATGATATGAAAATTTAAATATATGGAAATGGTTTGGAATTGATTTAATCTTTATTTTGATAAAGATATGGTTTGAAATGATATTTTATTTTGAAGTAAAGTATTGTTTTTAAAAGTTATAACCACGGGTTATAATAACGATTGGTTGGCAAAGAGACCGGGATCGGATATGGACATACTCTCTATCGATACCGAAAACCACTTTGCCAACCGTGTACGCGGTGGAGATTCCAGAATGAAGTAGGATGGTGGCGACGTTCTTAAGGTATGTTATGTGGACCCAACTCCCGTGAGTTGGCATAAGGTGGCTAAAACAGGAGCGATCTCAGACCAGTGAGGTAGCACCTCTTCTCGGACACATTTCTTCGATATTATACTCTTACTTGTGATTGATTAGATGGCCATCCTCCGATTTGGGAGTGTTGTTCGAGGTGGAACGGTAGTGGCTGCAATGCGTATCCATCAGTCCGTGTGCGTAATTGGTATATCTACCCTGGCATTGCCTTGTGTGCCGTGTCACCTACCATATCGAACCCACTATGATTATGATTTTAAGATCCGACCGCGTTAAGGTTCTCCATCCCCTTAACGCTATTTTCTATATGATTATACTTTACTGATTAGACACTACTGTATATAGCGTATATTACTACATAGTAAATAGTTTAACGGACCCTTAGAGGATGGGCGGTCCCAAGCATCTTCTAAGTTACTTGTACCCTTATTACAGTTCGCTTGAGTTGGTTTACATTATATAAGTATATATTGTCCTGACTCGAGTGTTTTGTGTTTTGCTTTACGCTCGGGTCAGCCTGAGTTATTCACAGATTTGGATTTCCACTCTCTTGGAGATTTGAATCGCTGGAGATTATCTGCTTGTCATGTCCTATCTATTTCAATTCTGTTGTTCTACTCAGCTTGTACTTGGTTATTATATTGAGACTTTTGTTGTATTCTATTTATTCTATTATATCTTATGTAACTCTGATATTTATATAGTAGCTTCATGAACTACTATTTCTTTTACTTCCGCTGCATTATTTTACTCTGTGTCTGTGAATTGTGATTATATTTATTTACTGTATATTCTGAGATTTGCCAAATTTTATTTACTACGTGGTATTTTGAGCAATTCAACTCCGGCATGAGTGTCTACCTATACACTTATAATGGATGCGAATGGTTGAAAATATCGGGTCATTACAGTTGGTATCAGAGCTTTGGTATTGAGGCAAAACTCAGCATATGGAGTAGATTTATTTACAGAATCACTTTCGTTCGAGTTTGAATCTTTTCCTCTTGATTCGAATTTCCTTTGAATTTTTGGAACGTTCCCTGCGGTTCCAAAATTCATTCTTGTCCCTCACTATTCATCTTCTTTTGATTTTTGGAGTGTCACATAACTCCACTTCGAATGATCTTTATAGTGAATTGGCGGTCTCGCCAATATTCTAATTTTCTTGTAAAGGGGTGAAACTCCTTTACAATAGCATCGATTCACCAAAGATTTTATATCCTCGGTTTAGATGCTAGGATCGCTTACTATCCCAAACTCTATCTCTTGAGGTCGAATGTAGATTTACCCTAGAAATCCACATCGATCTTATTCTTTAAGTCACGGTTGACCCGGTTAAGGTTGCCCGTGATTTATATAAGCTTATCCATCTTCCTATTCTGTTATTTAATCATCTCATCCTTGTTCCAACTTATTTTCAAATCAGAATTTCATTTGATTTGAGTTAACCAAATTCGAATCTCTATCCTTCTTTGAAAATCAATTCCTGTATAGTGTATTTGTAAACTAATATTTAAAATTAAAATGTTTAAATATTGTGTTGTTTGAGTTGTTGATGTTGAATTGGGTTTCCGATCGATTCGTCTGATCAACGCTATCGATAGGATTTCTAAAACACTTTGACAGAACAAACTGACACAATATTATTTTAAAATTTGGTTAATGAAATAAATTTTGAGATATAAGTAAATTTATGGAACTTATCATTTATAGTTCTATAAATGAATTTATAAATAGTTGTTTATAAATTTATTTGGGAACTGAAATGAATTTAAAACAAGAAATTTAAGAATTTAATTTCCGATGGTTTCAAACCTTGTGTTTAAAATTTTTAAAAGGATATTATTTAAAGTATTTTGAATAATAATTTATCTCTAAAGGATTGTAAAGTTTAAAAATTAAGTGCTCTTCTCTTTGTCGCTGGAAAATAATTTCGGTGATGACTGCAGCATCATCGACGCTCATTTTCGAGTTTCGAAGTGAAGAGACCATTCTGTAGTCTTGCTACAGCTTTGTTTTGGAAAATCTAATTGATTTGAATTTCTAAAATATGACTGGATTATAATATATATAGATATATGATTTAAATTTGATTTGACATATTATGCATATATAATTACTTATCTCTAAATAGTTTGAAAGGAATCGGAAGTTTAATTCTTAAATTTTATTTTAAAGAATAATTTCAGTTATAAGAAGAAAATCAAAAATTTGAATAAATGATTCAAACTTGAGATAATTGAATTGGAAAGTTTTACTTGTATAACACACAATTTCATTCCAATATAACTTACCTAAATTACACAGAAGTTGAATATGGAATTGGATAATATACAATATAAAAAGGATTTTTATAAATAAAATTTGAGTGGTTATAATACATGTTATAAACTTAAATTTTAGTTATAAAAGATTAACAGAGGCAAATAGTGAAAAAGGAATTTAAAGAGATTTTATTTAAATAACTTAATAATCAAATTTGATTTACTATGGAACCTTAAGTCTAACCTAGGAATTTTAATAATGGTTATTTCCTGAAATGAATACGTTGTATAATAAGTATCTTTGAATAGAAAAAAAAATACATTTGAATTAGACATTTTGTAATAAAGTTTATTTAACTTGAATTCATAGTTTAATTAATGTCTAAATGAATAAATGTGTAAAGAAATTTGATTGTTATATTTGCTATATAAATATTTTATTTATGAAATAGATATGTCTTGAAAAATGAATGATTATAATTTAAATAGTTAAAATGTATTTTAACATCACTAAAAATTGATAATTGAGAATTTGGTTTTCAAATGGAATTTTAAGTGTAACTTATTAAAGGAATATCTATTTGTGAAATGGGTATTTTAAATAAAGTGTTAGGTTATGTGTTAAATTAAGAGCTAACTAAAATAGTGAACTTTTAACTTAATAAATGAAGTATAGTTTGATTTGAATATTCCATTCATAAAAGCTTGTTTTAATAAGTCATAAGTTAAATGATATCCAAATGAATATTTCTGATATTAAACTGATTTGAAATATTAATATATCTACTGTAGCATTTTATAAGTGCTGCTGTTTTGAAAATACAGTGTTTTGGAAATTTTTATAATTGAATGAACTTAGAAATATTACAACTTTAAAATGAATATTATTTGACCTTGAATTAAAATGGTTTAAATGAAGATTTTTTTTTAAAAGGTGTTTTGATTTTCTAAGTGTTATGTTTTTTTAAGAATAACATTTCCAAAGTGTTATGATTTTAGTAGTGTGATTTCCAAATGATAAACATCCCTAAATTATTATGATTTCAAAGCATTATGGTTTCAAATTATTATCTTATCTTGTTTTTCAAACTACCTTTTGGTTGTCCTTATTTCTCTTATCTTGTTACAGAATGGGAAGGCTATTGCTTATACCAATCCGTTTAGAAATCTTTCTGTAATCTTTGATAATTTTTGTTACTCATCTGGATCTGAACACTGTTTTTCCATTCATAGACCGTCGGTCAAGTGAAAGGGGTGATTCAGACTCTAGAGGATCTTTTTCGTGCTTGTATTCTTGATTTGATCACCTCCATCTTGTTAAACTTACCTATAACAATAGTTATCAGGTATAATTTCAATCTCCTTGTCATCTTTTCTTAATCTAATTTCACTCTATCTTTTTCCTATGCTTTCCCGTACCTCCTTCCTTTTCGGGGACGAAAAGTTTTGAGTGGGGGAGAGTGTAACAACCCTAGATTTTTGCATATATTTTAAATTTGACTTTATTTTATTTTGAAATTATTTTAAACTTGTTTATTTCAAACATTACATTTTTTTAAATACTAATGTTGATTATTAAGTGAATTATAATTTCAAAATGGTGTAAATTGAATATTTTACTGAAAAGTGAATTTCTGGTCAAATTGTTCAAAACTTTGACTTTTAAATTTCAAAATTTAAATTATTTAAAATCTTAAATTTTATCTTTTATTATGAAAATAGATTTAATAACTTGAATATTGCTTTTTCGTTTCATTGGAAACGGAGATAAATTGTGAAAGTTATGTATATTTCAATATTGTGTATAAACTGATTTATTTAGCAATATTGTCTATTTTAAATTATATAAATTTTATTTTTAATGTCATATTTTGTTTTAATATGTTATTTTATGTATATTTTTATCTTTTAATATTTTTAAAGTGATTAAATAATTTTTCCAAAGCTTGTTGAATTTATTTTCAAATTTTAAAACGTAGTTTCTATTTTCTTTGCTATTTTCTTAATTTAATTATATATAATTAAAAATTATTTATTTATTTTATACATGCACTTTTATTTGCTGTCTTTTACTTTATTTATATTCATTTTTCATGTATTTAAAATTAAAATAGATTTTTCCAAAGTTTAATGGAGTTATTTCTAATTTTTAAAGCCTAGTTTGCATTTTTGCTATTTCCTTATTTATTTCATATTTTCTTTAAATTATTTATTTATTTTCTTTTATTTTATTTTGTTCAGTTTTTATCTTCATTTTTACTGAAACTTATTTAGTTATTTTGATATAAAAGAAATTAGAAAACAAAGAGACAAAACCTTTCATCTTCACATGACTTTTCAAGTGACCTTGTCTCTTCATTTTCTTATGCCTCTTCATTTCATCTTGTAGCCGTTCATTCTTTTGCATTGCCTTTTTCATTTTCACATGAAACATTCTTCCCACACCTGAAACTCACGGCTTCAAGAAGATGAAAAAAAGAAAAAAAACAAAACCAAATGCCTATGGCTTCCTTTATCTCTTCTTTACTTCACAATTTCAATGATTTTTACTTGCTCATCTTCTAGGCTTTGCTCGGCTTCACTCTACCACCTTCATCTCCACCATAGCCTCGACCACCATCCCCTACCACTCTTCCTTGGCATCATCTCCAGCCATGATTTCAGATCCATCCATGGCCGTGACCTCTCCTTGAAGCTAGCACCACAAAACAATGTCAAAAACTCCAAAAAAAAAACAACTACATAGCCAAGCCTACCTTCATCTCCCCTTCATTTTTGACCTTGGCCACCACCTTTAGCCGCCGCCACCACCTTGTCCAGACCCCTACTCATCATTTAAACTACTGTCCAGACCTAAACCATGCAAGGGCCGAGCCCCACTTGCCTTTGGATGAGCCAAAAATGCACCAAAACTCCACTTATTTTGCCTTGACCCTTTGTCTTATTCATATGTAACTCCTACTATCATCATCTCCTTGTTGCCGTGCTATTTTGATGCCATAACCTGAGATTATGTCCAGCTATGGCTGAGCAAAAGATCCCTTTGGTCAAGCTCTTGAATGGTTAAAGAAAGGTCGAATCACTTTGCCCTTTGTTGCTTTTTTATTTCAAGTCATTTCGATATTGTTTTGGGTTACATATTTATGTATACATTGTCTTGTTTTGTTTATATGTATACAAGGCAATTATATTTGGCTCTCCACTCTCAAATCATATTCATGTTGTCGTGCCTTCAAAGATTCTGTGTTGTGTGTTTGGTCATCATCTCCAGCTTAAACAAGTGAGTTATTCTCACCACACAATATGTACCTATATAACTAGTAAATTGACACCCTGTGAATCTGTAGAAATATATTATCATGTTATACTTGACTATGTTATGATCATATGATGTTTATACACCTGTTATATCATATGTTACTGTTATTTAATGTTATTCTGGTATTTATATCAGTTATCACCATTGCAAGTTCCCTGTAGACTAGAATCACTATGGGTTGAAATGATACATACCCGAACGGACTTTAGAATAGGGAAAAATCGTTATGGGCTGAAATGATAGGCCTGAATGGTTTTTATTTAATTTATTTTAACTTGGGATTGTGGGTTTGAAATGATAGAACCCGGATTTTTCTTTTTAAACTGCGGATTAAAATGATACATATCCGTATCACTAGACCTAGGCTAGAAAACTATATACAGACCCGTGGTTATTTTATAAAGTGTTTTGAATATTTTTAAGTATTTTAAATATATAAATTTATGAAATTTGATTTAAACAGATTTTGAAATATTTTGAATTAAAGAAATTATGATTTTTCTATGTGTTAAAAGTGTAATTAATGAATGGTTTAACTGGATTTTTGAAATATAACTTAAGTTGGAAATTTGGAATTTTGGTTAAAAATGATATTTAAGTTATATAAAAAAAATGGATATTAAATTTTATTTGGAAATGGTAAATATGGTAATTTTATTAAATTTGAATTTAAGTGATTTATTAAAGTATTATTGATTTTTCTATGAATTTAAGTGGTTAAATAAATGAATGTTTAAAGGTGATCTTTTAAAATATAACTTGACTAGGAAATGTGAAATTTGGTTTTAATTAAAGGTTTAAGTTAATTAAATAAAATTGGAAATTTAGTTAAATTGTGAAATGGTAATTTAAATTTGAAGTGTTAAGTTTGTTTGTTGAAATGTGAAGAATTAGGCACTTTTACACTAAAATTTATTAAGTAATTTGTTGAAAATTGGATTTGATTATAAGAAATTTATTGTGAAAAGATATATGTTAAATGATATGTAAATGAACATTTTAAATGTTAAAATATGATTTTAAAAATGTTTATGTGTTTTAAATTAAAGTTATTTAATTGCTGGAAATACACTAACACCTGAAATTAACTATTAATAGCATTCAGAAATGCTATAGATTCTGTTTTGTACTAAAATTGTGTAAAAAGGAGCTATTACAGCATTTCTGGAATGCTGTAGTTGTTGTAGTTGAACTTATAGGCTAATATTGAACTCAGGCCTATTATAGCATTCTCTGGAAATGCTATAATGGTCTGCAGTCTATGTTGAAATCAAATTTAACCCTTGTTTTGAAATCTGAACTACCGCAGCACTTCTGAAATGCTGTCTTTTCTATTTTGAACTATAATTCAACTAAAACTGAGTTTTAACAGCAGTTTTAAGTGCTGTCTTTGCTGAATTAAAAATGTTTTCAAATATAACTTATAGCAGTTGTTTTTAAATGCTGTGAAATGCTGAAATTTTAATAATTAGAGTTTTTGACTTAGTAAACGAACTCAGAATGGTTTGAAACTTTGGAAATTGAATACAATTGAATACTTGATTTGAAAATATAATAATTACACTTTTAAAAGGTTTAAATGAATTATTTTGATTGGAATATAAACTATTTAAAGGTGATTTGAAATGATAGTAAATGAATGATATCTTTGAATTTAAAAGGTATTTAAAGTTGAATATTTGGATTTGAACTGATAGGATATTTGATTTTATTAAAATGATTTGAAATGAAGTTTTGTAAGGATATGATATTTTATTATATTAAAATGATTTGAAATGAAGTTTTGTAAGGATATGATATTTTATTATATTAAAATGATTTGAAATGAAGTTTTGAAATGATATGAAAATTTAAATATATGGAAATGGTTTGGAATTGATTTAATCTTTATTTTGATAAAGATATGGTTTGAAATGATATTTTATTTTGAAGTAAAGTATTGTTTTTAAAAGTTATAACCACGGGTTATAATAACGATTGGTTGGCAAAGAGACCGGGATCGGATATGGACATACTCTCTATCGATACCGAAAACCACTTTGCCAACCGTGTACGCGGTGGAGATTCCAGAATGAAGTAGGATGGTGGCGACGTTCTTAAGGTATGTTATGTGGACCCAACTCCCGTGAGTTGGCATAAGGTGGCTAAAACAGGAGCGATCTCGGACCAGTGAGGTAGCACCTCTTCTCGGACACATTTCTTCGATATTATACTCTTACTTGTGATTGATTAGATGGCCATCCTCCGATTTGGGAGTGTTGTTCGAGGTGGAACGGTAGTGGCTGCAATGCGTATCCATCAGTCCGTGTGCGTAATTGGTATATCTACCCTGGCATTGCCTTGTGTGCCGTGTCACCTACCATATCGAACCCACTATGATTATGATTTTAAGATCCGACCGCGTTAAGGTTCTCCATCCCCTTAACGCTATTTTCTATATGATTATACTTTACTGATTAGACACTACTGTATATAGCGTATATTACTACATAGTAAATAGTTTAACGGACCCTTAGAGGATGGGCGGTCCCAAGCATCTTCTAAGTTACTTGTACCCTTATTACAGTTCGCTTGAGTTGGTTTACATTATATAAGTATATATTGTCCTGACTCGAGTGTTTTGTGTTTTGCTTTACGCTCGGGTCAGCCTGAGTTATTCACAGATTTGGATTTCCACTCTCTTGGAGATTTGAATCGCTGGAGATTATCTGCTTGTCATGTCCTATCTATTTCAATTCCGTTGTTCTACTCAGCTTGTACTTGGTTATTATATTGAGACTTTTGTTGTATTCTATTTCTTCTGTTATATCTTATGTAACTCTGATATATTTATATAGTAGCTTCATGAACTACTATTTCTTTTACTTCCGCTGCATTATTTTACTCTGTGTCTGTGAACTGTGATTATATTTATTTACTGTATATTCTGAGATTTGCCAAATTTTATTTACAACGCGGTATTTTGAGCAATTCAACTCCGGCATGAGTGTCTACCTATACACTTATAATGGATGCGAATGGTTGAAAATATCGGGTCGTTACAGTATGGAACCACACTTTTACTAATTCGGTTAATTCCGGACTCGTTAATTGAAATATTTGCCGTGGACATGCTGTTTGAAGATTTTGATGATTTTGTTGGGCTTTCGAGCCACTATGATGGACCTTCGGGTCAATTACCAGTACTAGACCTTCGGATCATATGTTGGACCTTCGGGTCATTTGTTGGGCGCCAAATATTATGATGACAGTATTTGGTAGGCTTCGGCCATATGAGATGCACGTGCGGCGTAGCTTAGACTCGCCATATGCTGGGATCGATCCACTTTTATGCTGATTTTCTAGTTATCTTATTTTGATTTCTAGATTTTTGTGAATTGCTGTTTTGAATTCAATTTTGAATTTGGAAGTTGATTTTGATGGAGTTTAATGAAATTTCTTCATTTGAACTATGTTAATTATTTATGTTGAATAGTCTCATTCGAGATTATGATAACTTGCTTTAGTGTTTTTTATCATGCACTTATTTTTTTAAGTTTAAATTAGACTGATCCGTTTATTATTTTCTTTTAAATAATACTCGGGTCAGACCGAGTTATTTCAGGATAATCGCTATCTCTGATTCAGTTGCTGCTTCAGCTTTTGGGATTTCACCTCATCTTTTGTTTAGGCTTCGAGGTGTTACTTTTGGTGTATTGACTCTCATCTTATGTATGTTATGATGTCTATGTATATGTACATTTGGTTCATGTGAACCATCGAGTGTTGTAGCATGTATCCAGACTTACCTTCCGCTATGTATGATATTTCTGTTCTGATGTGATTATACAAATCTGTGTTGTTGTTATTATGAGTTGTTCTGAATTTTTCATAAGCCACCGTGGTTTCGTTTTAGATTTGGATTGAATGTATATCGTTGGGAGTAATTACACAACTCCTATCGATGTAATCAATACTCGTCTAAGACATAACTTACGGATGGTCGCTTCTAACAAGCCTTATTCTTTGCAATAGCAGACGTTATTCCTTATAATAACCTTTGTTATTGTGAGCATGGAGGTGGGGCGTCACAGTAGTGTTTCAAAAACTTTTCACAGCATTTGTTAAATGCTGCAGTTTCTGTTTTATAATGTTTTGAATATATTTTACTGCAAATACTTTTTATAGCATTATGTAAATGCAGTCTTTTCTATTTGAAACTTTAAACTATGTAAAAATGATATTTAAATTAAATATTTTTCTCTATTCTTTTTAGAGTTATTTTCTAACTTATATTAGAATATTTTAAAATTAATTTCATGTTTAAATATTTTTAATAATTAACTAAAAATTTTAATGTAAGAGGCCTTAATATAACACATGTTTATTTTAGTTTTTCGGTCTTTGTTATTTTATTAATATTTCATTATGATATTTTTTTAAAAAGGTGTTTAAACATGTTTTTAAATATTTTAATCAATAATAATTTAATATATAGGTTTAATTAGTAAGTTAAGTATTTTATAAACATGGAAGTTTGGATTCTTAAAAAAACAAGTAAGTTAAAAAAAATTATTTTAAAGAAATTAAATAAGGAGGGTATTAATTTTTAAAAAAACCATATGGATCATATATATAGTTTAAATCCATATTCTTAGTAATTTGATTTTGATATTGAGTTTGATTACTACCTTTCATGAATATGTTATAGTTTTAATATCATTTATTACCTTTAAACTCTTGTCTTTACTACTCTTTCAGTCCCATTCGTTAGTTTCCTTAACCTAAGTCTAGTAATTGTTGTGTATTACCTTTGTTTGGTTGAAGTGATTTATAATAAATAGTTTGATATATGCATACATACATACATACATACATATATATATATATATATGCTTGTCAATTAGATATTACTTATCACTCATGTTTATCTCATAATTTGAATATCTCTTACCATAGTATATATATCATCATACCATTCTGCATATTATTAATTTTACTTCGTTATCATTTTATTTCATATTACATATCATTATGCATCCTATTTCATATCACATTTCATTGCATATTACATCATTAATTACAATGCATGAAATATCATAATCATTTGCATCATAAGTTGCACTTCATTCTGCATAACATCTCATGCTACATTGCATATGTCATATATTTCATACTGCATTACAAACTACATATTGCATACATGTACACATAACAAGTGTATTTTATTTAGAGGGAGTTTATATTATTGTCTTAAAGTATAGGGTTATTAGTTTTTTGATTTGTTTGGTATGTTTTGATTGACTTGTTTGATTGGATTGGCTTGATTGACTTGTTTGAATTGATTGACTTGATTGACTTGTTTGACTTGATTGATTTGTTTGACATGATTGGATTTGATGTGTGTGTTGATTGGATTGTCTGAAATATACTCATACATATTTATGTATTGAATAATTATAATATAATTATGTTAATGTCTTTCACATTCCATTTACTATACTTTGTTCTAGTAATAGTTTAAGGGGGAGTTTTATAGTTTTATGGTTTTAAGATGGTTTTGTTGATGACAAAGGGGGAGAATTATAAAATAGGATGGTTAGGCATAGATTAAGGGGGAGTTAGTAGATTAAGGGGGAGTTATTAGTTTTAAGGGGAGTTATAGTGAAGGTGAAGTATATTTTATAAACATAGGTTGTCATCATAAAAAAGGGGGAGATTATTAGTCCTTGAGATGATGGTTTTGATGACAACAACCTTAGGACTTGTTATAAAATATAAATACTAACATTATAGTTTAGATATATATATATATATATGTATGTATGTATGTATATGCAGGATATAAACATGCAGGTACCAAGAATGAAGACTGTACAGTATAGAGATACAAGACTGATGAATTTAAAGATCAAAGATATCAAGGTTGAAGACTCATGAGTATCAAGAAATCAAGTTATCAAGAGTTCAAGATTTTAATAGTACAAGATAAGTATTGAGTCTAGAATTATGTTAAAACTTCTTGAAAGCACTTAAATCTTTATTCAAAATTTATTCGTGGAATGGAATCCACTTCGAGCCTGTTAAAGGGATGGAACCCTAGTGGGATGGAACCCACGACAATATCTAGTGGAACATATAGTGGTCCTATTTTGATATCCACTAATTTTATAAAAATGTTTTTCAAAAATATATCTCTTGTTTTTTAAAAATGTTTTCAAAACTTTCTTTTCAAAAAGACATCTCTCTTGTTTGAAATATTTAGCCTCAAAACTATTTTTATCATTTTTAATATTTTGATTTCAAAATTGTCCTTGTTTTTAAACTATCTCTTGTTTTAAATATTTAACTTTAAAATATTTATATACTCAGATTTTAAATCACTTTATAGATTAAGATTATATATATTAAAAATTATTTTTTAAACTCTTTTATATGTTTAAACTATATTCAAATATATTTACAAAGTTTAGAAATTGTTTTGACAAATTATAGAAACCAATTTTAATAAGAAAATCAAAACATCAATTTTTTCCTTGAGCATGTCGACATACCTCAACCCCCCATGTCGACATGGTGTCCGTTAAATTCAAAATTCAAATTTTCAAAAGAAGTGTTTATTCATCGTATCCTTTCACGAATAGATATGGCTGTTGATTTCCTATAAATACCAGTAGTTCTAAACGAATTTTTAATCAGATTTCACTTGTTTTCTCTCCTCTTCATCTTCCACATTTATCCTAAAGAGTCCCAAACTATACTCTGCCGAAATACCAAGTGAATCAAACTTGATTATCTTTTGTTTGATTCTCTGCCACTCTCTCCATAAGATCTCGGTGCTATTCAGAGTTATAGGATTATTTATAAATCAAACCGTTGAGTAAAAGGTGCGGTTGACCCTTGAAGTCAATTGGGTGTGATTGTTGCCCCGGAAATTGATAAGGTGATCTTGTGGCCTGGTAAATCAAGAGAGTTTGCCCTGGACTCGAATACAGGAGGGTGTACCTCATGGCCTTGAAATTGAGGGTGTAATCTGGGAGATTATCTTGAAAAGAAATCCGTACGATTGTATGGGACTGGATGTAGGGTAACTCCGAACCAGTATAAAATCCTGGTGTGTTCTTTCCTTTACTTCTTTTATTTAGTATTTGCATCTGTGTCTGATTCTGTGATTATATCCGTGTTTGTGAATTGCATTTGTTGTTGTTTAAATTGAATAAAATTCAAAAAGATTTAAAAAATCCATAAAACACTATTCACCCCCCTCTAGTGTTATTCCAGCCTTAAGATCCGTAATCCGCATTTCTCACATTACTTAATTATAACATATGTTATAATTCTACCTGTAATTGTCATTTTCTCTTCTTTTATAGTCCGTACATAATTCCAGCATTTCTTTTTTGTTCTAATCTGCCTTCTTTTATTATGATATAGAATATTCTTTTGTTCTCTTATATTATATAATTCACTTATCATAATAACTATCTTCTTAATGTTTGTGCAGTGAATGCAAACCTAGGTTCATTATCGTTTACAGCTTCAAGTTCTTATCTAATAATTTACTTGATTCATGTCATACTTTACTTTATTAACTTCTATTCTAGGAAGTAATTCTATTTTATTTGGTTGGTTATGAAAACTATATTTAAAAATCCATTTCCATATTTTAATATTAAATAATACTATAAACAATAATCCGTAACTGCTAGATATTTCTTTTACTATTTTGGAATAGTGTAAAATACAGTGGTTTCTCTATTTTACACTAATTCTCTTTTTCTTTCTTTTATTCTAGCAATTACGTTCATTGTTTTCTTTTAAATATTAAATTATAGAAATGTATCCTATTTTCTAAACCAACCAATTAACCTTTTAGTTACTCCCAAATATGGTTATTAGATTAATTAACTTCTCTCATTTTAACGTAATTTATTACAGTAATTCCATTCCTCAAACTTTTATTACTTTACATCTTATTTCCTTCATTTCACTATTCTTAATTATTTAATCCATATTCACGTTTAATTTATTCTAATCCATACGCGAAGAAAGAGGAGAAAATAGAAGAAGAATGACGCTTGCATAGAAATCCAAAACGTCGAAACAGATGTAAATAAATACTAATACTGTAAATTCCTTATAGTTCAGCATAACTTAATTAATAGGATTAATTATTGAATAAAATTATCTAAACGGCAATTTCACGATAATATATCTTAAACTTGAAAGATATATAAATAAATTCACTCACATTGCTAGCTTTCCAAATCTCCCTGTTTTTATTTCAGATCTGTCCCTAACATCTATATTCACCTCCCTTGTAATCCCTATCTGGAATTACAAATGATATATTTACAGAGATATAATATTTGAAAGAGAAAAGGAAGAGATTTGGATTAGAAATAGCAAATGAAACTCAGATCTAGGGTTTTACCTTTGACATAGCCTTCTGATTTAAACCAATTCCTAATTCCCTAATTAATTCTATTCTCTTTCTATTTGGATCTAAATTCATGTGAATTAGATCTAAAATTTTGTTATTAAGAAAGTGTAGAAGAGATAGAAAAATGGCAGTGCTTCTGTAGGCAAGAGAAAAATAATGAGAATAAAAATGAGGCTCTGCACCTATATTTATAGTGGTTCAAATCAGTGCTAACCATTAGATATAAAACCCTAAAATCTAAAGCGTACACTCGGTTTATGGACATTAAATTAATATGTTTTCTTCTGCGTTTGTTTTTATTTCAAATTGATTCTCCAACAATCTTTTCATTAATCACGTTCCCCTTCTCCCTCGCAATCTATGGAAACATATATTTTTAAATGTGGCGTTTCTTTTAAATAAGATTCCCTTATTAATCACCGAATTAATAGATTTCATATATACCTAGAATTAATTTACTATCCAATTAATCCATGCCTGCACTGTGATTTCTTACCAAATTAATATGCCAATCAACACCATATTAATTCGTCACATATATGCATATTAATTTATTTTATTCCCCTAATTATTGCATGCATATATTCTACAATTAAATTTTGAATCACAATCTTAATTATATATGTTACCATAAGTCTCCATGTTTATTAATTGACAATTGATTGCTTGCATAAATTACTCTTCCTCCATTTTATTCTCTTGCACTAACATATATGTTTCTAATCATATCAATTAGTTGCTACAATATATGTTCCTTTTCTTGTCAGTTCCTGTCAATTAATCACCTCTACTAATTAATTGATATTAATTTTCCTTTTAAACAAACACCGTCAATTAATCTTCCATATCAATTGATTTTATATAATTTCTCTCTCTAATTTATTTGTTACACAAATATATATGTATAATATTAATTAGTTGCCCTATTTACAAACATTTCTTTGTTTTAAAATTTCGAACGTATATCACTTAATTAAATTATTTGCATATATAATTGTAATTTAACGCGGGGTGTTACATTGACTGTGTAAGTTTGGAATACATAGCCAACATTTTACATTGGGGCATGCATAGAGCATCAGCATTTTAAGAACAATAGTGGCCTAAAGTAGGAAGTTTCCCAGCGATTTGGGACATTGTGGTGTGCAAAAACATGTTTAGGTTATGAATTTATTTCAACTTACATCACCTTCGTACAAATTTTTCTTAAGGACTAAATATTTAGCTTTCCACTACACTTAGTTTTAGAGATTTAGAGACATGTGGTTACATAAATATTGGAATACTAATAGCTTTTGTATTGAGAACAAATTTTTTATTCAATGATGATTTAAAAGGAAATGTATAAAAACACTGGGAATTTTCGGGAATGATGGTAGCAATCAAATGTGTGGAGGATATTAGAAAGTTTGCAAGTGTTATATCATGCATTAGGCCACATAATATATATATATATATATATATATATATATATATAATTGTTTGTTGTGTCCAAATGTATGGGTTTTAATAGCCCTCTTATTCTACCACTGTTATACTATCATATTATAAAGGGAGCGTTTGGCATACATCCCTAGTAAGGTTTGAAAATACACAAAACATCTCTCCGTTTTTTAATATGTTTCTGGTCCCTGTTTTCAAATTCACGCACGCACAAAGACCCAAATATGCTTTATGTTTTTAACATTTCAAACGCGTATAACTTTCTGTAGAAACATCGGATCAACATATCATTTTCACCAAAAAATCAAAAAAATTATAATCTTTAAAGTGAGATCCATTGTTGATACCAAAAAATCATATTTGCAGTAAAGATGCAATTATTCCATATATTTACAGACAATTCTGCAAATTTAAACAACTTCGATTTTTCTTCAAATCTTAAACTATTGCATATAATTGCAGACATTTCTGTAATTATATGGTATAATTGCATACATGTCTGCAATTATTCCATACAGTTGCAACTATTGCATATAATTGTAGACATTTTTGCAATTATTGCATACAATTGCAAAAATGTCTGCAACTATTGCATATAATTGCAGACATGTCTGCAATTATATGGTATAATTACAGACATTTCTGCAATTAGTGCATATAATTGCTGAATAGTCTGCAATCATACCATATAATCCACGAATAGCTTGTCCTGTCGTTGTTTTTACATATGCACAATGCCACTCGTTAGAAAGATAATAAAATTTGTGATTTAATGGTGAAAACGGTTTGTTAATCCGTCGTTCCTACAAGAAGTTATTGCATTTTAAAGATTGATAATTAATGGGGTGCAAATTTTAATTATGGATGTGAGAATAACATCCATATATGAAGAATCAACATTGGTGCAATGGAGAAGAGGGTTATTGTAGGGAAGAAAATTGTAGTATTTGAAAATAGGGATGTAATTTATATTTTTTTATGAGGAGGATGTTTTGTGTATTAAGTTTGCTTTTAGAGATGTGTCCCTTATTTTCACTAATATAAATTGTCAAAACACTTTTAGTCAACACTTGATTTTATTTTGCAGCCGCTGATGCAATTAGAAAGCTATCTTTAGTATGTTAAGTTATCTAAAACGGTGCTTTTTTGTAGGATAACACGAAAGCTTTAGAAAGGAAAAGTCCGAAAAGAGAAGTGATTCTTACAACTTCAAATTTAGACTCCAGCCAAACCATGAAATTTTGTGGCAATTGGTCGCCCTGAACCAACTCTACTCACTGAAATTTCTGATTCATTTTATACATGAAATTCACCATATACTAACGCAGAATTCATGATTCTTTACAGGGCGAAACAAGAAACAACCTATCGTGAATAAACAAATGTAAGCTCTGAATTTTCGGGAATCTCCGTTATCAGATAAATTTCAAATTTTCTATACCATAAAGTTCTCCGGGTTTCTTATATATCAGATGGAATTCTATTTTTCTTATAAGATGAGATGGATTTATGGATTTCCTTATACCGGATGATTTTCCTACCTCCTTATGTCAGAATGGAGTTTGGGAAGATTCTTTCTTTTATGGTCGAGCTTTTAATACCAAAATGGGAATTCAAGTTTTCTTATATGGGACAATGAATTTTCTTCGGATTTTTAGTATCAAAAGATTAACTCCTGCAGTCATGCTCATCTCTCCAGTATATTGAGTCCTTGGATTGAAAGTGCTCCTAATTCTTCCTATTGGATCAATTCCTAGAAAGATTATTTTTATGGTCATTCGAAAATCGCTTTCTAAAAGTTTCATGATTTTTGAAATTTGCTATCTGACCCAATTAGATGGGATAATATATGCTATCTCTTATTTTAATAAAATAATTTTGCTTTTAAAATTTCTATCAAACAGCTCGCTAACCTAAGAAAATTTGCATGCCAAAAGCAGCTAATCAAATAATATATAGATTTTATCATTATAATTTTAACCCAAAGGATATTTTGATAAAATCATTTTTGAGATTTGCAAATTACTAATATTAATCGAAGAGGGAATGACTACTCACAAAGGTAACCTAATGGGATGCAATACTCGAATTTGAACTTCAAGCTATCAGAATAGAATTTCTTCTTCTGGCCATTAGAATACCCTAAGTAGCTTTAGAAAAGTTGAAAGATGGAAAAGAACTCATCAAGAGTCATGATGATGAACAGTCAAAAGGGACAAATCGGTCAAACTGATACTATTGAGAAGGGAAAGATCCAAGGCCATTAATGAATCACTTTATAATTTCAGCAAATGAATGTTTAGAGAAGCAACCCTTATTTCAAATCAGGAAAGATTCAAGAAAGAACATGCGATCGTTACCTTTTGGGGAAATAAAGCAATAATGAAAACTGAATGAATAGCCACCGGCCTAAGATCATGGAACATAAGGAAAATAGGAATAATAAATGTATGTTCCTATATCGAAAATGATCTTGAACCAACAATTGCAAGGCTAAAAGGAATAGGTGAAGCAATGAACACAGTCCAGAAAGGATTTTTTTTATATGGATCATCTTAACCATGTGGAGCAAAGTAAAAGATGAAAAGTCGTTAGCAAAATGATCGATGCTTCAAGACAAAGTAAATATCGAAAGAGAACAACTATTCGACTGAAAAGGAGAGGAAATTTAAACAAACCTACAACTGTAAAGTCCAATTATTATCCAATATAGTGACTTTTGAAGCTATAATATTTGGTCTAAAATCTACAAGGATCTTCCGAGAATATGACAATAAGATTCATACTTCCGAAATCTTAAATAATTGTAAGGCAACAAAACTAATTATGGGATATTCACAAGAATAAACACCTACCATATATGAGTGCAAGAATATTAATCTTTGGATTATCAATAGAATCACAAAGTACATTTGAACACGAAGTGGATTGGGAGGAAGACTTACCCTTGAAATTGCGAGTTTGTCAAAGAGTAACATATATATCTAGTCTCTATCAAAGAGAAAAGTAGTAAATGATAAATACTTAAAGAAAGACAAGCAAAGCATAAGAAAAGAGGCTAAACAAGGATAAGAAAATAAGTTACAGCCCTGATTGCATACTTTGTGAGAAAAAAAATTGGGTGGAAGAGCTGCCACTTGAACTTTGGGCATATCAAATCGCAATAAACAATACTTTCAATCAAAGCCAGGATGACATCACATCGAAGGATTAAGAGATAGGAAAAATCCCAAAATTCGATCAAAGAACCCAGAAATGAAGCGACTAAGCAAACAGCCAATTATTAGCAAAGGATAACCAAGCACTATAATTCCAAAGTTAAGGAAAAACCAATCCGAAAAGGAAATTTGGTACTCTGAAAAATAATGGCAAACACCAAAAATCCAGCTGGTGGACCACCCGGGCCAAATGAACTTGGAATTGCAAAAATCTAAGGCCTTACTTTCCTATAATGGGTGAATAAAGGAATTAATAAAAGTATGTCTGCATAGTCAATAACCAAAGAAAGAAAGTATAAGGAAAAGCCTAAATCATTACCCATAAGGTAATAAGGGGCGAATAAAGCCTTTGATCTCGCCACAAGGGCCTGGTCAAAGCACCTCCTAGGGGAAGGTCAGAATAAGCTTCTGGTCCCGCCTATAAGGCTTAGCTAGAGTACTGCAAGCCTTCAATCCTGCCTACGTGGCCTAGTCGCAGTGCCTCCTAAAGGGAGGATGGAGTAAGCCTTTGGTCCAACCTAAGATGGCCTGGCCAGAGCACCAACCAGCCTTCAATCCCGCCTATAAGGCCTGTCTGGAGCGCCTCCTAGAGGGAGGATGGAGTACGACTTAGGTCCCTCTTAAGTTGGCCTAGCTAGAGCACTAAACGAGCCTTCAGTCACGTCTATAAGGCCTCGCTGAAGCGCCTCCTAGAGGGAGGTCGGGTAAGACTTTGGTTCTGCTTAAGATAGCTAATCAAATGCACCGAACAAAAGACCTAAATCATCACTTAAGAGAGTGATACAGGGTTCGATCCAAGTTGAGATCATTACCTAAAGCTGGTAACAACGAAATCAATCAAAGCCTAAATCACTACTTAAAGAGTAGTAAGGGGCAATCTTCGAGAGGAAGATCAAATGCAAAAGAAAATCAAATTCGATCGAAACGAGAGATCGAGGCAGTCTTCTAGAGGAAGATCAATCAAATTCAAAGGCAAACCCAACTCTATCCTAAAGAGGATCGAGACAATCTTCTAGAGGAAGATCAATCGAATACAAAAGCAAATCTAACTTTACCCCAAAGAATAGATTAAAAGTCATTTCTAGAGGAAGAACAATCTAACACATTCAGTTATGCATCAAGATGAAATTAAGAGAAATCCTTAGAGGAAGGGTTAAGAGTTATCTATGGACTAGAGTCAAAAAAATTAATACCAGATAAGAATGTCTGAAAAATTCTGGTTTATAATCTGGCTCAGAAGCTCCATTCTTTGAAATATCGAGTTATTTCTCAATCCTTGATTCCTATATTGGAATTCAAAATATCAAATAATGGGAATCTCTATTAATAAGTATATGGATTTCTGGTCTTCTTCTTGGATTTTTATTACCATATTGGTTTTCTAGTCTTCTATTAACATCAGATTGGTCTTCCTGTCTTCTATTAATGCCAGAATGGTTTTTTGGTCTTCTATTCAAATTATTATTATTGCTAAAATGGTTTTCTAGTCTTCTATTTGGCTTATTATTATTGCCAGAATGGTTTTCTGCTCTTCTATTCAGATTATTATTATTATTGTCAAAATGGTTTTCTGGTCTTCTATTCAAATTATTTCTAAATGGTTTTCTAGTCTTCTAATTAGATTATTATTATTACCAGAATAGTTTTCTGGTCTTCTATTCATATTATTGCTAGATAGTTTTCTGGTCTTCTATTTAGATTATTAGTGCCAGAATGGTTTTCTGCTCTTCTACTCAGGATATCACTAGATGGTTTTCTAGTCTTCTTAATCAAATTTACTTTACCTTGAAGTATGAATGTAATAGCCCTGATTTTTGAGTAAATATTATAAACTAAATAATGATTTAATTTGGAAAAAATTAAATCATTGGTTGGGAAATTAAAGTCTTTTATAAAAGATAATTTTTTTTAGGATAATTAGTTCTAAATTATTGTGAAATTTGGAAATATTATTATTTTCAAAGTTTAAAGAATCACTTAAAAATATTATTTGGAGTCAATTGGTTTTAATAAATTCTAAATTTAGAGAATATTAAAGAAATTATAATTTTAGAGTTTATTTAAGGATAAGTGGACTTTGAGTTAAGACAAGTACAATTGTTTAGTTAGAATCTTTTATTTTTAAATAAAAGGAGAATTTGAGATATGTAGACATCTTAATATAAATGTGTTCATTGTTAAAATAGTTTGAAAAGTTAATTGGTTCATTTGATTAGGGTTTAATTACTTAATCTTTTATTTTGAGAAGCTATTAGTAAGTAATTAAAAATAAATGGTTAGTTAATTCTTATTGGATTGCAAATTAAACACTAAGGTCCAAATAAATTAATTAGAAAAGAAAGCTTCTTCTCTTATTCATTTATAATACGTTCACATTCTCAACTCCTGGAAATCAAAACAAAAGGAAAACTAGGGTTCTTCTTCCTCTTTACAAACTAAATCAAAGTGGTGATTTTAAATTAAAAATAAATTCTAGAATAATAAGATAAAATCAAGGTATGTAAATTAAACCCATGTCTAACATCTTGTACAATCTATTTCAGTTTTGGTTTGAATTTTGAATTCTTTTTGTGCTTTCTCTTTTTTTTTAGTTCTAGGGTTTCGCTATTTATTAGAAGGCCGATGAGTACAACTAAGTGCTAAGTGAAATCATATGAAAAAAGTGAGTTACCACTCACATAATCTATCTTTAAACTTATATGTTACTACTGTGTTATGTTTGTTTTGAATGATTTGTTGTTGAATTACTTTCAATTTGATAGTGATATTCACATATCTTGTTAACTTATTCACTGTTTGTTGAAAACCCTTGTCATATGATCCTTTGAATCATGATTATGTGAATGAATATAGGCTTGCATGATGTCTAAAACAATGCCTTAGGAGTTAGGAGCATTCACCGTCGGAAACCTCCGCCAACGGACCCCAAAAGGCACAGGAAATCGCCTGGGGCTTCACCCAGGCGATGCCACCGGTGGACAGGTCCTAAGGGATTGGTGCACTAGTCATGCACCTGGGCAGAGCCCCAGGTGATGGTCTGTGCCTCCCGTTCGCCCGTGCATAAGATATGTCGAGTTCCATCGTGTTAGAACATCGTAAGGAACTCCTTTTCCAGTTAATGTAGTTTGCGCTAATGTATTTTCCCAACTTTGTTTTCTACTTTATAATCACTTCATAAAATTTACACTTTCTCTTTTTTTCTAATAAGCCCATGCACAACTTTTAAACCGTCTTGTACAATCAAATTTAATGTATGTGTGTAACAAAGCATATGAAATAATACACCATTTAAAGGAAAAACACATTTACTAACTAACCATTCTTTAAAATCTCATATCATAACATCGTTGTTTGAAGCATTATCAACTTTAAGTGCAAATTACTTTTTATCAATAATCCAATCAACACTTTTAGCTTGATAGCATCACTAAGTGCCAATCTGGTTTATGGAAGAGGCAACTCATGATAAGCAATGATTTTTTTTATAATTTCCAGTCATTGTCAATATAATGACATGTTATGCAACAATAACCTATATTTTGATGTTTTCATGTCTATAAATCCGTAGCAAGACTAACACGAGTTGATAAACAATCCAATGTCTCTTGTATTTCACTTCTCATATCAATAAAAGTTTTAAACATCACATCTAATTGTAATTCTAGAAAATATTTTAACCGTTGGATTAGTGCTTTTAACATATTCTTAAAAATAAACATGCTCGGTCATATTAAATGGATAATCATGTTTAGCAACCATACGAGCAAAACACTTTCGGATTCTATGTTGATCAAATTTCCAACTCGATAATTTGAAAGGCTTATTCGGATAATGTTTGGTAGTCAAAAGTTGTTATCTTGATACCCTCTTACAAGTGTAATTTTTTGGACAAGATTTTATATGGTTTTTCAAATGAGTTGTTCCCATAAAAGCCACTCCATTAAATACCCTTGTATAATGTTTACACGTGGCCTTAATACGGCTAATACCATCTTCCGATAATAATTGTCTATCAAATTCTTTCCACACTTCAAATATTAAGGCTTTCGTGTTTACGGGTGCATTTTTATCAAACTTGTTGAAAGGTCTTGGCTTTGTTGCAAACTACCGTCCAGGTTTTGAATTTCTTGCACAGTAGGTATATTATCATTGACATTAGCATTAGCAGTCGATGTACATGGAATGAACTTACTACTACAACTTGATGATGTATTTGACAATTTAGGAGTCTATAATATAAAAATTAAAAACATGTAAAATTACTTTTGTATTCAAAAGCATTTACTGATCGAAGACATTATAAATTCAACATCACGATGCTAGATAGACTATTTAAATATACTAAAGAATTCTTAAAATAAACCATAAGATCAACAAATAAACAATTCACAAACTAGACTATACTAAACAATTCGCAAAATAGTGCATCCAATTCAAAGTTTTCATGTTAAATCAATTCTTGTATGAGTTCAAGTAGGGCATTAGTTAATAAGTTCACTTTAATTTTGCATAACATGTTTATTTTATACATATATAACATAATAATAATCTTAATTTTTGAACTTTGATTTTTATATATAACATAATTTTTTTATTCTATACATATAACACATGAAATTTTTCACTTTAATTTTTATATAACTGAAGCATTTACTGTAAACTTCTTAATTCCAATTTTTCACTGTAAAAATATTTTTGCATTCAAAAGTAATCAACATAGGAATAAACTTTTCACTTAAAATTTTCACTATAAAATTATTTCAAGTCCAAATTTTTAGTTCCAATAATAAGCTTCATTACCGATCAATATAGGAATAAATATGGTCATTATATTGGCAAAAAATTTGGGAATAAGTTATAATCAAACCCACATATTAGATGAAAATACTGTATACAAATATAATATGGCTATATTGCAACTTACACATTTAATTTTTCCCAACAATTTAAAATACAAATATGCATTTAATATATCACTAGTACTGATACTGAATATATTAATAATAGTTCACTGAAATATATTATTTGAGAGTTGAATGTTCACATTTGTTTATGTTGAAATTTTTTATAAATATTTATCTAGCACAACTATGCATATAAAATCAACAATATATTTCTTATAAAGGCAATCATTTACTTCCATATAGAACTTTCAGTTCAAGCTGTACCTAATTCTAGAACATGGTATAAGCTAGAAAATACATATAAAACCATAATGGGCAAAAGCTAGTTCAAACAGAAGGATCAAACCCAGTAAACAAGCATGTTATTTTGCTCAGCATAATATGTTACTATGAAAATCGAGAAATTATTCTTGATGTCGATGATTAAAGGGTGGAGGTTGGTGGCTGCAGCAATCGATGATTAAAGGGTGGAGGTCATGCAAGTAGGTAGCACTAACCATTAACGAAAGTAGGCGGCAACAATCGACGAAAGTAGGCAACTTCAGCAATTGGAGTTCACAATTATCGGATGTAGTCGAGAGAAGCCAAACAGGGATACTATAGAGCTGGAGAAGAATGATTGGAAAATGGAAACCCTAATTAGATTTCGGAGAAAAAAGAACGGCGACAGGCTTGAGGCGGCATAGTATTATGGTTTTGAAGTTTGATTTAAAAATAAACATAAAATGGAATTGTTATTTTGTTTAGATTGGTGGGATGGGATGAGTTACTCCTTAAAGGGGAAATTATATATTAATTTAAGCTTTGTAGTTAATTAAACACAATTTTAATATATTTCAGTGTGTGTGTATATGTGCATCGGATGGATATTTTTGGGATACAGATACCACTATAACCATATCCGTATCCGGAAAGCTTTTGAGTTATCAGATATTTGTATTCGCTTTTCGGATATCGAATATTTTACATATTTTCAGATACAGATATGGACGGATATCAGAAATTTTGGGTATGCATTGACAGCCCTAGCGGTGTATCTTCTCTGGATCATTATGTCACTTTGAATAGTTTGGATTCATATATATAAAGTAGTATAAGAGCTGAAGTATACTACTTGAGTTCACCATTTGGATTCTAGAAAGTCATTGAAAGTCTTTTTTTGAGTTGGTCAGTAGAACTTTGATATTCATAGCTTTCTTTTGTTTCTCATCACATATTCCTCTTTTTTTTACGGTTTGGTACTAATTTGAAGCCCTTGGATCAACAATTAACTTTGAGGCTATTTTTGTGGATGAACCTATACTTTAGCAGCTTTGTTCCTTTTCTTTATTAACTTATTCGTTCTACTTGCTTTATTGCTTTTGAGCTTGGACTTCTGCCATTCTTAAACCCTGCACCTGACTTTGAATCGCCCTTCAACCACCACCATCATCTCAAAACACCGTTGCCAACTACTCTAACGGCCATCAAAGCTTGCCTCCTTCAACTCTGATTTACATGAATCTATCCCTTAAATTGATTTGAGATCCAGGTCCCTCTCAAATCTAAACGAGCTTTAATTCGACTCTTCTTTGTTTGACTTGGGTAGGTGGTGTACTATCACTAGGATATGGCAATTGAAGTCATATTTAGATAGGGTCAGGAGCTTATACTCAAAAGAAATAGAGCATCCTCCCTCATCGACTGAATGAATATAGTCCTACACAGAAGTGAAGGTTTAAGTAGAGAATAAATGAAGAAATTAAATGGAAAATGAAGTGAATAACACATAGGGATTTATAGTAGTTCGGCAAAGCTCTAACCTATGTCCACTTGAACTTTGTTAATAATTTTTGAAGCATTTTACAAACTACACTCTTACAACTCGGTGAGAATCCAACAGAGTGAGCGTAAAATCAAATAATTTAGAAAGTAGAAAAAAGATCTTGTTTTTGTGCTCCTCTCCTCCTATTTATCGACGTAGATCAGCAAAATAGGTTCCAACATTTACTATCCACGTTCAAAAGGAGGCTCAAAAAGAAGATCGTAGCTACATTCTTAAAGTGTCAGTCAACTCGGTATCGAGTTGTGCTTCACAACTCAGTGCCGAGTTGTGAGTTATGTCTTTTCTTGATCTTTTAATTTTATTTCTTCATGGCCTTGCCTAACTTCTCCCCTCTTTGTGCTTTGCTAGGTGTTAGATCTTTCCTTCAACCTCTTTGAGGTGAATGTATGGATCGTCATTCATCCTTGTCTTGCTTTGGAACTTCATCTTTTGAGTTTTCCTTTTGGGATTGGTGGCGAGTTGTACTTTTTGTCCTTACCTTCCACTATTTTGCCTTTGGACGTCAAATGCTCTGGAGCTGCGTTTTCGAGTTGGTTACATGGACCGATACCAAGTGGAGTGTCTCAACTCGGTACCGATTTGGCCCTTGGTCTGCTCTTTTATTGAGTCTTCTCTAAACCACTTGATTCTTTTGGAAAATGGTTAGCTTCTTTCAAGTTGTAAGCAAGACTCTATGTCAATCTTTGAGCCTTAGTTAAATTATGACTTTTCGAATTATAGCTCTAGATTTCTAGTTTACCATTTAGCCATTTGATGGTTCAGACTCGTCTAGATATGGCTTGGTTCATGTTAAACCGCAAATTGGTCAACACACAAAATGTTGTACAAGGAGACATATTCGAAGAAATTCCAACAATACCCCTTGGTTTTATGATTATTCACGAAATTATTTAAAATACAAACCATATGTTCAATGATAAAATAGGCAAGTCAAAATATGCAATATTCCTTTATTTATTGTCATTAGGCAAAATAGGCAATATGCACAATCATATTCTTTGTTCCATTATGAGGCATGTTACAAAACAAGTCAAATATGCAAATTCCTTATTTTCCAAGTCCCTGTATGAAAAATGTTGTATGTCATCTTCTTCATCATTGGCAATTTTCCATTAAAGTTGTTCTCGAGCTCTTGAGAGATCTAGGAGAAGTTCTAGTTCAAGAAGTGATTATTGCTAAGAGAGGGAAAGAAGTTAGGGGCCTCTTTCCATGAGGAGATGCATCTCTATTTATAGCGGTTGGAAGGAGGTAAGGCTTGCTCTCATTGACGATGCAGGACTTGATGGTTCCACTTGGAGCATGTGATGGAATGTGAATGCCTTTGAAGCTTTATCAAAAAAATATACTAAATCCTCTTAACTTTGTTCTTCTTGTATCAATGGTTTTTAATCATCTTTCTTTGCATGGCTAGGTGATTTACGATATCCCTATCACCCTAAAGACATGTGGCATCTGTTATTGATGAAATACATCATAATGAAATGCGTTATTGACGAGGTGCGACATTGATGAGAGGCGGTATTGATAAGACGTGGCATTGATAAGGTGCGGCATGGATCCAACCGTTCGATATCCTTTAATATCGACATGCTCTATAGTTTAGTAATATTCCTTTGTCTTCATTCTCTACAACACCATGTTGTAGAGGCTTGATATTGTTTGACTTTGAAGGAATTCGGTATCTTCTGAGTCGTTGGAACACAACATCACTTGAAATTCTATATTGTGTGCTTCGGTAGAGATTCAACATTTCTAGGATCTCAACATCATTTTTGATATCTTCTAGAAAGCCGATGTCTTTCCTAGGCGCTCGATATCATTTCTATTGTTTCTATACCCTTTTGTATATTCCTTTAGAAAATACGTGAATAACATTTGACGCTCCTATTATAGGAAAAGCTTTTTACACTTTAGTGTAAAACCAAGAGCTTTCTCACTTTTCCATTTCTTTGCAAGATTTTTTCTCTGCAATCTTGTCTTCCTAGAAAACACAATGTAAATGATGATTTTAATTATTAACTTTAAATTTTATTTTTGGGCAATCCTTCTCGGAGTTGGTAAGGTCATGAATTAGCATATCATCTTTCTCTTATAAAAGTGGCTTTCATTGTAATGACCCCACTGCTATACCCATATTATTAAAGAACATTATAAATAATGTTGTCTAATAACACAGAGTATATGGCTTGTTAAGGGTGACCGAATGTGAATATAACTTTAAACTAACACCGACACGTTATACTTATCATTTTACCAAATCTATGAAACAAAATTTGACATATACAATCTTAGTTCAAAGAAATAAACACACGGGTTTCTCAGAATTAGAATAGTATATCATAACAAACAATAGTCACAGATCACAACGGAATAATAAACATTGTATACATATACAAACTATGAGTCTACAAAATAAAATACTAGACTCACATAATATACATATAGTAGAAATCTCTAACTCAAATATACATCCTATATACATATACAAAAATCCAAAATGAGATAAACTAAAAGTCAAAATTGTTTGTCTCCTTGCTAGCACAACCATTTGAATGGCCTGACCCGAGCATTAAAATAATACCAAGGTCAGACTATCTCTAAATATCCAAAAGGGTAAGAATAAGATATAACACAAGGATATATGACATATAGATAAATACAAGTGTCATATATATAACAAGTCAATGGAATAGTCTAATTCTAGTTACCTTTTATGACACAAGAATACCAAATTCACAAAAGACAAAATAAATCACAATCATCAAATCCATCATAAAACAAAGAAACATTTAAATCCTAAAACATAGAATAAATCGAAATCCTGGAAATTCCAAACTAAAGAAGAATATCTCAAAATCCAAGAAAACCAAATACAGAATGATCGGTCGTACTCATACCATAGGAAAACAAAAGATGGTATCACTCATACTGATCAGATACCAATGATCGTCCATACCATGAAAACAAAATCTCAAAATCCATGAAACCAGATCGGAGAAGATATAACTCATTCCGATCACAAGGATCTATTAAAAATCCAGGAGTATACTTCTTAAGGATCTATCAGCTCTCATCCAAACACCAAAAGGGAGTAAACTATAAAATGCCAAATACTATCACCTTAGTAATCACGAGAACTTAACCAAAAGTCCCATACTGCCTGGTGAAATTCAAGTTTTACTAGAAGCTAGTAAATCTCACTCATTACGGATACTACTAGCAAAACCTAAACTATATTCCCTTGAGGATCTATCGATCCCATCGAACACCAAAAGAAAATACAAACCTAAAGTGTTAAATACTTCCTAATAGCAATCGCTAGTAAGTACCACTCAAACATTTTATTCAATGAGTTGTACCATATTCGACGAAGCGTTACTTGAAAGCATTTAAACCAATCAATAACACTAAGTCGATTATTAGCATATCCCAAATTATAGAATCAAGGCTCTCAAAACATTTTATTTTTAAAATCTTCTCTAAATCCAAAAGTCACATGAAAATGCTAAAATAGCATATAAATAATCAAGTGTTAAATCCAATAAGATTTTATAGTTTGAAAATGGATAATATCATTTTATTATATAAGAAAAGATTTTTAAAATACTTTATATATAAAACTGTTTTCAAACTTCTTCTTTAAAATCCATAAACGCATTTATTTCTCAACTATATATATCCTTTGATAAAATAAACCATAATTCCACTTTTAATATTTATATGCTTATATATATATATATAATTATTCCAAATTCTTATTTGAAAGTTCCATAATCCACAAATTATATTCCAAAGTGTGTGTGTGTGTAGGTAGTCATCTATTTTACAAAACCATAAATATCTATTTTCAAACCCATATGGTTATTAAAACATTATTTAAAATCAACTTAGAAGTTTACTTCCAAACCATTCCAAATAATATTATATTTATAATTACTTATAAAATCACTTATACAAAGGAAATAGATTATTGTAGAAATTTGGTTTGAAATCTATATGTATTATGATAAACCAAAGTCTATAAAACACAAGGAATTTAGTTATTTCAAAAGCCCCAAATTCATTGCAAAACCATATCGATAAATTTGATCCATAGAGATATGTTCTACATCATCTCCAAGCACTCTATCATGAAAACAAAATACATATATTCATAATTCAAAATCCTGAAGTAGCATTGAAATCAATCATGGAATAGATCACGTAACAATGCACACAACATAGAGATGAGAATCAAGCAAACAAATGTGCACTTCAAGTGTGTCTTGCATTTGAACGATTGGTGATATGACCTATGACTACAAATCATTGCCATCAAGTGAAGAATGGGAGGTTGGGAAAGAAATTAGTGAATTTTTAAGAGTTTTCTACGATGTTATGCTTAAATTTTCCAATGTTATGTATCCAACGGCTAATCTATATTTCAAAAATGTGTGTGATGTTTATGAAACATTTTAAATTGGGAGTTAAATGAACATGATTATATTCAATCCCTGGCATAAAAGATGAGAATTAAATTTGATAAGTATTAGAGCACTCACAATCTAATGATGAGTCTTGGTATGGTTTTTGATTCGGATGACTTACAAGAGTTTTTATTTGGCTTGATCTATGGAGAAAATTCACATATTCATATCGAAAAAATAAGTGAATCTTTAAAGGCTCTTTTTTCTTCATATGAAAAGGAAAGCACTTCATCCTTCATCTATGAATGCATCTACTACTTTTTAATGTGATATCGTGGATTCATTTACTAGTGCTCCCAAAAAGAGAACAAAAATTGATTTAAAATGGAGAAACTATGTTGAGCAAAAAGTTGGAAGTTCACAAGTTCTGAAAACGGAATTTGATAAGTATTTGGAAGATGAATTGTTGCCAATGGGTGAGGATGAAGATAACTTTGGTATTTTGATGAGGTGGAAACTAATAGCCCCACTTTTCTCATTCTTAGAAAGATGAATTGTTGCCAATGGTTGAGGTAGAAGCATTGACTTGTTTGAAAGATTAGTTACCATCTAAGAATGGTTAGTTTTTTTATTTGGTTCAATGTAATAATTTTTTCATATAATTATTCACTTCTCCTCCTTTTTATAGGTATTATTATTGAGCTGGTGGATGATGCCTCAGCTTCGTTGTAGGTACCCTTCATACAAGGTATGTTTTAGTTTAGTTATATTTCAGTATTTTCGTTTATTTGTAATATCATTGACTAGCATGTTTAGTTAGATGATTGTTTAGATACCTTTTCCTGTATTTCTCTTTTGGTTCCTATATCTTTTTTTAAATAGGTATCAGTTCAAACTTCTCTTCCTGTTGAATATTTAGAGAATTTTATGAATATCGCTTTGTTGCTAACTAAAACATATTTTAGAAGTGTAAATCAGTTCACACTTCCATATATGTTTGCATTTACCGAACTTTTTATTCAAATGGAGCAAGTACTACAGTCACACCAAGATTAATTATGGTGTCTATAATCCTCAAACAATGGAAAATATTTAGCTTCATCATCTAATGATAAGTAGTTACCACATGAGAGGTATCTCTATTATTATTTTTTATTCAAAATCTGTTATGGTATATATCTATCATTTGCATGAACTGTGTATTGATATCATTGGAAAATGTTGAACATTGAAGTGCATTGATCTATAGAAATCAGTCTCATGCCAAGTTCTACATTGTTTATAAACCCAAGAAGAATAATTTATTCTGTACAATATTGAAAAGCTAGAGCAATTTTCTTCCCAAACTCATATATGAGCATATGTGCTAGCCGCATATATTTTTTGGATCTATAAGAATTTGTGAGATGTTGCCATAATATGACATCTATGTTATATGGCTATAAATAAAATAGTAAATTATATAATTGCTTTTCATCTGGTAGTTAAATCAATGAAATGTATGATATATTTGTGGTTTTACTTCATTTATTTTTTTGAGATGAACTTTATTATGCTTTGGTATATCTCACTATGCAAGCTTTACAATCATAAGAAAATTACCAATATTGAAAAAACAAAATTTAGTAGAACGCATTTTCAGTAGAATGCAACATTCTTGCAAGTTGCAAGCTTGCATAACTTGCAACATTCTTGCAAGTTGCAAGCCCGCAGCTCGCATAACCTACAACATGCTTGCAAGTTGCATTACAAGCCTGCAGCTCGCATAACCTACAGCATGCTTGCAAGGTGCAATGCAAGCCTGCAAGCTTGCATAACTTGTAGCATGCTTGCAAGTTTCATTGCAAGCCTACTGCTTGCATGCAATTGCAATCTTTCCTACATTCTAAGCTTTTTCTTGCTCATCATTAAAGTTAGTTCTGGTAACTATGGTTTTTATTCTCATTATTAACGCATAACTATGTTTCTTTTGCAAGGGTAGAATGGTGGAAAAAGGAGCTTAACTACTACATGGAAAAGAATGCAACAATTATGTCTTTTGCTATTTGTAATTTTTGGTGTTGGTTGTAATTTAAAACATGCATATGCTGCTATGTTTTATGTTCTATGTTTTTTTACTGTGGAAATACTCTTGGAGACTTTGTTGTATGGAATTTTATGTGGCCTACTGTCTACATTTATTTGTTTTCATGTTACGTGGTTGTCATATTTTGGTGATATTGTTAAAATATTTATTGTATGGAGTTTATGTGATATAGTCATACTGTTGTTATCATCATGTATTGAGTTGTTATTTTGCCATTTTATGGAAAAGGGTATTTCTAGTATTTAATTTTCTGATTTTTTGGATATGGATATTTTCATATATCCAAAAATATCTTTATTTCGAAAATATCTGTATTTGCTAAACCATATACAGATATTTTTGGATATCCAAAAGTACCCACAAACACGGATATAGATATGCTTTGGTTAATATCCATGGATATCGGATACAGATTTGGATACATCACTATCCATATTTGATTGCATCAGTTTACAAGCCTATGTACCATTTTGTGAAAATAGTTCAAAGAATGGAAACATCTATTCAAATCAGAGTTTGAAGTTGATAGCTTATCTCGATCCAAAGCATACCTTGTTAACAAAAAGGTATACTTTGAGGAGCAAGTGTTATCTTGCTTTTTAAACCAAGTCATATCTAGATGAGTCGGAACCATCAAATGGACAGGTAGTTCATCGAAAATCTAATGCTATAACTCAAAAAGTATGAATTCAACCAAAGCTCAAAGATTGATGTAGTGTCTTACTTACAACTTCAAAGAAGTTAACCATTTTATAGAAGAATCAAGTGGCATAGAGAGCAGTCAACAAAAGAGAAAACCAAGTGCCAACTCGATACCAAGTTGAGACACTCAACTCAGTACCATTCCATGAAACCCGCTCAAGAATGTAGCTCTAGAGCATTTGATGTCTAAAGGAAAAACAATCGACGGTAGCTACCAAAAATTACATGTCACAACCAATCCCTAGATTCAAACTAAAACAAAGAAGTTCCAAAGCATGACAAGGAGGAATGATGATCCATACATTCACCTCAAAATCCTAAAGGCAAGACCAAACACCTTTCAAAGCATGAAGAAGGGAGAAGTCAGCCAAGGCCATGAACAAACAAAATCAAATGCTTAAGAAAATGACACAACTTGGCACCGAGATGTGATGCACAAATCGGTGCCGAGTTGACTACAACTTTGAGAACGTGGCCACAATCTTCTTCCCGAACCTCCTCTTGAACGTGGAGAATTGGATAGGAAATGTCAAAATCTATTTCACTAATCTATGTCTATAAACAAGAGGAGAGGTGCACAAAAACGAGATCTTTATTCTGATTGTTGAATTAATTGATTTTACGTTGTCACTCTACTAGATTCTCGGTAAGTTGTGAGCATCGAGCTGTAAGAACATAGTTTGTAAAATCCTTTAAAAATTATTAACAAAGTCCAAATGGACGTAAGCTAGAGTTTATCGAACCACTATAAATCCCCATGTGCTATTCACTTCATTTTCCATTTGATTTTTTCATTTATCCTCTACATAAATCTGATCGGGTGTTTGTCCAACTTTTGGCACAAACATTTTGGTGCTTTCACTGAGAAAACTCGAATTTCTTACTATTTAGATTCACCTTCAACTTTTGGATCGCTATAATACACAAAATATATCTAAAAGTTCTTATTGGAAGATCTATGATTACTTATATTTCCATAAAATCTATCATAGATTCGCGAATGCTATGGCACCTAGAAATGCCAAGGAAAAGGCTACTACTTCCAAACTCGCTAATGATTTAGAGAATGATGTCTCTCGGCACAGAGAAGAGACCAACCAAACTAGTACAACATAAATTCAGAGTGCATCAGATATGGTCACCGGAGTTGATTTGGATAGGATGATGAGGGAAATGAATGAGAAACCGATAGAGAGCCAAAATGCTAAGATGAAGAAAATGAAAGAGAATATGGATTTGATGACCCCGCTATCCCAAAGACGTAGGAGGAGAAGAAAGAAGTTATCGCCTTCCTATTTAGAAGAAGAAAGTTCATCCTTATCAGATAGAAAACACAGAGATGGAAAGCAGAAAATGAAGAGGAAGGAAGCTGAGACTTCGAATTTGGAAGTGGAAAAACTCAAGTCGGTAAGGGATAACTCGGCACCGGACTGGCATTACAAGTCGGTGCGAACCTTACCTCATAAGTCATGAATGACGATGTTTTTGTAGATTTACAAGATGATCTTGAAGCTGATGATGACCTTGATGTTGGTGGCTAGAGTGCTAGATTTCAGTCGGATGTTGTTGACCTGTCACCTAGGGAACGTAAGAACAGATCGATTGTACGAACGATTCTCCCAGAGATAGGAGAACCCAGATATCATGGAACTAACCGAGACTATTTGTAGAGCCAAACACGCAGGCATGCCATGATGATCGTCGTCCAGTCAATTCGATAAAACCAGAGTATTTAGCTAATATGTGAGGAAGATGGTGAATGAAAACCAGCATAGAAATAATGATGACTGGGCTTCTTCTCATAGTAAGAACCCGTTTACTAATGAGATTTTACAGAAGGAGTTTCCTAGGAGATTCAAATGCTTATAATGTCATCTTACTATGGAACGACTGATCCGAGGCAGCAACTTCTAAAGAATGAATGACATATGGATAGTGCTAGGGCAACAAACATTGTGCGATGTAGATGTTTTTTTGATATTCTTGGAAGGTGTAGCTACAATGTCGTTCACTCGGCTTCCGCCGAGATCCATATCCTTGTTTGACCAGTTTGCTAAAAGATTTGTGGAGCAGTTCAAGTTGCATACCGCTCTTCCTAAATTTGTGATGTCTTTATCCAATAATTTTAAGAGTCCTGGAGAATCTTTGAGAAATTTCCTAGGTAGATTTAGTACGGCTATTGCTGAAGTGAGCAATTCCAAAGAGGATATTATGTTGATGGCATTGATCAGAGAAATTCATCCAAAAATGTATTTTGATATGTGGCTAAAGATGAAACCACCACCAACCATGGAAGAGTTCTATAGAAAAGCTACCCAATTTTTGTGCTTGGAAGAGGTTGATATGACCTCTGGAAAGGCTGGTCGAAGGCCATTTACTAAGGTGGTACAGAGTAATGTTATGAAATAGACCGCTGAGAGCGTCGAAAATGTCGCTATTAATGTTGGAAACAAGAATAACAACCAGAAGAGAGGTAATCAGGGTGCTGGAGGTAGAAAGTCGAACTTTAAGAAGCATTTGAATCTGCCTAAACATGATGACTACACCTTGCTTAATGATACTATTGAGAATATCAACCATGCAACGTAAGATACAGAAGACTATATGAAGCCGACGATGGAGTCAACAGAAAGAGATAAAATGTCAGGGAATTATTGTCTTTTCCATGAAACATATGGGCACAATACAAGTGAATGCAGATATTTACGAGATGTAATCGTAGATCTAATTCAGAAAAAGAAACTTCAACAATAAGTGAAAGCCACATAGGATGGAAGGCAAGGAAATGTTCAACCCCAAGGGCAGATGCTTCAATGGGGTCACGTTGGGCCTAATGAAGATGAACCTAGGAAGCCTGGAAAAAGACTTGTTATTAATACAATCATTGGTGGATCTTATCTGGCGGAGAAGAGATCAAACGAGATGAAGAGATACGGGAGCTCTCTTAAGCATGTTGTTCAGGAGAGTTACTTTGCTATCAAAGATGGAGCTCCAACAAAGCAGCTAAGGATGATGATGGATGACATAGTATTTAGAAATCATGATATTGATAGGGTAGAAGCGCCGATGCTTGACCCCATTGTGATAATGGTCATGACTTGACCGGCGACGGTGAAGTGAGTTCTCATCGATTGTGGGAGCTCAACAAACATTTTGTTTAAGAAGACATATGACCAAATGATGATGGATGGCCAGGATCTGAAGCCATGTAAATCCCGTATTCAAGGATCTATAGGAGTGGCTGTAAAGCATGTTGGATATGTGAACTTGCAAATAGAGCTATGTGATGGCAACCACAAGAGAGTGTGGGTTTTGACCTTAGTCGTGATGGACACATACTCTGCATACAAAGCATTCTTGGGCTGACCGGACCTCGTCAGTTTTAGCGTGGCTTTAGCTCCGTGGCGCTTGACGATGAAATTTCCCATGGAGAAGGGGGCAGAAGTCATTCATGGTGATCAGAGTTTGGGATGTGGGTGTTACTCCATGGAACTGAGAGAGGCAAAGCGATGTGAAAAAGGGAAGGATGTAAAGAAGACTCTCTACATCAAATCGATTGATGCATAGCAACCATCGCCTAAGCCCTGGCTCGGATGGCATAGCCAGTTCTATAAATCTATAGATCTAAGGAAAGAGCCAAAATATGCGAGTAAGGCCCTAACTGAGCTTACGATCAGCATCCCAGGTGTTAGGATGACCTTGCTTGGACCCTGAAGATCAGATTTCAGCTCAGTATGAAGATGAAGGAGTTGGCAGAGTTCCTCCAGGCAAACCTGGATGTGTTTTCTTGGATGCACTATGATATGTGTGGAATATCACCAAAGATAACATGCCATACGTTGAATGCGAATCCTAAATGTCCTCTTGTGAAATATAAATGACACAGCTTCGGTCCGGAGCGATTCGCTGCATTGAAAGAGGAAATGGACAAGCTGAAGGATAATGGATTCATCCGTGATACTCTATACCCTAAATGGGTATCAAATCCAGTACTGATCAAGAAGCCTAATAAAAAATGGTGGACATGTATCGACTATTCGGACTTGAATAAGGCATGCCCAAAAGACAGCTTCCCGTTATCGAAAATTGACCAGCTAGTGGAATCAACAACCGGACACGAGTTGTTATCCTTCATAGATGCTTAATTCAGCTACTATCAGATATCAATGTACATTCCAAATCAAGAACACACTACCTTCATTACTAACTTCGGACTATGCCGCCACCATGTCATGTCGTTCGGTCTGGAGAATGCATGAGCAACCTACCGACGATTAGTAAATTCGTTGTTCAAAAATCAGATCGGATGCACGATGGAGGTCTATGTGGATGATATAATGTTGAAGTCACATGATTGATGAGCCATATGAGAGACCTCTCGGAGATGTTTGATGTGCTTCAAAGATACGAAATGAAGGTCAATCCACCGAAATGTTCCTTCGGAGTCACATTAAGTAAAGTTTTTGGTTTCATAGTGAACTCAAGGGGCGTAGAAGCCAATCTAGAGCAGATTAAGGCACCGAGAGATATTGAAGTCCCAAAGATAAGGAGGGAAATGCAAAGCTTGAATGGCAAGGTAGCTGCGTTGAGTTGATTCATCTCAAAAGCTACAGATAACTGTGTGTTGTTCTTTGATGCCCTCAAAAAAGAGAAAAGGAAGTTCATCTCATAAGAGTGCTAGAAAGCTTTCCAGCCCTTACTTGATCACATGGAGAGACCGCCAGTTTTGTTGAAACTTTTGGAAGGAGATGACCTATTTGATTAGTTGGTAGTATATGTTCATGCGCTGAGTGTTTCCCTGGTACGTGAAGAATCCAAAATCCAAATGTTAATATTACATTAGCAGGTGGTTTACTAGAGTGGAGAGAAATTGTCCAAAACTTAGAGAAGTTGGCTTACTGCTTGTTGATTTCAACATGGATGTTATAACCCTACTTCGAAGCTCATCCAATTAAAGTACTGACCGATTAACCTTTGAGACTGGTGTAACACCAACTCGAAACTTCAGGAAGGCAATTAAAGTGTAATAATGAATTAAGTTCGTAAAATATATCCTATCATCCCAGGAGAGCAATCCAAGGACAGGCATTGGCTGATTTCAATGTCGAATTTACCTCCCGGGATGAAGAGAAGGAGGAAGATATGGAGAAAATTTCTCAATGGAAATTATACGTGGATGAAGTATTTGATAAGCGTTTTTTTAGGGCAAGAGTGATCTTGATAACCCATAAGGAACGGACAATCTGCCATGCCTTGAAACTTGAGTTCCCCATAATGAACAATGAAGCCGGGTGTGAATCAATAGTAATAGGATTAAGATAGCGAAGGAAATAGGATTGAAAATATTGCATATATATAGAGAGTCTCAATAGGTGGTCGGCCAAGTGAAGAAGGAGTTTCAAGCTAAGGGAACGAGACCAGCCCCTTACTTGATGAAGTTTTTGGAGCTGCTGAATGACATCGAGTACTACACGATAACACACATTCCTAGGGAGGAGAACACGAAAGCTGATTCACTGACCAAGCTGGCTAGCTCTGGGGATGCAAAACTTATGGGATTGGTTTCAAGTGGAGGTATTATCGGCTCAGAGCATTGACTAAATGGACGTCGATTGGATCTTGAAGGCCGAAGTGGAAAAGGAATCATGGATGACTCCAATCAAGGAGTACTTGCTGAAGGGAACTCTTCCAAATGGAAGGAATGAATGAAGGAAGCTCCTATGCAATGTAACATGATTTATCATTCAATAGGTAGTGCTATACAGGAGAGGATTCTCTTCTCCCCTACTATGGTGTGTCGCCAATGAAGAAGCTAAAAGGTTCATTGTGGATGTAAACGGAGGAGCCTACAGTAGTCACATCGGGGGACAGACTTTGGCAGGAAAGATTCTTCACTAAAAATATTTTTGATCAATAATCAATTGGGCTTATTACACCAGGAACTGGGATGGATGCCAAATAATTGTGTAGATTCCTAGAGCCCCATCCTCAGAAATCACATAAATGGTTAGTCCATGGCCATTTGTAGTTTGGGGGATTGACGTCATTGATGTGCTACTGATGTCAAAAGGCAAAGCAAAGTATGTCATTGTTGTAGTAGGTTACTTTATGAAATGGGCCTAAGTGGAATGCTTGCAATGATCACCATGAAGAAAGCGATCAATTTCGTAATGAAAAACATTATATGCCGATTTGTGATTCCGCAAACCATCATTTCCGATAACGAGACTCAATTTGACAGTTCTAAATTCAAGAATTTCTGCAACAAATACCGAATTGAAATAGATTTACAGCTATAGCACATCCAAAGGCAAATGGATAGGTGGAGGTGGAAAATAAAATCATCAAGTCCTTATTGAAGAAATGTCTGGCAAAGGCCGAGGGCAAGTCATCCAATGAATTGCCTCTAGCGTTATGTGCTTATCGAACAACTCACAAGTCCATGACCGGTCATACTCCATTCGCCCTCACCTACAGAACAGATGCTATGATTCTAATTAAACAAGAAGTCCCTTCTCATCGAAATATTCTTTCTGATCGTAAGATAAACGAGGACTTGCTCGAATCCCTTCATACGTTCAATGAGAAGCGCGAATAAGCTAACTTAAGGGTTGTTATTCACTTGAAAAGAGTAGCATGACAATTCATTGAAAAGGTTAAGAATCGGACCATCAAGATCGGCGATCTTGTTCTAAAATGGATCTTTCCTGGTCCACAAGCTCTGGACCCGAACTAGGAAGGTCCGTATGCCACTGAACACAAGCTTGGACATGGAACATTTAAGCTGGTGGTTGTTGATGCAATCTCACTTCCAATGGTGTGGATAGCAAAAACTTGCGATGCTGTTTTTCTTAATTGTATCTATGTAAATATTTACCTAGGATTTAATGTAATAAGGCAGAGTCTATCATTCTTGTGTATATAAAATGAATTAGCTTTGGGGATCGATGAAGTTGTATTCTCAATAGCCTAACTTTACACTATATACAACAACAAAAACCGAATGCTTTGCACTTTGAAAATGCAGGTATATAGGTACCCAAAGATAGGTGCCAATAGACTCTTTCAATCCATAATTCAATCGTGGGAGTATAATCATTTCTGGTATCTAGAGATAGATACCAACGAACTCCTTTAGTCCATGATCGAAGCGCATGCGTATAAACAAACTATGGTCGATCGTTACGATGCACCCTATACTTCTATCCTTTGATCATTGCTTGGAGATAGACAGGGTCTAAGATTGTAGCTTGGAGATTGGCAAGGTCTAATTGCGATGCCCTGAGATAGGCATCTTACCCATAGATTCCAAGATATAGGACCTAGCAAGAGAATAAACCACGTTATCCAAGAACGATTAACGTCCAGAGTTAGACGAGCTCGAGTTCAAACGTCCATAGATAGACATCCTAAGCCCCACTCATGATGAACCTTGTGATTAGTGCCCAAAGATACGAAGGATCGAGTGTGGATGTCCAAAGATAGATATCCAAAACATTATTTCCTTGAGATAGGGAATGATATAAAAATCCAACCTTACTAACCAAATGGAACATAACTGGAGATAAGCCGAGTAAGCTACGGAGTTAGCCATACAATCATGATTCTATTCGCTAACTAAGAAATGTTTTATCGACAATGAACAAAACGAAATGATCAAATACAACCAAGCAATAGTGAGAATTGTTTTATCCCTAATCGGCAGTACATATTTACGGTGGATGATAACATTGCTTAGATTCAAATGCAATCACAATTAACATAGATAAACTAAGTACACATGCAAGCAAAATAAAGATCTAGAAAGAAAAACTATTTTATTCACAACAAAAAAACTTTGCAAGCAAATGCAAAGGCTGTACCCACACCACAATTGCCTATGAATGCAAACAAAAACTAATACAAACAAGCAAGCGATAACATAAATGGATAACAACTAGACATTCGTTTTCTTCTTCTTTATGCCTTTCGTCTCCTCAGGAGATATCTCTATGTGCCTCTTTGCATACCTACTACTCCTTTCACCTCTTCATCGCCCTTATAAGTAACCTTTGGGGTTCGTATTCCAATCATAATCGCTCCTCGAAGACTTAGGAGCATTAGTTTGGATGCTACCGAAGACAGAAGCAGAAGCGTGAATGACGATGGATGGTATTGGAAATGAGACTGAAAAGGGAGGAGGAACGTCGTCCATCTTTTCCTTCTTGATTTCTTTAACCTTCTTAACCTGTAATTTCTTTAACCTCCGTCCGCCTATGTCACACTAGGATCGTCTTTGGCCGCTTCATTCAAAGCTCGCATCATTTTAGTGTCAGGACCAGGAGTAAGACTTGCTAAACAGGTTGGAATCAAAATAGGGACAGACATGATACATGGTTCGGTCACTGTAGCTTGAGTTCCCATAGACAAGTCTCCTTTAGGCAAGGGAGCGAGAGCTGGTGGACTTGAAACTTGAAAATTTGAAAAGTAGAGATTAGAGACATCAGCCGATGTCATGTGAGCCATCTCAAATACGTGCAAAGTTTGTGATATACCTCTAAGAGATGCAGAGGTTGTATGTGAAGGAGTCCCTGTAGAATTTCCCTCCAAGTTAGGAGATAACATAGGCATCTTTGGAAATGATTCAGACTCTGTGTAGTCGGGCTTCTACGGATTCTAATGAACTTCAACTGAGGATGTCAAAGCAGCTGTAATACTTGGATTTTCCTTGACAATAGAAGTTGTAATAGTACCAAAAGAAGGAATAATAAGCTCAGTGGTCACTGGTCCTGATGTGGAAGAGGTGGTGGCACCAGATGTACCCGCCATTTGCATTGAAGTTTCTTTTGTAGGTCCTACAGAAATTGAAATGGAACTCTTACCCAAGCCTTTAGAGCTAGGTTTAGGTTAGACCCTAATAGACACACCAGTTCGAGCGACAACTTCATATACTAACATAACTCTACCAATTTCGAGTGCCTCCAAATCTTCATCTCCTAGGAGTTGAACTTTAGCTCTTCGTTATCAGTCTCAGTGTCATAAGAATGCTCCTATTCTTGTCTAAATATTTCCTCTTAGACCATAGCTAAAGCCATGGGATACCCTTTGTTGAGCTACCATAAGTTCCTAGACTTGACAACATTCGCATAAAATTGAACTAGGGTAGGCTTGATTCAGACTTGACTCAACCTCAACTGTCTTCACCTGGGTCTCTACTTCCTTTTGCGCTTGTCAAGCATCCAACGGTTCATTACAATACTCTTAGGCCTAAGTGAGGGCTTCATCTTTCTCCTTCCTCTCAGCCTCTAATGTAGTTTTTAATTTTTGGACCTCTGAGGCCTGCTCATTGTTGGTCCTTTAAAAAATTTCATTCTCTAATGTAAGAGCGCGGCTCTTATGATGTGCAGCCTTAACTTGATGTTGCTACCTTTTGGGTTGTTCTTCACAATTCTTTGTTCTTTCTTCTGATTTATTTTCAGTTCTTCTAAAGAGGTCTTAAGCTCCTTAATTTCTTTGTCTGGGATGTCAATGATGCACTTGTTATCCTTTTCTATTAACTCTTTCCTTAGAGTGCCACCATTTTCTCATCATTAACTTCAAAGAGAGCCTTTGGAAGAATTTTCCATATGTAGTATTGATCGTATATGTCCCTTACGTTGTTTGTACCAAAATTGGGCACAACACTCTTCGGATGTGTTTAAAGAGATAAAATTAAGAAATTAAATGTAAAATGAGGCAGATCTAACAAACACACCAATTAACAGATAAGAAAAAAATGTTAAAACACACGAAATTAGAGTGGTTCGGCGTATGGACTACGTCCACTATGGAATGATTGATGTTTATTGATTATAGCTCGCTGGTTATCAAAAATTTACAACAGTACAATCAAAGTACAACATCAATTTTGACAAAGTATCGGCATAGAGAGGCAAAAAAGTCCATTTTCTGTAGGTCCAGGGTCACTATTTATAGGCGTAGGCAGCAAATATCTCGCCCAGATCTCGGAGGACTTCTTCTCTCACGTGGGTGGGCCCATGGGATTGAGTTCAGGTGATTTCGACTCGATATCAGAGCGATACGAATGGAATTCGTATTGATCAAGAATTGATCCTTTTTGGCTGAAATTGATCTGGTACATTCTTGACGTTGTAGGCAAGCTCCTGTGAATATTTGGTGGCATTTGGACTTGTAGATCTCGAGTTATGATCGATGCAAGTTTGAATTTGTATGACATTGTCGTCTTTGTATCGATACTATTTCCTATCGGTCATGTGTGGCTCTGTTCGTACCGATGCTTACATGCTACTTCGTATCGATGGTTGGAGGCCGCTTTTGTATCGATGCTTCATGTTGCTTTCTTTGTATCGATCGGTGGTTGTTGCTCTTCATATCCATGGTGGGAGATCGATACAAAATGGATGGAGGGAGACTGATACGAAATGGATATTTGTTGATGGATACAAAGTGTTGTTAACATGATGGATACGAAGTAACTTCATTTTGATGGATACGAAGGAAGTTAGTGGGCGATGGATACGAACTGAATCTTTCTTGGGGAATGGATACGAAATTGGATGGATACGAACTGAATCTTTCTTGGGGAATGGATACGAAATTGGATGGATACGAACTGAATCTTTCTTGGGGAATGGATACGAAATTGGATGGATACGAATAGAGTTGGTTTTCTCAACCTTGATCGATCAATATCTTGAGCATACGAACTCCGATTGACTTGAAATTTGGAACGTTGGCTTTCATAGCTTTGCTTGTCATGTCATATCAATTGTAGCTCGATCCAGACTAGGGAAAAATTTACCAGTATCCATAGTGAACCTATGTATAACCGATCTTCAGGACGAACTGTCATTGGTTTCTAGTCAAGTTCTTGGTGTCACGGCCTTGCTAAAAGGCGGGATAACATACATAAGACAAGAATTTTGGCCCCACGTGATGAGGAATTTCTTTCAAGTTAAGAGAAAACTTGATCCCATCAAGACAGATCTTCGAAAAGACCTTTTATGGAATCAAGATGTGGGTTTGAGACAGTTTCGGTCACCATAGCTGAAATAGAAACATGAAGTTGGTCTTTACCATGCCTTTATCTAGAAGGGTCAGAATACACAGAACCAGATGTCTAAGCGGATTTTTTTGGGTTTTTGAGAAGGTATTATCGGCTGCGTTGGGGGTGGCACTAAAGCAGGCATTGTAGGAAGTTTAATTAAGGAATGAGATCAGGCCTCGTTGAATATTTATTTAAGCTTTTTAGTAGTGGAGAACGATCCCCATGCTGAGAGGGCGAGTACCTGCCAGATCCTCTATGGCGATCATCATGGCATTTATAGTCCCTCTCTCACATTTCTTACTCTCTTCTATGGCGCTTGCTTGATTTAGACTTGTGAGATGACTCATGGACGACATGATGCGTTGGGCCTTTGATACTCGCCACCACAACTTTGAAGCTTGTCAAAAGGATATTGGCGATTCATGGAAACTGAAAATAAAGAACATTCGAGTTAGTTCCCAGAAAACTGAAAGCTAACATGTGTAGTGTGGAAGTGTAGTGATCTATGTGTAATGAAGTATTAATGTGTCCTAATGTCCCTCACAGACCATGGTCTTGAAGTTTGCTAACAGGGGTTATCTCTCCCGCACCAGTGGTAGGCACTTTAGTTGGCAAACGAATGGGAGAGTGGATGTCACCAATGTTGATGTTGTTAAGACCGTAAGAAGTTATTTTATCCGGTATACTCAGAAATGAACCATATATCTCAAAATAGGGGGATCGGTGTCTCTTATTCTACTAAATTCGAAGGTGGCTGTGAAGCTGAATGGGGCGACATAATCTTTAGATTTGGCCATTGAGGAATGAGTGGCACCCGATCATCGCCACCCGTCCCACTAGTAGATTCTTGGCCAAAGTCTACATCCTCATTATCGCCCTCATCTTTATTGTTATCATCATCATACCATCGCCTCCTTCTATGGTAATGTTCACATTTCTATCGCCCCTCATATTCTCTTTTAGATTGACTTAGGGATCTTGAACGGGGGAGACATCTTCATTCTCCTTGGCTTCATGAGCATGCTAGGCATCTTCATGAACATTTGGTGTGAGGCCCGAACTGTGATTATGGTCCAAAAGGATGAATTGCCACATTATCTCATCTGTCAATGGGTATCTCATCTTTCATTCTCCTTCGCGAAAGGCATGCTAACATTGAAGGGTTCTCGCTAAGGTCGAGCAGCCTGGCTTTCTTTGGATATCCGAGAATATTTGAAATAAAAAGGTTAACAATCCAAATGAATTAGTGTTGTGGGAATGGTGTATGATAGTAAAACTTACGTCCGGACAGTCATTTCTGAGCAAAGCCAAGCACAGTGCAAAAATAAGTATTCCTTTTTGAAATAGTCGAGTTTGTTAAAAAGGCCAAGGATGACACGACCGCCTATAGAGGGATCTCGACAGACAAGAGAAAGGCTTCTCTTTTTCCTTTTGAAAGCATATGAGTAGTGAATCTCCTCTAGTGTTTGCACCCTTCCCAAGTGATGTAGAAGACCATATACTTACTGTTTAATAAATCATAACTGTTTGGATGAAGTTGGACAAGGGTAGGGTTCATATTTAGAGAACGAGCCGGGTAAAGTGATTAAATGAAGGGAGATACCCAGATAGGGACATATACCGATTACATTCTATATAACCCTCGGGAGGGTAATGGGCCAGTTGATAAGGCTTTGGAACAAGAACATCTTCAAAGGGAATGCCATGCCTATCAAAAAAATTTAGGACAACCACTCTATCTAGCCTAGACACTAGAGAGTCTGTGGAGTTATCAAGAATTATAGCATTCCCAAGATCAATATCCAGGGAAATTTCCACGAACTCTTCATATGTTATTACAAAAGGAACAATCTCTAGAGATTGCCTCGCCAGACGATGAGGTGGCTAAGGCCGGAAAGGTGACGAAGTGGACAGCATAGAAGATGTCGAAACGGAGTCTGAATCCGACTATGTTGCAGACCGAACTACCTTTGATATAGATTGACCCATAGCCATCGCTGAGATATGAGAGGAGCATCTGCAATCCATGATTACTTGAAACTTCATAGATGAACAATGTTAGGTAGAATATAACTTTGATTCTCATGTTGAAATAAAACCCTGCATGGCCAATATATAAGGCCCACTGGATGTCAATGTGTATTTACCAGTCGGACCTTAAACATTGACAGGGGAAACAATATGTAATTTAATATATGCAGTATGTGTTTGGTGTCCAAAGCACTATGAATGCGTACACTCTGTGTAGATAGCCACCGATGCATAACAGAACCGTATGTCAGAATTTAGCCATTATTGTAGGATGTACGATAATAAAACTGTTGTCCAAAGTGACATGAGATTTCACTTTGTAGGAATATCGGAGTAAAGTGCCAAACTAAAACAGTGGTCAAAGTCCATTCGAATGTTGGAGCGTGTTCAATATGACGGGTATCGAAAACAGTAGCAATAAAACATGACTATCAATCTCAACTCGATCAAAAATTACTCAATATCTTCATTTTCCCTTTCCATTTTCACTTAGAATTTTTCTTAAATAATGAACCTTGGAAGTTTAACGACCCTTTGAAAAATTCGGGTCAGAGTTAGTTCAACTCGAAGTCGACTCAGAATAAATAGATCAAATTAATAACTCGGGTCATTCCTAGGGGATTTACACAAAAGCTTTGAGTCGACCCTAGGTCTCTCAAAAATAAATTCAACTTCCTATAGTGTATCAAAAATTTCTAAGTCCAAAATCATAACATGTAACATCCCCCACATGGAGGTCCAAAACTAATGGCTACAGATGCTGCAGTCATCCATAGTTATTAATTCTCGGCGACCAAATACGGTAACATTAGATACATGGATATAATAGAAACACATGGATATGGAAAAAATTTAAAATCATTAAATAACTTTCACATTCCATTTCAAATCATTTCATATTCATTACATAATCCCACATTCGAGAACCCCGTTCAGAGAAATTATAATTATTACTAACTACGTCAAGAGTGACATATGAAGATTCCCCCTTAGATGATCAGAGTATATGTATATCTGGGCAATTAAACAACTTTGCCTTTACATCAAAACACAGCGGAATCAAAATAAAAAAGGACTCCTAATAGCTATCTTGCCTCTTGCACGCCTCCGAAGCTTATTCGTCTAAAGAGATACCTGAAAACCTCAATTCTCAATCTACTCAAAGTAAATTGAGCACCTGAGAGTTTAAGGGGAAAACATAAACTTCGAGTCAGACATAAAGCCAGGTATGAATAATAACCTACCATCTCAAACCATCTAGATATCTAGTGAGACCACGCCGCTTAGCGGAACGGGTTTTCCCCTCACTAGTATCTTATCCAAAAAAAAATTATAAGAACCATATACTATGCTCCTGCATCCATAATGGTTAAAACATAGCAATTTAAAATATTATGATGATATGCAAACAAGTAAATTATTCTGGATTTCCCATCCTCATTCATTTGACTATCTATCATAGTTATAATTTCAAGGGTCATTGTTAACCTATTAGTTCATGGGCTGACTAATAACAAGTTTATAGTTTATGGACTACCTGTCCTATTTCATAGTTTTCATAGGATCACTAAGAACCTATTTCAAACTTATGGACTATCTGCCCGGTTCCATAGTTTTCATGGGATCACTAAGAACCTATTGGCCCCTACCAATAACTTCATTTAATTACTTCAGGGGTTCTCTCTGAACTTATTAGTATCTCCAATAACTCCCATTATATCATAGTTTACATGGGTTGACTATGAACTTATTGACTCCTGCAAATAACTCAAACCAGATATAGTATTCATGGGTTCACTACAAACCAATTGGCCCTGCCAATAACTCTCTTTAATCATAGTTTTTATGGGTTCACTATGAACCTGTCTAAACTGACAACTTCTTAATTAGTCTTTGGGCATCCTATATTCTGGTCTACCTGACCTCCTGGATGCAACTCTATTCATTCAGGATTTATTTAATTTATATTCACTACTGGGTCAACATACCTGGTTATCCTGCCCTTACTCCCTAAAATACAGTTTTGGGTCCATTATTTAGTGAATACATTTATAGAAGAAGCATATACAAAACAATACCAACATCTTTGGTTTAATATCTTTGAAAGCATTTTCCCTTAGAAATTTGGTTAATCCCTATAACCCATTATATATATCAAGGCAAGCTTCTTCAAAAACTCCAATTTAATAGCATTTAAAAGCTCTTTTGTAATGCCATTGGTTTTACCTTTAAAATTGAGATTGGGTTCTTTGTTTTGAAAACTAAGGCTCTCGAGACCTTAGACTTTTACTTTCAAAACCATTGGAAAACCTCTTTCGAAAGCATTCAAGTCTTCTTTTCAAAACACTAAGCATATGTCTTTCGAAACACTTTGAAACATCTCTTTCGAAACCAACAAAAAATATCTTTCGATAGTATTAAAGCATTACTATCCAATTTATAGAAGCATAGCTTCGAAACCACTGAAAGTAGCCCTTTTGAAACCATTGGGTTAAATCTTAAACATATCTTTCTGGTTCTAAGTGAATACAAGCGAAAGTACCCCTTTCGAAACCATTAAAAAGAGTTTGGGGAAAAACAGATGGCTTCGGAACCATCCCTTCAAAATCATTAGCCTTTAAGTAAAACAACATAAAGGACAGCGTCGAAACCTCTTTAGAAGCCATTGCCTTCAAAACATTTAGTATAATTGGCTACTAAAGCCCTTTTGAAAGCATTGTGAAGCGGCTTGGTATTTTTATAAAACAAAAGCTACCTTTCGAACTCATTGATAACTTCAATCCCTTCGAAAGGTATAAAGACAGCATAGTGGTTTCGATTGGGTTCAATCTACCCTTTTGAAAGCTTTATTATAAAAACAAGGTAACTCATTCAAAAGCTACATCTTTGAAACAAGAAGGCAGCGACCCTTTCAAAAGCTATATTAGAGCAAACACTTTCAAAAGCAAGGCAGGCGACATTTGTTTAGAAAGAAAAACAAAGGCTTCGACACCTTCGAAAGCTTGGTTTCGACTCCATACCTACCGCCTTTCTCCAATCCACTACGTACCAACGCATTGATACCTTGTGTATTGGTTTCGACTTGGTTGGAGCGGAAGTACAGGGTCGAAAGGTAGCTACTAGAAGTGGCGAAGCAATAAACTAATGCAAACTGTTTTCTTTGCCTTTTTAAGTTATACTTCTTCAACTAACTTGCCTATTTGCAAAATCTAATTGGTTCCATAAACTTTATCAAAATCTTTTATAAAAGACTGCTGAATTTATACAGAAATTATTTAAAGGTAATTAACGAAATAGCCCTTCCCTTTAACAAAACAAATTAGACATTTAAGTCCTCCATCTTAAATATTTTAATTTACATAGTAAATCACCAACAAATTCTCAAAATTCCCTTTTAATATGTTATCTAACATATAAAAATTTCGAACCCAAATTCCTTTATATAATTATCTAAATTAATTTCTATACCCAATTATTCATATTTTCCTTTGAGAATTCATAATAAATTGTCCATAGCTTGGATAATTATGAAAAATTAAACCCATCTTCAAAATAATGTTTTACATAACATATTAAATCCTCATGGCATTCGAAACCAATATAAGTGATTTTAGCCTTAAAATCGAATAAAACATTTATCAAACAAACTTGTTTGATTATAACATATCATGTAATTCAAGCATATCATCATAATGGATTTAAACTTAAACCCAAAATCTAATGCTCTTTAAAAACGAAAATAAAGATGGTTTTGATTATTATTCACCTTGATTTGGATAAGGACTTGGATTTGATTTAGATTATTCCTCCTTGCTTGATTCCTTAGCTTTTAATGGATTTTCCTCCTCTTTTTCCCCTAGGTTATGGTCGGTTGCTCTCTCTTTGATTTATGTTTTAGAGTTTTTGAAATATGAACGTGTAGAGTGAAAAACGAGAACATGGGTTTAGGGGTTATGGGGTTGTGGTGGCGGCTAATCCCCATAATGCCCTTACGTTCTTATTAATTAACACATGAAACCATTCATAGACCCATTCTTTGTATTTAATTGAGCACGACCTATAATCAAATTTTCAAATCTCAATCCCCTTATCACTCTAATATTTACATTATTCTATTTAATTTATCTAATTAAATCTCCTGAATAATGATATTAAAAATTGGGGGTGTTACAGGCTCCTCTCTTAAAGAATTTTGTCCACGAAATTCAATAAGGGCTAAATACTAAACATAGCAATCATCTGTAACAGGTCCTAACAATCATACTAGCCAACCTGACTAGCAATAGTCTATATAAAGCAAACATACCATCACAACAGATCAGGATAAGTATCTCTAATCATGTCTTCTGTCTCCCAAGTATTGTCCTTTTCGTTGTCTCTCCACTGAACTTTCACCAACTTGACTGTCTTGTTTCTTAACCTCTTCTCATCTCTCGCCACAACCCGAACTAGTTGTCTAACAAAAGTCAAACTCGGTTCTACTATCAAATCTTCCAACTCTGTCGGAGGAATAGTAGTCTCTGGATCATGCACATACTTGCGAAGATGAGACACATGAAAAATATTATGGGCTCCTGCCATACCGCTCGGCAACTCTACTCTACATGCGAGCTTCCCGATCGTCTCTATAATTGGGATGGTTCAACATATCTCGATGCCAATTTCCCTGACTTTTCAAATCACACCACACCCTTCATCGGTGATACTTCAATGAAAACCCTATCTCCAATTGAGAACTCTAGGTTTATACGCCTCTTATCTGCGTAACTCTTCTGTCTAGACTGAGCTTCCTTCATTCTTTCTCGGATCAACTCAATTTTCTCTGTCACCTCTCTAACTAGATCTGGACCCATCACTAATTTGTCTCCAGTTTCCAACCAACATGCTGGTGATTTGCAAGGTCTTTCATGCAAAGCTTCAAAAGGCGCATTCCTATAGTAGTCTGATAACCGTTATTATAAGAAAACTTCACTAAGTGTAGGTGATCTTCCCAAGATCCACCAAAGTCTAGCACACAAGCTCTTAACAAATCCTCAAGTACCTTATTGACTCTCTCTATCTGCCCATTCGTCTGAGGGTAATACCCAGTACTCAGCTTGAGCTCAGTACCTAACATCTCCTGTAGACTCTTCTAGAATTCACTAGTAAATAAAGCATCTTCGTCACTGACTATACTATTAGGAATTCCATGCAGTTTAACTATGTTCTTCATGAACAACTTAGCTAAAACAGGTGTCGTCCTGGTTCACTTAACTAGAATGAAATGGGCATTCTTGGTCAACCTGTCCACTATGACCCATATACTTTCATTTCCTCTATTTGACCTTGGCAACTCGTCTACAAAATCTATGGATATCGAATCTCATTTCCAAACCGGTATCTCTAGAGGTTGAAGCGATCCACTCGGCTTTTGATGTTTGGCCTTCACTTGTTTACAGTTTACACACTGTCTAACCCACAAGCCAACATCCTTCTTCATACCTTCCCGGTAGAAGTTCCTCTTCATATCTTGATACATTTTGGTTCCTCCAGGATGAATCGTAAATTTGGATCGATGACATTCCTTAAGAACTTCTTTTCTTAAGTCTTCAACATTCGGAACATACAACTGTCCCTTCCTTCTCAACTGTCCCCTTTGGTAAAGACTAAAGTCCTTTAGATCATCGATCTCCGATCCAATCTCAAGCCTTCTAATCTTCTCGGCTAATAACGGATCCTCTTTCTACTTAGAAGCAATTCTTTCGATCAGCACTGGTCGAACTTCTAAATAGGACAATATAGCGATACTCTGACTAGAACTAGTAGTCGATCTTAACTGCACACTACAAGTAGTCAAAGCTTCTAAATCTTTCAATTCTGCCAACATAGCCAACACCACATTTTTATTTTTCTACTAAGAGCATCTGCTACTTTATTTCCTTTTCCAAGTGTATACTCTATACTAAAATCATATGCTGCTAAAAACTCTAACCATCTCTACTGTCTCATATTCAACTCCTTCTAAGAAAATAAATATCTTCAGGACTTATGATCTTTGTATTGCTCAAATCTCTCCCCTAAGAGATAATGTCTCCATATCTTCAATGCGAAGATCACAGCAGCCAACTCCAAATCATAAGTATGATATCTCACCTTATGCGGTCTAAGCTGTCATGAAGCATAGGCAATGACTTTACCCTTCTGCATCAACGCAGCTCCTAATCCAGGTCCACATGCATCAGTATACACTACCAACCCTTAGTTTCTTTCTGAAACTACTAACACAGGTGCGTTGGTCAACAAATGCTTTAACTTAAGGAACGCTTCCTCACATTTTTCGGACCAGACAAACTTCACGTCCTTCCTGTTTAACTTAGTCAAAGGCGCTGCTATCCGCGAGAAATCCTTAATAAATCTCCGGTAATAGCCAGCAAGTCCAAAAAAACTTTTAATCTCAGTCACCATCTCTGGTCTCTTCCAGTTATTAACAGCTTCGATCTTATCTGGATCGATTGACAAACCCTTCCCTGAAACCTCGTGACCAAGAAACTTAACCTCTTTCTTCCAAAAATGACACTTGCAATACTTCACTTTTAGCTGATGCTGCCTCAGTGTCTCGAGCACTACTCTAAGATGATCTTCATGCTCTCTTTCAGCCTTAGAGTATACTAAAATGTCATCTATAAATACCAACGCGAACCTATCAAAGTACTCTCGGAAAACTTGTTTCATCAGATCCACGAAGAAAGCTGGTGCGTTCGTTAACCCAAATGGCATTACTAACCATTCGTACGAACCATACCTAGTTCGAAATGCTGTCAGTGGAATATTGTCCTCTACCACTCTTAACTGATGGAAGCTTGTCGCCAAATCTAATTTGGAAAATACTCTGGCTCCACACAACTGATCAAATATATCATCTATTCTGGGCAAAGGATACTTATTCTTAATCGTCTTGTTGTTCAACTTACGATAGTCGATACACATCCTTAACGACCCATCTGGTTTCATCACGAACACCGTGGCCGCACCCCAAGGCGAACTACTTGGTCTAATAAAATTTCTCCCTTCTAGATCCACTAACTACACCTTTAATTCTTTCATCTTCGTCGGTGTCATCCAACTAGATGGTCTACTTACAGGTTCAGCTCCTGGCACAAGATCTATCTGAAACTCAACAGCTCGTTTCGGTGGTAGTCCCGTAACCGGCTGAAAACATCTGCAAACTCTCTTGCTACTCGAACCTGACCTAACTCCTGTTCCACTTCCATAGCTCTCAACAAAGCACAAGCACTTCGGTCAGAATTCTCCACCGAGAATATAATTCAGTTATGATTATCAGGGTGCCTCAACGATATTTCCCTATTCTGGCAAAATATCCTAGCATCATATTTACCCAACCAATCTATACCCAAGATGATCCCGAAGTTTACGAAATAAAAAACGTACAGACTGCATGCAAACTTATGACCTAACAAATCAAGTTCTAACTGGTCACATCTCATCCCTAGAGTTACATACCCTCCTATCGGATTCGCAACCCTTAAGGAAGTAACAAGGTATGTGGGTTCTAAATATAACCTATCACCCATATTCTGAGATATGAATGAATGTGATGCACCGATATTAAATAGTACCCTAACTGGTATACTCTGAATCAAAAGCATACCTTCCATCACAGTCTTTCCTTTTTCTACAACAGTTGGCCTAGCAGCCGATGGTCCAACAGCAAAGACTTTTCCCTTGTCCGCCCTAACTGGTTCTGGACACTGATTCTTATAATGCCCAACTTGGTTGCAGTTACATTTCACACTCTTCTTGTCTGCGGCCTACTTTCCCTTGCCAGTTCTGCATTCATGAGCATAATGACCTTTCTTATCACACTTATAAACAACCAGATTAGCTTTTTCCTTCTTAGCAGCTTCCCCCTTCTAGGTTCCTTTCTTCTTAAAGAACTTTCTCTTCTTACCCTGAGAGCCTTGGATTTCAACCGGCTTCTCCTTCCCATAAATAGCAAGCATTTCCTTATGTCAGATTGCCATCTCCGCAACAACATTACAAGGACAACGGAGATATGGCAGGATCGTCCTAGCAATCTTGGGTCTCAATCCCCAAATAAACTTCTCATTCCTCTTGATGACGGTGTCAATGGTAGCATACCCATATCCAGACAGCTCATCAAACTTAGTAGCGTACTCAATTACTGACATCTACCCCTACACTAAATCCATAAACTTTCTCAACAATGCCAACTTAGCAACTTCAGACAAAAATCTCTTCTCGAATCTCCTTCGCAATTCTGCCCAAGTCAACACTTCCTTAGGAACTCCGGCAGTAACACTATTCCACCAATGGAGCGCTGCTCCCTGCAACTGCCTAGAGGCCAGTCTCCTCTTCTACTCATCATTCAATCCCAAGTCAGCGAAGATTCTCTCACAATGCAATAGCCAATTCTCAACTTCTATGGCATCCTCCGTCCCCACAAATGTCTTTCCACCAAGACTGGTGTAATCTCTGCTCAACTTAGCACAGTTGTTTCCAATTGGAGCCACAGAATTAGCTACTCCAGCAGCTGCTCCTACTTGCATCAGATTGACGAAGAACTGATACATCATCCCCATATCTACTAGTGGATTTCCAGCACCTACATTGGCATCTGCATTTTGATTAGCACTTGCCCGTCGATTCGGGTTCCTCCTGGTGGGTCGAACATTTCCGTTTGTTGTGGTGCTTCCTCCACCGAGATTTCCTCTTCCGTTTCTTGCCTCCATATCTTCTTTCTCGTAAATCTGCATACGAGCCTTAGTAAGATATAGAAGAACGGTCTAAGAGAGAGGGGAATACATACTTATATATATGATACATAACAAATGCAAGTACGTTACTGTAGCGTTAACCCAAACCTCGATCTTATTTTCTGATTCATTGGATTATGTTTTGGAAAATCTTTTAGGCTTAAATTTCTTTTAAGTTTTCATAAACCTATGCTCTGACACCAACTTGTAACATCCCCCACTTGGAGGCCCAAAACTAGCGGCTACGGATGCTGCAGTCATCCATAGTTATTAATTCTCAGCGACCAAATACGATGATGTTAGATACATGGATATAATAGAAACAAATGGATGTGGAAAATTTTTAATATCATTAAACAACTTTCACATTCCATTTCAAATCATTTCATATTCATTACATAATCTCACATTCGAGAACCCCATTTAGAGAAATTATAAATATTACAAACTACGCCAAGAGTGACATATGAAGATGCCCCCTTGGATGATCAGAGTGTGTGTGTGTGTGTGTATCTAGGCAATTAAACAACTTTGCCTTTACATCAAAACACAACGGAATCAAAATAGAAAAGAACTCTTAATAGTTACCTTGCATCCTTCACGCCTCCGAAAACTTATTCGTCTAAAGAGATACCTGAAAACCTCAACTCTCAATCTACTCAAAGTTAATTGAGAACCCAAGAGTCCAAGGGGAAAACGTAAACTTCAAGTCAGACATAAAGCCTAGTATGAATAATAACCTACCATCTTGAACTATCTAGATATCTAGTGAGACCATGCTGCTTAGCAGAATGGGTTTTTTCCCTCACTAGTATCTTATCCAAAAAAATTTAATAAGAACCATATACTATGCTCCTTCATCCACAATGGTTAAAACATAGAAATTTAAAATATTATAATGATATGCAAACAAGTAAATTATTCTGGATTTCCCATCCCCATTCATTTGACTAGCTATCATAGTTATAATTTCTAGCATCACTATTACCCTATTAGTTTTCATGGGTTGACTAATAACCTGTTTATATTTTATGGACTACCTATCCTATTTCATAGTATTCATGGGATTACTAAGAACCTATTTCAAACTTATGGACTGTCTGTCCAGTTTCATAGTTTTCATGGGATCACTAAGAATCTATTGGTCCCTGCCAATAACTTTATTTATTTACTTCATGGGTTCTCCCTGAACCTATTGGTATCTCCAATAACTCCCCTTATATCATAGTTTTAATGGGTTGACTATGAACCTATTGACTCCTGTCAATAACTTAATCCGGATATAGTTTTCATGGGTTCACTACAAACCTGTTGGCCCTTGCCAATAACTCTCTTTAATCATAGTTTTCATGTTCCACTATGAACCTGTCTAAACTGACAACTTCTTAATTAGTCTTTGAGCATCCTATATTCGGGTCTACCTGACCTCCTAGATGCAACTCTATTCATTCAGGAGTTACTTAATTTATATTCACTAATGGGTTAACCTACTTGCTTATCTTTCCCTTACTCCCCAAAATACAGTTATGGGTCTATTACATCGTGATACATTTATAGAAGAAGCATATACAAAATAATACCCACATCTTTGGTTTAATATCTTTGAAATCATTTTCCCCTAGAAATTTGGTTAATCCCTATAACCCAATAAATATATCAAGGCAATGTTCTTCAAAAACTCCAATTTAAAAGCATTTATAAGCACTTTTATAATGCAATGGGTTTTACCTTTAAAAATTGAGATTGGTTTCTTTGTTTTGAAAACTAAGGCTTTCGAGACCTTAGACCCTTACTTTCGATACCATTGGAAAACCTCTTTCGAAAGCATTCAAATCTTCTTTTCAAAACACTAAGCATATGTCTTTCTAAACACTTTAAAACATCTATTTCGAAACCAAAAAAACATACCTTTCGAAAGTATTAAACATTATTATCCAATTTATAGAAGCATAGCTTCGAAACCATATAAAGTACCCCTTTCGAAACCATTGAGTTAATTCTTAAACATATCTTTCTGGGTCTAAGTGAATACAAGCAAAAATACCCCTTCCGAAACCATTAAAAAGAGTTTGGGGAAAAACAGTTGGCTTTGGAACCTTCCCTTCGAAAGCATCAGGCTTTAAGTAAAACAACATGAAGGATAGCGTCGAAACCCCTTTCAAAGCCATTGCCTTCGAAACCTTTAGTATAAGTGGCTACTAGAGCCCTTTCGAAAGCATTGGGAAGCGGCTTGGTATTTTTATAAAACAAAAGCTACCTTTCAAACTTTTGAACTCATTGATAACTTCAATCCCTTCGAAAGGTATAAAGACGGCAGAGTGATTTCGATTGGGTTCAATCTACCCTTTTGAAAGCTTTATTATAAAAACAAGGTAACTCATTCGAAAGCTACCTCTTCGAAACAAAAAGGCGGCAACCCTTTCAAAAGCTATATTAAAGCAAACCCTTTCGAAAGCATTCTTTTAAAAGCAAGGCAAGCGATGTTTCTTCAAAAAGCAAAACGAAGGCTTCAACCCCTTCGAAAGCTTGGTTTCGACTCCATACCTACCGCCTTTCTCTAGTCCACTACGTACCAACGCATTGGTACTTTGTGTATTGGTTTCGATTTGGTTGGGGCGGAAGTACAGGGTTGAAAGGTAGCTACTAGAAGTGGCAAAGCAATAAACTTATGCAAAACTGTTTTCTTTGCCTTTTTAAGTAATACTTTTTCAAATAACTTGCCTATTTGTAAAATCTAATTGGTTTCCATAAACTTTATCAATTTTTTTTATAAAAGACTGCCGAATTTATTTAAAGGTAATTAACGAAATAGCCCTTACCTTTAACAAAACAAATTAGTCATTTAAGTCCTCCATCTTAAATATTTTAATTTACATAGTAAATTACTTAGGAAAAATCCCAAAAAAAATCAAAATTCCCTTTTAATATGTTATCTAACATATAAAAATTTCGAACCCAAATTCCTTTATATAATTATCGAAATTAATTTCTAAACCCAATTATTCATATTTTCCTTTGAAAAATCATAATAAATTATCCGTAGCTTGGATAATTACGAAAAATAAAACCCATCTCCAAAATAATGTTTTACATAACATATTAAATCCTCATGGCATTTGAAACCCAATATAAATGATTTTAGCCTTAAAATTGAATAAAACATTTATTAAACAAACTTGTTTGATTATAACATATAATTTAATCCAAGCATATCATCATCAAGATCATTATAATAGATTTAAACTTCAACCCGAAATCTAATGCTCTTTAAAAACTAAAACAAAGATGGTTTTTATTATTATTCGCCTTGATTTGGATAAGGACTTGAGATTTGATTTAGATTAATCCTCCTCGCTTGATTCCTTAGCTTTTAATGGATTTTCCTCCTATTTTTCCCCTAGGTTATGGCCGGCTTGCTCTCTCCTTGATTTACGTTTTAGAGTTTTTGAAATATGAACGTGTAGAGTGAAAAATGAGAACATGGGTTTAGGGGTTATGGGGTTGTGGTGGCGACTAATCCTCATAATGTGCTTACATTATTTTCTTATCAATTAACACATGAAACCATTCATCGACCCATTCTTTGTATTTAATAAAGCACGTCCTCTAGTTAAATTTTCAAATCTCAATCCCCTTATCACTCTAATATTTACATTATTCTATTTAATTTATCCAATTAAATATCCTGAATAATGATATTAAAAATTAGGGGTGTTACAGGCTGTCCTCAAAGAATTTCGTCCTCAAAATTTAGTAAGGGCTAAATACTAAACATAGCAGTCATCTGTAACAGCTCCTAACAATCATACTAGCCTACCTGACTAGCAAAAGTCTATATAAAGCAACTATAGAACATACCCTTACAACAAGATCGGGATAAGTATCTCTAATCCTGTCTTCTGTTTCCCAAGTACAGTCCTTTTCATTGTCGCTCCATTGAACTTTCACCAACTTGACCGTCTTGTTTCTTAACCTCTTCTCATCTCTGGCCACAATCCGAACTGGTTGTCTAACAAAAGTCAAACTCGGTTCTACTATCAAATCTTCCAACTGTATCGGAGGAACAGTTGTCTCTGCATCATGCACATACTTGCGAAGATGGTACACATGAAACACATTATGGACTCCTGCCATATTTCTCGACAACTCTACTCTGTATGTGAGCTTCCCGATTCTCTCCATAATTGGGAATGGTCCAACATATCTCGGTGCTAGTTTCCCTGACTTTCCAAATCACACCACACCCTTCATCGGTGATACTTTATTGAAAACCCTATCTCCAACTGAGAACTCTAGGTCTTTACGCCTCTTATCTGCGTAACTCTTCTGTCTAGACTGAGCTTCCTTCATCCTTTCTCGAATCAACTCAAATTTCTCTGTCGCCTCTCTAAGTAGATCTGGACCTAAGACTAATCTGTCTCCAGTTTCCAACCAACATGCTGGTGATTTGCATGGCCTTCCATACAAAGCTTCAAAAGGCACCATTCCTATACTAGTCTGATAAATGTTATTATAGGAAAACTCCACTAAGTGTAGGTGATCTTCCCAAGATCCACCAAAGTCTAGCACACAATCTCTTAATCGAGTACCTTATTGACTCTCTCTGTCTACCCATCCGTCTGAGGGTGATACAAAACTGTCCACCCATCGGTCTCGTACTTCCTGGATCGGTCCGTCTTGGTCTGGAATTCTTTATGCAAATTTTGAGTGAGATATTTCATCGGCTTCAATATAAATACACCAGGCATGACTCAAGGAAAGGGATCTTGATTCTAGCTCTCTTTTTCTTCTACCTAGGCCATAATATGCCATTTTGACTCTTGATTCACACGGATTGTAACTGTAAACAGCTGTATAAATCAATAAAAGGAAAACTTTTAGAGTGGACGTAGGCCGGAGTCAGCCAAACCACTATAAATCTGCATCTCTACTTGCTTTCTTACTATTTCTAATTTTATTTTCTTTATATTTATTTCTCTACATCACTCTGTTCGGATATTGGACATTGAATCTACTGTGTTATCATATTAGTTGAGTATTTGTGACCAATTTTGTGCAAACATTTTGGTATCAGAGCCAAGTTACTTACACTTGCAGATTTGGAAACGATTTCGAGTTTGGATTTGGATCAATGGTCAGGCAATCTACAAGGAAAGCACCTACAAATTAGAGTCGCCATGGAGGAAGTCAAGAGGCTTCATCAAGAGCATGAGCTAATCAACCCTCCATCTACATCATAAGTAACGAGATGGAGGCTATGATGGATGCTATGTAGGAGTGGATGATGAAGAGGCAAGATGAGATGATGTAAAATTTCCTTAGGTAAACTGGCTAAGCCAGAGCGGCATGAGCTGCTAGAAATGTGGATCAAGGGGTTGGAGTGGCATAAGCTATCGAAAATCAGAACGGAGAACAGGGAAACAGAGTTAATATACAGAGGAATTGGATGGAGCAGCCGAGGCAGCCCCGGTCAACATGGAGGGATCGGCTCTGATCCCCCATAAGGGTCAACGTCGATCGCTTAGGACTCAAGGGCATGCCCCTAAGTCTGGCTAGATCGGTTCAAGGCAGGCCGGTGGTTGGTGATGTGCAATTTGGTGCGGATTAGAATGTGGATGCACATCATGAAGAGTATGTTCCGGAATACCCACGCAGAGTTGGGGGCAGGCTGGGAATATGGATTGGAGAACACTTATGGATTAGAATGAAAGGATGGCTGAGCTGATACGTCGGATAATGAGAGGCTGACTTCCCAACATGAGCTTGGAAGATGTCAATCGAAGTCCATTTTCTTCGAATATTAGGAATGATAGGAACCCACCAGAGTTCAAACTACTGACACTAGAGGTATATGATGGAAAGTCGGATCCTACTATGCATATGATGAGGTATATTCGGTATATGGAAGTGCTGGGGGCGTCGGAGGAGGTCAGGGTGAGAAGTTTTCCTTTATACTTGACGGAGTTAGCTACACTTTGTTTTAGACGGCTGGAAAATGGATCAATCAAGACATAGAACGAGCTGGTTGATAAGTTCATGAAATAGTTTCGGGTTCACATTTCGCAACCCAAGAATGTGATGACATTGGCAGCACTGAAACAGAGGATCGAAGAGTCCTTGGGGAGCTTTTTAACACGATCCAATGCGGCAATGGCTTCGGTAGATCGGCTGGATCCATTAATGGTTTTAATGGCAGCGGTTTCAGGAATTATCGATGAAGCAGACTTCAATATTTTACTGGTATGGGATCCACTGATGGATCTTAGGGAATTCTATCATGAAGTGGAAAGGTTCCCACGGTAGGAGGACGCACGAACCGCCGAACAGGAAGTTAACACTGTCCGAGGTGAAGAATCATATGGAGATTGAACTAGGAAGGATAAGGGTAAACGTAAACTAGACGATGGATATGATGGATCGAATAGGCAAAGGAAGGAACAAGAGCCAAAGTTCTCTTCCCACTCGGATTTGACGGAAAGCTTGGAACGGATTTATCTGGACACTAGGGGCAACTCCTTTATCGAAAACCGACAAGGAGGGATCCTATGAAGCGGGCAGGTCTGGAAAATACTGCATGTTCCACGATCTGGATGGGCATACCATGGATGAATGTAGACACTTAAGGGATATGGTTGAGGAACATGCCAGGAATGATAGGCTACTAGAGTACGTGAGGAATCGGGCGGCGGTGGAACAGGAGCGATCACTGTCCACATCAAATGGAAATGGCATTGGATCAAGGTCACAGATTGTTATCTCCTGATCGGGATGGCGTGAACTAAAATAATAAACTCCATAATAAAATGGTTGAGTCACTTACACGTGTACGGGACCAAGGACGGAACCTAGGCATGATCTGAGAGGATGATAAACCATCACGCCTGGAGCGGCAATGTTTGATTTTCTTTATTTTCTGATTTTCTAGCTATAAGGATGCAAATTTAATAATATACTTCAAACCGCAATGATGCGATGTACAAAATAAGTCACAGTTGTCCCGGCGGAGAGACGGAACAGTAGCCGCAAGATGCGAGTCCCCTCGCCGAAGAGCGACATGATGGACTTATACATCATGGATTAAGTCCTCGACCAGAGAGTCGAGGCCGAAGAAAGGAAGTCAGTATAGAATTGATCGCTTTATGTCCCTGACCGAAGAGTCAATGACCGGAGTGTAAGAAGTGAGTCGCTTCGTCAGAGAGCAACAGGATCGACTTACTTATCGTATTCCCCCTTTCACTGAAGGGTGACTGGATAAGGTTCGGCAAGGGTCCAAAGAGACCATGATCGACCTAGGAAGTCCATGATATCGCTTTATGTTCAGGGACACTGAACCGGAGTGTAGAAAGTAATGTTGTTTCACCAAAGAGCGATAGGATCGGCTTACTTATCATTGTTCCCCTTCACCGGAGAGTGATAGGATGGGGTTCAACAAGAGCTCGGAGAGACCGTGTTCTGTCCAGGATGATCAAGACATCGCTATATGCCCCAAAAAGGCCAAAGTGTAGGGAGTGATTTGCTTCGCCAGAGAGTGACAGAATCGGCTTACTCGTCGTTAAGTTTGGATTGAACTTGGCAAGGGTCAAGAGCGACCATTGATCGATCCAGAGAGACCATGAATTTGGATAACGATCCGGAGAGATCGCGAATTGGCTTACTGACTTCCAGGATTTCAAATAGATATGGATTTGTATAATGACCCGGAGAGGTCGTGGATTTGGCTGATGATCTATAGAGATCAAGGACTTGGGATGATGATCTGGTGAGATCACGACTTTGGATTTGGATAACGATCCAGAGAGATCGAGGATTTGGTTAACGGCTTTAGAAGGATATGGATTTGCTTAAGGATTGGAATGGTTTCAAAATTGGCTATTGACTCGGAACAGTCGCAGACTATGACAATTTGGTTTGGCAAAGGATTGGATTTCGGATTGGAAAATTCAGCTATTGATGGATTATGGATTTTGGACTTCGGACTTATGGCAATCCAAAGCACACATTCCTATCCCAAGGCATGTTCTGAGGGCAAATGTTATCCTGCCTTTTGGCAATGCCATTATATCATGGATTTAACCCAATGGATCTTGTAGTCATCAAGGCTGAAAGCCTGGAGGGATGATTATTAGATTTGAAGATCGGATATATTCAAGACTAAGGATGATAGTCGAGTGGATTCAGACAGATGACACTATGGAATTTACTAAGTATGGAATTGGAGCTTCCCCTAGGTAGGGGATTGAATCGGATCAATGTAATGGAGTATAGATTGGATCGGATCAATAAGGCTATGGATCACTCGGATTGATAGTTCAGCTCAACGATGATCGCTTAGTAACTCAACGAACACCACACCAACTCGGGAAACAACTTTGGAAACATGAAGTAGAGATGGAGGGGGACCCACTCTAGGGATCGTAGGTCGCCATGTGGCATTCTATACCGATCAGGGCTGATCCCTTATATGGGGTGCGGTCTCGTACTTCCTGGATTGGTCTATCTTGATCTGGTGATTCTTCATGAGGATTTTGAGCGAGATATTTTATCGGCTTCCCCTATAAATACTGCATGCATGGCTCAAGGAAAGGAAACTTGATTCTAGCTCTCTTCTACTTTTACCTAGGCTATACTCTGCTATTTTGACTCTTGATTCACATGGATTGTAACTATAAACAGCAGTATAAATGAATAAAAGGAAATTTTTTGGAGTGGATGTAGGTCGGAGTAAGCCGAACCACTATAAATTTGTATCTCTACTTGCTTTCTTACCGTTTTAATTTTATTTTCATTTATTTCTCTACATCACTCTGTTCAGATATTGGATATTGAATCTGCGGTGTTATCATATTGGTTGAGTGTTTGTGACCGATTTTGGTGAAAACAGTGGGCCTAAGTATGGGCTTAATTTAATTGCGCACTAATATGTCTAATAGGAAACAGAATTTGAAATGAACATATCTCCTAAATAGTAAGTCTGTTTTCCTATTATGACAACTCTAAAGAAAGAGAAACCACATGCACAATCTAATGGAAGTGGTTTCAGACCCTAATTCAATCCCTATCAAAAGTTATAGGCCTTATAAGCATTTCTAGGTCCAATATGTCCAATAAAAATTATAGAGATGAAAGATGTCCCTAGTAGTCATTTCCTAAAGTTTTAAAGTCATATGACCTCATATGAATGAATAATAATATTTTACGATCCTTTGATACGTAAAATTAGCATGTCACACTCTTCCCCTTTAGGAATTTTGCCTTTAAATTTACCTAAACAAGACAAAGAATAGTCAACCATAGTTACCCCACAAGCCTAACAACCACATGAAACCATCAAATATATCAAACAAGCAATCACGCAATCAATGATATAAGTAAACCTGTCCTAGCATGCAAGATACTAAACTATTCTATATGATATCAAAGGTGAAAGTAAATGCAATAAACAACAGGCCTTACCACACAAAAATCTCCGAATGTGCAGCCCTCATGCTCTCTTTAGTTTCCCATGTGTAATTTCCTTCACTTTCGCCCTATTGAACCTTTATCAACTCCACCGTCTTCCTCCTATGTTGCTTCATATCGCGTCCAACAATATGAACTAGACTACGAGGTCTTCATGTTTTTTGTTCAATCTCGGTATCATCAAGTTGATCCAGTACAACTATTACGTCTGAGTCATGCAAAAACTTCTTTAAGTGAGAGACATGGAATATGTTATGGATGTCCACCATCTTCTGAGGTAAGTCGACTCTATATGCTAGGCTCCCAATCCTCTCTACTATCACAAATGGACCTATGAATCTCAATGCCAACATCCTCTTACTACCAAATCAAATAACATTCTTCAATGGAGAAATCTTCACGAACACCATATCGTCGACAGAGAACTCAAGATCTCAGCGTCTCTTATCAGCGTAGATTTTCTGCTTATCTTGAGCAGCTATCATTCATTGCCGAATGATCTTAATTTCCTCTGAGGTCTCTCTAACCTTATTCGGCCCAAGTATCAGCTTTTTGCCCACTTCCCACCAGCATGAAGAAGTATTACACAATCGGCCACGCAATGCTTTGTACGGTGCCATATCAATACTAGATAGGTAACCATTGTTGTACATGAGTTCTACCAAATGCAAGTAATCGTCCCACGAGCCTCTGAAATCGAGCATGCAAGCTCATAAGAGATCCTCCAATATATGATTCATTATTTTGATCTATCCATCAATTTGTGGGTGATTAGCTATACTGAGAAGCAGCTCTGCCCCGAATGCCTTATGTAAGCTCTTTCAAAACCCACCAGTGAATAAAGGTCTCAATCACTCATAGTGCTCTTCGACACAACATGGAATCACACCACCCATTTCTTATACAACTAGGCCAGTTTAGACGTCGTTCTACTAGACTTAACGGATATGAATCGGGCACTCTTCCTCAATCTATCGACTATGTCCCAAATGTTATCATACCCTCCTCTGGCCCTCGGTAATCTGTTAATGAAATCCCTCTATACTTGCTCCTACTTTCATTTGGGAACTTCAGGTGGTCGTATCAACCCACTTGTCTTCTTCTGCTATGCCTTCACCAACCGTCGATTAATACACTTCGAGATGAATGCCCTGACATCCTTCTTCATCCCTTCCCAGTAATATGTCTACTTTACATCACGGTACATCTTATTACCGCCGGGATGTATAGTCAACCTAGACTAATGGCACTCTCGTAGCACCTCGCCTTGCCATTCATCTACATCGGGAGTAAACAATCTCCCATCCTTACGGAGCCAACCATCTCGGTCAAGTCCATACTACTTCATCTCCTCAGACTCTACTCCTTCTTCTATCTTCGCCATGATCTCATCTAGCTTAATATCTTGTCTTTGACTAGTACCGATCCATTCAATCAAGGTAGGTCTGATAGTCAAACTTGCCAACATCTTTGGCTCTAACTTGCAAGGTCTGAAGTCATAGCCATCAATATACTCCAATCGTTTCCACTCTAGGAACATCACTCCCAAACTGGTATGTCTTTTGCTCAATGCATCAGACAATTGTATTTCCCATACCAGGCATATAGGAAATGTCAAAGTCATAGGAGGCTAAGAATAGAATTCCAACCATTGTTGCTAGTGAAGGTTGAGATCCTTCTGCGAGAAAAGGTAATTCAATGAATTATGGTAAGTGAATAGCTTAAACCTTTCTCCTAATATGCAGTGCCTCCAAATCTTCAAAGCAAACACTATCACTGCTAACTCTAAATAATGAGTCAGATACTTCTTCTCATGCGGTTTCAGCTGTCAACTGGCGTAGGTGATAATTTTTATCCTCTGCATCAACACCGCACCCAGTCTAGTATGATTATATTGTTAGCTCCTCATTCCCGCTTGGAATAGTCAATACTAGTGATCTCGTTAACCTCTCTTTCAAACTCCCAAACACCGACTCGTACTTTGTAACATCCCCTATCTGGAGGCCCGAAGCTAAGCGCTACAGATGCTGCAGTCATCCGTAGTATTAACTTCCGATGACCAAATATGGTAATGTTAATGGTATCCATAATATCAGAGGCACATGAATATGAAACAAAATCACAGATTTCAAAAACAACTTTTCTGATTACATTTCAAAACACATGTTTTACATTCAAATTACATAATCTCAATCGTTTCCCAAGTTCACATAAAATATAATTATTACATAAATACGCCAAGAGCAGCATATGAAGTTGCCCCCTTGGTTGACCAGCGTACTATATAGTTATAACTGACTTAATACAAATAGCGAAATAAAACAAAATAAAACAGCAACTCCTAAATAGCTATCCATCAGCACCTGTTCGTCTCCGAAAGCTTTATTTGCCAACCTACTAAAAACTTGAAAATCCTCAACCCTCAGCCTACTCAAATCAATTTTTAGCACCCGAGATTTTAAGGGGAAAAACATAAACTTCGAGTCAGACATAAAGACTGGTATGACTAATACTATACATCTCGGTTATTTGATATTAAGTGAGACCATGCCGCTTAGCGGAACGGGTTCCCCATCACTAATATCCTTTTAAAACATATCTTTTGCAAATCATTTCCTGCAACCAAAACTGGTTAAAAACTGTAAAGCTTTATCATATAAACATACATATCAGGTAATAAATGAAATATTTGTCTGAACACTATAGTTTTGTTTAGCTAACTACTAACCTTTGGCTGACGCGGGCCTACCAGACAATTTAAATAAAATAATCGAACACTTGTTAGATACTACTCTTCTGGACGGTCTGTCCCTAACTTATCTGTTAGATACTCCTCTTCTGGACGGTCTGTCCCTAACTTATCTGTTAGATACTCCTCTTCTGGACGGTCTGTCCCTAACTCATCTTCTCCCAAGGTCACCTGATCCTAATGGTTTTGCGGGCTCACCAATAACCTACCTCTGTACAAACATATATATTCCCTTCTGTGTGTAATCATAATTTTAGTCTTACTTGTGACAAAGCCTTACACACTAGAATTTTGGACTAAATTAGCTGGGGCTAATAGCAAATGTATAGGGCATGACCCTATACCGGTCCCATCCGGTATACAAATATCTAAGTCATTTTGCTTAGGGTAACCTTCCCTTTAATTTTCCTTGAAAACTTTTTCTTCTCAAAATTGATATACCTTTTAAATCAAACTTAAACAAGGAAAATATATACTCTATGCTTTACTCAAAATCAACATGCCATGTTATATATACTTTACTCAAATCTTTGTTGATGAAAACATTTAAACCTTTGAAAGTACCTCTTTGGAATCCATTGAATGTACCCCTTTCGAATCCATTGAAAGTACCCCTTTTGAATCCATTTAAAGTACCCATTTCGAAATCAAGTAAAACCTTCTTTATAACCTAAGCCGAAAGGCCAAAACATTCCTTTTGAAACCATTCATATAAACCTTTCAAAACCATTGAAAAACCTTCCCTTCGAAAGATTTAAGAGCCTTAGACATCCTTCTTTAAAACACTTAAACATTACCTTTTGAAAACATTGGAAAACCTTTCCTTTCAAACCTATCGAAACCATTAGAGACCACCCCTTCGAAACCATTCTTTAAAACCTTTCTAAAGCATCAAAACCTTTATAAACAACAACCTTTTGAAAGCACTTGGGTTCAATTTAAAACATGTGGAAACACCTTTTGAAACCATTTAAAATTAACTCCTTCAAAACCTTTGGGTTCTACCTTCAACAGAGCAAAAGGGTCCTAAAACATTTAAGTCGGAAGCACTCTTCTGAAAGCTATTCCTAAGTAAAGAAGTATTGGTATCGAAACCAACCTTCCGAAAGCATTGGAGAAGCGACCAAGTTTTAAAACAAAGTATACCTTCCGAAACCATTGACTTTGAAAGGTAGAAAAGCGGCAGCTAGGGGTTTCGACCCCTTCGAAAGCAATTACTTAAAACAAAAGGCGCAACCCATTTGAAACCCTTCCTTTAAAACATTTGACTCGGCCAAAAGCCAACCAAGTCGAAAGCATACCGTTGACCCAAAAAATGGACCAACACCTTGGTTTGAATTTGAAAGCACTAGCCTGGTTCTGATAGAGCAATATCATAGATAACAGATATAGAAAAAGAACAATAAAAGAAATAAGATAGAGAATTTTTATAGTGGTTCGGCTATTAATGAAGCTTACGTCCACTTTATAATTTTACTATAGACTGATTGTTGTTACAAGAGATGTTTGATTACAAGGCTTTGATTAACTTTAGCTAGATTGAATCCCCAGAGTTGGAATTCACCAGAGAATCACAGTGAATTCCTTTGGAGATTGCTATGAGGGAGGTAGAGTGTGAAGAATGTTTCTAGTAGAGATTTAGCAACCAGTCCATTTCAGATCCCGTTTATGTTGCAGGTAGGATGGTATGTATATGGATCAGAGAGCTTCTGGGCTAGGCTACTTCATCACATGTTCGTAGATAGGTAGGGGACGACATAGAGGAGGTTTGGCTCGCAACCCGAGGCAAAACCATGGGTTGCTGGCGACCCATAGACTTGACTCGTTTTGCGAGCCAACGCCTTGGCCTTTTCTTCATTGCGTCCTTAGGTAGTTTGTTGTTGAATCGGAAAGATGTTTGGGTTGCTGATGTGAGCACTTAGGATTTTTTTGGAGTTCGAAATTGGAGATGTTTCCATAGTCGTCGTGGTTTTGTTTTACTAGTTGTTTACGCTCAGCTGCTTATTGGGCTAAAAGAATGCTGATCTCTCAGTTTCGTTGATCCCAATCATTGCCTTAGTGATATAGCCTGGCTTTCATTAACTTCTTGCCTTAGCCTTTTTGGTTAAGTTCTAAACCACTCCGATACTAGTTTGTTCTGTCCCCTATTAGATCCTGCTGGGATAAAACCCGGATAACATTTGCCCCCCAGAGTGCGTCTTCTTTGTCAACAAGGCGTGCTCTGGAAGTTATCGCTCTCAATATATGTCAATCGATTTCCAAGTGGTTGCATTAGAGTTTACTAATGCATGGCAGATCATGCTGTCAGACATCTTGCTTTGGGTTTGACTTCTATCGCTTGCCATAACGGATCATATTCCTGCCCATAGCTTCCCGACCATGCTTTGAAATGATAGATGAATGCGATAGAACGAGCTCGAGGAAAAGTAGCCCCAACACTATGGGTCGCTAACGATCTACTTGCGTATGGATCGCTAGCGATCCATACTGTTGTGAAAATCTCCTTCGGAGATTTGGGGTCGCTAGCGACCCATGAGGGGTCACTGACCCAATGCCTTAGGAAATTTTCACGCTTTCTTCTATCTGCCTACTTATATCCGAACCGACCTAGTTCCTCTATTTTCATTCGAGCCGAATCACTCTCATGCGACCCAAAGCCCTACGACCTGAAGCCCTAAGACGATCTGATCCTAGCTTCTTTGATTCCATCAATCACTTCCTTGAATCCATCTAGTCCAAGTTTGCGGCCTTAATCTCCATTCACAGCACTGCGATTCGTCATCTCACTTTGGAGTGAAACCCTAGCTTGCCATCAGCTCGACACCGATCTTACTTTGTTGCCGACCTGCCATCAGCTCGCCACCGATCCATTCTATAGTTCATTTAGTTTGATCTTTGATTCTTCCTGTGCCTTTGAATTTAGTTAGAGGTGAGTTCGCTTAAATGGTTTGCTAATTATTGCGTTGGTATAATGATTTGATGATGAGTTCCCATTCGTAATGTTGATCGTGAGAAGTTCGAGTTGATTGCGGTTTAATGAAGGAAGATAGTAAATCGAGTCTCGAGTTGTTTTCGAGAACGACATTCGGGCTTCGGCCCAGTGCTTGACACATTTTGCTATCTTCGTCCATTAGACCAGAATTGACTTGTGTCCAGTTTCGCAACTGTCACTATACATCACATCACCAATCGATCACGATTCTTTCGCAGAATTTGGACTTATCCTGCTTGCTCGTGGCACGCTCAGCGTTCCTTTAGTGAGAAGAGTTTTCCGTGTCGCTTCGAACAACAAATCATTTATCGATCATAGATCGATGATGGGTAAGTGTACAAGAAGTAGAAACAAAAGTAGAAAACGAAGTGACACGGGAAGTTCTTTTCTTCTTCCACTGCGAGCGAACTATCTACACAGGATAGGGTGTTTGCAGTATATCGAGCACCGAGTTTATCCCATATAGATAGCACACTTCACTTGCCCCAGTCCGCACTTGAAATCCGACGTGGCTATTACAAGTTAATGTTTCTTCGGAATTCAAGTGTGGCAGGGGAAGCTATTAGTTTTGGGTAGATTTACCTGACCATTTTTGGACGCGAGTTCTGTTATTTAGAATGAAGCATCCATCCACGTGTCGCAAGTCAATCAGGGGAAGCCCGACACTCTCAGAAGCCGAGTCGTCATCCACTTCGCCAGCTCAATACGGCCAGTTAGTCCAAGTTGGGCTAATCGTGGATCGTACGCCTCCCAACTTCAGAGTTCTACTTAATCCGCCTGAGAGAGCTTCATCGGTTGTTTCCACCAAGGTCCTTCGTAACATCTGTGCGCAACACGGAATTCCCAAAGAGGATGTTCGTCTGCTGGAGAAGGACGAATTCGCTCATATGCCTCCCCTGGGGTACACCGCTTGCCACCGATACATGTGTTTGAATGGATCTGTGCCTCCCTTCAACGACTTTCTGCGTGAGACTCTCTCAAACTTGGGTATTGCCCCATTTCAGCTTCATTGGAATGGCTGCGCCATCCTGACTTGCTTGCATGTTCTTTTCATGCGGGCGTTCAACCGCGCTCCAAGCTTCGATGAGCTGCGGTACTTTTTGGAATTCAAGAGGAGAGATGATTGTTCCTCCTTGATTATAATCGAAGTCCAGAGAAATCGGAAAATCATCCAGCGCTTGCAAAGCAACTTATCGCAATTCAAGATGCAATATTTCTTTGTCAGATGCCCCAAGGGGTTCAATCTTCGGTGGACGACAAAGGGTAAGCTTCTTTTTGTTCATCGAGGTTTTGATGCGTTGCCATGGAGTTCCTAACCAACCATATGTCTCTTGCAGTCATTCTAAGACCGAACATAGACACGACACTCAATGAAGTTTGCGAGACGTTAAAGGCAATCGATGTCGAGGAGAGAAGCGTTAAAGTATTACTGACTGATGAAAACTTGTGTCGCTATGGACTACTGGCTCTGGGTAGATCTGCAATTCAAGTTGAAATTCCCTCTCCTGCTCGATCTAGGGTTCATACGAGATCTGTTTCCTCCTCCCACGATTCCGAAGAAGGTACCTCTCAAGAGAGAGAAAGCCCATCCGGAGGATCCACCGACGAAACCCGTAAAGGGGAAGAGGCTATTGCGACTAGATTAAGCGGCCTAGGTAGAATGCCTCCAATCCCGGAGGAAGTAGAAGAGGAGTTCAAACAAAAAGAGGGCAAGGTCATGGTGGATTCAGAAAAGGAAGAGGGATAGTTTGAAAGTAGTAGTGATGAGTCCACTGCCAGTGATGACTTCTCGTCTGAATCCGACGGTAGAGACTCAGAGTCTTGTGATGAAACTCCGGGAATGAGTCCCATTCTCTCGAGTTCACCTTGTCCCGATGGAAGTGGTGAAGGCAAAGCCCCTGAAACTGGAAGACATCAAGATTCTCCGAATAGGGATGTCGGAGCGGAGTTCAGAGGTTTCAGCGATGTATTTGTCGACTTCGACGCACTCATGAAAAGAGACTTTAAATTTGACATAACGCTTCCCAGTTCGGGTGATATTGCACCAGCAGTTAGCCTAGTTCCGCCCATAATAACCGAAGTCAGTCCGATCCCTTCTACTACGGCTGTTTGTTCTAGTTCGTGACACCGTTTTAGGCCCATATTAGAAACACGCTACACGTTGCATTAGGATCACACTCAATTCCATTCATCTCTTCATATTAGTTGTGCTACACTCACTTTCATTCTTCTGAGACCTTTTATGTATGCCTCATTTCAGGTATGACGAGGGGACAAGGCTTTTATGAGGACTTCATAGACTTCACCGATTCACAGCGGTATCTCAAGCGCTCCTCCAGCCGCCATCAAGTCCGAGAGACGGAGGAGGAATACAGGCGGAGAAAAGAGTTCGAAGCTGAAACCCGCCGCCAAGAAGAAAGAGACCAAGCCCGATCATATAAAGGCGGGTATGAGAAGAGAAGATCTCTTGAGGAAAGAGATGAGCCATCAAAAAAGTCAAAGTTTGAACATCGCCCTCATTCTTCGGAGCTCGCTTCAAAACACTCTTCCGTGGGCCAAGAAATTCCCATCACTTCTGCTCCGATTCCACCTTCAACTCATATATCATCATCTTCTATTGTCACTACTGCCCCTGGTCCTTCTTGCCCCCACCAGAGACCTGCCTACGTCCTTCCATCGGGTCCCCCTAAACTTGAGGCAGTGCTTCCTGGTTGGTTCTTAAAAGGGGTCTTTAGGCCGAACGATGGGAGAAGCTCTATAACAGCTAGCGGATACAAACAGAAATAATTATCAGGAGATCCTCTCCTTCAAATCAAAGAAAGATGGATTTGAAAAGGCGTTGGCTGAGCGTGATGCCAAGATTAAGCGATTGGAGGAAGAGAAAGCAGTGGCACTGTAGGATAGCAAGATAAATGCTGACATGCTGAAAGAGGTGAGAGAAGCCCATAGCTGAATAGAAATCGTCTACAGAGACGAGATTAAAAAAGGCTCAGGCGGTGGAGGAGAAATTAAAGCAAGAAGTAAATGCCAATAGCGCAACGATTGAGGCTGGACGAAAGACTATCACTGATCATGACCTCATCGTTGAAGGGCACAACAAAACTATTTCCGACCAAGCTGAGATCATTGCAAAGTTACAAGCCCAGGTCGCACAGCTCAGTGCCGACAAGACAGTTGCTAAAGTTGGGAAAGCTGTCATGCAAGCAGATTACTTGGACCTCCAAAGTGCTTTCGAAAGGAAAATGGAGAGGCTGGATGTGACTATTCTGAATTTCTGTGTCAACTCTCTGTTGCATCAAGGCAGTCTCAGCTACCTTGGCCCGAAGTTTCTGTGCACTCTCGCTCTTGTTTGGGAGGAAATCTTATCTCGTTTTGTCGATAGCGGCGACATTTATTCTGATCGAGAGTTGCGAGATGCCTATCTCAACGACGAATCCAAGAAGGTGTTACTTGAGGGCCAGGAAATTCTCCGAGTTGAAAAAGATAAGGAGGCCACCGATGCTGCCTTAACAACCACCACCGACGTGCTTACCAAGCCCTCTATTTCCGGCGTGGGCGAATTATCAGAGCAGCTCCACGACTAGCCAACGATTTCATGACCTGAAATTGTTCATCAGTTGATGGAGCCATCAAAAGAAGGCGAAGGTGGTGAATACAAAATAGACATTCTCGAGCATTCCTGTGGCGCAGATAATGTCCTTGTCTCCTCCGAATTTGAGAGTTTCCAACTTACGCCACAAGAGCAAGAGGAGTTTAATGCTTTCATTTTTGATCTTATAGGTCCATCTACTTTTCCTGTTGACGCTCCAGTAACTTCGGCGCCCACGCCTGCAGCTATTTCCACATCTTATGTGGTTGTTTCTATTCCTGCTCTGACTCCCACTTCCGTGTCTGGTTCATAGCTGGGGCCAGAGGCCGAAAAGATAAGTGCGCTCCACGGCTTGGATGACCCTTCTATGTCTTTAGAAGGCGATATAACAGCTGCAGAGGCCAAGGAGCAGGAGACTCAGACGGAGCCCCTGCAGAAGACTCAACACGAGCTGGTTACCGTCAAGACGGAAAAAGTCGAAGTGATCAAAGCCTCCAAAAGCTCCCACAAATCTCGAAGGCGAAAGATGAAGGGAGAGGCTTCTGAGAAGGCTTTGAAGGAAGATGAGGACGTTGCCACTGAGCTATTCGTTGACATTACCGGTAGTGACACCACTCCTAAGAAGAAGTAGAAGCTGCCGATCAAAGGAGGAAAATGAAGCGACGGCAAGAAACGTTGAGTGGCTTGTATGAAGGTTAACTTGATTTTGGTCAACAACTTGCAGGAAGATTGACTTGTTTTTGTTTCTTTTGAGTCATTATGTTCAAGTTCAGAGTCTGCACTTTGCGTCTTCACTATAGAGTCTGTATTTTCTTTTGGTTCGTCGGAGTTGTGTGGGTACGGCCCTCACATTTTGACCCTATGTATAGAAAATTATAAGTAATATATTGATATTTGACTGTACTCTTATCTGTCAGTTCATCTATGTTCTGTGTACTTGTGCTTGTTTTATTTCATACTTTTCTAGTTCTGTGATTATAGCCAATGCCCTTCGTTTGAAGCAATTGAAGTTAGATATTAACAACACTTTGGAAGTTGATAGAACCTTTAGAAATTACAAAAACTTAGTAAACTTTTGTTTAGAAATTCATAGAACTTCAGGAAGTAACAAAACTTGGAAAATTTTTATTTAGAGATTCTTATAACTTTAGAAATTAATAGAACTTAGAAGATTTTTGTTTAGAAATTCTTTGTTAACTTCTTTGTTTAAAAATTCTTTGGAAACTCTTTGTTTGGGGTAACAGAACTTGTGAACTTATTGTTTTCACACGTTCCTTTCCAAGTACCGGTGTATGCCCCCCAGTTCACAGGGCTGTTTACTTCAATTAGTTTTCTGATAATCGGTAACTTAGGGTTTACATAATCTTTATTGAAAATTTGGCTAAGTTACGACTCGATTCTCCTTTTTTGGAAGTTTTGCAACTTTAGCATGCAATCCAAGCTTCTTGTGATATTTCAACAAATAAACAATACACGCGTATTTTAGAGGCGCACGGTGCATAGGTTAATTGAGGGTAGTTTTATCCCTTAAGTGTCTATAGTTGAGGCTTTTCATTTGGTTTGTGGCATTCCAATCTTGTTGGAGGAGCATGTGTTTTAGTTCTCCCCGATGCTGCTTATCCTTGGGCAGGATGAGGAGTTTAAGTTTTAAGAATCAGTGTGCAATTTTTCATGCTCCTCGGAGTTGCCTATCTTCAGGCAACATGAGGAGCCAGTGTTTTGGAATTTATTGCGTTTTATTGAGTGCTTGGCTTTTCATTTTTCCTCGATGTTGCCTATCTTCGGGCAACGTGAGGAGTTATCGTTTTAGTGCATGGCTTATAGGATGCACGGCTTTTTTTGTTTTTCCTCGGTGTTGCCTATCTTCGGGCAACGTGAGGAGTTCTTATGTTAGTGCGTGGCTTATGGGATGCACGAATTTTTGTTTTTCCTCGGTGTTGCCTATCTTCGGACAATGTGAGGAGTTATTATTTTAGTTTGTGGCTTATGGGATGCGAGGCTTTTGGCACTCCTCGGTGTTTCCTATCTTCGGGCAACACGAGGAGTGTTGATTTTAGCCTTCTCGATGTTGCCGGAGCAATACCGGTTTTTGAGAGGCCAAGATTGGGTTCCGCTGATCTAACGGTTTGGGTCGATTTGCTTCCGTCGACCCGACGGGTTATTATTATGAACACAGTTTTGTTGTTTCAATAAGCAAACTTTATTAAGGAAAGCAGGGCAGTTATTGCCAATATACAATGCCCCCGGTATCTCAGGATGGCTTATTAGCTGTAAAATAAAAAATACATAAGATAGATTTCAGACAAAGTAACGGTGAAGCGATTTGCTATTCCACGCCTTGAGAACTTGAGTTCCGTCGACGGTTGCTAGCTTGAAAGTCCCATCTCTTAGCTTTTTATTAATGACATATGGTCCCTCCCAGTTTGGTCTGAAGGCCCCCGGAACGGGGTAAACTCGCTTGAGCACAAGATCTCCCACTTCGAAGGTTTGATTGTGAACTTTGGAGTTGAAGTACCTTGCAACCCTTTTTTGGTGGGCGGTGGTTCTCAGCTCCACTTCTTCTCTTTTTTCATCAACCATATCCAACGATTCAAGTAGGAGCTGCTCATTTTGTTTTTGGTTGAAATTTTGCCTTCGGTGCAAGGGGACTTCTAATTCAACAAGAATCCTTGCTTCTGAACCATATGCTAGGGCGAACGGAGTATGGCTGGTTGCCGCTTTGTGAGTAGTTCTGTAAGCCCATAGTGCGAGTGGAAGTTCATCAACCCAATTTCCTTTGGCTTTTGTTAGTCGCTTTCTGATAGTGGACTTGATGATCTTGTTGATTGCCTCCACTTGCCCGTTTGCTTGCGGATGAGCCACTGCGGAGAAGCTTTTTTCGATTTGGAAGTGCCTGTAGAAGTCTTTGAACTCGTCACTTTCGAATTGAGTTCCATTGTCCATGATGATTTTTTGTGGCACACCAAACCTGTAAATGATGTTTTTAGTAACAAATTTAATAACTTTCTTTGTGGTTATAGCGGCTAGCGGTTTCGCTTCGGCCCACTTTGTGAAATAATCTACGGCAACTATTGCATATTTGGCTCCTCCTTTTGCTATTGGCAAGACGCCAATCAAGTTGATACCCCATATTGCGAACGGACATGGACAGACCATCTGCGTTAGCTCCGTTAAGGGATCTCTCTTACTTTTGCCGAACCTTTGGCAGTGATCGCATCTCTTGGCATGAGCTGCTACGTCGCAATTTGTCGTTGGCCAAAAATACCCATACCGAAGGACTTTCTTTGCAAGGGTCTGCTCCCCAGTGTGGTCTCCACATTCACCTTCATGCACATCCTTTAGGATTCTTCGTGCTTCATCATCGGTCACACACCTGAGGAGAGGGGTCGTGAATCCCCTTCGATAGAGTATCCCATCCTGTATTATGAACCATGGCGCCTTCCGAAGGAGCTTCTTCCGTTGATTTTGGTCGGTTGGAAGGGTTCCTGCAAGTAGATAGTCCTTTATCGGCATCATCCATATATCTGGTTCGGCGGGGGTCTCGAGAATCCAGTCTACGTCCATTTCGTCTATGCTTGGGTTGGTTAGAGTTTCAACCGGGACCAACCCTAACGATTGAGCTTCTTCGAAACTTGCCAGCTTAGCCAAATAATCTGCCTTGGTGTTTTGCTCCCGTGGGATGTGAGTTATAGTGTAGTACTCAATGTCGCTTAGCAGTTCTTGTACTTTGGACAGGTATGGGGCAAGATTTTCTCCACGCACTTGGTACTCCTTTTTCACTTGACAGACAACCAGCTGAGAGTCGCTGTATATGTGAATTGATTTTATCTTAAGTTCCTTTACAACCTTTAGTCCGGCGATCAGTGCTTCGTATTCTGCTTCGTTATTTGTTGCTGGGAATTCCAAGCGCAAAGCATAGCTAATGGCTCGCCCCTCGGGGGTTTCAAGCACTACCACTGCTCTCGAACAGAAAATGTTGGATGTGCCGTCAATGAAGAGTTTCCATTGGGTACTTACTTCTTACTAGACTTCTTCCTCGTCATCTCTTATAGTAAATTTGGCAATGAAGTCAGCCAACGCCTGCCCATTGATGGCTTTTCGGGGGTGATATGCGATGTCATATTGGCTTAGCTCTATATTCCATTTGAGTAGTAGTCTGGAAGTTTTTAGCCGGTATAAAACTTGCTTCAGTGGTTGGTCAGTCAATACTTTAATTGGATGAGCCTGGAACTATGGTTGTAATTTCCGGGACGCGATCAAAAGGCGGTACGCTAGCTTCTCTAGTTTTGGGTAATTCTTCTCAGCCCCCGTGAATTGTTTGCTAATGTAATACATGGGCCGTTGGATTCACGCTTCTTCCCGCACGAGAGCGGCACTCAACGCATGCGGGGAGACTACTAAATAAAAAAATAGGTCTTCTCCATCCACTCGCTTTGATAAGATTGGGGGAGCTTCCATGTATCATAGCAGTTCCTCGAAAGCTGTATGACAAGCTTCACTCCATTCCAAGTTTTTCTTTCCCTTCTTCAGTGCGTCGAAGAATAGTATGCACTTATCCGTAGCTTTTGAGATGAATTGACTCAGTGCAGCGACTTTTTTGTTCAAGCTTTGAAGTTCCTTCTTATTTCTAGGGGCTTGGACTTCCCGTAACACCGTTATTTGCTTTGGATTTGCTTCGATGCCTCGAGCACTTACTATGAATCCCAAGAATTTCCCAAAGGCCACTCCGAAGTGACATTTGAGAGGGTTGAGCTTCATCCCGTATTTTCGATGTATCTCAAACATTTCAGTGAGGTTGTCTAGATGGTTAGCAGCTACTCGAGATTGGATCAACATGTCGTCCACGTAAACTTCCATAGTCTTTCCAATCTTGCATTTGAACATGGTATTCACTAGTCTTTGGTACGTTGCCCTTGCATTTTTCAAGCCGAATGGCATTACCCTATAGTAATACAGTCCTAAATCGGTGATGAAGCTGGTGTTATCTAGGTCAGGCTCATGCATCAGGATCTGGTTGTAGCCCGAGTACGCATCCATAAATGACAGCGGTTCGTGTCCCGCTGTTCAATCCACAAGCTGATCGGTTCTGGGGAGTGGGAAGCTATCTTTCGGATAAGCCTTATTTAGATCCGAGAAGTCAATACAAGTTCGTCATTTCCCATTAGACTTCTTGACTAAAACTGGGTTCGATACCCATTCAGGGTAAGTTGCATCCCGGATAAAGCCGTTAGCCATCAACTTATCAACCTCCTCTCCTAATGCCTTGGACCGTTCGGGGCCCAAGCTGCTCCTTTTTTGCTTTACCGGTGTGAATTTAGGGTCAATATTGAGAGCGTGGCAGGCAATTTCAGGTGATACCCCACACATATTGGAGTGTGTCCAAGCAAATACGTCCAAATTGGCGCGAAGGAATTTGGTGAGTTCTGACCGCATCTTGTTTCCAAGCTGCGACCCAATTTTCAGGACCCGCATTGGGTCATCCATACAGATTGGGACATGCACCGTCAATTCTACCGGTGCTGCCTGATCCTCCCTTATGCTCTTCTTTCCACAGACCAAAGCCTTGTCGACTTGTCTATGGTCCCCAAGCCAGGCACGGCTCTGTAGTTGCTATTCGAAGGGTTAACGGATATGGAGGGTTTTCCCCCACATCCTTTCCTTTTTCCTTTCTTCTTGACTTACGCAATTATGCAATGTAGCATGTAACACCCCATATATTTATAGCCTTATTTAAAACATTTAAATAGTTAAATTAAATTAAATGATGTAAAGAGTAATAGATCGAGATTTAATTAGTTAGAGGTAGTCGTGCCATAATGAAGGGGTAATTAAAATGAAATAACACTAAGTAATGTGTTAGAAAATGAGAAGGGTATTTCGGGAAAAGGAAAGACCTTATACCCTAAACTCTTGTGAGATTCGCGATCACAACTCTCATTTCATAAAAATGAAAACTTGCTAAGGCCAGCCACCATTTCCCATCTCAAGAAGAAGAGAGCTAAGATTCAAGAGGAAAGAAGAAATCAACTAATTCAACACTCTAAAATCTCATCTATAATCTCTAAAAGCCAAGGTGAATAATTACTACATCCCTAATATTTCTAGTTTTCGGTTTTTGTTTAGATCCGAAATGATTTTGCTATAATATATCCATGTTTGATGTTTTAAGATATATATGTTTCTTGTTGATGGAATCATAAATGTTTATTCGTATTTTATGATAATGTTTAGCATGAAAACCCTATTTAATGACATCTGAATACTTTGAAAATTTAAATATAGGTTGGGAATAATATTTTAGAGATGGGTTTTGATTTTCATAATTTTCTGATTTAATATGGATTTTATATGAATTTTTGAATAAAGTAAATTTTTTATTGGGTTTTAAATTATTTTCGACTGAAATAATAATTATTTGGGTTTGAGATTTTAATATGTTAGGCAATATATTAAACTATTTTCTGGAATTTTTCTAGAATTTTCCTAAGTCATTTGAGAGATATATAAAATTATTTAAGGTATGGGACTTAAATGTTTTATATATTTATAAAGGAGAATGGGCATTTTGGAAAATAAAATGTTTTATAAATCCTGGTAATTGCGGCAGCAAAATTCTGAAAAGTATTTTATTGACCAATGAGAATTTGACAAACAAAAGCAGGTTAGTTGAAAAGTTTCCATTTTAAGTTTAAAGACAAAATTCACACTTTTTCCATGTTACAATCCATACGGCTAAACACCTTCCACCCCAGACATTTCATCCCAGTCGAAGGGTTAGCTTTTGATAAAGTCAAAGTTTAATGCATAAGGTATTAAGAAATTGGTACGTAATGAATTGAATATAAACCGAAAGGTTTAAGTCGAAAGGTTGATGGCCGAAAGGGTTGGAATATAATTATTTTATAAGTGAAAAGCTTTCGCCTGCTTTGCTTTTGAACTTGAGCTTTCGGCTTAGTCACTTCCGACCAGGTCAACTTATTTAAAGAAAGAGTATAAAACATTTCGATGTGTCGAAAGGTTGTAGCTACTACCGCCATTACTTTTTTTTGAAACCTTCCGGTGTCGCTGAAGGGTTTCCACTATTTTATAAAGGTTTTACTTAAAACCTTCCGACCCAATCGAAAGGTTCGACTGTTTTTGAAGTTAGCCGTTTCTTCAAGGCTTTCGGAGGGAAGCTTTCGACTTTGGTGGTTACCCTTGTTTTGTGAAATATAACCAAAGGCTTCCGAAAGGTTGTTTGGATATCCTCGAAAGGTTATATGAATATTTTCGAAAGGTTGCTTTAATAAAGATGAAAGGTTTTAAAAGATAAGTTTCCAGATTGTTTTAAAGCGGAACCCAATCTACCTTCGAAAGGTTTGTGTTTTAAAGAGTTTTAAGCGTTCGAAGGATTTATTCCTGGATCTGTTTCGAAAGGTTTATTAAAGGTTTTCGAAAGGTTTTGAAGGAAAGGTTTTCCGAAGGTTGTTCTAAGGCAATGACTTAAAATGATTTTAAAGAAGGATGTCTAAAGCTTATAACTTCCGAAAGGTTTGTTTTGAATGAATTCGAAAGGTTTTAGAGATGATTTTCGAAAGATTTAAACATTGAATTAGAACGGGATAATTTCAAAGTATGGAAAGAGGTTCTTTCAAATGGTAAAGTGTTTTCATTAACCAAGTTTTGAGTAAAAAATATATATCTAACATGGTAATATGATTTGAGTAAAGTATAAAGACTTATTTCTTTTCCTTGTTTGAAGTTTGATTTAAAGGTTTGAATCATTTTGAAATTGTTTTCAAGGAAAATTATGGGAGGGGATCCTTAAGTAAAAATGACTCGGATGTTAGAAAACCAGAGAGGACTAGTATGGGGTCCCGCCCTGTACATTAGCTCGTAGCCCCAGCAAATTGTTGTCCAGAATTCCAATATGTAGGACTTGGTCACAGGTAGACTAAAATTATGATTACACACCGAAAGGAACATATGTTGTATACAGATAAGTTATTGGTAAGCTCGAAAAACCACTAGGCTCAGGAGAACTTAGGAGATGATTAAGTTAGGGACAGACCGTCCAGAAGGAAGATATTTAACAAATAGTTTAGGGCAGACCGTCCTAATGGGAACGTTAAATAGATAATAAAGGATATAAAATCCTAAATACGAATATCTAACAAATGTTATAATAATTATGATTATGTTATCTGGTAGGCCCGAGTTAGCCAAAGGTTAAAAGTTATTTGTGTTTGAACAGATAGTTCTTTATTACCTGATATTTATATATGATTACATAATGATTATTTGTTGAGATTAACCATTGTGGATGCAGGTGCATAGAATATGGTTATATGAAAGAATTTGCAAAGATATGTTTTAAAAGAATGTCAGTGGGGGGAAACCCGTTCTGCTATGTGGCGTGGTCTCACTTAACATAATTAAACCGAGATATAGTATTATTCATACCAGGCTTTTTGTCTGACTCGAAGTTTATGTTTTCCCCTTAAACTCTCGTGTACTCAAAACTAATTTGAGTAAATTAAGAGTTAAGGATTTTTTGAGGTTTTTAGGTTGTTTGGCGAATAAGCTACCGTAGGATGCAGGAGGCAATGGATAGCTATTTAGGAATTGATGCTTTTTACTTTTGTTTGATGAATTTCCGTTGTGTTATGATGTATTAGGTCTTATATGACCATTTGACTCTGATCAATCGAGGGGGTATCTTCATATACCGCTCTCGACGTAATTTGTAATAACTATATTTATTCAGTGCCTGGGAAAACGTTTGAGTTATGTGATGAGAATATGGAACAAGCTTTATTTGGAAATGTAATGAATAAATCTGTGTTTTTGAAATCTGCGTTTTGTTTCATATTCAATGCTTCTGATATTATTGATACCATTAACATAGCCGTATTTAGTCGCCGTAAGCTAATACTATAGATGACTGCAACATCTGTAATGCTTAGTTTTGGGCCTCTAGATAGGGGAGGTTACAGCTTGGTATCAGAGCATGGTTTATGAAATACTATAACTAAAAGTGGTTTTTGAAAACATAATCCATAGGAATTAGAGTTAAGAACAGGGTATGGGATAACATTATAATAACGTTTTAGTATTTATATATATATACAAGTATACGCTCTATCTTTATACTCCTACTTAGTTAGGTTATTCATCTGTATATCACGAGGTTTGAATACAGATATGGAGGGGAGGAGAAGCCAAGTGAATGTTGGAGAAGACAGCACCACTACCAATGGAAATGCCCAACCAAATGCAAGGAGAGGTTTTGGTCAAGCACAAGCGGAGAATGTTGGTGCGGGAGTTCCCCAGGTGGATATAGGGGCAATTTATCAGTTCCTTGTGAATATGGTGCAAGCTGGAGCGGCAGCAGGTGTTGTTGGAGGAAACGCTGTGGGAGGAGGAGCTCAAGAGGTTTCTGTGGTTAACCAGTATGCCAATCTGAGTAGAGATTACATTAGGCTCGGAGGAAAGCCATTCATTGGTGCCAAGGATGTGATTGAATTAGAGAATTGGCTGCTGCACTGTGAAAGGATTTTCGCTGATTTAGGGCTGAACGATGCACAGAAAAGGAGGTTGGCCTCAAGGCGACTGTGTTATTTTGGTGGAACATTGTCACTGCCGGTGTGGATGAAGAGACCATTACTTGGGAGGAATTCAGAAGAAGGTTTTCGGAGAGGTTTATGTCCGTTATGGCGCAAGCTACATTGGTAAGGAGGTTTGTAGAATTGGAACAAGGAGATATGAGTGTGTTGGAGTATATCAGGAAGTTCGAGGAACTAGCCCGATATGGATATGCATTGGTTGATACTAAGTAGAAATGAGAAGTACATTAGTGGGTTAAGGCCATAACTGATAAGTGCAACTTTGCCGCACTTAAGGGACCCTAACGATGTTGCTGTTGAGATGGCATTGAGGCAAGAAGAAGCATTGGCTTGCCTAAGAAAGAAAGTGAAAGAGGCTCAGGCTGGACAGGCTCAGAAAAGGAAATTTTTCCAGAAAAAGATTGCTCATAAAGAAGAAGCGTAGAAGAAGAGTAAATATGAGGTGGTTTGTTACAACTGCAGCAAGAAAGTACACTATGCCAACGAGTGTCGAGCCAGCACAGGGAAAGGAAAAGGAGCTGGTGAGAAGAAGAATGTCAGATGTTTCAATTGCAATCAAGTGGGTCACTTCAAGAACAATTGCCCAGAGCTACCAAAGGAAGGGAAAGGGCAAGTTTATGCTTTGGATCCCACAACCACAAAAACAGTTGCTCAAGGTAAGGGAAAAGCTGTGTTAGGAGGCTCACTGCAGATCCACGGTATGTCTGTTAGCGTCCTATTTGATACTGGGGCATCCCACTCTTTTATTTCTTGATGTCTGGTATATAGACTTAACCTAGAACCCTCTTACTTAGTTACTTCCTTAAGGGTTGCTAATCCGATAGAAGGTTATGCAACACTTGGGATGAGGTGTGACCATCTAGAATTTGATTTTCTAGGCTATACCTTTGATTGTTGTTTGCATGTATTTGATTTTGTGGGATTTGGGATTATCCTAGGGATGGATTGGTTGAGTAGATATGACGCTAGGATATTTTGCCACGATAGGAAAATATCACTTAGTCATCTAGATTGCAGTGATCGGATAATTTATGCCGTAGAGAACCCTAGTTGTGAAGTGAATGCTTTACTAGGTTTTATGGAGTTGGACGATGAATTGCATCGGGTTTTAGTAGTTAGAGAATTTGTCGATGTGTTTGAACCAGTCGTTGGACTGCCACCGAAACGAGCTATTGAGTTTCGAATTGATTTAGTGCCTGGAGCTCAACCTGTGAGTAGACCACCGAGTAGGATGACACCTACAGAGATGAAAGAGTTGAAGGTGTCGTTAGTAGATCTGGAAGGCAAAAGTTTTATTAGGTCGAGTAGTTCGCCATGGGGAGCCGCTACTGTGTTTGCTAAGAAGCCGGATGAATCGTTAAGGCTATGTATCGATTATTGTAAGTTGAATGAGAGGACGATAAAGAACCGATATCCATTGCCGAGAATTGACGATTTGTTCGATTAGTTGAGTGGAGCGAAGGTATTCTCTCAGTTAGATTTGGCGACGGGATTTCATCAGTTTAGACTAGCAGAGGATAGCATTCCTTTGACGGCGTTTAGAATGAGATATGGTTCGTATGAATGGTTAGTTATGTCGTTCGGACTAACTAATGCGCCGGTTTTCTTTGTAGATCTGATGAATAGGATTTTTTGAGAGCATTTGGATAGGTTTATGTTGGTTTTCATTGATGACATTTTGATATACTCTAAGGATGAGAAGGAACATGAAGTTCATCTTAGAGTTATGCTTGAGACATTGAGGGAGCATCAGTTGAAGGCTAAGTTTACAAAGTGTCATTTTTGGAAGAAGGAAGTGAAGTTCCTTGGTCATCTCGTCTCTGAGAAAGGGTTGTTTGTAGACTCGACTAAGATTGAAGCAGTGAATGATTGGAAGAGGCCCGAGATGGTGACCGAGTTAAAGAGTTTCCTTGGATTGGCGGGGTATTATCAGAGGTTTATAAAAGATTTTTCGGGAATAGCAGCACCCATGACTAAGCTTACGCAAAAGGATGTGAAGTTCGTGTGGGCCGATAAGTGTGAAGAAGCATTCCAAAGCTTGAAACACTTATTGATCCATGCACTGGTGTTAGTGGTTCCGGAGGGGCATCAAGATTTAGTTGTTTATACAGATGCATGTGGAACTGGATTAGGAGCCGTGTTGATGCAAAGGGTAAAAGTAATTGCTTACGCTCCTAGACAACTCAGACCACATGAGGTTAGGTATCCAACGCATGACTTGGAGTTAGCTACCTTATATTTGCTTTAAAAGTGTGGAGGCATTATCTTTTAGGAGAACGATTTGAGCTTTATACTGATCATAAGTCGTTGAAGTATTTGTTCTCTCAAAAGGAGCTGAACATGAGACAGCGAAGACGGTTGGAGTTTATTGCTGCCTATGATTTTGGAATTGAGTATACACCCGGAAAAGGAAACAAGGTAGCGGATGCACTCATTCGGAAACATCAGAATGTAGTATTGGCTATGATTACTGAGTGGAAAGATTTGGAGGTATTATCGGATTGTAGTGTGCGGTTTAGATCCGAGGTAGGATCGAGTGCAGGAAATACTGTATTGTCTTGTTTAGAAGTCCGACCGGTAATTATTGAGAAGATAGCTTCTAAGAAAGAAGAGGATCTGGTATTGGCTGAAAGGATCAGAAGGTTGAAGGAAGGAACGGAGGGCGATGACCTAAAAGATTTCAATCTTGACCAAACGGGTGGTTGAGAAAGAAAGGAAAATTGTGTGTTCCGAATGTAGAAAACATGAGGAAAGAGGTTTTGGATGAGTGCCATCGTTCGAAGTTCACTATCCACCCGAGAGGAACGAAAATGTATCGGGACATGAAGAGAAATTTCTTCTGGGAAGGTATGAAGCGGGATATAGGATTGTGTGTTAAGCAATGCTTGAATTGCCAATAGGCAAAGGCTGAACACCAAAAGCCAAGTGGATTGCTTCAACTGTTAGAGATTCCGTTACGAAAGTGGGATTCAATCTCTATGGATTTTATTGATGGGTTGCCGAGATCTAGAAGAGTAAACGAAAGTGTATGGGTTATAGTGGATAGACTGACTAAGAGTGCCCATTTTATTCCGGTAAAGTCAACTAAAATGGCACCTGAGTCGGCGAAGTTATTCATGAAGAATGTAGTTAGACTTCACAGGATTCCTAGTAGTATTGTCAGTGATAGAGATTCTTTATTTACCAGTGACATCTGGAAAAGTCTACAGGAAGCATTAGGAACCAAGCTCAACATGAGTACCACTTACCATCCACAGACCAATGGGCAAACGGAAAGGGTTAATAAAATCTTGGAAGATTTTTTAAGAGCTTGTATATTAGATTTTGGGGGATTATGGGAGGACCATCTTCATTTAGTCGAGTTCTCGTATAACAATAGTTATCCGACTAGTATTGGGATGGCACCGTTTGAAGCATTGTATGGTAGACCTTGCAAATCTCCCGTGTGTTGGTTGGAGACTAGAGATAGATTAGTTCTTGGTTCGGATTTAGTGAAGGAAGCTACGGAGAAGATTGAGTTGATTCGAGCTAGGATGAAGAAGGCTCAATCTAGGCAGAAAAGTTATGTAGATAAAAGAAGGAAGGATTTGGAATTTTCCGTTGGGGATTATGTGTTTGTTAAGGTTTCACCGATGAAAGGTGTAATCAGATTTAGGAAGTCAGCACCTAGGTTCATTGGCCCATTTTGTATTATTGAGAGGATCGGGAAACTCGCTTATAAAATAGAGTTACCGAGTAGTTTGGCTGGAGTCCATAATGTTTTCCATATTTCTCATCTTAGAAAATTTGTTAGAGACCCGAAGACTACTATAACACATACAGTATTAGAGAATTTAGTAGTAGAACCGGATTTGACTATAGTTAGGAAGCCGATTCAGATTGTGGCCAGAGATGAGAAGAAATTGAGGAACAAGACAGTCAAGTTAGTAAAGGTTCAGTGGAGCAATGATACTAGAGACAGTACTTGGGAAGTGGAGAGCGGGATTAGAGACTCTTACCCAGATTTGTTTGATGGTATGTTTTATCTTTAATTGTTTGGTTGTGTACCTTATCGTAATTTCGAGGACAAAATTCTTTAAGCTGGGGAGTATATAACACCCCATATATTTTATAGACTTATTTAAGACATTTAATTAGTTAAATTAGATTAAATGATGTAAAGAGTAATAGATGGAGATTTAATTAGTTAGAGGTAGCCGTGCCATAATGAAGGGGTAATTAAAATTAAATAACACTAAGTAATGTGTTAGGAAATGAGAAGGGCATTTCGGGAAATGGCAAGACCTTATACCCTAAACTCTTGTGAGATTCACGTTCACTACTCTCATTTCATAAAAACAAAAACTTGCTAAGGCCGACCACCATTTCCAATCTCAAGAAGAAGAAAGCTAAGATTCAAGAGGAAAGAAGAAAACAACTAATTCAACACTCTAAAATCTCATCTATAATCTCTAAAAGCCAAGGTGAATAATTACTACATTCCTAATATTTCTAGTTTTCGGTTTTTGTTTAGATCCGAAATGATTTTGCTTTAGTATTGCTATGTTTGATGTTTTAAGATATATATGTTTGTTGTTGATGGAATCATAAATGTTTATTCGTGTTTTATGATAATGTTTAGCATGAAAACCCTATTTAATGACATCTGAATACTTTGAAAATTTAAATATAGGTCGGGAATAATATTATAGAGATAGGTTTTGATTTTCATAATTTTCCGATTTAATATGAATTTTATATGAATTTTTGAATGAAGGAAATTTTTTATTAGGTTTTAAATTATTTTCGGCTGAAATAATAATAATTTAGGTTTGAGACTTTAATATGTTAGGCAATATATTTAAATATATTTTCTGGAATTTTTCTAGAATTTTCCTAAGTCATTTGAGAGATATATAAAATTATTTAAGGTATGGGACTTAAATGTTTTATATATTTATAAAGGAGAAGGGGCATTTTGCAAAATAAAATGTTTTATAAATCCTGGTAATTGCGGCAGCAAAATTCTGAAAAATATTTTATTGGCCAATGAGAATTTGACAAACAAAAGTAGGTTAGTTGAAAAGTTTCCATTTTAAGTTTAAAGACAAAATTCACACTTTTTCCATGTTTCAATCCATACGGCTAAACACCTTCCGCCCCAAACCTTTCATCCCAGTCGAAGGGTTAGCTTTCGATAAAGTCAAAGTTCAATGTATAAGGTATGAAGAAATTGGTACGTAATGAATTGAATATAAACCGAAAGGTTGATGGCCGAAAGGGTTGGAATATAATTATTTTATAAGTGAAAAGCTTTCGCCTGCTTTGCTTTCGAACTTGAGCTTTCGGCTTAGTCACGTCTGACCAGGTCAAGTTATTTAAAGAAAGACTTTAAAACCTTTCGATGTGTCGAAAGGTTATAGCTGCTACCGCCATTACTTTGTTTTGAAACCTTCCGGCGTCGCCGAAGGGTTTCCACTGTTTTATAAAGGTTTTACTTAGAACCTTCAGACCCAGTCGAAAGGTTCGCCTGTTTTTAAAGTTAGCCGTTTCTCCAAGGCTTTCGGAGGGAATCTTTCGACTTAAGTGGTTACCCTTGTTTTGTGAAACATAACCAAAGGCTTCCGAAAGGTTGTTCGGATATCCTCGATATTTTATCGAAAGGTTGATTTAATAAAGACGAAACGTTTAAAAGATAAGTTTCGATATTGTTTTAAAGTTGAACCCAATCTACCTTCAAAAGGTTTGTGTTTTAACAAGTTTTAAGCGTTCGAAGGGTTTATTCCTGGATCTGTTTTGAAAGGTTTATTAAAGGTTTTCGAAAGGTTTTGAAGGAAAGGTTTTCCGAAGGTTGTTCTAAGGCAATGATTTAAAGTGATTTTAAAGAAGGATGTCTAAAGCTTATAACTTCCGAAAGGTTTGTTTTGAATGAATTCGAAAGGTTTTAGAGATGATTTTCGAAAGGTTTAAACATTGAATTTGAACGGGATAATTTCAAAGTATGGAAAGAGATTCTTTCTAATGATAAAGTGTTTTCATCAACCAAGTTTTGAGTAAAGGATATATATCTAACATGGTAATACGATTTGATAAAGTATAAAGACTTATTTCTTTTCCATGTTTGAAGTTTGATTTAAAGGTTTGAATCATTTTGAAATTGTTTTCAAGGAAAATTATGGGAGGGTATCCTAAGTAAAAATGACTCAGATATTAGAAAACCAGATAGGACTGGTATGGGGTCGCGCCCTGTACATTAGCTTGTAGCCCCAGCTAATTGTTGTCCAAAATTCCAGTGTGTAGGGCTTGGTCACAGGTAGACTAAAATTATGATTACACACCGAAAGAAACATATGTTGTATACAGATATGTTATTGGTAAGCCCGGAAAACTACTAGGCTCGGGAGAACTTGGGAGATGATTAAGTTAGGGACAGACCGTCCAGATGGAAGATATTTAACAGATAGTTTAGGGCAGACCGTCCTGATGGGAATTGTTAAATAGATAATAAAGGATAGAAAATCCTAAATACAAATATCTAACAGATGTTAGAATAATTATGATTATGTTATCTGGTAGGCCCGATCAGCCAAAGGTTAAAAATTATTTTTGTTTGAACAGATAGTTCTTTATTACCTGATATTTATGTATGATTATATAATGATTATTTTGTTGAGATTAACCATTGTGGATGCAGGTGCATAGAATATGGTTATATGAAAGAATTTGCAAAGATATGTTTTAAAAGAATGTTACTGAGGGGGAAGCCGTTCCGCTAAGCGGCGTGGTCTCGCTTAACATAATTAAACCAGGATGTATAGTATTATTCATACTAGGCTTTATGTTTGACTCGAAGTTTATGTTTTCCCCTTAAACTCTCGTGTACTCAAAACTAATTTGATTAGATTGAGAGTTAAGGATCTTTTGAGGTTTTTAGGTTGTTTGGCGAATAAGCTATCGGAGGATGCAGGAGGCAACATATAGCTATTTAGGAATTGCTGCTTTTTACTTTTGTTTGATGAATTTCCGCTGTGTTATGATGTATTAGGTCTTATATGACCATTTGACTTTGATCAATCGAAGGGGATCTTCATATACCGCTCTCAATGTAATTTGTAATAACTATATTTATTCGGTGCTTGGGAAAACGTTTGGGTTATGTGTCGAGAACATGGAACAAGTTTTATTTGGAAATGTAATGAAGAAATATGTGTTTTTGAAATATGTGTTTTGTTTCATATTCAAGTGCTTCTGATATTATTGATACCATTAACATAGCCGTATTTAGTTGTCGAAAGCTAATACTATAGATGACTGTAGCATCTTTAGCGCTTAGTTTTGGGCCTCTAGATAGGGGATGTTACATATCATTCCCGGGCGGTGCTTTGGTCTCCTTTCACAATTACGACTTTGTGTTCTGTAGGGAACTTCATTGTAAGGCACCACTGGGCCAGAGCTATTCTGAAGTCGGCTAATGCGGGACGTCCCAAGAAGGCCTGTATGTTGACAGTTCATCCACGATCACAAAAGTCTGAATGAGGGTGACCCTTCGCTCACCCTCTCCAAGCTCCACATGTAGGTCAATTGTTCCTACCGGTTGTTCAGCTTCACCAGTAAACCCCTGAATCTTTGTTTGGCACGCGGATACACTTTTCATGCCAATCTTCATTTGATCGAAAGTGCTTTTGAAGAGTATGTTAACAAATTTGCCACTATCAACCAACACCCGCCGAACTACAGCAGGTCCAATTCCTACCATCACCACCATCGGATTGAGAGTTGGTGCTTCGATCCACTTGTTGTCCCGATTTCGGAACACAATATCGTCACTTAAGACCCTTTACATTTTAACTGGAGTTTCGTCTTCCATAGCTAAACATGATTCCTTCGGAGCATGCTTCAACGAACTTGCATATCACTCCATTTCTCCCCAACTTCTTTGCATGGGATGTGGTCCCCCGGATATTGTTCCGATAATAAGCCTTTGGCCAGTTCGCTTTGACCCTTCTTTGCTTTTTCCTGCTTGATTCCTTCGCTCTCTTGGGTGCTGAGGAGTCGCAGATTGATCGGGGTTTTGTGGTTGTCTTACGTACTGCTAGAGTTTGTTATTCTAGATCAGTTCCTCAATGAGATTCTTTAGGTGGCGGCATTCGTTCGTATTGTGGCCGTGTGGCTCGTGGAAACGGTAGAACTTCCCTAAGCGCTTCTACTACTTGGTCGCCTCCTTTCTGAGTGGCATTTTTCATTCCTCGCTTCCTTGAATTGTGAGAAAAATGTTTTCCGGTGTGTCGCTCAGGGGAGTGTAGCCTTTGGGCCTAAACCCTTTGAGCTTTTTATTGCTGCCATTTCCATTCTTCAGAGTTTTGACCTTTTCATTTTGAATTCCCATCTTTCCCAGTGATTCCTTCAGCAGCTCGAGAAGTATGCCCAATTGATTTATTGCTACATTGCTTTGCCCGGCGTTTTCCGATTGCACACTAGTAGATTTCCCTTCCAATTCCTACGCTTCCTCCAACCTTAGGTACTAACTTGCTTTGCGATTGAAATCTTTCCTGGTGGTAGGTTGCTTCATTTTAATCCACCATCTGATTTCAGTTTTTGAGTGAATGGCACGAACTAATGCCATAAAAACCATATCTTCATTGGGGTTGCTTACTTCCGTCACCGTGGTGTTAAACCTGTTCATGAAGGACTTCTTTGATTCGTTACGCCCTTGGAACTACCCAGATAGGGACGTGACGTCTTTTAGCTGCGCAGTATGGAGTCTGAACTGATCAAGGAACCTTGTCGCTAGTTGGTCAAAAGAAGAGATAGATATTGGTGGAAGCCTAGTGAACCACATTGATGCAACCCCTTCGAGAAAGATAGGGAAGCATCTGCATCGAATAGCTTCAGAGGCATTTGCTCCGTCCATATACCAACTTTATTTGTCCAAGCGAGGTTTCGGGCCTTCGTTCTGTCATAGGACGGAATAGTTGGCATTGTGAATTGTTTTGGAAATCTCTCATTCAAGATTTCATCAGTGAAGGGAGTTTGACTTGGCGCAGATCCCCATTCATCATCTCTTCTATCTTTGCTCTCCTCCATTAATCGTTTAACCATGTCCGCTATGTATGCCTCTGATGTCCGAAAGTCTTGAGGACGACGATCAGTCACTGCACCAAGTGTTTGACTTTGCAAAAGGGCTTGGTGAGTGGGCTGAAGCCTAGGCTCTCCTGTCTTCGGGAGAGCCACTCCTGTAGGGTCCCGTTAGCTTGCGGTCGGTCTAACTGGAGCAGTTTGGGTATTCCTTGCATTATCAAATGCATTGGCATTTTCTTCCAATTTGTCGTCTTTCTCTCCGTCCTCCGAGTCAGAAATATCCATAGCTATGTCCTTTACAAGGGTCCTTGCCCCTCGGCCTAAATTCAGAATAGGTTGCTTTGTAGCGAATGGAGTACTTGCATTTCCATCCAGGTTAAGTCATGTTGTCACCCTCTTTTATGGCTATTTTCCATTTCTTCTGTGTAGACCAGAGATGGAGGAATTCTCTTGTTCCATGGCAGCCGCGAGTTCAGGCACGGTCCTTGGAGCGGGATTTGACTATAGGGTTAGGAGAGCATTAAGATTGTCCATTAGAGCCTTCTAGTTACTTTCCATTTTTTGATTGATCTCATCAACCATCTTATTTAACTCATCTCTGGTGATAACTTCATGCTGGCTGGAGGAGGCTGGCGCCCGATTCCCTAAGTTAGCGCCATTCACTTCAGTCTGTTGGGGATTAACATCTTCTCCAGCTACCATGCCCTTATGGACCTTCCAGAGGCAGTTCTTCTTCTTCCAGGGGAAATTGATTCCAAACAGCGGATTCTTCAAGCAAAGATTAAGGATCTAACTTCTGGACCTATGGGGTCCAAAGTAGATAGGTAGATCTGGATCATGAGTAGGATTTCTCAATGAAATCACCAAAATGTTGATCCAAAAAATGGACCAATACCCTGATTTAAATTTGAAAGCACCAACCTTGTTCTGACAAAGCAATATCACAGATAACAGACGTAGAAAAAGAACAGTAAAAGAAATAAGACAGAGAATTTTTGTAGTGGTTCGGCTGTTAATGAAGCCTACGTCCACTTTATAATTTTACTATAGACTGATTGATGTTACAAGAGATGATTGATTACAAGACTTTGATTATCTTTAACTAGATTGAATCCCTAGAGTTGGAATCAACTGGACAATCACAGTGAATTCCTTTAAAGATTGTTGTGAGCAAGGTAGAGAGTGAAGAATGTTTCCAGCAGAGCTTCAGCAACCAGTCCGGTTCAAAACCCGTTTATATTGCAGGTAGGATGGTATTTATATGGACCTGAGAGCTTCTGGGTCAGGCCGCTTCATCACCTATTCGCAGATAGGTAGGAGACAACACAGAGGAGGTTTGGCTCGCAACCCGAGGCAAAACCATGGGTCGTTGGCAACCCATCGACTTGACTCGTTTTGTGAGCCAATGCCTTAGCCTTTTCTTCATTGCATCCATAGGTAGTTTGTTGTTGAATCGGAAAGATGTTTGGGTTGTTGATGATCTGAGCACTTAGGATTTTTTTTGGAGTTCGGAATTGGAGTTGTTTCCATAGTCGTCGTGGTTCCGTTTTACTAGCTGTTTGCGCTCAGCTGCTGATTGGGCTAAAAGAATGCTGATCTCTCGGTTTCGTTGATCCCAGTCGTTGCCTTAGTGATATAGCTTGGCTTTCATTAAATTCTTGCCTTAGCCTTTCTGGTTAAGTTCTAAACCACTCCGATAACACTAGTTTGTTCTGTCTCCTGTTAAATCCTACTGGGTTAAAAACCCGGATAACACATACCTTTCGAAAGCAAAGTAGGCGCGTTTACATTTAAAAGCAAAGACACGCTTCGACCCAGTACCTTCCGCCTAAGTCCAATTCACTACGAACTAAGTCTTTGATTCCATGCGCATTGGGTTCGAGGGTGATGGTGGCGGAGTTACTAAGTCGGAACCCCTGGTGCTGAAAGTGGCGAAACATGCTAAAAGCATGTAAAAACTGATTTTAACTTTAAAAAGAAATTCTTTTCAACTAACCTGCCTTGTTTGTCAAAATATTATTGGTTGCTAATTTTATTTTCTAAAAGTGCTGCCAATATTTCAGAAATAAACAATTTAATTTATTTATAAAATACCCCTTCTCCTTTTATAAATATATAAAACATTTAAGTCTCATACCTTAAATGATTTTATATATCTATTAAAACACTTAGAAAAATTCTACAAAAATTCCAGAAAATCGTTTTTAATATGTTTCTTAACATATATTAATTTTAGATCCAAAACATAAATAATTTAGCCGTAAATTATTTTAAACCCAAATAGTCATTTCCTCATTAGAAAATTAATATAAAATCCACGTTAATTCAGAAAATTATGAAAATTGAAACTCGTCTCTAAACTAAAATATCATTTCTGATCTAAGTCTAAAATCGTAAGGCATTTGGATGTCATTAAATAAGGTTTTCACATCAAAACATATCATAAAACCTATATGAATAAGCATAAATCATCAACAAGCATATATAAACATTTTATTCTTTAAAATCATGGCATGACATTGCAAGAAAAATCGGATTTAACTTTAAAACTGAAAACAATAGAAAATATGAGATGTAGTCATTATTCATCTTAGCTTTGAGATTATGGAATTTGAGATTAGAATGGATTAAGTTGATTAATCTTCTTCCTTTAGCTCTTTCTTCCTCTTGTTCTTGTTAATGATGGTCGGCCTCTATTTGTTTTTAATTTTGCAAATGAACGTGTAAAACATACACGGCTAAGGGTCTAGGATATTAGAATGATCTCTTTCCTATTCTACCCCTCCTCTATTTCATTTTAACTCTTCTTTAGTTCATTGGTTACATGGCACGATACCCCTTATTAAAATCGAATCTCAATCCCCTAATCATCACGTTATTTTATTTAATTTAGCTAATTAAATATCCTAAATAATGTTACTAAAAATATGGGGTGTTACAATCTCCCATCCTTAAAGAATTTCTTCCTTGAAATTACGATAAGGTACACAACACATCAATCAAAAAGGTAAAACATACCATCAAACAAATCAGGATAAGTGTCTCTAATCCTGCTCTTAGTCTCCCAAGTACAGTCTCTCTCATCATCGCTCCACTGGACTTTCACTAATCTGACTGTCTTGTTCCTTAGCCTCTTCTCATCTCTCGCAACTATCCGAACTGGCTTTCTAACTATACTCACGTCTGGCTCTACTACTAAATCATCTAACCCAATTGGTGCTATAGTAGTCTTTGGGTCTCTAACACACTTCCTTAGATGAGAAACATGAAAAACATCATGGACTCCCTCCAAACTATTCGGCAACTCTACTCTATATGCGAGTTTCTAGATCCTCTCAACAATAGGAAATGGTCCTACGAATCTCGGTGCAAACTTCCCTGATTTCTCGAATCTAACCACACCCTTCATCGGTGATATCTTAATAAAAACATGATCTCCAACAAAGAACTCTAAGTCTTTCCGACTTCTATCCGCATAACTTTTCTGCCTAGACTGAGCTTCCTTCATCCTAGCCCGAATCAACTCAATCTTTTCTGCATCTTCTCTAACTAAATTCGGACCAAGAACCAACCTATCCCCGGTCTCTAACCAACAAACTGGTGACTTGCATGGCCTTCCATACAAAGCTTCAAATGGTGTCATCCCTATACTAATCTGAGAATATTGTTATATGAAAACTCGATTAAGTGTAGATGGTCTTCCCATGATCCTATAAAATCTAACACACAAGCTCTTAACAAATCCTTCAAGACTTTGTTAACTCTTTCTGTTTGCCCATCGATCTGTGGATGGTACGCGGTACTCATCTTGAGCTTGGTTCCTAAAATTTCCAATAGACTCTTCCAGAACTCGTTAGTGAATAAGGAATCTCTATCACCTACTATACTACTAGGAATTCCATGAAGTCTAACTACATTCTTCATAAATAACTTAGCCAAAACAGTTGTTGTCCTAGTTGACTTAACTGGAATGAAATGGGCACTCTTGGTCAATGTGTCCACTATGACCCATATACTTTCATTTCCTTTATTAGATCACGGCAACGCGTCTATAAAATTCATAGAAATAGAATCCCATTTCCAGACTGGAACATCTAAAGGCTGAAGCAACCCACTTGGTTTCTGATGTTCGGCTTTTATCTGTTGACAGTTCAAACACTGCTTCACCCATAAACCTACATCCTTCTTCATTCCTTCCTAGAAGAAACTTCTCTTCATATCCTGATACATCTTAGTTCCTCCTGGATGAATAGTGAACTTCGAACGATGGCATTCCTCCAAAACTTCCTTTCTGATGTCTCCCACATTATGAACACATAACTTACCTATCTTTCTCAACCACCCATTCTGGTCAAGACTGAAATCCTTCAAGTCATCGCTCTCCGTTCCTTCCTTTAACTTCCTGACCCGTTTAACTAATACTAGATCTTTCATCTGTTTAGAAGCAATCTTTTCAATCATAACTGGTCGAACTTCTAAACATGACAGCATAGCAGATCCTCCACTAGATCCATCTTTAGATCTCCACTGCACTCTGCAAGTCGACAATGCTTCCAAATCTTTCCACTCTGTTAGCATTGCCAATACTGCATTATGATGCTTTCTGCTAAGCACATCTGCAACCTTATTACCATTCCCTGGTGTGTATTCAATTCCAAAATCGTAAGCAGTAATAAACTCTAACCATCTTTGCAGTCTCATGTTCAGCTCCTTCTGAGAGAACAAGTACTTCAACGACTTATGATCCGTATATAACTCAAATCGCTATCCCAAAAGGTAATGTCTCCACACCTTCAATGCAAAAATCACTGCAGCCAACCCCAAATCATGCGTTGGATATCTAACTTCATGCAGGCAAAGCTGTCCAGAAACATAGGCAATCACTTTACCTTTCTGCATTAACACAGCTCCTAATCCATTTCCACACACATCCGTATATACTACCAAATCCTTATTCCTTTCCGGAACAACCAACACAGGTGCTTGGGTCAATAAGTATTTCAAGCTCTGGAATGCTTCCTCACACTTATTGGTACAAACAAACTTCACATCCTTTCGTGTTAGCTTGGTCACTGGTGTAGCTATCCGCGAAAAATCCTTAATGAACCTCCTATAATATCCAGCGAATCCAAGAAAACTCTTTATCTCAGTCACTGTCTCGGGTCTCTTCCAATTATTCACCGCTTCAATCTTAGTCGGATCTATAGACAACCTTCTTTCTGAGACTACATGACCAAGAAACTTCACTTCTTTCTTCCAGAAATGACACATTGAAAACTTCGCCTTTAGCTGATGTTGCCTCAGCGTCTCAAGCACCACTCTAAGACGAACTTCATGCTCCCTTTCATCCTTAGAGTATACCAAAATATCACCTATGAAAAACAATATGAACCTATCCAAGTTCTCTGGAAAATTCGGTTCATCAAATCCACAAAGAATGCTGGCGCATTAGTTAGTCCGAATGGCATAATTAACCATTCGTACGATCCATATCTAGTTCTAAACGCCGTCGAAGGAATACTATCCTCTGCTACTCTAAGCTGATGGAAACCTATTGCTAAATCCAATTGAGAAAATACCTTGGTTCTACTCAACTGATCGAACAAATCATCAATTCTTGGTAATGGATATCGATTATTTATTGTCTTCTCATTCAACTTACGATAATCGATACATAACCTCAACGATCCATCCGGCTTCTTAGCAAACACTACGGCTGCTCCCCTAGGAGAACTACTAGGCCTGATAAAATTTTTGCTTTCCAAATCTACCAACTGCACCTTTAACTCCCTCATCTCTGTAGGTGTCATCATACTTGGCGGTCTACTCACTGGTTCTGCTCCAGGCACCAAATCTATCCAGAACTCAATGACTCGTTTCAATGGCAATCCTACTACAGGCTCAAAAACATCCGTGAATTCTCTAACCATGAAAACGCGATTCAACTCATTTTCCAACTACGCTACATCCAACAAAGCATTCACCTCACAACTAGATCTTTCTACGGTATATACAATCTGATCACTACAGTCAGGGTGTCTAAGTGATATTTTCCTATCATGGCAAAATATCCTAGCATCATACTTACTTAACCAATCCATACGCAAAATAATTATGAACCCTACAAAGTCAAACACATGCAAACTGCAAACAAAGGTATGACCTAACAAATCAAACTCTAGGTGATCACACTTCATCCCAAGTGTTGCATACCCTCCTATCGGATTTGCAACCCTTAAGGAAGTAACTAAATATGAGGGTTCTAGGTTAAGCTTATCTACCAAACAACGGGATACAAAAGAATGTGATGCACCAGTATTAAACACAACGCTAACAGACATACCACGGATCTGAAGCGTACCTCCTAACACTACCTTCCCTTTCTCCTCTGCTGTTGGCCTCAAGGTAGCTGGCTCCAATGCATACACCTTGCCTTTCCACCCTTTATAGGCTCTATGCATTGATTCTTGTAATGACCAATCTGATCGCAGTTAAAGCATCTGATATTCTTCTTCCTGATCACTTCCTTTGCTTTTCCAGTACGACACTAATTAGCGAAATGCCCCTTCTTGTCGCACTTAAAGCAAACAACCTCTGATTTCCCTTTCTTTGCGACTCCACCTTTCTGAGCACCCTTCTTATGAAAGAACTTCCTTTTCTGACCCTGCCCTACCCAAACCTCCTTCGTCTTATTCTTCTCCATAAAAGCAAGCATCTCCTCATGTCTTAAAGCCATCTCCATAACAACATCACAAGGATCCTTAATATGAGGTAATGTAACCCTGGCCAACTCAGGCTTTAATCCCCTTATGAACTTCTCATTTCTCTTCATCACGATATCCATAGTAGCATACCCATATCTTGCTAACTCCTTAAACATTCTAGCATATTCCAACACAGACATCTCCCCTTGCTCCAACTCAGCAAACTTTCTGAGTAAAGCAGATTGCGCCATCACATACATGAACCTCTCCTGGAACCTCCTCCTAAACTCAGCCTATGTCATCATTTCCTTATCCACTCTAGCCGTCACACTCTTCTACTAGAATAAAGCTGCTCCCTGAAGCTGTCTCGAAGCAGGCCTTCTCTTCTGCACATCATTGAGCCAATTCTCTCACAATGCAACAACCATTTCTCTACCTCAATAGCATCTTCAGTTCCGATAAATGGCTTCCCTCCAAGCCTAACATAATCTCTGCTCAGGATAGCATAGTTGTTGACCACACGAGCTTCCTGAACTCCTACTCCAGCATTTCCTCCGACCACTCTAACAGCAATTCCCGATTGCATCATGTTCATGAAAAACTGATACATAGCTCCCATATCCACTTATGGACTCCAGCACCAACATTTCCTGCTTGTGCCTGACCTTGGTTCTTCTAGTATTCGGTCTGACATTTCCATTTGTGGTGGTGCTTCCTCCAAGATTCACCCTTTCGCTTCTAGCATCCATATCTGTATTCAAGCCTCGTGAGATACATAAGAATAGGCTAAGAGAGATTAGAGAATAGAGATATAGCGTATACTTATATATAGCAAATACGAGTACGTTACTATAATGTTATCCCATACCCTGATCTTATCTCTAATTCCTTAGGGTTATGTTTTCAAAAATCATTTATAGTTAAAGTTTTTCATAAACCAATGCTCTGATACCAAGTTGTAACATCCCCTATCTGGAGGCCCGAAGCTAAGCGCTACAGATGCTGCATTCATCCATAGTATTAACTTCCGGTGACCAAATACAGTAATGTTAATGGTATCCATAATATCAGAGGCACATGAATATGAAACAAAATCACAGATTTCAAAAACAACTTTTCTGGTTACATTTCAAAACACATGTTTCACATTCAAATTACATAATCCCAATCATTTCCCAGGTTCAGATAAAATATAATTATTACATAAATATGCCAAGACCGGCATATGAAGATGCCCCCTTGGTTGACCGGAGTACTATATAGTCATAACTGACTTAATACAACACAGCGGAATAAAACAAAATAAATCAGCAACTCCTAAATAGCTATCCGTCAACCACCTGCTCGTCTCCGAAAACTTTATTCACCAACCTACTAAAAACCTAAAAATCCTCAACCCTCGGCCTAATCAAATCAATTTTGAGCACCCAAGAGTTTAAGGGGAAAACATAAACTTCGAGTCAGACATAAAGCCTGGTGTGACTAATACTATACATCTCGGTTATTTGATATTAAGTGAGACCACGCCACTTAGCGGAACGAGTTCCCCCTCACTAATATCTTTTAAAAACATATCCTTTGCAAATCATTTCCTGCAACCAAAACTGGTTAAAAACTATAAAGCATTATCATGTAAAATACTTATCAAGTAACAAATGAACTATATGTTCGAACATTATAGTTTTGTTTGGCTAACTACTAAACTATGGCTGACTCGGGCCTACCAGACAATATAAATAAAATAATCTAACACCTTTTAGATACTCCTCTTCTGGACTGTCTATCCCTAACTAATCTTTTAGATACTCGTCTTCTGGACGGTCTATCCCTAACTTATATTCTCCCAAGCCCACCCGATCCTAATGGTTTTGCGGGCTCACCAATAACCTACATCTGTACAAACATATATATTACCTTCTATGTGTAATCATAATTTTAGTCTTACCTCTGACAAAGCCCTACACAATGGAATTTTGGACTAAATTAGCTGGGGCTAATAGCTAATGTATAGGGCGCAATCCTATACTAGTCCCATCTCGTATACAAATATCTGAGTCATTTTACTTAGGGCAACCTTCCCCTTAATTTTCCTTGAAAACTTTTTCTCCTCAAAATTGATTTAAAACCTTTTAAATCAAACTTAAACAAGGAAAATATATACTCTATGCTTTACTCAAAATCACCTTGCCATGTTATATATACTTTACTCATTCCTTTGTTAATGAAAACATTTAAACTTTTGAAAGTACCCCTTTCGAATCCATTGAAAGTACCCCTTTCGAAATCAAGTAAACCCTTCTCTATAACTTAGGCTGAATGGCCAAAACATTCCTTTCAAACCCATTTATATAAACCTTTCAAAACCATTGAAAAAACTTCCCTTTGAAAGCTTTAAAAGGCTTAGACATCCTTCTTTAAAATACTTAAACATTGCCTTTCGAAAACATTGAAAACCCTTTCCTTTCAAACCTATTGAAACCATTAGGGAACCACCCCTTCGAAACCATTCTTTAAAACCGTTTGAAAGCAACAAAACCTTTATAAACAACAAAACTTTCGAAAGCACTTGGGTTCAATTTAAAACATGTGGAAACACCTTTCGAAACTATTTAAAATTAACTCCTTCAAACTTTTGGGTTCTACCCTCAACAGAGCAAAAGGGTCCTAAAACATTTAAGTCGAAAGCACTCTTTCGAAAGCTATTCCTAAGTAAAGAAGTGTTGGTGTCAAAACAAACCTTCCAAAAGCATTAGAGAAGCGGCCAAGTTTTAAAACAAAGTATACCTTCTGAAACCATTGACTTCGAAAGGTAGAAAAGCGGCAGCTAGGGGTTTCGACCCCTTCGAAAGCAATTACTTAAAACAAAAGGCGCAACCCATTCGAAACCATTCCTTTAAAACATTTGACTCAGCCGAAAGCCAACCAAGTCGAAAGCATACCCTTCGAAAGCAAAGCAAGCATGTTTACATTTAAAAGCAAAGACACGCTTCGACCCTTCGAAACCCATAGCTTCGACCCAGTACCTTCCGCCTAAGTCCAATTCACTGCGCACCAGGTCTTTGATGCCGTGCACATTGGTTTTGAGGGTGATGGTGGCGGAGCTACTAATTCGGAACCCCTAGTGCCGAAAGTGGTGAGACATGCTAAAAGCATGTAAAAATGATTTTAACTTAAAAAATAAATTCTTTTCAACTAACCTGCCTTGTTTGTCAAAATAATATTGGTTGCTAATTTTCTTTTCTAAAAGTTCTGCCAATATTTCAGAAATAAACAATTTAATTTATTTATAAAATACCCCTTCTCCTTTTATAAATATATAAAACATTTAAGTCTCATACCTTAAATGATTTTATATATTTATTAAAACACTTAGGAAAATTCTACAAAAATTCCAGAAAATCATTTTAATATGTTTCTTAACATATATTAATTTTAGACCCAAAACATAAATAATTTAGCTGTAAATTATTTTAAACCCAACTAGTCATTTTCCTCATTAGAAAATTAATATAAAATCCACATTAATTCGGAAAATTATGAAAATAGAAATCCATCTCTAAACTATCATTTCTGATCTAGGTCTAAAGTCGCAAGGCATTTGGATGTCATTAAATAGGGTTTTCACATCAAAACATATCATAAAACCTATATGAATAAACATAAATCATCAACAAGCATATATAAACATTTTATCCTTCAAAATCATGGCATAGCATTGCAAGAAAAATCGGATTTAACCTTAAAACCGAAAACAATAGAAAATATGAGATGTAGTCATTATTCACCTAAGTTATGAGATTATGGAGTTTGAGATTTGAATGGATTAAGTTGATTAATCTTCTTCCTTTAGCTCTTTCTTCCTCTTATTCTTACTAATGGTGGTCGGCCTCTATTTGTTTTTAATTTTGCAAATGGACGTGTAGAACATGCATGGTTAAGGTTTTAGGGTATTAGAATGATCTCTTTCCTATTTTACACCTCCTCTATTTCATTTTAACTCTTCTTTAGTTCATTGGTTACATGGCACGGCTACCTCTTATTAAAATCGAATCTCAATCTCTTAATTATCACAATAATTTATTTTATTTAAGCTAATTAAATGTCCTAAATAATGTTACTAAAAATTTGGGATGTTATATACCTCTTGTCCCAAACAAATGTTTGATTCTTCTTCGTCAAATTGGTTAAAGAGGTTGCCACCTTCAAGAAGTCCTTGATAAAACTTCTATTGTTCCCGCTAATCCTAAAAAGCTTCTTACATCTGTAGCATTTTTGGCTTGGTTCCAATTCTGAACTGCTGCCACCTTGGCAGGATCTACTGTGATGCCTTGCTTAGAGACATCATGACTTAAGAATCTCACTTCTCTCTTCCGGAAGTCACAATTTGAAAATTTTGCTCTCAACTGTGCTTCCCCAACGCTTTAAGCACAATCCTCAAGTGCAACTTGTTTTCCTCCTCTGTCCTAGAATATACCATAATATCATCCACGAACACAAGCACAAACTTGTTCAGCTGATTCCAGAAGATATGGTTCATGAGATCAACAAAGTATGCCGGAGCATTGGTTAGCTCAAACTGCACAACTTACCACTCATGGAAACAGGACGACGTAAGAAACACGGTGGTCGACACACTCTCCTTCTCTACACTCAACTAGTAAAAACCCATCGTGAGATCCAACTGAGTGAACACCTTCGCACCATGGAGCTGATTGAACAAGTAATCAATACGAGGGAGTGGATACTAGTTCTTCCTCGTCGCCATATTCAGCTCACAGTAATCTACATACAACCTCAAAGAGCCATCTACCTTAGTGGAGAATACTACAAGTGTGCCCCAATCAGATACACTCCTACGACTGAACCCTACTTCAATAGGTCATTCACTTGCATCTCAAACTCCTTCTGCTCTCCGAGTGCCATATGCCTCAAATGCATAACTATCAGTCTGGAAGCCTTTACCAAATCTATATGGAACTCGATCTCTCTATGTGGTGGTAACCCAGTCACCTCCTCAAATATGTCCAGATACTCCTTCGCTATAGGCACAGATGACAACTCATCATGCGACATCTCGAGCGAGTATAGAAAGCTAACCATCACTTATCATCGAGTAGGGAGCCTATCTCTAATTTACGCCCATCATCTATCCCTATTGTCACCAACAACCTCTTACAATCCATCACTACTTTGTATTTCAGCAACCAGTCTAACCCCAATATGGTCTCGAACCCAATGAAATTCAAAACAAAGCAATCACAAATAAAAGAGCATCCATGACTTAATAAGAACAAACCATAACAAACAATACAAAGACTAGTGGGGCCTCCAATAGGGTTCATCACAATTAAATGTTGGTAAAAAAATTTGGGTTTCAATCCTAACCTTTCTACCAAGTCGCTATATATGAAGGAATGTGAAGCCCCGGTATCAAACAAAACATGTATGGGAACATCATAAATGGAAAGCATACCTTAAATAACGACGCTCCTCCCCTTCCCCTTCGCTGAGGGAGTAGTCGACGAAGTCGGAATAACATCCAAAGCATATGACTTCACCACTTGTTTCTCCTTCACTGGTTCAGGACAATTCTTTTGAATATGTCTCATCTTGTTATAGCTGTAGCACTTCCTTCCTTCAGCTATATATTCTTTGATAAGGTGACCCTTCCCTCCGCAGTTGTAGCAAGTAGGGTCCTACTTACCCTTCTTTTGGCCACCCTTGCCATGTTGTTACTTCCTCTTTCCATTCCACTTATTCTTGCCTCCACCACCTTTCTTCGGCTTTGGCTCTTCCTAAGCTACTATAGCAGCAGACTTAGATTTAGGGTACAAACTCTCGAGTTGAAGGGCTTTTCTCCATTATCTTTTCAAACGGCTAGTCAATATGACCCACAAGCTTTTCCCTCATATAATTATCCAATCCATGATCAGCTTCTCATTCTTCTTCAAGGGAGTGCCAATGAAAGACAACCCGTACTTTGACAAAGCATCGAATTCAGCAACATATTCGAGGGTCAACATGTCTCACTGCTTCAAATCGGCAAACTTTCTGAATAGCACTGACTTTTAAGCAACCAAGATAAACTTCTCCTTAAATCTTGCCTTAAATTGAACCTAAGTGAAGTGGTCCTTGGGAATAGTAATTTTAATGGCATTCCACTAACCCATAGCTCGCCCTTTGAAGCTGTCTAGAGGCTAGCTTTCTCTTTATGCATCATCTATTTCCATATCCCTAAAGATACGTTCGTGTGTCCAACCACACCTGCACTTCGATAGCTGATTCTGTTCCCAGAAATAATTTGCAAGAGTGGAGTAATTCTTAGTTTGGCAAAGTCAGTCCTTGGCGCTTGCACCTAAGCACCACCACCTATAGCAACATTTGGAGCGACCACTTAAGCATTTTGCAGCATGTTCGCCATCATCATATTGAACATCGCCTTAGGGTTAGCAGCCCTCGAACTCGCTATTTCTTCGGCTCTGGAGACGATGTTCATTATAGTGTTTCTTGTATGCCGGCTCATTCTTGATCTCTAATAAGAATGATCAGTCTATCATAAAGAAAACTTTATCTGTGGTACTCGCATGTGCATGCGACTTATATACTACAACGTAGCTTTGAAAATCAAAATTTATAACAAGTATGTTCTCTCCCTCTCTCTCATGTGTGTGTACACACATAAACACACTCTATCTAGTCTAGGGTGATAACTCCTTCCCTATCTCTACTGGACTATGGTATCAACTTAGGTCAATTGTGTAACCTAAGCTCTGATACTAATATGACAGTCGCCCTACACCACCGACACCTAATATAACTAAATGTTGCGCTATTGCGGTGCTCTACTGATGTAAGGCGATTGCCAAGGGTTGGAAATAAATAAAAAATTACAGAACCCGTCGTATATCTCACAGTGTATCGAATAAAATATGATAATCATTACATATAGAAAACAGGAGAGACAATAATAACCAAGTGAACCAAATATCAGAGCATAGATCCATAAGGTTATACAACATAGTAACAGAGTTTATATAAAACAGAAATGAACTCCAATAAACTATCTCATAATAGTATAGCAAACACTGTCTAGGCTCCATAGTGTACAGCGGAATAGGCATAAGTATCTATATATAATACGAGAAAGCTCTATCCTTCACGTCCTTTGCACTGCCACCACGTACACCTTGACATGCTATCTAGTCTAATTATTTAAGGTACCCAAGATAATAAGAAGCAAAGCATAAAACCTCTAGTTAGACAACGGTCTGATGTGAGCGATAAATGAATCTCAAAATATTATACAAGTCTATATAGTAAGGAACAAGGTACAAGAACCATAACCGACCCGCCCCTACATCCAAAGAGTTAGCATATAACATTATAATATGCTATTCTATAATCATCATAAAGGTGTACTAAATCATAAGTACAACAAAGGGTGTCCCGTTATCTCTATCTACTATACCCACCTCATGTGACATCTTAGAGTGACAGACCATGGGGAGAAATAAACAAAGCAAATATAGCATTCATCAACCAATTCTCACTGTCACTCAATATGCTTGGAAATAAGACAACTCATACAGCACGATCATAAGCTAGAGACCCAATCAAATCTCGATTCCATAGCGCTCAATCCATGCCACTTCGAAAGGCCAAGAAATAGAACAACAGTCATAAGGTCCAGGGTAATCCACCGTCATAAAATCTGGACACGGTCATAATCCAGGTGCCCACGTATTCTACATGAGCACATAGGAAACCTCTGAGTGTCTATGATCCCTTTTCACATGCCTTCACAATGGAACGCAGTCATGACCCCATTTTACTCATATCCATAGTGGAGCATAGTCATAATTCAACTCATGAGCTCCTCTCATTGAACCGGCCCTTTGGATTATCACTTTGGATCCAGTTATTGAGCACTATCATCGAAATGCTTCTAGACGTTCTTATTAGCACTTCGGCTCCAGTCAAAGAGCCAATATCATCGAAATACTTCTAGACATCCTCATTATCATAGAACTAACACTCTAAAGTTCCAAAGTCAACACATCGAAATATCCAACCTTGCTTCCATCTTTATGTTGCTGCCACACCACAATTGAATATCAAACGAACATCATCAGCACGACCTACAGGGTCCCTTCAACATTCCCCAGAAGTTGGACTTCATCGGCCAAAGGAATTTAGATCGGTCCCAACCAGAAGTGGTCGGTACCAATCTGATCACTTAGCCAATTTTGGCTAAGTATCTTCACCCCGACCTCTTCCATCATGTTGCCTCCATGAAGTCCCTCTTCTCCATCCTTCAAGCCCTCAAGTCCCTAGAGCTTCCCCACTCCTAAAAAAGAGTTCGGTACCGACTTCTATGCTTAACCAAGTTTCAAACTTTGGCTCCTGGAACTCCTTCCTTGTTCCAACCCAAAGTCCTGTAGCCTAAGTCCCGAAGCATACATTCCTACTAATCAAAACTACAAGTCCTCAACTCTCTAGCTTTCTTCTCGGTACTGAGATGTGGTTCTACCACCAACCTAACTCCTAAAAATATGCAACCAGAATCCTAGGCTCCTCCCCTCCTCCAGAGCCTCTCCTCCAAGTTTCATCCAATTACAGCCAGTTTTGCCTATATTTTACCCAAATCGATGACCTCTTTCCTAAATTCACTAAAACACTAGCAAACAATATCAAAACAATTCATCCAAACATATATATCATTCACAAGCATTCATCAAACATATATAATCCATCTAAACAAGATTAACATACATGATTTGACCTAGATCTAGTTTTGTACCAAAATGATAATATGATCCAAAAGGGGTTGTAAAACCATTTAACATCAAATCCACTCTTTTTAATTTCATTCATAAACATTTCTAAAGGTTTAATTAAAGCATAAAGTCATTTTAACATAAAAATCATATAAAATAGATCATTTTTCACTATATGGACAAACAAAGAATAATGAGATATCAAGAATCATTCACCAAATAACCAAAATACCAACCTAAATTCTAAACCTAAAATGAGAAAGCCAAGAATCATGAATCTCCAAGTACCAAAATGATGAATTTATGATCACCTTTACTAGATACCTCCCCAGTGATGGATTTCGCTAAGATTAGGATGGAAAATATTTAGGGCTAATGGAGGTTAGGAATTGTTTTCGAAAAGTGAAAAATGATTTGGTTCTGTCCCATCCTTCCCAATTACGCACAATTTCCAAAATTACTCAGTAGGCCTAAGTATGGGCTTTGTTTAATTGCTCACTAATCTGTCCAACAGCAAACAAAATTTGAAATGGTTAAATCTTCTAAACGATAAGCTCATTTTCCTATTATGACCATTCTCTGAAAAGAGAAACCACAAGCCCGATCTAATGGAAGTGGTTTTAGATTCTATTTCAATGTCTATCAAAAGTTATAGGCCTTATAAGAAATTTTGGGTCCAAAATTTTTAATAAAAATTCTAAAGATGGAAAATGTTTCTAGTAATTATTTCCCAAAGTTTTAGAGTCATACGACCTCATATGAATTAAATAATAAATTTGTATGATCCTTTGGTATGAAAAATATGGGTCATTACACCGATCCAAGGGTTTAGATCGATACCGACTTGTAGAAAAAGAGAAATATGTAATGGAAAACAAAAGAAAGTTATGTACATCAAAGTTCTACCTGACCAACTCAAAAGTAAAGACTTTCAACGACTTTCCAGAATCTAAATGGCAAAATCAAATAGTATAGTTTAGCTCTTATACTATCCAAGAAATGTGAATCCAAAACTGTTCAAAGTGACGTGACATTCCAGAGAAGACGTACCACTTTGTGAAAATAGTTCCAAGAATGGAAACAACTATTCAAACTAGAGTTTGAAGTTGATAGCTTATCTCGATCCAAAGCATTCCTTGTTGACAATAAGGTATACTTTATGGAGGCAAGTGTTATCCTGCTTTTGAACCAAGTCATATCTAGATGAGTCGGAACCATCAAATGGCCAGATAGTAAACCAAAAATCAAGAGCTATAACTCGTAAAGTTAGAATTTAACAAAGCTCAAAGATTGACGTATGGTCTTGCTTACAACTTGAAAGAAGCTAATCATTTTCCAAAAGAATCAAGTGGAATGGAGAAGAGTCGACAAAAGTGCAGACCAAGTGCCAACTTGTACCAAGTTAAGACAATCAACTTGGTACCGATCCATGAATCCAACTCAAGAATGCGACTCCAGGTCATTTTGATGTCCAAAGGCAAAACAGTGGAAGGTAGCAACCTAAAAGTGCAAGTCGCCACCAATCATAAGAAGCAAACTCAAAAGGTGAAGTTCTAAAGCATGAAAAGGATTAATGAAAATCCATGAACTCACCTCAGAAAGGTTGAAGGCAAGATCTAACACCTAACAAAGCACTAAGAAGGAGAAGTGAGCCAAGGCCATGAAGAAACAAAATCAAAAGCTCAAGAAAATGACACAACCCATAATTCGGCACCAAGTTGAGAAGCACAACTTGATACCGATTTGACTACCACTTCGAGAATGTGGCCATGGTCTTCTTCCTGGACCTCCTCTTGAATATGGAAAATGTGGATAGAAAATGTTGGAACATATTCGCCGATCTACATCTATAAATAGAAGGAGAGGGGTCTTATTCTTCTTTCTGAATTATTTAATTTTATGCTGTCACTCTGGTGGATTCTCACAAAGTGGTAAGAATACAGTTTGTGAAATCCTTCAAAAATGATTAACAATGTTTAAGTAGACATAGGTCAGAGCTTTGTCGAACCACTGTAAATCCCTGTGTGTTATTTTTCACTTTATTTTTCATTTAATTTCTTCATTTATTCTCCACTTAAATCTGATCGGGTGTTTGTCTAACTTTTGGCGCACACATTTATGAAATACATGATTTCTGTTGACTATTCATCCCTTTTTTATCATCTTCACTTCTGTGTAAAACTATATTCATTCAATTGAAGTAGGTGGATGCTTTATTCCTTTTGAGTATAAGCCCATGACCATATCTAAATATGACTCAAAATGCCATATTCTAGTGATGGTACACCAGATTCTTAAAGAGTGGATTCAAGAATTGCAAGAAGCCAACGACGAGGTAGCGAACGAAAAAGCCCTCAAGAGAAAATTGGTGGAGCTAAATATATACATGAGGTAGACGAATTACGAAGTAATCTTGCGATGCCCATCAAGTGCTTTATGACAACTGCCAAATAATTATGAACTATAGAACTCAACTTGAGGAGAAGGAGCAGACCATTACAGGGCTCCGGGAATAGTTGGACTATCTTAGGGGCTTGTATGCTACCTCTTATAATGAAGAAATGTCCAAATCAAAGATTACTATAAAAGAATTTTCACTAGAATTGGTTGAGTGTACCCCTCTTGCCCTTTAGTCCTAAATGCATAAGAAATAAAGAAAGAGTGGGCTGTTATACCTCCTTATAAACACATGATCTCAGACTCTGCCCTAAGAATGGAAGAGAGAGCTTACATTATTTTTATCAATCCAAATATGACAAGACGAGGAACACCTATGACGCAAAACTCAATGGACTTCGCAACAAACGACGACGCCTACAAAGTGATGCTGATTCTTGGTTCGATCCACTTTCTCAGTATGCTTCTGTTGGGGATCATTCGAAAAATAAATATAGGGATCAGCCTCGGCAAGAAGTTGAATAAGTCAGGAAACTTGTAAAAAACACATTTGCGTACTTTCTGATGAGGTTTACTTGTTGAAAGCACGAACTCATAAACATACTACTTACGTGGATCATAGCCTACTTAAAGAACTACGGAGGGCTTAGGTACCAAAGATGATGGAAGAGATTGTACTTAGTCATTATGTTGATGTTATAGCAGCTTTATGCCCCAACTAATATCTTTTAATAATCGAGCTAGCTTCTCTCCTCTCAAGTATGTTGGGGATCATTGGGCTAGTGACTTGTTTGACCTCAATCTCTCTCTCTCTCTCTGGGCACTGTCTCGTTCCTCATTAGAGGTTCTTAGAAAATTTACTTACATCATGAAACTTTGCAACCTTATTTCTCTATGCCTAATGTCGAAAAAGAAAATAGTTGTTTCTGGGAAGGTGATAGGGGCCCATTCCTAGAAGACGCTTTAACATAACCATAAACGATGTAGGTATAGGACAAAGAATTCCACCTACCGTAAATATATCATACTCTAACTTTGACTACATTTGGACTAATGTGTGTTGTGTATTGGGAGCTTCTTGATTGTACAAATAGTCATAGATTTTGCAATGCAAAAAATGAATAAAATGCGTATGAATGTGTTTTTACCTTTATTTTTCACACAATGTATATTCGTTTGATCCATTATTTGTGCATTTCTTGGCTAGCTAGTTCTTGTGTAATCCATTGTTGCTTTATTTTAATTTGACATGTCATTTGTTGTATATACACTTTTTAACCTTCTTGATCAAAGAGACTTAGTCCTCACCCATGGCAATTTGGGTTTTTTAAAGGAATACATAACTGTTACTCTTATGAGTCGATATGTGTTGTTTTATTTTTTCTTTATGTGCCTCTTTCTAGGAAGAGGACTCCTCAAACACTTGATAGGTTTAAAAAATTACTCACAAGAGGTTAGGGCAAGAGAATTATTGGATTTTGGTAAGTACTCACAACATATTATATGCTTGGAAAGAAACATACATGTTTTTTGTATAGGTTTAGGAATTTAATAGCCCTATATCTAGACTAACATCATATGTAAATATATTTTTACATATACAAGAGCTTTTTATCTATAGTCTTTGTCTAAGTTATCAAATGAAGTATGATTGTAGATACTTAGCCTCCCATGTCCTTAGAACCATGTTTTCGCCAAGTCTAGATAATTTTTATGTGTCATTAGATAGAACTTCAAATATGACTGACTATCCTTCCTAATTTGGTTCTAGGGCTCCATCTACGAGATGTTTGGTGTTTACCATCACCTTCCTCAGCATTAGGTCTCCTTCATGGAACTATCTTTCCTTCACCCTGGAGTTGAAATAATTAGTTATTCTATGCTAGTATACTGCATTTCGCACTGTCGATTCATCTCTCCTTCCATTAATCAGGCTAAGGGTGGCTTCTCTTAGTTTCTAGTTCTTATAGGCAACATATATATGATAAGCAACATTGTGAAGTGTCTGGCTTTATAGGTAGCGTTGCGTAGCCATAAGACAAAGAAAACGGTGTATGTCCTATGGGTAATATGGTCGAGGTACGATACACATACAATACTAATTGAAGTTCTTATACCAGTTTCCTTTTTATTTTGTTAACTTTTTCTTTAGTAGCCTTTTTAGAGTTTTGTTGGCTGCCTCCACTTAACCATTTTTTAAGGATGTGCCACTAAAAAGAAACACTTTACGATCTCATTTATTTCACATAAATGTGTAAATCATTGCTCTTAAGCCGCGTTCCATTATCTGAAATGATCTTATGTGGTATTCCAAATTTGGTGATGATGTTTTTGATAACGAAGTTTTTGATCTTTTTGGTCGTAATGGTTGTGAATAGTCATGCTTCGACCCATTTATAAACAACTACTGGATACCTTGCTCCACTTTTTTCCATAGGGAGTTATGATGCCTGACCCATATACAATCAAAGAGTAAAAACTGTTCGAGCGCACGGAGAATGGGACACTAGATGAGCACTCCATCATACACATTCCATTGGACCAACCTGGACACATGTTCACAATAATAAATGCAACCCAATACACGTCTCTCATCTCGGCAGAAAGCAATGGCATAAAGAGTTTCCTAGAACATAACAACACAAGCACATAAAACAAGGTATATCTCAAACATGCAATTGATGAAATATAATGCATACATACATACATACATACATACATATACACACATACACACACATACACACATATACGCATATACATATATACACACACACACGTACATACATATATATATATACATACATACATAGGTAATATACAAGGTAGTCTTCCGTCAATTCCTCCATACCATAGCTGGACTACTCCAATAAACCCTGAAACTCCTTAAGCAACCCATTTAAGAGTACCTAAGAGTTATTTGTAGGAAAAATAACACATGGGTCAAACTAAGTCTAGTATGAGTGAAATCTTTGTCCAAAATATAATATAGTGCGTAACAATACAACATAGTCGACCCACTTCATAAATGTGGTTTTGGTCATAACCCAAACTATAAATAAACATAGGGAATAGATATATCATCCATATAAAATATGTGGCAAAAGGAACCATACTGAAACATGCTCTTCTAATGCTAAGATAGAGTTAGCATAATAATAAGGTATGTTCCTATTTGGTAATGTATAATGCAACCATCTAGCAATGCGCATCCAACATAATAGGGTAATGTCACACACTCATAGACTACGTCCAACGTCGACTATATAGTGATAATTCAATCTTCACTATCCACACCTATTCAATTTTAGGTTGTCAAATTTACATTTCAAAAGTATATTATTATCACTATGTCTACAACACAATAATACCATAAGATGAGTACAAAAAGAAGGATAATACTCATTATAATATATTATGGGCATCTCATGCGACCTCTTTGTTACCCTAAAATAACACACAAACTAGAAAAATCTCATGATGCTATCAATTTAATTTATCCAATAATTCCACTGAATAATTGATTCTAAAGCCCAAGTAATAGGTCGGTTGACTAGTGACAATATGGATAACTTGTATAAATTCGAGGTGCTACAGAGTAGTCAGTCGACTAAGATGGATGTAAGCCTTTCCAGTATTAAATATTTCAATTTTCATTTTATAAATATCATCATAAATCACCTATCTAGTTGAAATCTCACAAGATTTCTTTCAATGCGACTCTAGTCATCTCAGAGTCTATCTCGATGTAAGTACTCAAAATAATATTAATCCCTTTATTATTATTCCTCAACTCAATCCCAATGTTATTAAGGGTCAATATATGGTTGCGCAAATAACATTGTTAGGAACTGGAGGTAGTGGTTTTGATGACAACAACCTTTGTAACTTATTTTATTATAATTTATATACTAACACTATTGTCTAGATATATATGAATGTTATTATGCATGATATATATATATAAGGTAGGTACTGATTATTGAAGACTTTACAGTATAAAGATCAAGAATGAAGAAATCAAGTTTGAAGACTCATGAGTATCAAGATCAAGATTTCAAGATAATTGTCTAGTTTATTGTTAAAACTTCATAATAGCATGGAAATCTTCATTCCATATTTCATTTGGGATGGAACCCATTTCTATCTTCTTAGTGGGTTACAAACCCACGACAAATAGCTTATGAACCAACAACAAGTGGCTTACAAACCCACGAATATCCTGGTTTTGTACAAGTTCTCGAGTCCTGATGTGATGAGATATTCTACAAGAAGAAGCTTGCAAAACTACTTCAAAATGGTTTTTCAAAATGATTTTCAAAACGCTTTTCAAAATGTTTTAGCCTTAAAATATTCTTTGTCTTTGTTTTTAAATAAACTTTTGTTTTAAACTTCGTTTGTTTTTAAAACTATCTTCTGATTTTTAAATATTCTTTTATAATATATATATATATACTTGAGATTTAAAATCAAATTTATATATACATTCTAAAAATATATTTTTCTACTCTTCTTTATTTTAAAACATAGGAAAATTAGTTTATTTTACTCCAGAATCATTTCATCTTGTTTTTCTTTCAATACCATTTTCAAAACAAATTTTACATTATTTTTAACTAGGGTATGTCGACATCATGGGATACCCCATGTGGACATGGTGGCCGTTAAATTCAAAAGTTTCAATTTTCAAAAGAAGTGTTTATTCGTTTAAATCTCTTCACGAATGGTTATGACCGTTACTGGTCTATAAATAGCCTTCACAAACGAATTTTTTAACTAACTATTTTCATATTTTCTTCACTCCTTCTCCATAAATCCATATTCTTAAATATTCATATTTTTAAGTTCGTGCCGAAATTCTGCCGAATTCTCAAGTGAATCAAATTAGAATCTCATTCTTGTTTGGTTCTCTACCCTCTCTCGAAGATCAAAGTGCTATTCAGAGTTATAGGAACAATTTGTAATCAAAAGTTTATCGAGTCTCTCTATAAGGTGTGGTTGTGCCTGGAAATCAATTGGGTAATCTTGTGGCCCGTAAATCAAGAGAGTTTGCCCCGGACTCGTGAGATAGGAGGGTACCTCAAGGCCTTTAGAAACTGAGGATTGTAATCTCGACTTTGGTATAATAAAAATCTGTATTAGGTGTTCTGCCTTGGTACAGGACTGGATGTAGGGTAACTTCGAACCAGTATAAAATCCGGTGTGTTCTTTCCTTTTACTGCTTTTTATTTACTTTCTGCATTTGTGTTTGATTCTGTGAATCTTCTGTGATTAAGTTCTGCATTTGTTTGTGTCATAATTTTAATTTAGTCCATATAAGTCTTAAAATCCATTAAACACTATTCACCTCCTCTCTAGTGTTAAATTAGCCTTAAGATCCTTAATTCGCACTCCCTTTCAATTGGTATCAGAGCATAGGTTTTCATAGTTTTCATAATCTGAAACTTGAAAAGTTGAAAATGGCATTTTTAGAAAATTTTGTTAATACTAGTTTGAATCTATGCATTTCATCAAAGTATCAGAAGTCTGCATATAGTTTTTTATGAAAAATCAAGTTATCTACTGAATTGGTTTGTTATGCAGGAACAGCCATGTTACATGGCTTTTGAAGAATCAACAATCAATGGACAAACTGTGCAAATTGAGAAAGATAAATGGATACCTGATAGTGGCTGTTCAAGGCATATGACTGGAAATCCCAAGATACTCAATGACATTATATATCAAGATGGTGGATTGGTCAACTTTGGAGACAACTCAAAAGGATATGTGATTGGCATCGGCAATGTCGGTAATTCTAAAACTCCTCTTATTTCTGATATTTTGCTAGTTAGGAATTTAAAACATAATTTGCTTAGTATAAGTCAACTATGTGATAAAGGATTTAAAATTAAATTTGGAAAAGATAAGTGTCACATCGAAGATAATAAGTCAAATATTATCTTTGAAGGAATTAGGAAGAAAAACATTTACATCCTTAGTATGAAAGTGTCAAATGATAACTTATGTCTTTTGGCTAATACAAGTGACTCTTGGATTTGGCATAAAATATTTGGTCATCTAAATTTCAAACTGTTATCTAGGTTATCAAAACTTGACTTAGTTAGAGGTCTTCCCAAGTTAAACTTTAAAGTAGATAGTATATGTGATGCTTGCCAATTAGGAAAACTTAAGAAAAGTTCATTTAAATTAAAAGATATGATTTCTACTTCTAAACCTCTAGAATTACTTCATTTAGATTTATTTGGTCCATCTCAAGTTCAATCAATTAATCACAATAAATATGTTTTTGTAATTGTAGATGATTATTCTAGATATACTTGGACAATTTTTCTTAAACTTAAAAGTGATGCTTTTGAATTATTTAAGAATTTTGCTAAAAGAATTCAAAATCAATTTTCTTTAAAAATACAAACTATTAGTAGTGATCACGGTGGAGAATTTGAAAATGAAAATTTTGAGAACTTTTGTAATAAAAAAGGAATCACTCATAATTTCTCTTTTCCAAGAACTCCACAACAAAACGGAGTGGTAGAACGTAAGAATAGAACGATTCAAGAGTGTGCTAGAACAATACTTTCCGATAGTAACTTACCTAAAAACTTTTGGGCTGAAGTAGTCGCTACAGCTTGTTATATATTAAATAGGATTTTAATTAGAACATTAACTAATAAAACACCATATGAATTACTTTACAATAAGAAACCCATAGTAGCTTATTTTAAAGTTTTTGGTAGTAAGTGTTTTATTCTTAACACAAAAGATAATTTAGATAAATTTGAACCTAACTCCGACAAAGGTATCTTTATCGGATATTCTAATAGAAGTAAAGCATTTAGAGTTTATAATTTAAGAACTAACACTATTGAAGAAACAATGCATGTATCTTTTGATGAAAATTTTAAAGATACTGTACAAATAGAAGATGAAGAAGATTTTGTAACTTTAAATAATGAACCTAATGAAACTAATTGTGAAATCATTCAACCTAATAAAAGAATTAGACTATTAAAAGATCATCCTGTTGAAAATATACTAGGAAATATTGAATCTATAGTAAAAACAAGAAATCAACTAAATAGTATGAGTAATGTAGCTTTTACATCATCTATTGAAACTAAAAATCCAAAGGAAGCATCATCTGATGATTCATGGATTCTTGCTATGCAAGAAGAATTGAATCAGTTCACCAGAAATGATGTTTGGGAATTGTTCCTAAACCTGAGGATAAAAGTATAATTGGAACAAAATGGGTTTATAAAAATAAAATGAATGAACTCGGTGAGGTCGTGAGAAATAAAGCTCGTTTAGTCACGCAAGGTTATTGTCAAGAAGAAGGAATTGATTATGACGAAACCTTTGCACCCGTAGCAAGACTAGAAGCTATCAGGATTCTACTTGCTTTCGCAAATTACAATAATTTCAAGTTATATCAAATGGATGTTAAAAGTGCTTTTCTAAATGGTTTTGTAAAAGAAGATGTTTATGTTGAACAACCTCCACTTTTTGAAAATAATGAATTTCCAAAACATGTATATAAATTAAAGAAAGCTTTATATGGTCTGAAACAAGCTCCTAGAGCCTGGTATGAAAGACTAAGATCTTATTTACTACAATCTGGTTTTGAAATTGGTAAAATAGATACAACTCTTTTTATTAAAAGAAAAAAAATTATATTCAATTAGTACAAATATATGTAGATGATATAATATTTGGGTCAACTAATAACATAATGAATAAAGAATTTTCAGATATAGTGACTAAAGAATTTGAAATGAGTCATATGGGAGAACTAAGCTTCTTCTTAGGATTTCAAATCAAACAATTAGATAAAGGAATTTTCATTAGTCAAGAAAAATATGCTAAGGATTTAATTAATAAATTTGGATTGACCACTTCTAGTGGGAAACCAACTCCAATGACAACTAATGTAGCTTTAAGTAAAGAAGATAAATCAAAAGATGTTGATCAAAAATTATATAGGGGAATGATTGGTTCATTGCTTTATATAACAGCAAGTCGTCCTGACATCATGCATAGTGTCTGTCTCTGTGCAAGATACCAATCTCAACCTAAAGAAACTCACTTAAAAGCTGTTAAAAGAATTTTAAGATATGTAAAACATACTTTAGATTATGGTTTATTTTACCCTAAAAATGATGTATTTGATTTAATTTCATATTGTGATGCTGATTACGCTGGTTGTAAATCAGACTGAAAAAGTACAAGTGGAACTTGTCACTTTCGAGGACATTCTCTGGTTTCCTGGTTTAGTAAGAAGCAAAACATTGTATCCTTGTCAACAACTGAAGCAGAATATATATCTGCTGCTTTGGCTTGTTCTCAAGTTATATATATGCAACAAACTTTAAAAGGTTTTGGATTAACTATAACTAAATCACCAATTTACTGTGATAATACTAGTGCAATAAACTTATCTAAAAATCCAACTCATCATGCTAGAACAAAACATATTGATATTAGACATCATTTTCTTAGAGATAATATAAGTAAAGAAGTCATAACTCTTGAATATATTAATACTGAAAAACAAATTGCTGATATATTAACCAAACCATTAAATGAACAAAACTTTACTAAATTTAGAAGAGAATTAGGTATATGTTCATTAACTGAAATATAAATTATAAATAATACAAGTATAGTTAATAATTAATATAAATAAAAATTTCTCAAAAATTGAACCGGGCATGTCGACATGACCCATCCCCCTATGTCGACATACAAGCCGAGATTTTCAAATTTAAATTTCCCTCTAAAATTAGTTATTTGGTTATATATTTATATATTTCGACTTTTACTCCTTTCCTCTGTTCTATTCTTTGTAATAAACTTCTAAAACAATAAATTAATGGCTTCCTCTTCTAATAATGAACCTTCTTCACCCACTTCTCCTCATTCTGGCCCTTTTCAACGTTCCACACACGTACGAGTCATCAAATTACAAGAGAAGATGAAAGATGTGCTTCAAATGATGACGGAAATTCAAGTGAGTCAACTGCGAATGGCTAGAGAACAAGATAGGCAAGGCATAATTCTTAGGAATTTACAAAAATTCCTTATGGATAACCATGCCAATCCCATTATCATCGAAGAATCATCACAAGCCATGGATTCTAAAGAAGAAGAGCCTATGGAAGAACCACAAGAGGATCAAGAAGAAGAACATCCTCTGCCAAATCTGGATGTTCATATGGACGAAGACGATGGCGTGATTTGCGTTGGAGAGGTCCTTTTTGACGCTAATGGGAACTTGGTCGAACAACGTGGAAACTTTTGTCTCCATTATCCAAATTGTTCGGTCCATAAATCACCAATAGTTAAGGATCCGCGTTAAGTGTTTTTCGTTTTTGTTTTTCTCTTTCTTGATTATATATTGGTTTGTTAATTTGTATATAAAGTGTTATCTTAATTGATGTTCTTCTAAAAACAATCTTTGATATATAAAATCTTGAATTCCATTTAACTTAGGATGCTATATTTCACTCATACATAGTTATTATTCTTATATCATATGTTTGTTTATCTCATTTTCTATTAGTTCAAGGTTTATAGGTTATTTTTTGTTGATGACAAAGGGGGAGAAGTTATATAAAATAGTAGGCTTGGAGTAAGGGGGAGTTGTTGGTGTAAGGGGGAGTTATGGTATGATCGAAGTGGTAAGTATATTTTATAAGGTTGTCATCATCAAAAAGGGGGAGATTGTTAGGAACTGGAGGCAGTGGTTTTGATGACAACAACCTTTGTAACTTATTTTATTATAACTTATATACTAACACTATTGTCTAAATATATGAATGTTATTATGCAGGATATATATAAGGCAGGTACTGATTATTGAAGACTGTACAGTATAAAGATCAAGAATGAAGAAATCAAGTTTGAAGACTCATGAGTATCAAGATCAAGATTTCAAGATAAGTGTCTAGTTTATTATTAAAACTTCATAAAAGCACAGAATTCTTCATTCCATATTTCATTTGGGATGGAACCCATTTCTATCTTCTTAGTGGCTTACAAACCCACGACAAGTAGCTTACAAACCTATGACAAGTGACTTACAAACCCACGAACATCCTGGTTTTGTACAAGTTCTCAAGTCCTGATGTGATGAGATATTCTGCAGGAAGAAGCTTGCAAAACTACTTCAAAATGATTTTCAAAACTGCTTTTCAAAAATTTTTAGCCTTAAAATATTATTTGTCTTTGTTTTTAAATAAACTTTTGTTTTAAACTTCGTTTGTTTTTAAAACTATCTTCTGATTTTTAAATATTCTTTTATAATATATATATACTTGAGATTTAAAATCAAATTTATATATACATTCTAAAAATATATTTTTCTACTCTTCTTTATTTTAAAACATAGGAAAATTAGTTTATTTTACTCCAGATTCATTTCATCTTGTTTTCCTTTCAATACCATTTTCAAAACAAATTTTACATTATTTTTAACTAGGGTATGTCGACATCATGGGATACCCCATGGTCGACATGGTGGCCGTTAAATTCAAAAGTTTCAATTTTCAAAAGAAGTGTCTATTCATTTAAATCTCTTCACGAATGGTTATGACCGTTACTGGTCTATAAATAGCCTTCACAAACGAATTTTTTAAATAACTATTTTCATATTTTCTTCACTCCTTCTCCACAAATTCATATTCTAAAATATTCATATTTTTAAGTTCGTGCCGAAATTCTGCCGAATTCTCAAGTGAATCAAATTAGAATCTCATTCTTGTTTGGTTCTCTACCCTCTCTCGAAGATCAAAGTGCTATTCAGAGTTATAGGATCAATTTGTAATCAAAAGTTTATCGAGTCTCTCTATAAGGTGTGGTTGTGCCTGGAAATCAATTGGGTAATCTTATGGCCCGTAAATCAAGAGAGTTTGTCCCGGACTCGTGAGACAGAAGGGTACCTCAAGGCCTTTAGAAACTGAGGATTGTAATCTCGACTTTGGTATAATAAAAATCTATATGAGGTGTTCTGCCTTGGTACAGGACTGGATGTAGGGTAACTCCGAACCAGTATAAAATCCGGTGTGTTCTTTCCTTTTACTGCTTTTTATTTACTTTCTGCATCTGTGTTTGATTCTGTGAATGTTCTGTGATTAAGTTCTGCATTTGTTTGTGTCATAATTTTAATTTAGTCCATATAAGTCTTAAAATCCATTAAACACTATTCACCGCCCCTCTAGTGTTAAATTAGCCTTAAGAACCTTAATCCGCACTCCCTTTCAAACATAAATAATAAGAGATCAGTAATCAACTCAATGGTAATCAACACATATAATGAGAAGTAAAGAATCTGATTCGACTTATTTACTTTTCCTATTATTAGGACATTTCCGTATTTATAAGGAATTTGGGATTTATTCCTTATTTATTTCTTCTTATATTTCTCTTAGAAATTTATTGCTTAAGAAATAAGCAATCTATTATCAAATTTTATTAAATTCCATTTCCAATTTTAAATGAAAAGTAATTTAAAACATATATATATATTTCCATATTAAAATATTATCCTCATAAATCCATTATTTATTGGAATTCGGTTTGCTTTTAAAAATCTAATAATTATATTATTTTTAAATTTCTATAATTGGAAAATTAATTTGGAATTAAGTCCATTAATTAGACTATTTCTATATTTCCATTATTAATTTGGAAAACTCATTTTGGATTTAATAATCCATTAGTTAAAATATTTTCCATAGTTTCATTATTAATTGGATAACCAATTTGGATTTAAATATCTAATATTTAACTCATCTCATGAACTTCCCATTTTCTAAAACATTTTTATTAAAATTCTTTACTCTCTGAACTCCTAGTTCTCTATCCATGACCGTAGGTTGCAAATCTTTCTTCTAGGCTTCACCAATTTGTAACAGTGGAGGCTAGGGTTTCTATTGTTGTTCTACGTATGGAGAACATAGAAAGAGGGGCTATCTATAGCCAACTAAATCTCAAATATCTTGCATTATATCTTTCTCCAAATCTAGAAACTAAGGTAGTGTTTGGTTCAAAAACGAATTTTGTGTTTTCGGTTTTCAATATGTATTTTAAATACATGTGAAGAATGAAGGGACGACGGAGGGGATGAAAGAAAGACGGATGCAATAACGAAGGGGATAGAAGGATGATGGAAGAATGTATTGTTTCACATGGTTGTGTTATTTTCCAAAATGCGGAAAATAAAAAAAAGTTGTTTTCTATTTTGTATGTTAACTTCGTTTTCTAAATCGGTCGTTTTCGGCAATATAAATGCGTCGTGTGCATTTTTGTATGGACAAAAACCCAAAACTAAAAATAGCAAAACAAACACTACTAAGTCTCTTTCCGTCCTTTCCTCACATTGATTTGGCCGACCCCGCCTTAGCTTCAGGACTTAGGGCCTAATTAATTTATCACATAAATTAATTATTTAATAAATTATATAAGCCTATATTTTATTAAATCAATGTACTGCAATTATACATCACTTTAATTAATTTCTAGGCATTAAATAAGTAGAATGCCATAAAAATTTACTAAAACAATTTTATTATTAATTTATAACATTTATAAATTAATTTCAATCTGGATAAACTTGGAAATTAGCTAACAACACAGTTGTCTTGACTTCCTAATGTGGATTCGATCCTCGATCAATATTTAAACAATTCAAATACGGAAGCCTGTATGGACTTTGTTGAAGTATAATAGCAAGTGCAAGTTCAGTCGCTTATAGATTATTTAGGCAAAATCTAATTTCTAATCTTTATTAAATTATACCTTGTAATGATATTTTGGGCATGTTTCCTTTTTGTCATCACTGTATCACTAAGGTATCTAAAGTTTGATCAATAGTCAAAAACTCTTATAATGTTTGTAGTTAATTTCAAAGATTGCTTTAAAGTCCTTGGTTTAATCCGATAACATTTATCGATCAAACGATTTATTCTAGCCAGACATTTTGACTTTAAGTTGACTAACAATTACGGTGATGCCAACCTTCTACAATAATGGCGACGAATCCTCTTTTAAATAGTGTTTCACTTCAAATAATTTAATGTATATCCAAGTATGGTCGCAACACGATCGCTATGTCATGTGATTGACCATAATCGAAGTACAGTTTAGTTACTTAAGATTCATAATGCCTTTAAGCATGGAAAGCGTTATGTACACTAGTCTCTATGGACGTGTCGACATCCTTATCTTGATACATATTGACTAGGAACATTTAAGGAATAAATATTTAAATATCGATTCAAAACTCATGGTTATGAACACGTTCGCAACTACATTCGATAAAATATATATTTTAAGGATTTTCTACTTATATATATTCAATGCATATAAAACATTTCTTATATCCAATATAACAAAACATAAGTAGAAAACTAATACCATAAGAATACTCCATTTTGAAAAAGATTCTCTATGAGTGTTAATTTACATAATCAAATTACATAATTGCTCCTAGGGAACACCCTTAACTCTATCACTATTCACGAGCGTTTTCCTCTTTGGAGTATGTCTAAATTACGAGCACCAACATCTCTCTAATGGAGGCTAAGGTTTCCGTTTCCAAAATAGCATGACCATGAGAGAAGAAGGTTCTATTTACACCCACAAAATAACTATAGAATATCTCGTATATTCTCCTCTTTTTCTCCTCGTTTTTCTCTAGATCAAATATTTGGTCAAAAATTTATTCAAACTCCTATATCCATCCATCTATGGCTGCCCCCTTAATACAAACAATTTGTAAATTTTGTACCTAAATAAATCCCAATATTAGTTATTTAAATATTTATTTTAGCCCATCTATTTAATTAAATTAATATATATCATTTATATACTAATTTAACTACATTTGAGTCCTTAAACAAATAAATAAAAGCCATATAAAATAAATACAACATTTATACCGATTTCTTCCGTTTAATTCATAAAATTTATAAATTAATTATATTAAGTAAAATCCTAAAATGTGTTGACAAGTACTATTGCATTATTCCATGACAAGAACTATGTCCTCGGTAATATTTAAACAATTTAAATATTAGATCTTGTACGAACTTTGTTGAAGTACAGTAGTGGACACGACTTCAGTTGCTTACATATCATTTAGTTAAAATCCTTTCTTATTTATTAAAACTACTGTAACAACCTGCATTTTCAATGATTGGATATTTAAATAATTAATTTAAATATTGAATTATTAATTAATTGAAATTTCATAATTCTGTCTTTTCCCATACGGTCGAATGAGGACTCAAGGCCCATTGAGTAAGGATTGATATTGCGAATCAAATTAAGTATAAATATCGTTGTATTCGGCGTTATGGTATTTTTACTGTTTACTTATCGTTATACATATTTTATAAAAATACATACGTAGTCGGGTCCAGTAGGATATCGACGGCTTATGTTTATGGGATGAGAACTTCATTATGAGAGTACGATTGAAGAATTTCAACAATTGGGTTATTTGATGGCCAAAACGACCTCGAAATGTCTGAAATTATCATCGTGGAGCACTGTCTCAAATAACAATGAAATTTATACCATCGAGACCAAAAATATGAGGCGATGTATGCCGACGAGTTTCATAGCGATCTGATGTGTCGTATGATCATACGAGCTCAAAACGTTTATCGATTTTATTTAAGAAATTAAATTATTTATTTATATATATACATATATTATATATCCTTCCTCCCCTGATAATACCTCTTTCTCCTCCCAACTTAGTAAACCAAAATAAGTATCTCCTCCTCCTTTATAGTGAATCATGAGCTTTGGTGATCGGTTGAACAAAATGAGAGTGGCATGGCGTTCCACTAGGAGAGTCACTCACATTAGTACCCACCTTGGCTGATGCGATGGTGATTTAGGGAAGGCAACGATTTAGGAAAGGCAATGATCTAGGGTTTCCAATAAGGTAGCTTCTGTTGGAACTGGGTCAGCCCTTAGGGAAGTTATGAGCGAATTTCAATCTTTTTACCATATTGGATCTTTATTGGGCCTATGAAGTTTAATTTATTTAGAACATTTCTAAAATTCTTTTTAAATAAATCTTTATTTTATTTAAATTTATGAAATTTATGAAATTAATATAGTATTATTAAATTAATGTTATATCATATATATGTGTGTGTATTATATACACATATATTTATGTATCATATACACATATATATGTGTGTGCATGTGTAACACATCAATCCATAAAAGGTACAACATGCTCTGTATAGATGTTAGGATTTACATTGCAATGGACACATTAGCTCGTCCGATATACAAATATATATTGTCCAAATGTGTGTTTATATACTTTTACTTATCTATAAAATATTGCAAACATATATATGCATGTGTGTGTACATATATATATATATATATATTAAGATTTTATTTATAAATTATATATATACAAACATATGTATAAAATGTAAAATTATATATGTGTGTGTATATATAATGAGTTTAAATCATTTATAATATATATATATTTTTTTATAAAGCCAAAAACAATATATGCAAATGTATTAATTTTTTTAATTTATATATATATATATATTAAATATTTATTTATAAATATTTATATAATAATATATATATATATAAATTAATGATTATAAAATGAAAAGGTCTTGCGCACGGCTCTAGATAATTTTTTTAAAATTTTAAAATATATATTATTTAAATATCCGTATAGAAAATTTAAAATATTAATATAACATCACTTTCGAAACTTTATTTTGAATTTTAAATTTTTAGTAAATCGTAAATGACGTTTTAAGTTATGAATATTTATTACATAATTTTTGGATCTAAAAATAATTTTAAAATTTATTTTTTATTCTCGGGTTTTATTTAAATATATTTTAAAAATAAAATATTTTCCTTTTCTAATTTTTGCCAAGAGTATATTTTATAATAATATTATTTTATAAAATATAAAACATAATTTTCATAATATATGTATATTTACTTATTTATATAATTAATTTATGTATTAATTAACTTAAATAATATTTAAATAATGATATATATATGTATATTATCATTACTGAAATTGTTATGTCCTTAATACTTCACATATAAATATATAACCATATTTGATTAAAGAATAATGTTATAATTAAATTACAAAAATATATATCTGATTAAATATTATATATTAAATCATTAAATTAAAAAATGATTGTTTAAATTATAGAGTCGTGCTGGTATGATACATATATGGTAAAAAAATTCCTTTTTTAATATCTAAGTATATAAAAACAAACAACCAATCTAATTATGACAATAAATTTGTCTATCAGAATCGTCACCTAACTAACAATATAATATATATATATATAAACATTATATGCAAACATAAATGACTATAAATAATTTAGATATATACCTTATAACCAATGCTTGAAACAAAACCTTTAAATTAAGATATAAACTCCTTGAAACGATTACCAATCCAAAAGAGTGCCAGTCCTTTAATTGTTGACCACTGGCTATCGAATAACATTAGAATTGAATTGATTTGAACTTAGGGAATTGACGATATGGAAAGGGGAGTTCAGCCAAAACTAGAGTGATATGGAGGCTTCAAAAGGTGCTTAAAAGATTGAGGGTAGTGATGCTTATATGGGGGAGAATTTAGAGATATTTTAGGATCAAGATCCTATATCATCTCTTACCAATTCTCAACCATCTTAGCCCTCCATCTCCAATCCTTTCTATCCCATCTTTTAGCTGCCTATAACCCTATATCAGAGCCGAACCAACCAGGCCCCTTATGGGCTTTAAACCTATTTAAAGCCCGGACAAATATTTTTGCAATTAAATCAAGTTTAACACTTATCGATATCGTATATCGATAATATATTTATAACTACCATAAATATTTAATAATATTTTTTCATCAAATAAATATCAATTTTTTTATAATTAATGTTTCACAAATATTAGTTAATTTATAATAATTACAAATTAATTAAATCGTTTGGTCAAAGCAATATTCATTGTTTTAGTTGTGTGACGGCATAAATTTGGTCACCGGTTAATATCGAACTATTCAAATAATAACGTTCACATGTCAATTAGCAGGTGGTGTGACATTTTGGCTAAATTTACCGCTTACTTGGTTTCGATAAAAATCCAATTTTACTTTGTTAAGCGTTACCCGGTTGTGACTATTGTTTACACCAATTCTCTTCGTTAAAACTATATAACTTTGGACTTATGGAATTTGGTAGTGGTCAAAATTCCAATTGTTATCTGGCATTCTAGCCCGGCTATATCAAGCTGACTGCACGGGTTAGATTCGACTTCCATCAACGTCGACGACTCCAGAGTTATGATTGTGGGACCTAGAAGTCAAGTACAAATGATCATATAAAGTCGGGACTGAATGGATTTGATGGATGTACAATGTAGGATGCTCAAAGTATGGAATATGGCTCAATGATTAGAAGGGATCAACATAGATTGGTTCATTAAGAGGGATCGACATACTTCATGAAGGAGGGGTCGGCACACATCGAAATACATGAGCACCCTTATGGAAAATGATCAATATCTCGATATCTACAAGTCCAAAGCATATGAAATTTGGAGAGCAACGTATATGGACCCTAGGGAACCTACCTTAGGGATCACACATCAAAATACAATATTGGATGGATTGACATGTAATCCTTGGAAGGGATCAGCAGAGAGTAGTGCACAAGTAATGTTGTATTAAAGATCAAGCAATAAGTCGAATTACAGTGATCAAAATGATGTGAAAATTGGAGGTTGAACATATTTTAGCATGGTGAAGCCACTGTAGGGATCGCTCCCCAAAATCCAACCAAAAAAGGGATCGGTACCGGTCCCTCCACATTAGGAATTGGGCCAAGCGATCCCTCTAGTGGGCCCATGTGGATTGGAAGGTCTTTCAGTCGAAATTTCAGAGAGATATGTGGTCGTCTTCACCTAAAAATACTGGCCTGATGGGTCATTCTGAGGATCTTTTATGCTGCTTGTTACTTTAGACTCTATTGTAATCAAGTGTTTGCTATTTTCTACTACTGTAATCAGATTTATAAGTGATTAATAAAGGATAATCTTCAAAGTGGACGTAGGCATACAACACCGAACCACTATAAATTTTTGTGTCTCTGATTATAGTTGATTCTCAATTACTTGTTGATTTATCTACTCAGTTTAATTTTTTTTTCTTCACTTACTTCTCTACAAAAAACTATTCTTGGGTGTTTGTGACTAATTTAGTTGCAAACATTTTGGTGCTTACAGCGAGAGCCTTGATTCTCAGCTTGCTAGGATCCCTTTGTTGCTACTGGATTGGATAAATCCCCCAAAGGAGATCTGCAGTTATGTTTAGAAAGTTGCTAATACTGCTCAGATTTGTAGAAATCTAAGCAAGGCTATTAATAATGGTGAGACATACTAGATCCACTTCTCAGAACATGGAAGGAAATGAGAATACTAGCATTCAACAAGGAAACCTAAGCAATCAACCAACAAATGTGAATGCTGAGCCGGTTGAAGTTCAGAATCCGACTGATTCTATTACAAGAGCTAAATTTCATAATTTAATGAGAGAGCTGATGGAGAACCGTCGATAACTAAATCAAAAAATTTAGACCAATATCTACTTGATGAACCAAATCAATCAGCAGTAGCGGGGGAAAGCTAGGAGGGATCCCACTCCTTACTCAACATCAGAAAGTTCTAGCTCATTGGATGAATATCACAGGCATAGGCATCGCAAGATAGAAGAATATGGCGCAGAAACTTTGGAGCATCACCTGGCAGACCATCGTGGTCTGCCAGGATCAATTGGTGCCAATCCCTCCATAGGGATCGGTACCGATCCCTCCTCCAGAGGAGGGATTCCTCCCATACACCTTGGGAATCGAGGTGGAGCTGCTTCTATTGTTTGGATGATGGAGTTCGATTAAATGCTGACCAGATACTTCCCCAGAATGATGACAAAATGAATGTACAAGATGCGCATCTGGAAGATGGTGAACCAAGAAGGCGTGAAATAGCCTGCAAACATCGACCGGACCATTAATGTGAGGTGGAGCATGACCATCGCTTGGCACCAACCATCCAAACATCGAACTTATCGGCAATGGTCAAACAGTTTATGAGAGAAAGCTAGGGCTGAATTAACGGTGACTGGGGAATCTTGAGAAGCCATACCCCGTTCACTGATAATGTTCTACATGAGGAATATCCAAGGAGGTTCAACATGCCATCAATGCCCACTTACGAGAGAAAAACCGACCTTATGCAGCATATTATGAGATACATATGGCTGAAGGATACTACACGAGCGGATGATGCAACAAAGTGTAGATGCTCTCCCATAACCCTCTCTGAAATAGCAACGATGTGGTTCACAAGACTACCCCCACGATCAATTTCTAGATTCGATGATTTGCCAACCAAGTTTGTGGAACAGTTCCGGATGCACGCAACTCGTCCCAAGATGTGATGTCCCTGTCCAGCGTGATTCGGGCTCTAGGAGAGTCGTTGAAAGATTATTTGGAGAGATTTCATACGGCTGTAACGGAGGTCAGTAATCAGAATGACCATGCTATACTCATGGCCGTGACGAGAGGGATTGGTCCAGAGTCTTATTTTTGCGATTGGTTAACCGGTAAGCCGCCCGCAGCGTTGGAGCGCTTTTACGCAAAGGCGGCTTAGTATTTGAGAAAGGAGGAAGCCAGGTCCTCCAGAAAAAAGAATGTTGCGGGACCAAGTGGAGAGGGAGTACAGAGTAACATTGCAACAAAGTAGTCTGATGACAGTTCTGAAAAAGTTCAAGTAAATGTCAAGAATCAACCAAATCAACAAAAGAGAGGTGGAGATAGGAACCGAGAATGGAAGAGGGATTCTAGAAGAGGGAAGCTTAGGATTCTGATGTATGATAATTACATGTCGTTGAATACTTCCTTGGAGAATATTTATCCATCTACTTGCAATACCATGCAATATAGGAAGCCGCCTCCAAAAGAATCAACAGAGAAGCACAAACAGACGGGGAAATATTTTCGGTTTCACGTTTGCTATGGGCACAATACAAATGAATGTAGGCTTCTCTAGGACTGTACTATTACATAGTAATGCCGTTCGGATTTAAGAATGCTGGAGCGACTTATCAGCGCTTAGTCAACAGGATGTTTAAAGATCAGATTGGAAAAACGATGGAAGATTATGTGGATGATATGCTCATGAAGTCACGATGATCAAGCGACCACATTAGAGACTTGGCATAAATGTTCGATATCCTCCGACATTACAAGATGAAAATTAATCCTTTGAAGTGTTCTTTTAGTGTTGCATCAGGGAAATTCTTGGGCTTTATTGTTAATGCCTGTGGAATAGAAGCTAATCCCGAGAAGATTCAGGCTATCCCCGATATCCAAGCGCCAAGGACTATTAAATAGCTACAAAGTCTGAAGGGAAATTTGCTGCCTTAAGCCGATTTATTTCCAGAGCTACCGACAAATGCATTCCTTTCTTTGATTTGATTAGGAAAGGGAAAAGAAACTTCGAATGGACACAGGATTGTAAAGACGCATTACAAGATTTGGTGAATCATTTGGAGAGACCCCACATCTTGTCAAAGCCAATGGATCATGAAGATTTGTACATTTATTTGGTCGTATAGACACACGCTATAAGTGCCATATTGCTTCGTGAGGAGGATCGGATCTATAGGCTGGTGTATTACATCAGCAAACGGTTGACGGGAGCTGAAAGGAACTATTTGAAAATAGAGAAACTGGCATACTGCTTGCTGATTGCATCACGAAAGCTTCATCCATACTTCCAGGCACACCCGATTAATGTTTACACCGACTAGCCATTACGACAGTTCCTATAGCGACCTAAGACTTCTGGAAGGTTACTCAAGTGGAATATCGAGCTTAGTCAAATCGATACTACTTATCTCCCTCAGAGGGCTATCTAGGGTCAGGCACTAGCAGATTTTATAGCAGAACTCACTGTGTAGGATAATTCCCTGGAAGGCAGCGAAATCCCTACCATACGGTGTAAATTATGTATTGATGGAGCGTCTAATGATCATTGTTCTAGAGCTAGAATTATGCTTGTAACTCCCAAAGGTCGGTCAATCTGTTATGCTTTAAAGCCAGATTTTCCAACGACAAATAAAGAAGCTGAGTATGAAGCTTTGATTGATGGACTTAAACTCACTAGAGAACTCGGAATAAGGTCTCTTGAAATCTCTTGCGTTTCACAGTTGGTAGTGTACTAAGTTTGGGGAGATTATCAAGCTAAAGGAAAATGGCTTGCTCCATATCTTACCCAAGTCCAAGAGTTGTTGGCAGAATTAGAGTACTATGACATTTTGCATATTCCATATGATGGAAACAAAGAGGCTGATTCATTGGCAAAGTTTGCTAGCACCGGCGACGCACAACAGACGGGGTTGGTTCCGGTCGAAGTATTAAATGCCCCAAGTATAAACATGATAGAAATCAATTGGACATTGGGAGCGGAGCCTGAGAGGGGATCATAGATGACTCCAATCAAAGACTATTTGCTACATGGAGTCCTACCGGACCAAAGAAATGAAAGGCAACAAATTCTACGTAAAGCTTTGCGATATGTCATGCATGGAGGAATTATGTACAATAAAGGTTTTTCGGTTCCCCTAATCTGGAGTGTCACTCATGATGAGATAAAACATGTCCTAAAAGAAGTTCATGAAGGGGAATGTGGCGACCACACTGGGGGGTAAACCTGGCAAAGAAAATACTCCGTTACAGATATTATTGGCAAACTGTCAATCGAGATGCCACTGACTATGTAAGATGATGCGATAAGTGTTAGATATATGCAAAAATTCGAAGAGCTCCACCGACAGAAATCACGCAAATGGTCAGCCCATGGTCGTTTTCCATGTGGGGTATAGACATTATCGGTTCCTTACCGATCTCTAAAGGTGGCGCAAAGTACGCTATCATGGCAGTTGATTACTTCACTAAATGAGCTGAAGCAGAACCTTTAGCCACGATCACAACCAAGAAAGTAATCAACTTTATTGTCTAAAACATCATATGTCATTTTGGTCTTCTAAGAACTATTGTAACAGATAATGGGACTCAATTCACAGTGTTGAATTAGAAGACTTCTGTCAGAGATATCATATTGAAAAGAGATTTGCAGCGGTCGCTCACCCTCAAACAAATGGAGAGGTTGAAGCTATGAACAAAGTTATAAAGTCCATTCTAAAGAAGCGTTTGGAAAAGGCTAGAGGCAAGTAGGTGGATGAACTCCCGACAACATTATGGGCTTACAAGACCACTCATAAATCCATGACTGGCCATACTCCATTCGCCCTTGCTTACGGTTCTGAAGCCGTCATTCTTATTGAGGTCGAAGTTCCGTCTTATAGAATGACTTACTATGATCCCAAAACGAATAAATATCTCCTTTCGGAATCTCTTGACTTTATAGATGAGAAGCGTGAAGAAGCTGATCTGAGGGCAGCTGCTCATCGACATTGAGTTGCTCGGTATATCAACATCAAAGTCCAACCTAGAACCTTTGAAATTGGTGATCTCATCCTGAAATGGGTTTTTCCTATCCCATCGCACATGAATCCAATCTAGGAAGGACCATATGTCATTGGACAAAAGCTTGGAGAGGGAACTTTCAAGCTAACGACTGTGGATGGCATCATACTTCCAAAGGCATGGAATAGCGAGTAGTTACAATGCTATTTCACATAGTTTATCTCTTTTTCATTTCAGTTGTATTTGCTTTCATAATTTGCTTTAGCATTTGATTTTCCATATATGTAATAAGACAGATTATGTAGTTTTTTTCTATTTAGCGAATAAAGTTTCGAACTTCCTTATATTTATGTTTGTTGTGGCATTATGTATCAATTACATGACGAAACCAATTGATGTCGATATGTCCGAACAGGTTCTCAGAGTTTGAAATTAATCAATTATGCTAGTTCCCGATGGGACTAAACATGATGGGCTTGGTCCGGTTGCTCATTTGATAACTCTCGTTCATAATCTAATGGATGGGATACACAATGAGGAATGGATATGACTCAACCATCTGACAATCGAATAAATCATGTCGAACGATGGGATTGAAATAAAATAAGAGCGATCGTGGCACGATTGATCGCTTATTAAATTAAAACCCTGACCCCCGGGGGCAAATCAATCAATTATGGAGAGTACGATCCTACTGCTCTCCGAAATAACTCTAAGTCCCCAGAGTGCGGACTGGAGTATAAACATAAATTGGATGTGAATCAACCACCCGCAAAATAACTCTAAGTCCCCGCAGTGCGGAATGGAGCATAAAGATGAATTGGGTATGAATCGACCATCCACAAAATAACTCTAAGTCCCCAGAGTGCGGACTAGAGTATATACATAAACTGGGTGCGATTCGACCACCCATCAACTAACTCTTATCCCCAGAGTGGTATATGAGCATAAACAGATAAATGAGTGAGGTTCGACCACTCAATATTCCATGAACTCTGGCATGAAATCGACAGAAAGAGTACAAACCTGCTAAAGATGGAGATCGACCATCCAAATTCTAAACCTGCTAACCTAAGTCTAGGGGTAGGAGTATAGTTACTCAAAACCACTGAATTCGATGGCATAACACAAAGGCTCGAGCCTAGCGTTTGATACAACTCAAGGCTATGACCACATGGAGGCCTTGGGATAGAGCTAGTGGATTGTTACCAGAATTAATGAACGACGAATTACAAGTACATTGAATGGAAAGTAACAGTTCAATTACTTAAATAGTAGTTCACACGAAAGCTCAACAGAAACCAAAAACTTTTATTCACATGATAGGTTTCAAAATTATGGTAGAAGTTTTTTCAAAAAACCGAGAATCATACCAATACAATCACAACTAATAAAAGAAAATGACGACCAAACAGCTACGCAAACTATTAACACTCCGAGCCGAAGTGACGGCTATTTCTTTGATCTTCTCTTCTTTTTGGATTTTTCGGGAGTGGTGCCACTTGAACCCCTGATGGTTCTCTTCTTGGATCCCTTGCCACCTTTTACAGGAGAGCTTTCAAAAGTATGAGGGATTTCTCTGGGAATTGACCCACCAGGTGGAATGACTTGTAGTAAGATAAGGTGTGGATCGTCGATGTCCGCCTCGGTGGGCTCAGCTTTAGCCTTTTTCTTCAGCAATCCCTCCTTCTCAATATGCTCCTTCGGGCTAATCTCATTAGTGCTTTCGGAGGTGCCGGTAACCACAACATCGTCGGATTCATCCACCGGGAGCGGATCTTCAACCTTATCATCGTCGAGTACTCCAATGACTCAAGGATCAGGCCCCGATACATCGGTGGCCGTCGGAATCTCTGTTAGTTACTCTTGTTATTCCACAGCAGCATCGCTTTTAGGAGTTTGACCAGGACCCGGAAGACCTGCAAATTTATTAAAACAGAGAGATAAGCCTAAAACCATTGTGTGTGAAGAAAAAAACCTCTTGTAAATTGGAGAGTAAAGTGGAATACTGGTATCCAGGTTGCTCTCAGTTGTTGTTGGACTACCCCCTACCAAAATAGGAGTCAGCACTTTGGATTGAAAACCGGGCTTATCTAGATCATAGCTCAAGTCCTGCTCCAGGCCAAAGGAAACCGATGCTCTAGCCGCTTAGAAAGAAGACGGGCCCTTAGGATCGGCCTCCGAGGATCTGGCAATATGTTTCCCTCTGTCAAAAGGCGCTGAAACGCCAAAATATCGGAGTCTCACGGCGGTAAGATCTAGGGGTTCATTTCCGCGGAGGATCTCTCGCACTAATTTCTCTTCATCTAACTCAGCTGCGCCCAACTCCCTCTTTTTCATCTCAATGATGTGCTCTCAGGCTTTGGCAAGTGACTCGAGGTAACCTTCATCAAGAAAACTAAAGTCGTGGTGGATGAGGACTTTGGCATTATATTCGATGATCAGTGGATCAAACAAGTCCTTGATTTCATTCCTACCGGGCTCCTTAGCATCTTCTACTAGGGTTTCAATTTGTTCCATCATCTCCTTGCGGCCTTCCCCTCGTGCCTCCTCTTTAAGGGCTTCTATTTTGGCAAATTGCTCATCAAGTTTAATTTTCAAGCTCCTGGCTTCAACAGCCTCTTCGTAGTACCTGTGTAATTCTTTCCGAGCCTCAATCTTCTCTTCCCTTTCTTTCTTGAGAAGCTCCTCAAGATGCAGCAGGCCAAGACATCCTTTTCCTTTTGCAAGGAATCTTTTTCTAGAGTAAGTGCCCCGCTGTGATTGAGGGCAGCATCGAGTTATTTATTATGGGAATCTTCTAAACGACTCACTGCCTCTGATGTTACCTTGGCGCTCTTTTTTGCCTCGGCAAGTTTTGTTGTCAACTCTGATAGTTCATTATCTTGGTGTTTGATTATGTCTTTATTGTGTATCGCCTCTAGCTTGAGACAATCTATTTCATATTGTCGCTCGATTGACACTTTGGAGATTTTTTCCGCTAAGTTTTGAAACAATTCATGCTGCACTAACACGTCATTAACACATGCAAGAGAGCTTCCTTTGGCATGCCCCGAGATCATATGTACCGTAGGAAGAAATTTAAGCCCATCGAAACAGATTTTTAGAAAAGTGGCCATGAGTTCGGCCAATTTCTCCGTTATAGAAGTGTCAGGAGCAGCGGTCGGCAAGGATGGATCGGAAGTGACAATTAGATGTTGCTCGATCTACAGTCGCGAGATTTCTTAGAGCTAGAAGAACCAGAGTGATGCTCTTGTGATGTGGCAATTTGAGGAACGTGGAAGGGAGGCTAGTCTCTGCTATAAACAGGAAAATTGGGCTGGTCTCGCTGGCGAGATGTCTAAGACTGGAAATTGCATTTGGAACAGGAGGATTCTCTTAAATAATAGCTCTTTTTCCATCTGTTGTATTTTTCCCTGTGCCTGCTAGACTCTGAGTCTCGGCTAGATCGATAATGCATCGAAGAGCCCCTTAAACGATCGAAGGCCCGGGACTAAGTCATTGCACCTGCAAAGACCAAATGAGAACATGTAAGTAACTATTGTGCAAAGGATTAATGAAGAGTGTGCAGTGAAGTGCACGAGGTTGTGAGTGTCCTAGTGTTCCCCCATGACAGACCGGTAACTGTTGCCTTGCTTATGGGTGTTCTCTCTCCTTTATCGGTAGGAAGAATGCCTTCACCGTTCCTAGTAGGAGAATCGAGCCCTTCGATATTGATATTTGGAAATTCGTAGGTCATAATATTGTTAGGAATTTGGAAATTTGAAAATCCCTTCAGTGAACTTTCTAAATGTGGGGAAGATGATTCTTTTTCAATAGAAGTGATGACGAATACTGGAACTGCGGCAGTTTTTCTTCTACGAAGTTTATATGCTAGTTTCTTCTTCCTCTTGGTTGGCGTTTGAGATTGGGCACCTTGTGGCAGTTCAACCACAAGTGCCTTGCCTAGGCCCGCATTAGCGTTGTCGAGTTTATTGGCCTGAGAATCCCTAATCTCACCTTATTCAATGTCATCTCGAGTCCCTTCGGCTGGGGGCACGACAGGATTGAAAGCATCCCTTTCTTCCTTTGTGACATTTCTTGGCAATGCTGCACTCCCGGGGAGCCAAATGCTACGACCCTCTTTCAACAACCTGAATAAAGATACTAACTCATCGTTTACAAGAAGTTTGATGTCCATGTTTTCGACAGGGGTAGCGTGAATAGCGGCGATCGCTCTTAAAAAACTAATGCCTTCAGGATGTGGGCGGACACCTGTAGGAATCTCGGATTTTAGTAGATTCAAAAATGTGACTTGGATAACGGACTTAGGAATGAAATGAAAATAACACTTACATCCATCCAACCATCGCCTTGCAAAGTCAGATGGACACCAAACATAGAACCACTCGTGTTTGAAGAGGGAGAGTTTATTCCAAGTGCCTGTTAAGACTTGGCAGTTAGGTGAAGGTTCAAGAAAAACGTAGGAAGGACTTCCTGACCGCCGTTTAAAGTTGTAAATGAATCTTATGTCCTTGGGAGTTAGTGGATGAAATATAATGCTCATGAACAACGGAAAGGTTCCATATAGGAAGGCGTAGCTGTTCGAATGAAGTTTAGTGGGAGATATCCAAAGATATCTCAACATCTCTCGAATAAACGAATTAAAGGGCAGTGTGCATCCGACCCAGCACATACATTTGTTACACGCCTTGTACCCCTCCAGGGGCAAGTAAGGCCTGTCATTTATCGAAGGAACCAAGACGTCCATGAATGGAATTCCATGTATGGAACACAACCTGCGAAGGGCAGCTTCGCCAATTTGGAAAGCTTGAGAATCTATTGGGTTGTCTAGGAGAATGACATCTTCTACTGCGTCGGGAGCAAGGCTTATATCCTCCGCCGGGAGGACCGGAATATTTGGAAAAAGGTTGACCGACGGACCAGAGACTTCCGTTTGTTCAGCTTGATGAGTGGGAGAAAGCCTACTGGATATAGTCACAGAGCTCGATTTTGCTTCAGGATCGATATGCTGCATGGCCGGTTCGAAAGACATAGCAACTGAATGGTCTGAGCATCTGGAGTCGATATTAGCTATACCCAGTAGATAATCAAGGTTAGAAAAGTTTACCAATCCCCCCCCCCAATGTTAAATGTGAGCTAGTGCAGTGTAGTGAAGTGTATAGCAGAAATAAACAGCTTAAACTCAGAAAATGAAGCTAAATGATGAAACTTTGGATTTCAACTAGAGTGACCGTCATCGCTGACCATCTCAACTGGCAAAAGGATTGATCGGTTGCCAAATCTTTGGGATCGACTATCGGCATATCAAAGTGTAAAGTTTGTCATTCAAGTCCATATGCAAGTTTTAAGTATATGGTGAAAGTTCCAAGGATTTGATTGTTCAATCTCAAGTTCAATAGTGAATATGCAAGTTTTATTGTTCATCATCATCCTATCTCCAAGTTTATTAAGGTGAATTAGTGATGATAGTCCAAATAAATAAGGTTGGATTAGATTGCAAGTTCAAAGGGCTCTTTATGCCGACCCCTAACTTTATACTGATCCATATGGTTATGTCGATCCCTATCCCAGAGTTCCTCGACTGATCCCTCTCTTCAACGTAAACCCACTGATCCCTTTACTTCTACATAATCCTACTGATCCCTCTCTCATAAGAAACGTTGCTGAACCAAAAACATACAGGCCCCTTCTACTTCGTCCTCTACTCATCGAGCCTCTATGCAGAGGGATTGGCATATATCCAAATCTCCAACACCGATCCCTCCTCCACTCTATCTTTTTCCTCCTTTATCCTCCTTTTTTCCTTGTCCTTATTTAATTTTCCTAAACCTATCCACCAATGATTCACCTTCTTCAGGCCGATCTGATCATTGTATCATCATGGCCTCGAGCGCCATCAAAATCATTAACGACTCCCTTATCTCACTATAAAACCAGAGGATGAAGTCAAGAAGGCTCATTTGCATATGAATATGTTAAGTAAATTGGAGAGAAGTTCGCAGGCGGTTGAAATGGAAAGTATGGAAAGTTAGTTTGTAAACGTGGATTAAATCATGAAAAGATTTTGTTTCGAAATCGAGGGGAGAAGAAAAGAAGGAAAGTTCATTTTGAATGAAGGAGCAAGAAGGTTTGGTGCTTCGGAGGGAAATGAAAAAATGAAGTAAAAAAGGTGAAGGAATGGGAAAGCTACTTTATATATGGATCGAGGTATCGGCCAAAGTCTTTGGCACGAAGCATGAAGAGAGGGATCAGCATGAAAGCTTACCGATCCCTATTAGCATGAACCCAAAAAAGGGGTCGGCATACATGTATGTCGATCCCTACAAATGTTTTTAAAAAAAGAAGGGAAAGAGAGAGAGGGATCAGCTACACACATGTCAACCCCTACACATTAAAAAATGATGATGATTATGAGGGTTCGGCTATAAATATGTACATATAAAATGCAAGAAAGTTGGCAACGACTCGTGAACGTGCGAACACGTCCAGGAGCCAGCAACAAGAACGTGTACATGAACGTGCACGTGTGTAACCCAAAGGTCCAATTTTTTTAAATCGGTAGAAATTGAAATCAAACCCGAAGCCTTCAAGTTCAAGGATGGAACAAGCAACCAAAACTTGTTAGCCTTGTGGGATCAAACTTATGAATATTAACTAATGGAGTATAGCATTGGACTTATACTATTGGAAATCGACCAAGCATCATGGTGATCAATGAGAAAAATAATGCCTTGGAGAAATAGTTCAGTGGATGGATAGCAGCTATTCAGAAAGTTGGATGGTTTTCTTGTCGACGACTCTAATTTGCTTCGATTCAAAGCAAGTCATGTTCATCACAAGACGTACTTTGGGCGGTAAGTGTTATTCGGCATTTGATTGGGCGAATTTTCACCACCAAACACATGCCGAACCAATGCTGCCGAAACGCTCGTCCGGTCCACAACTCCCCACCGAATGGAAACGCTCATCTGGTCCACAACTCCCCACCGAATGGAAACCATCAACCGGTCCAGAACTCCTCACCGGACCAAGTCCATCAACCGGTCCACAGCTCCCCACCGAATGGAAACCATCAACCGGTCCAGAGCTCCTCACCGGACCAAGTCCATCAACCGGTCCAGAGCTCCTCACCGGACCAAGTCCATCAACCGGTCCAAAGCTCAATTCCACCATGCTCCTACCGGACCATACTCCTTTCGGGCCAACAATACCAGGCCAGGTCGCGTCAGCCCAGGCCCACCAGCTGTTATATACATCCATGACCCCTACCCCCAGCCTCACTCTATAAATAGAGGGGCAGGGGTACAACAATGGGGACAAGTTTGAGAGCTCAAGCACGGGGAGAACTTTCAAACAACTTTCTTTTACTTGTATCAAAGCTTTGTACTTGTAATCAGAATAAGAGAAGAGAAATAACATATAAAGTGGATGTAGGCACATTCTGGCTGAACCACTATAAATCTGCGTGTCTTTTTATAGTTTAGCCCCTGTTTTTCATATATTTGCATAAATCGCTCAAATCACTAAGAATAACATAAGATCTACTAAATCATACAACTTTGAGGTGTTTGTCCATTTTTTGTGCAAACATTTTTGGTGCTTTCATTGAGAGCTAGAAGCTCGAAGCTTCAGCTTCATCCACTTAACGAGTTTTCCTAACAGCATCGTCCGCCACTTGGAAAACATGCCTCCCAAATAGAGAAAAGATGTTAACAAAGGAAAAAACATCGCATCCAGCAGTCTTCCAGATCCAGCTGTCATAAATCAAGTAAATCGTCCTCCTTCAGCAACAGTAACAAATGAAGGACAGGCTAACCCAACCACTCCTGCCACAGGACAGCCTACAGCAATTACTAGGGCAGATTTGGACAGAGTTGTGGTTGAAGTAACTAACCGCTTCACGTCCCAGTAGGAAGCCTTGGTGGACCATCTCATGTCACGCTTAAGGGACGCTGAAGAATCCAACCGCAACACTGAATCATGGGGCGAGTCCCAGTCTGGAGGATCTCAGAGACAACAAAGATCTTCCTTCTTCGAAGGAGCTAACGGCAGAAGTAGCCATGGTAGGAGCCGAGACCGAGCACAACCCGAAGTTAGGCCTGAGGAAACGTTTGGTACCGAACCCAACGGGGAAGGTACCGGGCAAAGGTCAACTGTAGCTGAGCCTGTCATGCTGCCTAACCACAGAAACGCCAGTGAACGGGGCCGAGCTAGAGTCCAGCTCGAAGTTGGACCCGAGGAAGTGCTTAGATCAGAACCCAACAGGGGGAGATCAAGGCAAGGGCCAACTGTAGCTGACCCGAGCATGCTCCCAGAAGATCAAAGGCAGCCGCTGGAAAATGTGAGGAATGATAGACGATACCATCCCTACAGGTCATCTGGACGGAATCAATCCCACAGAACAGAACCAAACTCATTTCTATCTGCTCCAAATTCTGATGAAAGGATGGCACGCCTATTCAGAGAGTGTGTCCAACGGGAGCAAAGAGATCAAGGGATAGGCGCTAGGGTAACCAGCCCTTTTGCCCGCAATATCGAAATTGCTATCACCCCCCGAGAATGGAAGATGCCAACAATGGAACCCTACAAAGGAACCTCCGACCCCGTTGTACACTTACAAAGGTACACGCAGCATATGCTCATGAGTGGGGCGATAGAGGGGGTACTGTGCAAATGCTTTCCGCTCTTCTTAGCAGATCTTGCTACCTCCTGGTTCTGTCATCTACCCCAGGGATCCATCAGCTCGTGGGAAATGTTGAAAGAAAAATTTATCAGTCAATTCCGCATTCATGTAGAGCAACCTAAGGACGCTTATTCCCTATCCAGCGTCAAACAGAAACCTGGAGAGAAGCTGCAGCAATATCTAACCAGATTCAACGCCGCAGCAGCCGCAGTCCAAGATGCCGATGAGAAGCTTATCCTAATGGCCCACTGTAGTGGTGTGCATCCGGACACTAAATTTGCTAGAAGGTTGACAAAAGAAAAACCAGCTACTTTACCCGATTTCTTTCATGAAGCCGGGAAATACATGAGGCTTGAGGATGCTGCCATTGAGGGGCAGTCAGGACAGCAAAATAAGACAACCCATAGCAACGCCCCTACTGTGGCAAGGGACGTTCGAAGAAATGATTCCAGAGACAATGCTGGGGGCAAGAAGGGAGAAAAGCGCCTATATCGGCCAGGACCGAGATTCGACACTTACACTCCTTTGAACGAGACCGTCGAAAATATCTTCCTTGCCACCCAAGGCGAAGTTAGATACAAACGCCCACCATACAAGAAGGAATCAGATAACGCATAGAAGTCTGGAAAGTTCTGCCGCTTCCACGAATCTCATGGGCATGATACCAACGAATGCCATCATCTCCGAGATCTGATTGAGGAACACATCAGAAGGAAGAAACTGGAACGTTATGTAAAAAGTCAGGACAGGACTCCAGCTCCTGCCAACGAAAACCCAAGGCTACCCTCACCGGGGACCGACAGAGGGAACCACAACACTAGCAGCTCCAGCCAAGAGAAGATAGTGGTCCATACCATCTCAAGAGGACCGCACATCGCAGACAGAAGCTGGAGAGAGATGGAAAGATATGGAAAGTCGCTCAGAGACAATAAAGACTGTGTCAATTCGGTTATAGAAGAGCGCCACCCGAAGCGGAAGGAAAGTGATGACATCACATTCGGTAAGCGTGACCTAGAAGGAAGGCAGTACCCTCACATAGATCCCATGGTTATCTCTGCCCGACTCGGTCCCGCCGAAGTTTACCGAATCCTGGTAGATACTGGAAGCTCAGTAAACATCCTGTTCAAACACGCATTCGACAAAATGAAGCTATCAATGAAGGATGTATCTCCCTGCGATAAACCACTACACGGTTTCACTGGAGATGCAAAGATGCCTCTCGGACAACTGGACCTCTTTGTTGAGATTGGAAGCCATCCCCGCTCCGTTGTACGGAAACAGACATTTGTGCTAATAGAAAACCATTCGGCCTACAACGCCTTGTTAGGAAGGCCAGCCTTGTCTGATTTCCAAATTGTCCTAGCCCCATGGTGCCTAAAGATGAAATTTCCAACGGACAATGGAGTAGGGGAAGTAGAAGGAGACCAGGACGTTGCTCGAGACTGCTATGTGACTGAACTTCGCAACAACCACAGGAAGGATAAAGGGAAGGGTGTAGAGATTGCCCTCTGCACAAAAAGTCTGGAAGCATAGCAACTAAAGAAAGCCCCTCCTCTTCGATATACCAGCGACCCTTTCAATGAATTAGACCCTAGGGACAAAGAGGAGGAGGCCACCGCCGAGCCTGCAGAGGCTATGGAGTTTATATCTGTAGACAAGCACGACTCAAGTAGACTATTGAAAATTGGGTCCCAACTAAAAGCCGAATTGAAGGAACAACTCATCGATTTTCTCCGCCACAACTTGGATGTATTCGCTTGGTCACACGCTGACATGACCGGAATCTCCCCCGACATAGCATGCCACGTATTAAACATTGATCCTACCAAGGCGCCTGTAAAACAAAGAAAGAGAAGTATGGGGGCGGAGCGATCAGCAGCCCTCGATGAAGAAGTAAAGAACCTACTCGCCAATGACTTCATACGAGAAGCTATCTACCCGGAATGGATCGCCAACCCGGTGCTGGTAAAAAAGGCTAATGGGAAGTGGCGAACCTGCATTGACTTTTCCAACCTAAATGACGCCTGCCCAAAGGATTGTTTCCCACTTCCCAGAATCGACCATCTTGTAGACAGCACAGCCGGGCACGAGCTCCTATCTTTTATGAACGCATACTCAGGGTATAACCAAATTCCTATGCATGCTCCCGACCAAGACCACACTAGTTTCATCACCGACCGGGGTTTATACTGCTATAAGGTAATGCCTTTCGGACTTAAAAATGCAGGGGCCACCTACCAGCACCTCGTCAACAAAATGTTTGCAGGGCTAATAGGACAAACTATGGAAGTATATGTGGATGACATGCTGGTAAAGTCAAGGAAAGCCAAAGGTCACGTAAGCTACTTAGGCAAGATGTTTCAAGTACTTCGACAATATGGAATGAAGTTGAATCCACTAAAATGCTCCTTCGGAGTGTCATCAGGAAAGTTCTTAGGATTCATCGTTCATGCCAGAGGGATAGAAGCAAACCCTGAACAAGTCCGAGCGTTAAGGGATATCAAGATACCTTCCACTCGAAAGGAAATGCAAAGTTTGAATGGAAAAGTGGCCGCTCTAAGCCGATTCATCTCCAAGGCGACGGACAAGTGCGTCCCCTTTTTTGAAGCCCTAAAGAAAGACAAGGGAAAGTTCGAATGGACTGACGAATGCTTAACCGCTTTCCTTAACCTAATCGAACACCTCCAGAAACCACCGGTACTCTCGACTCCAAGCGAAGGCGAAAAATTATGCTTATACCTTGCTGTGTCATCTCACGCCCTAAGCGCAGCCTTGGTAAGGGAAGACAACCGCACGCGGCGGCCAGTTTACTTCGTCAGCAAAAGGTTTACTGGGGCAGAAGTCAGATATCCTAAACTTGAGAAGCTAGCATACTGTTTACTAATCACATCACGAAAGCTGCGTCACTACTTCCACTCCCATTCCATCAAAGTTCTGACTGATCAACCACTGAGGCAGGTACTCCATCGTCCCGAAACTTCTGGGCGACTACTTAAATGGTGCATTGAACTAAGTCAGTATGATATCACCTATCACCCTCGCACCGCCATCAAGGGACAAGCCATGGCTGATTTCATTGCAGAATTCACTACCAACGAAGGTAAGGAGAAATTGGAAATAGCAGAAGATATCAAGTGGAATCTCTTTGTGGATGGTGCATCGAACGAACAAGGCTCGGGGGCAGGTGTGGTAATAATCACTCCCAGGGGAAACAAACTGCACTATGCTATAAGGTTGGAGTTCGCTGCCACCAACAACGATGCAGAATATGAAGCAGTGATAGCTGGACTAGAAATTGCCATAGAAATCGGAGCCAATTCTTTGTGTCTTCACAGCGATTCTCAACTTATTGTTAATCAAATACTAGGAGAATTCCAAGCTCGAGAAGAACGACTCATAGCATATCTAAAGAAGACCAAGTTACTTCTCAGCCGATTGGACCACTACTTAGTCAAACACATCCCTCGGGAGGAGAACCAAGAGGCCGGCGAATTAACAAAGCAAGCAAGTGTGAGAGACATCACCATCTTCGGGGCAGTAACCATCTCAAAGCAACTGGCCCCAAGTTTTGAGCAAGTGAATCTGATAGCTGCAACCGAAGAAGCAACTTGGATGACTCCCATCCGAGACTACCTACAAAGTGGCACTCTACCCAACGGGCGTAACGAAGTCAAGAAAATCTTGAGGAAAGCATCCCGCTACACAATACAAGAAGACATCCTCTATCGGCGCGGATTCTCTAACCCGTTATTAAGGTGTGTCGCTGGGAGAGAAGCCAAGGAAATCTTATCCAACATCCATCAGGGGAGCTGCGGAGATCACACCGGAGGACAAACATTAGCAAAAAAGATACTCCGATACGGATATTTCTGGCCCACCTTAAGCAAGGACGCCTTAGATTTCGTCAAGAAGTGTGACAGATGCCAAAAATTTGCTAAGATTCCACGGCTACCAACAACTGAGATTACTCAAATGACCAGCCCCTGGCCCTTCGCAATATGGGGAATTGACTTAATCGGCGAGCTACCGATGGGCCGAGGCGGGGCCAAATATGCTATAGTGGCAGTTGATTATTTCACCAAATGGGTGGAAGTGGAACCTCTGAATAAAGTATCTTCAGCAAAAGTTATTAACTTCTTGATCAAAAATGTTCTGTGTAGGTACGGAGTCCCACTCAAAATCATATCAGATAATGGACTTCAGTTTGACAGCGAGGAATTCGCCAACTGGTGCCGAGAGCACGGAATTCATAAAAGCTTCTCATCCATAGCATATCCCCAGGCAAACGGACAAGTCGAAGCAGTCAACAAAATTCTGAAAACTCTGATCAAAAAGAAGCTCGAAAAGTCAAAGGGCGCTTGGGTGGATGAACTCCCTACGGCACTGTGGGCCTACCGCACATCTTTCAGAACATCAACGGGGCACACTCCTTTCTCTTTGGCATACGGATCGGAGGCTATGCTCCCAGTTGAAACCATTGTGCCTTCCCACCGTAGGATCCACTATAACCCGGAAGAGAATGAAGAGCTCCTCCACATGTCTTTGGATCTAGTTGAGGAGAGAAGAAATGATGCAGTCCTTAAAACAGCAGCCCACAAGCAGAAAGTGGCAGCGCAATACAACTCCAAAGTCAAGCATCGTACCTTACAAGAAGGGGATCTTGTCCTCAAGCGAATCTTCCCTCGCCCCGGAGCACTAGACCCCATCTGGGATGGACCATATGTAATTCATAAAGATCTCCACAATGGAGCTTATATTTTGTCAACAGTGGACGGAGAGGTGTTCCAGAGGGCATGGAACATCCAGCACCTCCGTCGATACTTTTCTTAACTTGTACTGCCCATATGAAGTGAATTAACAAAGAGAATCAGTGGACGTAGGCCTTTTCATGCCGAACCACTTTAAAAAACTTTGTCTCTTTTTTAACTTGCTCCTTTATATCTTGGCTACTTGTTAACTTTATCCTTTTCTGTTGAACAAAATCCTATGCGTATAGCATCTCCACTCAAAGCACTCCATGGCGCAACTTTACCTGGGCAAAACCTAACAGGTACTATGCGAATCTATGCCCTCTCCAATGAGACACTTTTGCTCCAGCATCCCTCTGCTGCGGGTTAACTCATTGCTCGCGACGGCCCTTAAAGCCAACTGTAATGAGCCAATTATAAGCCACCGAGAAGGCCGGCTATAGCCGAGGCAGCTCATTACGGCGTTAGGCTCGCCGGCAACTGTGAACCGACTATAAGCCCCAACATAAGGTGTGGCCAGCCAGGGGCAGTTCACAGTTGACGATCGGCACCCACGCTAGCCGGCCACAGTAAATCGAATAATACCCATGATTACGGGCCATAATGCCCCGGGTAGTTACTGTGCGCGATCTCGGCTCCGATGTGTCTTAAGTGCGGCCGTGGTAAAAAAGAATTAACTCCCCGCGGAGGCGTAAGATGGGTGACAAATGTCTCCAAGACCCACAGCTAGGGAAAGTGACTACAAAACCCGTTTGCCACGAACTTAAGCACATCGAAGGCCTTCCGTGATTGGAAGTTTTACTTTTTCACATATTTCAATTTTACTTAAAAAGCTTTTCTCCTATCCTCTATAACGGTCCCTAAAGTACAGGATGCAGAGTAGAAGATACTAGCCAATGGGTGTAGGGACTCACGATTGGATGGCAGGGCACTCGACTGCATTCCATGCTCGGTCATACAAGATATTCAAAACTGCCATCTACGATTAAAACATGAAGGGCGGTATTTTCTTCTTTTGTGTACAAATACATGACTATAATTTGTTCACACCACACGCTAATATTACAAGTCATGAAATTATGTTTTAAAACCAGAACCTGACATCAAACACAATTCAATTACAAGAATATGCATAGCTATATTTCTCATACGACATGTCAAAATAGCAACAAACATTCGGAAGACGACAAAATCAGCTTAAGTTAAAGAATTACACATCAAGAATAGAGCTATTTATTACAAGTAGCAAAAGAATTACAACTTAAAAGTTACTCTACTGTTTTAAGACTAACGTATACGGCCATGTCAAGTCTACAAAAAGAATTTTCCAGGTCTGATCAAGGGGCCGGCTGCATTGGAGTTTTATCCTTGTCCTGTTGACCACCTGTCCAGTCAGAGAAAGGATTCATTAGTGATAAGCAACCAAAGTTAATGGAGAGACTAAAAAGGAAGACTTACCAGCACCTGCTTCTTGACTATCCTGGTCGTCATCCTCTACTTGCACACCTACCTCCTCAGCAGCAAGCAACCGCATACCCTCCTTCACCGCCACCTTCTCCTCCTTGGTAAACTGGGCAGTGACCACATCCATGCTGAAGGCCACACCACCCTCTTTATCCGCATCCGCCTTAGCTTCCTCCAGAGCCCGAAGATAAATCTTAGCCATGACCCTAGGATAATCATCCATCCAGGATAGGTTGCCCTGCTTCCAAGTTCGGAAGTACATGTCCTGAAGCATTTCATCCATCATCCCCTCATTCTCCTCAAACTTCCTCATCCGGGCCTCGAAGCCGACAACCTTCCAACAGCAGTTTCTCTCTCCAAACGGTATCTCGAGCAGTCAGCCTGAAGGGATTTCCGCATCGCCTCCATCTCCTCCTTCAGCCTAACCTGAGCAAGCTCTGCGGCTTCAAGCTTCCCCGACAGCTCCTCTACCCGCTCAAGATCCGCCCTCCGAACCTCATCCACTGTCGAGATGGCCATATTTATCTGCTCCTTGCAGGCAGCCTCCATCTTCCGCAGTTCCGCCTTACTAGCCTCCTCCATAGTCTTCCTTAACCGCCCGGAGGCAGCCTCATGCTGAGAAATCTGAATGGCCTGATCAGCGAGCTGTTTGGCCTGGTCCGAAACCATCAATCTTAGTCGGATGTTGGCACTCCCAATCTCCTCTCCAGCCTTAACCAGCCGGGCATGATGCCCCATTAGCTTCCTAGTCTCCTCCGCCACCCGATCAATATTAGTCTTGGCCTCGTCTCCCATGGTAACTATCCGAGTAGTAAGTAGATCGAGATCTAAGGACTTAGCCTCATCAAGCACCCGTACCATGGGATTGCGGGGAAGAAGGTGCTCACCAGTAACCTCGTCAAAGGTAATATCATGGGAACTTGGATCCAGATCAGGATGACCCGCAAATGGATTACGAGCCAAGTCAGGACGATCAATCTGAATAACGGTAGGGTTTTCGGACGGGTGCGGAGAGAGTGCAAACTCGCTATCCTCCTCCGTGATATCATGAAGAGGCTGAACTGGGGGCTGAGGACCAAGTGAAGGTTCGGATGAGGGATGACTCCTCTTTCTCTTTTGGATACCCTCTTCAATAACCCCGAGAAGGGGACGGTAGCCGACTACATCCCCGGAGCGGTGGGTCGAAGACTTTGGCTTGGCGGAAGCTTTGGAAAGCTTGTACTGTTCAAGCCTGTGCCGAAGATCTGAGGCCTTGGCCGTTTTACCTGCTCCTGATATGAAGAACAAGTGTCACAAGCTTACATTGATCCATAATTCGAGAAAACACGGTAAACTAAAAGTTAAAAGAAGAAAGAAAACACATCTGTGGTTGTACAAACCCTGGGGAGGAGTAGGATACTGCAATGAGTCCTGGATTTCATTCCAGGATGGGAGCGGATCATAAAATATTCCTAAGTCCCTATCATAAATGGAGCCCGCAGGAGTCAAAAGTTCACCTTGAGTCGTCGGAGCCACCTTGGCTGGAATGGTCCAAGGAGGCTCGCTTGCACCAGTCCCAGCCTTGTCAGCTCTCTCGGATTTCTCTGTCAAAGCCGTTTCCCCGTCTAGCCCCTCAAAAGCTTGGTGGAATACATCATCCGTCCACTCCTGAGTCTCGCCTGCTTGCCCAGGAAGCAGGGCCCCAATGCCATCACCACCATCGCCACCTTCCCGGTCACCTCCACCCTCGCCTCTTTCCTCCTCTACGTCTTCCTCCTCCTGAGTAAGCGGACATGTGCTAGGGGAGGGACCGTCCGACTTCTTGAGTTTCTTACCTCCGACGGCTGGAGGTTTTGTAAAAGGTTTCCTCTTGCTACTCTCTACCGTGACACTTCCCTTAGCCTGAGCAACCGCCCTCTCCTCCGCTGTTTCCCTCAGCTTGACTACTGATTGCTGTGGAAGAATTAAGTTATACTCCAGAAGGGTCGAGTTTCTGATCAGGTAGGCAGATGACCTATATCTCCCGAGAATAGCTTCTACCTCAGCCGCCATCTGAACCAGGCGATCAGTCTCCACAACTGCAAAGCCACCTGTCGCTAGCAAAAAATGAAAATGTATGAGGAGAAGCATCGCAGCCAGAATGGAAATTATAAATAAAGCATCAACTTACATCCAGAAGTAAAACGCCGGATAGAAACAGAGTCGTCTCTGACGAAGAACCACTCCTTCTTGAACATACTGAATTTGGAATACAGATCCAAGACCGGCTTGAAGGTTACAGCTGACTCCAAGCTGATGTATGAGGACCCCTTCTTATAGCCCCTCAGATTATATAAGTACCGAATCTCCCGGTTGGAAGGAGCATGACCATACTTCCTCTGGAAAATGACAAAGAGGCTCACCAGTATAGCATAGGAGTTGGGTTGAAGCTGGAATGGGGCCACCTTTAGATATGTGAGGAAGCTGGCTACCCAAGCATTAAGAGGAGGAATGGCACCACACATGCAGTGGTATCTGCTGTAGGCAAAGTACCCTTCAGGAGGGTCATACGGCATAACTTCTCTCCCAGGCAACAGCAAGTGCGCCCTATCAATTCTGAAAGATCGGGAGATGACATCAAGCTGCTCCTCCTTGAGGGAGCTAGGAAAGCAATCGGGCGGGGAGTTCAGAAGTTCCTGAGGGCCATACCCGTCCACTAGAGATCTCGGGACAGGTCCGTGACGTTTTGGATTCGGCTGAGCTGGGGGCACGGCAGAGGAACCTCCTTCGCCCCCGGTTTTCTTCTTATCTGATCGAGTTTCCGCTTTACGAGACATTATCTACAACACCGGAAAAACACATTGTTAGAACAGAAGATGTAAACAAGTAAGTACGTAATATGAAATTTCACTCATAAAATCAAAAACGCTCAAACTCCCATTGTCATTCAGTAAAGTGGATATGAAATTTCATTCGGTGTCGGAGTCTCGAAAACCATTCGACACTCGGAATCCCCAAATTCATTTCAGTAAATTCCAACCAAAAGCTCAGCCGGCACCCCGATATGAGAGTTCATTCGGTCAGTAAATTCCAACCAAAAGCTCATTCGGCATCCCAATAAGAAAGTTCATTCGGTTAGTTGGGAGCCCAAAGTTTCCGAGTTCGTTCGGTAGCCTAGCCCTAGAAGTTCGCTCAACAGAAAACAAGCTCACCTGATTCAGCAGTTCGAAAGATTGATTCGGTTATCACGTTTGGTGAGGAAACACGAAGGTTTGAGGCTCTTATTTATAAAAGAAAGTTTGATAACCGGACCAGATGGTTCGGTCCTAATGCCGAATACAATGGCTCAGCTGAAACAAAGCAAGACATATGACAGGCATATGCCTTACTTTGGGGGGCAAATGATTGGGCGAATTTTCACCACCAAACACATGCCGAACCAATGCTGCCGAAACGCTCGTCCGGTCCACAACTCCCCACCGAATGGAAACGCTCATCCGGTCCACAACTTCCCACCGGATGGAAACCATCAACCGGTCCAGAACTCCTCACCGGACCAAGTCCATCAACCGGTCCACAGCTCCCCACCGAATGGAAACCATCAACAGGTCCAGAGCTCCTCACCGGACCAAGTCCATCAACTGGTCCAGAGCTCCTCACCGGACCAAGTCCATCAACCGGTCCAAATCTCAATTCCACCATGCTCCTACCGGACCATACTCCTACCGGACCATACTCCTTTCGGGCCAACAATACCAGGCCAGGTCGCGTCAGCCCAGGCCCACCAGCTGTTATATACATCCATGACCCCTACCCCCAGCCTCACTCTATAAATAGAGGGGCAGGGGTACAACAATGGGGACAAGTTTGAGAGCTCAAGCACGGGGAGAACTTTCAAACAACTTTCTTTTACTTGTATCAAAGCTTTGTACTTGTAATCAGAATAAGAGAAGAGAAATAACATATAAAGTGGACGTAGGCACATTCTGGCTGAACCACTATAAATCTGCGTGTCTTTTTACAGTTTAGCCCCTGTTTTTCATATATTTGCATAAATCGCTCAAATCACTAAGAATAACATAAGATCTACTAAATCATACAACTTTGAGGTGTTTGTCCATTTTTTGTGCAAACAGCATTCTAGTCCGGCTATATCAAGCTGATTGCACGGGTTAGATTCAACTGCCATCAAGGACTACGACTCCAGAGTGATGATTGTGGGACCCCGAAGTCAAGTACAAATGATCATATAAAGTCAGGACTGAATGGATTTGATGGATGTACAATGTAGGATGCTCAAAGTATGGAATATGCTCAATGATTGGAAGGGATCGGCATAGATTGGTTCATTAAGAGGGATCATTACACTTCATGAAGGAGGGGTCGGCACACATCGAAATACAAGAGCACCCTTACAGAAAATGATCAATATCTTAAGATCTACAAGTCCAAAGCATATGAAATTTAGAGAGCAAGATATATGGACCCTAGGGAACGTACCATAGGGATCGCACGTCAAAAGGACAATATTGGTGAGATTGGCATGTAACCTTTGGAAGGGATCGGCAGAGAGCAGTGCACAAGTAATGTTGAGTCAAAGATCAAGCAATAACTCGAGTTCCAGTGATCCAAATGATACGAAAATGGACGTCGAACATATTTTAGCATGATGAAGCCTCTTAGGGATCGCTCCCTAAAATTCAACCAAAAAAGGGATCTGTACCAGTCCCTCCACGTTGGAAATTGGGCCTTGCGATCCCTACAGTGGGCCCATGTGGATTGGAAGGTCCTTCAGCCGCTATTTCAGAGAGATGGGTGGTCGTCTTCACCTATAAATACTGGCCTGATGGGTCATTCTGAGGATCTTTTACGCTGCTTGTTACTTTAGACTATATGATAATCAAGTGTTTGCCATTTTCTACTTTTGTAATCAGATTTATAAGTGATTAATAAAGGATAATCTTCAAAGTGGACGTAGGCATACAACGCCGAACCACTATAAATTTTTGTGTCTCTGATTATAATTGATTCTCAGTTACTTTTATCTACTCAGTTTAATTTTTGGTTTTCTTCACTTACTTCTGTACAAAAAACTATTATTGGGTGTTTGTGACCAATTTAGTTGCAAACACCAATATTATCCAAATTCAACTTTATATTCCAAATAGAAAGTTCATGGTTCAATAATAACAATTCTGATTAACTGAAATGCTCTGGCTAGAGACTTTGACTTTGAGTGGGCTATAGTTGACCGTGATACTAACCCTATATAACTGAGAAGACGAATCCTCTCTTGAATAGTGTTTCACTTCCAATACTTCGACTCGGCCCAACTATAGTCACTCGGTGGACGTAGTGCCATGATTTAACTATAATTAAAGTGTAGCTTTCATATTGATGATATACAGTATTCTCAAGTTGAGAGAATTATGTAAATCAGTCACATCGATATTTTCTGTTTAACCTTAGTTATAACAGAAAACTATCGAGTGAGTCATTCCATAGTTATCCAATAACTATCAGTACGCAATCCCTTGGTGCCCCCAGCAGCCATGAGCAATACAGCCTAACATTAGGATAGCGTTATGTACTTTAGTCTCAACGGGTGTGTCGATATCCAGTCTTGATACATGCTGACTAGGAATATTTAAAATGGTATATTTATTTTTAGTATGATAAATTACTCATGGTTACAAAATTTTGTAACTACTATCACAAAATATACCATTTATGGATTTTCAGTTAAATACACTTTAAATTAAATTAATTAACTAATATAACGCAATATGTCAAATATATAATAGAATGAAAACATCTTTTATTTCGAACAAGATCGCTAATCAAGTTAGATATATGTAAAAAATTACGTAATTGCCCTTAGGACATAACCCTAACTCTATCAATCGCCCACTTGCACTTGGAATCGATTATTGTAGCACCTGAAAATTTGAACACTTTGTATTCGAATATCGATACATTTGGAGATATGTTTAAGTGTTATAAATATGATTTTATAACCTTGTTTAACATCATCTAATTAATAAATAATGATAAGAAACTTTTTTTTGAAAAGTGTTTACAAAAATATATTCTTCGAACAGAAATCGATAATGTGACCGAAAATCGATTTATCAACAAACAGTTTTTTGATCTATATAAGTTGTTCGAACTGTCATACACTTAACTAATGATCAAACGGACACATTAGCAACTAATTAACACACTCTCTTGTTCATAAAGCATGGAATGATCTAGAAGCTTACTTAAGGATAAGGGATATTATCATGAGAGGGTTAAAATGGTAAAATGAATAAAGGAGAAGAGACACAAAGTTGTCGTGATAAGAAAAAATTAATGTCATTAGGGTTTTGAAGGGATTTTGGTCATTTCCCATCATCAATCCTAAGCCTATATAAGGAAGGGAACACCCTTAGGAAATATATAACAAATATTCCTAAGTTTTGAGTTAAAATATCCATGGCTTCATCTCCTTCTTCTTCTTAAATTCCTAAAGCAAATAATTTACGTCCAAATCACCTCAAACTTTGAGGAAAGCCTTGCCACCACATAACAACACCTTCTACCTAGTTTGATTTTGAAAAAGTAAAGCACATCTCACCCTACTCCAATAGGCCATGAGCGTCAAGAAGGGGAGGAAGGCAAAAGCAAGATGGAAAAGCAAAGGAGCAAGGAAGGAAAGGTGTTGCTAGGTTGGGTTAGACTTTGGTTAGCTTGGATCTTGGTTATTGTTAGATTAAAGGTGAGTTAACCCCTCACTTTGAATTGAAAATATCACATATATATTGATGCTTGATTATATTAAATGTTGTTTGAATTATTAAGTGACATATGTTAAAACATTGATTTGGATTCTTGTTTTGAAAACAAGTGACACATAAGATCCATCTATATGGACTTGAAAAAACTTGGAATAGACTTGAATGGACTTATATGACATATGAATTGAACTTGGAACAAAGCACATAGGTTGTAGTTGGACATAGGTTGGAATATAACTCGGATTTAGAAGTGCACTTATAGCGATAGTCGATATAGATGTTGTTCGAAATTGCCTTGTTTTTGGCAATTGCTATGGAACTTTGTAGAGAGATCCATAGGGATTTCTCACCATATTTATATTGTTATATATATATATATATGTTGCTATTAAAATATTGAATATACTAAAAAGTTAAGTAACATCTCGAAAATGGCCAAAGCATCACTTGTGCAAAACTGCCCCGTTTAACCTTGATTTTTGGACTTCAAATGTTTCAAAAAGTACTTTAAGTTTAAGCATTTTGTTTAAAAGTATTATCGTACTCATATTAGAGTACTTTAAAAGTACTTTGAGATATTTATGAATTTTTAAGAATTAGCTGTGAATTTTTGAAGAAAGAATTTTTATAATAAAACACGTTCTTTTTCCAAGTTTTGTTGATTTTTCACACTTGTTATTTTTAAGTACTATTTTGGATAAATGTTTTAAAACTTATCATAAGTATTTCCAAGTATTTTAAAAGTATAAAGGTTTAGAAAGGAGTTAGTAATTGCTTAATGGCCAAATGGTTAGATTGTTTAATTACTTATTTGAAAAGTAATTGATTATGCTTAACACCAATAAGCCGACGAAGTACGCTTATCTATTTATGAGAGTTAAGATTGATGTTCGAGTAGGGATGGAGCAATAGAGCTCTAACCTACCGGCTTCCCTCTTAGCCGAGGAATATGTAAGTGGAAAATGTCGAAAACGTGTTCATCGAGTTGATTTCTTATTGTTTATGGAAATAAATAATACTATACTTAACACTAAAAGCCGACGAGGTAAACTTATCTATTTGTGAGACTCAAGAATGAAGTGTCTAGGCAAGGCTTGGAGCAACCAGTGTCCAAACTTACCTGGCTTCACTTTTGGGCGAGGAATAGTTAAGTTGGAATGTCAGAAATGAGTTAAGCGTACCAATCGTGATTTGTATAAGCAATTGTTTTGACTAAATAATCGATTAGTCGATTATCGAACTTGACCTAATATTGACTTAGGAAGTTATTGAAAGGCTTCATGATTTTATACCAATAAGAACCCCCGGGTAAGAGTATTGGTACGAAAAGACTCTAGCTTTTGCTTACTTTTGAAAGAAACGGAATTGAGTTTACCGAAAATTCATCGATTGGTTTTGAAGAGTCCGGGATCGGTAAGTGTTCTACTTACCAAATACCACTTCAAAACTAGTATACAAGTTTTATGTTTTGGAAGCCGTTGAAGAAAGGAATCTATGTGGAGATTGGAGATCTGTTTAAGATGCTAGAACACATGTAGATGTTCGTGATCTATTCAAGATGTGGGAATCCATGTGTGATTTTGAGATTTGTTAAGATATGGGAATCCATGTATGGCTTCGACATCTAATTGAGGTGTGAGGATCCAATCTGGGGTTCGTGTTTTGTTCAAGTGATGAAGACTCGTGCGAAGATACCGAACGTAACCTCGACATCGAAAATGACTAAAAACAGAGTATGCATCACAACCTGGGGTTAGCGATCCATTTTAGGGTACCAAATCCATATGTAGAGATACTTATCAGTATGTTGCGTGCGGGAGTTGATGATATTTGGTTTACGTTGTTCATCTTTATGTTCAGACGCTGGGCCGCTTGTGTTTACCTAAATGGTATATTTTATCTAGAGATATACAACACTCAGAAGGTACTTTCTAACCCTTGTGTGTGGCGGCTCCTCCGAATAGAAATCCGTGGAAAATCCATTATTCAAACGTTCCTTATCGAATTTGATTGTACCCTAAATATGTTGCGGTGTGACCAATGTAAGCATCACAACTATTTGACAAAATTTATGTGCTACACCCTAGACATTATCTATTATATCACTATATTAAACTTAATGAATGGTTGGTTGGAAAACTGTTATAGGTATCCGTACGGTCTCAATGATTACTGTTCTGGTTGCATATGTTCGTTTCTCACGCTAGTTTACCAGACTGATCCAGGTGTTATTTTCTTAATGCTCGGGTTAGCCTCGTGTATGTTTCTAGATCTAGCTTCGGACACTTTAGAGCTTTTGCAGAAGAGTTGGAGTTCTACCTATCGTAGCTTTATTTCAGCTGCATTTCTGTATTGAATATATTAGCATTGTGAGGACAGATAGCTATAACTGTCCAGGCTGATGATAGTACTTAGGTTTTAGTAACTCTGGTATTTCTGTATTCAGAGTGACCCTTTTGTATTGTTCCTTTGATATTATATATTATCGTCCCGTTATGGGATTCTGATATTGTGTTCTTCTTTTCTCATTTTATTCCTTTTCTTTTATTTTACCTAACAATTCGTCTTTCCAGCACTTGGGTGCTCGACACACGAATTCCGTGGATGTATTAGTGTCGACATTCGATGGTCGAAAATTTGAGTCATTACATTTGGTATCCGAGCTCAAGGTTGAGCGAACACCTTGGCTTTGTTTGGGTATGGCTCATTAGAGATAGGATAAGCGACACCCTAGAATGAGTCGAGCGTATATGAGAGCGTATTCGTATTTTCTATAAACCTATATCTCTTTTTAGCATTCCCTAGGAATATCGCTTTCTTCGTAATCCTCTCTTAGTATCTTTTCCTTGAAATAACTTTATCACTAGGTTTCCTAAATATCTTAGTATATATTGCTAAGAGTTCTTGTTGTTTTAGGATATGGTATCTAGTGCAGAAAGAGAGAGCTAATTGGCAGCAAGGTTTACGCTTGTCGCTTGTTAGAGGAAGATGGAGGGACATGTATCTGATGATTTAGAGGAGGAGCTTGTATTTGAAGATCCAGAGGAGGAACTGGTAGTTGAAGATCCAAAGTAGGAACATCTTATCCAAGAGGGGGAGGATCGAGAGGGGGAGGATCGAGAGTAGGAACTTGTATCCCAGAACGAGGATGATGTTATTTAGGAAATGGAAGAACCATTAATGGCGAAGGAGGAAGACATGGGGGAAGATCTCGATGATGAGATAAAGCCCAAAAGGATTGAACACATGTATGGTTGGTTGTCCGATAGTGAAGCAGGACCTACAAGGATGTACCATCCAGGTTGGGAATCAGATAATTACGCAGAGATCATGGATTTGGAAAGACCGTTTGTAGAGGACTCTGACAGAGATAGCTCTCTATAAGAGTATTAGGGTATGGTTGCTAGGGGTGTTTTCTTTAGCTTTAGTATCGTATCTTGTATATAGGTATTATAGTTAAGTAGTATATCTGTATTATGTAAACCCGTAGTACGGGTTATGAATGCTAGCAATGGGTGTTTAATTAGCTTATAATATATGAAGTGGTTTATGGAAGATAAGTTTTAAATTAAGTAAACATGTTTGTTAAACAAATTATCCAATGTTACCGGGCCGGCTAATAGACATTTTTACCTTAGGGATATCTGGGAAAAGTAGACTCTAGGATCGAGTTGAATACCAGAATCCTACTCTTCTTAGCAACTTACCTGACCAGATAAGTAAAGTGGTTGTAACGATCCAGAATTTTATCGCTATTTAAATGAATATTTAATTATATTTTAAATAATTAATAAATGGATTTTTATTAACAAATAAAACTATTTTAAATAATAATTAATGATGATAAAATCATTTTTAAAATTTGTTTACCAAAATATATAGTTAATCGAAAATTAGAAAATGTGACCGGAAGTTATTTTCTGAAATATCGATTTTTCATTCGTTAAAAGTTGTTTTAAATGTCATAACACTATGTTAAACACACATGCACACATTATAAACTACTTTAACATGTTGTGTACATGTACATATGCATGTACAAACTTATACACTTAAACATATTAACATACAAGACCTTATTTAATAAAAGTAAGTAAATATACATATATATACATATAAAAATGCACATTTTTCAACACAGGACTCATGACATGGCTTGAATAGTAGAAAGTGTGGGGGGAGGGTGTTGTGCATGGTTTTGAAGGGGCAAGGAGATATGGCCATGCATGCATATGTGTATAATTAAATATAAGCACTTATATGTATTTTAATAATTTCCTAAACCTATAAATGCCCCCTTACTTTCATTCTTTTTATTTTACAATCTCTTCCTCTATTTTAAATTCCTAAGAGCTTGAGAAGATTATCCATGGCTTCCTCTTCATAATTCTAAAGTGAGAGAATCCACAAAATGTTTCCAAAAATATCTTTTTAATCCACAAACTCACTTCTACAAACCATTCAACATCTCCTCTTCCAAAATACAACAATCCACCACCCAAAACCACAAGGGCCGAGCCCAAACCTCCCAAGGCCAAACCCATTAGCCCAAGGCAGACCCTAAACACCACTTGGTCGAGCCCAATTCAAGTGTTCGAGGGTCCAAAAGTTTCAAATTTATGACATTCTTAAGCATTTTTTAAATCCGACAAAAGTTGCTTGAATTTAGAAAAAAATTCGGTGGGTAAAACTTTTGTTTTTGGAAAAGAAATTCACTTGATTTTGACGGACTATATGTTGTGAAAATATGGTGATTGTTATGTTGAATTATCATGTCGTATTGATGACATATGATGATATGTTTATGTTTGAACTTGGATTTGGTGATTGGTTGATATGTTGATATGTTTGGATATGTATATGGATATGGATATGTGATATCGGGTATGATATTATGGTAGTATGTTTATGAAAACAAAAACATGTGTATATGATGTATATGATGTGAAATTTGCACCTTGAAAGGTCGCAAAGGACTTGAGATCCGATTTGAAAATGAAAGCTATTTTCTAGCTTTGGATTTTTGAAAATGTTTTCCAAGTTTTTAAGTTTGTTTTAAGTTTTAAAAACTTTCTCATTTATGTTTTCAAAGATGTAGTAGCTAGGGTTAAAGTGAAGTTTCCACCTAGAAATCAATTCTAGCGAATTGCGTTTATAGTGATACTCGTTATGGATGCAGTTCGAAAAATTTCACGATTTCAAGTTTTAAGTGTTTTCTTTTGGATTGTTTTTGAAAACTCATATTGAATTAATTAAGTAAGTCAAAAATCTAATTTTCTCGATGTGTCTGAAGTTGTTAAGAATTTTCTCGATGTGTCTGAAGAAGTCAATAGTTTACCCCTGCACCATGAGATAGAGTTTCACATTGATTTGGTCCCTGGTGCAAGACCTGTGGTTCAACCCAAGAGAAGGATGGCCCCTAAAGAGTGGAAAGAATTAGAAAAGCAAACCAATGACCTGTTAAGGAGAGGATTGATTAGACCCGGTCATTTGAGTTGGGGGTCTGTTGTGGTGTTTACGGAGAAGTTTGATGGATCTGGTTGTGCGTGGACTATAGGGAGTTGAATAAGCTGACTATTAGGAACAAGTATCCTTACTTCGCATCGATGATCTTTTTGATCAACTTCATGGAGCTACGGTATTTTCTCAGATGGATCTAGCTACTGGATTCCATCAACTAAGGGTTGCTGAAGTAGTATACCCTTAACTACTTTTAGAGGTCCTGATTGTTTCTTTGAGTGGTTGGTTATGCCTTTCGGGCTAACTAATGCACCCGCGTATTTTGTAGATCTCATGAACCATGTTTTTCGAGATGTTCTTAATAAGTTTGTGTTAGCATTCATCGATGACATCCTTATCTACTCCAAATCTGAGGAGGAGCATAAATATCATTTGGAAGTGGTGTTGGAGACATTGAGGAGACATGTCTTGAAGGCGAAATTTTCTAAATGCCATTTTTGGAAATCAGAAGTAAGATTCTTAGGACATATTATGATAGGAGATGGTATTTCGGTGGATCCATTGAAAGTGGAAGCTGTTCAGGAATGGAAGCAACTGCGAACTCCTACCGAGGTTCGCAGTTTCTTAGGATTGGCTGGATATTATAGGAGGTTTATTCAAGATTATTCCAAGATTTCCTCCCATTTGACTAAGCTGACTAAGAAGGAGGAGAAATTAGTATGGACCCCTAAGTGTGAAGAGGCATTTCTGGAATTGAAAAAGAGATTGACCGGTGCACCAGTTTTGGCTATTCCAGATGGAAATAGTAGGTTCATAGTTTACACAGATGCATGTGAAGTGGACTTGGTGCTGTTCTGATACAGTATGGTAGGGTGATTGCGTATGCAAGTAGGCAGTTGAAGCCTCACGAGAAGAATTATGCTACGCATGACCTGGAGTTGCTAGCTGCTATCTTTGCATTGAAGATGTAGAGACACTACTTGCTGGGTAAGGATCCTTCTATTCCTCTTAGTTTCTTTCTAATCTTTATATATTTTAGGAGTAAGTTTTCTTTCTTAAATTAGGTGAAAAATTCAAGCTCTTCATAGATCATAAATCCCCGAAGTATCTTTTTACTCAGAAGGATCTAAACCGTAGGCAACAGAGATGGTTAGAGTTTTTGGCGGCATATGACTTGGATATTCTCTATACGCCAGGAAAGGCTAATGTGGTGGCGGATGCCTTAAGGACGAATGTCGTTTTAACTCTTTTGGAAGTTACCCCGACACTTTAGGAAAGGATTATGAGGAAGCAGCGGAAGGATGAGATACTGTAAGGATTAATTCAAGGAGTCCAAGGAGGTAGATATTCGGACTTGGAGATGGATGGTCAAGGTACGTTAAGGATGAACGGACGATGTGCGTTCCAGATGTGGATGGGCTGAGGCGAGAGGTTTTGTCAAAATGCCACAAGTATAAGTTAAGTATTCACCCAGGAGTTCATAAGATGTATAAGGACAGGGAAAGAGTATTTTGGTGGCCAGGAATGAAGAAGGACATTTCCATCTTTGTTAGCAGGTGTTCGTGTTGTCAACAAATCAAAGGTGATCATCGGAAGGTGACCGGATTATCACAACCTTTGGAGATTTCCAATTGGAAATAGGAAATGATATCAATGGATTTTATCAATGGTTGCCCAAAACCAGAAAAGGAAATGAAGGAGTATGGGTTATCGTGGGTCAGCTAACGAAGAGTGTGCATTTTCTTTCGGTGAAACCAACAAGGACCGCTGCTTCCTTAGCTGAAATTTTTATGAGGGAGATAGTCAGGTTGCATGGAGTTCATATGATTATAGTAAGTGATCGAGACCCCATATTTAATGGTCATTGTTGGGAAGCGTTGCAAACAACCCTTGGAACAAGGTTGAGCTTAAGCACAGGATATCACCCCCAAACTGACGGACGGACGGAGCAGGTGAACCAAATTCTTGAGGATCTCTTGAGGGCGTGTATTTTGGATTTTGGTGGATCATGGGAGGATCATTTGCATCTAGTTGAGTTCTCTTACAACAATAATTTCCAAGCACGGTTTGGCACCTTATGAAGCCCTATATGGAAGACCATGCAAGTCACCAGTATGTCGGGTTGAGATGGGAGATAGATTAGTTCTTGGACCAGACATGATCCGAGAGGCAACAGAGAAAGTTGCAGTGATTAAGAAAAGAATGAAGGAGTCCCGGGATCACCAAAAGAGTTATGTAGACAAAAGGTGAAGGGATTTGGAATTTATGGTTGGAGACTTGTTGTTTGTAAATATTTCACCAATAAGAGGAGCTGTTAGATTTGGAAAAGCTGGGACGTTAGCTCCAACATATGTTTGACCCTTCCGTATTCTTGAAAGGATCGGATTACTTGCTTATAGGCTCGAGTTGCCAGAGATATTGGTGGCAGTTCATAATGTGTTCCACGTGTCTCATTTGAGGAAATATGTTCATGACCCATCTTTAATTGTAGAGCCATCAGTTCAAGAGGAACTGGAAATAGAACCGAACCCGACAATGGTTAGACATCCAGTTTATGTTGTGGATCAGGATGAAAAAAGGTTGCGTAACAAGGTGGTGCGACTAGTTAAGATTCAGTGGAGCTAGGATCATAGAGACTGCACTTGGGAGACGGTGGATCGTATGAGAGAAGCCTATCCCGAATTGATGTTATGATAGTTAGTTGAGTGTCTGTTGTATGTATAGTGTATGTTTGTTTGCTATGGATGCTTAGTGTATGTCTTTGTATGTGTTTTATGATATGAATATATGACTTTTTGCGTAGTTTGGATTATCTCCTTGTTTGCAAATTTTGGGACGGAATTCTTTTAATGAGGGGCGAGTGTAACGACCCAGAATTTTATCGCTGTTTAAATGAATATTTAATTATATTTTAAATAATGAATAAATGGATTTTTATTAACAAATAAAATAATTATAAATAATAATTAATGATGATAATCATTTTCAAAATTTGTTTACCAAAATATATAGTTCATAGAAAAATAGAAAATGTGACCAGAAGTTATTTTCCGAAATATCAATTTTTCATTCGTTAAAAGTTGTTTTAAATGTCATAACACTATGTTAAACACACATGCACACATTAGAAACTACTTTAACATGATGTGTACATGTACATATGCATGTACACATTTATACACTTAATCATATTAACATATAAGACCTTATTTAATAAAAGTAAGTATATATACATATATATACATATAAAAATGCACATTTTTCAACACAAGGACTCATGACATGGCTTGAATAGTAGAAATTATGGGGGGAGGGTGTTGTGCATGGTTTTGAAGGGGGAGGAGGTATGGCCATGCATGCATATGCATATAATTCAATATAAGCACTTATATGTATTTTAATAATTTCCTAAACCTATAAATACCCCTTACTTTTATTCTTTTTATTTATAATCTCTTCCTCCACTTTTATTTCCTAAGAGCTTGAGAAGATTAGCCATGGCTTCCTTTTCATAACTCTAAAGTGAGAGAATCCATAAAAAATTTCCAAAAATACCTTTTTAATGCACAAACTCACTTCTACAAACCATTCAACATCTCCTCTTCCAAAATACAACAATCCACCACCCAAAACCAAAAGGTCTGAGCCCAAACTTCCCAAGTCCGAACCCATTAGCCCAAGGCCGAGCCCATACACCACTTGGTTGAGTCCAATTCAAGTGTTCGAGGGTCCAAAAGTTTCAAATTTGCAACATTCTTAAGCCTTTTCGAGTTCCAGCAAAAGTAGCTTGAATTTAGAAAACATTTCGGTGAGTAAAACTTTTGTTTTTGGAAAATAAATTAACTTGATTTTGATGGACTAAATGTTGTGAAAATATGGTGATTGTTATATTGAATTATCATGTCGTATTGATGACATATGATGATATGTTTATGTTTGAACTTGGATTTGGTGATTGGTTGATATGTTGATATGTTTGGATATGTATATGGATATGGATATGTGATATCGGGTATGATATTATGGTAGTATGTTTATGAAAACAAAAACATGTGTATATGATGTATATGATGTGAAATTTGCACCTTGAAAGGTCGCAAAGGACTTGAGATCCGATTTGAAAATGAAAGCTATTTTCTAGCTTTAGATTTTTGAAAATGTTTTCCAAGTTTTTAAATTTGTTTTAAGTTTTAAAAACTTTCTCATTTATGTTTTCAAAGATGTAGTAGCTAGAGTTAAAGTGAAGGTTCCACCTAGAAATCAATTCTAGCGAATTGCGTTTATAGTGATACTCGCTATGGATGAAGTTCGAAAAATTTCACGATTTCAAGTTTTAAGTGTTTTCTTTTGGATTGTTTTTGAAAACTCATATTGAATTAATTAAGTAAGTCAAAAGTCTAATTTATAATTGTAACGACCCGTAAATTTCAACTGTTTTAATAACGTAATTAGTTGAAAATTGTTAACTTTTAAACGATAAAATTTTGAAATATAAATTTGATATTTGGAATAAGTCTAGTAAAACATAGCGACTAGAAAATTTTCGTCCGAAAATATGAAAGTTTATTTCGCGCGTAAATTCACTTCAATTTAATCAGTTAAAAAACGATGAAAATAAAATGTTTTCGAAACCAAAATATTTTTATATAGAAAAACTCTAAACCATCTTCTGAGCAAGATGTCAGTTTGTCGTTTTTCCAAATTCGGACATCTTTGGCTCCGTCGATCTTATTTTTCTACGTTTTTCTTGCATTTTCCGCCAGTAGAAAAATTCGAATTTTATAAATTCAAATCGTACCACTGATATCCGTATATCGCTTTAATCGTCTCGTCGTTGTAATCTCCGCAGTATATTCATTTCTGTAATTCGGGGTCCGATACGTGGCGAAACCGTGAAACAGTTACCCGTATCGGTACTCCATTTGAAATGTTTTAACTCCTTGTGTCCATCTGTTGTCTACAGTGAAAATCAACAGTCACAAACTTAAATATTTCCTTGAATTCTACAGGGTGACTACTTCCGATTCCCTATGATCCGTCGTTTAGTAAAATGTTTCATTTGCAAATATTACCAAGGCATATATCTGTTCCACTAAGTTATATCGTCCTGCCTTTTCTCATTCTACGTTTAAATTAATAATCGTTTTTTTTTCTTCCTACCGTTCATTCCATCTCCTCTCCTTATTTCTCATCCATCTAACCTGATGTCCTCCTTCCCCTTCATCTTTGCAGAAGAGTTTAAACGTAAGCATGCTTTCCTTTCCTTCCACTTGCTCCACTTGCTCATCACGTCCTCTCTCCCATGCAACACCCTCAATTCACCACCAACACCTCACGGCCATCGCCCACAGCCTCCGCCTACAACTCCGACCCGACCCTGTGCCTCGACAGTAGATCTTCCCTTGCCGATCTCCTCCGCCCTGCGGCTTCCCACCATTCCTTCCCACATCACCTGAACCGCCATCAGCACCGCAAACCCAGCGACCTCATCCGCCTCGCTTCGCCACCAACGTCGATAACCATCATAGCAACCTTCAACCACTCATCTCACGGCAGTACTACACCCTCTGCCTCATGCCTCTCCTCTGCCGTGAGTAGGTGTGTATTTGCACTTTTTTTTTGTTATTTGGCGACTGGTTGTGGCTGTTCTTTTATATATAAGCATATGCTAGTTTTGAAAGTGATATAGATATAAGTGGTATAAAATATAGGATGTATACATATAAGCATATATAAAGTCTGTTACCCATAAGCTATGAATATTGGCAGAGCTCGGTTTCTAAGGATATGTATATATGTGATAGTGTAATAAGAGTTGTATACTCTAGTTTCAAACTGTTATATGTGTGTTAATGTATAAAAGGTTATATACAAGTTTGCTGAATAAATATTTTGTTTTATTTGTTAATCTATGATTCGTATAATATATATATTTAGTTTTATTTGCGTTTGACTTAATATTGATTTGTAAATAAGTATAATATAACATATATCTTGTTCTAATATATGTTGGTTTGCTGGAAAGAAGAAAAAGTATAGTAATATGTATGTATATGTATATCTATGGGAAAGAAACAAGTGAATAGTTGTATATTTATATCTATATTAGTTATATAAAGTTACTGTTGACTCTTATCAATAGAACATAGAACATGTGCTTATTTAAAACAACCATTTTGAAATGTATATAATTTTAACATGTGTTCAAATTTATATTAACTTTAAAGTATACGTAAGTAACTGGAATGGTTGTTATAAGATATAATGTATATATGAAGAGATAAGTAAGCTGTCGTGTTTTGGTTCATTGTTTTCTATTCAAATTTTTACAGCTTTATATAAATATAAATATATGTAACATAAATATGTATGTCAACTTAAATGTATTGAAATGATGAAAGAATTATATACGCATGTGTACCTAAATGCATAAACGTACTATACTATATATAAGCTTGTATTACTCTGTAAATTATATAATGACTTCGGCTGTTAAGTGATATTTGCTTTGTATATAGTTTTAAGTATAAAATATATTTTTTAAGTATATTTAATTATATATAACCTACGTATGTTATCTAGTTGTATAATATATTAGTTCATATATATATTGTTTTTTAGATTTTTTTTTAATATAATGGGATTTGGATATGTATTATGATTTGAAATACAACATGTAATTTAAATTGAATATTGATTTAAGAAATAATAGTATGATATACTTTTGTTTCGATTTTATTTGCATCGATGCAGTTTTGATTTGATTTCGTCTATTTCTTATCTATCAGCTTTGATCGTCGAAATCGTGCCAATCTAGCTTCGTGTTCGAATTCGCGCTTGGATTCATAACTAAATTTCAGAGTCCGTATCAGTGTGCGTATCCGGATCACCTTCTGTATTCTCTAGTCTCGAAAGGTGAGCACTCACTCACGATTAACGTTCTTTTATTTATTAAATTTGATTTCAATTGAAACGACAATTGAAATATGCTGCTGTTAGTTAATTACACTGTTATATATGTTATTGCCTGTATCAGTTCACCTGTGACATCTGACACCTTTATCTGTTAATTATTTATACGATGATAATACAGTTTGGCTGATAATTGATTGATTGTTGATGTTTGTATTAGACGTTAAATTGTTAATGTTAAAATGATAAATAGTATGCAATTGAACTTGATATAGGATAGTTAAAGGTTAAATTTGATTAACTCACATTTGTATAATATGACCCCTTTAACTGTTAAATTTATTGACACGTAGGATTTGTTTAATTACATCTTGAACCACTGAATGTATGTTGTTAAATTGATGATGTATGAAATTGTAAATAAATGACAAGTGAAAACCGTAATGTAATAATCTTTAATCTACATGAAATGATAGTGTAGATTCTAGAAATAATTATATTAGTTCGTACAAATAACAATGCGAATTAATACGGTTATTTCGGGATTATTTGAATTGATTATTTGATTGTTATTGATTTTTGTTCTTGCTTGTTTATTTACTTTGACACCATCCCAGTTATCACACTGCAAGTTCCCTTTGCTATGCTTTGATTTTGAATTGAATTGGAATCGGGTTGAAATGATAAATACCCAAATTGAACTTTGACCTAGGATAGAGAATTAAATAAAAACCCGATTGGTCAATAATTTGATTTAAAAATAAACAAAGATTTTATTTGGAATAAATAATATGGTTTTGAAATGAAGTTGAAATTTGAATTTTTAATGAAGGGAAAATGTTAATATTTAATAATCTGAAACAAAATATTAACAATGTAATTGATGGAAGAATATTGTTTAATTTGAAATTATAATTAAGTTGAAATTATAATTAAGTTGAAATTATTAAACTTTGAAATGATTTAATAATTAAGTTTGAAATTATTAAACTTTGAAATTATTTAATAATTAAGTTTTGAATTATTTAATAATTAAATAAGATTGAATTATTTAATGATTAAATTGAATTGGATTTCTTTAAATAAGTAAAATTGAACTTTTGAATAAGTAAATTTTTACTTCATAAATAAATGAAATTGAGTTCTTTATTAATTAAGTCTTGGAAAATATTTAAGTAAGTAAATAAGTGAATTGAATTTCTTTAACAAGAAATAAAATGTGATTTATTGGAATAAATGTAAGACTTGAAATTTAAAGAATTTGATTTGATGAATTTAATTTAATTCAATTTGTAAGTTGTGATATAATGAAGTTGAATTTGAATAATGGATTTAATGAATTGGAAATTTAATAGAAATTGTTTTGAATGGAAAATTTACTAAATGAATATTGAATGAGATCGATAAATGAATTTAAATTGGTTTAAATGATAAATCAAATTAATTTAAATGATTTTGAAATGAAACTTATATACGAACTTGAATCAATATTTGAATTGTTTTAAATAGAAATTTGAAATTGAATTATAAGTTTTTGAAATGGTAAATTGAAGTTTTGAAACGTAAATTTTGAAAATTGATTTTTGAAAGACAAATGAAATGTTGGTTTACGTATTGAAATTGAAATTGAAATTGATTTGGTTTTTGAAATATATAAACGACCAATCGGTGTAATAATTACGAAAGTTATTAAAGAGACCGGGATCAGTAATGGATATACTCTCTATCTAAACCGAAAACCACTTTAATAACTATACGCGGAGTGATGATCCAGAATGAAGTGGTTGGAATGATGTACGTGATGACTGAAGAAAGAGAACGATAATGGATAGCCTTGACACTTGTGTCAAATTGGAAATGACTAAAACAGGAGCTGTGCCGGGCCAATGGAGGATTAGCTACCTCAAGTGGACACACGTCTTCGAACTACTTATACTTGTTGTCGATTGGTGCACCCTTGATTTTGGGAGTGTTGTTTCACGGTGTTGCGGGCGCTGCGGCGTTGCATTCTCACCAGTCCGGATCAGGCAAATGGTAGTATCACTACCTTGGGTATTGCCTCATGTGCCTTGTCATACTTGTATTCCATTTATGCGCGACCACTACGATTTTGATTTGTACCTTTAGTATATGGATTGCCCTCTGGTGACTTCCGGTTTTGGGGAAACTACGGTCTTGTATATGCTTTTGGGAATAAAAATGTGTTAAGGGTGGAATGGGCCATGACTTAACGCTATTTTGATATCTTTATATTTCTGATAGACATTATCTACTTATCGTACATTACTACCTAGTAGATAGTTTAACGGATCCTTAAAGGATGGTTATTCCAAACATCCTTTGAGTTACTTGTATTTCAATTGCTATTTCACTTGGGTTGGATTTATTGATATAAGAATGTTAATCCTGACTCGAGTGTCTTGTGTTTTTGCTTTACGCTCGGGTCAGACTGAGTAGTTCAGCTTTCGAGACTCACCTTTGGAGTTGGAGCTTCGCTTGCAGATCCAGCTATCTATCCAGCTTTCAGATATTCGATGATTCCAGTGATGTATTCTGATTTGTATCTGATGTATCGTGTTACTCTTCCGTTGTATCTGGTTTAACTCTGATGTATCGTATTACTCTTCTGTTGTAAACTCTGATGTATTTTATATATTCATATAGTAGCTTCATGAACTACTATCTCTTTTATCTCCGCTGCAATTATTACTCTGTGTCTGTGATCTGTGATTATTTATTTACTGTATATGTTCAGTTTTGCCAAATTTAAATTAACAACGCGGTATTTTGAGCAATTCAACTCCGGCATGAGTGTCTACCTATACACTTATCATGGACGCAAATGGTCCAAAATGGCGGGTCGTTACAATAATTATTTAATAATTTATTTATTTAATTAAATTAATTTGGGTAATTATTAATTAATTAATTAAGTAATTGGGTTAAATAATTAGATTTTAAGAAATTATTAAATAAGTTAATTATTTTTAATTAAGTAAGTTTTAAATAACGATAAATTAACGTAAAAGAAAATTTATTTATATTTAATCAAGTTATTTATTTTAATTAGTTATTTAATTAGAGTTAATTATTTAATTAAAGGTTAATTATCCATTTAATTAAGGTTTAATTTCTTAAATAAATGTCAATTAATTAAAGTTTATTTATAAATAAAAATTAGGATTTTTAATGATTTAATTAAGATTAACTAAAGCTTTAATTAAATTTTAAACTTATGATTTAATTAAGGATTATTTATTTTAAAGTTTTCCATTAAACTCTATTGGTAATTTATTTTAAACCAATTTTCTTGTTTAAGTAAATTGTTTGAAAACCAAGGATCTCTTGTCCATGCTATTAAGTAGCCAAATTAATTAAAGTAGTTGTGGTAAAATGTTGATACATTTTATTGAAAGTAAGTCGACTTGTACTTATCACAATTACCGCAAACATGATGACTACAAGAGGGTTAATTTCGATAAGCAGGTTATGATAATCTAAGCATGTGGAACGTATGTTTATATGTAAATCTTTTCACCCTGATAGTGGAATAGTCCACTATAAACAACTTGACCATTTAAAATTATTGAATGTTGGTTTGGAGAGACCGGGATCGGATATTAGTTGTTATCCGAAAACCACTTCAAACCAATGTAAACGTTCGAATTGGAAATAGTAAGGCAAATGTATAAGATGAAGACTTTGAAGTGCAAGGGTTGTTTACTTCTAACCCTGAGGGTGATTCCAAAATAGATGTAGTGGAAAAAGTACATTTGGTTTGTTCATCTCCTGAACGACTTGTATGGATGAGTGCTGACATTATGTCAATATATGGTAGGCAATGTTAGGATTCCAAGTGGCAATGCTATAATAAAGGTAAACATAGCCTCAGGTCTCATTAACCGGGAATGACTAAAACATGGGAGATGCAGCAAGGCTAGGTGGGTCGCTCCCATGAGGGTAAGGTCATCCCCATCTAGAGTCCCTACTATTAACTCATTTATAATTCGGTACGGCTGTTGATCCCAACTAAAGTGTGATCTTATTCGGTACTATCCGGTAAAGGGTAGGTCGGTCTTGTGTTGGCAGGGATCGATAGGTTCGACCTCAGTGTTATTTTATATAGAGATGCATCGTAACGGGTGGTACCCCAGTAGCTCAGTCATTGTATGGAATCCATTCTCCAATAAGTACTGTACGTTTTTAGTTATACCCAAATATGTTGAACTGTGAGATGAAAGCATTTCAGCTATGTTTTATTTTACTTGAAAACCCTAGACACTATCATAATATCACTGGATTTCTATATAAAGTGTTTTGGTTATCGTAAGGTAAAATCTCGTTCGTGTTTATGTGTTGCATGGTCTTACGAGATACCTTTAATTTAAAAGTGTTTTATAAAGTAAGAATTAGGTTGTTTGAGTTTACTCATACCAGACCCATGTCTGACCGGGAGTTTTATGAAAACAAAACCATGTGTATATGATGTAAATGTTGTGAAGTTTGCACCTTGAAAGGTCGCAAAGGACTTGAGATCCGATTTGAAAATGAAAGCTATTTTCTAGCTTTGGATTTTTGAAAATGTTTTTCCAGGTTTTTACCTTTGTTTTAAGTTTTCAAAACTTTCTCATTTATGTTTTCAAAGGTGTAGTAGCGGGAGTTAAAGCGAAGATTCCACCCAGAAATCAATTCTAGCGAACCGCGTTTATAGCAATAGTCGCTATGGATGCAGTTCGGAAAATTTCACGATTTCAAGTTTTAAGTGTTTTCTTTTGGATTGTTTTTGAAACTTATTTCGAATTAATTAAGTAAGTCAAAAGTTTAAGTTTTAATTATTTAATTATTTATTTATTTAATTTAAATTAATTTGGGTAATTATTAATTAAGTAATTAGGTTAAATAATTAGAGTTTAAGAAATGATTAACTAAGCTAATTATTTTCAATTAAGAAAGTTTTAAATAATGAGAAATTAAGGTAAAAGAAAATTTATTATTATTTAATCAATTTATTTATTTTAATTAATTATTTAATTAGAGTTAATTATTTAATTAATTATTATTTAATTAAAGGTTAATTATCCACTTAATTAGGGTTTAATTTCTTAAATAAATGTTAATTATTAAAGATCAATTAAAGTTTTTTTTACATAAAAATTAGGATTTTAATGATTTAATTTGATTTAATTAAGATTAATTAAAGTTTTAATTAAGTTTTAACCTTATGATTTAATTAAGGATTACTTATTTTAAAGTTTTACTTTAAACTCTATCGGTTATTTATTTTAAACCAATTTTCTTATTTAAGTAAATTATTTTAAAACCAAGGATCTCTTGTCCATGCTATTAAGTAGCCAAATGAATTAAAGTAGTTGTAGTAAAACGTTGACACGTTTTATTGAAAGTAAGCCAACTTGTACTTATCATAATTACCGCACTTCGAAAAACGTGATGAATACAAGAGGGTTAATTTCGATAAGCAGGTAATGATAATCTAAGCATATGGAATGTATGTTCATATGTAAATCTTTTTACCCTGATAGTGGATAGTCCACTATAAACAACTTGACCATTTAAAATTATCGAATGTTGGTTTGGAGGGACCGAGATCGGATATTAGTTTTTATCTGAAAACCACTTCGAACCAATGTAAACGTTCGGATTGGAAATAGTAAGGCAAATGTCCAAGATGAAGACTTTGAAGTGCAATGGTTGTTTGCTACTAACCCTGAGGGTGATTCAAAAATGGGTGTAGTGGAAATAGTTCCTTTGGTTCGTTCATCTCTTGAACGACTTATATGAATGAGTGCTGACATTGTGTCAACATATGAAAGGCAATGTTATCATTCCAAGTGGCAATGCTATAATAAAGGTAAATGTAGCATCAGGCCTCATCAACCGGGAATGATTAAAACAAGCGAGATGCAGCAAAGCTAGGTGGGTCGCTCCCATGAGGGTAAGTTCATCCCCATTTAGAGTCCCAACTATTAACTCATTTATGCTTCGGTATGGTTGCCGATCCCAACCGAGGGGTAATCTTATTCGGTAATTTCCAATAAAGGATAGGCCGGTCTTGTGTTGGCAGGGGTCGATAGGTTCGACCTCGATGTTATTTTATCTAGAGATGCACCATGACGGGCGGTACCCCAGTAACCCAGTCATTGTATGGAATCCATTCTCCGATAAGTGTCGTATGTTTTTAGTTGTACCCAAATATGTTAAAATGTGAGATGCAAGTATTTCAGCTATGTTCTATTTTACTTGAAAACCCTAGACATTACCATAATATCACTAAATTTATATATAAAGTGTTTTGGTTATCGTAAGATAAAAACCCATCTATGTTTATGTGCGGCGTGGTCTCACGAGATACCTTTGATTTCAAAGTGTTAAAGTAAGAATTAGGTTGTTTAAGTTTACTTACAACAAACCCTTGACTGACCCGGAGTTTTATTTTCTTTTCCTAAAATTCTTGGGTACTCAAATTTTTATGAGTAGCCAAGTGATCCAGGTTTCTTACGGAAGAATTTTGAAGGAGCTGGAGTAGGTGGCTTCACCGTAGCTTATTATATTTATTTTCGCTGTGTTTATGTATGATCTATGTATTTTGTGATGGGCGGGCAGTATAACTGTCTAGTTGAATTTGTATTGTAATGACTCTGATGTATTATTATTATGGGAATGACTGTAATATCATATGTTATCTATTATATGTTGTTCTAAAGCGTGGTGAGATTCTATGATTTTTTAGTTTCTTCTTATCTTTCCTTTTCTTCTACCCTTAATGGCTCATCTTTCGGTCCAAGAAAGGCGGTCGTTACAGAGGTCCAAGCAATCGAATCAATTTTAAGACCCACATTTATGTTAGGACTACATCTAAAGGAAAGGCAGAAAGTTAGGGTGAAAATCATATCCAAGAAATCTATTCTTTTGTATCCTGAAAGAAGTTTTGCTTTGATTAGGTACTAAGAACCATGGATACTAGGGCTTTTAATATTGAGGGAAGTATAGTGGAAGGAGTATTGCTGGATCGACCAAGAAAAGACTTTGCTTCGATATGGCATGAGTTTGAGATATTGGGAAAAAAGAGGTTCAACGGTACCGAGACTATCATCGAAGCCCAAACTTGGATTAGTTTGTGCAACATGGTATATAAGGACATGATGGATCATATCCAGGGAGCATTCAAGCATGTTATAAGAATGGCTTTCAAGATCGAGGGTTCAACTCAAGAGTCATCTGTATCTGCACCAACCAAAAGCAACAAGCTCAAGTTTCAGCCGTCGGGGGATACTTCAAGTTTCAATTGCTACAAGTGTGGGAAGGAGGGTCATTTTGTTAGGGAGTGTAAGGAAGGAAAAAGAGGGCAAGTGTCTAAGGAACTAATTTCCAAGGTTCCGAAGATTGAGCCATAGACGGTGAAGGCACAGTTTGTACCGAGGACTTGCTACAACTGTCACCAGCCAGGTCATTAGGTCAGGGATTGTCCGATGCTTCAGATAGGAAAACAACCTAGGGTTTTCCCACTTACTCCAGCATCTTCCACTTCTGCAGTTGCAAAGGGGAGGCAAATTCTTGAGGGTATACTATCTGTTTATGGTTTACATATTCATGTTTGGTCAGATATTAGTGCTTCTCATAGTTTAATATCCCGTAACCTTGACTGTTTAGTCATGCTCGGCATGTTAGGAACTTTGAGTATTGTTTTTGCTTGAGCAGTTTATGAGTAGTTTAAATTTTCTACATCATAGGGGGTACATTAAAACGAACACCTTTTGAATTAAGTTTCATGGTTTGACTATAAGGCGTTCGGTGATAATGTTAGGTAAGGAGTAAAAATTTAGTAAAAGATGTTTACTATATAAGGAAGAAACTTTATATAAGTATGGTTTATAAAATATGGCTTATAAACAAAAAGGATTTAAATAGCGGGCTTGAGAACTTAAATACCAGTGTCGTTGAAAGAGTTTTTCAAGATTTTGGCAAAAATAATATTAGTATTATTCGATAGTAAATATTTGAGAAGTTGTTTTAGGAGATTAAGGTTAGGATACTTAGCAACAACATACGAAGTATCTAATACCGCTTTAAAAATGATTTTTGGGTTAAGACCGAAAATCATGATTTGGATGTACTGAACTCACTTCTATCGCTTGAAAATAATTTCAGTGATGACTGATGCATCATCGGTATTCACTTTTGGGTTTTTAGGTGTGGGATGCTACAAAGTCATTTTGGCAAAACAGATTTTTATTTAATCCCAAAGTAAGATTTGATATACAAAAGCTATATGTATATATTATTTCAAAATGATTTGAAATAAAAACCAGTGTTTAATTCTAAAGTTTTCTTATTAAGTTATTTAATGGACACATGTAACCTAAGCATTAGAACAGTTTGGTTCGTACATCATGTATGATACGTTGGGTGATAGTTTTCATTTGTGAAATGAAATGGAATTTTCGATGATTTTGGATAATCGGAAACTTTCAAATTGTGTTAGAACTTATAATTAAGTGTTTTTTTTTGAAAAAGTTGAGTTTATTTAACACTTGAATTGAGAATATAGCAAGTTAAAACTAGTTTTAAATTTATTAATCATACTTGTTACAAATTTGATGTCGGTACATACTCTTAGGATGAAATGGAGTATTATACGAGTATAAACTTAAGTTATAAATTGATTATAAACTTGAAGTTATGTTTTTATGAAATGACTCATAAGTAATTTTAGTATTGAAGAGATATACTATTTGGACAAATGAATGTGATTAAAAAGGAATTAGTATAATTAAGAAACTAATAGGATAAATACGCAAGTTGTAGGTAGATCGTTTATTTGCATGACTATTCTTGATCCAATATTCAAGTGCATGTTTTCAAGGTGGTTTACACCGGTCCAAACAAGAATTTTTCACTCGATTCTTGACGATGAACACTTGATACGGGTTTTTGATGAGATCCTAAAGTTTTCTATCATAGTAAATGACTATGTATGGAGAATATAGGTTTCTAATCTGATCGGAGTCCGCACTAGAGAGGTCAAGTGATCTGTAGTAGTTTGGAGTGAAATTTATGCGATCGAGCAAGTGATAAGGTCAGATATTGCATACGGATGGTACATATACATCGTACGGGCTTTAGTACATTTGTATGATATGTTATTTTGGCTTATGAAGAGTTTGGGGAATGACTCTTCGATTTGTTATAAGGTAGCATGAAAAATCGTCTAAGCAAGAACCGAAGGCTATTGAGCATAATGTATGCTTAGTAGGTTATTTATCGTCCTTGGGCGATGGGAGAATTTTGAACCTGAGCAAACCATGGGCATTGGTTGTTAGTAATTGTGAATGCTATTTGAGTGTTTATGTGCTTATTCTTTTGGTAAGCTTAGAAGTATCGTGAAGCAAGAATGCTCGGGATGGTACAAAGAAGAAGGAAGGCAGTTTGAAGGAGATCCATCCAGTGTTGCTTATAGGCTAGGGTTTCCTTCTTATCTTAGCAACGTATATCTTTTGTAGTGTACTCACTGCTTGAGGTGGAGTCGCTTAGTATGCATTTTGCAGTTTAGTTTGTATATAATTTCAACAGTGCTATATATATATATTGTTCTATATTCTTTGATTATCATTCTTGTTTGAATTTTGAGGATGAAATGTTCTAAGTGGGGTAGAATGTAGCGACCCGAAAATTTGAACACTTCGTCTTCGAATATCGATAGATTTTGAGACATGTTGGACTGTTACAAATATGATTTTATAACCTTGTCTAACATCATTTAGTTAATAAATAATGATGATAAAATTGTTTACAAAAATATATTCTTTGAAGAAAAATCGATAATGCAACCGAAAATCGGTTTATCGATAAACAGTTTTACGATCAATATAAGTTGTTCGAGCTGTCGTATACTTAACTAATGATCAAACGAACATATTACCAACTAATTAACACATTCTCCTCTTCATAAAGCATGGAATGATCGAGAAGCTTCCTTAAGGATAAGAGATATTATCATGAGAGGGGTAAAATGGTAAAATGAATAAAGGAAAAGTGACATAAAGTTGTCATGATAAGAAGCAATTAACGTCATTAGGATTTTGAGGGGTTTTTGATCTTTTTCCATCATCATTCCTAAGCCTATATAAGAAAGGGTATAGCCTTAGGAAATATATCACAAATATTCTTAAGCTTTGAGTTAAAATATCCATGGCTTCATCTCCTTCTTCTTTTTAAATTCCTAAAGCAAATAATGTGCAAACCATCTCTAAATCACCTCAAATTATATGAAAGCCTTGCCACCACGTAACAACACTTTCTACCTAGTTATACTGTGAAAAAGTAAAGCACATCTCATCTTACTCCAATAGGTCGTGAGTATCAAGAAGGGGAGGAAGGCAAAAGCAAGGTGAAAAAGCAAAGGAGCAAGGAAGGAAAGGTATGGCTAGGTTTGGTTGGACTTGGGTTAGCTTGGATCTTTGTTATTTTCGGATTAAAGTTGAGTTAACACCTCACTTTGAATGGAAAATATGATATATATATATATATATATAGATGTTTGATTATATTAAATGTCGTTTGAATTGTTAAGTGACATATGTTAAAACATTGATTTGGATTCTTGTTTTGAAAACAAGTGACACATAAGATCCATGTATTTGAACTTGAATGGATTTATATGACATATGAATTGACCTTGGAACAAAGCACATAGGTTGTAGTTGAACATAGGTTGGAATATAACTCGAATTTAGAAGTGCACTTATAGCGATAGTCGCTATAGATGCAGTTCTGAATTGCCTTATTTTTGGCAATTTCTATGGAACTTTGTAGAGAGATCCACAAGGATTTCTCATCATATTTACATTATTATATATGAATGTTTGTTGCTATTAAAAGATTGAATAGTAAAAAGTTAAGTAACATTTCAAAAACGGCCAAAATATCGCTAGTGCAAAACTGCCACGTTTAACCTTGATTTTTGGACTTCAAATGTTTCAAAAAGGACTTTAAGTTTAAGCATTTTGTTTCATTCTTTTTAAAAGTATTGCCTAACTCATATTGGAGTATTTTTAAAGTAGTTTGAGATATTTATGAATTTTTTAGAATTTTTTGTGAATTTTCAAAGAAAGAATTTTTATAATAAAACACGTTCTTTTTCCAAGTTTTGTTGATTTTTCAAACTTGTTATCATTAAATAATGTTTTGGATAAATGTTTTAAAACCTAGTATAAGTATTTCCAAATATTTTAAAAGTATAAAGGTTCAGAAAGGGGTTAGTAATTTCTTAATGGCCAAATGGTTAGATTATCTAATTACTTATTTGAAAAGTAATTGATTATGCTTAACATTAATAAGCCGACGAAGTAAGCTTATCTATTTGTGAGAGCTAAGATCGATGTTCGAGTAGGGACGGAGCAATAGATCTCTAACCTACTAGCTTAACCGAGGAATAGGTAAGTGGAAAATGTTGGAAATGCGTTAATCGAGTTGATTTCCTATTGTTTATGGAAATCATTAATACTATACAACACTAAAACCGATGAGGTAGACTTACCTATTTGTGAGATTCAAGAATGAAGTGTCTAGGCAAGGCTTGGAGCAACCAGTTCCCAAACTTACCTGGCTTCACTCTTGGGCGAGGAATAGTTAAGTTGGAATGTCAGAAATGAGTTAAGCGTACGAATCATGATTTGTATAAGCAACTGTTTTTACTAGATAATTGATTATTCGATTATCGAACTTGACCTAATATTGACTTAGGAAGTTATCGAAAGGCTTTGCGATTTTATACCAATAAGAACCCCGGGGAGGAGTATTGGTACGAAACGTCTCTAGCTTTCGCTTACTTCTGAAAGAACGGGAATTGAGTTTAGCGAAAATTCATCGATTGGTTTTGAAGAGTCTGGGATCGGTAAGTATTCTACTTACTGAATACTACTTCGAAACTAGTATACGAGTTCTATGTTTTAGAAGCTATTAAAGAAAGGAAACTATGTGGAGATTCGAGATCTTTTAAGATGCTCGAACATATGTAGATGTTCATGATTTATTCAGGATATGGGAATCCATATGCGATTCCGAGATCTTTTGAGATATGGGAATTCATGTGAGGCTTCGACATCTATTCGAGATGTGAGGATCCAATCTGGGATTCGTGTTTTGTTCAAGTGATGAAGACTCGTGCGAATATGCCGAATGTGACCTCGACGTCGAAAATGACTAAAAACAGAGAAGGCCTCACAACCCGAGGTTATCGTCCCATGTTAGGGTATTACCAACTCCATATCTAAAGATACTTATCGGTATGTTGCGCGTGGGAGTTGATGATATTTGGTTCACGTTGTTCATGTTTATGTTCGGAAGTTTGGCCACTTGTGTTTACCTAAATGGTATTTTTTATATAGAGATATACGATGCTTGGAAGGTACTTTCTGACCCATGTGCATGGAGTTTGGATTCGGATCCCCTGAAGAGATCTCCGTGGAAAATCCATTATGCGAACGTGCCTTATCAAATTTGATTGTACCCTAAATATGTTTTGATATGACCAATGTAAGCATCACAGCTATTTGACAAAATTTATGTGCTACACCCAAGATGTTAGCGCCAAAATTGGTCACTAACACCCAAACGTAAATGAAAGCACCAGCTAACAGTCACAAATAACAGATAGAGTGTATGTAGAGAGTATAAATGTGAAGAGCAGTAAAAATTAAAAAGAAAGCATAAAAACAGTGGATTTATAGTGGTTCGGCTGACTCTGGCCTACGTCTACTCCAAAATTTTCCTTTTTATTGATATGAGAACCAATTACAGTTACAATCCGGAGTTTTCAAAACAATTATGGCAGAGTAGCATTAATGAGGAAGAAGAAGGGAAACAGAATGAAGATCCCTTTTATAAAGCCCCGCTTGCTGTATTTATAGGCAAAATCCGAGTTACTAGGCTTCCTGAGTGATTCGGGCCCATTAGGACCATAGTCGAGTCCATATAGCTGAACACTGCTTTCCTGGAGTATGTAAAATGCCGATCCACTCCAGACTCCAACATGTCGACCCACTCCAGACTCCAACATGCCGACCCACTCCAGACTCCAACTTGCCGACCCACTCGAGACTCCAACTTGCCGACCCACTCGAGACTCCAACTTGCCGACCCACTCGAGACTCCAACATGCCGACCCACTCGAGACTCCAACTTGCCGACCCACTCGAGACTCCAACTTGCGACCTACTGGAGACTCCAACATGCTGACCCACTCGAGACTCCAACATGCCGACCCACTCGAGACTCCAACTTGCCGACCCACTCGAGACTCCAACTTGCCGACCCACTCGAGACTCCAACATGCCGACCCACTCGAGCTCCAACTTGCCGACCCACTCGAGACTCCAACTTGCGACCCACTCGAGACTCCAACATGCCGACCCACTCGAGACTCCAACATGCTGACCCACTCGAGACTCCAACTTGCCGACCCACTCGAGACTCCAACTTGCCGACCCACTCGAGACTCCAACATGCCGACCCACTCGAGACTCCAACATGCTGACCCACTCGAGACTCCAACATGCCGACCCACTCGAGACTCCAACTTGCCGACCCACTCGAGCCTCAAACTTGCCGACCCACTCGAGACTCCAACATGCCGACCCACTCGAGACTCCAACTTGCCGACCCACTCGAGACTCCAACTTGCCGACCCACTCGAGACTCCAACATACCGACCCACTCGAGACTCCAACTTTTGTCAAAACTCGTATTTCGAGTATCCCACGACTTTTGTCCATCGAATATGCCGAATCCCGGCTTCATAATCATAATTACCATTCGTGATTGATTATCTATCCATCCAATTGACTAAAACCCATCGTATTCCAGTCTCGACAATCGAGCAACCAATTTAGTTAAATCCCCCTGTCTACGGCCTTGTCAAAAGGTGGGTTAACACTAGACATTATCTATTATATCACGATATTAAACTTAATAAATGGTTGGTTGCCTTGAAGGGAAAACTGTTACGGATATTTGTATGGTTTCAATGATTACTTTTCTAGTTGCATATGTCCTTGTGTTTCTTACGCTAGTTTACCAGACTGATCCGGGTGTTATTTTCTTAATGCTCGGATCAACCCCGTGTATGTTTCCAGATCTAGCTTTGGATGCTTTGGAGCTTTTGGAGAAAAGTTGGAGTTCTATCTATCGTAGCATTTATTTCCGCTGCATTTCTATATTGAATATGTTAGCATTGTGAGGAAAGGTAGTTATAACAGTCCAGGCTGATGATAGAACTTAGGTTTTAGTAACTCTGATATTTTTGTATTTAAAGTGACCCTTTGTATTGTTCCTTTGATGTTATATATTATCGTTCCGTTATGAGATTCTGATATTGTGTTCTTCTTTTCTTGTTCTATTCGTTTCCTTTTCTTTTACCCTAACAATTCGTCTTTCCGACACTTGGGTGCTCGGCACACGAATACCGTGGATGTATTATTGTCGACATTCGATGGTCGAAAAGTCGGGTCGTTATAGTTATGGAAGCTTATTCCAACTTCTCCAATCGGTTTTCTCAAAACCAATCGTGCTAGTCTCTCAGTGAGCAGGTATGTTATTATGCTTCAATTATCTACTTGTCAACTAACTCTCCCCGCGTTGATAAATTTTTTTATCATGTGGAACAATTCAAAGTACGTCTCTCAACTTCTGGTGAACTTAAAGTTCTATTATGAACTATATCGCGACATTATTATCATAAAATAAATTTATAGGATTCTCAACATTTGGAATCACCCTCGCCTCAGTTATAAATTTTTGCATTTATTATATATACATTACTTTTTTTGTGGCGCTATTCAAGTCAACGTACTTAGCCTTTTCATCGAATCACCCACAATCTCTTCTAATTGGAACATTTCCAACTTAAGATTCTTAACTTGAATTTATTATCGACATATTATACTCAATATCACTTATGAAGTTTGAGTCTGAATACTGCTTTATAAGGAGTTCGTTGTCTTTGTAAATAGTTCTCTAGTATTTCATAAATGCATGAGAACACCTCAACCGACCATTTAGTGATAGCTATTTGGACTTGATATTTGCTTCATGTATCAAATACATAAACAAATCTTGATATCATAGAAAACATAACATGTATGATAATTTCTATTGTCGATGCATAAGGAATCCATCTTACATGTTCCATATTAAACATTTTAGTAAGATGTCCTTGCATATCGTTTAGGACATTGTAACACCCAGAAAAGTTAAGTGAAAATTTAATAAAGAATTAAATATGAAACATAACAAGGGTAAAAATGGAATTTTCATAAACATTCAAATTTGGCTGTGAAACTTACGTCGTTGTGTTCATAGCGATTTTCTAGACAATTTTCATATATACCACGTTGAAATCGGAGCTAGCATGGAGAAGTTACAAATGTTTTAAAATTTGAAAATGAAATTAATTAAATAAACTAATAAGGGAATAAAACTATCTATAAATAAATAGCTCCATCGGTCGACACCCTAGGGTTCATCGATCAACAGGTAGTAGTCGACCGGTCCTCACCTAGCAGTCGATCGGTTGATGCTCCAGATCAGTAAATTTGAGCGGCCAATGGCCTGGATTGAACGAAATATTTTTACTTGGTCACAAAGTAAGTGTTTAACGTTCAGGATGAAGCTAAAGATTCACTTAGGGTCAATTAAGAATCAAGAGTAATCCAAAACCCTTTAAATATAAAGCTAACCTAAACCGTAATTCATTAGAAATTTATCGGTATACCAAAACTCTACCGAATTCTCTTCTCCTCCACTTATAAAATTCTTTAAAATAAATGAGAATAAATTAGGGGAATCCAAGAAGATCAAATCGGACAAACAATTAACGATGGAGGGAAGGTTTCCAGATGGAAATTCAAAGGAAAGCTTAGATTTGAGGTGGGTAAGCACATTCTTAATCAGATGATTATTAGTAGTTAATTTTAATATACACTATCTGATTTAGGTTGTTAGAAATTAAATTGAAAAACTATATTGTTTAAACCTGAAATTAAATTATAAATTGTATTGGTATAAACTTGTAAATATAGGGATTAGTCTAGGATAAACCTGTTGGAAAGTAAGTAGAAATTCTTATAATATATTAATATAACTTGAACCCTAGACTAAATCAGCGCACTATAAATACAAACTGATTGGGAATTTGGAATAATGACACCTTGATTTCACACAAACCTAAAAAGTGTAAGTTACAGTAAGCTAGTATTGAAATTAGAGAACGACAGAAATTAAACAACGATTCATCAAATTCAAACTAACACAAAAATCCTAAATTTCACCGCAATCGGTCGACCGCACTATCTGGAGCGATCGACAATAAGCTGTTGACCGCTACAGTATATAGCGGTCGACTAGTAGGCGTTCCAGAACTGTAACTTAAACCTCGGCCTAACGCCCAGGTTTATATATTTTAAATAAAGGAATTAGTGTTGGTATAACTTGTTGATATAGGGATTAATCTACGTTAAACCTATTGGAAATCAAGTAGAAATTCTTGTAATCTGTTAATATAACTTACACCATAGACTAAATTAGAGCACTGTAAATGCAAACTAATTAGGAATTTAATTAATGAAACCTTGATTTCACACAAACCTGAAAACGGTAAGTTACAGTAAGCTAGTATTGAAATTAGAGAGTGATAGAAATTAAACTATGATTCATTGAAATCAAACGAACACGAAAACCCTAAATTTTCACCATGACCGATCGACCGCACTATTTGGAGTGGTCGACAGCAAGCGGTCGACCGCCCCAGTATATAGCGGTCGACCGGTAGGCATTCCAGAACCGTAACCTGAACCCCGGCCTAAGGCCCAGGTTTATTTATTTTAAATAAAGGAATTAGTGTATATATATATAGAATATATATGTGGATGTTAGAGCAGGGATGCTAGTTCCCTATGAGGCGACACTAGGACGTTACGAAGCTGGTTAAATGTTATTTATCCAGCAGGGCTCGATATTCGATTGCGGGAGATTCCATCACAAATGACATTCATAGGAGGTTCTACAGTGGACGTGCGGCACTAACCGATGCCTAATGAAGTGTGTGGGCCCGGCACAGTGAGAGTCCCTTGGTATTCATGGATTCTGATGTGATGTGATGTTGTGTTGTTAGATCTCGGTATGTGCAATAAGAGGCAATTATGTTATCATTAAGAGGTGGACACGGATGTAGGCGATGAGATACTTCGACGAGTCGGCATTGCGGGCTCCCCCTTAATGCGTAAGGGGGTATGGTAAACTTAATCCCATGGTAGAAATTATAGGGTAATCCTATGAGAAATTGTTCCAGTAGCTATTAGCCGATCAGTAGATGTCTAAAGGTTCGATTGGTTGTTCGATCCTATGCATAAGCCTACACAAGTAGTTAGTGTAGATGTATATTTAGCTAAACCCCTTAAGTAAAGAAATCTAGCAATCCACAGACACTTATAGAACACCCTAGGTCACCTAGAGTATTATTGAACTCAACTGCTTGTGATCGCCATATATTAATTATGTACTCATTCTCCAGACTTCTGTCTAACCCACCCCTTTTCCTTACTTTTTCCACACCACAGGAGGACAGTTTAGCAGGTGATAGGCCCGTAAGTAGTACGTGGAGAGGTGAGCTCATCATTTGAGTTGCTTGTCATTTTATATTACTCTCCATGTAACTATCTATCTTGTTCAATATTTAGTATTTGATCATATATGTATCGTATTTCTATTTATTCTAGATTTCACTACGTACTATTTTCTGAGATTGTGTTTTGAGATATTTTCTGAGACGGTTATTTACTATATTATATTTTATTGCCTTCCATTGTGAGTTCTGAAAGTGTAGTATATCGTAGATCATATCTGTATATCTTTAGTCTCTGTAATGTTTTAAAAACCCCGACAGATCATGCTTCTCAGCACCGACGCGAGTCCGAAAGTCACCCTAGGTTTTGGATCAGTGTGTCTGGAGGTGCAGGGTGTCACACCCAATATCTTTTATACTTGCTATAAAAGTCATAATTTACAAATCCAATAACGAGTATTAAAATAGCTAAATCTTATTTTAACACAAGTACATTGTTAACAATCAGCAGTGTGTTGTTTACTCATGGTTTAGAAATATTTATGTACATTTTAACTTTCTTTCTTTTGAGCACACGCTTCCTCTGCATTTTGATTGACAATCAAACTATTTAATATTTCTATCAAAACATTTGTTCAATTTTGATGCCCGTCGAACAACACTTTCGTATATGTTCTTGGATGATATCCAAAAACTCGCAAACTCAATATCGCTTCCACTGATTTCGAGACATTTTGGTTATTATGTGTAAACAGTTTACTCTATATCATTATTTAAAATTTTCCGTTTCAACACATACGTTCCCAAACATAAAGTCATACCATGCGATAATTTTGTGAGTAAAATCCAAACCAATTTGAGAACATCGAATGATGAATCTGTTATGTTAATTTTAACAATTAAAATTCACGGTACTACTCTTATCAATATGGGCTCATTATTTTCAAACCGCATTGGTCTTTCTCTTAAAGACACATTTGCAGCCAATGGATCATATCCAAAATAAATCATTATTTTCAAACGGCCATTTATGAGCATTTTATAAATTGCCTTATATGAAACTGATTTGCATTAATTCACAATATATTTATGTTCATAACATAAATTAGTCATCTAATGACCATCATCCCCAAAGTTCTCTTGAGATGACTCATACAGGACCCCTTACGTACAATTATTATGTGTAGTCTTTCGAATTACATAACATGCCTACTCCTTGACTTAGGATATGTAGGGGTTTCTTATAAACTCTTATCTCATATGGTTTTGTAAACTATTTTTTGGATGATATTGATTTTAACCTTGTGTACTGCTCTTAAGTACATACCTTATAGAAAGAGTTTAACTCAACTTCACTCATAATTAATCGTGTTTTGTCCAACAAAATTCGATTACTCCTTATCAATACATCATTATGTATTATATGAAGGAGTGACGTTTGAGACTGAATCTTTATTTATATTAAGTACATACAGAACTCTTTCCGATATATTCACCTATTTGATCAAATTGAATCATTTTTGTTGCATGTTATTTTACTTACTTATGTTTTATGCTCTATGAGCTTATCATAGACTTATACATGCATATCAAATACACATGTCCATATATGTGATAACTCATCGGTGGTTATGACGAGGTATATGGAACCATTTTGCTATTAATAAACTTATGATTGCTTACATCTATATGTATCAATTCAAAGAGTTCATCAACTCTTATGACGCTCCCACTAAATGGGTGCATAGCCCTTAATCGTTTGAGATATAATTAACTGGTATCATATGATTCATAATCATATAATAAAAATTATTTCCCATAATTACGGCTTAGTCTATAATTTCAAAATAATTGTAAATAATTTTAGATACTTCAGTATTTTCCAATGCATCACTTTTGTTGTGAAAACAAATACCACATTATAGTTTTATTTCATAACGAATATTCATAATATTCACATTGAAATATAACCATGTTCATTCTTCAATCGACACCGAACAATAGTCATTATTTCATAAATAATGTTCAGTATATTTTACGAAAACAATTTTTGTAATTTGATGCAATCAATAAGTGCTACATGGTATGCTCCTACTATTTCCGTCATTACTAAATAACGTACTAAATTCGGAGGTCCATTATTCACTTAATATAGACTATTTATTTTATATACTGCAACTAGTTTACAGCAGAGAGTTCTTTGATCAATAACCTTGAACTCAAAGAAGTAAATTTAATAGGAAACAATATTCTACATGAAAATACATTTCAGAATAGAAATCGTATTTCTCATTCCAATGTTAAGTATCAATTATTATTATTACAATTCTCGTTTTCGATGTTTCTTTATGAAGTAGAAGTGACTATTCACTCTCTTTATCTGAACTGTACCTTAAATCACACCTACTCTTGTACATTCATTTTTCTATCTAAACGGTCGAACCATTCAAAAGAAAACCCTTACTACAATATCATAAAGAACTCTTTACAAGAATGCATTTGATTATCCTTAACATTTAAGGATATCAAATATGATGCACCTTACGTAAATTGATCAAACTGACATTTCAGCAATCGAGTTCTTAGATCTGTATTGTTGTTTTGGTCTTGTGTTACATTTAACATAATATGATCTTTTATTGGAATTAATCAAATTGAATACTCGATCTCGCACTGTGGTTTATTTGCTTATTTCGGATAAACTAATTTCATCGAAATAGTGTGCATTACAAAATGTGACCATTCACCATTTAACATTTAAATGTGTTTGTATATAGATCAAATATCCATACTAATGTATTGCTTTTGAGTTCGGAACTCATATAATGCAATACACGGTCTTGACCAAATAAATACGTAAGCGACCAAATTATGAACGTAATTAGTAGTTGTAAAATCAGGCACTTACATGGGTGTTGAAACGTAAACATGCAATAAGCATTTAATAGTAACTGTATGTTATATTTCCATTTGTCAATCTTCAATTCAGTTCATTTGTATATCATAAACATTTTATCAATCATATTAAACGCACAAATTTATCAATGTACATTATTATGACATTATGTACCAATTGTTCTTATAATATTAGAAAGGTTATGTAACAACCCAGAATTTTGGTCATTGGATTTTTAATATCTAATTAATTTTAAATATTTAAATAATAACATTTTTGAAATTTAATAACTTATATTCATATATGGGGATTACTTGAGTATTTGAATTTGTGAATTAAATATTAATTAAATGGATTTAATAATTTTATTTAACTCCTTTTAATTAATAAATAATATTGGTGAATTGAATTTGTAAATTCAATTACAAAGATAAATAGATCGGATAAATATCGATGATTGGATCAAAAATATAAAACAATATTTAAATAGCGTTAAATTATCATTCTGTGGCATTGTCTCGGATTTTGACGAAACTAGTGCCATTGGATCTGGAATAATAAATTATTGTACGCCGAAGATTTTTGTGGCGATTGGACGTACTGTGTGATCGAGCGAGCTCGAAACGCGTAACGATTAATTTTAGAAAATTAAAATATTATAATTTGATTTTAAAAGCTAACTTCTGTATATGATGGAATTAGGTTCCGAAACTAGTTCCGTTGAGCTCAGAATAGGGGTAACTAGCTAGGAACGCCAGTGAGCACGCCTCGATTGGAGTTCATGAATATTACAAGCGTGAATAGTGTTGGTTAGTTAACTATATAGGGACCTCACCCCTAGAAAATCTAAGGCCAATGGTGCTCTAGCCGCTAGAGGAAAAATTAAGCGATGGGCTACAAAGGAAAAGTGTGCGTCACATTTACACGAACCCATCGCCACCATCCGATCATCCATCGGTGGCCTACGACGACCTAAATCTGGCCATGATGTTAGCGGAATTTTTTTTTTGCTCTCAATCGGCGGCGACTTGGACGCAGATGGCGGTGTCATTGGATAGGGCATGGCTGGGGCTATCTTCTGGCAAAGTCCGGTGGCCGGCTGTGTGTTGTGGTGGCGGCATAGCGTCCATGAAAATGCGGTCGAGTGTTTGACTTGAGTGGCCTGGGTTCGATGACTAACGAGATTAGCATTTGGTTAATCTTAGATTAGAAAACAGTGTAGTTAATATTAATTAGTTAGTTAATTTAATTAATTAATTGTTGAATGTTCTTTAATCCATAACTATTTCATACGAGGTCCAAATCGAACGCGGTCAGTTGTGTTGTATTCGTGGAATCGATGTCTATGTTATGGAATTGGATTGAAGGAGATTGAAGCTTTTAGAATTCCAAGATAAAATCGAACGTAGATGGAATCGGAATGCAAAGCGATAACTGGAATTTCTGTGAGTTTACTCACCTTTAAATTAGCTATATAATATATGTGATGCTATAAATTTATTATTAAATGCTTAGTTGATAGTTTAGATATTGTTGTTGTTTGATTGATTTCTTGGTTGATTGTTTGGTTGAAACTCCTATTTGGAAAACAGACGACATATTAACGTAATTGTTGTGAACCCATATGATTATATATATTGTCCGTACCTATTGTTTTGTAGGGAATATTTATAGAGAGACCCTAAGGGGTTTCTCGCCAATAATAATTATTTAATTCTTTATGCTAACTATATTGATGTTTAGTTGAAATTAATCGTGATGTTATATTTAAATAGTTAAAGCGTCTTTATAATAATTTTCGTTATAACATCAATTATTGAATATTATCTCTAGAACCCTTCGTGTGTGTTGTCTTAAGCTTGTATTTTCAAAATAGATATTTGAATTCATTAATCATTCTAATTATTGATATTTAAATTAATTAATAATTTTAATTTATGATATTTAATTTAATTAATCATTTTAATTAATGATTATTTCAATTTAATAAATTGTTTAAATTAAGGATGTTTAAAATTAGTTAATCATTTTGATTAACGATATTTGAATTTAAGTAATCATTCTAAGGGATGATGTTTTAAGTTAATAAATCATTTTAATTAATGATGTTTGAGTTTGATTAATCATTTTAATTAATGATGTTTTAAATGTAATAAATCAGTTTAATAACAATGTTAAAATCTAATTTATCATTTTAATTAATGATATTTGAATTTATCATTTTAAGTACTGATATTTGAATTAAAGTACTCATTCTAATTAAGATATTTGAATGGAATTAATCATTTTAAATAATGATATAAAGTTGATTAATTAATCTAACAAAGGAATTTAAGTTAATTAATTGATTTAATAAAAGTGATTAAAGCTAATTCAATGAAAGTGTTTTAAAGTGGATTAACCGATTTATTGTTTTAAAGTTAATTTACTGATTAAGTAAAAGGGTTTTAGAATAATTAACTGTTTAAATAAAGATAATTGATCGGTTTATTAAAGGAGATTATAGATTTGATTTATTATCTTTCGGGATAATCAATATTGTTTTTCTAATTTTATAAAAGATTATAAATGTGATTAATTATCTCGAAAGATAATTAATGTTGGTTTAAATTTATAAAATGGATTTTTAATTTTCTTTATTTTATTTTGAGAAAATTTATGTGGTTTTAAAAAGTTATAAAAAGGTTATATAAATTATCCTTCGGGATGGTTAACCTTTGATTTACAATTTATAAAGGTACTTTACTTGATTTATTATCTTTTCGGATAATAAATATTTTTTTAAATTTATAAATAATAGTTTATAAAAATGAAGATCTTTTAAAAAGAAGTGTTTCAAAATAAAGCTAAAAGTAAATTATTTTGGGTCTATAATAAACAATATTTTGACATTTGTTTTAACCATGGTTTTAAAACACTTAGAAAATATAATTTGCCCTCTTTAAAAGGAATATTTTAAAGAGTGTTTTTAAAGTGTCTTTAAAAGTATTGCGATGTGAAAATCAAGCGCAAGTGAAAACAACCATCTTATCATTCCCGGTAATTGATTTATCGACTATCGACTTTGATTCTACTTTCTTCTTTATATTTCGTTACTCTAAGACGATGTGTTGCTCATTTGAGCCTTGTTATCCTTTGTCGGAAATGACTAAACCCAAAAAGCGAGTAGGGGCCAAGATATGCTGTCAGAGGCCCTGTCGGGGCACCGCTAAGTGCCGCCGAGGCGCTAATTTCGTGAATGGTCGCCCCGCTCTAGCACCCCACCGCCCAGAAACGCCCAATCACTAGGGCGCCGCTTAGGCGGGGCATTTTTCCTGAGATGGGGCGCTACTGCGCTCTCTGGACATTTGTTTTTTTTTTGATTTTTTTGGCATAGGCAAGAAGTGCTGGCTGGTCCCTAACTAGTAGAGGTGTAAATCGGTCGGACCGGACCGGACCAGACGCGAGTGTGTTTGATTTCTCCTAAAAAAATCATACGGACTCGGACCGGACGAGAGTTTTGTTCGTACATTCTTTAAAATAGCTAGACAACGGACGGACAATCGAAAAATCATCAGATATTTTGAATAGACATGAGTTCGTACATTTTATCTTGTCCTAGTTCATGTCCTAAATGAAAATCAGATAGAAACAGACATATACTTTTTGGCCATGGACTCGAATGGACGTTGGACAAAATTTACACCCAACAAACATTTTTTATTACTCATATTTTTTCTTACAAATAATAAAAGGAATGCAAAAAATGAAGTAAAGGAGTTGCAAAATGACAATGAGTGCCTTCTTTCGTCCAGGCTTCGCCTGGACTCCGTTTGGGCTCTGAAAAAATCCTAACGCTCCGCCTCGCGCCTCGGACAACATAGGAGCCAAGCTATGTGGACTTGCTCCCATTGGGTATTTTCACATCCACTCTAGATTGGATTCGATATTGTGCAATGAGATGTGAAATATTCGGATACTCGGTAACAGTTGGCGGGGTCCGACTTGGAGGTTTCCGAGAGCCATCGGAGTTCTCACGTATATTTGTCGATGTATACATTCGGTAAGGGGGCACACCCTCCTAATTATTTTTGGAAAAACTTCTCTGTTTTCCTTTTTGTTAATTCAAATCTTTGAATTTTTTCCTTGATTTCATGAAGAACTGCCTTGTGCTCTTCTATATGTTCAATTATTTATGACCATTCTTTCGAATCTGGAATTTGTTATTATTTATGCCCATTCATTCAGTATGGGATTTGTTCTTACTATTGCATACCCGTTTTTATTTGGATTGTTTCGGTTGTTTATTTCCATGCTTTCATGATTGGATTGTTGTTCTGATTTGTTTCCCATATCTTCATCTATGGATGTTATTCTTGTGAGATAAAAACCCGTTCCGCGTTAGCTGCGTAGTCTCACAGAATTTTTATACCTTCATCATATTACTTGAGTTTTCTCACGTTGGTTTTTCAGACTGACTTGGATGTTATTTTATTATAATGCCCGGGTCTGATCGAGTTTTTCCCAGATTGGCTTTGGTGATATGGAGTTATTGGAGAAGAGTTGAATGTTCACTTATCGTAGTGTTTTATTTTTCGCTGTATTATACTGTATACCTATCAGCAATTATAAGGTCAGAATTTTATAACTGTCCAACTGATAAGGTTTGTTTTTAACTCTGATATACTCTGTATTTTGAAGTGGTAGTTTTTACTATCTTTGTTATATTATATGTTGTCGATTCTGGTGTGTGATTCTGATTTCTCTGTTCTCTGTTCTTTTCTTTTTCTTTTAACATAACAATCTGCCTTTCCGGCATTGAATGTTTGGCATTTGAATACCGTGGATGTATTCGGTGTCGACTTTCGATGGTCGAAAAGGTGAGTCATTATAGGTTAAATGTTATCATTTCATTTTTCAAATAAGGCTCCCACAAGTATTTTATTTTTCACCAAACCCTAAGTCGAAACATAGAAGTCTTTCAACTTCACTAGTGCATGTTAGGACTCGTCCACCTTGGAATTCCGATCTTGAGTTTTCTCAATAAGTCAGCTCCACAGATGATGGATGAATCCTTATCGGTTGTATCGTATACAACTCCTAACTATTAGTACTTTGTCCTAATTTCACTTTGACCTTGAGTTTTCTCTACAAATCAAAACGAAATTATTCACTCGTACCTACCCTATCGCAACAGCCTAAGTATAGTATGTGTTCCTTGAGTTTTGCCAATTAATACGTATGGTTATCTTACCTCGTCTATTCAATATATTAATAATACTACACATAACATCCCTAGCCTGAGTTTGCTCAACAACTAAGGAGTATGAAAGTAATTCATTAATATATATATATATATGGTAGAGGACAACATTATATTGAAGACCCATAATCATATTATATTATATTGAGTGATATCGACTTACGGAATAATGTATTTCTTTTGAAATACTCTCTTGATTCAAATGTCCAACACATCCGAAAGCATGGTATACGTACATTTACATATGTATTTATTCCTCAAGTCTATTTAGGGTTTCTTAATGTTCCACCTTTAATTTATACATTCATATCATATAAGTTTTATTATTAGATAACTTTTATATTTCATATTACTTATATAATAGTCTTATGTATAATATTATATTAATTAAATAATTAAAAATTTAATTAATTATTATATTATTCAATTATAACATATTATATTGAATATATATATATATATATCATATATATATATGTATGTATGTATTTTAATTTATTAATTAACTTTTAATTAATTTATTTTATTAAACAATATTAATTAAGTTTTACTAATTTGAAAACTCTTTTATACACACATGTATACTCATATTATCTTAAGCAATTCATGATAACATAACGTATATTAATATATATATATATATATATATATTATACATGTATATATAAGTAATTAATTAATGTATTTAATTAATTCATTTATTTTATTAATCTTGTTAATAAATAATATTTTCGAAATTAATTTTATAATGTTTTCAAATATTTTTGAAAATTTATATTATAAATTTTATAAAATGTATTTTATTTTAAATTTAAAACTTTTATTTTAATTTCCAAAATAATTTAAAATTTTATATTAGAACATTTATAATATTCTTCTTATTTTGAATTTTAATTTTAAATTTAAAACTTTTATTTTTAATTTCGAAACAATTTTGAAATCAACCCAAGGCTCAATTCGAATTGGGCCTTTTCTATTAGGGGTAACTTTTTAGGCATACCTCATAATTCTGGGAGCCAGGTAGCACAGAGTACTTGATTACTAAACCCAACCTTAGACACTACGTTTCTAAACATCCTACTATATGGGTAGGCTTTAATAAGTTAGCCCTAATATGACTAATTTAGACTGCATAGGCTGTTGGGCTCTGATACCATTGTTGAAACCGGGTTAGCCCATGGTGGAAGTTATGGGCGAATTTTAATTTGTTTTACCATATTGGATCTTTATTGGGCCTATGAAGTCTTATTTATTTAGAACATTTCTAAATTTTTTTTAAATAGAATCTTTATTTTATTTAAATTTATGAAATTAATATAGTATTATTTAATTATGTTATATCATATACATGTGTATATCTCTCTCTCTCTTTCTCACACACACACACACACACATATATATATATCTATGTGTGTGTGTGTGCATGTATAATATATCAATCCGTACAAGGTATAACATGCTCGTGTATAGATGTTGGGATTTACATCGCAATAGACACATTAGCTCATCCAATATACAAATATATATTGTCCAAATGCGTGTTTATATACTTTTATTTATATATGTAAAATACTATAGATATATATGTGTACACATGCACATATATAATATGATTTTATTTAAATAATTTTATATAAAATATAAATATGTATATATAAACATATGTACAAAATGTAAACATTATATATGTATCTTATACTATAAAGAAAAACCCTGGTCAAGGTGGTCAAAGTGAAGCTTTTTGTTTGCTCCCCATATTGCCCCCAGTTGAACATAAAAGGAAAACAGTCCACCGGGGCAGTTTCGTCCTACCACTATCACCTGCCACGTTGCCGACACTATTCTTCACACGTTACTCTTCCAACCTCTTCGGTTTCTCCTTCCTATTGCTCTTCGTTTACCACTTTCATCCAAACCCACTTTCTCTTTATCCGTGAAAAAAGGCTACTCCCCTCCTTTAGTTTTCTAACCGCCCCCCATAAACTGACCATCCTCCACCCGTAAACAATGGATGTTCCCCTCCTTCACTTCTCCAACCATCGCTCCTAAAATGACCGTCCTTTACTTCCACCTCTCCTCCCCGTCCATGTCCGCCGCTACAGCCGATGCCGCCGCATTTAACCTCCGCCGTCAAGGTTGTCCATCAGCGCAACCTCCACTTCCCACATTCGAGTTCCGCTGATAGCAACTCCGTGGCGAAGTATTGTTCAACCTTCCACCATCGGTCGTCCCTACTTCCGAAGGTATGATCTCTACTTGTTTTTCCCTTTATTGTTTTGATTTAATCCAATTTTGCGTCTCTTCCCTAACTGTACTTTACTCCGCCTCCGATTTCCTTTCCTGCTTTGTCCCTTAGGGCCTCCACTTCCGATTTCACCTACTTCACCTACCTTCCTCCTCCGTCACACTGTCTTCCTACGACCATCAACATCGACTGTATTTTACTAAATTTACAAAAAATTTGTGTTACTTTATCCTCTTATTTCTGTTCGAACTGTTTTGTCTCCAACGGTTGTACACATGAAAAATTGATCAGCTGATAAAAAATCCCCACTTCCAACTGTTAACCTTGCCTCAATGGCTTTCTGGCCGTTAAACCCAGTATTGTAACCCGAATTCACATTTCTGACTCCTTCCATTTCTGTTAGTTGCAAAAATATCTATTCCACCACTGTATATAAATATCCACTTGCCACCACCATCTCACTCCACTTCCTCCCTTCACACCGTACTCATTTTATTTTAAGTTTTACATGTCTACAACTGCCTACTACTGTGGCAACCTTTCTGTATACTCACCAATATTTGCACAACTTTATGGACCAGCAGCAGAGGGAACGACGATGACTTACCCAACGTGCACGGCGTCAACAAGCTAAAGACTCTACCATTGCAAGTAGAAGGACCGGGATTGCTGAAAACCAACATCCGTAAAATTCATCCGGTAATTTCCCCCTCCCCTCATCATTTTATTCTACATGTTTGCCAGTTTAACATATATGTTTGATTTGAAATTAGTATACTTCACATGTATATATGAGTTTTGGTTTTAAGCTCTGAACTATATTTACACAGTTACCCTCTCGATCTGTAGACAGTAAACATATGTACATATTGGTTTAGTGAGTGCAAAACTATACATTGTTTGTGCACCATTACCTTCCATCTTAGTACCAAAGCATTTTGTTGAATTAGGATTTAGATGCAGTGGGTTCGAACCCTGTCTGCTGCTTACCTCTTGACTGAAACTATCAATTTCAAGTCCGCACTATTTTACATACATGAAGCTTTAATTACGTATTACGTTCGGTTTTCACTGTGCGACAGTTTCATACATATGTTTAATTTTCATCCGATATAATTCTCATGTATACATTACGTTTGACATTTGTATAAAAGAAATTAATTTGCTGATTTTTAAAGGGTAAACTTTTATACATCATTCACTCTTCAATTTTAATTTCGAATATGTTAATACCTTATTATTCGAATTTTTTTACTACCTAAATTTTGTGCGTTTTAAATTCCAAAAAAAAGTAAACTTAGTAAGACTTCACAATGGATAATGTATTCCTTTACACATAGCATCTTTTATTTGATATTTTACTTGAAGATTACAGTTGTAAAAAAGAAATCAATTTCATAATTTTTATTTTTTCTAACTTTACAGATCATTCATTAATAAATTTTAGCTTCAAATATGTTAATATCTTCTTATTGGAATTTTTGGACTACAGAAATTTTGTAACTTTTTAATTCCAAAAAAGATCAATTTAGTAAGATTCGGCAATGGATACTATACAAAATTATTTTGATTTCTCTTTTTTTCAGAATTAACTTTTTGTTAATCCAAATGGCTACAACTGATATAGTGTTAAATATCCATTATAATGTCCGCCTTTTACGTGGATGATATTTTTTACAGCAGGAGATAACAGTCAATCTTAATATTCGAAAATCATATTCAATAAAATCGTATATTCATTGAAGATGAATATGAACTTTGATTGCATAGTTTTATAGTGCATTCTTTTGATCGACAATTTTCTTTTCTTTTGCTTTCTAAGTTATGTATATGTTTATGCTATAAGCATGGATCCCTTATTTAAAATCTTTACGAACAATATAATAATCACTAATTCACAAAATTTTATTTGTTATCAATATCTACCATATATTTTACATGTTTGATAACCATTTTTTACATGTTAGTCTTAAAGCAAAATTCTTTTCCCTTTTTTTTAGTATTCTCATGATTCAATTTTGAATTATAAACAATTTTGTGTACGAATTTGGACTACCCGGTATCAACCCTAGCCGCCTAGTTTTTCCCTGCCGATTGCAACTCCAGCCGATTTGCTACCGCCTCCTCCTACGTTTTCTTGCCCTAGCTTCCTTTTTTCCCCTCATCCACCAGCATACTTGCTTCTGTATGCATGGCATCTGCCAACCTTAGCAATGCCTTATCTCCCCCTTCCCCTGATCCACCACCTATCACCCCTGACCATCCTCATGGGTTTCCCCCTGTGATGTCGACTGACACACATACTGATGCTAACAATGGATTTACTCAAGTCAGATCCAGAAGATGGAAGCACCAGAACCATGTGCCTCATCATAATCTGATTCCATACCAGTATTCCAATAATATCCAGTATAAGAGCTCTCATCCTATGCCTCAACAGACTTTAAATCACAATTCCGGTCCAATCACCAACAATCCTACTTGCCCCATGCATTCCGAAAATAAAAGTCCCGCCAACAAATGGAATTTTTCCACCTCCTCGAGTCGAGCATGAAACGAAGTTGTCAAGGGCAACAACGTTCTAGTTTCCATTCCTCTAAAGTTTTACTCTCCCCGTGAATTTAATTCGTTGAAATGTGCTAAAATGTCGGTAGAATTTGTTCAGGATGCTAAAAAGTAATGGGATAATCCTATTGTGGTATATGTAGTTGGTCCTAAACCATACTACCCTTATTTCAAGGACAATATTATGAGAGTATGGAAACCTGAGGATGAATTTTCTATTTTCTCTAAGGAGAACGATTTTTATGTTATCAAATTTAATAGTAAAAAAGGTTGCGATAGAATTTTGGAAGGTGGTCCATACTACTATAACAAAAAGCTGATGATGATGAAAAGGTGGACCCTTGGTATGCAACTTAACAAAGAACTGCTCAACACCATTCCGATTTGGGTTCGTCTTCCTAATTTGCCTCTTGATTATTGGACTGAAGAAGGAATTAGTCGTATTGCTTCAGTCCTTGGCTCCCCAGTTAAACTGGATAAATTCACTGAAGGTATAATTAAAATAACGTATGCTAGAGTCCTAATTGAGATTAACAATTCCTTTGAATTTCCGAGTAGAATTCCTACTATATATAAAAAGAAGAAATCATTTGGCAAGAAGTATCTTATGAATGGAGACCGTCTATTTGTTCGAATTGTTCTAGCTTTGGTCATAACGAAACTCATTGTCAATTTCAAAAGATTTGGAGACCTAAATCCACTCAACATTACCAATCAGTAGATAGCTCAGAAATGAATATTGATTCAAATGTTTGTAATGAGCACAAAGTGATGGAATCCCCTACTAACGAAGATAATTACATGAATCCAGACAATTCAGAACAGGAATTCCAACATTAAAATGATATAACTGTTGAAGATAATATTGTGAGGACAGATCAACATAATAATTTAGTTCGCAATGTCTATTCAGAACCAATAAGTCCAACTAATTATACAATGTTAAAACAGAAGTCTCACTCTACATAATGTAACTCAGAAAGTTAAAAAGAGAATTATAGTAACACTATTAATAGCAGTGCAATTGGTTTGCAAGATGTGGCGCCTCCCGAACCTCTCCCCTACTTAACAAATGTATAACCTAGATCTGAATCGCTAGCTACTACTAGACCCAGATCAACTCGTAAGGTCAGGACAGATGAAGCGCCGTTTGAATTCAAAGCCACCACATCTTTGGACGTTGTGGAGAATCCTGCATGGAATATGATGGTTAATCACCTAAAAGGTAAAAGCAAAAATAAAAATAAGCTAAATGATTAGGGACTGCTACTTCCCCTTTTGAAAGTAGCAACTCCGAAAACAATTTATAATGCAGTTTATATTTTGGAACATTCAGGGCCTAAATGCCCCTTCTAAACAGTTAGAAATTCTTAACCTGCTTAATAATAGACAGTATTCCTTCCTTGGTATATTAGAGAATAAATTATCTACTGATAGTATTGATAGACTTCTGAACAAGGTTAGTAATATTTGAAAGTACTCCCATAATATTTCAAATGGTCTAAAATGTAGAATCCTTATCATTTGGGACTCCTCACAGCGGGCAAACATCATGCTTTATTCAAATGACCAATTTATTTCTTGTATTCTAGGCCTCAGTGTTCTTTGTACCACCGTCTATGCTTTTAATGATGAAATAAAGAGATTGGATCTATGGACTTATATTAATGAACGGTCAAATTTTTTTAATCTCCCTTGGATCGTGGCGGGAGATTTTAATGCTATTCCATCATCTAGAGATAGAATTAATAATGGTCTTCTGAACTCTATGGGTGATCAAGATTTCATTAATTGTATATATTCTGCTAAGCTCATAAAACCACACTTTACTGGGAATTTCTTTACATGGAGAGGAGGGCTTAATTTTTCTATACATAGTAAAATAGACCGGTTTTTTGTGAACTCTTTATAGATGGACAGATTTCCTCATTTTGGTATCAATTTTGGTGATCACTCTCTTAGTGATCACACTCCCATTTTGATCAAAATTTTATTTCAGAATAAGGAGAGGAACAGAATACCTTTCAAATATAATAACTCATGGCATCTCCAAGTTGATTACCAATCTTCTTTGCAAGATATTCTGATGCATGTTGTGCCTGGAAACCCCCTGTATAGCCTCTTGTGCAAGATTAAAGTTGTAAAAGCTGCTTTAAAGACCTGGAGCAAAAATAAAACCAACAGACAGAAAGTGATTGCTCAATTAAAAAATGAAGCCAATGATATATATCAGCTACTGGTGAACAGTCCTATGGATAATTGTCTGATTGATCAGTTTACAGCCAAATATGATCAGATTCATAACATGATGAAATTTTTAGCTGTTGAAATTGATCAAAGAATGAAAGTTAATTGGTTGCTTAAAGGGGATAAACCTACCAGTTTCTTTTACAGTAAAATAACTGAACCACTACCTAAATGAAGGAGTAATATTATTCTTAATTCAGATGGCAGTTGGGCTTCAGCATCAAATAAACTTGCGAGTGAAGCAATTAATTACTTTTCATCTCTTTTTAATTCATCACAGGCTTCAAACCAATTTCCAGACATTATTTGTAAGAAAATCCTATCTGATCGGGCTAAAAGAAATTTATGCAGACATTTCAGTTAAAGGAAGTAAAAACTGCAATATTTCAGATCAATGATAACAGCACACCAGGGCCTGATGGCATAAACTCAAAATTCTACAAGGTGCACCGGGATCAAATCAAAACTGATATACTTAATGCTATGAATGGCATTTTACAGTCAGGTAAAATTATCAAAGAGATCAACCATACTTTTATATGCCTCGTTCCAAAAAAACCCGAAGCAGTTGATATGGCTGATTTTAGACCGATCTCTCTATGCAATGTTTCATATAAAATCTTAGCCAACCTCCTTTGTAATAGAATGAAAGATTATATGAACGATCTTATTTCGTATAATCAAAATGCTTTCATCCCTGGGAGAACAATCAATGAGAACTCCTTGCTAGCATATGAAATGGTTAGAGGATACAATAGGAAAAATTGTAACAATTTTTGTCTGAAAATTGATTTACATAAAGCTTATGATAAAATTAATCATAAGTTTATTCATCACATGCTAATTTCTATGGGTTTCCCTTTGACATTTGATGATCTTATTTACGAATGTATTTCTACTCCTTCGTTCTCGGTATTAGTTGATGGATCCCCCTTTGGATATATAGAGAGTTCGAGGGGATTAAGACAAGGTGACCCTCTCTCGTCATATTTATTTTCCATAGCAATGGAATTCCTCTCTATTAATCTTGATGTGGAATATATAAAAGGTAATATTACCCCCATTTACAACATTGAGCCTATGATCACCCACTTATTGTACGCGGATGATATCTTAATTCTGACTAAGGCTACCATTGAAAATGCAAAGAGTATACAAAAGGTGTTTCAGATGTTGAAAGTGTTAGCTGGACTGAATTGAAATGAAAAAAATCCACTTTGTTTTTTAGTAAAGGAGCAGTTCATAAACAGCAGATTGCAGATTTGTTAAAAATCAGTATTGGCTAACTCCCTGTGGTATACTTAGGTATTCCATTATCAATCAACAAACTTAAAGCAAGGGATTTTAGGTGTTTAATAAACAAAATTAACAAAAAATTCAATCATTGGAACAACAGATTACTCTACATAAGTGGTAGAATTGAGCTAGTAAAAACTGTGATCTTTCCCATGATACAATTCTGGCTACAGTTTTCCCCCTTCCTGCTACAGTCACTCAAAGAATTAATTCTAAATGTGCTAATTTTATATGGAAGTCTAAATCACACAAAATGTGCTGGGAAAATGTTTGTGAAACTAAAAGATAGGGTGGTTTTGGTATTAGGAAAATTGATGATATTGGAAAAGTTGTTTCAATCAAACTGATATGGAAATATATTCAGGGTGACTCTTTATGGTCTAAGTGGATGCACAAAAAATACTGCAATAATAAGAATTTTTGGACAATTGATATAGATAATAATGACTCTGCTACTTGGAAATGTTTGCTACGTGCTAGATTATGGTGTAGAGGGTTAATTAAAAGGAAAACTATTAATGGTGATACTACTAATGTTTGGTGTGATCCATGGCTCAATGGATGCTCTCTGGTGGACAAATTGGGGTGGAATTTTATGTCTTCTTCTAATAGACATAACAAAAAAGTTTCCTCTCTAATAACAGGAAATAATTGGAAGAATCAACTTGATGGTGCTCCTATCCAAATGCATCAAACAATTCATAACATCAAAATTCTCAATCACATGCAACAAGACCATTGGTTGTGGATCCCTAACAATAATGCTCAATTCACACTAAATTCGGCATGGAATCAAATTAGAGATAAACATGTAGAAATAAACTGGATAAGTATAGTTTAGGATAAATTATGTGCTCCTAAAATGTCTATTTGCACTCTAATGGCCAGATTAAATAAATTGAATACCAAAGATAGGGTTAGTAAATGGAAATCTGGTATTAACCTATCTTGTGTGCTATGTCAAAACCACAATGAAGATCGAGACCATTTATTTTTCAAATGCAGCTATTCGAGACAGTTACTTGATGAATTTATGAACAAGCTTAAAATCAATCTCGAAAATTCTTATGACATTGGCCAAATTATGGACTTATTGTGTCAAAATCAAAAAAGCAGTTTACTTCATATCATCTCATTAATATTTCCTTTATTCTCTGATTTGGCATATCTGGTGTGAAAGGAACTCTCGTATTTTTAAAAGTATTGAAATGCCGGCTCAAGTTAGGAAATTTTTAATTATTTAAGATTGTAAACAATTAATTCAACAGAAATTAGATATAACTACGAAAAGCAAGGAGTTAGATCTTATCTTGGCTGAATTTGGAGTCGTTATTGATTCCAACTCGATTCATCGTCCTCCGTGAGATTCGTGTTGTTGGTAAGCTCCTGGTAATGGTTCTTATCTCTACCATCCTCCAAAGTTAATTTGTTGAGGCGGATCTGCCATTACAAGCGGTGCTGTAGCCTTCAGATCTGAATTTTATTTGAGAGACTTTGTTTCGAGTTCTCTCTCTGGAAGTTTCAAAGTTAATGAACTAAGATCGAAGAAGACTTCATTTATTGGTTTTCTCCTCGTACAGTACACGTGGACTTCTTTGCTTTGTAATTTGTTTTAGTTTTTTTATTTTTTGTTTTTTTCTTTTGCCCCAAGTGTGTTCGTATATATGGTTTTGAGTGCATATCCACTTTGATTACTGCTCCATCTATTTGACAACTTGGTTTTGGCTTTGTTTGTGTTGTTTCTTCTTTTCTACCTGTTGTACTATTAATATATGGACATGATATGTACTCTTTTTCCTTGGAATGTACCCATTTAGGTTAGGGGGGTTGCAAGGCTTTAAGAGGCATATTATGAAAGTATATGTTTTCTCGTTTGCTTATAAAGAACCCTTTTTTCCAAAAAAACAATTTTGTGTATGATTAGTTAAGGGGTTGTCGTTGAAAGATGTAGCTATGTGGCTTTTAGTTCAAGAAATTTACAACCTACGAAATCAAAGATTGAAATTTTATGCATTTTTGTTCTAACATCAGAATTCTAATGCGATATTGCTTTACCTTATATTTTTATTTTGGCATTAGAACATTCATTGCATGGTTGGTTTCAAAATGTAGCAGTTGACTGCATATTGTGATCTTACTCCTTAACCTTTTAAACGTTCTAACTGACACAATATTTGGCACACCATGTGTCATGTTCACTCTTTTTCACATGAATTCATAGATGAATCCGAACCAACATAATTGAATAATTTGACATTTCCTGGACAAAAAAATGAAGTATATGTAGCATACGATAGCAAACAAAAAATAGCTTGATTAGTATATGATGCTAGCAGCATATACCATCTAGAGGACAATGTGTCAACGTCCTTCTTCCTGATCAACCATTTTGTGCAAAATATTATGAAATCAAATGTTTGATTGCTAATATTACAACATCAAATGTTATGTTGTTATAGAGCTTATAAGGCTCATGTATTCAGTAGCGTCTATAATTCAAGACAATAGATTCATTACTACTGTCCATTCACACTTTTTTACAATCTAAGCCTGGGTAAATTTTTTTGGGTTTCTGTTCTCGCGTATGGTTAGGAGAGTTGATCCTCCTTTGTACATATGAACGTAAAATTTGCTACCTGACACATCATTTCAATTTACTCTCCGGACATATTTGGAGCATTGATTATTCAGAAAATACATAGATTGTTTGATGTGTACTGTTTTACTTGAACATGCTGATTTAGCATCAATTTTTCTACACATATTTAACTTTTACAAAGTTGATTGGAAATGTTTTTTTTATTTTTTTCTGTGACTTCTTTTAAAACCTCAAATATTACAAAGATTTTAACAAACATGTGAACATGCTGATGCTGTGCACTACTACTTTGTATGGACGAAAATTTAGTTCCCTTTGAAGTAATGCGCTATTTTGAAGTATTGGTTCGTCTTGGTTTACTTTGAACACGATAAAATATTTTAGTTTGTTCAATCGTCTTCGGAAATAAATTAAAGTTAAACTAATTGACACTAATATATTTCATTCTAAGGTAAGCTATTTTCCCAACTAGCCATTAATTTTACTTACAAATTACATTTCTAAAAAAGAAACTAATTTGCTAATTTTTCAAACTTTTACAGATCATTCATTACTTAATTTTATCTTCGACTATGTTAATATCTTTTTATTGGAATTTCTAGACTAAAGAAATTTTGTAACTGTTTAATTTCGGAAAAAATCAATTTAGTAAGAGACCGAGATGGATAATGTAAAAGAATATTTTGATTTCTCTGTTTGTCATAATTAGTTTTTTGTTTATACAAATGGCTAGAATATTCATATGCGAAAATTATAGATGTTCATCAACAAACCACTTACAAAACTATAACACACAGTCCACAATGGGTAATTAACATGTTGAATTCTACTCTCTATAAATATTACTAATACTGAGGAGACGTTAGCATGTGCCTACTGGAAAATGTTTCTGTTGTTCAGTCACAACTACAATTTCATATTTCACTCTAAGTAAATAACATGGGCAGTTTTACCTGTATACCAATTCATCTTCTATCTTTTCTTACTTAAGATTGTACGCTTTTCAGTAGTTTTGAATTTAAATCCGTTGAGCAATTTTTTCTAACTATGTAGTACATACACCTATTTTAAGCTTCATATATCTTCATTCTGATTATATATCGGCTGCTGCTAATTTTTAATTTCTAAACTTTTACACATCATTCATTATTTAATTTTAGTTTCGAATATGTTAACATCTTATTAGTGGAATTACTATACTGAAGAAATTTTGAGAGGTTTAAATTCCGAAAAATTGTAAATTAGTAACAGTCTGCAATGGATAATGTATTCATTTAAACATAAGATCTTTCATTTGATATTTCACTTAAAAATTACAGTTGCGAAAAAGAAATTAATTTGCTAATTTTTAACTTTTAAACTTTTACAGATCATTCAATATTTAATTTTACTGTCGAATATGTCGACTTCTTATTAGTGGAATTTGTGTGCTCATCAAATTTTGTGAGTTTTAAATTCCAAATAAAAGTAAACTTACTAAACTTCCGCAATGGATAATGTACTCCTTTAAACATAACATCTTCTATTTGATATTTTACTCAAAAATTACATTTCTACAAAAGAAATTAATTTGCTTATTTTTATTTTTTAAACTTTTATAGATCATTCATTACTTAATTTTAGCTTCGAATATGTTAATGTCTTCTTATTGGAATTTTCGGACTGCAGAAATTTTGTAACTGTTTAATTCCAAAAAAAAATCAATTTAGTAAGAGTCTGCGATGGATAATGTAAAAGATTATTTTTGATTTCTCTTTTTTTCACAATTAGTTTTTTGTTAATTAATTAACATGGGTAGTTTTAAGTTTATAGCAATTAATCTTTTATCTTTTCCTACTTCACACTATATGCTTTTTAGTAGTTCTGAATTTAAAGCGATTGAGCAATTTTTTCTATGTATGCAGTACATACACCTATTTTAACCTTCATATATCTTCAGTCTGAGTACATATCGGCTGTTGCTACTTTCAGTTGTCAATTTCATGTAGCACCATCAGCCTAACAAAAAAAATGTTTACCTTGAAAACAATATAATTCACACGTGTATATCACCTTTGAATTTCTAGCTGCTAAGCAGTTTTATGCACTTCGCTTTTCGAAAAATATAAATTTTGAATTTACAACCAACAGTGTGCACTGTACAAGTTTTGTCTCACTGTTGACTCATAGTAAAATTTATACATCATGGTTTGGAAAGGCAAAAAATTTCCGACGATTCAATGTAAACGTAACTCTACAATGCTTTTGATATATGTTTGATTTTAAACCAATATAATTCATATGTATACATCATTTTTGGGTTTAAAGCTCTTAACCAGTTTTGGCCAGCTAGCCTTTTGAAAAATAGGTATTTTGCAGTGACCAATAACAATTTGCAGTGTAAAATTGCAGCTCTTAAGTACTACTGTTTATCTTCTACTTCCATCTACCAGCATGCCTCTGATACCTACTGATGAATTTTTGTTATTTTTTTTGCATAGTACGAATACATCATTTTTGAAGTTCAATACTCAGTTTTACTTACCATTTGCAATTTACGATATTTTGTTCTTTTGTTTTGTGGTTCCGCTTTTGATACAGAAGAAAAAAACTTATTTTATATATGTTTAATTTCAAATCAGTGTAATTCGCACGTATACGGCACGTATACCGCTTCACTTTGACCCTTAGACTAAGGTTTTTTCTTTATATATTACTGATTTAATTTTTATATGTAAATATTACTTTAACAGATTATCATTACTGATTAAAAATCTGCATTACAAATTTAAAATCTTAAAAACCCCAAATACAAGATTTAAAGTTTTGATCTATTTACGTTCAAAATTCTAAGCAAAACTTAAAATGTTATGAAATTACTAAAGACAAGGTTAATTTTCAACTGTAATATTCAATTGTAAATTTAAAAATAAAATTTATAAAGAATCAAAATTTTGGAAATTAAATTACAATCAGTTTGCAATTGTACAATCAGGTTTTCAATTTTAAAAGCAAAACTACAAAAGAATAAAAGCTGCAGTAAACTTAGGTTTAAAACTTTAAAATATTATAATTTAAACTTTACAGATCAATAACTAATACAATACATAAATAAGTTCTACTTTAATAATTTAATTAAACTATCTTACTGTTCAACTAACTTTAAAAATTAAGAACAGAGTTAAATAAGACAACAAACAGTTGAAACGAACCGCTTTTTCCCCGTCATAAGTTTTCACGTGTTACTTCCATTAGTCATCATTCCCACCTATAAATTGTCGAACAGTGGAGTCTGATTTCAAGATAATGCATGTGTCCCTTTGATTCCTTAATTTTGGATTTTAACAGTTTGAGGTAATCCATTATCTGTAGACCTTTTAACTTACATTGGCAATATTGCAAGTGTGATGGCTCTCTTTCCAATATGAATTTCATTATTCTGTTCAAATTGAATTTTGTTCAAATTGAATTTGTACATAATGGTTTTCATATTACGAGTATGTACGCATGTGCTCTGCACGTGACCCTGAAAACCATGTCGGCGAAACTAAGGTGGCATTATGGGTGATTTTCTACTATCATGGGGGAATTATCCGTACTAATTCTTGCTATTTTGTTACACCTTCCCTACCCCCAACAAGTCAGCCAATGCATTCACTCTATTATAATTCTCGCTACCACCGACTCAATCCAACAACATATAATTTTACCTACCATTTGCTATGTCGAATGAATATATATCCATATTTCATTCTCTGTTACAAACAATTAATCTAATTGTCCACATTATCTAGTAGTAATACAAACCTTATTACTCCCGCATTTCTATCCTCTTACTTCACCTTCATAACTGCTATTATGCTCTTCCTATAATGTCTGTCATATTTTGACTTTATATGCACACTCTACCAACGACTTCTTCCACCTTATACATACCACTCCCCTAATTTTTCCCTTTCATTACAACTGTAGGACATTCCCCTACCAACCCCCAAGTCGTGGCAAGCTAAATACTCAACCACCTATCAACTTCACCGCCAGATGGTTCAAGTATTTTTTCCCTCTTCATTCTCCATTTGTATTACATGATACTAAATGCAACGTATAACATTTGCTACTACTCCTACTACAGCAACATTTACATCTCTTCCCCAACAACAACTGCTAAATCGATCTGCCATTACGACCCGTTATAACTGTGGTCGGAATTTTATTGCCCCTACACTTTTCGCATATGGTCGAATGAGGACTCGAGACCATTTCCATTGAGTTTGGATTGACATCGCAAATCAAATTGAGTATAAATATCGCTATATTTGGAGTCATGGTATTTTTACGATTTTTGTATCGTTATATGTATTTCATAAAAATACATATGTAGTCGGGTCCAATGGGATCTCAATCGACAACTTTTATTTATGGGATGAGAACTTCATTATGAGACGCACGGTTGAAGAATTTATGGAGTCGGGATATCTGATGGCCAAAATGACCTCAAATGCATGAAATTATCATCTTGGAGCACTGTCCTGGATTGCGACGAAATTTATACCATCAGGCCAAAAAAATAAGGCGATGTATGCCGACAAGTTTCGTAGCGATCTGATGTGTCGTGTGATCGTACGAGCTCAAAATGTATATCGATTTTATTTAAGAAATTAAATTATATATAAATTATATCCTCCCTCCCTTGATAATATCTCTTTCTCATCCCTACTCAGTAAACCAAAATAAGTATATCCACCTCCTTCATAGTGAATCACGAGCTTTGGTGATCAGGTGAACAAACCGAGAGTGGCACGACATTCCATTAGGCGAATCACACACAGTGGTACCTACCTTGGTCGATGTGGTGGTGATTTAGGGGAGGCAACAATTTAGGGTTTCCTATTAAATAGCTTGTGGAAGAGCTAGAGAAGATCTAGGCAAAAGGGAGTGTGGAGGTGGACTCAAGGGACAAAGACGTCGAGATGGTGGTGCTCTGGAGGCATGCGGTTGCCGATGGCGACTCGCGCCTGTACACAGAGAGGAGGCACCATCACGGTTTAAAGGGAAGGGTCAGAGGTCATTAAAAAGGTGTCATTGAGTTCACCTCGACAAGGGATGAATGTAGGTGGTGGTCGATGGTGCTTTGGTGGTCTTTGGTAAAGGCGACAACAGTGAGAAGGTATCGACTATGGTGTTGGAGGCGAGAATTTATAAATTAGGGGAGATGAAGAAGGATTGAGAGATAATTAAGGTAAATTATAGATTAATTAAGTTAATAAATTTGTATTGTTATAAAATTCATATCTCCTGCATATGAGGTCTAATCGAGATGCGGTCTTTACCGTTACACTTGTAGTGAGATTATCTGTGGCATGGTATATGGTGGACTGGATTTGGGCACTTGAGAAATTTGGTTCAGGTGAGCGGAAGTATTACTTTGAATTTATATTGTAGTATAAATCCCCGTAATTATATATATTGAAAATATTACCCTAAAGAGATAGAATTATATATATATATATATATATATGTGTGTGTGTGTGTGTGTGTGTGTGTGTAATTATTCCCTAGTTTGATTGGATTGGTTTGAGTAGATATTCAGGATAATTGATTAAGATCCCATATATATAAGTATTATATTCTATTCGTGTTGAATATAGTTAAATGAAATTGATATTAAGTAATAACATGGTTATAGATTAATTAAACTTTAATTTATATTTATATTAGTGATAGAAATATTATTATATTTTATTACTAATCGGAAGTTAGAAGAATAACCTTTAAAGTAAGCTGTAAGGCTAAAACAATTATTTAGGCAGGTTAATATTAAAATGGCTTTGAGGTTTATTTGGCCTTGACATTATTTATGGTGTAAATCAATAATTAATTAACAAATGAATCTATATAAAGGTGATTTGAGAAATTAGAAATTTAAAAAGAAGTATTGTATTACTTAGTAGGGTTTGATTAAGGTTATAAAATCCCAAATATTGTTATAACGTGATTTATTAACTTTGGATCGAAAGAAATGGTTTGAGATATATATGTATACATATATATAGAAATTATATACATTAGCTATATAATATTTTGGGGCTTTATTGATAGCTAAACTTAATTTAAATAGAAGAATTAAGTGATATTTAGCTATAATATAGTTCGTAGGCAAGTTGACGGGGGTTTCTTCCCCGGTTCTGGACGCGGATTGGCGCGTTACTTTGGCTTGACTTTGGGAAGACTTTGGGCTACTCGGGAAAGCAGAACACAAGGAGAAATTCGAAATTCGGATGAAATGAAAAGTGATATGTATGCGATGAATAACAATCGGATATGATATCGATGCAATGGTTGGTTGTACGGTCACATTTGGTGAATGTGTATGATTGAGCGCCTCTTGGCTTTGACCTTAGGATACATATGTTTTGATGAATGATATTGGTCTTATATTAGTAATCGTGCGTATTGATAGAGCTTTGGTAAAAGGAATTGTTTTTGAGGTCCAGATCCAAGTTTTGGGGTTTGGCTTTTAGAGAAATTTTTTAGGCTCTAAGAGCTTACAGGTTCGTTCGGGAAAAGCTATGGGAATGTTCTATCCTTATGAGGTTTCAGAGTTCTAATGAAGTTCAATAGCATAGGGTAGCTTAAATCCTGATTGTCTATCCATAGACAATCGAATGATATCGGTTTTGTAAAAGGAATCCATTGTACCATTAAGGTGCACGACGTGGTTCCGGAGTAAGGGCGGAGAGAGATTGGGATGCCGATCTAAGGTAAGACATATATTATTCCGTAGTATGATTGGGTATTGCGATATGACCTACATGCCAACTTCTTTTGAGGTGTTGGTTTTCAAAGGAGTTTATAAGTTAATTGTGGCTCTCGATAGGTCTCTTTGGCAGTTAATGGTGATTTAGCATGGGTATCAGTTATAGATATTCATATTTTGGTATGTGGTACGGTGAGATCTACATAGGTGTGGGATGTAAGGAAAAGCTTAGGATTCAGATGATGTCGATTTTGTAAAAGGAATTCATTGTACCATTGAGGTGCACGACTTGCAGACATGGTTCTAGAGTAGAGGTGGAGAGAGATTAGGATGCTGGTCTAGAGTAGGTCATATACTATTTCGTAGTACGATTGGGTGCTACGATAGAACCTACGGGCCAACTTCTTTTGAGGTGTTGGTTTTAAAGGGAGATCACAAGTTAGTTGCGACTCTTGATAGGTCTCTTTGGTGGGTAATGACAATTCGACATAAATATCAGTTATAGATATTCATATTTCGGTATGGGACACGGTGAAGTCTACACAAGTTTGATCACACTAGATGCGGTTCAAAGTCTATGGTAAGATCATTCATTGACTCTATTTATTTCGGACAATAGATGGAGATCATCGGACCATGTTAGATATCCTTAATGGACTCCACCCATCGGCAATGTTAGGTGTCAATCTGTATTCTCTGTTTGCCGTTTATAGTTAGGATTATGCGTGTTATTGGTTAGTTAGTTGTTATTATTTCATATTGCGTCTTAGACTTATATTGGAACAATCCTCTCTTGAGTAGTGTTTCACTTCAAGTTATTCAATGTATATCCATAGCATGAGCGTTATGTCATGTGGTTGACTATAATCAATCTACAGTTTAAATACTTAATATCAACAGTACTCTCGGGTCTAAAATTTGTTGCACATCGTTACATGAGATCTTCTATTTTGGCTCGTTTTTATTTAACGTACAAAAGCTCTCATTGAGTCGTTGTGTGATTGTTCTAAACAACACAACCCCCTGATATCCATAATACTTATGAGTAAATCACTGTCCATCATATAAAGAGCATTACATACATTCGTCTCAATGGATATATCAATATCCTTTTTCTTGATATACCTTAACTAGAAACATTTAGAGATAAGTATTTTAAATACACGATTCAATATTCATGGTTACAAACACACGCCCAATTGCAGTTGATTAATTATTTTTTCTAAGGATTTTCTACTTGACAATTAATGTTTTTAGATTATTACTTATACCACAATGTAACAACACATACAATATAAATCAAAACCAAAAGTACACTATATTTCGAACAAGATTCTCATGCACGAATTAAGTTATGTAATAAGTTATGCAATTGCCCCTATGACATATACTAACTCTATTTATAGTCCCATATGACACAAATGTTGAACGACTTCCTAGACCGTGGGGGAGATCATAATCATACAGGTAGGAGAAGGAGCAACAACAATAACAACAAGAGAAGAAGAAGGACCAGCGTGACATTTAGATTTTCAATTAGGAAGAGGTGGAGAAAAGAAAGAAGTCGTTGTGAAATTTCCATTTTGTATGGAGAAAAAATAATATCAACAAAGTCATTAATGAAAAGACGGTGCAGATAGTGCTATATGGAATTATACTATACTAGTGTGGAAATAAACTAAGATACTATAGCAATGTGAATAAGTAAAATAAAACAAGCACACCAGGAATTTTTATACTGGTTCGAACTTCCCGTTCTACGTCCAGTCCCAGACTCCTTCTGGAATTTCACTAAAACAACAACCCTCACTTAACCCGGAGGAACAGGTCTATACAACCCCTGAGCAGCCGAACAGGGACCTGAGCAACAGAACAGGATTTCGACTCAACAGCCGAAGAGGACTTCACACGCCTGAGCAGCAGAACAGGACTTCAACTTATACAGAGAGTATTTGACACAGTGTGTTCTTGATAACACAGATTTGTCTCTTGATAGTACAACCTTCCTATAATCTTCTCCTTTTGATATATATGTGTGTATGTGAAGAATATGGAAGTAAATGAATGATTTTGTATGAACTTGAATGCACAAGAGTGTGTTAGAATCAAAGTAGATTAAGAATAGAAAGAGTTAGATCAATTAGGTTAATAAAACTGATGATTCTAACATGTTTATATAGATTATAAAAAGATGCAATTGTTCGTGAATGGATATCATGAAAGTATATGGTCATACCTGTTGATTAAAAGTCGTATCTCTTTATGGAAGAGAAATGTCTGTTCAGAAATATAGCCGTTATAGGAATTCAGACGTCTGAAAAATAGAATTTAGACTTCTGAAATCGTTCACGTGCAAATCAAAAAGCAAATAGGTCATTTTTGACCTGATTCAGACGTCTAAATATTTTCATTCAGACGTCTGAATATTGTGAAACAATATTCAGGTTTCAGCATTCAGACGTCTGAATGACATTATTCAGACGTCTGAATTTAGCTTGTAACAAAAAATTATCATAGCTCAAATGGTTAGAGCACTTGCCTTCTGAACTAGTTACCCGGGTTTGAGTCCTGCTCCGTGCAATTTTTTGAAAACTTAAATTTTCATTTAAAATATGAATGTATATGTGTGTGTGTCATTTTGAGAAGATTTTAACATTTGTAAACTCTAGACACGACACTCTATGACTAATAATACTTTGTTTGTCATATTCGTCTTGTCTCTATCGTATATATCTCTTCTTGTATCTCCATATACATTCTTTCATCCTTTTGTACTGTGTATCTTCATTTTGAACGTATTTGATTCTCTTTTTGATGCTTATGTACCTGCAAATTAACTTAGAGATTCTTTGACATTATTGTATAGTTGTTGTCATTAAAATCCAACAATTGAGGTTCTAACAATTAATGCTTCTTTAACCAATCTTGACCATGGCTTCTTCATTGCTCTCATCATTCCTTATGTGGTTAGGCAAAATCTCTTGGCCGACCAAACACATTATTTCATCAAATTTGAGATGCAGTGGAAGCATGAAATGAATTTGATTACTGAATGAACAAGTTTCCTCAAACAGTGTCCCTTGAGCAAGTAATCAATCAACCATCGTATGAACGGTGAGCTTTCTTCTAATTTTTTTGAAAAACTTCATATCACTAGGTTTTACGTGCTTCTAGAATGTATAATTACAAACAATAACTTTTCTTTCAATATCTTATCCAACACTCTACGGTTCCATCAACGACCGAAAAACTTCAAACAGTCCGATGTGGTTATTCCACTGCACACCAAAACAAGAGAGATATCTCTTCGAACAAACCTCAAATAAGGACTGCGTAAACAATCACCCTAGTTTTTGTATAATGGAAAAAAATAAGGTTTTTTGGATTTCAATATTTATCCAATATAGAATTTCCTTATAGATAAAACAAAACATGGAAAAGTCAATTTTTCTCATCCAACGAACCACATGTTCTTTTCCAAATCCCAACTATTCTCAGCACAGAGTCCACAATCCAAGAAAAGGAAAACAGTCAAACTGATATAAAGCATGGCTGCAAAATTCCTCCTCCTTCTCCTCATCCTCGAATCAGTCCATGCACAATACTGCCCTATCTCAAATTCGAATTCGGATTCGTATCCAATCAGAAGGGAGGAACATGACAATGGAAGAATCATAGACATAACGCACTTCTACAGGGAAGACATGCCCTACGGCGAATCACCCAAAGAAGGCCTTGGTAAATTCCTGCGATTGGACAAATCGATGGCGAATGGATCAGATTACAACGCCTCAGAGATGAAGATTCCTGGTCACGCTGGGACCCACGTTGATGCTCCTGGACACATGTTTCAGGAGTATTTTGAAGCTGGGTTTGATATTGATACTCTCGATCTTGGAGTACTCAATGGTAAGATTCTGACTTATTTTGTATTTTGTATTTTTTTTTGGAACTATGACGGTGACAGCTTCGATGCCCTCCATTAGAATCTTAGAAATATTACGAGTTGGTGAATACATGGAATTAGTGCACTTGAATGTAACAGTTGGACGAAAGAATATATCAAGATTTTATTTGTTTTGTACTTGAAATGCTCAATGCTTCTAGTTTACCTGGGTATTAAAAAAACGCTTAAGGCATATAATACTCGTTAGGTAGTTAACTATAACTACTAAGTATTCATGCTTATGGAAGGTTTTAATGCGTAGTACATGGAAGAAGGGAGGAAAAAAACTCCATAAGTTTAAAATTCTTAGCAAACATACACATTCATCAGACTTCTTATTCGAAATAAAAGCTGAAATTAAGCATCAATGACATCACACGAGACTCCCTATTTGAATAAAAGCTGAATCTCTTCTAGTATTTTTTGTATACATGCTGATATTTATTGATAAACTTGTAACAGGCCCTGCCTTGTTGGTTGATGTACCAAGAGATGCTAACATTACCGGTAAGTAATAGTTTTTTATGTGCACACCATTTTATAATGCTATACTAACTTTTAACTATGTATGGCAAACTCTTTGACAATTACAATTTTCTTATTGAACACAAATAGTATTGCAATGTGATGGTCTAGTTACAATATACTATATAAATAAAAAATGCAGACACTTGAAAGTTGATAAACGATCAAGTATATAGTCGTGAACTATAGTCAACCAATAAAGTTATTCATGAAAGTAGAAAATTGTCAATGTCATGTGAATTTTCAGAGTCATTTTTATTTTGTTTCAAAAGTGATTTTTCTAAATACTTCTGTTATGTTTGGTGATAAATTATTAGTCTTGACTTGAAAATGCGTGTCCCTTAAGGTACACCGTACACCTTTAATTCTATCATAATGACTGTACATACATCAACGTTAAAGTAAGGATTTCTATAGATATCGAATATTCTTGGGTACCTACACATCAATTTTATATGCAAAATTTATTTAGGAGATTTTTTCTTCACTTTTTTGGTCTTAAGAACAGTGATTTTATTTTAAAAATGAGTGATTGCCATTCTCCGATCCTTATTACTCGATAAGAGAGTGGATGGATAATAGGTACCACATATTGAACATGATCTATGGTCAATCCACCATTTTTTATATCCGTTAATAAAAATATTTCTTCTCTTTATGGATAACAAATATAGATTTCAATTCATCTTTGGAGTTGAACTCCTTGTTCACGATCTTTTCTTTAAAACATCAAGCCAATGAACAAGAGTGTGAGTAAGTCTTTTCTTTAAAACATCAAGCCAATGAACAAGAGGTGTGAGTAAGTGAAGCGTGTTTCATTTCTCTATCATTAGTTTGTACGAAATTCCCTACGTTGTTCAGTCGAAGAAGATGATATCGTTGACATAAGAGATGTCAACTACTGTTAAATTTATGTATATGAAAAGTTAAGAAATCATCATATAATAATTGAGAAATGGAAATGGAAATAGAAAAGAAAAAAAAACTGAGGTTTGTAATGACTTAAAAATCTTTTCCACTAGGCAATCTTCTTTGCTTGTCTTGAATAAAGAGTTATGTAAATTGTCTTAGCATTTTCTATCTTTAAGATTTCAAAAGGGTCAACTCATATATTTTAGATTTTACCACTTTTAAAAAGACGATGCCAAGGGTACTAAATTTCATAATCATCATACGTACTTCAAACTTATATACTAGTTTTCTTTTATCTGCTATAAATACAACAATCATTCAATCTCTGATTCATGTTTAGCGATAATACAATTTCCTTTGTGTTAGTAAAAATAATATCCACGCTCTATTGTACGTATTTCTTTCAGATTGACTTAGTCACAAAATGAATGCAAATGCAAAAGAAAACAATGTCCTTTGAAAAAGGATCGTGTGCAAAAATAATAATGATCTTTTCTTCCCCGATATGAATACAAAATTTTGTGAGAAGCACTCTATCCCCCTTCATTCTTGAACTAGTAGATTATGCATTTAAAAGTCGATAGTAAGTTTTCTTGAGTATGCTTTCCTTGTCCATGCTTTCTTCACCAAATTTAGCTCTATTTCTAGGACACCTATCATCCAATAAAATAAATTACAGATCACTCTAGTAGACTCCTCAGTCTATTGCCTTCGTTCTTGTTCCATCATTTTTGAAGTGTGGTTGTTATATATGTGTTTCCTATCCTGTACCTCATCAAGGTATCAAAATGTCTCTAGGTATATCTTGCAATGTATTATCTCAGAACAAGTGAATTCTTTTCATTCCTTACTGCACAATATTTACATTCAACGGTACTGGTATATTTATCTTCTTGAGATTGCAATCCAATGGAAGACCGGCGTGCAACATTTTCCACTACGTAATAGACACATTTGGAACATTTAGCGTTCCAGATCATTAAAGCATTTTGTGGAATGTTTGCTGATCCTAATCGACTCCCAAGCCATATTCAGCGCGAGTACCCCCCTCTCCGACTATTTCTCCATCTGTTTGCCTCTCCAATACTCTTTACCTCTTGCATCCTCTTCCATGATTCATTTGCATAAGAAGGTACTTCCATTTAGTCATTAAGGCTAAATTTTGTACTTTTGGTTTAAGAAGTTAGTCTACAGTGGTTCTCCTAAAAGCTATTTTACAGTTTGCAGGTGTGTGCCTTGCAAAGTCACTTGGGTTCCTGTTGTTGACTCCTTCCTCAGTTGTACATATCTTGTTCCAAGAGATTTAATGCCATTTCTACATTTTCTTATTGTCATCCCAAAAGAAGTTTGAATACAATGATTTGGATTTTTGGAAGGTCTTCGAATGTGACATTGATACAAATAAACGAGCCTTAAGGAATCAAGGACCAAGTTATTGGGTACTAATATACTTGCTTGAGATATGTGACGTTAATTCCATCATATTGTCTTGTTTTCACTTTTATGGTTATCGAGTAGAAAAAATGAGTCTCTTCGTACTATGGACACATGTATTCCCATGTAGGTTAAGGGAAGATTTTTGCTTGTGAAACTTGTGGTCAAACCAATCCACTACTGACTTTCATGGCTACTATTTGACACTATTAGACAACTTTTGGTTTGCTTTGCTTATTGCCATGATGTAACATCATATTGTTTTATAAAGCGAGACTTGTGATGAAATATTTCTGACCATTTAAGAAGATGAGAATACCATTTTCGAATAAGAGTGATAATACCAATGCACGTGCGATCAACATCGAGCATCTACCAATCTTTCCTATACTGGTAGGCTCATGGATTCCCTCATTCAATGTTTTTGTTGGTATTACAAAAATGGTCAGCGATAATGGATCTCCCTATCTCATACCTCTGTTTGATTTGGAAAATAATAATCAATTTTCCATTGATGAGGATGGAACACCCATAGTTTGAGATAATCCTTCATATCATGTCTGAATGTCTTTGAAAATCTTAATTCTCTTCCAGTAAATTACAAAAACATAATGTCATAGGCTTTAGTCATGTCTAATTTAATGACAATCTTAGAATCTCATATTATCGTGTTTATATATGATACTAATTCCTAAAGTAAGAGAATGCTATCAGTAATTAGCCTCCGCGTCGTGAATTTATTATGTGATGGTGAGATGATTTGAGTCAAATTTAGTGTCATTCTTTTAGCCAATATCTTGGATACAATATCGTTTGTGAAGTTGCATGAGGTGATGGGTCTAAAATCCATGTGGTAGTTGGGGTTCTCCTTCTTTGTATGATTACTATATTTGTCCAAGATTAGCTCTTGGGATCTTGTTCCCTACAAAAAAGGACTTAATTGCTTGGTAAAATCATTACTGAAAAATGGCTTTGGTAAAATCTATTTAAGTGTTCCAACACACAGAAGTGTTCTTTGAATCCATCTTGTTCATAAACGAATGATGTGTGGTCTATATGTTTTGAAATTTGAATGATTTCAGAGTACTGTTTTCCAAGGATATGAGTTTTAAGACCAGCGACACGTGATTTGAATTTGGACACTGTAGATGTTTGATTTTTCGAGCCGAAAGATTGTTGAGCCCCCTTGTTCATAGAGAGGTCCACTCTAGCTTTAATTCTTCCCCTTTCTTATTTATTGCATAGTGTGTAGTTGGAGCATGTGTATTAGATATCCTACAATCTGAAGTTCCAAATTATCGATTTAAATTCTTCAGTCACTAGTCTGTTCACTGGGTTATCTCTCTCCTATTCTTCATGGAAGTTCATATTCTTAAAGTTTTCTACTATCAATGAAGTTTTGTATAATAAGGTTGGCATGACAAGAATCTCCTCCCATGGTTCTTTTTATTTTATGTTAACACATTTAAAGTACATACATGAGAAAAGATTTACTTGTGAATCTGTTCCATTTTGGTTCCTACGTTAGGAATTGATCCAATTCTCTAATTGTTTGTACTTCATGTTGGTGTCTCCAAAGGACAATAAAAGTAGATCCATTGGAAAATTTTCCCTTTGCGAAAAAGAGCATTGCCACAATTGCAAAATGAACCTCTTAGCAGGCCAATGTGTATTAATAATTGTAACACTACAGTAATATCCTTTTGTTGGGCTTCTCAAAATACCCTTATGTTTATATATATTTGACCATATGTGGCCAAAAGTTTGAATTCCGCATTTGACAAAAATATGTATTTTTCATGAGATCACACGTTCGAACCACGACCTTGATAATAGCATATATTTTATTTTTCACGAGGTCACAAATTTTATTCCGACCCCGATAATAATACATTTTATTTTTTATGAGGTAGCGAGTTCGAATTTCAAACTTCATGAAAATATCCTTTTTTTTAGATAAAATCATTGATTCGAATCCTAGCTCCGACAAGAACTATATTTTTTTCTTTCATCTTTTTAATAATAGTTGTAGTACATTTTGTTACATCCGTTCTTATCACAAGCCACAACATGGAGAAACAGACAAAACAAGCTATTACCATGACAACAAGGCCAGGACAGATTTGAGAGCGCATTAGACTTGAGACTTACAAAATACCAAATACCACATATATTTGAAAAACAGAGCAGAGCGCAGAGGCTGTCTCCCAAAGTAGAAGCCAAGATTGGAGTACAAAACCAAGAGTACAAAACCAAGGAATAGGTCAGCACAAGCGTATACTAAGGGCAACTTAAACAACACCACACAGAGCCGAAAGCATTCCACCAGAGCCGAAACAACAAATGCAAAGTTCTCTCTTACCCGATTTCCCGGCAACAACAGTCAAAGAAACAGCCCAGATAACAAGTAAGTCTCAAATTTGACCAACCAGCTTTCAGAACAAAATGTGAGTGGCTACTCCATTCTGACTTACATGGTGACAAATCAGGCAAAGAAAGCAATAACACCAGCATAACCAAGACAATGTTCACATTCACTTCTCTTCATAAATCTCATCTTGTAGCCACGTATAACATCCACGTAAAAAGCTAAGGATGCTACGCTAAAAGCCCGCGAACGAGACCAATTCAAATTTGAATATTTCCGTTTGGGAATTCCTGCCTCAATTCAAACTTTTCGCCAAAAACATGTCAGCAATCCTGTCACATTAAACATGTAGTACGGATAAGTGACACATGGCGGAATCCAAGGGTCGAGGTGCAGTGATCAGAAAGGAATTCTAGCACTTTAAGTACACTTTACCACTATAAATAGGAAAAACACTTAGATGAAAGGGACCTCTCCTGACATCATAGACTTTTTCAAAAAACTTTTAAGGTTCTTTTGTATTGGCCGCCATGGAATTTTATACCAAATCAATATCAAAAGAGAAAAGTAAACTTTCCCCTGGACGTAGGATTACTCAAAATCTGAACTACGTAAATCTGGTGTCCTTTTTCTGCTAAAATTATTTACCTTATTTAGTATAGTACAATGTTCATTTTTAGCCATACTCGAATGATCTTTTGGCTAAGATCTATCTTTAACAAACAGTTAAAGTGCAGCTACAAGATTGTGTAAGCATTCAGCAACATAATCCCCATTTAACGGCGAAATTAGGATCACTTAATTTTGCTAATTCCAAATTAACTAAGTAATCAATGAGCAAACTACTTAGCGTAGGTTCGAGGAGTTGAAGAGCGAAAAATTCCCTCAACACCTTTGATGTTACACTTCATAATTATTAACATATTTATAAAGAAAGCAATCTAACGATGATAATTAATGGCAAACACCATTGTCTCAGTGGTTAAGTGATTCGGCTTTGGTGCGAGAGGTCACAAATTCGAAACTCGTGTAGCGTGATTCGAATGTTTATTGACATGTGATATGTTGTCCCAGTGACATGTTGTATATAAAGTACCATTTAAAAAAAACCGATGATAATTAATTAATTACTATTAAGAACTTAAACAAAAGAACTATCAAATGATCAGTGTTGTCGAGGCACGTGCCTAGAGGAAAAAAAGCGCAAGACGTGCCTAGTGTACATTTTTGGGACTCAAGGCGTAGGTGATCATCGAAGCGCCAAAAAAGCCCTAAAGCGCACAAGGCGCAATGGTATAAAAAAAGCTTGTTTTAGTTTTATTTGAGATGAAATTAAATATTTTGTTGTTGTAGACTTAAGTTGAACGACTTTTCGACTACTTATTTTGGTTTGTGATGAACCTACGAAGTTTTATTCTCAAAATTGTACATATGCAATTTTTAATTGCCAAAAAAAGTTTAATAACAGTTTTAGCAGCGAAAAGCTATTGGAATGTCTCAGTTAATCAGCAGCATATAAATTAAAGAGAGTAAAGGGATATGAGATCACCGCCCTTCATCATAAATCTCACGGCAACAAATAATCATCTCTTATTAAAAGCGGTTACGGGTCTTGGGCCTTGCAGACCGAAGCCTAGTAGCTTAAATTCAATATAAATAGCAATGTATCAGTTGTATAAAGTATATGTCATTGTATTCAACAATTCTCTGATCATTTGCATGAATCAGATTTCATTAACAAAATAAATTCATTTTCTCAGATTCAAATGCAATATCATTACATCTTAAGTTTGTATATGGTATCCGAGCATCATTCGCCTAACGGCATCGAGAGCAATATCAGCAATCAACTCATTAGAAAAAAACAAGAAATCATCATTTGAGTTTACTTTCTTCTCATCAGATTTTAAAATCATCATTTGAGAAAAAGATTCAACAAAGAATTGCTATTGCGTCACCAGTTTTCATCATTCTGGCTTCATTAGAATTCAGTATTGAATCTGAGAAGATCAGCAATCAAAATTTCAGAAAAACAGAATCAAGAATTCAGAAATCACTAACACAAGTTCAAAGAAAGTGTCATCCTAAGAAAAACTCATCAGAATTCATCATCACCTGAGTTCTTCTGGTTACAACAAACTCGATTGTGTCCTGATCATAGTTTTTGACCCGGTCATCTAATCAAGAATTGCAGTCTTCTGATTTCTTTCTCCTTTTTATTTTCTGTTAGATACAAAGGTCATCATGACAAACGAAGCCCACTCTAAAACACCAATCAGTGGCAGTGAGTCTCAGCATACTACATCAAATGCTGAAAAGCTTGTGAAGACTGTAATCAGTCCTCAAAGTCAACTGGTTACAGTCCACCTCAATGAAGAAAATTATCTCCTATGGAAGCTACAGGTTGAAACTGCCCTTCAAGGATATGGTCTTGAAGGTTTCATTCAAGGAACCATACCAATCCCCTCAAAGTGTATCACTGATCAAGAAAACAAGATTATCACTATCAGTAATGAAGAATATGTGCAACATCATAGACAAGACAAACTTATATGCTCATGGTTGCTATCATCAATAAATGCAAATCTACTATCTCATGTAATAGATTGCAAAACTACAAGTGAGATTTGGACAATAGTAGAAAAAGTTTTCAATTCACAATCCGCTGCAAAAGTAATGTTTCATAAAAGTCAACTTCATAATATCAAGAACGACAACCACGACATGAGAGAGTATCTATTCAAGATTAAGTCAATCTGTGACACTTTAGAGGCAGCAAATCAGAAAGTTTCTGATTCAGAGCAAATTATGACTATTCTAAATGGGCTAGGTGATGAATATGAAGCAATGGTAGCAATTATAACATCTTAGAGAAATTTACCATCAATTGATGATGTGCACTCCATTCTACTGTCACATGAAGCAATAATTGATATAAAAAAACCATAAGAATCTGATTTCTTTGCTAACTTTGCTGCTAACTACAGAGGTAAGAGTCAAAATAATAACAGAGGAGATCAACCTACACAAAGATGTGGATATTCAAATAGATCAAGAGGAAGAGGCAGATTGAATAACAACAACAGACCCAGATGCCAAATATGTGAAAAACTTGGGCATACAGCAGCAAAATGTTATTTTAGGCTAAATCTTAACTATGTTCCAGGCCAGGGGTCAAATACTCAAAGGAACTCAAGTTTAGTGCTAACATGGCACACATAAAGCAAGAATCAAGCAATATGTCAGATGCAAAAATTCTCAAATTGAAATAGTAAAGACAGATCATATTCAAAATGAAGACTGGTATTGTAACGACTCGACTTTTCGACGCTCGAAAGTCGACATTAATACGTCCACTGTATCAAATGCCGCGCAATCGAATGCCGGAAAACCGAACCATTAGGGTTAAAAAGAAGAGGTAGAAGTAGACAGAAGAAAAGAAAGAACAGATAAACAGAAACAATATCAGAATCTCACATTCGCAGCGGAACAATATATAATAGATGAATCAATAATCTTTAAACAAAAGACTATATCAGTTTATACATACATCAATCAGAGTTAATATACAACTCAATACACAATGGACAGTTATATAAACTTGTCCTCATACAGAATACACAGCGGAATAAATAACAAGTACGGAAGTACGTCTCGCCATCCAGCTCATCTCCAAAGCTCCAGAATATCCTGATAAAATAACTTTAGGCTGCCCGTGTGGAAAATTTATGGGCACCCAGAGTTTAGAAAGGGAACAATAAACTCCGAGTCAGTCATGGTGACTGGTGTGAGATCGTAAAACAGTTATTTCCACAAAGAAAATAAAACAATTTCGCGCTTTTGGAAAATGAAACTACCATAAGACCTCCCGCCACACACACAATGCAAACGCAGAATTGGAGGAGATTTCTCCTTATGATAGTCAAGAATGCTTACTACGCAAAATCAGTTGATATTATTATTAATGTCTAGTGTGGAAAACATTTCGAAAGTATAATATCAATCTTAGCCAACATACAACCATTGTTGTATGTCTACTATAGCTACTACGTTCAGTAGCAGGTTACCGCCACATTCCATAGCAGGTAATACAACTAAAAATCGTACAGGGTTCGTATTGTTTTTTTGGATTTCCAACAAATGGTCAGGCAAAGGAACTTCCTTACACCGAAATAGAAACGCCTCTGGAAAGACGCTCCGAGAACCTAACCGGATCTCTGCAAACACAAGGCCGACGCTACCTCACGCTGTACAGCTGTAACTAGGTAACTAACACACTGACGCTACCTCACGCTGTACAACTGTAACTAGGTAACTAACACACAAGTATGTCATCCCCCGGTCGTAACCAACCTTTATCCGAGGATCCTCAATCACAAAGCAACAGCCACAAAATATAATAAATGTGCAGCATCAACATAGGTAAAATATCTGGGCTCCATACCATGATATCACCTTTTATCCAGAAGGAAATGACATACCCTAGGGGCGCTACCCCTACAAACCTTTGCCGCAACATTCCTGTTTCGACCATTACCGGGTTGTGAGGCTCGACGAAGTCTCGTCCACAAAGCTACGCTTTTCCGCAAAGCCACGCTTTTCCGCAAAGCCACGCTTTTCCGCAAAGCCACGCTTTGATCAACAAATGATCAACAGCACTTCGTGTGCCACATTACCAAATTGGGAATGTATCACTAGTAACCATCAACTACATAACCTCTGAGCTCGTACGTCTCAGAGAAGGGTGTTAAGCTAAGAGAATAAATTCTCCGCCACCAACAGAAATGTATTTGATAGAAACCAGCTTTACATCTCAAAGTGTAACGTCAGACACACATCCATACAAGTCCGTTCCGGGATCGAACGGAACCGAAGGCACTTCCAAAGAAGCCCTTGCAATCCGGATATTCACTAATCACGTCCGGACTTCCCGTCACAAGAAGAGTGATATAAATCTCTATACCGGAGCAACTCGGTGAAGAGTCATTCGACAGGTTGTCCTTTCATTTTCGAAAATATCCGGTCTTCACCACCGGTCTTCAATACGATCCATATCGTCGTATCACTAATTCAGAATGTGTTATATGACACAAAGGTCTTTTTCCGGCTAACCCGAATAGTGAGCGTTTGTTTTAAAAACAAATCAAGTGTCATTTCAAAGGCAAATATTGATAGTCAGTTATTTAACTATCAAACAACATTCACAATAAACATCCAATTTAAATAATTTTTTCCACATTATTTGTTTTCAAAATATCTTTACAAGATATATATTTTCCACACTTCACATTTGAAAACCAATTTCAAATCATATTTCACATTTCATCTCAAAATGGTCCATTTAAACCAATTTAATAAATCTTTATCGATTAATTTCAAATTTACATCCTAAACCTGTAAATTTATTTCCACACTTCATCACTTTGAAAATCCGATTTCAAATCATATTTTCCACACTTCAAAAATAAACCAATGTTTATTTTTAAAACAAATTTTCCTTTCCTTTACAAATTCTATTCGGAATTTACATTCTCAAATATTCACTTTTTTATACGATTTTCAAATTGATTTCCAAATATTCACTTTCAACACCAAATCAACTTTCAAAATTGATTTCTCAATTTTATTTCAAATCCCAAATCAATTACAAATTGATTTCAAAATTTATTTCAACACAAAAATCCATTTTCATTTAAAACACCAATAAATTTTCATATTGATTTTCCAAAGATTTATTTTCCAATACCAAATCAACTATCAATTGGATTTCTAGAAATTTATCACCTTTAAAAATAAATTCCTTAATCTTTTCCAAACCCTTTAAAATTCCATTTTTAAATAAATTTTCCAATTTTCGAATAATACTATTAAAAATCTATTTATACAAATCTTTCCCATATTTTGGAATTTATTCAATAAGATTTCAAAAATCAACTTTACGCTTTTAAAGTTCCTCCTTTGAAATTCAACCAATTCTTTCAAAAGAATTTATTAAAAATCTCCAACTTTAATTTCAAAAATCCAATTTCATTTATTTCTGGTATCCAACGATACCAAAAATGCATTCGGCTAAATTATAGCATTCAACACATTCAATCACAGATATAATCATACACAGATTATAAATAATCAATCACAGAACATATGAAACCAATTCAAATGTTTTGAGGAATCCTGTTGGATCCCTCCAACCTGTTTCCCTGCATTCACAGATGTTAGCACAATACCAATTCCACTTCGAGGTGGAATATCGCGGTATATGGGATTTATAAAATATCATCCGCTATTATGCGGCGCAATAGGGTCTCATCCGCTATATAATGCGGGAAAATCAATCATCAATATATACATATGCCAATATATATATATTGCTATATATAGATATATCCTACTATATCTAATATCACAATCCAAACAGCAATCAATCAATAACTGCAAAAAAATCCACTTTTCATTTTGAGTGAGAAGATCTCACCTTTAATTTGCAATCCATTTCCCATTTCCAACTTGTCTCTCCATTTTAGACCTTGTATAACAATTTATACGGTTAATTAATTTTTGAAACAATTCGACAAATCAATTTCCATTTAAAAGATTTTTATTTTAACAAATTTTCCTTTTAAAATCTGATTTAATATGAACTGCTTAACATTTAAAATTTCTATATTTTCCAAACCTCGCATATATATATTCCTGTTTCAATCTTTTCAAAACTAATTTCTAAGTGAACTTTTCCAAATTCAAAACCCTTACATTTTAAAAATCAAAATTATACATGTTCTTACAGTATTTTTTCTTTTCTGTGAATATACATTCATACTTGCATAGATATTAAATCGAAAATATAAAATTGTAAATATACCTCACTAAAGAAAATTTTGCGAACCCAGATCGAAATCCCTTCCATCGAGTCGCCGCCTCGCCTGACGTCGCGAACCACGCGTGCTACCCACCACCATCGCTATCGCGAAGTCTTCCCAATCACACGCTCCTTTGCTCCTCACGCGTTCGGCCACCATCGAGGCCCACCTCGTCGCTGACACCACCACGAAGGAGACGCCAGAAACCCAACTTCGACATTCTCGCGAAAGCCACCAACGTTGCCGAGAAACCCCAAATCATTACCGACCCCTGCCCTAGCACCCACGCGACTTCCCACGTGATTACGCGACACCGACCTATACCCTTGAATGACGCGCGCGAGCCACCAGTCTTCACGAGATCGCACGCGAGTTTCTGCTTTGATTTGGTAATTGATTTCGTGGATACGAGTAGGAGAGGGGGACGAAAAATATGAGAGCTCGGCGATTTCTTTTGGGATTGTTTCTTTAATTTGAACGAAAGAGGGACTTCTATCAATTTCTGGTTCGGCCATTTATGTTTTTCTCCTTTTGATTTTGAACTGAGGAAGTTGCGTGATTTTTTTAAAAGAAATGGGAAGGAGACAAGAGTACGTGACTTTACAGAGAGTAGGTCGGCATTGAAGTGAAATAAAGCCAGGAATCTCTGCTGTGTTGACTAATTTAAATTTTAAATTTAAATTAAATTTGATTTAATTTCAATGCGTTTATACGTCGTACGCTCGCATAACAACTCTGATTAATACGAAATTTGGAATCCGGTAATAATTCAATATTACGGACCCAATGAAACTGGTTTCGTCAAATTCCGAGACTGTGCCCCGGAACGCTATTTTTAAATTCAATTTAAACAACATAATTTCAAAACTGAACAAAACAGTTTCAAATTCAATTCTGAAAGTTCTATTACCTTCAGAATTATCAATATAAATTTTCTAAGCCTTTAAACTATTTTTTATCAGCTTAAACTGAAGATACAAATTTTTACCCAGTTCCAAAAATTAAATTCAATAATTTAATCGCCAAATTCATTTTGATATTTGAATTTCAAATTAAACTATCATTCGAATATTTAAACTCAATTAAATATTCATATTTCAAATGTCAAAAATTCAGGGTCGTTACAGGTATCCTGATTCAAGAGCAACCAATCACATCACCAATAACTTGAGCAATCTAAATCTTGGAAACAAGGAGTACAAAGGTATGAATGCAATACATATGGGTAATGGTAAATCTGCTGCAATTACACACCCTAGTAAGTCATATATTATGGGGAAAAAACAATTATACTTAAATAATCTGTTGAGAGTTCCACTCATTAGAAAAACCTTGCTAAGTGTGTCACAATTTGTAAGAGATAATAATGTTTACTTTGAGTTTTATCCACACTATTGCTTAGTTAAGGACATCCTAACTAAGGAAATACTTTTACAGGGTAAACAATGTAGGGGACTGTACAAGTTCAGTGTGGATAACTCAAGAAACCCAGATTTTAAAAGAAATTTGTGTAATAATTCTGAATTCAAACAGCAAGAAACCAGTGAGATATTTGATAAGTGGCATTGTAAACTTGGGCATCCAAGTGCCACTATTGTTAAGCATGTATTGAATAAAAACAATATTTCTTTTAATGATATCTCTTTACCATATATATGCACATACTGTCAGATGGGTAAGAGTCATAAACTGTCATTCTTAGATTCTAAAACTCAATATAATAAACCACTTGAATTAATTGCTACCGACTTATGGGGACCTACCCCTATATATACTGACTATGGATATAAATATTATATATCATTTGTTGATGCTTTCTCTAGATATGTGGATATATTTTTTAAAGTCAAAGTCGGAAACTCACAATGCAGTTCTACAATTCATAGCACAGGCAGAAAATCAAACAAATTGCAAGGTTAAAGTCATTCAAACAGATGGTGGAACAAAGTACTTACCACTATAGGAATATTTTCAAAAAAGGGGAATAAATCATTGAACAACATGTCCCTACACTTCAGAGCAAAATGGACTTACTGAAAGAAGACACAGGCAGATTGTTGAAACTGGGCTTACCTTACTGGCTCAAGCATCTATGCCATTAAAATTTTGGCCAGATGCCTTTGCTACAACAGTCTACTTAGTTAATAGACTGCCATCAAAAGTTTTAAATTTAAAATGCCTATCAAAATCTCAAGGTGTTTGGGTGTTTATGTTTTCCATCTATTAGACCCTATAATGCTCATAAATTAAATTTCAGGTCATCCCCATGTACCTTCTTAGGCTATGCTGCTAATAAAAAGGGATACAAATGCTTAGACAAAAATGACAAAATATTTATTTCAAGACATGTGGTTTTCAATGGAAAGATTTTCCCCTTTAAAGAAACAAATTTCAAATCCATTAGTAAAGTGTATAACACAAAAGAATCTTTACCACCAATACCTATTTCACCAGTTGAAGTGATCAACCTCAGGGAGAATCTGTTATGGGCAGTATCAATCATCAAGCAGCCCATTCTGACTCTCAGTGCACTGGATTCAGACTTGAACCAGCTGATGATCAAACCGAGTCACCTAGTGTATCTGATCAATCATCTCAACAAAGAGCAAGTGTGCAACTTACTCCTCATCAAACACAAGATAGCTCACAAAGCACCGATATGGATACTCAACCAGAAATATAGAGAACTAGTCAACAACAAACTACAAACAGAACTAGACATCACATGGTGATCAAATCAAAAAGTGGTATATTCAAATCAAAGATTTTTAATGCATTTCTAGATATAGAGGAGCCAAGCACACATGATCAGGCCATGCAAAATAAAAATTGGAGAGTAGCCATGATTGAAGAATATGAGGTCCTGATGAGAAACAAGACATGGAATCTTGTTCCCAAGCCAAGAAATAAAAATATTGTTGGCTGCAAGTGGACTTATAAGTTAACAAGGAATGTAGATGGTTCTATTTCTAAGTATAAGGCAAGATTAGTAGCTAAATGCTATTCACAACAGAGTGGTTTTGATTTTAATGAAACTTTTTCACATGTTGTGAAACCTACTACCATTAGAATTGTTATTACAATTGCCTTATACAGAAATTGGAGCATCAAACAATTAGATGTAAATAATGCCTTTTTAAATGGCGTTTTACAGGAAGAAGTTTGCATGGAGCAACCACATGGTTTCAGGCAAAAAGAGGAGGATCATGTGTGCAAATTACATAAAGCAATCTATGGATTGAAGCAAGCACCAATAATGTGGTTTGAAAAACTAAAGGAAACAAGGATCAGATTGAGCTACTGCCCAACAAAATCTGATAACTCTCTATTTACAAAATTCAGTGATAATATAATAATATATGTGCTAATATATGTTGATGACTTTGTTATTACGGTAACAATGAGCTAGAAATAAATAATTTGATAAAACACTTAAATCAAGAATTCACAATCAAGGATCTTGGCAATCTAAACTATTTCCTAGGCATAGAAGTAAAAAGGATATCCAACACATCAATTCAACTGAATCAAAGGAAGTATATAGCAGAAATTCTGCATAAAGCCAAAATGAATCTAGCTAACCCAATTTTCACTCCAATGGTCAGTAATATACACCTCTCTAAATATAAAGGGGAAGTTATACAAAATGATAGTTAGTACAGAAGTATTGTTGGTGCACTTCAATATGCAACTACCACTAGACCAAATATCACTTATAGTGTAAATAAAGCAAGTCAGTATATGCAAAACTCAACAGATGTTCTCTGGAAAGCAGTGAAAAGAATATTAAGATATCTCAAGGGAACTCAAAATTTTGGACTAACACTTGAAGCAAGCAAGACTATTAGTATCAATGATTATGCTGATACAGACTGGACTACAGATCCAGATGACAAGAGGTCAACAACAGGATATTGCATATACTTAGGAAAGAATCCTATATCTTGGTGTTAAAAAAAACAACCTACAGTCTCAAGGCCCAGCACAGAGGCTGAGTTTAGAAGTGTAGCAAACGCTACAACATAGATTATGTGGATAAAGTCCCTACTTGGTGAACTACAAGTCAAAACAGGGAGCAAAACAACTATTTGGTGTGATAATTTAAGCACAATACATCTTACAGCTAATCCCATATTACGTGTAAGAACAAAACACATCAAATTGGACCTTTATTTTGTTCAAGAGCAAGTAATCAGAGGAAAATTAAATGTAAACCACATACCTTCTACTTACCAGACTGCAGATATTCTGACCAAACCTCTTTTTAAGGCAAGTTTCATCTGGTTCAGAGAAAGACTGAAAGTCGAAAGCTTCGACGATAGTCCTCAAACTATGAAGCAGAAGATCAACAAAGATAATAACTTTCAAGAAGATCCCAAGCTCTCAAGCAAAATAACTGATGATGAAAGGTTGCAGTCGAATCTCTACTCGAACTCTAAATCAAAGTTTACTGATGCTCATCAGCCAGAGATCTCGTATTAGAGTGAAGTACTCTCAGATTCATGCTCATCTTCAAGTTATTCAACCAAATTTTAACGGATTAATGCTCGAATTGATTTAATGAGAATTTGGAAATGAAGCAGCAAACTCTAGTCGAAGTAGGGTTTGAGGGGGGTATTGGAATGTCTCAGTGAATCAGCAACATATAAATTAAAGAGAGCAAAGAGATATGAGATCACGGCCCTTCATCATAAATCCCACGGCAATAAATAACCATCTCTTATTAAAAGCGGTTACGGGTCTTGGGCCTTGCAGACCGAAGCCCAGTAGCTTAAATTCAATATAAATAGCAATGTATCAGTTGTACAAAGTATATATCATTGTATTCAATTCTCAAATCATTTGCATGAATCAGATTTCATCAATAAAATAAATTCATTTTCTCAGATTCAAATACAATATCATTACATCTTAAGTTTGTATAAAAGCGCAACCCAAATGCATGGAAAAGCGCAATCTTGACTGCTTTGCTAATGATTATTGAGGCAAATTTCATTATTTTCATGATGATGGTTCGTTTTAATTAAGAATTTAGCTAGTTTCAGTCAAGGATTTAACCATATTATTCATTCTACGATTCTTGTGTCATTTTTCCTAATCATTTTGACTATATTTATACATAAAACGTTTACCTCATTAGACGTAGCATTGAACATATTATCTTATGACAAGACTGAAATTCAATCCCTCCGACGATGTGTACAAAAAGATATTGCAATTATAGAGTTGGTTTTATAAAATATTGAAACTGAGTCCTTAAATAATAAGATAAGGGAAAATCGGGTACACACCCTTATTTCAAACTTATTTCCCATCCGCCTCACCCCAAACAAGTTTCACGAAACACTTTCAGTTTCTTATGCAAATGTTTGCCAAAAAACTGCAATTTTTTTAAAAGTAATTCTAGAGGTGTTTCGTGAAATTGTTTTTGGGAAGAGGAAGTAGTGTATTTTGAAACTTATTATGTGTTAACTTTCCATAAGATAATAAGGGTAAACTGTAAAGTCTTGAAAACCTCCACTCTAGAAATTTATTTGGCTTTATTTCCTACGGTTGAGAAACATTCCCTTGACCCGTCTGATAATTGCACCTTTATCTGTATACTCTGGAAATTTTATTTGGCTTGATTTCCTACAGTTGGGAAACATTCCCTTTGACCTGTCTGATAATTGCACCTTTATCTGTGTACTACCGATGCTTTCAAAATTGGATACATGCTATGTGCAGTCTTGTTGATGTACATGAGAGATATGTGGCCTCATTCTGGACATTTATTGAGCTGTATTTACTACCGATCGATATTCAATCTCGTAAATGTTACTTTTTTTAAGGACTATCTTCCATGTTGTTATAAGTTTGTTCTTGTGCTTGGATAGCATAGTCAACAGATGAGCTATGTATACCACGTCTCTATCTCTACTATTAACAAAGATAATTAAATGAATAAGATTTTCACTGTATCTTTTTGAATTTTCGAAAATACCCTACCATTCATTAATGGAATCTCACAAATGTTTGCAATCTCCACTACCATCCATCAACGGAATTTCACTATCAATTTGCATCCGACACCACCAATAAAACTGTTTGAAATAAATGCGTTATGACTACAAAAGCTTTTGCACTTATAACAAACATCCATCCGTTAATTTTTTATTACATAAAAGATAAATTTCTCTAGCTATTAGATGCACGTACGTTCGATTTATACCCGTATGTTGAATTCATATTTGATCTATATATTGGACCAATATGGTTTATTCATGCATTATAGATTTGGTCAATTTTGAATTTTAGCCTTCAATAGCATGTAGTTTCTACATGTACATAGACACTAGGATTTTGCTGAATTGGTTTAAAACTGGTTTAACTTGTTTATTAACTTAAAGTTGAATAATCATTAGCAGGAACAGGGAGAAATACACTCACTTTGATTTTTTGGAGCTGACATTAAAAGACGTGCTCACGTAGTACCAACTAACTACTAGAAAGTAGAAACAGGGGAACAAAATATTGAGATATGCACATATTTGTTATTTGCTTGTTGTGAAGAGGTCTTCTGATATTACTCAGCTATGCATTCTTCTATAATATAGTGAGCCCATCACACTAATGGCTTTTTTTTTTGCTTACAGCTGAAGCGATGCAGTCTCTTCATATCCCTAGAGGAGTTCGTCGTGTGCTTTTTAGAACATTGAACACCGAAAAGTACGATATTTCATATAGATTTAAGCTTTTTAAATGTTTTTATTTACATCTTTAGTTCCATACATATGCCTAATCTGTGTTTTCATAAGTGTTTAAATTTCAATCGGAAGACCGTACCAATCAGTTAAACAAAGCCTAAAATATAATTTAATGACAATATTATTTTTTCAGGCAACTGATGTGGAAGAAAGAGTTTGATTCAAGTTATGTTGGGTTTACGAAGGATGGTGCACAGTGGTTAGTCGATAACACCGACATCAAACTTGTAGGTAGGATTACGATATACTTCATTTCTTATATGCTTATTATTATTTACATGTATGTTGCTTACATGCTTTGAGATATGATAATATTTGGCTGATATTGCACACTAAAGTTGTTCCTACTCTATTTACAATTAAAAACCCATCAAATATGAACTGTAAATGCATGAGAAATATGAATTGAACTTGTGCAATATCCATTAACATCATTTTAGACCAATAGATCAATCGGTATGAACTGAATATATAATCAGGAATACTGTATATAGACAACCGATTCATTCATAGAAATTTATAGATGCTACACTGCAGTGCAGTGTTACATTTGTTGATATAAACTCAACCATTATAGTGCACCATACACAAATTCAACTGCAACTGATTGATGATTTTCTTCTACTTTTAGCTATTTTCCAGTCTCTTATTTTACATTATTTTATGCAGGGATTGACTATCTATCAGTGGCTGCCTCTGATCATTTGGTCTCAGCTCATCTTGTTTTTCTTGAGAGCAAGGTATATTTTGAATCAGTTATAGTTTATATTTCTTGAGAACAAGTTAATACACTTTTTTATATCAAAAATCTGAAGCATTTTTTATTTTGATGATGCATAGTCAATTTATTGATGAACAATTTTGACTGTCACATGTATTATTTTCGGAATTAAGGATAATTTATTTTTTATTTTTATTTTTATTTTTTTTTTTTTCTTTCAGGAAATCATTCTAGTTGAAGCATTGAAACTTGAGAATGTAGAGCCTGGCATATATACATTGCATTGCTTACCATTAAGGCTACGAGGAGCAGAGGGCTCTCCGATCCGATGCATTCTTATCAAGTAATTTAGTATAATCATTGTTCAAAATCATCACAAGAAAATAAGTAAATTTGCATACAATTTTTCTGAATTTATATGTTGTTTCTTATGTAACACGCTTGCATTTAATCTACTCATTCTGTTGTAAAATTGTGAATGATTGATAACCAATGAAGTATTTATAATTGTAATAGAGATTTTGAAAAATTCTCACATTAAAGTAAAGCAGGAAAGTGAATACTAGTAGCGATGTGCTGTGCATTAACAGTGTGCAATGCAACAACCTATATATTTAAGGTAAGTTTGTATTTTTCTATATTTTACTAATATATGTAGGCTTGTAAACGGTCAGATATGCATTTGGATGGTGGCGTATCCATATTCTATATCTGTAGATGCGGACGGATATCAGATATTCATCGAACATTCTTCGGCTAGTTAATAACTAATAAATCTAAACAAATAGAAATTTTTGATTCATTATAAATTCAGTTCGGTATTAAAAATTTAGAAAATAATAAATATGGTAAGAAAGATAATTTTAAATAGCAAATATTGATTTTTATACACATTATTTATATTTATTTATTTAGATAAATGGTGAACGACGATCATTTTTTATACTAAAAAAAAAAAAACTATAGTCTTGATGAAAATTGAATGGATAATTATTGGATGGGTAGATGCAGATGTGGTCATATACGCATCTGTAATTTTTTTCGGATATCAGATAATTTTTCATAATATTCGGATGGATGAATTTCAAAATTTTTTAAGTACCCCTAACCACATGATCAATAATATTGTAATTTAAAAACGTTGCCCTACTGTTGAAATTCACGATTATAGCTGTTTTTGGGGATATTATTTGTTTCTTAATTGCACGCTATTGCACTGCAAATATAATTTTCTTTGATCTTTGCCACATGTCATATCTAGGAAGAATATAATTTTGTGCAATCTTTTCAAACGCTAATAGTCTTAACTCGTTAACCAAGAAAAATGCATGTTTCAACTTTATCGATTGTAGTTAAAGTATACGCGAAATGTTCATTTACGGATGTATAAAACATAAATAAATGTGTATCGTGCCCGTGGGGTTAGGAATGAGCACTATTTTCAATCGGACATGTCTTACAAAACAAGTCATTAATTAAATCATAGCAATGGAAATTTAAATAAGCATACATTCTTAATCCCCATGAAATTTAAACTATTGACCTCGATTAATGAATGTGGAACTCGACTTTTCCTTTATTATATTATACTGTTATTCTTTTTGGATTTTATATTGCTTAATTGTGAAGTTAATTACGAAATATGTACGTATAAAATCGGGTCGTGCAAACAATTCGCTTAATTTACTTACTCGAGTACGCTTTTACACTTTAATTTGTGAATTATTGGTGTTATAGGAATGAATCGATAATAATATATGTCGTGACCTCTATAGAATCCATGTTTTGACGATTGCATGTGAATTTTACTTTAGCACCGACCCAACTTTATATTTTTGGACTATCCTTCGTCAATAAGTGTGTAGCTTAAATATAATATTTCCTTGCACATCTAAGCATCTAACCAATTATATTTAAACACAACTATATACATAGCCATTTGTGGTGGAATATTCTTTGACAAGCTAGCTATAATAAAAGGCCGAGTGTGAACGATAAATAGTTGTCAACAATTCCATCCACACTAACGCGATATTTAAGCATGCGGTCGTACAATAAAATTAAAGGCAAATGAATGAAACGGGCCTAGTATATTTAGTTATCGTTGACCAACAAGTAGCAACTATTTATATCATTCAATTTGCTTAACTGTATATAGACTTAATGTGAAATATTCTTCGACTTCTTCGTCCTGTATATTGAACGTAGGCTCCCTGAATTTGTTAATCGTCTGTTTTAAAGACTCGCCATCCTTATTTTAGGCGATTCTCCGTTTGCTTTGAGCCACATTTTTATGTCTAAATCACATATTCAAAACGCCTCTGTATAAATCTTTAATGATAGTTGTAATACTTTTGACGTTCTGTATAAATCTTTAATGATAGTTGTAATACTTTTGACGTTTCACTTTTTTGTTGTTACCGTGAACTACTAAAAAAGTCATTCTAATATTACTTTAAAATGTAATCTAATAAATAACATTTTTTTTATATAAATTCAAACCGTTCAGCCACATATATTATCAAATTTTAATATCACTTAAATATGATATAACAAATAAATTTCTTTTACAAACTCATTCTTATTAATTAATAATAAAAATAAAAATTAAACTAACAGAAAATTAGATGTTGCAATTTAAAAATAAAAATTTAAACTAACTACACATGATTTCAACGAAAAAATATGACAAATATTTGAGCAAATCATTTTCTCTTGAATGTGTTAAACGTATATAGTTTGTAGAGAAACAATTTACGCGCGAAGCGCGTGCCGTAATGTTTGTATTAACAAATTAAATCACTTAACAATAAGATCAACAAATAAATTTTATTTAAAAATTCATTCTTTATTAATTAATAATAGAAATAAAAATTGAAACAAACAAAATATCATATGTCGCTACTTAGAAATAAAAACTAAAATTAATTGCACCTTATTTCAATGAAAAAATAAGATTAAACATATATAATTTGTAAAAAAAACAATTTACACGCAAAGCGCGTGCCATAACGCTTGTAATTACATAACTTTTTATAGATTTGCACCTTAATTATTTCCTTTATTTTGCTATATAGGTACACAAAACATTACTTTGCTGTATGGAAGATTGCTAGCTAAAATTGATAATGAAAAGTATGTATTTATGCAATTAAATGTGTATGCTATTATGAAGTGTATTTTGTTATATATGATATAAATTAGATCTTGTAATAAGAGAGGTTTTTCAACTTATTATTGCAAGACTTGAAAATATTTTTCAAATCTAAATTTGAATCTTCCATAACTATTCTTATATACTCTTTTATATCTCAATTTAAATTTAGAACCATATTCCCAACTCTTTTCTAATTTTACATATCAACATAGTTTCAAAAATAAGTAGCGCTCCAACTTCAAAACCGTTTAAACCATCTTTTTATATATGCTGAATTAAAATTTTCACTTTCGTTCTTTACAAATATATTTTCTGAACGATCATTACTTTCACAAATAAAATCTTCAAAAGAGTGCTTCATTTTTCAAAACATACATACTATATGATTCAATCCATTCCTTATTTATTAAATTTTCCTTAAAAACAAGGACCACCAACATGTTTTAAAGGCAAATGTATTTTCAAAATCACTTTTTAAATTTAAACTCATATATAAAATCGTGTCCATGCATTTTCACACACTAAGCCATTAATTATCAAAATCACATGTCCATATAATATGCAACATATCATATTCAACGGAGCAACCAAGCACATAAATTAACAAGCTCAATCGATACTTATATATATTTAATATAACATTGCCTTGCTATGGTTTGATTACTCGTATTATAAAATCAAAATTGCGTACAACAAATCAAACAAGGTATCAACAATCTTTACATTTTAGAATTGATTAAAAAAATCAAACATAAACATTTAAATCATTAAATTTTATAGTATGTTTAGAATTTTATTATAGATAATTTTAGAACATTGATTCATAACATAAAACATTGTTTTATGCATACATAATTTTTTGGCTTTAATTCACTTAATGGACTTTTTGGAAAATTAGTCGATGTATGTACACATGTTTGGCCGACCATAACGGAAAGGAGGTTATTTGGATAATTGAAAATTGACTAGGAATTAAAAGTTGAAGATTTTTAAACAAAGAATATGAAAGGTTTTTATTCTTCCATTAAAACAAATTCCTCTCACATGGCTGTCAATGGATATTTGAAAATTTTGATATCCGCCCGCATCCGTATCTGAAAATATGAAATATACCCGTTATTCGAAAAGCGGATACGGATATATAATATCCGAAAAGCTTTTCGAATACAGATATGGCTATAGTGATATCCGTATCTATACCCAAAACACAAACCCTAGCATTTTCATTTTTTCCCTAAAAAACTTTAGCCGCCTTTCATAGAAATAATCCATCCTCAAATCCTCTTTCAGTTGATCTAATCTCTCCGTGCCACATTGTCGCCAATCTCATATACACGCCACACCGCTTACCCAGATCAATACATGCCACATTGCCGCCTATCAACATCTCTACCTAATATATCCTTAAATCCTCTTATTGGAACTGGGCTAGCCTGCAGTGGAATGGATGAATTATAATTTTTTTATTTTGGATTTTTATTGGGCTTATGTAGTCTAATTTATTTAGGACATTTCTGAAGTTCTTTTAAATAAAATCTTTATTTTATTTAAATTTATAAAATGATTTTGTATAATTTAATTTATGTTATATTATATATAAATACATGTATCACACACACACTCACAAACACGCGCGCACGTGTGTGTGAGTGTGTGCGCATGCATGTGTAACATATCAATCCTTGTAAGGTATAACATGCTCGTGTTTAGGTGTTGGGATTTACACCGCAACGAACACGTTAGCTCATCCAATATACAAATATATTGTCTAAATGTATGTTTGTATAGTTTACTTATATATAATATTACAAATATTTATATGTATAAACTATATTTTATTTAAATAATTTTGTGTGTGTGTGCGTGTGTATTTATAAACATACTTATGAAATATCAACATTATATTTATTTATACAATATGAATATGTTTATATCATTTATAAAATATATATTGCATATAATAACTTTTAATATAAAGCCGAAAATAATACATACGCACATATGTTTGTGTGTGTGTGTGTATATATATATTAAATGCTTATATATAAATGTATAATAATATAATATAAATATAAATTAGTACTTATAAAATACACAAACATATTTTAATAAAAATTTATTGACCCGGTCAAGCGCATGACTCAGAATATATATTATTTTTTTAAAAATTTAAAAATATATGTTTTATTAATTTTCGTACGGATTAATTTTAAAATATTAATAAAAAATATTTTTGAAACTTAATTTTGAAATTTAAATTTTCGATAAAATCCTAAATGATATTTTGTACTTTGAATATTTATTACATAATTTATAGTTCAAAATAATTTTAAAAACTAATTATTGATTTTTGGCTTTTATTTGAAATATTTTAAGTAATAAAAAATTGTTTTTTTAATTTTTCTATCATTTTATGTTAATCCAATTTTATAAAATATAAAACATAATTTATATATAATATATATATTGGTATAATTAATTTATGTATATAAATGATTTAAATAATATTTATATAATATATATATAATATTTATACTATTGAATATAGTATGTCTATAATACTTTATATATAAAATTTATATAACTATATTTGTATAAAGTATGATGTAATATTGAAATTATAAATTATATATTTTAATAATATATATACACTATTAAATTCAAAAAAATGCTTTTTTATTGTTGAGCCATACCATTATAGGTATATACATAATTTTTTTAATATACAAGTATATAATAAACATCAATCGATCAAATTGTGATAATATATTTGTATATCGAAATTGTCACCTCACTAACAATATTATATATATATATATACACACATATACATATAATATAAAAGTTATATCTCAACATTAATAATCATATATTGGTTTGAAATGTACCTTACACCCAATGCTTGAAAGTAAACCTTGAAATGATGAGATTCCTTGAACTGATTTCCAATCCAGTAGGTTGCCGGTCTCTGAATTAATTACCAGCAGCTATCAAATAGAACTGAATTTCATTTGATTTGAACTTGAATTGATGGAGGATGGAGGAGGTAGGGTTCGGCCTGATGTAGTTTTGGAGGCTTCAAATTTTTCCAAAAGGTGAGGGTAGAGATGCTTTATAGAGAAGAATTTAGAGACGAATTAAGACCTAGATCCTCCTTCATCTCTTACCAATTATTTCCTTCCCAGCCATCTAAATCAAAGCCTCTAACAAGGCATCGTATGGCTGCATATAACCCCATTGTAGCCAAATACAACCAGGCCCTATATGGGCTTTAAATCCATTTAAAGCCCGAACAAAATATTTTACATTTTAATCCAATTTAAACGCTTACCAATATCGTATATCGATTAGTATATTTATAAATTTATAAATACATTTAACAATATTTTTTCATCAAAACAAATTTTATAATTAATATTTCATAAATATTAATTAATTTATAACAATTACAAATTAATTTAATCGTTTTAGTCAAAGAAGTATTCATCATTTCAGTTGTGTGACTCGTTAAGTGTAAATTTGGTCAGTGATTAACATCGAACTATTTGAATATTAACATTCACACATCACTTAACATGTATGTGATATTTTGGCCAAATTTATCCCTTACTTGGTTTTAGTAAAATCCAATTTTACTTTGTTAAGCGTTACCCGGTTGTGACTATTATTTCACAAATTCTCTTCGTCAAAACTATATCATTTTCGACTTATGGAATTTGGTAATGGTCAAAATTCTAATAGTCCAAACATAAGCCCTAGGTTCAATAATAACAATTATTATTAGCTGAAATGCTCTGAGCAAAGACTTTGACTTTGAGTTGATTTCAGTTGACTATGATACTAACCCCATATAACCGAGGAGATGAATCCTCACTTGAATAGTATTTCACTTCCAATACTTCCACCCGACCTAAACTATAGTCACTCGATGGACACCGTGCGATGATTTGACTATAATCAAAGTGGAGCTTTCATATTGAAAATGAGCAATATTCTCAAGTCAAGATAGTAAATCAGTCACGTCGATATTTTCTGTTTGACCTTAGTTATATTAACCAACAAAAACTATCGAATGAGTCATTTCATAGTTATCCATCAGTACGTAACTCCTTAGTGCCCCCAGCAACAATGTGTAATACACTACTCAACCTTTGGAGAGCGTTACGTACTCTAGTCTCGATGAATGTATCGATATCCCGTCTTGATACATCTTGACTAGGAATATTTAAAATGATATATTTATTTTCATTATGCTAAATTACTTACGGTTGTAATACTTTGTGATTACTATCACAAAACATACCATTTATGGATTTTTCTATTAAATATAATTTTAATTAAATTAATTAATTAATATAACATATTATATTAAGTATATAATAGAAAGAAAATACCTTTTATTTCGAGCAAGATTGGTTATCGACTTAGATATATGTAACAAATTACGTAATTGCCCATAGGGCATACTCCTAACTCTATCAATCTCCCACATACACTTAGGATCAATTATGGAATCTTATTCCAACTTCTTCAATCGATTTTCTCAAAACCAATTGGGCCAGTCCTTCAGTGAACGACTAACAACCCGCCTTTTCGACCCTCAAAAGTCGATACTAATACATCTACAGTATTCACGTGTCGAACATCGGAGTGCTGGAAAGACAGATTGTTGGGGTGAAAGAAAAGAAAATACAGAATAGAATCTCACATTATGATGAGTAATATATAATATATAACAGATCTTTACAAAAGAAAATCTTTATATACATACAACAATCAGAGTAACTGACCTATGGATCAGCTGACGGTTATAAGAACTTGTTCTTATAATTGTTGATAAATACAAAATAAGAAATACATCATAAATTAAATACATCAGGTCTTGGAGACATCCGGCTCGTCTCTGGAAGCTCCAAGCATTCATCGTTGAATCTGGAAAAGTACTCAGGTCTGACCCGAGTATTATAAGAAAATAACACTCGGATCAGTCTCGTAAACCAGTATAAGAAACTCAAATCATTTGGATTTCTTTTATGTTATAAAATCTTTTCAAAAATAAAGGTTTCTCGTAAGACCACGTTGCACATAAACACGCACGAGTTTTTATCTTACGATAACCAAAACATTTTATTGGAAAATTTAGTGATATTATAATAATGTCTAGGGTTTAAAATAACTATATAATCATAGTCGGAATGGTTACACCAATTACATTCGACTGCATATTTAGTATACAACTAAGTCCGTAAAGGCACGTATTGAAAATGGATTCCATCAATGACAAAGCTACTGGGGTAACGTCTGTCGAAGTACACCTCTAGAGAAAATGTACCGAGGGCCTCACATGGACCATCTGCATGGCAAGGCTGACCTACTCCTTCCTGGATAGTACTAAGTATGTCATCACCCCGATTGCTAACTTGACAAACCACTTTTGTGTCCACATCATACATAATCCGCAAATATCGATCTAGATACGAGTGATGACCATATCCTTATGGTAGCGAACCACATACCTTGCGGCATATCACTTGTTTAGTCATTACGATTGCGAGGCTTGAGGCATAACCAAAGCCTAAAATCATACATTGAAATGATGATATAAACTCCTTGAAATGATTTCCAATCCAAAGAGTGCTAGTCCTTGAATTGCTAACTACCATATATCGAATAACATTAGAATTCATTTGATTTGAACTTAGGAAATTGATGATATGAAAGAGGGAGTTCAACCATGCCTAGAGTGATAGGGAGGCTTCAAAAAGTGCTTAAAATTTTGTGGGTAGAGTTGCTTATATAGAGGAGAATTTAGAGATATTTTTAGGATCAAGATCCTACATCATCTCTTACCAATTCTCTTCCATCTTAACCATCCATCTCCAAGCCTTTCTATCCCATCTTTTAGCCACATATAACCCCATATCAGAGCCAAACCAACCAGCCCCCTTATGGGCTTTAAACCCATTTGAAGCCCGAACAAATATTGTTGCAAATAAATACAATTTAACGCTTATCGGTATCGTATATCGATTAATATATTTATAACTATTATAAATATATTTAATAATATTTGTTCATCAAATCAAAATTAATTTTTTTTATAATTAATATTTCACAAATATTAATGAATTTAATTAATTTATAACAATTACAAATTAACTACATCGTCTGGTAAAAGGAAGTTTCTGTTGTGTGGCTCGTCAGGTGTAAATTTGATCAGCGATTATTATCAAACTATTCGAATATTAACATTCATGCATCAATTAGCAAGTGGTGTGATATTTTGGTCAAATTTATCGCTTACTTGGTTTCGTAAAATCCAATTTACTTTGTTAAGCGTTACCTGGTTGTGACTATTATTTACACCAATTCTCTTCGTCAAAACTATATCACTATGGAATTATAGAATTTGATAATGGTCAAAATTCCAATATTGTCTATATTCAACTCTATAGTCCATACACAAAGTTCTTGGTTCAGTAATAACATTATCATTAACCGAACAACTCTGACCAGAGATTCTGACTTTTAGTTGACTTGAATTGACCGTGATACTAACCCCCTATAACTATGGAACGAATCCTCTCTTGAATAGTGATTCACTTCCAATACTTCCACTCGACCCAACTATAGTCACTCAACGGGCAATGTGCCATGATTTGACTATAATCAAAGCGAAGCTTTCATGTTGAAGATCAACGGTAATCTCAGGTCAAGAGAACTGTGTAAATTAGTCATATCGATATTTTCCATTTGACTTTAGTTATAATAACCAATAAAAAAACTATCGAGTGAGTCATTCCATAGCTATCCAATAACTATTTGTACATAAACCCTAGGTGCCTCCAGCAATCATAAGTAATACATTGCCCAACATTTAGAGAGCATTGCATACCTTAGTCTCAACAGATACATCGATATCTGGTCTCGATGTATCTTGATAAGGAATATTTAAAATGATGTGTTTTATAATATTATGATACGATACTCATGATTACAACTATTTTAATTACTATAAAAAACATACTATTTATGGATTTACTATTGAATATATTTTAACTAAATATTTAATTATTTATAACACGTTATAACAAATATACAACAGAAAGAAAAACACATCTATTACGAATGAAAATTGATTGCAGAGTTAATTAATTTGCAATAAATTACAGAATTTCCCCTAGGGCATACCTCTAACTTTATCACCTTTTCAACCGTCTATCTCAAATCGCCACATCGTCGGATCACCTGCCTATTGATATCGCCACATCGCTAGATTGCCCGTCGCTTGGAACATTCGCTTGTAAAGCCCACGTGGAAATTGTAATCCTAACCTCCTTGGAAATTTTAGCTCATTTAGGTATATTTTCTAGACTTATTATTGTTTCTTGTTTAAAACTACATGATTCTTAAATATGCACTTATTTAAAGGTTATAAATACTAATTATGATATATTGAGTTATGTTAGATCAAATTTTTTGGTATATATAGTTTAATTCTATAGTTTAAATATGTAGTTTAAATCTGTACTTTAAATAGTTTAAATGAATTGTTTAGTGTAAATGAATTGTAGTTTAAATAGATTTAAATAGTTTAAATGAATCTGTAGTTTAATTAAATACTTTATATGGATTCAAATAGTTTAAATGAACCTGTAGTTTAAATATGTAATTCAAATCTATTTAGCATCGTGATGTTTAATAAATTTGAAATTAATAATGTCTTCGATAAACACATGCTTTCGAAGGAAAGAATAATTTTATATGTTTTTATTTTGATATTGAAGACTCCTAAAATTTTAAATACATCATCAAGTTGTAGTAGCAAGTCAATTCCATGTACATCAACGGCTAATGCTGAAGTCAACGATAATGTATGTGTTGTGCAAGAATTTCAAAACCCTGATTGCAGTTTGCAATAAAGTCAAGATTTTTAACAAATTTGGATAAAAATGCTTCTGTTTAACATGAAAGCCTTAAAATAAGAAGTATGGAAATATTTTGATAGACGAGTGTTATTAAAAGATGGTATTAGCCGTATTAAGGCCACGCGCAAACATTGTACTACAGTATTTAATGGAGCCACCTCTATGGTATCCACTTATTGAAAAACCGTATAAAATCTTTTCCAAAAAATAACACTAGTAAAAGGCTGTTAGGACAACAACGTTTGACTACCAAACATTCTCCCAGTAAGCTTTTCAAATTATCAAGTTGGAAATTTGATCAAAATAGAACCCAAATATGTTTTGGTCATATAATTGCTAAACATGATTATCCATTTAATATGACCAAGCATGTTTATTTTCAAGAATAGTTAAAAGCATTAATCCAATAGTAAAAATGTTTTCTAGAAATACAGTTAGATGTGACATTTTAAAATTTTTTTTGATATAAAAGTAAAATTCAAGGGATATTTGATTGTTTATCAGCTCATATTAGTTTTACTACGGATTTATGGACATCGAAGCATCAAAATATAGGCTATTGTTTCATAACATGTCATTATATTGGCAATGGTTGGTAATTACAAAAAAATTCATCGCTTATCATGAATTGCCTCCTTCTCACACCGGATTGGCACTTAGTGCTGCTATGAAATTAAAAGTTGCATTAGAATATTGATAAAACATTATTTGCACTTACAGTTGGTAATGCTTCAAATAACGATTTTATGGTTAGAGATTTAAAAAAATAGTTAGTTGGTAAAGATGTTTTGCCTTTAGTTGGTGTATTGTTCCATATTCATTGTTGCACACATATATTAAATTTGATTGTACAAGACGGTTTAAAAATTGTGCATGGGCATATTGAAAAGATAATAGAAAGTGTTAATTTTACATAGTCATCACCAAGTAGAAAACAAAGTTAGAAAAATGCATTAGTACAGACTAGATTAACTGGAAAAGGATTTTCTTATGATGTTCGAACACGATGGAACTCTATATATCTTATGCTTGAAAGTGCACTTCAAGTGCATCCCGCATTTTAACGATTAGTAGATTTGACCGATGATTTCAAATCATTGCCATCAAGCGAAGAATGGGAGGCTGGGAAAGAAATTAATGGATTTTTAATAGTTTTCTATGAAGTTACGCTTAATTTTTCCAGTGTTAAGTGTCTAATAACTAATTTATGTTTCAAAAGTGTGTGATGTTTATGAAAACATTTCAAGTTGGGAGTTAATGAACATGAGTGTATTCAATCAACGACACAAAAGATAAGAGTTAAATTTGATAAGTACTGGAGCACTTGTAATCTAATGATGAACCTTGGTATGGTTTTTATCCCCATTATAAGATGACTTATATTGAGTTTCTCTTTGGCTTGATCTATGGAGAAAATTCACATATTTATGTTGGAAAAATAAATGAATCTTTAAAGGCTCTTTTTTTGTATATGAAAAGGAATGTACTTCATCTTTAAATGCATATACTACTTCTTGTGATATCATGGATTCATCTACTAGCGCTCCTAAAAATGAGAAAAAAAATTGATTTAAAATGGAGAAATCATTTTGAACAAAAAGTTGGAAGTTCACAAGTTTTAAAGACAGAACTAGATAAGTATCTGGGAGATGAATTGTTGCCAATGGGAGAGGATGAAGATAAATTTGATATTTTGATATGGTGGAAAACTAATAGCCCTACTTTTCTCATTCTTGCAAAGATTGCTCGTGATACCTTAGCAGTTTAGGTATCTTGTAACATTCGAATTAGATTTTGGTAGTGGTGGTAGATTGATTGCCAAAAGTAGATCTTCATTGTCTTCGCATATAGTAGAAGCGTTGACTTCTATGAAAGATTGGTTACCATCCGAGATTGGTTAGTTTATTTATTTGGTTAAATGCAATAATTATTTCATATAATTATTCAATTCTTCTTCTTTTTATAGGTAATAATATTAAGCTTATAGATGGTGCATTAGTTTCAGTATAGATATCCTTCACACAAGGTATGTTTTTGTTTAGTTATATTTAAATATTTTAGTTTATTTGTAATTATTATTTCAAATGGAGAAGTGCAAGCTTGCATGGAGCAAGTAGATCATTCTTGCAAGCTGCAAGCATGCAAATTTCTGTCTATTATAAGAGGTAATTTTCTTTTTTGTTATGATGTTATTAGCTTTGACTTTGTAATATGAAGTATTTTCAGTAAGTTTCTAGCTTATCCTTGTTTGAACCAATAATTTGATAATATTGTGAGCTGAACTTAGCTTGAACATCTGATTCAATGTTAGAAGCTATTGGGATATAAAGTGAAAAGGATGTTGTTAAGCTTTTGAAAATGAATTTATCTAAAACTTATATATTTTTAGGTCGTTGGCCAGGATATGCATTCTAATTTTTAATATGCTTCATTTTCTGCTTTTTAAAGAAATTATGATGTGACTGTTCACCGCGATAATTTATTTACTTCTATTATGTGTTAACAATGAGTTGAAACTCTAAGGCTAGTTTTTGGTTACATGGTAGCAAGTAGCTTTTTTAAATCAAAATGTCATCCACACTCTCCATGTGAGAGAATCCACTTAATTAGTTATGGGCCGAGCTTGCATATCTTGCAAGTTGCAAGCCTGAGCATGCATCATGCTTGCAAGTTGCAAGCCAGCAAGCTTGCAAAGTTTGCATAAGTTGCTTGTAGGTTGCAAGCCCGCAAGCTAGTTGTAGCATTCGAGTTACATTGCAAGCGTGCAAGCAACCGCAACTTGCAGTTTGCATGCAATTGCAAGCTTCCAAAACTTCTAATGTTTTTTTATACTCATCACTAATGCAAGTTCATATAATTGTTTCTTATTCTCATTACTAACGCATAATTATATTTCTTTTGTAGAGGTAGATTTGTGGAAAAAGGTGCTTAACCGCTCAATGGAAAAAGCATGCAACAATTATCTCTAATGCTATTTTTACTTTTTGTTGTTAGTTGTAATTTAAAACATGGTTATGCTTCTATGTTTTATATTCTATGTTTTTCATCGTGGAATAGTCTTGGAGACTTTGTTGTATGGAATTTCATGTGGCCTAAATGTATTTGTTTTCATGTTATATGGTTGTCATATTACGGTGACTTTGTTAAAATATTGAATATATGGAGTTTGTGTGATATAGTCATGTTGTTGTTATCATGCATTGAGCTGTTTTTTGTCATTTTTAGTGGAAAGAAGTAGTTATAGTATATAATTTTCAGATAATTTTTCATATCTGAAAATATCGGTATTCGATATATATTTTTATCGTTAGGAACTGTAAAACCGAACTTCGACGAATTGACTCAAAACTGTTGGAGTTGTATCGTTGCATATGGAATGCACAAGGGTCGAAAAATGGAGCATAGCTGTGAAATTGATGCAAAACTTGGATTCTATGATGCTATAGGATTTTTGTTTGGCATTGATTTCTTCGTGCTAAGCCTCCGTTCGGTGGAGGAGTTGGTTCGGCGGCTGAACATGGAGTTTTGTTTGGAAGGTGGCGGTTTGGTGATCGGACAAGGACGACGGTCAGTGGTTGGCTTCTGGATGGAGAAGTACCAGTTCAGATGTAGGCTGCTCGGCTAGTGAAAAACCGAACAAGAATCCTATTCGGTGGGTGTTGGTTCAGTTGGTGAAGGACCGGAAATCTTGTCCGGCAGTTGTTGGTTTGGTTGGTGAAGACCAGAAATCTTGTCTGGCAGTTGTTGGTTCGGTGTTGGGGAGCTGAACAGAAAATGTTGGTCGGTATTGCTTCTGTTTGGTGGGAGCGTGGTTTCAAGCCGAACAGGGGGATGCCAAATAGAACTTGGAGTAAAGCTTTTGGGGTGTTGGCTTCGAGGCAAGACTTGAGGTTGCTTAGTGGTCCAGGGAGTTGGTTCGGGGTTAGGATGGAGGACCCCAGGATGGCCCTAGATGACTTTGGGATGACAACCAGTGAAGTATGAAAACTTCGACGACTCGATGTGGCGAGTGACTTGCATCTGATGGTGGACTGGAAGCGCGAGTTATGTGATATTTACTATTATTACTACGGGTGTGTAGTTGGTTGTTGTGAACGTTGTGTTACTAATATAGTGAGTTAGTACGCATTTGGTGACTTGGTGTTTGTTACTAATATGGTGGGTTACTACCTTTGGTGACTTGGTGTTGTGCACTAATATGGTGGGTTAGTACCTTCGGTGATTTGGTGGTCGTGTAGGAGTAGTGTTTCTTGCTTACGTTGATACTATTGGTTGTGATGGTTGCAATGGTCGCATTAGTTACATTGATTTCATTGGTTGCAATGGTTGCAATAGTTGCATTGGCTGTGATGATTGCAAACGGTTGCATGGATCCTATGGTTGTTATGTGCTAATGACTATTTGGATCCAGGAGAAGAGCAAGAACCAGAACTACGTGGGCTTGATCCCCCAAAAAGGGTACGTAGACATTCATTTTCTATGCAATAGCCACCGGATCCCTTAGGTTGGGCTAGGGTGTACAGAAATTGGTGCCGTCCAAATATAGTTGAAACCTTTTCCATTTTTATTTTGTCTATCTACACAGGTGTAAAGTGGCAAATAGGAGCGGAAGAGGGAATGAAAAGTGGATGCAGGCTATGTCATGAGTAGCTGATTGTTATATTCTTTTATTCCATTGCTTGTTAGTTGGATAATGTTAGTTAATAATTATTGATGTAAATTATTGTAATGAATTTATAAGATAACCGTATCATTAAATTGATGTGTATTTATATTGAAGTTGGATTTCGCTGTGAGGTTTTCTTTTATATTCTTGGTTTTGAAAAGTTTAAATGATAATATAAACAATAAGTTGGATTTCGCCGTGAGGTTTTCTTTTATATTAGTGGTTTTGAAAAGTTTAAAATTATAATATAAACAATCCACTGTTTTTAATATTGGAAATTAGTTGCAGTGTATTTTGTGGCATTTGTAATTAATTTCTGACGTTAAAATTAGTAGGGTGTTACACTTGGTATCTGAGTTTAGGTTTAGCGACTACTTGAGCTTTGGGTAGACTTAACCATTTAGCATAGGTTTATTTACAATTTTGGTTGTGTTTATTTTATTGCTTGTTGTTGTCTTGTTATGATTGTGTACATTTGATGGTAGGATGAATGCTTGTTTTTGTTAATAATCTTATGATGGGGGCAATTATGCAATGTTAACTAATGAGACGATAAGCGATATATTTGGATCAGTCATGGTGGATGACGTGAGATTTTCTCAAGTTGACTTCGAGTCGTGCCTTGGGAAAAGGGAGATTTAATTTGGATTAAGAGCAAGGAAATTCTGGAAGTGAAGTGAGGTGTTCTAAACTTTAACGTATCGATGGTGTAAATTGTTCTAGGTCGAGTACTTCGGGGGAGGGGGAGTGTAGATGGACTTGGTGATGTCCGAGAAGGCATCATTGATAAGGTGAAGCCATGTAGTGGGATATAGTGTGTTCTAATATCGAGTCGTGTGCAGAAGAAAGTACTGATAACTCTAGGTGGGATAAGAATTTCGTGGGAAAAGGGTATGTGAGGGCACTCACCCGATTACCCTGGACCTTGGTGATTCTCTAGCCTGCCTTGGTGATGGTACATGATCGAGCACCAAATCAAATTGCGACGTGGTGTGTCGCCGACCTTGGTGATGGTCGTAGGAGTTGTTTGGTATTCGAAGGCATCTTGGTGATGATGCGAGACCTTGGTGATGGTCCGAATGGAGTGGCATCTTGGTGATGATGTGAGAACTTGGTGATGGTCAAGATGGAGTGGCATCTTGATGATGATGCGAGACCTTGGTAATGGTCAGGATGGAGTGACATCTTGGTGATGATGCGAGACCTTGGTAATGGTCAGAATGGAGTGGCATCTTAGTGGTGATGCGAGGCCTTAGTGATGGTTAGGATGAAGTTAAATCTTGGTGATGATTTTAAGGCTTGGTGATGGCTATGATGACATGAAGCGTTGATGATGGCTATGGTCATGAGAGACCTTAGTTATAGTCTAATTCGCCTTGGTGGTGGCGAGAAATGTTTGATGCAAGAACTTAATGGCGGTTTAATTCTCCTTAGTGGTGGCAAGGGGTGTTTAGTATGATAACTTGGTGATGGTCTAGTTTACCTTAGTGATGGCAATGAGCTACTTTAGGCTTTGGTGAGGGTGTAGTGTTAAGAAGTTATCGATCTCAGTGATGGTCGCATGGATTATTGTGTATCCAATTGTGCTTAATGAAAGACCTTAGTGGTGGTTTATATTTTTGACCATATGTGTGATTGATATGGGAGTTTGCACACATATTTTATTTGTTGGTATGATAGTGTGAGGATAACACCGTATTGCTTTGAGTGGAAGACATGCTAGCTTGGGGATCCGAGGAGAACATGAGGACCGCTTACCCCGAGCTCTTAACTTGGATAATTGGGCATATTGATGAAACCTTTGAGAGGGCCGTGGAGAAAACTTTATGGCATGACAGCTAAAGCCGTAGGTGAGCGGGGGCAAGAGAAAGTGGAACAACCATGATAGAAAAAAGAAGCAACCTTAAGGAGGAGAGGACCAAAAGAAGGCTAAGTGGAAGTCGGTGTGCTTAATTTGAATGAGTGGGGTCACTTTAGCAAGCACTGCAGGGCCTCGAAGAGTGGTGAAAAGAAGTGCTTCAGCTGTGATAGGACTGGACACATGAAGAAAGATTGTTCAGAACCGCTTGGGAATAAGCAGGTTGTTTCTGCTTGTGCTTTGAACGTTGTTCCAACTTCATCGACAAAGGATAAAGGGAAGGGCGTCATTATCTGAGATATGCTTTACGTTTATGTAATAACTATATGTGTTTATTTGATATCGATATGTTAGACCCATTCATCTACTGATTTAATAAGCAGTTTAGGGTTGTATTCTGATCCAGTAGGCGAGCCTATAGTTGTTTCAAACTTTGTGAAAGTTCAATCAACTTAGGTATGGTTCGTTGAGACTTAGAGTACTGAGTCATGGTTTTGGTTTGTGATCGCTTTGTTTGGGTTCATTGAGTTTGATATCATTTGGGATGGAGTGGTCAAGAGGATACAGAAATATGGTGAATGAAGAGGAGCTGAAGGTGACGATTGGGACAGGTGGGGGGCAAAGGCTAGAGCTAAACTGTATGTCTGAGAGGGTACAGTTATGGTTAGCTTGGTGTGTTTGCTTTGGAACCTACATGAGGATCCATCATCATTTCCCATAGTAGGGATACATCCGAAGGTGGTCGGACTACTGATATGTAAAGGGATTGATTTCGTATCGACCTAGGACTAGTTTCATATTTTTGAGGAGGGTGGTACTCGAAGAGCGAGAAGGACCAGAGAAGAAAGTGGAAAAGTTGTGGAGAAAGAAGATCCTTTGTAAGAGTATATCCGGGTAAGGAGTGTCGACAGTATCCGTATAGTGAGCGAATGACTTTTGTAGATAGAGTGGAGTATCGGGAGCCTAGTGGGCTTGTACTGATGTTCATGAGTGATATTCTTGTCTTCTAGCAGGAAGGAAATCCTTGATGCACTTTAGAGTTGTGTAGGTGGTATTAAGGACATGTACTAGCCTAGGAGTAGTGTTCCTATGAAAGATAGGACTTGAGTGTATTGCTAATGGATGATAGGCATGCATGGTAGCTATGTTTGACTTTACCTTGTTAGTGTTGGGATTTTGGGGGAAAAATTCCTGAAGGGTGGAGAGTATAATGATCCATGTTTTTTGTATCAGAGGATCATAAAATATAGTATTATTCAACTCATGTGAGGTCGTATGACTCTATAGTTTTGGGATTGGAGCACCGAAATTGACTTCAGAAATCAGCTCGGTGGAGTTCAGTTCGGCAAGGAAGACTAGAAAGGGATTTCTGTCCGATAGGTGCTTGGATCGACAGTAGTCGGTTCGGCGGTGTCGGTTCGAGGAGGTGGTATGGAGCTTCTAGGGGGTGTTCCTGGGGGTTTTTCCTATAAATATATGAGCCATCTTACCCCAAATCATTTTTCTACCATTTTCTCAAAAAGCTCTCAACCTCTATTATTCCACTCTTCACCCAAATCCTTCTCCTTTCCCATCCAAATCTTGTCCAAACCATAGATAAGCAAGGAGATTCATTAGGGAGCTTCAAATGTACATTTTGAGGGAAGAAAATCAAATCTTAGTTATTGATTTTCGTACTTGCCTCGGTTTTCGTGTAAACCTCCATTTTTGGGTGTTTGCGCAGGGGTCGAAGAATGGAGCGTAGTGGTGAAATTGGAGAAAAACTTGGATTCTAAAACGCTATAGGATTTTGGTTCGACGTGCTTTGTTCAGCATTGATTGGTTTGGGCTAGGCCTTGGTTCAATGGAGGATCTGGGTCGACAGCCAAACATGGAATTCTGTTTGGCAGGTGGCAGTTTGGTGAATGGATAAGGACGGCGGTTCAGTGGTTGGCTTCAAGAAGGAGAAGTACCGGTTCAGATGTGGGCTAGCTCGACCAGTGAAGAACTGAACTGGAAATCCTGTTCGATAGGTGTTGGTTTGGTTGGTGAAGGACATGACAAGAAATCATGTTCCATAGTTGTTGGTTTGGTGTTGGGAAGCCAAACAGCAAATGTTGTTCGGTGTTGCTTTTGTTTGGTGGGAGGGTGTGGTTTCAAGATGACATTGGGGATACCAAATAGAACTTTGAGTAAAGATTTTTGGGTGTTGGCTTCGGGGCAAGACTTAGGGTTGTTTGGTTGTCAGGGGAGCTGGTTCGGGTTATGATAGAGGACCTTATGATGGCTCTAGATGACTTTGGAATAGCAACCAGCGAAGTACGATGACTTCGACGACTCGATGTGGCGAGTGCCTATAGTATCTAATGGTGGACCGAAATGACAAGTTATGCGATATTTACTATTATACTATGCATTGTGTAGTTGGTTGTTGTGAACGTTGTGCTACTAATATAGTGAGTTAGTATGCGTTTAGTGACTTGGCATCGTGTTACTAATATGGTAGGTTAGTACCATTGGTGACTTGGTGTTGTGCACTAATATGGTGGGTTAGTGCCTTTGGTGATTTGGTAGTCATGTAGGAGTAGTGTTTCCTGCTTACGTTGATACTATTGGTCGTGATGATTGCAATGGTTGCATTAGTTAAATTGATTGCATTTGTTGCATTAGTTGCATTGATTGCATTGACTGTGATGATTGCAAATGGTTGCATGTATGCTATGGTTGTTATGTGCTAACGACTATTTGGATGCATGAGAAGAGCAGGAACCAGAACTACGTGGCTTGATCCCCCAAAAAGAGGTACGTAGGTTCTCTTTTTCTATGCAATAGCCACCGGATCTCTTAGGATGGGCCGGAGTGTATAGAAATTGGTGCAGTCCAAATATAGTTGAAACATTTTCCCTTTTTATTTTTTCTATCTGCACAGGTGTGAAGTGGAAGAATAGGAGCAGAAGAAGTAATGGAAAGTGGATGCAGGCTATGTCGTGGGTAGTTGATTAGTATATTCTTTTATTCCACTGTTTTCTTGTTAGTTGGATTGATGAAAATTATTGTGATGAAGTTATAAGATAACTGTATCATTAAGTTGATGTGTATGTATATTGATGTTGGATTTCGCTGTGAGGTTTTATTTTATGTTCATGGTTTTGAAAAGTTTAAAATTATAACATAAACGATCCACTATTTTTAATATTGGAAATTAGTTGCAGAGTATTTTATGGCGCTTGTAATTGATTTCTAGTGTTAAAAATAGTGGAGCGTTACACTTGGTATCTAAGCTTAGGTTTAGCGACTCCTCGAGCTTTCAGTAGACTTAACCACTTAGGATAGGTTAATCTACACTTTTGGTTGTGTTGTTTTATTGCTTGTTGTTTGGCTTGTTATGATTGTGTGCATTGGATGGTAAGATGAATGCCTCTTAGTGTTAATAATCTTATGATGATGGCAGTTATGCAATGTTAGCTTATGAGATGATAAGCGATATACTTGGATCAGTCATGGTGGATGACGTGAAATTTGCTCAAGTTGACTTCGAGTCATGCCTTGGGAAAATGGAGATTTACTTCTAATCAGGCGTAAGGAAATTCTAGAAGCAAAGTGAGGTGTTCTGAACTTCGACATGTCGATGGTGTAAATCGTTCTAGGTTGAGTACTTTGGGTTGGAAGTGTAAGTGGACTTCATAATGTCCAAGGAGGCATGTTCGACAAGATGAAGCCATGCGGTATGATGTAGTGTGTTCTAATATTGAGTCGTGTGGAGAAGAAAGAACTGATAACTCTAGGTGTGATAGGTGTTTCATGGGACAAGGGTATGCGAGGATGCTGTCTTGTATACCCTTGACCTTGGTGATGGTCTAGCCTGGCTTGCTAGCGGCAGTTCCTTAGTGATGGTACCTGATCGAGCACCAAATCCAATTGTGATGTGGTGTGTCACCGACCTTGATGATGTTTGTTAGAGTTGTTAGGTATCCCAAGGAATCTTGATAATGATGCGAGACTATGGCGATGGTCAGGATGAAGTGACACTTTGGTGATGATGTGAGACCTTGGTGATGGCCAGGATGGAGTGGCATCTTGGTGATGATGCGAGACCTTGGTGATGGTTAGTATGAAGTAACATCTTTGTAATGATGCAAGATCTTGGTGATGGTCGAAATGGAGTGGCATCTTGGTGATGATGCGAGGCCTTAGTGATGTGAGGCCTTAAGTGAAATCTTGGTGATGACATGAAGGCTTGGTGATGGCTATAATGACATAAAGCCTTGGTAATGGCTATGGTCATGAGAAACCTTGGTGATCGTCTAATTCGCCTTGGTGGTGATGAGAAATGTTTGGTGCAAGAACTTAGGGGTAGTCTAATCTGCCTTAGTGATGGCGAGGGGTGTTTAGTATGAGACCTTGGTGATAGTCTAGTTTGCCTTAGTGATGGGAATGAGCTACTTTTTGCTTTGGAAATTACTTGCAACATATTTTGTGGCATTTGTAATTGATTTCTGACGTTAAAAATAGTAGGGCGTTGCAATATCCATGGATACAGATATGCTTCAGATAATATCCGCAGATATCAGATACGGATTTGGATATGGATTTCCAATTTCGGATACAGTTGCGGATATAGCACTAACCATATCCGATTGCATCTATTTATAGGCCTACCCTCTCGTTTATTTCCATATTTAATTTCCTTTTAGTCTTCCTCTTCATCAATGGCTAAAATTCCATCTCTAATTTTTTTTAAAATTATCAACTCGAAATCAATTCAAAACATCAAATAAAGTAAATAGCTATGTGGTACATCTATCTCTTGCAAAGATTGGGTGCAGATTCAAGGATCCAAGGAGGATTTCCAAATCAAAGTGTAACTTATTAGCTAGATCTAAAGGATATATTCTAATTTTAATTGTTTTTTAGATGTAAGATATTTATAAATTATTTATAAGTATATATTGTTGCCTCACCTTGGTTTAAAATTAATTATGCAATTTAAATAATTTGTTGAATGAATTTATCTGCTTTTAATCTGATGGATCAAAACAAAAATTTATGTATGATTAAAACAATATTTTTCTTATGGATCTATATTTTAAAATTACTTATATTAATATTCTAAACATGTTGTACAATTTATTGTTTTAAATGTCTTCATTTGAATGTTTTAAAAGACTATTGATATCTTGTTTGATTTGTTGTGTGCAATTTTGTTTTATAATATTTGACTTTTTAGTATAAAAAAAATTATTTTGAGTTGAAAATTTATTTGTTTGTACATATGTATTTCACCAATTAATTTAAATACACATATGTTTGTAAATACATGTCAAAATTTTAACATAATATGGATGTTTATTTATGAATTGATTGGAAAGTTTTCAATTAATCATTACATTAATACATACATACATATATGTCTATGTGCGTGTTTAAATATTTATATTTGTACTTTATATTGTTAAAGCATGTTTTAGAAATACTTTTATAAAAAAATTGTTCAACAATTTAAAATTGAGGCAATATATATATATATATATATATATCAAATATATACATGATGTATATAAATCCCAACATCTACATATGCATATACTGACCATGTTATTATTGTTTTTTTGTCATTTTTGTTTATTATGTCATCTCTTGTATGTTAATTAGATGTTATGTCAACTTAATTTTGCTAAAGATGAAAAGTGGAATCAATCAATGATTGCCCATTTATCTCTTTCCTATTAGACCTTGATGTGCTTATATCTAATCCAATTTCATGTTTCTTCCAATCTTTAAAACAGTTACACTTAGTGGACATTTGTGACGACCCGTAAATTTCAGTGGTTTTATTTATTTAATTAATTGAATCTTGTGAAATTTTAAACAATAAAATTTTTGAAATTTAAATTTGATATTTGAAATGCGTCTATTTTAACATAGCAACTGGTAAATTTTCATCAGAAAATTTGAAAGTTTATTTTCTAGTGTAATTTTATTCCAATTTATACCAGTTAAAATTGATGATAATAAAATGTTTTCCAAACCTAAATATTTTTATATAATAAATTTTTAAATCATCTTCTGAGTGAGACGTCATCTTTCGTTTCGTCAAATTTGGAATTCTATTGCTCCGTTTATCTTATTTCTGTCAAATTTACAGTATTTTTGTACCGATATCGATTTTTGATCGGATGATCATACCATTGATATCTGTATACCGTTTTGATCGTATCGTCATGCTGATCTCTATGGTATATTCAATTGTCAATTTCAAGATCCGAAAAGCGGCAAATCTTCGGAAACGATCTCCGTATCGGTACCGGTTTTTTTTGTGACTTTTGGTTCTTATGACCTTCTGAGTTCTTTGTCCACTCATTTTCCACGGTATACAACTAAATGGCTTACTTACCTCTTTGTATCCCTGAATCCAATTAGCATGATCTTTGCTATTCCTCTCCGTTATAAATATGTATCGTTTGTTTTGGGAAAGAACGTACAAATAATGCAAACGTACAATTTCTATTTCTCCTTTAGCCTGTCATATTTTCTTTCACCTTCTCTTGCATCCTTCATGGCTTACATCCTTCATGGCCACTCCACCCAACCATAGCCGAACCACTTCCATTTCTTTGACTGATCATCACCACTTCACTCCTCCTTATCAAAGCACGGCCCATGCCTTATCTCCATCGATGTTCTAGCTTCGACCTCAACAAGACAGCCAAGTCGAGCAACCTACTTTCGGCCTCCCCTCCATCTATCCCTCCCGTTCCATCTTCCCAGGTTCCTCCATCTCCCCAAACCGAGATTCAATGCCACTGCCTGCCTTTGTCCTCCCACCCATGCAGCCGTGCATTTATATTAATAAAATGAAGTGATTGTATTTGTATCATGAAAACCCACCACACCTTCGCCTCGTGACAGCAGCTCCAACGCCACCACCTTCCTTCAGCCGAGGCTACTTTCTCCTTCTCTCGTAAACACAAGAAGGTATTTGTAAGTTATAGATATAAGTAGATGTATATTTATTTGTTTGTATAAAGTTGTATATATGTTTACCTAAATATATATTGTTTTCGTTTCTGTATATATTTATATATTATTTCAAGTTAATGTATAAAGTTATATAGGTGATTATTTTACATTATATATACATATTAATGCTGTCGTGTTCAAATATTTAAGTCAAGTAAATTTTTGTTTATATGGACTGCAAACTGTGTGTATATATATATTATATAATATCTTATAATGTTTAATGATATATTTTAAGTTATGTAAAGTATAAAAGCTTTGCATGCACATCTATATGGCCGTATACATATTGGTATGGATAAGATTATATTAGTATTATATCTTGTCTATTTGTATAAATTTTATTTAAATATGACATAGAATGTTTGCGTGTATATATATATATATAATATAGAAGTTTATATAAAGGTTATCTTTGCTATTCCTCTCCGTTCTAAATATGTATCGTTTTTTTTGGGAAAGAACGTACAAATAATGCAAACGTACAATTTCTATTTCTCCTTTAGCCTGTCATATTTTCTTTCACCTTCTCTTGCATCCTTCATGGCTTACATCCTTCATGGCCACTCCACCCAACCATAGCCGAACCACTTCCATTTCTTTGACTGATCATCACCACTTCACTCCTCCTTATCAAAGCACAGCCCAGGCCTTATCTCCATCACTGTTCTAGCTTCGACCTCAACAAGACATCCAAGTCGAGCAACCTACTTTCGGCCTCCCCTCCATCTATCCCTCCCGTTCCATCTTCCCAGGTTCCTCCATCTCCCCAAACCGAGATTCAATGCCACTACCTGCCTTTGTCCTCCCACCCATGTAGCCGTGCATTTATATTAATAAAATGAAGTGATTGTATTCGTATCATGAAAACCCACCACACCTTCGCCTCGTGACAGCAGCTCCAACGCCACCACCTTCCTTCAACCGAGGCTACTTTCTCCTTCTCTCGTAAACACAAGAAGGTATTTGTAAGTTATAGATATAAGTAGATGTATATTTATTTGTTTGTATAAAGTTGTATATATGTTTACCTAAATATATATTGTTTTCGTTTCTGTATATATTTATATATTATTTCAAGTTACTATATAAAGTTATATAGGAGATTATTTTACATTATATATACATATTAATGCTGTCGTGTTCAAATATTTAAGTCAAGTAAATTTTTGTTTATATGGACTGCAAACTGTGTGTATATATATATTATATAATATCTTATGATGTTTAATGATATATTTTAAGTTATGTAAAGTATAAAAGCTTTGCCTGCACATCTATATGGCCGTATACATATTGGTATGGATAAGATTATATTAGTATTATATCTTGTCTATTTGTATAAATTTTATTTAAATATGACATAGAATGTTTGCGTGTATATATATATAATATAGAAGTTTATATAAAGGTTATTGATATATGTAAATTTATGAATATGTTTATAGAAGTCTGTACATTTTTTGTTTTACGTATATTTAGTTCATATAGGTTGAACTATGTTTTTCTAAAATTTTGCATAGCAGTTATATATATTATATATTGGTCATGCGATATATATATATATATATATATATATATATATATATGAGTTATAGAGGTTACTTTTATAAGTGTGTAGGGGTATGTTCTTTATATATATATACAAAAGTTTTATTTGAATTTTGTGTTAGTTTATAATAATATAGTGTAGGGCAGTCATGAAAATAGGTTGTCTGTACATATGAATATATATATGAGCCAACATATGTTCTGTAGCTTTGTATAAGATGTTGAACTGTATATATATATATAGTTTATGTTAACTTGGGTAACTAATATATAATTATATAAAAGGTTATAAATATTATATAGTTATTTTACATAAGTTGTGTATGTGTAGTTGTATACGGGTTTATATATGTATGAGGTTACTAAATAATGTTAGTATGTATGTATAAATGCATGTCAGGTTGATTATCTGAGTCATTATATGTATATATATAGGCTGTGTTAGTTATATATCTGTGAGTCTGCATATATAAGTTTAGTACTGAATGAACAAGTTGCTGTTTATATTGGTAAGCATTTGGAAGTTATTGATTAATTTATAATATAAGTTGTTTGTCATATATATTAATCATGTAGTATAAGTTGATCTGTTGTATTGAAATTATATTTCTCTTCCAAGTCTTTATGCATTGCAGTTATATATTCGTGTAAATATATATATATTTCCTATTAAGCCACACTATATATATACTGTACTATATATATAAGTTCAATTATACTATATATCTTCATTTTATCCGGTTCTGATTCTTTTATTTGATTCGTATCTATCATCTCTATTCGTCGAATTCGTGCCTATCTTGCTCTGCTTTGGAAATCGTCATTTGGATCGATCAATTTTGCAATTCAAATCGTAGACCGTTGTGGTGTATATCTTCTCTCTAGCCTCGAAAGGTGAGCAATCACTCTGATTAACGTTCTTATATTTATTAAATTTGATTTCAATTGAAACATCAATTGAAATATACTGTTGCTATTTATTTACATTGTTATATATGCTATTGACTGTATCTGTTCACCTGTGACATCTGACATCATTATCGGTTATTTATTTTAATGATATATTGCCTGTTACTATTGTTACTTTTATTATCATATCTGTTATCACTCTGCAAGTTCCCTATTAGTATAGAATTACTATGGGTTGAAATGATACATACCCGAACGATCTGTAGAATAGGAGAAAATCGTTATGGGTTGAAATGATAAACCCAAGCGATTTTCATTGAATTGAATTTGGGATTGCGGGTTGAAAAGATATATACCCGTATATATAATTTAAATTGCAGATTGAAATGATAAATATCCGTATCACTTGACCATAGGATAGAAAATTATATACAGGCACCGTTGGTCTATATATAAATGTTTTGAAAATGATTTCTTTGGTTTTGAAAAGAAAGATATGGTTTTGATAAATATTGATTTTAAAGATTTATTAAAGTTGATTTAATAAAGTTGATAAATAATATGTTTAAGTATTTATTTCATATCTATATTTTCAAATATAGAATTTATAATGATTTGAAATTGATTGAAATTATATTTATTTAAGAATTATACTTAAATAAGTTTGATTTGAAATGTATTGAATTTGAAATTTAAAGAAGGGATTTACAACTTGAAATTTGAAAAGGTGACTTAAATGGATATTTCAAACGTATAAATATTTAAATGAGATATTTTGTTTATTTAAATTGTAAATTGAAATTGTATTCAAATGTTATGGAAATGTTAAGTTAATATTTCAAAACTAAATAATTGTAAAGTGAATTTGATATGTATATAAATTTATCGAATTTAGTTTTGAAATGTTGAATATTTAAAGCTTTGAAATATATTAAAATTGAAATGGCTTATTTTATGGTTCAGATATGTATTTGAAATCGATAATTTGAAATGGTTTATTTAGAAGCTGAATCGAGTTGAAACTGATGATTTGAGATTTGATTAAATTAAATTTTTGGAATTCGAGGTAATTTGAATCGATTTGTGAAATTTGAAGAACTATCTTATTTTATAAAGAAATTTTAAATTATATTTAAACTATCGATACTTTACTTTATAAATTATTTGGTTTTATTTAAATGAGATATTATTGAATTGTTTTGGAAATGGAAATGATATATTATTGAATTGGGTTTTGAAATGGAAATAATACATTGATAATTTGGTTTGAAATAGTAATGATATTTTGGTTTTGAAGTATAAACTATTTTGAAATGACCACGGTGTTATAATAACGATTGGTTGTTAAAGAGACCGGGATCGGATATAGACATACTCTCTGTCGATACCGAAAACCACTTTGACAACTGTGTACGTGGTGGAGTTTCCAGAATGAAGTAGGATGGTGACGACGATCCTAAGGTATATACGTGGACCCAACTCCTGTGAGTTGGCATAAGGTGGCTAAAACAGGAGCGATCTCGGACCAGTGAGGTAGCACCTCGTATCGGACACACTTCTTCGATTTCATTCTATTACTTGTTGATTTTGGTGGCCACCCTCCGATTTGGGAGTGTTGTTCGAGGTGGAACGGTAGTGGCTGTTATGCGTATCCATCAGTCCGTGTGCGTAATTGGTATATCTACCCTGGCATTGCCTAGTTGTGCCATGTCACCTAACATATCGAGCTTTACTACGATTATGATTTTAAGATCCGACCGCGTTAAGGTTCTCCATCCCCTTAACGCTATTTTCTATATGATTATACTTTACTAATTAGACACTACTGTATATAGCGTATATTACTACATAGTAAATAGTTTAACGGACCCTTAGAGGATGGTTATCCCAAACATCCTTTAAGTTACTTGTATTTCAGTTGATATTTCACTTGAGTTGGATTTATTAATATAAGAATGTTAATCCCGACTCGAGTGTTTTGTGTTTTGCTTTACGCTCGGGTCAGATTGAGTGATACAGCATTTGAGACTCACCTTTGGAGTTGGAGCTTCGCTTGGAGATCCAGCTATCTATCGATCATGCTTTCAGTTATTCAGTTGATTCCAGTGATGTATTCAGATCTTGTATTTGATTATTGTATTGAGACATATATTGTATTCGAGACTTCTGTTGTATCTTGTTTGACTCTATTATATGTATATAGTAGCTTCATGAACTACTATCCTTTTGTTTCCGCTGCATTATTGTTATATTACTCTGTGTCTGTGATCTGTAATTATTTTATTTATTGTATATGCTGAGTTTTGCCAAATTTTATTTACAATCCATTGTTTTGAATTATTCATGTCCGACATGTGTGGATTTATTGTCGATTTGAATGGTCCAAAATATTGGGTCGTTACATGTGGTATCAGAGCTCTGGTTTTAAGCAAAACTCAGCATATGTAGTAAATTCAATTACAGAGTTACTTTCGTTCGAGCTTGAATTCTTTCTTCTTTGACTCGCTTCCTTTAAATTTTGGAACGTTCACTTTGGTTCCAAAGTCCATTCATGTCTCCCCATTCGTGTCTTTTGATTCTGGAGTATCCCATAACTCCACTTCGAATGATCTTTATAATAAATCGGCGGTCTCGCCAATCTTCGAATAATTTGTACTGGGGTGAAACTCCTTTACAATCGGTATTGATGCATCGGAGATTTCTGTATCCTCGATTTACGATGCTGCTATCTTATGCTATACCCAAATTCTACCTCTGGTAATCGAATGTCGATTTGCTTCAGAATTCTACATCGATCTTATCTATGAAGTCACAGTTGACCCGGTTAAGGTTGCCCGCGATTTATACAACTTTATCCATCTTCCTGTTTGAAATTCAATCATCTAACGTTCGTTTCGAGCCTATCTATTTTAGATTAGAATTCTCTTTGATTAGAGTCCCTCTATATTTGGATCTCTATCCTTGTGTTGGAATCCAATTCTGGAATCATCGTGTGAGGGAGTGTATTTGTAATTAATATAAAATAGTTTATGTTTATAGTGTGATGTTTGAGTTGTTGATGTTGGTTTGGATTTTCGATCGATTCGTCTAATCAATGCTATCGATGGGATTTCCAAAACACTTGAACAGAGCAAACTGACACAATATAATTTTCAAATTTGATAAATGAAATAAATTTGTATGATTATATTATAAATATATAAGAAAAATTTTCTGGAATTAAAAGTTAAATAATTTGGTTATTGAAAATGATAATATTTGATTATCATTTTATTGTTTTGTAAGTCATTGACTATTGCAAAATGACTATTGTTTATAAATTTATTTGGAATTGAAATGAATTTAAATTGAGAATTTAAGAATTAAATTTCTGGTGATTTCAAACTTTGTTTTAAAGTCTTAAAAATGTATATTATTTAAAAAAAAATCGAATAAAAAGGGTTTTCAAAGAATTTTAAATGTTTAAATCAGTGCTCTTCTCTTTGTCGCTGGAAAATAATTTCGGTGATGGCGGCCGCATCATCGACATTCATTTTCGAGTTTCGAAGTGGAGAGACCATTCTATAGCTTTGCTACAATTTTGTTTTGGAAAATTAATTTGATTTGAATTTCCGAAGTATGACTTGATTTATAATATATATATATATATATATATATATATATATATATATATTGGTACATGATCATATATATAATTTGATATATATAGTATATATACTTATATCTAAATGGTTTAAATTGAAATCGGAAATTTAAAATTCTTAAATTCTTGAATAAATATTTAAATTGGAATAGTTAAATTGGAAAATTTTATTTGTATAATACCCGAATTCATCTCAACATAACTTACCAAAAATTTTCAGAAGTTAAAAATGTAATTGGATAATATACAATATAAAATGTCCTTATAAGGAAAGATTTGAGTGTTATAGTAAATGTTATACACTTAAATTTTATTATAAAGATGTTAATAGATAGAAATAGAATAATAAGTTAATTGAATATTAGATGAGACAAATAAAATCTGTTTTGAAAGAATTAATAAAATTGAAATTAGATTAAACCTATGGAAATACCTTGAATTTAAAATCAATTTTGAATATAAATTAATTAAAATTGAAATTTTTATGGTTTAAATTGATTTATGTGGTTTAAATATATGTGATAAGATATATTAAGTGGAATAAACTTAATAATAATTAGGAATAAAAGAATTAAATTTGTTGAATAAAATATGAGTATAATAAATGATTATACAAATTTGATGATTTTGAAACTGTTAATTGAGGATGACTAGATAATAAGATAATGAATTTAGAAATAAATAGGTTGGTTTAACTTAAGTGAACTCAGTGGATTAAATCAAATTGTTAAATATTAATTAGTTTAATTTGAAATTATATGGTTTAAATTAATTGTTTTATCTTGTCTTTTAATCTACTTATCTTTTTGGTTGTTTCTACTCTCCTACCTCCTTCCTTTTCAGGGACGAAAAGTTTTGAGTGGGGGAGAGTGTGACGACCCGTAAATTTCAGTGGTTTTATTTATTTAATTAATTGAATCTTGTGAAATTTTAAACAATAAAATTTTTGAAATTTAAATTTGATATTTGAAATGCATCTGTTTTAACATAGCAACTGGTAAATTTTCATCAGAAAATTTGAAAGTTTATTTTCTAGTGTAATTTTATTCCAATTTATATCAGTTAAAATTGATGATAATAAAATATTTTCCAAACCTAAATATTTTTATATAATAAATTTGTAAATCATCTTCTGAGTGAGACGTCATCTTTCGTTTCGTCAAATTTGGAATTCTATTGCTCCGTTTATCTTATTTCTGTCAAATTTACAGTATTTTTGTACCGATATCGATTTTTGATCGGATGATCATAACACTGATATCTGTATACTGTTTTGATCGTCTCGTCATGCTGATCTCTATGGTATATTCAATTGTCAATTTCAAGATCCAAAAAGCGGCAAATCTTCGAAAACGATCTCCGTATCGGTACCGGTTTTTTTTTGTGACTTTTGGTTCTTATGACCTTCTGAGTTCTTTGTCCACTCATTTTCCACGGTATACAACTAAATGGCTTACTTACCTCTTTGTATCCCTGAATCCAATTAGCATGATCTTTGCTATTCCTCTCCGTTCTAAATATGTATCGTTTGTTTTGGGAAAGAACGTACAAATAATGCAAACGTACAATTTCTATTTCTCCTTTAGCCTGTCATATTTTCTTTCACCTTCTCTTGCATCCTTCATGGCTTACATCCTTCATGGCCACTCCACCCAACCATAGCCGAACCACTTCCATTTCTTTGACTGATCATCACCACTTCACTCCTCCTTATCAAAGCACGGCCCATGCCTTATCTCCATCGATGTTCTAGCTTCGACCTCAACAAGACAGCCAAGTCGAGCAACCTACTTTCGGCCTCCCCTCCATCTATCCCTCCCGTTCCATCTTCCCAGGTTCCTCCATCTCCCCAAACCGAGATTCAATGCCACTGCCTGCCTTTGTCCTCCCACCCATGCAGCCGTGCATTTATATTAATAAAATGAAGTGATTGTATTTGTATCATGAAAACCCACCACACCTTCGCCTCGTGACAGCAGCTCCAACGCCACCACCTTCCTTCAGTCGAGGCTACTTTCTCCTTCTCTCATAAACACAAGAAGGTATTTGTAAGTTATAGATATAAGTAGATGTATATTTATTTGTTTGTATAAAGTTGTATATATGTTTACCTAAATATATATTGTTTTCGTTTCTGTATATATTTATATATTATTTCAAGTTACTGTATAAAGTTATATAGGTGATTATTTTACATTATATATACATATTAATGCTGTCGTGTTCAAATATTTAAGTCAAGTAAATTTTTGTTTATATGGACTGCAAACTGTGTGTATATATATATATATTATATAATATCTTATAATGTTTAATGATATATTTTAAGTTATGTAAAGTATAAAAGCTTTGCATGCACATCTATATGGCCGTATACATATTGGTATGGATAAGATTATATTAGTATTATATCTTGTCTATTTGTATAAATTTTATTTAAATATGACATAGAATGTTTGCGTGTATATATATATAATATAGAAGTTTATATAAAGGTTATCTTTGCTATTCCTCTCCGTTCTAAATATGTATCGTTTGTTTTGGGAAAGAACGTACAAATAATGCAAACGTACAATTTCTATTTCTCCTTTAGCCTGTCATATTTTCTTTCACCTTCTCTTGCATCCTTCATGGCTTACATCCTTCATGGCCACTCCACCCAACCATAGCCGAACCACTTCCATTTCTTTGACTGATCATCACCACTTCACTCCTCCTTATCAAAGCACAGCCCATGCCTTATCTCCATCGATGTTCTAGCTTCGACCTCAACAAGACAGCCAAGTCGAGCAACCTACTTTCGGCCTCCCCTCCATCTATCCCTCCCGTTCCATCTTCCCAGGTTCCTCCATCTCCCCAAACCGAGATTCAATGCCACAACCTGCCTTTGTCCTCCCACCCATGCAGCCGTGCATTTATATTAATAAAATGAAGTGATTGTATTCGTATCATGAAAACCCACCACACCTTCGCCTCGTGACAGCAGCTCCAACGCCACCACCTTCCTTCAACCGAGGCTACTTTCTCCTTCTCTCGTAAACACAAGAAGGTATTTGTAAGTTATAGATATAAGTAGATGTATATTTATTTGTTTGTATAAAGTTGTATATATGTTTACCTAAATATATATTGTTTTCGTTTCTGTATATATTTATATATTATTTCAAGTTACTATATAAAGTTATATAGGAGATTATTTTACATTATATATACATATTAATGCTGTCGTGTTCAAATATTTAAGTCAAGTAAATTTTTGTTTATATGGACTGCAAACTGTGTGTATATATATATTATATAATATCTTATGATGTTTAATGATATATTTTAAGTTATGTAAAGTATAAAAGCTTTGCCTGCACATCTATATGGCCGTATACATATTGGTATGGATAAGATTATATTAGTATTATATCTTGTCTATTTGTATAAATTTTATTTAAATATGACATAGAATGTTTGCGTGTATATATATAATATAGAAGTTTATATAAAGGTTATTGATATATGTAAATTTATGAATATGTTTATAGAAGTCTGTACATTTTTTGTTTTACGTATATTTAGTTCATATAGGTTGAACTATGTTTTTCTAAAATTTTGCATAGCAGTTATATATATTATATATTGGTCATGCGATATATATATATGAGTTATAGAGGTTACTTTTATAAGTGTGTAGGGGTATGTTCTTTATATATATATACAAAAGTTTTATTTGAATTTTGTGTTAGTTTATAATAATATAGTGTAGGGCAGTCATGAAAATAGGTTGTCTGTACATATGAATATATATATATGAGCCAACATATGTTCTGTAGCTTTGTATACGATGTTGAACTGTATATATATATATAGTTTATGTTAACTTGGGTAACTAATATATAATTATATAAAAGGTTATAAATATTATATAGTTATTTTACATAAGTTGTGTATGTGTAGTTGTATACGGGTTTATATATGTATGAGGTTACTAAATAATGTTAGTATGTATGTATAAATGCATGTCAGGTTGATTATCTGAGTCATTATATGTATATATATATAGGCTGTGTTAGTTATATATCTGTGAGTCTGCATATATAAGTTTAGTACTGAATGAACAAGTTGCTGTTTATATTGGTAAGCATTTGGAAGTTATTGATTAATTTATAATATAAGTTGTTTGTCATATATATTAATCATGTAGTATAAGTTGATCTGTTGTATTGAAATTATATTTCTCTTCCAAGTCTTTATGCATTGCAGTTATATATTCGTGTATATATATATATATATATTTCCTATTAAGCCACACTATATATATACTGTACTATATATATATAAGTTCAATTATACTATCTATCTTCATTTTATCCGGTTCTGATTCTTTTATTTGATTCGTATCTATCAGCTCTATTCGTCGAATTCGTGCCTATCTTGCTCTGCTTTGGAAATCGTCATTTGGATCGATCAATTTTGCAATTCAAATCGTAGACCGTTGTGGTGTCTATCTTCTCTCTAGCCTCGAAAGGTGAGCAATCACTCTGATTAACGTTCTTATATTTATTAAATTTGATTTCAATTGAAACATCAATTGAAATATACTGTTGCTAGTTATTTACATTGTTATATATGCTATTGACTGTATCTGTTCAGTTGTGACATCTGACATCATTATCGGTTATTTATATTAATGATATATTGCCTGTTACTATTGTTACTTTTATTATCATATCTGTTATCACTCTGCAAGTTCCCTATTAGTATAGAATTACTATGGGTTGAAATGATACATACCCGAACGATCTGTAGAATAGGAGAAAATCGTTATGGGTTGAAATGATAAACCCAAGCGATTTTCATTGAATTGAATTTGGGATTGTGGGTTGAAAAGATATATACCTGTATATATAATTTAAATTGCGGATTGAAATGATAAATATCCGTATCACTTGACCATAGGATAGAAAATTATATACAGGCACCGTTGGTCTATATATAAATGTTTTGAAAATGATTTCTTTGGTTTTGAAAAGAAATATATGGTTTTGATAAATATTGATTTTAAAGATTTATTAAAGTTGATTTAATAAAGTTGATAAATAATATGTTTAAGTATTTATTTAATATCTATATTTTCAAATATAGAATTTATAATGATTTGAAATTGATTGAAATTATATTTATTTAAGAATTATACTTAAATAAGTTTGATTTGAAATGTATTGAATTTGAAATTTAAAGAAGGGATTTACAACTTGAAATTTGAAAAGGTGACTTAAATGGATATTTCAAATGTATAAATATTTAAATGAGATATTTTGTTTTTTTAAATTGTAAATTGAAATTGTATTCAAATGTTATGGAAATGTTAAGTTAATATTTCAAAACTAAATAATTGTAAAGTGAATTTGATATGTATATAAATTTATCGAATTTAGTTATGAAATGTTGAATATTTAAATCTTTGAAATATATTAAAATTGAAATGGCTTATTTTATGGTTCAGATATGTATTTGAAATCGATAATTTGAAATGGTTTATTTAGAAGCTGAATCGAGTTGAAACTGATGATTTGAGATTTGATTAAATTAAAATTTTGGAATTCGAGGTAATTTGAATCGATTTGTGAAATTTGAAGAACTATCTTATTTTATAAAGAAATTTTAAATTATATTTAAACTATTGATACTTTACTTTATAAATTATTTGGTTTTATTTAAATGAGATATTATTGAATTGTTTTGGAAATGGAAATGATATATTATTGAATTGGATTTTGAAATGGAAATAATACATTGATAATTTGGGTTTGAAATAGTAATGATATTTTGGTTTTGAAGTATAAACTATTTTGAAATGACCACGGTGTTATAATAACGATTGGTTGTTAAAGAGACCGGGATCGGATATGGACATACTCTCTGTCGATACCGAAAACCACTTTGACAACTGTGTACGCGGTGGAGTTTCTAGAATGAAGTAGGATGGTGACGACGATCCTAAGGTATATACGTGGACCCAACTCCCGTGAGTTGGCATAAGATGGCTAAAACAGGAGCGATCTCGGACCAGTGAGGTAGCACCTTGTATCGGACACACTTCTTCGATTTCATTCTATTACTTGTTGATTTTGGTGGCCACCCTCCGATTTGGGAGTGTTGTTCGAGGTGGAACGGTAGTGGCTGCTATGCGTATCCATCAGTCCGTGTGCGTAATTGGTATATCTTCCCTGGCATTGCCTAGTTGTGCCGTGTCACCTACCATATCGAGCTTTACTACGATTATGATTTTAAGATCCGACCGCGTTAAGGTTCTCCATCCCCTTAACGCTATTTTCTATATGATTATACTTTACTAATTAGACACTACTGTATATAGCGTATATTACTACATAGTAAATAGTTTAACGGACCCTTAGAGGATGGTTATCCCAAACATCCTTTAAGTTACTTGTATTTCAGTTGATATTTCACTTGAGTTGGATTTATTAATATAAGAATGTTAATCCTGACTCGAGTGTTTTGTGTTTTGCTTTACGCTCGGGTCAGACTGAGTGATACAGCATTTGAGACTCACCTTTGGAGTTGGAGCTTCGCTTGGAGATCCAGCTATCTATCGATCCTGCTTTCAGTTATTCAGTTGATTCCAGTGATGTATTCAGATCTTTTATTTGATTATTGTATTGAGACATATATTGTATTCGAGAATTCTGTTGTATCTTGTTTGACTCTATTATATGTATATAGTAGCTTAATGAACTACTATCCTTTTGTTTCCGCTACATTATTGTTATATTACTCTGTGTCTGTGATCTGTAATTATTTTATTTATTGTATATGCTGAGTTTTGCCAAATTTTATTTACAATCCATTGTTTTGAATTATTCAAGTCCGACATGTGTGGATTTATTGTCGATTTGAATGGTCCAAAATACTGGGTCGTTACAACATTTCACATGTTTTTCACATCTTTCGAACTATGAATATATTTGATGTTTTCATACTTTTCCAAATTTCACACTTAATTAACATAGATTTAATTAACTAAGAATAAGATAATATTAATAAAATAATATTTTATTATTAACATAGATTGGATATAGTGAAACCCATTAGGATTCATAGGCTCACTATGCTCAAAATATGTATTTTTTTATATCTAACCATTTCACCCACTACGAAACAGACCTAGTTCCTTCATTTGGGACTTAAACATTGTAGGGGCCATAAGTTTTCATATGAGTCGAATTAAGGGTTGATTCCTATTTTCGATGAAATAATTAGTGATTTCCCTTTATGTATAGTCACACTATCAATTTATCCCAACCATTTGAGAGTGATGACTATTTTAAATTTTCAGATGACTGTTTTTTGAACATATTTGGTTTTTTAATCCCAAAAGCCCATAAATATGGCATGTTTGTTAATTTTGAGATTTAGGGGTGACTAAAGGTTAGAGTAGGTACCATTTCACTTTATTTTTTGATCTAAAAACATCCTTAAAAGTCTATTCAAATTTCTTCATTGAAAATCACCTAAAACATTTCTATTTAAAAAGAAATTGACAAATTAAGAGACAATGCTTGGAGAAATCACTGAAGGTTATCTAATCAACATTTTTTGGTGAATTTTCATTTTCTTTGGTATCCATATCAGATTTAGGTTGGGTTGGAGCTTATTTGGTGATTTAATCATTGTTTGGTGGGTGGTTTATATCATCTTACTCATATATTTATATATATATATATATATTTTAAACAATCAGGTAAACCAAAATTCTATATTGGGTGATCCATCTGCAACATCCCGAGGAAGTGTGCACCGACCCTCACAACACATACTTTAGGTAATTCAATGGGGATTACACTACTAGGACTCGAACTCATGTCAAACGGTTCCCTAATAGATGTCTTATCCACCGAGCAACCCTTTGGGGATACCTACTCATATATATTGTAATATATGTTTTAAAAATGTTTTGAACCAAGTTACAACTTAAAAAAACTATTTTAATTGTCGAACTAATTCGAAAACGGTTTTTAAACTATTAGACCTAGCTCGGTCTATAATAGGCAAATTGGGTAAATTACAAATAAATTCCTTATTTGGATCATAGTGGGCTCATGAAGTCTAATGGATTGAACTAAGTCCAATCCAGTTAGCCTAAAAAAATCAATTTTTATTTAATTTATTAATATAATTAATTAATTTTAATTAACTTAATGTTTGTATGGTTTTGAGTATATCAGAATATACTCATGCGTATATGATATGCATGTGCAACATAACATTGTGTACATAGTTATTGTATACGTACATATAATAGGGATTTATATCCATAATGTATACTTTCTCCATTTATAAATGCTTTGATTGTATCAAAACTCTTTGATATGTAAAAAATATTTATATATACATATATATAAATTTCAAAAATGATTTATACATTTATATTAAAAGAAATTTAAAAATCAAAATCAATTCTAACTAAATCAATAAAATTTGAATTCAAAACTTTATATTCAGAAATCTTATCATAGCTTGGTAAAAAGTTTTAAATTTAATTCTAGACTTTCAAAACTACTAATTTAAATACTTATAATTAATTTTAAATTACGTATAGTTAAATTTAATAGTTTAAAACTATGTCCAGTGAAATATAATAAGTTAAAATACTTATAATAGTTTAGAATAACAAATAATATAGGTATGCATATATATAAAACTATTAAAATGTATAAAAGAATTAAAAAGTATATATTTTATATTATAAATAAATATTTTAAAATATACATAAATACAAAATTTTATTTTGTAAACCCGTAAACAATTTAATAGCTTATTTATATATTATGATTAAATATAAATAATGTTTTAAAATAACGAAATTTAAATAAGTAAATAAATATATATGTTTAAAAGTGGTTTGGTTGAAAATATTTTTTTTTCGTTGAAAGCCATTTTGAAATATATTTAATTTATATAAATAATTTACATATATATATATACTAACAAATATTGATTTAAGATTATAAATTAACTATTTAAAAACATTTTTAATAAATTATAAATATTAGAAAATTATAAATGTATTTAGAAAACATACATGGCTGAATTGAATATGTTGTGAAGTTTTTTTAACTATGAATCAATTTTTTTATACAGGATATGATTATATAACAGGATCTAAATTATTTACTATGCTGGTGAGATAGTCATTACATATAAAAAATCATAATAAGGATCTAATTACCACACATATGATTGTATACAAATTTACTTTTGAAGGTAGGTCCTTGAATGCACCTTGTTTGATGAGAACTTCTAGATTCAGCTAAATCAATTGCTAGACCTTGCAACAACCTAGAGTACCACTTGAATTTGATTTATTTTTATGTATATAAGCTATAAAAATGCATAGGCATAGGAGGAAAGGGTTTGAGTTAGGCTACCAAGGAGAGGAGGGTTGTAAAGAGAACAAATGAGGGGATGGCTTGATTTAAATAGAGATGGAGGAGGAGACAAATTCTCTTTATTTTAGTCTTTCTTCTCCTATCATTTCTTAGATCTAGATATAAAATTCAAACCAAAAATATCCCATAGTCTCCTAATAATTTCCAACCATATCATAGGCTATATAGGCTAATAAACACTCCAAATTAGTTTAGAAACTAATATCATTTAAATCATATCTAAATGCATATCAATATCGTATATCAATATGTACATATATAATTTTTATATATGCACCTAATTAATTGCTAATTGCACTCAGAAATATTAATAGCACTCAATACATAAAATAAATAAATAATTAATATTTCATAAATATTAATTTATATATAGCAATAATAAATCAATAAACATATTTCGGAGAAATCAACAACACGGTTGTGTGACTCGTAAGTGTAAATCCAATCAATGATTAATGTCGAACAATTCACACAATAATATTAACATGTCATCTTAGCTGGTGGTATAACATTTTGGTCGAATTTATTGCTTATAAATCTTCAACGATATATTCAATTTTACAATTTAAGCGGCACCTTTTAGTAACGATTATTTATAGCAATTCTTTCCATCAACACTATATAATTTTGGATTTATAAATTTTGGTTTTTTGTTAAAATTCCAATATCTCCCATATTTAACTCGATTATCCATAAACAAAAGCCTTGGTTCAATAATAACATTTATTATTAACCTACTACGCCGGCTAGAAATTTTGATTTTGAGCTGACTATAGTTGAATGTGATAATAACCGCATACAACCGAGGAGACGAATTACCTCTTGAATAGTGTTTTACATCCAATGCCTCAACTCAGACCCAACTATAGTCCCTTAATGGTCGTTATGCCATGATTTAACTATAATCGATGTGGATTATTTTTAAAGCTCAAACTTATTCTCGATCCGTAAGAACTGTGTAATATCGTCACTCCATGATTTCATGTTTGACCAAGTTGTTATTGACCAACGGAAAACTCTTGGGTGAGCCATTTCATAATTATCTAATAATTATCAATACGTAGCACCTTAGTTCCCCAAGCAGCCATGATTAATACACTTCCTAATGTTTAGAGAGCTTTATGTACTCACTCAAAGGATGTATTGATATCGTTCCTCGAAACATCTGGACCATGAATATTAAAAATAATATGTTATTTATATGTTGTGATAATTTTCTCATGATTACAACTCGTTGTAATTATTACCACATAACATATCTAAGAGAATTTATGGTATACCCTAGTGGCAATCGTGTGATATGTTATATATCTAACTCTATAACCAATCTTGTTCGTAATAAAGGTGTTTAATTTTCTATTGTATACTTGTTATATTATGATATATTAATTAATTAATTAATTGATTTAAGTATATTAATACAAAAAATCCTTAAATGATATGTTTTGTGATAGTAATTACAATGACTTGTAACATAAGAAAATTATCACAATATAAAATAACATATTATTTTAAATATTCTTGGTCAAGATGGTTCAAAAATGGATATTGATATATCCTTGAGACCTGAGTGCATAACGCTCTCCAAATGTTGGGCAATGTATTACTCATAGTTGACAGGAGCACCAAAAGGTTACGTACCTATAGTTATTGGATAATCATGGAATGACTTGCCCAAGAGTTTCTTATTGGTTAATAACAACTAAGTCAAATAAGAAATCTCGAGGTGACGATGTTACATACTTCTCATGACTTGAGAATATTGTGGAACTACAATGTGAATACTCCGTTTTGATTATAGTTAAATCATGGCATGAGGATCCATCAAATGACTATTGTTGGGTCTTAGTTAAGCATTGGAAGTGAAACACTATTCAATAGAGAATTTTTCTCCCTGGTTATATGAATTTAGTATCACGACCAACTGTAGTCAACTAAAAGTCAAAATCTCTAGTCACAGTATAATGCTTAGTAAAAACTTATTATTATACCAATACTTTGTTTATGGACTAATCGATTTGAATGTGGATAATATTGAAGCTTTGAAAAATACCTGACTTTGTACATTCTAATATGATATAGTATTGGCGAAGAGAACGTGCGTAAATTATTGTCACCATTGGTACGCTTAAGATAACATAAAATATGATTTTACTTAAAAGGTCAGTAAGCGATGAAACTCAGCCAAACTGTCCCAAGACTAGCTAAGGTGACGTGCTAATGTTAACATCTAAATTGTACAAAATTAGTCACCGAATGAATTTCCGGATCCGAGGCTCACAACCGTATTTTTAAGTTTTCTCAAAAAAATCACGATTCAATTGATTTATAAATACGGTAAATTAAATTGATTAATATTTGAGAAATATTAATTATTATTTAATTTATTTAATGTCCTAGAGTTGTTTGGAATTATTTAATGCATATAAAAACTTATATTTGCGCGCATCGATATCAATATAGTTTTAAAAGGGTTTAAATAAAAGATATTGCTCAAATGGATTTTTGAAAACTTTGTGTCATATGATTGCAATCTAGAGTGGCCACATCAAGGGAAAGATGGGGGAGCAATTGAAAATTAATTAAGAATTAAACGGTTAAGGTTTTAAAGAAAGAATAGAAAATGTATCTATTCTTCCTTTAAAATTTATTCTTTTCATTCATTTCATTATTTTATTCTCTTTTTCTTCATTCCTCCTCCCTTTCTTCTAGCCATGGTCGAAAACCTCTTTATCTTTTTCCAAAAAATTCAACTCCAAATCAAATCAAAATATCAAATAAAATAAAAGGCTAGGTGGCTCATCCTTCTCCTACAAAGTTGGGTTTAGATTTACTTATGGAGCTGAGGAGAAATCACAAATCAAGGTGTTACAATGGGCAGGAATTTTAGGTTCGATTCTTCTATTTCATTTTATTCATTCATGGTGATTAACCTTGACTAAATTCATATATATATATATATGTATGTATGTCTGTATGTATATGTTTGTATATATATATATATATATATATGTATGCATATATATATATGTATGTATATGTGTGTGTGTGTAGATTGCCACTTATTAAATCTAATTTAAAATCTCTTATGTATTGTTATTTAATTATAAAGTCAATCTTGTGTTTGATTTATTTTATGCATTCAAATTGTTTGTTGGATCTGAAATTATTAGCTAATGTAGATCTAAACTGTTGTAATAAAATATACTTTTGTTTTCACAATTTAATTCACTTGTGGTTATGGACTTAATATTTAATTAATTAAATTGTGTGTATGTATATTCATATGCAATACTTCAAGCTATCCAAAATTATAAACTAATTTCAAGTTAGATCTTTTAGTTAAATTAATTTTGTAACGACCCATCATTTCAGCCATCGAAATTCGACACTCAATACATCCACGGTATTCAAATGCCGAACATCCAATCGTCGAAAAGGAAAATTGTTAGGGTGAAATAAAAATAAGAACAGTAGGGGGAATAGAATCTCACAGTGGAAACGAAAATATATGATATAACAAAGACAATAAAAACTGTCCCTCCAAGATACAAGGTACGTCAGAGTTAAAAACAAACCTCATTAGCTGGACGGTTATAATTTCCTGACCTTACAGTTGCTGATAGGTATATAATATAATACAACGAAAAATAAAAATACTACGGTAGGTGAGCATCCAGCTCTAAGCTTCATGTCCCATCCATGACAACCTAGAAAAATACTCGGTCTGACCCAAGCATTATAATAAAATAACACCTGGATCAGTTTGGAAAACCAGCATGAGAAAACTCAAGAAATAAGGTGAGCATTTAATAATTATGTAAGATCACGCCGCTAAACACGGAATGGGTTTTTACATCACAAGAACAACTTCCATATATGAAGAAATGGAAAACACTCAGAACAACAATCCAAACAAGAAAGGATGGACACATACAAGATCAAAATCCAAACTTAAAGAATGGACAAAATAAATAAACATAGAAAAGAGCTCAAGGCACTTCTCGATGAAACTAAGAAAAGGCTAACTCCAAGGTTCGAATCGAAACAAGGAGAACGAATTTATCCAACATGACTATGAGGGTGCACCCCCTACACTAAAAGTATACCTCTAGATAAAATATATTTGAGAGCTTTACGCCGAACATTCATCACTCTCGGGAACATCCAAGCTGGACCCCGTTAAAACCACGGGCATCTGAAGTATACTCACATCACTGCACGCATACTACCAACAAATCTCTATATAAATATGAATATACCCTAATGGGTGAGACCCAATAGGCTTGGCTCCCATTCACTCTTTGGTTTTAGTTATCCACGATGTTGGATGCAAGTGCTCAAACTGAGTGACAAATTGTCTTAGATTGACAAAGCATAACGAAGGATATCAAAATCGATAGTCGATGAATCAACTTTCGAAAAAAACTAATACTACCCCGGGGAAAACGATGAAGCCGAACAAGTTAGGGTAGTATTGCTTCCTATCTTGACTTGACAACATTCTTAACTTTACGAATAAAAAGAGTTTAAATGCACCGAATGAGCAATAAAATCGTCTTGAATCGACAAACACAAAATAGATAGCAGAATCGACAATCAGTAAATCAACTATCGGGAATAGCAAAAATGATCGTATATGGAAATAGATTGCATACACTTGTCACCAATAAACGAATCAAGCTTTTAAAAAATTTGATTCTTACTTGTGTTTGATTTTTACATCACAAATATTTGTAAAACACTTTAAAAACACTCTTTAAAAATATTCTTTTAAAAAGAAAATTATATTTCTAAGTGTATTAAAAGAAAGGGTAAAAAATGAATGTTATTGAAAACATTGTTTACTATAAACCCCAAAATAATTTGCACTTAGCTTTGTTCTTAAGCATTCCCTTTTAAAGATTTCCACATTTATAAACTATCATTTATAAACTTCAACATTTATTATCCCGAAAGATAATAAATCAATTTAAATACTTTTATTAATTTTAAACAATGTTAATCATCTTGAAAGATAATTGATATAATTCTTTTATATATTTTAAACCACATTAATTATCCCAAAAGACCATAAATCAAATTATAATCTTTTTATAAATTTGAAACAACATTAATTATCCTAAAATATAATTAATCAAATGTATAATCATTTATAAATTTAAAACCATGTTAATGATCCCAAAAGATAATAGATCAATTTTATAATCTTTTTATAAATTGAAACAATTTTAATTATCCTAAAAGATAATCAATCAAGTTTATAACTTCTTTTATAAATTTTAATCAATACTTATCCTTTATTTTTAGAATTCTCAAAATATTTGAAAATATAGTTTAAACAACTTTCAAAGTGCAAAAACGTAACCCAACATTTATTAAAAAAAATATAAGCACAAGTTCGACATAAACAAGGGTTTAATGAGATGATATTTCATAAGTGATAGTATAGCGAAAATCACTATAATGACACTTTCATGAGTGGCATATTTAGTCTCGACAAGCTTTAATTGTCAAGAAGCAAATGCGATAACACATTCCCTCTTGCATGAGAACGGCACCCAAACCAATTCGACTAGTATCGGTAAAAACAATGAAGTCTTGATTCCCTTCGGGAATTGCAAGAATAAAGGCATCGAAAAAGAGTTCTCATCCTCTTTCCTGAAAAGCTAAGACATTGAAAATTACCATTAACTTTATGTAATCATCTTTTTAGAAAAACTTACTTTTTACAAGAATTTAGTGTGTTTGACTGTCTCATCATAGCGTTTAGGAGATTCCTATCGATAACGTTGATCAAGCGCATCGACCAGAATTCTTAAAGCACTCAATGGGCAAAACAACACAAAATCATCTTCTATACGATAAACACGTCTCTTATAAAATTTTCAAACATTCTTTGCTCGTTTTAAGAACAAAATCCAATCATACTTGTAAATATCTTATTAAAAAGACTTGTAAGTTTTAAATTTTTGTTTTCATCCATAATCAATAAATACAAGGATGGTCTCATCGAGATATTCGCAGAATACTCGATTCATAAAATGGATGAAATAAGGTAGAAGGTTCGTCAAACCGAATGACATAACGAATCACACATAAGAATCATAACGAGTGCGGAATGCGGTAAGTGGAATGCTATCCTCCGCAACTCGTAGCTGATGAAAACCGATGGCAAGGTCGAGCTGAAAAACCTTAGCACCTCACAATAGATTGCTTAGGTGGTAATCCTAAGACAAGCTCAAATATATTTCGGAAGATTCACAAATTACTTGAATGAGAGAAATAACATTCTCCACATCAAGTGGGTTTAAAGAATAAAATGATGCCACCGAATTTGGAAATCAAAATCATTAAATCAATAGAAATCTGCTTAACAGATTGAGGATGTCGAAGATAGATAGTCCGCTCAGGACATAGGATATGAGATTCATAATGATCAAGCCAATCCTTTCCCAAAAAATCAATTTCGAAGCCTAAGTAACGCATAACATGCAAATCGGCTCGAAAAGAATAATCACCTAAAATAATCTCAACATTTTCATAAAGTAAACTGAGTGTTGCGGATCCACCAACCGGATTCGCAATTCTCAGTGAAATCATCAAACCCAAATTTTTTTTAAAGAAAAAGTATCAACAAATTCTTTTGACATAAAAGAAGGAGATGCACTCGTACCAAAAGAATTCGAATAGGAAAATCACGAAAAAAAATAATGTCATCAAGGATAGAAGGAGAAATACCTTGACCACGAGAAGTGTCACTAGGAGCTTGCGCAACATTTAGCTTTCCCTCTCTCTTTCTTAGAAGTTTGGGACATGAAGATAAAAGATGACCCACACTTTTGCAATAACGACAGAAGAGAGGTTTCAGACACCTATTAGCATAATGGTCCGTGGAACCACGATTGTAGCATTGATCACGACTAGAGGTAGGAGTCTTTGCTACCGGAGTTTCTTGTTTCCCTTTCTTGTTGGGATTGGGGCCTTTGAACTTTATAGGCCTCTTCATGTTATTGTTGAAGTTCTGTTTGGCACCCACAACTTCAACATTACTTTCATTATCGACCTCTTCAAGTCGAAGAGCGATATCAATAAGCCGATCAAAAGAAACTTCTAGTTTCAGAAGCAAAGGCTTTTTAAGGTTCTTATTCAACCCATAGACGAACCTCTGATTTTTCTTCAATGGTGTATTAATATACTCGACCCCATATTTAGTGAGAGATTCAAAAGATGCGACGTAATCCGTCACAGAAGATTCACCTTGAACAAGGTCAATAAAGCGTCGGGCTAAAGTTACCTTTTCAGCCTCCGGTACAAACTTCAATTCGAATCTTTCCCGGAATTGCTCCCAAGTAAGATCCGCTTTGATAATTTCAGAAATCAAAAGCTCATACCAATCTAATACTCTTTCTTGGAGCATGCTAGAAGCCACTTGGACTCGAAGTGAATCAATAAGATCCATGCGGGAAAAGATGCGATCGCATGATCTAAGCCAAGATTGGATTTCTGTAACGTTTTCGGATCCCTTGAATGGCCTTCCACCCAAAGCGGTATAATCTCTACACAAGTGTGCAAACCCGGATTTAGGGTGAGTTGGCGCTGGAACAGGTCCGGCAGCTTGGGCATTGTTCACAAGATCTAAAAGTTGTTGAGCTGACATAAATACTCCATCCTGAGGAGTAGCACTAGATTGACTGGCGCTGGGACGTCCAGGTCTAACCATTTCTCTTCTCTAATAAAGAAAGAAAGAAGAGGAAAAAGGTTATTCTCAAAATGAATATCAAACAAACTTGATTGATAAAACAAGGCATCATAAAAGAAATAGGATAGAACGGTACGAAGACTCGAATTAAATCCTATGGCACGATTCCTAAGAAAGACTAGGACAATGATCCTTGCTAGATTATTCTACATTGTTTCGAAGTTTGGCTCTGATACCATGCTGTGATGCCCCACCTCTATACTCATGCTAGCCAAGGACACTACGATGTAATGCCGTCGGCTAGCACGAAGAATAAGGTTGTCGAGGAGCGACCATCTGTGTAATTGCTTTGTGCGAGTACCGATATGTCGGATAATATAACGTACATTTCATTTCAAGAGGAAATCCGACATATCAAATACAAACTCAAAGCTACCACACAGTGGCTATGAGGCCTTCGGAAACAAATATAGAAATAAATATAACACAAATCAGTCACAGATATTCATATCACAAAGGCGGAATCAGATATGAATATAACACATAAAAGTGTACATCAAAGTAGTGGTCAAACAAGATCCACTACATCACAAAAGAATATATACATGTGCTAGACAAAAGAATAATTATACATCAAAGAGTCTATATCTCAAATGTATAATAACAAAAACTACTAATCTAAAGTAGTTAGCTAAAGAATCAGATGATAATCCCTGATAGGAAGTCAAGCGGAAGCACCTGTAACATCTCGGTCTGACCCGAGTATTATTTAAGAAGAAAATAATAAAAGGATCAGTCTAGCTATAATTATCATATATAAAATGAGATAGAAGATGAGATATAACAAAAACGTATGATAACAATAATATCATATGGTGACAAGTATACTTTAAACAACAAAAAAATCATACAATATCTCAAGAATCTCAAAGCACCAAAAAGAATGTCATATTCTTTATTTTATTCACCAAACCACAAATATATTGACAAACATATCATTGCCAATCACGAAAAGAGGTGAAACACAAATTCTAGAAATCATCAACTAGAAATCCAGAAATCACAAAGGGGGAGGCCTATCACAAACGGGAGCATGAAAACTCACCAACACATGTATCACAAATGGGTCATTATCCCATGGTCGCTAACCATAGAGCCGGTGCAACAACGTAGTACAATAACGGTACGTCCAATGAACCTGATACTCAAGTAATTCGGAACAACGACGTAGTACAATAACGGTACGCCCGATGAACCTGATAAGCCGGGACATCGATGTAGTACAATAACGGTACATCCGATGAACCAAAAAGCCGAGACATCGACATAGTACAATAACGGTACATCCGATGAACCAAAAACCGTAAAAGAACATGGGTCGCTAGCCCATAAAGGAATGAGACGAAGCTCAATAAAACGAGGTACAGTCCCCTACGTGGACAAAGAGACATCGCACATTGCTAGTCTAAACCACAAAATGATCATTATAGATCAATAAAAAGTGTGAATTACACTAAGCTAGTAAATATATGAGTTTAGCTTCATGTCCCATAACCACTGGCTTAACTTAAATATTTACAAACAAATTGTAGATTTCCACTCGAAAATTGTCACAAGAGGTTCAATCGAACAAGTCAAAGAATTAACCGACGAAGTAAACGCAAGCCTTTCATACCACTTGTTTTGCCAAGCCGTTTAATTAGATTTTCTCATACGAATGAGGTAAAGGTTTGTATATACTAATAGATTAGAAAACGGTTTTATAAATGAGCTTTGTATTAAAAATAGAGTTGAAATCATCTTTGTAAAAGAGTTTGAATATTTACTACTAGTATAGAAACCTTTGTATTTTAAAGTGACAAATCATAGAAATGATTGTAGAAACAATCAATCATCAAAAATTCACATACGAAGACGTGAGTCAAATCCATATAAATCGATACCGAATCCATCAAAATGGATATTCCCAAAAATCCCGAAAAAGAAGTCATCAAAGTCGATAATAAATGATAACAACAAATCGGATAATCACGAATCGATAAAAATTGGAACCTCAAGCAAAATAGGCAAAATAGGCTGAAACAAGCAGGTCAGTCGACTGGGCACTGAGTTCAGTCGACTGGCCCAATGCCTGGAAACTCTCGGGTTCCAGGCCAGTCGACTGCACTCAGAGAGCCATTCGACTGGACAGAGCCTGGAAAACTCTTGGGTTTCCAGTCACTCGACTGGACTCTGAGTCCAGTCGACTGGACTCTGAGTCCAGTCGACTGGAATCTGAGTCCAGTCGACTGGACCCTATTATCCAGTATTTCCAGCCAAGCCCAATGAGGGGCAAAACCTCAACAATTCTCGATCGGACGAGCAATGGGCGTTAGGGGTTTATGCCAATCGACAACCCAGCCCTATAGGCTCTTCGATACACCACCAAAAGCATGTTCATACATCAAAGCTAGGATTTTTAAAGTTTTTGACTTCAAAACACCAAAAATTGAAATGTTCACCAAATCAATTCAAATCAAAAGCAAATGAATATGAATATATGTTAGGAATTCATACCTAACAACAATGATAGAAATAGACAAAGATGTGAGTTCAAAAACTCACCTTTAAACCCAAAAACACAAGAGAGAAGCTATAGAGCAAGGCAAGAACAATCACTCTTCAATTTTAACCCAAGAAGCTTCAATCTAAGCTCAAAAGAAAAACATTTCCTAAGTTAGGGTTTAGGAAATTTCTGAAATTGAAGAGGAAATGAGATGGAGAAGATGAAGAGGATGCTTACCAAAGCTTCTCCTAGAGTTTGGAACTAGAACTTGAGTTTGCAAATGAATCTAGGGCTTAGGAATTTCTAATTCCTTTTCTCTTCCCCCATTTTTCTAAAGCTTGAAGTGTTAGGAAATGAAATGAGTGAATGGAGAGGAGAGGGGGCTGAGTTAGGGTATATAATGAGTTGGGTGAAACCCAAACCCAAGCCCAAAGTGAAAAAGTCATAATTTTTACTCAACTCCAAACATATCGATGTTTATACTCAAAAAAGTTGTAAACGCCATTTTGGACTCAATGGAGGCGGTCTCGAGTCCCAATTCGACTGTTTACAAAAAGTAGCCTTTCGGACTTTAATCCGATTAACGATTCTATATTTAAATAAAACATTTAAATATACAAATCGTAAAATATGCGGGTTGTTACAAAGTTAAATAAGGCCACTAAATGCATTTAATTAATATTTAATTCACAATTCAAATATTTAAATAATCCTTATATTTGAACTCAATTTATTAAACTTTAAAAACCCATTATTTAAATATTTATAATTAATTAAATATTCAAAATCAAAACAGTAAAATTCCAGGCTGTTACATTCTTCCCCTTTAGAAGAATTTCGTTCTGGAAATTCCCAAAGGAAGAAAATGTCTCCAAACCTCTAAGGTTTAAAACCTTATTGGTTAAAATGAGTTATCAACTTTTAAAGACTCTTGTGTTGTGGAAAATTTTGGCAGTACCTCCTTTGCACGGCTGATCCGGAAAAACAATAAATCGCCACAATTGGCTCCCAAATCAATAAAGAAAACCAAAAGCCAAGTGGCCTCCCATATCTAGGCATAAATTCATTAAACCAATCACCAATTTCTAAATCCACTACATACCTCTTTTGCGTTTGATTTTGATTTTTGCAAGCAAGTACTATCTCGATCTGAATGCAGGAGCGTAAGAAATCCAATAGTAATCTTTTGCATCCCTGTACCTATCTTATACTTATATAATTCAAAAGAGAATCATGCTGTCAAAAGGATAATACACCAGCAACATAAATAATATAACAGCCACATGCAACAAGTCAATATGATGCAACTTATAATAATGAGGTAACTCTAGTGCAGTATAAAGACACGTGCAACCAAAAGCAATATGACAACCATATGCAGCAAAATTCAGGGAATACTCTGAAATAAATACTATGCATCCAATTTTTTCAAACGATAAATTTAGAACTAATTTTCGGAATTTTATATTCAAAATATGTTTTCAAATTCCTCCGGAGAGAAATATATCAAAACCAAAATCAATTATGACAAGGAGGGGCTCCTCCTACCGAAGCATGGTACAACTCTAGAATCAAAACAACATGGAGCATCTAGTGTTATTCTGGATCCTCCTAAAACAATACCTAGAGTAAACAAATATACCCGGTGAGTCTTCCAAATCAGAACACCCCAATCGTCCAATTTTAGTCATAACTAAAAATATTTGAAAACCCACTTCTTAAAAACTCCTTTCAAATATCCTGAAATAATAATACTTCACCAAATTTTCAAAATAATAACATTATTATTTCTTTCACAAATTCTTTCGAAATTGCTTTTTCAGAAGCACTGGGATTTTAGTCCTAATAAACAACAATTTTATAAACCGTAGTGTATAGATAATCACACTATCAATCGGATTAAATTCCATAAAGGAATAAATTAACACTTAATCATTATTTAAAATGTTAATTGGCTAACAAATAAGATTCAAAATTTTGCTTACGTTTACAACTTTCTCGATCGTCCAAGGATATAGATTTTCCTAAGCGTACCATTATGCTCATCAGCTCTTTGGTTATTGCTTAGAAGATTAGCTAAGCTCCCTCAAATAAAATTGAAAGTCATTTCCTAAACTTTCCTAGGCCACACAACACAGCTTACAAATATACTTAAGCTCATATGATGTACATAAATCATCTGTACGCAATATTTGATCCAACTATTTGCTCAAATACATAAACATCACTTCCGAACTGTATCACTCATTCAACCTCCATATTGCGGACTCTGATCAGGGTCATTGATTAGAAACCTCCATTCTCCTTACATAGCCATATACTATGATAGAAAACCTCAGTATCATATCAAAAATACGAATCAAGTGTTTGCTAACAAGATTCAAGTGAGAAATACATTTTGGATTAGTGTGACTCACCCTAAAGTTATATACTCGAATCCTAGATCTAGAACCGTGTGGAAAAAATAATCTATGTATAACTTACGCACTTAATCTGATTGGTTTATTAACTACACCAATATCTTCCTGGATCATTTTAATTTTCACTTATAGTATTGTTATCCCGCCTTTTGGCAAGACCGTGACACCAAGAACTGGACTAGTGACCAATGACGGTTCGTCTTAGAGATCGGTTATACACAGGCTCACCATGGATATCAGTGAATTTTATCCAAGTCCAGAATGAGCCACAATTGCTCAGACATGACAAGCGAGGCCAGGAAAGCCAGCATTCCAAATTTCAAGACAATCCGAGTTCGTATGCTTGAGTTATCATCGAGGAAAAATGAAGAAGAAGAATACCCTTATTCGAATCCATTGGCAACATCTCTGTTCGAGTCCATCAACAGTTATACTCGATTCGCATCAGTTAACCGTCGTCAACTTCATACCCATCAGAAGAGCTTGACTTCGTATCGAAATGCTTTCATATCCACCAAATGGTCTGACCACGTATCGATCAGCAACACCCATTTCGTATCCATCGGCCGGAGCCATGTTCGAATCCCTCAGTCATCCCTAGTTCGTATCCATCGAATATGGCAATTGATCGAATCCATAAAGACGCCCTGCTTCGTACCCAACAGGATGCTCTGCTTCGAATCCATGCATAAGTGGTATGTTCGAATCCATCGAGTCAAAGCAGCGAAGTCTACGGAACGACTCGATCCACTCGGCGAAAAAGGTGGATCGATACGAAGATTGCGCTCCACGTCATCACGAAAGCGCGTAACACCATCGATTCGAAGCAATCGATTCGAATGAATCGATTCGAACGAAGCAGTCTGGCGAAGATCATCACACTACGCCATAGATGGCCTATTGCAACGAAATTACAAGGTGTTGCTAGCTACAATGTAACAATAGCTATGCTGATTTTTGTCTATTGCAACATTCACTTCAATGTGTTAGCATAGATATCAGCAAAATGTTGCAGTAGCTATAAATATATTCAAATTAATAAAATTAATAAAATTTTACACCTCAGCGATCCACACCATCATTTAAAACAAAATCTCAACCATCAATCCACACCATCAATCCACACCTTAGCAATTTCCATTTCCCGCTTTACTTTTCTTTCTCGTTCCTCTTTGTGTGAAAATTAGGGCACGACATTTTTCTTTCTCGTTCCACTCTGTGAAAACTAGGGCACGCGATTCCAGTTGCTTTGATGCTCTGATTGATCGAATCTAGTGTGAGAAACGTTTCTGGTAGCTTGCTCCTTCATTCTCCTTGATTGATTGCTCGAATTGCTTTGACTTCATCGTCCGGTGCGATGTGATATTATTTGGTATGTTTTCTGCCTTCTGGTTTACTTGATTATTCTCGATTTTGGTTACACTCGCACGCTTTTGCCGATGATGAATTGGGATTTATTTATAGGCTTTATTTCCTATAATCTCGAGTTTAATCTTTCTGTTGGACTTTGAGAAATCTGGTATGTTGGATTGCGATGATGTATTGATATGTTGGATTTTGGTTCACTGGCTTGATTTTGCTTTGTCGATGATGAATTGCGATGTGATATTATTTGGTATGTTGGATTTTGGTTCACTGGCTTGTTTTTGATTTCTGATCTGAGCTTGTTAGCTCCTTTCTGCTGCATTTGTTAAACCAGAACTTGAACCTTTGTTAAACTTGTTCACATACCTTTGTACCTTGCTGCATTTGTTAAACCAGAACTTGAAGTATTTGTATTCTATTGTCCTCTAGAAAACTGCTTCACTTGAAAACTTCTGCATTTTTGAAAATCAGAACTTTGAAAGTGATCTTTGGTTTTCTAAAACTGTTGACTAATCTGAACATTGAGTTTTGATTTCCACGATATATACAAACATATGTGTGTTGAGCTTTGTTGGTTTTTCTTGGTCTGGACTGAACTGGTACCATGCTAACCTTGTTCTTTAACATGAACTGATGCTCCAAGTCCTCTGTATATCATATTACTGCATATGTTTCTCTTGTACATTCCTGATGCATTCACTGTTTTTGCTTGATGGGCTGCCTATGTGTACTGCTGTGTTTCTTGCACTGGCTTGTCTACATTTTGCTGAACCTGGTTCTTGTTTGTTTTGTTGGTTGCTTGGCCCTGAGTTGAATCCAGTCGATGACTCGGGTTTGACCTTGTGCCGTGTCCATTTTTTTGGCTTGTCTACATATCTGGCTGCACTTGAGTAGTTTCTTGTACCAAGTCTTATGATGCATGTATGTTCATCCATGTACATGCATTTCTTGATCATGTTATGTTGCTTGCTGTGTTGAGTACTACTTTGTGCACTTGGCTTCTCCTTTGTGCATTTTTGCCTGAACTGTTGCTTGGTGTCTTCCATACTGTGTATATCACAGGTTGTCCGTGCAAATATTTGGTCCCTGTCAGAAAAAAATATGAAAAGAAACAACCCAAATACCTGAGGCAAATAATATAACAAAAATATTTTCATTTTCTGTTCAAGTTAAATATTATTTTCCAGATTACTGCTTTTGAATTATATGTGACAGGTATTGAAGACTGGACAGCTGGATACAAGCTTGAAGACAGAGTCAAATCAAATGTGCATGAGTGTATGAATGCATGAGCTTGAAGACAGGTTTCAAAGAAGGCTCGATCCCCGCCGGGACTGCGGTGCCCCGGACCCCCGCCGGCGCTGCGCCCGGACCCGCTTCTCGGCTCGCCTTCGGCTCGGCACTCGGCTCGCCTTCGGCTCGGCACTCGGCTCGTCATATATTTGTCAGTGTCGGTGTCTGTATAAATTGAAACTGCATATGTAATGAGTGAACTGAGTGATGTAGTGAAGAATATCTGCATATGTAAATATCAGTGTTATATATCATTGAATTGTAAAATAGTGGAGTTGAGAATTTGTACTATTTCAAATGTTGAAATAAAATACTTATTTAAATAAATTACTGTTTGAATATCAAATTCTGTGCAATAGCATTTTATTAAATAAATATTTATTTCTATTAAAAAATCAAATATGCTCTACATTGTGGGCCCCACAAATTCAGAAAATTAATATCTATAGCAACATTTTTGAATGTTGCTACATGCACCTATGGATGTTGCTATAGACCCAAATAGGATTCTATTGCAACAATATTTCTTATGTTGCCTTAGATAGTCAAAATGTTGCCTTTGAGGTCTGCGGCAACGCGGCAAAATGCATCACCGAGAAAGTGTTGCCTTTGCCCTTTTTTAGCCTATAGCAACATTTTTTGGCACTTCCTGCATCACTTCTTTGGTGTTGTAGTATGCAATCTATGGCGTAGTGTCATCTTGAATCGACCATATCTCGAGATCCATAAGTCCAAATGCTATGAAATTTTCACAGAAGCTTGCGCACATGTTGAAGAATGTCCACACCAAATTTCAGCTCGATTGGACGTTTTCTTGATAGATTCGAATGGATTTCGAATCGATTTTGAAGTGGGCCCAGATTTCCTGAAGTCGGGCGCATGGGCCCCCTCACGTGCCTGAAGTAGTCTCTCGAAATTTAGGCGAAATATCAGCCTCCTACACCTATAAATAGAGCCCCTGGTCATTCAGAAAAGGGGTCGGACAATTTTAAGAGATAAAGTGCGCCCAGACTCTGCCAGATTTACTCCAGATCACCATTGCTGCCTTAGATTCAGACTTAAATCATAAAATCTGTTGTACTACATTATAAGAAATTGTGATCTTCAAGTATCGAGTAATAAAATCATCAAACTTCATAGTGGACGTAGGCGAAACGCCGAACCACTCTAAATTGTTGTCTTCTGTGCAATTTACTTTTTGTTATTTAGAGTTTTTGTTAGATAATCCTCATTTTCAATTTGCTTTCTTCACTTTTATCTCTTCAAAAACTTCCGAAGAGTGTTGTGCCCATTTTTGGTACAAACACTTTGGTGCTTTCACTGAGAAAAAACTCCTTTGTTCTCCTGCTCCTTGGATCTCCCATCGACACCGGATTGCATAAATCCAAGAGGAAGATCCAGATCTCTAATCCGGAATCCTTCCATCCTATTCAGATTTGCGTAAAGTCTAGGAAAGGACGCCACCACTCAAGATGGTTAGCACAAGAACTACCTCTACAGCTGCTGATCAAGAAGGTCGGGATAAAAAGTATCCTACACAGCAGCCGCCATCCAATCAAGACAACACTGCTCACTCAGATCCGTCAGGACCAGTCACCAAACAAGAGTTCCAAGTGTTGCTCCAAGAACTGACTCAAAGTCGGCAACAATTGACTAAACAGTTGCGCGCTAACGCTGAATTGACCAACCAATTAAACCGCCGAAGGCGCAGGAGGACCAGGAGGGATGATGTTTCCCACTCGTCCACTGAAAGTTCCGCCTCATCTGACTATCACGGCAGATCTACCCGTCCCCGATTAGACATGAGTCACACACAAGCTACCGGATATCAACCTACCTTGACCGTAGGACAATTGAGGGTTGGACCATCAACCAGCCTCCAGACCGGGCCCTCATCACGAAGAGGTACTGTTCCACAGTATACCACGGACAATCGCACTACAACCACCACGGTAGAAACAAGGGTTGATACCCGAAATCTATCAGATCCGAATAATCAGCAACGTGGGCGTACTCCTGAACCATACGTTCCGGAAGATGCCGAGCCAAGGAGGCGAGACTTGGACCGTCGACAGCGTCCGGTCCAAACTCGCACTGTGGAACCGGACCACACCTTAGCTCAGCATGCACAGAATGCGACGATGCCCGATATCTCAACCATGATACGTCAGATGATTCGCGAAAGTCAGGGGCTTACCAATGACGATTGGGGAATCTCTCGTAGTCATACTCCTTTCACAGATGAGATATTATACGCTGATCCCCCTTGGTGATTCAGGATGCCAACTCTCCTAATGTACGAAGGAAGTAGTGACCCCAATCAACATATTTTGAAATATGAGTGGTCAATGAGCGCTGCAAGGGCTGATGATGCAGTGAAATGCCGAAGTTTCCCCATCTCTTTGGGAGGAATCGCAACAATGTGGTTTACAAGGTTGCCACCTAGATCTATCTCTTCGTTCGATCAACTGGCTAAGAAATTTGTTGAACAGTTTCGTATGCATGTCGCTAGACCAAAAGACGTTAACACCTTATCTAGTGTCACCCAAGCTCATGGAGAGACACTCAAGCGTTATTTAGAAAGATTCCACGCAGCATGTGTGGAGATTAGTAATCCCAACGATAACTCGAACTTGATGGCATTAACCAAAGGGATCGATCCTGATTCTGAGTTTGGAAATTGGTTAGCTAGGAAACCACCCGCATCGTTGGACCGATTCTACTCCAAAGCCGCTCAATTCTTACGGCAGGAGGACACGAAATAGTCTAGGAAGCAGGACGATGCGAGGCCCAGAAGTGAAGGGATACAAAGTAACGTAGCAGTTAAGCAGTCCGGTGAGAGTTCCGAAAAAGTTCAGTTAAATATACAGAACAAACAAACCCAGCTGATAGGCAACAATGGTCAGGATAAGAAAAGAGATCAGAATCGAGGCCCACGACGTAGGGCTCCAATGTTCGATAATTACACGCCGTTGAATACATCATTGGAAAACGTGTACCTACAAACTTGCAACACTGTGCAATATAAGAAGCCTGCTCCGAAGCCCTCGTCAGAGAGGCAGGTTCAAACAGGGAAGTTTTGTAGATTCCATGAGAGTTACGGCCACAATACCAATGAGTGTCGACATTTGCAGGACCTCATCGAGAAGTTGATCAGGGAAAGAAAGTTAGAATAGTTTGTGCGGGCGCCGCAGTCTGGTGGTGCGGGTCCTTCAAATCAAAATCGTGTGCAAAATCAAGAAAGACAAGAAGAACCCGCTCGTACGGGCGGAAGGCTAGTTATAAATACAATAAGTGGTGGTCCCCATCCAGCAGACAGAAGCTGAAGGGAAATGGAGTCATATGCTAGCTCTATCAGGCATGCGGACTTCGAATGCTGCAGTAATTGTGAAGATGGGGCTCCGGCCAAACAACAGAAGACAATGTCTGATGATATCATATTTAGAAGCCGAGACGCTGATAAGGTCGAAGCCCCCACAATCGACCCACTGGTCATATCTGCCCAGGTTGGTCCTACTTGGATGAAGAGGATCCTGGTTGACAGTGGGAGCTCTGTAAACATCTTACTTAAACGGGCCTATGATTTAATGAAAATGGAAGCGAAGGACTTAAAACCTTGCCAATATCGAGTCCACGACTTCAATGGAAGTGCTACAATACCCACTGGAGTGACGAAACTACCAGTGGAGTTGGGGGTTGGAGAACGCCGGAGAGTCCGGATGTTGCAGTTTGTCGTTTTGGACATTGATTCACCTTATAATGCATTTTTGGGCCGACCGGCCCTTGCTGAGTTCAGGGCAGCCATTGCCCCATGGTGCTTGACTCTGAAGTTCCCTACTAATCATGGGGTCGGAGTCATTCAAGGAGATCAGGCAGCGGGGAGGGCCTGGTATGTTGCTGAACTACGAGGAGTACAACGAAAGGAGAAAGGAAAGGGCGTAGAGGAATCTCTCTGCGTTCGTTTTGCTGATAATTGACAATTAGTGCCTGGGCCCCGGCCCGGGCACCACGACCAATTCCATAAAGACCTTGACCCTAGAGACAACAAAGATAAAGACGAATCTAAAGAGAATCAAGCTTCCCCAGCCGAACTGACTGTGGACGTCCTAATCAGTGAGGGTGATGATTCGAGGATGCTAAAAGTTGGATCTCAACTGGGCATACAGACACAACAAGAATTGGTTGAATTTCTCCGAGCGAATCTCGACGTTTTCGCCTAGACACACTCTGATATGTGCGGGATCTCACCGAACATCGCAAGTCACTCCCTGAATATTGATCCGCGGTATGTCCCGGTCAAGCAGAAAAGGCATGGTATGGATCCAGAGAGATCTGCCGCCCTTAAAGAAGAGATTGATAAGTTACGATCAAATGGGTTCATCCGAGATGCTTTGTATCCAGAATGGGTGTCAAATCCCGTACTGGTTCGAAAACCGAATGGGAAATGGAGAACTTCCATTGACTACTCTGATTTAAACAAGGCTTGTCCAAAGGATAGTTTTCCACTTCCTCGAATTGACCAGCTCGTAGATTCAACAGCTGGGCATGAATTATTATCTTTCATGGATGCTTATTCTGGCTACAATCAAATACCCATGCATTTGCCTGATCAAGAACATACCAGCTTCGTGACCAATCTAGGACTCTACTGCTACAGAGTCATGCCCTTTGGTCTAAAAAACGCCGGAGCAACATACCAACGCTTGGTCAACCGGATGTTCGCCGACCAGATCGGGAAGACCATGGAGGTTTATGTGGATGACATGCTAGTGCAATCTCGATTCTCCACAGATCACGTCAGAGATTTAGATTCGATGTTCTGCATCCTTCGAGAATATGGAATGAAGCTCGATCCATTAAAGTGTCATTTCAGTGTCGCCTCTGGAAAGTTCCTCGGGTTTATCGTTAACGCTCGAGGGATAGAAGCAAATACCAAAAAGATCTGGGCGATAAGGAACTTACAAACTCCAAGAACCATAAAACAAGTTCATAGTCTTAACGGGAAGGTAGCAGCATTGAGCAGGTTCATTTCAAAATCCACCGATAAATGCATTCCTTTCTTCGATCTGATCCGGAAAGGAAAGCGAAACTTTGAATGGACCATGGAGTGTGAAGACGCATTCCGATCGCTGGTTCAACATCTTTCCACACCACCGATCTTGTCAAAGCCGGTTGACCACGAACAATTGTACCTTTACCTGGCAGTATCGGAGCATGCAATCAGCGCTGGTTTGGTTCGGGAAGAAGACCGAGTGCAGAAACCAGTCTACTATGTTAGTAAAAGGCTAACAGGAGCTGAAAGAAATTACCCAAGACTAGAGAAACTGGCTTATTGCCTAGTCATTGCCTCAAGAAAGCTTCGCCCTTATTTCCAAGCTCATTCCCTTACTGTGTACACCAACCAGCCGTTACGGCAGGTCCTCACGCGGCCTGAGACGTCTGGTAGGCTACTCAAGTGGAACATTGAACTGAGTCAATTTGATATCACTTATGCTCCATGAAGAGCCATTCAAGGACAAGTCCTAGCGGATTTTATAGCCGAATTTACTGTTTCAGAGGATCTTCCTGAAACCACTACACCTCCTAAATGCATTTGGAAGCTGCACACCGATGGTGCATCGAACGATCAGTGTTCGGGTGCCGGTATAGTACTTGAAACTCCCGAAGGCCGATCCATATGCTACGCTCTGAGGTTCGAATTTCGCGCAACCAACAATGAAGCCGAATACGAAGCTTTGCTTGCCGGGTTAAAACTCGCTTGTGATCTGAAGATTGTTGCTGTGGAAATCTACTGCGATTCCCAATTAGTTGTATATCAAGTTCGGGGCGAATATCAGGCCAAGGATCGACGACTAGCTGCCTATCTAGCCCGAGTTCAAGAAGCACTAAGTCAATTCGATTACTATGCTATTTACCATATACCCCGAGAACATAATCAAAAGGCTGACTCATTAGCAAAGCTGGCAAGTACAGGTGAAGCACAGCAAATGGGACTTGTCCCGTCGAAACTTTGTCCTCCCAAGCATCGATCAAATAGAGATGAATTTTGTGCTTGAAACCACTCCCAGTAGAGAATCATGGATGACTCCGTACCGAAATTACATCGAGAATGGGACGTTGCCTGAACATAGAAACGAGAAAAGACAAATTCTGCGAAAAGCTTCACGTTTCGTCATTCAGGACGAAGTCATGTATAGAAGAGGGTATTCTGTTCCTCTCCTCCGATGTATCGCGCACGATGAAATCAAACGAGTGTTACATGATGTACACGAAGGAGAATGTGGCGATCACATCGGTGGGCAAGCTCTCGCTAAGAAGATACTCCGATACGGATACTACTGGCCGACTATGAACCGAGATGCAGCGAACTATTCCAGGAAATGCGATAGGTGCCAGAAACATGCCCGAATTCCAAGAGCCCCACCTACCGAGATAACCCAAATGGTCAGTCCCTGGCCATTTGTGATGTGGGGCATCGATATCATCGGCACGCTACCGCTGGCTAAAGGTGGGGCAAGATATGCCATCGTTGCAGTTGATTACTTCACCAAATGGGCTGAAGCTGAACCCCTCGCAACCATTACGACTAAGAAAGTAATCAATTTTGTAGTTCGCAACATTATCTGTCGATTTGGACTCCCGCATACCATCATCACCGATAACGGAACCCAATTCAGTAGTGTGGAATTCAAGAATTTCTGTCAACGGTTTCATATCCATAAGAAATTCTCGGCAGTTGCTCATCCTCAGGCAAACGGTCAGGTTGAAGCTGTCAATAAAGTCATAAAATCCATTCTAAAGAAACGACTGGGAAAGGCCGGGGGCAAATGGGTTGACGAACTGCCTATGGCTTTATGGGCTTATCGAACGACTCACAAGACTGCGACCGGACACACCCCGTTTTCCCTATCTTATGGCTCTGAAGCCGTTATTCCAATCGAAATGGAAGTGTTTTCCCATCGCGTGACTTATTATGATCCGAAAACAAACGCTATATTGCTTGCTGAATCTTTGGATCTACTGGATGAGAAGCGGGAAGAGGCTGATTTGAGAGAGGCCGCACATCGAAATCGAGTCGCCCGATTGTACAATGCCAAAGTTCGACCTCGAACCTTTGAACTCGACGATCTCATCCTCAAGAGAATCTATCCGGTCCCTTCACACATGAAACCAAACTGGGAAGGACCATACGTGATTACACAAAGACTCGGAGATGGCACATTCAAACTATCGACAGTTGACGGTCTTGACTTGCCAAGGGCCTGGAACAGCGAGAGTCTCCGTCGCTATTACACATGACAGGCTTTATTTGTTTCATTATATCTTTCCATTTTGCAATTTTGTTTCTGCATTTCGAAATTAGAACTTGTAATAAGGCAACTAACTTTGCCATATTTTCTTATTTCAGCAATAAAATGCCATTTCTTCGAGCCAGAGCTGTGATTCATTGAATACAATGTACGACATCACGACGCACGGAGAGCTAAATTCCATAATGCAGTGGAATTTATTCAAGTAGGGAGTAGCTGTGATACGACCGGCCACTCGCTAAGCGAAACCCGAGCTCGGGGGCAAGCCATCACATCAAGGCTAAAAATGGGCTGATACGCGACAATCCCTCACTCAACTCCGTACTCCCAGAGTGCGAGACAGAGTATAAGCGTTAAACCACTCCGTCCTCCCAGAGTGCGAGACAGAGTATAAACATACATCAACTCCGTACTCCCAGAATGCGGGACGGAGTATAAACATACGTCAACTCCGTACTCCCGGAGTGCGAGACGGAGTATAAACATACATCAACTCCGTGCTCCCAAAGTGCGAGACGGGGTATAAACATTAAACCACTCCGTCCTCCCAGAGTGCGAGACGGAGTATAAACATAAAACAAACCCTAGAGTACTCCGAGAGCGCGAGCTGGGTATAAGCGTTAACGAATTCCGGAGTCTGAGAGCATGAACCGAAGAATAAATAACCAAATGCGGTCTCGAGGAAGGAGGATCCATCCGCCAAACGATTTCAACCGCACCTCAACTGAGTTGCATCACACGTTCGTGAACCAAGTTATTAACCAAAAAGCAAAATCCCTAGAGCGTGGACACAAACTAAACACATGAAGGTGCATGATCAACAACTGACACAGATATATAAATCCCCAAAGTATGGATGTTAACACTAAACCGTGGATAATTTCGCACAATGCCTATTACGGCTTATCCCCAAGGCTGGGGGCAGAACCAAAACAAATATTGAATTGAAGACAAAAGAGAATATGTTTTCATTTCAGTTATCAACAAAAGGAATCCAATTACAAGCTAATTCAAAAAATTCCTACTAGCGGGGGCCGAGCCCGCATCTATACACGGCTATAGAAAACTAAAAAGGCAAAACAAAATGCTACCCCCGAATACGACAGAGCAAACTAAAGAAGCGCTCAATCTTTCTTCTTCCTCGGTTTCTTTTTCGGGGTAGTACCGCTGGATCCGCTACCTGACTTCCTCCGCAATTTTTTGCTCTTCTCCGGTTTGTCTCCCGGTTGTGGCATGATGTCAACGTCCTCCTCGGAGCTCGGAGCGACATAAATTCTTCTGGAGGATGGAATTGAAGGCATGTGAGCTGTAACAGGAAGTGGAGCAGGAGCACTTGCGATAACCACAGTGCCGCCCGGCGATATCATCATTAATGGAGCTGGGCCATACGGTGCCATGCCACCCCCAGAAATACTACCTGCTGTCACAGCCGCCATCTCAGCATTGATCTCGGCAAAAATATCATCCTCACGAGGTGCTTGGGCCGCGCTGGACGTACTGGTGGCTGGCATGAAGGAGCTAATAGCCGGAGTAACCCCGCTCATGGCGAAAGATGGATCCGCGAAGGGGTCGCTGGATTGACTAAGAAGTTCCTCAATCATCTCAGCATCGAAAGATAACATGCTCGTTTCTCCCCCTTCGCCGACCACGGCAGTTGTCATAATCGCCTCGGTAACAATGGCCTCCTGCGCTTGGTAATGGACTTGAGATGCAGGAGGCGCAGAGATAATAGCCTCGGTCACTGAATATGAAAAAGCGAAGATTGTTAGCTAAATGTATTGCTTCAGATTCACCGTTCAAAGTATATGCGGGGGGTGTTCAAATACCTTCCTTAGCATGACCCGAAGTGTGGGCAGGTGTAGGGACAGATGCTCCAATGGGAGACAATTGCGGCTGATCCGGATTATAAGCAGGGACAGGCTGGAGATCAACCGCGGTAGTGGCTTCGTGCAGTGTCGGGATTAAGACTTCAGCACTTGTTTCATGATGTTTGACCCCCGTGCCCTCACCGGTCTCCATCTGCCGAACATCAAGCCTCTCCTTTTCCACAGAAATCATCGCCTCATGGAGAACCTTCCTCTCCTCCTCAGTGAGCAAGCGCATCTCAAGTTCAAAATCATCGAGTGTTTCGTCCGGACGCGCTGCTTTCTTTTCCTCCATCAGCCTAGTCCAGGCATTATACAAAAGCATAGAGTAATCCCCAAGCCAAGATAAGTTTCTGTGCTCCAGCACGTTGGCGTTATATGTGACCAAGAGATCATCAAAATCAGTCTCCATCCGGCACTGCTCCGCCTTAATTTTTTCCTCGGCTTCTGCCTCCACAGACTTAACCTTTGCCACCGCCGCATCAAGTTCAGCTCGAAGTGATACAGCTTGATCGCATGCCTCCTGAGCGGCGGTGTTTGCATCATTCTTTTCCTTCACCATTTCAGTGAACTTGGCTTTAAGCTCATTCAGCTCTTTAACGGCGGCATCCCGCTTGGCTAATACGGTGGTATAGCGATGGCCCATCTTTTCTACTAAGGCACAGTGTGCCTGCTGCATCCTTGCCATCTTCACCATGGCCTCGTCAGCCTTTTTGAGCGCTTGAGTTTTTGAACCTCGAGACGACTCAGTCTCTGATTGAAGAACCTGGATGATGCGATCTTTCTAAGCAAGGTCAGCCTCGAGTTTCTCAATGATTTTTGCCCGGTCAAAGGTTACTTTTGAAGCTTTCGCGGCTGCCTTGTACCACTCTTTATATTGAGCATAAAAATCACGAATGTAATCATGCGCGATATTCTCGGCATCCGAAGGAATCCTCTTGAGATGAGGAGGGAAGACGTATGCATCAAGACAGATTTCTGGAATATCCTTTCTCATCTGAGCAAGCTTGATAGCTCCTTCACCAGTCAGTTCTGCCGGAGCCTGTTCAACAATGGCGACTGTTTGTGGTTCAACTCTTTGCCGCTGAGTTTCGGGTCTTGAAGATTGAGAAGGCTGTTGTTACTGCGAAGACTCAGGGGGATCTACAGGGGCCCTAGGAGGCAGAGGAGAACGAGAACGTGATCGATATTGATGGCCTCTGTCTCTATTAGAACGCTCTTGATCAGAAAGGCCACGCCAGTAATCTCGATCTCTGTCATAACGCTCCTGGGTGGTATAACCACGTGTGTAATCCCTGTCTGATTCCCTCCTACGGGACTCATAATATGAGGAAGATCGGCGAACATTGCGGAGCCTATCTAGTGTGGATCCACGACCTGACATCTCACCTGCGATAAGAAGAAACTGCAGTTAAGCATCCTATAAAAATAATGTCCAATATGCGGAAATCGTGTAGTGTTGTGGAAGTGTGTGTAAATGTGTAAACCTCCTAACCAACCGGAAGTGTTGACCGCACTAAAATGAAAGGGCTCGCTCATATCTAAAACATCTCGGAATTCCTCCAACCCGGGATTGTGATGAATTGATATATAATCCGGGATGGGAATATCACCAAGCCCTTTGAAAATATCTCTCGATTGAGAAGGGGTGGCCTCGGAAATTATGATTCCGGAAGTGGAGGAGACACATCTACAGACTTCCATCCCTTAGATTTAAGTTTTTTGGAAACGACAGCCTTGCTTTTTCGTCTCTCTCCCAATTCTTCAAAATTGCCCGAAAAATCAGCCATCGGCTCGACGTCTGTGTGAGTCCGTTCTTCGTCGTTCACTTCGGTTATCACAACTCCGAGCGTTTTCTTCGCCATTTCCTTTTTCTTCTTCTTCTTCTTCTTCTTCTTCTTCTTCTTCTTCTTCTTTGGAACAGGCCTCAGCATCCCTTCAATGACTATGCTTTGATTTACTTCAATCAAGCCAAGAGCTCTTAAGTTATAGTCAGTCAACGCCAAGTCGATGTGTCTCAAATCGCTCGGGATCTCTTGAAGGCTCCGAACTATGCCCTTGTAACACCCGCCGTCGGGTCTGGAGATAATGGCTATAAGAAAAGTAGGATGTCAATACCAGTGCTAAAAAACCATTAATCAAGGAAATAATCGACGAGTTACGACACTTACGCCTAGACAGCCACCGCCTGGCAAAACCTGGAGGACACCGGATATAAAACCATTCGTTCTTGAAGTAGCTGAGTCTGGTCCAGGCTCTGGTTATAACCTGGCAGTTCCTGACTACCTCCAAAAACGTAAAGGATGGACTATCACCTCTACTCTTGAAATTAAATAGGTATCTGATTTCCGTTGGCCTTGGTGGACGGAAGAGATGGTCCATAAATACGATGAACGCACTGTTCAATAGCGCGTGCCCGTTGGGGTGTAATTGAGAGGGAGCAATTCCAAGAAATGATAACATCTCCCTAATGTATTGATTGAATGGATGGAGTGTTCCAGTCGCACAAGCATGGCGATAAAAGGCGGTGTACCCTTCGGGCGGACAGTGAGGTCTGTCACTAGATCCCGGCAATAGCACATCGTCCGAAGAAATGTTGTGTCTTGTGCATATCCTGCCCAACAAGTTTTCAGATATATTGGATTGGACGGAGTCTATAGGGTCCTCAATAAATATAGCATCTTGCAGCTCGTCAGGAGCTGGATCTACTATCTCCGCTGGGATGTCTGGAATTTCGAGGACCGGAGGAGGAGAACTCTGAATCTCTTGCTGCTGAGAGCTCGAGGATTCCATCACTGACTAACTCATCAGAAAGTAACGTTAAGCAAATGAAAAACCCGTTCATTTCCCCGTGTAAAGTGTGTGTTGTGCAGTGCAGCTAATACTTAGGAAATTCATCATAGTTGATGAAAGTATGAAAACAACAAGAAATTCGAAAACCCAGTCGGAGTGACCGTCATCGCTGACCGTCACAACCATACCATCCAAACCCATAGAATTTGAGTCAAGTTGGAGTTTGTTTTGTCAAGATACAGTTCCATCGACGAACTTCACAGGGCGGTCAAGTATGCAGTTTAACAAGTTCAGTCTAAATATGCAAGGATGAAGCTCGTCGGAATCATGCTATCGATCGTGTAAAAGCTCGTATCCATGAGGCTTTGTTCATATCGATCAAGGTTGGGGTTTTAATTTCGAATCGACCAGAGAAGCATTATTTTCGACTCGATCTCGGACAAATCGATACATTTCACATCGATCACAATGGAACTTTCGAATCGATCAGGAACCCTAGGTTTCGTATCCATCATCAGTCTGGGTTTCGCATCGATCTCTAGAAATAAAACTTCACATCGTTAAAGTTACACAGGCTTCGTATCGATCGTTGGAGCAAAAGTTTCGTATCGATCACAAGGGGCAATTCCACGTATCGATCTCAACGGATCGATACGACATCTCGCCATTTGTGATCGACCCACCCCCAATCCTCCACTTCATGCATCCAGATCGATGCGAACGCCATGGCAAAATTTCATCTCCCAAATCGATTCGACTACTATCATTCCAGATCTACACGAAAGAAAGGTCCTGCCTTTCTCCTCTATACTTCTTCTTCTCCAAACAACCTCTCTTGGTTTCATTCTCGATTTCGACTCCATCAAGATCGACACGAACAGGAATGGTAGAGGGTTTTGAATCTTGGAACCTCAAATACTTAGTCAAATTGCCTACCTAAATGTAAAGTTGGATTAAGAAGGATTTGGATGCTAGTTCGATTCGAAGGAGAGAGCAGATTGTTCAATTTTGTTCTCGAGATCTGGGATCGATTTGACGCGCAAGGAAACAGAACAAAAGTAAAAAGTGAAAAAGTGAATAGGACCTCGGTATTTATAGTGGTTCATGTGACGATTCGCATCCCGGGACAAATGACCGGCCGTAACGAGTGAGAAAGTTCTACATCGATTCGAAGTGCCCTATTCGAATCCATCGACATGAGCATTTGACCGAGACGAAACAGACACTTGCGCCCACCAGGTTGAAACCACCAATCAATTCGACTCTGTCCATCATACCTCGAGTTCGTCGATACGAAATGCAAAATAAAGATAGTCTTGAAAACACTCGACTCCATCGATTCGAAATCATCGATTCGAATCCATCAATGCTTGACCCACAGCGACAAGAACTCATCGATATGAACCGGAATTTCGTACCCATCAAAAAATTTCGTATCCATCAAAGCAGTGCACACTTGTAACGACCCGGTATTTTGGACCATTCGCATCCGCACATGTCGGACTTGAATAATTCAAAATACCACGTTGTTAATTTAAATTTGGCAAAACTGAACATATACAGTAAATAAATAATCACAGATCACAGTCACAGAGTAATAAATGCAGCAGAAATAAAAGAGATAGTAGTTCATGAAGCTACTATATAAATATATAAGTTACATCAGAGTTAAACCAGATACAACAGAAGAGTAATACGATACATCAAATACAAATCAGAATACATCACTGGAATCATCGAATACTGAAAGCAGAATAGATGGCTGGATCTTCAAGCAAAGCTCCAACTTCAAAGGTGAGTCTCGAATACTGGTACACTCTGTCTCACCCGAGCGTAAAGCAAAACACAAAACACTCGAGTCAGGATTAACATTCTTATATCAATAAATCCAACTCAAGTGAAATAGCAATTGAAATACAAGTAACTCAAAGGATGTTTGGAATAACCATCCTTTAAGGATCCGTTAAACTATCTACTAGGTAGTAGTGTACGATAAGTAGATAATGCCTATCAGTAATATAAGATATCAAAAATAGTGTTAAGGCGTTACCATTATCCCCCTTAACACATTTTATATAAGCGTTATAGTCTATACAGCACTGTAAACTCCACCGTAAACTAGTGGGCTATCAGGGAGTACTCCATAGGTATAACACAAAACAAATCGTAGTGGTCGCGTATAGGGATACAAGTATGACAAGGCACATGAGGCAATACCCAAGGTAGTGAAACTACCGTTTGCCTGATCCGGACTGGTGAGAACGCATCGCCGCAGCGACCGCAACACCGCGAAACAACACTCCCAAATCAAGGGTGCACCAATCAACAACAAGTAATGAGTAGTTCGAAGAAGTGTGTTCGCTTGAGGTAGCTGACCTCCATTTGGCCCGGCACGGCTCCTGTTTTAGTCATTTCCAATTTGACACAAGTGTCAAGGCTATCCATTATCGTTCTCTTTCTTCAGTCATCACGTACATCATTCCAACCACTTCATTCTGGATCACACTCCGCGTATAGTTATTAAAGTGGTTTCCGGTTTAGACAGTGAGTATGTCCCTAACCGATTTCGGTCTCTTTAATAACCTTCGTGATTATTACACCGATTGGTCGTTTATATATTTCAAAACCAAATCAATTACAATTTCAATTAGAATTTGTAAACCAACATTTCATTTCTCTTTCGAAATCAATTTCCATAATTTACGTTCAAAACTTCCAAATTCATATTTTCAAAATCTTATAATTCAATTTCCATTTTTATTTAAACAATTCAAATATTGATTCAAGTTCGTATATAAGTTTCATCTCGAAATCATTTAAATTAATTTAATTTAACATTCAAATCAATTTAAATTCATTTATCTATTTCATTCAATATTTGTTAAGTTAATTTTTCATTCAAAACAGTTTCAATTAAATTTCCAATTCGTTAAATCAATTACTTAAGTTCAACTTCATTATATCAAAACTTCAAATTGTATTACATTAGATTTGTCAATCAATTCTTTACGTTACAAGTTTTACATTAATTTCAATGAAACACATTTTATTTCTTATTAGAGAAATTCAATTTTCACTTATTTATTACTTAGTTACAATTTCAATACTCAATTAATAAAGAAACTTAATTTCACTTATTCAAGAAGCTCAATTCCACTTAACAAAGAATTCAATTTTATTTAATTATTAAATAATTCAATCTTATTTAATTATTAAATAATTTCAAAACTTAATTATTAACTAATTTCAAAACTTAATTATTAATAATTCCAAATTTAATTATTAAATAATTAATTTTAAAACAACGTTCATTCATTATCTACTATGTTAATATTTTGATTCAGATTATTAAATATTAACATTTCCTTTCAATAAAAATTCAAATTCCAACTTCGTTTCAAACCATTTTTATTTATTCAAATAAAATCTTCATTTTATTTTTAAATCAAAGTATTGACCAATCGGTTTTTATTTAATTCTCTATCCTAGGTCAAAGTTTAATTTGGGTATTTATCATTTCAACCCGATTCCAATTCAATTCAAAATCAAAACATAGCAAAGGGAACTTGCAGTGTGATAACTGGGATGGTGTCAAAGTAAATAAACAAGCAATAACAACAATCAATATCAACAATCCAATAATTAATTCAAATAATCCCGAAATAATCGTATTAATTCACATTGTTATTTGTGCAAATTAATATAATCATTTCTAGAATCTACACTATCATTTCATGTAGATCAAAGATTATTACACTAAAGTTAATACGGTTCTTCACTTGATATCAATTATCCACTTATACTACATCAGTTTATACAATCAAACATTCAATGGTTCAAGGTGTAGTTATCACTATTTCTACGTGTCAATTTAATTACATTTAAAGGGGTCATATTTAACTAATCAAATTCAACACATATGTCGATTTCAAATTGTTAACTCCTACGTCAAATTTTAATTTCGTAATATTTATCACTTTATACATTACAATTTTACATCAAATAAAAAAACAACAATCAATCAATTATCAACCAAACTGTATTATCATCGCATAAATAATTAACAGATAATGGTGTCAGATGTCACAGGTGAACTGATTCAGGTAATAACAGATATAACAGTGTAAATAACTAACAGTTGCATATTTCAATTGTCGTTTCAATTGAAATCAAATTTAATAAATAAAAGAACGTTAATCGTGAGTGATTGCTCACCTTTCGAGGCTAGAGAGGGTAGACGATGAAATTGGGTTACGAATCCAAACACGAGTTCCAAATCAAAGCAAGTGTTAGCACCAAAATTGGTCACTAACCTCGTAGAGAAAGATAATGTAGAGAAATAAGTGATGAAGGTAAATTAAACAGAGAAGACAATGCCAATTTAAATGCAGAAAGTAAGAACACCAAATTTATAGTGGTTCAGCGTAATTGCCTACGTCCACTTTGAGATTGAACTTTATTGATCTTCTTAATGATTGATTACAAATACAATTCGTAGATCAAATGCTTGAATGAAGTTGTTAAGTAGAGAAGATGAGTCTCCAAAATGGCAGAGTCTCCCCAGTGTTCTCCGGAAAACATCCCTCTTCACTGTGACCCTGCCCCTCTATTTATAGACAAAGATGGGCTGGACGTCCCAGGTGGGCTCGGTAGCCGAACACTCTAGCCCAAGTATAGTGGTCGCTGCATGCCGAACCAGGTATGCCGAACACCATAATGCCGAACAATCCTTTCTATGCCGAACGGTATGTTTGATGTGTGGGAAGTGCAGAATGGTTGTCAGTCGAAGCCGAACGTGTCTCTATCCGAAGCTCTTGACCGAACAATGCTCTCTGACCGAATGATGCATTCAGGCCGAACGATACTGTCATGTTGAGTAGTTATGCACACCGAATGTCTTCTGGATGCCGAGTACTTCTGTCGCCGAGTACTCCTGTCGCCTAGTTCTACTGGGTGCCGAATACTACCTGATGCTGAGTTCCAGTTGGTGCCGAGCACTAGTTGATGCCGAGTGCTACTTGATGCCGAGCACTACCTGATGCCGAGTTCCAGCTGGTGCCGAGCACTAGTTGATGCCGAGTGCTACTTGATGCCGAGCACTACCTGATGCCGAGTTCCAGCTGGTGCCGAGCACTACCTGATGCTGAGTTCCAGCTGATGCCGAGCACTACCTGATGCCGAATGCTACTTGATGCCGAGTACCTGCCAATGCCGAGTACTCAGTTGCCTGGTCAAATCTCCAGGAAACACTTGCCCCCCAAACTGTATTACATGACTGAATGTGATGCGCTTTGAATTACGCATCCCCCACATTTTGTCTCAAATCCTTGATTAAGTCCACATGCTTTCTTGAGATTGTGGCGTGTGCCTAGTATGGTATTAATGCCGAACGATACGCTCGAAGCCGAACGTTCTTTATGCGCCGAACAACACTACGTTTCGAAGCCGAACGATACAGCCTTGACCGGTTCTACCAGATATAGCCCTTTCGACTTCCATTTTTCCCCCTATAAAACCAGGTTTTTCCCCTCTTCTCTCCTTTACTCTTTCGCTCCCGTCACTCTACAAAGATCTGTAATTCTCGCCAGTCGACCAGACTTAAATCCTAACTACTCCTTCCTAAGCTCCAATCTGCGAACTAGGTATTATTCCTTGTACGATTCAAATAGTTTCAAACGAGACGGCCGAGTGTATCATGTAGAAAACTTTCGAGCAGTTCGTCTTTACTGCTGAACGATGGTGCAAGGCGAGGAGGGATGATTAGGAGTGTTCGCACATAAGACCATGTGACTTAGCTTCTTCGTGCCGAACCGAAGTAAAGGAGAAGGAAGAAGAATGAAAGTGTTGGAGGTGGTAAGGGTGCTGAACGGCATAGCCATGGTTTGGCGTATGTTGTCATGCGCCGGACAGTGAAATGGAGGGCTGCCGAACAGTACTTTAGCCGAACAAACCAATGCCGAACACTTATTCAAATGTCGAACAACAACTTAGCCGAACAAAACCAAGGCCGAACACTACTTAAATGCCGAACAGTCTATATGCCAAACAACTGACATGCCGAACAAACATACATGCCGAACTATACTCAGGCCGAACAATCTAAATGCCGAACAAAACCTAGACCGAACAATACAATTGCCGAACACCATTTAAATGCCAAATAGGAACTAGGCCGAACACTTACGAACCTTGCCTATCCATATAGCAAAACAAGGACCTAGACATAAGCACACTATCACATGAAACTGACCCGGATCATTAACTCCCTAGCTTTAGTAGACATAAATCTGAACTTAGATTAACATTCGTTTTCTGAATTTGAAACTGTAATCACCACAAGGTGGGCTTTTTGAGACGGTCAGCGATGACGGTCTTCGAAGGCGACGATTCGTAGCTCATTCTTATATCTTTGAAATCTCTAGATTCTTATTGCTTGTACACGATTGCTTGCACTAGTTCACACATCACATGGGGGGAAAGTTCGTGTTGTTAATTCTAACGTTCAACGTCTTTTGAGTATAGTTTTCTCAGGAACTTAGCCAGATTCATTATTTATTGGGGATGTCAAGAAAGTCTAGCTCCACCACTATATCCGACAGGCCTGGGCCGTCATCAAGGCAAGAAGCCGCTGATACTTCTAATCCGTTGACTTCCCCGCTTCATAACTTAGCACCCGATGCCTTGGAGGCAACGATTCTACTAGACAATCCAATCGATTCACAAGCTTCGAAGATCAATGAAGCCGCACTCCGACGGATATGTTCCATCCACGGGATTCCTTTTGCCGATGTGTTAGTCCCTTCGCGACACGATCGTCCTCACTTGCCCCCAGTCGGATATACCACATGCAACAAGTTCATGTGTTGGATGGGCAGCGTGCCGCCGTTTAATTTATTCCTTCGGGACGTGTTGCAGTACATCGACATTGCTCCATCGCAGCTGCATCCGAACGGTCACGCGTTTCTATGCGGGACCTATCTACTCTTCATGGCCGTCTTCTCTAGACCTCCAACCTCTGGCGACATCAGATACATCTATATGATCAAAAAATGGAAAGATAGCCCTTCCTTCATGTTCCTCGAGCCATACCACAAATGCCAAATCTTGACAGGAGTATGCAGTAAATTCGCCATGTACAAACAGGAATGGTTCTACGTGCGTTGCCCTCCTGGTTTTGCGAGGAGATGGGTTGAAGGCAATAAGTCTCTTTGCTGAGTCATCATTCGCCTTTAATTGGAGTCATGCTTTTTCTAACTCCTCGTTTCATCTTTTTAGGTATCAACCCGCGTCCGGAGGGTCGAGGATATTCTGAGGTCGTTGAGGCCATTAGAGCTCTTCCTGCAGCGGAATGAGACATCCAAACCATCATTTCAAATGAATCATTGTCAAGGTTCAGCTTGCTAGCCCCAGGTCATCGGATTAGCCTCCCCGAGGGCGTCTCCATTCCCAAGCCAGCATCCGGTAAAGGGAAAAAACAGGCCGGATCGTCATCTCGCCGCACTCCCGATACGCACGAAGAAGGTGAGCGTAAAGAGGATGAAGCTCCTAAGACCCAAGGCGAGAATGTGGGTCCCGCTTGGAATCCGGCAGTCGAAGTTCATGATATTGAAACGTCATCCTCTCCTTCGAAGGGAAAGAAGAGGTTAAAATACAATATTCGGAAGGAGAAAGTTGGCGGCACTTCAAAAGATATGCCTATCCCGTCAGAGAAAGAGGCTTCCTCACAGCACCTGGAGAGTTCTCTAAGGGGTTTGTCGAATCTCTCTATCCCCGACGATATACTTAATTACGGGTTTGACGATCCTGAAGCCCTCAAGTTTTCTTCGCCCGCTAGAGGCAATGCGGGAGTTCAACTCCCAGTCCAGGGAGACTATACTCCGATTAGTAAAGATAAAAGAACTGGTCTGTAGGGGGGAACACTAGGACACACATGCACATACGCATTCCATCATACACTTCAAGTTTTTTCTTATTTCCCGGATTTTTCTTAATTCTTTGCAGGTGACATGGGGCGCTCTCACGGATTCGATCGCCTTCATGGCTCTTCCATATTCCATCATTCTGGACGGGACTCAGGTTCAGGCAGACGCAGGGACAGAGATGATTATGAAGATAGGGACAATCGTCCCCGCGAGTTGTCTCACCGTAAGAAGGCATATTCTCAATCTTCATAGTCCCGTGATCCTCTTCCTCCAACTGAGCCGGATAAAGAGTAGTCTTCACAGAAGGGTTACCAATCTGATGCTCCTCGAAAACAACACTCCGGTTCATCGAGTACAAGGAAAGTTCGGGAGCAACAAAAAAGAGCGAAACTTCCAAAGCCTCCTCCCCCTACTCCCGCGGTTGATCCAATTGTAGCGGAAAAGATGGTCGATCTTAAGGCCAAGTTCCCAAAAATTTGCTTTGACGGTCTGAAGTTCCTCCCGGCTATTCACCATATTCCTGGGCATGTGAAGCAGAGTGCCATTGCCTGCAATAACGACGTCTATGTTCAACATGACGCGTTTGTACACTTGGTTGAAAAGATCTCGGAGGTGTCCGTTGAGCGTCAATATGAGATTGATCGCCTGAAATTGGAGGCTGGCTGCGACAAGAACATCATCAAGCACCAAGACGAAGAGCTCGCTTCGTATAAGTCGAAGATGGGAGCCGCTGAACAAAGGGCAAAAGATAGTGCTGAGGCAGTTACTCGTTTAGAGATGGCTCACAAGAAGGAACTTGATGAAGCAGTCCAGCGCAGCGGTGCCCTTGCCCTAGAAAAAGATTCCGTTCAAAAAGAAAGGGACGCGCTCGCCATACAAGTCAGAGAGCTGAAAGAATTATTCTCCAAGGAGAAGGAGGACAAGGTAGCTGCTCAAGAAGAATCACAACGATACTGTGATGAAATCATTGCTACTCGTCTCCTGAAAACAAAGCTCGATGACGAACTTGCTGGGGTTGAGAAAATGAAGGATGAAGCCCGTGAGGAGGGCAAAAGAAAAGCCGCGGAGGAGATTGACTCTCGCCTCGAGGTGGCCGCAGAAGCCGGCAGGGAAGAGGTCAAATGCATGTTTGATCCGCTGATTGCTGAGTATGGAGCCCGCGTCCTTATGCATCGTGACTTAACATTCTTGGGCGATGGCTATCTCGAATCCCTAGCCGAGGCCTGGGAAACCTTAGTAAAGATCAGGAAAATCGAGTCGGGCTCTGAAGAGGTCGATGAGGATGCCTTGGTGAAGGAGTTTCTTAGGGGGAATGAGCCAGCGGATCTATCCGCAGCTTTGGCGCTTTATAACAAAGGCTCTCCTCTTCCAAATGGGAAAAGTGATGAAGCTGGCCCATCTGGGGCTGAGACTACGGCTCCTCATATTGCTGCTCCTCCCACTGCTCAACCGGCCGGTCGGCCGACACTTGACCCGTTCGAGCAGCATGCTGGCTATGATCCTGAAGATCCCGGGCTTGGCGTTCACGTGTTATCTCCTATTCTGGAGGGTGAAACCCCACGCGCAACCGATAGCCAACCAGAACCCGGTAGGAAACTCTTCTTTTCTAGAAGTCGAAAGATCCTGTTACTTTCCAGCATTTATTCGTTCTAATGTTCATTCTTTATGTTTTCATGCAGGCTGCTCTGACCCCGAGCCAACTCCGAGGAGCGATGACGCCAAGGAGGAGGCAGAGAAAACAAGCGACGTTGTTCATGCGGGAGTAATTCCTGGTCCCGATGCTCAAGTGATTGGGGCGCTAGATGATGATAAGCTTGACACTTCATCTCCTGCCGAAGGGAGTGATGAAATCGAAATCACTGGCGCCTCTGAGCATACTTCAAAGATGAGCATGAAGGACCACCTCGCCGAAGAGGAGAAGAAAAAGGTCGAGGTCAAAGTTGAACCTGAAATACTGGAACTTACCGACCCGTGGAACAGACCTTTGAAAATCATTCTCCCGGGCAGGTCCAAACCACTAGATGTTCTGTCTCGTACTCCTGACTCCGCTTCTTTAGCAAGCAAGAAATCCAAGAAAAAACGTGAAGGAGAGGAGTCGTCGGAAAAAACAAAGGAAGACAAGAAGAAGAAAACGAAGAAATAATCGATACACTCGTTCAACGAGCTTCTTGCTTAAGTCTTGTAGTTGCTTTTATCTTTTGTAGCTTGTAGTTTGTATAGATAGGTTCTTAACTCTGAGTTTTGCAGGAGTAACTGTGTAATCCCATTTTGAACTATTGAATGAAGTTTAGTTTCTTTTTCGTCTGAATGATTCCCTTGCTTTTCTTTGGTTTGTTGACTAACTGTAGTCATAACTCAATTTCTTATGAGTTGCATTACCTCCCAGTCCATTCTCGTGTTGTTCAAATATTTCCAGACGTGGCATACTTCTTGTTCCACATTTCTCGAGTACTTGGACTTTTTTCTAAATCTGCGCTCCGGGGATTTAGAGTAAGTTGACCGCGTTCAGGGGATTCAGAGGTTCGCATCGTTTATACTCTAGTCCGCACTCCGGGGACTTAGAGTACTCCGCTCCGCGCTCTGGGGATTCGGAGATTTGAAATCGTTTATACTCTAGTCCACACTCTGGGGACTTAGAGTACTCCGATCCGCGCTTTTGGGATTCGGAGATTTGAAATCGTTTATACTCTAGTCCACACTCTGGGGACTTAGAGTACTCCGATCCGCGCTCTGGGGATTCGGAGATTTGAAATCGTTTATACTCTAGTCCGTACTCCGGGGACTTAGAGTACTCCGATCCGCGCTCTGGGGATTCGGAGATTTGAAATCGTTTATACTCTAGTCCGTACTCCGGGGACTTAGAGTACTCCGATCCGCGCTCTGGGGATTCGGAGATTTGGAATCATTTATACCCTAGTCCGCGCTCCGGGGACTTAGAGTACTCCGCTCCGCGCTCTGGGGATTCGGAGATTTGAAATCGTTTATACTCTAGTCCGCGCTCCGGGGACTTAGAGTACTCCGATCCGCGCTCTGGGGATTCAGAGATTTGAAATCATTTATACTCTAGTCCGCGCTCTGGGGACTTATAGTACTCCGGTCCGCGCTCTGGGGATCCGGAGATTTGAAATCGTTTATACTCTAGTCCTCACTCCGGGGACTTAGAGTACTCCGATCCGCGCTCTGGGGATTCGGATATTTGAAATCATTTATACTCTAGTCGGCGCTCTGGGGATTCGGATATTTGAAATCATTTATACTCTAGTCCGCGCTCTGGGGACTTAGAGTACTCCGGTCCGCGCTCTGGGGATTCGGATATTTGAAATCATTTATACTCTAGTCCGCGCTCTGGGGACTTAGAGTACTCCGGTCCGCGCTCTGGGGATTCGGAGATTTGAAATCGTTTATACTAGTTTCGTGTATCGTACAGGGTAATGTAGTTCTAGTAATTCATCACCCGACTATGAGATATAGAAATATTAGTAATTCATGGAAAATACGGCTTCAATCCTTTATTAATGAAAAACAACTAAACTGCTCGATTACATAGTTAAAAGGAAACTAAGTTGCGACGGAATGAAAACATACAGGAAATAACTGTGCCTAAAACAGGAAAGAAACATGCTAAATGTAATAGTGCCGCAGATGCTCACTGTTCCACGCTCGGGGGAGTGTCGTGCCATCAATGGTCGCTAGCTTGAATGTTCCTTCTCCAAGCTTCCGTTCAATGACGTATGGACCTTCCCAGCTGGGATTCATACGCGATGGTACCGGGAAAACTCGTTTCAGAACGAGATCACCTACATCAAAAGTTCTTGGGCGGACTCTGCCGTCGTAGTAACGCTTGACTCAGTGTCTATGCGCTGCCGCCCTTAATTCGGCCTCTTCATGCTTTTCATCGATGCAGTCCAGTGATTCCAACAAGAGGTCCTGGTTCGTCTTGGGATCATAGTACGTCACTCGGTGTGATGGAACTTCAAGTTCCACGGGTATAACGGCTTCCGAGCCGTATGCCAAGGCGAATGGAGTGTGGCCGGTCGCGGACTTGTGGGTAGTTCTATAAGCCCATAGTGCTGTTGGGAGTTCATCTACCCACTTGCCTCCAACCTTCTCCAGACGCTTCTTTAGTATGGACTTGATTATTTTGTTAACGGCCTCGACTTGTCTGTTAGCTTTTGGGTGTGCAACGGCGGCGAACTTCTTCTCGATGCTATACTTTAAACAGAACTCTTTGAACTCTCTGCTTTCAAATTGCGTCCCGTTGTCCGTAATGATGGTGCGAGGAAGGCCAAAGCGGCATATAATGTTTCGTACAACGAAGTTAATGACCTTCTTAGAGGTGATTGTGGCCAAAGGCTCTGCCTCAGCCCATTTTGTGAAATAGTCGACTGCAACTATCGCGTATTTCGCACCACCTTTGGATATAGGCAAAGAGCCGATTATGTCGATTCCCCAGATTGCAAATGGCCAGGGACTAACCATTTGTGTGAGTTCCGTTGATGGAGTCCTCGGGATTTTCGCATATCTTTGACACTTGTCACATTTTCTTGCGTAGTCCGCAGCGTCCCGATTTACGGTCGGCCAGTAATATCCGTAGCGGAGGACCTTCTTTGCTAGCGTTTGCCCTCCAGTATGGTCGCCACATTCCCCTTCGTGAACCTCTCTTAAGACCCGCTTTGTCTCGTCATGAGCGATGCATCGTAATAATGGGACTGAGAAACCTTTTCGATACATTAATCCATCCTGCATCACGTATCGCGCGGCCTTTCGAAGGACCTGCCATCTTTCGCTCCTTTTTTCTGGTAAAGTCCCGGTCGTTAGGTACAGTTTGAATTGGGTTATCCACGATTCCTTCTCGATTTCCGTTTCCAATATACAATCAACTTTCATCTCGTCTATGCTCGGGGCGTGCAAGGCCTCAACGGGGTACAATCCCATTTGCTGTGCATCGCCTGTGCTTGCAAACTTAGCCAACAAGTCGGCTTCTTTATTCTGTTCGCGCGGGACATGCGAAATGTCATAATGCTCGAGATTCGACAGTAGCTCTTTGACCTGAACAAGGTACGGAGCAAGCTTCTGTCCCTTGGCTTGGTAATCTCCCCGCACTTGGTAAACCACCAACTGTGAGTCACAAAAGATCTCAACTGATTTGATCCCGAGTTCTCCGATGAGCTTCAAGCTAGCAATCAATGCTTCATATTCTGCTTCGTTATTCGTAGCTGGGAAATCAAGCTTCAAAGCATAACAGATTGATCGGTTTTCCGGAGTCATAAGAACTACACCCACGCCGGAGCAACGATCGTTGGATGCCCCATCAGTGTATAATCTCCATCGAACGGGGGGAATGGCGTCATGATTATCTGGTTCTGTGGGCATGGTAAACTCAGCGATAAAATCTGCTAATGCTTGCCCTTGTATGGCTCTCCGTGGCGAGTAGGCGATATCGAACTGGCTCAACTCGATGTTCCATTTTAGCAATCTTCCAGAAGTTTCTGGTCGTTGGAGTACCTGCCGCAGGGGTTGATTGGTATAAACACTGATTGAGTGTGCTTGAAAATATGGGCGTAGTTTACGTGATGCAATCACCAAGCAATAGGCCAATTTCTCGATTTTAGGGTAATTTCTTTCTGCCCCCGTTAAACGCTTGTTAACATAATACACCGGCTTTTGTATTCGATCCTCCTCTCTTAGAGCAGCGGACCTCTCCGGGTCCATTCCTCTCCTCTTTTGTTTAACTGGGACGTATTTCGGGTCTATGTTCAACATATGACTCGTGATGGCGGGAGAAATCCCACACATATCAGAATGCGTCCAGGCGAAAACATCAAGATTCGCCCGGAGGAAGTCACTAAGGTCTTCAGTCATCGCGGGGCCAAGCTGTGATCCGATCTTCAGTATTCGCGAAGGGTCGCTTTGGCTGACTGAAATGTCAACCGTTAGTTCAGCCGGCGCCGCCTTTTCTTCCCTGGGTTTCTCATCATCGTCTCTCGGATCTATGTCTCTGAAGATCCGAGTGTTATGCCCGAGCCAGGGCTCGGGCACTACTTGTCAATTATCCGTATTATGGATGCGGACGGGATTGTCCGCAACCTTTCCTTTCTCCCTCCGGTGGGCCTCTCGGAGCTCAGCCACATAACAGGAACGACCAGCTGCTTGGTCGCCACGAACAATACCTACTCCTTTGTCAGTTGGGAACTTCAAAGTTAAACACCACGGGGCCAATGCTGCCCTAAACTCAGCCAGGGCCGGCCGGCCCAAGAAAACATTATATGGAGAATCCACATCCAAAACTACGAAGGGTAGAATTCGCACCCTCCGACGCTCGCCTTGTCCCAGTTCAACTGGTAACTCGACATACCCCACTGCATCGGTCGCAGCGCCGTTAAAGCCGTGAATACGAGCCTTGGACGGTTTCAAGTCTTTTGTTTCCATTTTCATTTGGTCATAAGCCTTCTTGAAGATGATGTTGACAGAACTTCCGTAATCACTCAGAATTCTCTTCACATATGTCGGTCCGATCGTTGCAGATATGACCATCGGGTCGATGGTTGGAGCCTCTACTTGATCAGCATCCCTGTTTCTGAACATTATGTCGTCTGTCATTACGCGCTGCTGCTTGGCAGGAGTCCCATCCTCCACGTTTGAACAGCACTCAAAATCTGCATGCTTTAGGGAGCTTGCATACCGCTCCATCTCTTGCCAATTCTTATCCGCGGGGTGAGGTCCGCCGATAATAGTATTTATGACTAGTCTACCCACGGTTCGGGCAGGCTCCTCGGGGTGACGCGAGGCCGGTGCGCGACCTGGGTTGGACGTTCCCTGTCCTCCTTCTTGTGGATCCTTCAGAAATTCTTGCAACTTCTTTTGCCTGGTCAACTTCTCGATAGCGTCGTGCAGGTGTCTGCACTCTTCCATATTGTGCCCATAAGTCTCATGGAAGCGACAATATTTCCCAGTTCGCTTCTGCTCCTCAGTTGATTCTTTTGGACGTGGCTTTCTGTACTGAAAAGTATTGCAGGTAGATAGGTAAATGTTCTCAAGAGGCGCATTCAGCGAAGTATACTCGTTGTAGCTTGGAATTCTCGATTTCCACTTCCCTGCTTCTCTCTTCTTCCCTTGATTTCTTCCTCTGGACTCCTTAGACTGCCCAGGCTTGTTTTGGACATTGACTTAGACCTTTCCTGAGTTGTCTTCGGACTGCTTCACAGCAACGTTGCTTTTCATAGACTCTTGGACAGGTCCTGGTGCCTTATCTCGTCTTACCCACCTGGCTTCCTCTCTCCTTATGAACTGGTGTGCCTTTGAGTAGAAACGCTCTAGCGTGGTCGGAGGTTTCCCTGCCAACCAGTCTCCAAATTCAGACTCCGGATCCACACCTCTCATTACAGCCATTAGAATTGCATGATCATTGGGATTACTGACTTCAGTTGCCGCAACATGGAATCTTTGTAAATATTCCTTCAATGACTCCCCAGGACTTTGGATTACACTTGACAGAGACATTACGTCCTTTGGACGAGTAGTGTGTTTCCTGAACTGCTCAATAAACTTCTTTGCCAACTCCTCGAAATTGGATACAGACCGCGGAGGAAGTCGGGTAAACCACATAGTAGCGATCCCAGATAGAGTAATTGGAAAGCATCTACACTTGGTGGCATCATTTGCTCTAGCTGAATCCATCATCCATTCGTACCTCATGACATGCTGTCTGGGGTCAGTCTTTCCCTCGTACGCAGGGATAGTTGGCATACTAAACTTTCTGGGGTACGCCGCCTGTAACACAACATCTGTGAACGGAGTGTGACTCCTTGATACTCCCCAATCGTCATTCGAAAAGCCCTGATTTTCTTTCATCAATTGCCTGACCATGGCTGTCAGGTCTGGTGTTTGTATGGAAGGTGGGAGGTTAGAGTCCGTTCTACGTGACTGTCCATGTTGATGCCTCCTCTCCTGGCGATCTGCCAATCGTGCGTCTTGAGGTTCGACATCATTAGCGTTTTGATGGTCTGGGCCTCCAGCTTCCACCTGTACTCCAGTTCCTAAGTTTCTAGCTCCGACTTGGTCGCGGTTTCCAGCTGTTTGGGCAGCAGCACCCGTCCGTGCAGCTTCAGTCTTACGGCGTCTGCGCCTGGGAGGTTCATCAGAAGAAGTTGAGCTGTCGGATGAGGAATAGGGAGCGGAATTGCCCCCAGCATTCTGTTGCTGCTGTTGAGTGAGTTGTGCCATCAGGTTGGCGTTAGCTTGCATCTGCTCTCCTAGTTGTCTCCTGTTTTCCCTGAGTTCTCTCTTCAAGTCGTTGAACTCTATTCTGGTGACAATTGGAGTTTAGTCCTGGGCGGCAATTCCTACACCCGAAATTGCTGGTTGATTGCTAGGTCCTGCTTATTGCACGCTGGCAGTCTCATAGGCATCCACATTATGAGAAGCTGACCTGGTACGTGGTCTTGCCATTGTAGAGTTATTGGTATGAACTCTGAGTAGAATCAACGGATGTCCTATCAATGAGTCGGATCTTCTTTGAGGGATTTGTTCTATCCAGTAGCTTCAAAGCAGATCCTTAAGGTCTGAGAATTGAATTCTCAGTGAAAGCACCAAAGTGTTAGCACCAAAATTGGTCACTAACCTCGTAGAGAAAGATTATGTAGAAAAATAAGTGATGAAGGTAAATTAAACAGAGAAGACAATGCCAATTTAAATGCAGAAAGTAAGAACACCAAATTTATAGTGGTTCAGCGTAATTGCCTACGTCCACTTTGAGATTGAACTTTATTGATCTTCTTAATGATTGATTACAAATACAATTCGTAGATCAAATGATTGAATGAAGTTGTTAAGTAGAGAAGATGAGTCTCCAAAATGGCAGAGTCTCCCCAGTGTTCTCCGGAAAAGATCCCTCTTCACTGTGACCCTACCCCTCTAATTATAGACAAAGATGGGCTGGACTTCCCAGGTGGGCTCGGTAGCCGAACATTCTAGCCCAAGTATAGTGGTCGCTGCATGCCGAACCAGGTATGCCGAACACCATAATGCCGAACGATCCTTTCTATGTCGAACGGTATGTTTGATGTGTGGGAAGTGCAGAATGGTTGTCAGTCGAAGCCGAACGTGTCTCTGTCCGAAGCTCTTGACCGAACAATGCTCTCTGACCGAATGATGCATTCAGGCCGAACGATACTGTCATGTTGAGTAGTTATGCACACCGAACGTCTTCTGGATGCCGAGTACTTCTGTCGCCGAGTACTCTTGTCGCCTAGTTCTACTGGGTGCCGAATACTACCTGATGCCGAGTTCCAGCTGGTGCCGAGCACTAGTTGATGCTGAGTGCTACTTGATGCCGAGCACTACCTGATGCCGAGTTCCAGCTGGTGCCGAGCACTAGTTGATGCCGAGTGCTACTTGATGCCGAGCACTACCTGATGCCGAGTTCCAGCTGATGCCGAGCACTACCTGATGCCGAATGCTACTTGATGCCGAGTACCTGCCAATGCCGAGTACTCAGTTGCCTGGTCAAATCTCCAGGAAACAGCAAGATTGTGCTCGAATCCGATGAAGAGAGCAGGCACGACGAACAGAAGCTGATAAATGGGAATCGATGAGAACCAAAATCTTTATATTTTGTAAAATGTAATTTTTTTTATTATTACTAAAAATCATTATTAAAATAAACTTAGATATCAACTACCAAAATGTATATACGCATTTCAAAAATCCCACACAAACATTATATATGCACATATATCAACTCCCAAAATGTAATCATAACTATAGATAAATACACTGCAACTGCATAGGCAATTTACAAGACAAACATACATACTTGAATAAACTAAAAAAAACTTATATAAAATATAATATATATATATATATATTTTTATTTTTACTTGTCTTTAAAAAAAACAAAAGGAACCGAAACTGTCACGTGAATAAACGCAATACATATTGATATGTTTAAGCTAGAAAATAACCATTAATTTATAACTTTTATTATAATAATATTCTCTGTACAAGGCATACATCACTCAGATTATGACTTATGTACATATATAGAGTAAAACTTTACAACCATTACTTATTTACAATATAGATATACAACTTCTATGAAAGAAAAAAAACAAAACAAGACAGCCCAAAATTTCCAAAACCACGTACTGTTTATAAATTAATGTATATATCATATATAATACCTTACTTTTCAAGACGAAGTAACTAAGGCAGGCTCGAAGGACTGGTGGCTTCGGCAATGATGGAGGGTGGTGACTAGCATCGAAGTAATGGAGGCTGTGGAGGTAGGGAAGCGAGGTTTATGGGCCGCTCGGTTGCTGGCGGCGCTTTGTGATGAGTAGAGGCCGAGCATGGGCGGGGACGAGGTGATAGTGATGGGTTTGTGTGAGGTGGTGACGTGAGTTGCCTTGGTGGCGGCCCTCGATGCTCGTCTAGCTTGGTGGAGCGGCCATGGCTGCTGCTAGGGTGGATCTGGGTGACCCAAGTTGAGGTAGGCCGAAGCTGATGGGGTAGAACGTGGGGAGGCAGTGGCGATCTGGTCGGCTGGTTATGTGGGGAGAGGCGGAGGAGCTAAGGCTCGGCTGGACGGTGACGGTCAGGGAGAGAAGGATGGTTCGGCGCGAAGAGGAGGGGTGGCTGCGCTTGGAAGATTAAGGGAAGGGTGTGGTGGTGTGGCTGTCGGTAGAAGCCTTCGGCTACGGGAAATGCTCACGTAGGTTGATCTGATGAATGGGGTTTGGCACGTGAGGCTTGGGGTTGGAGGGAAGTGGTTGCAGACATTGGTGGCAGAGAGGGGCATTGGAATGAGGGGAGATGGTATGAGGTTGCAAGAGGAGAAGTAGAAGATAATGGTTTCAAAAAAAAAATATACGTAAACTATGTAAGTTGAATAGAAAAAATTATATCTCCTTTCTATATTAGCCTGTAAAATATGAAGAGCCCGAGGAGAAATAAAGAACCGGAAATGATATTCAAATCAATTTAAAACCAATAGTCATGTTTGTTGAAAACTGGAGTACAAAGAAAAATGAACAGGCTCACGCACTCTTAAACTAAATCAAAGAAAAAAAACAAATGTGAATTCAGGAAGACAATAAGAGCAAGTGACCGTTTGAATTTTATACTGTTGGCAATAAAGGTAAAATAAATGAAAAGTAACAGAAGGACGCTTGCTTGACACGGCTGGAGTTTGAAAGAGTAAAGGAAAAATAAAGGTCACAAATTTTGTACCGTTATAGCAGACCGTTTTAACGTTTCCGTTGCGCAACGGACCGCAAAACACAGAAATAAATATACTGTGTCGATCAGCACAACGAGGTGAACAAATTGGTATAAAAATATCAGTGGTACGATCGAATTATAAAAATTCGAATTTTCTACTATTGGGAAAATGCAAGAAAATCGCAGAAAAATAAGATCGACGGAGTTAAAGAAGTCTGGATTTTGAAAAACGAAAAATGATGTTTGCTGTAAAGATGGTTTAGAATTTTTCTATGTAAAAATATTTAGGTTCCGAAAATATTTTATTTTCATCGCTTTTTAACTGATTAAATTGAAGTAAATTTACGCGTGAAATAAACTTTCATATTTTCGAACGAAAATTTACCAGTTGCTATGTTTAACTAGACGCATTCCAAATATCAAATTTTTATTTCAAAATTTTAGCGTTTAAAATTTCACAAAAATTCAATAAATTAAATAAATAAACGACTAAAATTTACGGGTCGTTACAACACTAATTCGAGAGCAATCTATCGAACTTCTACATCGGTCCAAGAGACGATCGATACAGTATTCGATTCCATAAACTGACGACAATTTGTAAGCGTGCAACGTGTACAAAGTGAACAACAAATCGTTAGCACTCGGCACTCGGCTACAACAGTGCACTACATAATCATTGGAATCAGCAAATCAGCATTCATATTACTGGAAATCAATCGAAGGTTACATCTTTTGACGAAAAGATAGCAACTACTCAACGAATTAGATAGAGCTTTTTCAGGATGAAGGATGCAGCATTTCAAAGCACGTCATGTTTCCACAAGACGTACTTTGGGGGGCAAATGTTATCCCGCCTTTTGGCTAGACCGTGACACCAAGAACTAGACTAGTGACCAATGACGGTTCGTCTTAGAGATCGGTTATACACAGGCTCACCATGGATATCGGTGAATTTTATCCGTGTCCAGAATGAGCCATAATTGCTCAGACATGACAAGCGAGGCCAGTAAAGCCAGCATTCCAAATTTCAAGACAATCCGAGTTCGTATGCTTGAGTTATCATCAAGGCAAAATGAAGAAGAAGAATACCCTTATTCGAATCCATAGGCAACATCTTTGTTCGAGTCCATCAGCAGTTAGACTCGATTCGCATCAGTCAACCGTCGTCAACTTCATACCCATCAAAAGAGCTTGACTTCGTATCGAAATGCTTTCATATCCACCAAATGGTATTGTTATCCCACTTTTTGGCAAAGCTGAGATACCCAAAGATTAACTGAAAATCAATGATTATTAGTCATGAACATCGATTGTGTATCGCAGGTTCACCATGGATATCGATGAATTTTGCCCGAGTCCGGAATAGGCTACAATCGATAAGACATGTCAAGCAAGGCCAGATAGAACAACATTCCAAATCTCGAGTCAATCCGAGTTCGTACGCCCAAGATATCATCGACGCAAGTGAAGGACATAGGCTTGTGTTCGTCTCCATATGGTTCGTACCCATTAAGGTCGACTCCATCAAGATTGATTCCATCCACTTCGTATCCCTCAGAGCAAACCCCTAGGTCTGAATCCATCGACCCTGCATTACTTCGAACCCACGAGAAGTACCATTGCTTCGACTCTATCAAAGCAACCTCAACGTTCGAATCCATCCAAAGCCTCCCTTAGTTCGAATCCATCAGAGTATTCCCACCTTTGAATCCACATGATAGCCTCACGTTCGAAACCATAAACCCAACCTTGGTTCGAATCCATCAAGTAAAAGGTTGTTCGAATCCGTGAGCTATGCATAGCTTCGAATCGATCAACATCACTCGAAACCATCGATTCGAAGACTTGCACAAGAGATCGATTCGAACTACTTGTCCCTCGATCGATACGAAGGAACGCACGTTTGATCGAATCGAAGGAGTATACCTTCAGATCCTTCTCTTCGAATCCACTACCACGAATCCCCAGTCAAAGCTACTAAAACCATGGAGTCAAACCAGTCAACTCGGCATAGAAGTCGGACCGATACGAAGGAGGCGCTCCACGTCATCACAGAAGCGCACGCTTGATCGATTCGAAGCAATCGAGTCGACTGTACTCGATTCGAACAGAGCACTGCGACCAGAAACACCAACTTGAATCGATCATAACTTGAGATCCACAAGTCCAAATGCAATGAAATTTTCACAGTAGCTTACTGGCAACCTAAGGAATGTTCATGCCAAATTTCATCTCAATCGGAGCATAACTTGATCGATTCAAAGCAAGGGTCGAATCGATCCCAAAGTGGGCCCGGAACTCCAGATTTCGGCCATGTGGGCCCCCTGACGTACCAGAACTGGTCTCCCCTCAATTTAGGCGAAATATCAGCCTCCTACACCTATAAATAGAGCCCCTGGTCATTTAGAAAAGGGGTCGGACAATTTTGAGAGCTAAAGAGCGCCCAGATTCTGCCAGATTTACTCCAGATCACCATTGCTGCCTTAGATTCAGACTTAGTTCAGCAAATCAGTTGTAATACAACATACGAAATTGTAATCTTCAAGCATCGAGCAATAAAATCATAAAACCTTGAAGTGGACGTAGGCCGGAGATAGCCGAACCACTATAAATTGTGTGCCACTGTTCATTATTTCTTGATTGCTGATTGTTACTTGTTTAGATCTGTGATTTGTGTGTGAATACTGTTGATTCGTATTCATACGCTGGTGCTTTCACTACACTTGGGGTTTGTGACCATTTTTGGTGCAAACACTTTGGTGCTTTCACTGAGAAGAACTAGCACCCGCTACACCAAATTCAAAATTTAGATTTGGAATTTTAAGGATTCAGATCTGACTCTACAATGACTCGACAAACTAGACAAAGAACTGAGAGGAGCCAACAGGCAGGAAGTCAAGAGGCATCCTCTGGTGCTGGAGAAGGACAAGCTTCGATCTACATTACTAGAGATTGTTAGTCCATAGGATAGTGGTTTTGATGACAACAACTATAGAAGTGTTATAAAATATATATGTGCAGGAAATCTATATGCAGGTATCAACAAAAGAAGACTGTACAGTAAAGAAAACAAAATTGATGAAGACAAAGATCAAGAGTTCAAGATTGAAGACTCATGAGATTCAAGATATTCAAGAGTTCAAGGCAAATAATATAGTTAGGTTAGATATTTGTTAAAACTCCTTGAAAGCACTATCATTCTTTTTTATCCAATTTACTCGTGGAATGGAATCCACTTCGTTCTTGTTAAAGGGATGGAACCCTAGTGAGATGGAACTCACGAAATATCTAGTGGAACGGATAGTGGCCCTATTTTGTTATCCACTAATTTTGATTCAAAATGATTTTCAAAAATTATCTCTTGTTTTTTAAAATGATTTTCAAATATTCCTTTTCAAAAGAAAAAACCTTCGTTCACATTTCCAAAAATGTTTTAGCCTCAAAATCATATTTATCATTTTGTTATATTTTGATTTCAAAATTGTCCTTGATATTTTAGCCTCAAAATCTATTTTAATATTATATTTACTTTAGTTTATTTACTTTGATTTTAAATATATTTTAGTATATATACATATATACATTCATAAGTATTTCTACTTCTAAATACCTTCTACAAATACATAGAGTCCATTTGAATAAAGTTGCATATGTTTTAAATCATCATTTTCAAAGTAAAGCAAATCATCACTTTTTACTAGACCATGTCGACATCCTATTTACCTGTCATGTCGACATGCTTCCCGTTACAGCAAAGGTTGTTTTCAAAAGAAGTGTCTATTCATTTAAACCTCTTCGAATGGACACATCCATTCATTCTCTATAAATAGAGACTGTTATGGACGTTTTCTAGTAACTACTTTCTTTATTTTCTCTCCTCTTTACTCTCTTATCTTATTTTCTAATCATCCTATCCATATTTTGCCGAAATCTTAAGTGAATCAAACCAGAATATCTCTAGTTTGATTCTCTGCCACTCTCTCCAAAGAATCTCAGTGCTTATCAGAGTTATAGATACATTTGTACTCAAAGAAACTTGTGTGGGGTTATAAAGGTGTGATCGTGTCCTTGGAAATCGATCGGGTGAACTTGTGTCCTGTGAATCAAGTGGTTCTACCCAGAGACCTGAGAATCTGGAGGGTGTACCTCGTTGCCTTGGAATCGAGGGATTGTAATCTAGATTATTGTTGAATAGAAAGCCGTACGGGTTGTGCGGGACTGGATGTAGGGTAACACCGAACCAGTATAAAATTCCTGGTGTGTTCTTTCCTTTACTTGCTTTTTATTTATATTTGCATTTGTTTGTGATTCTGTGATTTGATCTGTGATTGTGTATTTGCATTAAGTTAGTTAATTCAATTTAAATCAAATAAGTTTTAAAGAAATTCTTAAAACACTATTCACCCCCCCTCTAGTGTTAAATAGCCTTAAGATCATCTTCCGCGTCCCTTTCATTTGGTATCAGAGCAAGTTTTTCAAAGTATTCATAATCTGATTTTTGAAAAGTTCATGGCTAAGTTTGAAATGTTTCCTAAAAATATTTCTTTAATGATCAAATCATTGTGGTCTCATAAATTGATGCATGGTAGTTATATAGAATCAGGTAGTCTACAAATGTTGCTCATTGTGCAGGAATCTTGCTTCATGGCAACAAATGAATCTATTCACAATGGACAAGCTGTGCAAATAAGGAAAAACAAGTGGATACTTGATAGTGGATGTTCAAGACATATGACAGGAAATCCAGAGATACTCAATGACATTATTTACAAGGATGGAGGATTGGTTAATTTTGGGGATAATTCAAAAGGTTATGTGGTTGGCATCGGCAATGTAGGTAATTCTGAAACTCCTATTATTTCAAATGTTTTGTTAGTTAAAAATCTACAACATAATCTACTTAGTATTAGTCAGTTATGTGATAAAGGATATAGGATTAAATTTGAAAAAGACAAGTGTCACATCGAAGATAATAAATCTAATATTATCTTTGAGGGAGTTAGGAAAAAGAATATCTATATTCTTAGTATGAAAATTTCAAATGATAATCTATGTCTTTTGGCCAATACAAGTGACCCTTGGACTTGGCATAAGAGATTTGGACATTTGAATTTTAAACTCTTATCTAGACTATCCAAACTTGATCTAGTAAGAGGCCTCCCTAAGATGCAATTTAAAGTAGATAGTATATGTGATGCATGTCAATTAGGAAAACTTAGAAAAAGTTCCTTTAAACTTAAAGATATGATCTCTACTTCAAAACCTCTTGAGTTACTTCACCTAGATTTATTTGGTCCATCTCAGATTCAATCAATCAACCATAGTAAATATGTCTTTGTAATTGTGGATGATTATTCCAGATATACATGGACAATCTTTCTGAAACATAAAAGTGATACTTTTGATTATTTTAAAAGTTTTTCAAAAAGAGTTCAAAACCAACTTTCTTCCAAGATCATCACTATTCGTAGTGATCACGGTGGTGAATTTGAAAATGAGAAGTTTGAGGAATTCTGTAATCAGAAGGGAATTACTCACAATTTTTCGTTTCCAAGAACTCCACAACAAAACGGAGTAGTTGAGCGTAAGAATAGGACGATTCAAGAGTGTGCTAGAACTCTACTTTCTGATAGTAAATTACCAAAACATTTTTGGGCTGAAGCAGTTGCAACAGCCTGTTATATTTTGAATAGGATTTTAATTAGACCTCTAACCAATAAAACACCTTATGAACTTCTTTTCAATAAGAAACCTAAGGTATCTTATTTCAGAATTTTTGGAAGTAAATGTTTTATCTTAAATACAAAAGATAATTTAGATAAGTTTGATCCTAAATCCGACAAAGGAATCTTTATCGGATATTCTAACAGGAGTAAAGCTTATAGAGTTTTTAATCTAAGAACAAACACTATTGAAGAAACTTTACATGTTTCCTTTGATGAAAATTTCAAAGAAGTTGATCAGACTAATGATGAGGATGACTTAGTTATTTCTAATCATGAATCTGTAGATGCTACAAATGAAACTTTTCATCCAAATAAAAAGATTAGGCTTTTAAAAGATCACCCTGTAGAAAATATTCTAGGAGATATGCAATCTGTTGTTAAAACTAGGAATCAATTAAACAGTATGAGTCATGTTGCTTTTATATCCTCAATAGAACCTAAAAATCCAAAGGAAGCATCAACTGATGATTCATGGATTCTTGCTATGCAAGAAGAATTGAATCAATTCACCAAAAATGATGTTTGGGAACTTGTTCCTAGACCTGAGGATAAATCCATTATAGGCACTAAATGGGTATATAAAAATAAATTAAATGAATTAGGTGAGATCGTTAGAAATAAGGCTCGACTCGTTGCACAAGGTTATTGTCAAGAAGAAGGTATAGATTATGACGAAACCTTTGCACCCGTAGCAAGATTAGAAGCTATTAGAATTCTGCTTGCTTTCGCTAATTTCAATAATTTCAAACTTTTTCAAATGGATGTCAAGAGTGCCTTTCTAAATGGTTTTGTAAAAGAGGAAGTTTATGTTGAACAACCTCCACTCTTTGAAGATACAAAATTTCCAAATCATGTTTTTAAATTAAAGAAAGCCCTGTATGGTTTAAAACAAGCTCCTAGAGCTTGGTATGATAGACTTAGGTCTTATCTTTTGCAATCTAATTTTGAAATAGGTAAAGTAGATAACACACTTTTTATTAAAAGAAACAAAAATGATATTCAACTTGTACAAGTGTACGTAGATGATATTATTTTTGGATCAACCAATTCTGACATGAACAAAGAATTTTATGACATTATGACAAAAGAGTTTGAGATGAGTCATATGGGTGAACTTAACTTTTTCCTAGGATTACAAATCAAACAATTAGATAATGGTATCTTTATCAGTCAAGAGAAGTATGCGAGAGAGTTAGTTAGTAAGTTTGGCTTGACCAATGTGAGTGGAAAACCAACTCCCATGGCAACCAATATAGCGTTAAGTAAGGATGATCTATCCAAAGATGTAGATCAAACCTTGTATAGAGGAATGATTGGATCACTTCTCTATATAACTGCTAGTAGACCAGACATCATGAACAGTGTCTGTCTCTGTGCAAGATATCAATCTCAACCCAAGGAAACTCATCTAAAAGCTGTGAAACGTATCATTCGATATGTTAAACACACCTTTGATTATGGATTATTCTACCCTAAGAATGATTCATTTGAATTAGTTTCCTACTGTGATGCTAACTATGCTGGGTGTAAGTCAGACCGAAAGAGTACAAGTGGAACTTGTCACTTTCTAGGTCATTCCTTAATTTCCTGGTTTAGTAAAAAGCAGAATACTGTTTCCCTATCAACAACTGAAGCAGAGTATGTTTCTGCTGCTTTAGCTTGTTCTCAAGTTTTGTATATGCAACAAACCTTGAATGATTTTGGTATATCTATCACGAAATCTCCAATTTTCTGTGATAACACTAGTGCCATTAGTTTGTCCAAAAACCCAACTCTCCATGCCCGAACTAAACATATTGACATTAGACACCATTTTCTAAGAGATAACGTAAATAAAGAGAAAATTTCTCTTGATTTCGTTAATTCTGAAAATCAAATAGCTGATATTTTAACCAAACCTTTAGGAGAACCTGTCTTCACCAAGTTAAGAAGAGAATTAGGTATATGTTCTCTTTCTGAAATATAGTATATAGTATAGTAGTATACATAGGGTATATATGAATGTTTTCTTAACCATAGCATTTTGCAACACCATGTCGACATGGTATTCATGCGTCATGTCGACATGCAACGGTAAAAATGACAGTTCGTTTTTTCCCTCTAATTTTTGAATGGGTGGTTATTTAACTCACCCATTCCGAGTTTCTCTTCCCTCCAATCATTATTTCTTCATTCTACTTTCTAGAAACATCAAATCCATGGATTCCACATCCAATCCTAATCAAATTTCACCGGTTTCTTTCCCTTCTCCTTCACATGGCCCTTTCCAAAACTCCATACTCGCTCGTGTCATCAAAATAGAGGAGAAAGTTAATGATTCGCTGCAGATGTTAACTGAAATGCAAGTTCAACAATTGAGAATGGCAAGAGAGCAAGAGAAACAAGGGAAAATTCTGAGGAATCTTCAAAAATTCCTCATGAATAATCATGCCAATCCAATTGTAATTGAAGATTCTTCTAACATAGAAGCAAATGAAGAAGGAGAAGAAGACGAAGACGAAGAAGAAGAGGAAGAACCAATGGAGGAAGAAACTGATGATGAAGCAGTATGTGTAGGGGAAGTTTGTTTTGATGCTTATGGGAACATTGTGGAACAACATGAAAATTTCTGTTTCCATTACCCAAATTGTTCTATCCACAAGTCTCCCATCATCAAAAACAACCGTTGAGTTGTTTATTTTCTTGTTTTAGTTATTTATGTGTTTATAAGTTTAAATAGTCATGTATATAGTAATATTGAAATGAATAAAATAATCTGTGGTTACACTTATTATTCTCATTCTTATATTACTCATATATATCATTCTGAGTATACAATATTTAGCATTGTTATATCTAGTTTCAGTATTATTAATGATAACACTATCATTAATATCATAGATTTAGGGGGAGTTAGTGTCATTTTTTTTGTTGATGACAAAGGGGGAGAAGTATAAAATAGGTTAGTTAGGCATAGATTAAGGGGGAGTTATTAGATTTAGGGGGAGTTATAAGGAGAATATAAATATTTTATAAACAAAGGTTGTCATCATCAAAAAGGGGGAGAATGTTAGTCCATAGGATAGTGGTTTTGATGACAACAACTATAGAAGTGTTATAAAATATATATGTGCAGGAAATCTATATGCAGGTATCAACAAAAGAAGACTGTACAGTAAAGAAAACAAAATTGATGAAGACAAAGATCAAGAGTTCAAGATTGAAGACTCATGAGATTCAAGATATTCAAGAGTTCAAGGCAAATAATATAGTTAGGTTAGATATTTGTTAAAACTCCTTGAAAGCACTATCATTCTTTTTTATCCAATTTACTCGTGGAATGGAATCCACTTCGTTCTTGTTAAAGGGATGGAACCCTAGTGAGATGGAACTCACGAAATATCTAGTGGAACGGATAGTGGCCCTATTTTGTTATCCACTAATTTTGATTCAAAATGATTTTCAAAAATTATCTCTTGTTTTTTAAAATGATTTTCAAATATTCCTTTTCAAAAGAAAAAACCTTCGTTCACATTTCCAAAAATGTTTTAGCCTCAAAATCATATTTATCATTTTGTTATATTTTGATTTCAAAATTGTCCTTGATATTTTAGCCTCAAAATCTATTTTAATATTATATTTACTTTAGTTTATTTACTTTGATTTTAAATATATTTTAGTATATATACATATATACATTCATAAGTATTTCTACTTCTAAATACCTTCTACAAATACATAGAGTCCATTTGAATAAAGTTGCATATGTTTTAAATCATCATTTTCAAAGTAAAGCAAATCATCACTTTTTACTAGACCATGTCGACATCCTATTTACCTGTCATGTCGACTTGCTTCCCGTTACAGCAAAGGTTGTTTTCAAAAGAAGTGTCTATTCATTTAAACCTCTTCGAATGGACACATCCATTCATTCTCTATAAATAGAGACTGTTATGGACGTTTTCCAGTAACTACTTTCTTTATTTTCTCTCCTCTTTACTCTCTTATCTTATTTTCTAATCATCCTATCCATATTTTGCCGAAATCTTAAGTGAATCAAACCAGAATATCTCTAGTTTGATTCTCTACCACTCTCTCCAAAGAATCTCAGTGCTTATCAGAGTTATAGATACATTTGTACTCAAAGAAACTTGTGTGGGGTTATAAAGGTGTGATCGTGTCCTTGGAAATCGATCGGGTGAACTTGTGTCCTGTGAATCAAGTGGTTCTACCCAGAGACCTGAGAATCTGGAGGGTGTACCTCGTTGCCTTGGAATCGAGGGATTGTAATCTAGATTATTGTTGAATAGAAAGCCGTACGGGTTGTGCGGGACTGGATGTAGGGTAACACCGAACCAGTATAAAATTCCTGGTGTGTTCTTTCCTTTACTTGCTTTTTATTTATATTTGCATTTGTTTGTGATTCTGTGATTTGATCTGTGATTGTGTATTTGCATTAAGTTAGTTAATTCAATTTAAATCAAAGAAGTTTTAAAGAAATTCTTAAAACACTATTCACCCCCCCTCTAGTGTTAAATAGCCTTAAGATCATCTTCCGCGTCCCTTTCAGAGATGAGATGGAAGCGATGAATAACTTAATGCAGGAAAGAATGATGAAAATCCAACAAGAGATGCTGCAGAATTTCTTCGAGCAGATGAGAGCTGCAGGGACGCAGAACCCTGGACCAGCTACAGCGGCTGTGAATGTGGAACAAGGAGCTAGGGCTATGGAACCCAACGAAGGACAGAATGCAGAACCAAAAGGCAATCAACAAGGGCTTGGGGGCAGGCCCGCAGGATCCAACGTAGAAGTACCTTTGGAAGGAGCTCTACCGGCTAGGGCCAACACAAATGCTAACGAGCCACCCGAAGAGTACGTACCAGAATTCCCTACAAGACTCGGAGGGCAAGACAGAGACATGACAAGGGGGCAACCCCTAGATGGAGATGAAAGAATGATCGGCCTAGTGAGACGACTCATGAGAGGAGGGTTTTCAGGAGGAGGATTGGAAGAAGTTAGTCGGAGTCCGTTCGCTCCGAATATCAGGAATGCAAGGAACCCTCCGAAGTTCAAACTACCAACGCTGAATCCTTATGACGGAATGTCAGACCCGACCATGCATATCACCAGATATATCAGACACATGGAAGTGCTGGGAGCATCCGAGGAAGTGATGGCACGATGTTTCCCCTTATTCTTATCAGATTTGGCTGTGGTTTGGTTTAGGCAGCTAGAAACCGGATCAATCAGGACATGGGGCGAGCTTGTGGATTGCTTCATGAAGCAGTTTAGGGTTCACGTGACGCGACCTAAGAGCGTGATGACTTTGGCATCAATAAAACAAAGGACCGGAGAGTCCATAAAAGATTTTTTGTTACGATTTAATGCGACGGTGACTTTTGTAGATCGCCCGGACCCATCGATGATTTTGATGGCGGCAGTGGCAGGAGTTGGAGAAGGCACCGAATTCAAAGACTCTTTGACTAAAGATCCACCGCAAGATCTTGGAGAGTTTTTCCATGAAGCTGAAAAATTCATTCGATTAGAGGAATCACGAGCCGAGAGGCAGGAAATAAATGTTGCACAAGGCGAAGGAACCGCCAGGGAACAGTCCAGGACAGACAAAGGAAAGAGAAAGCAGGATGACGCACATGATGGTCCTGATAAACGGAAGAAATTCCGAGAGCCCAGATTCAGGCAATACACAGACTTGGTGGCGGGACTGGAACGAATTTACACCGAAACTCGGGGGCAGCTCCCCTATCGAAAACCACCCAGGAGAGATCCCACGGAGCGGGAACGTAAGACTGGAAAGTACTGCCTATTCCATGAGCTGGATGGGCACACTACCGATGAATGCCGCCACCTAAAGGATGAGGTGGAAGAACATGCCAGGAGTGGTAGATTGCCACAGTATGTCCGAGAACGTACAACGGCGGTTAGACCCGAACAACTACCGCATCAACCAAACAGGAATGATCCTGGATCGGGATCACGACTCGTCATCAACTGATTGTGATGGCAAGGGCCGAGTTCAAGATTTGGACTCTGGTCGATTAGTTTTCTTAGATTTGATTTCCAAAATAAAACGGCTATCCCACTTACTCATGTACGGGAACCGGAGAGATCCCTAGGCATGCTCTGAGGTGGAAACAGACCCTCCGCCCGGAGAGGCATTATCTTGTTTTTCCTGGTGTTTGAGATTGAACATCTAGGATTTGAATTTAATAAAGGAACACTTATTAAAATAAACCTTTAACCGGAGAGTTAAAGGATAAACATTAAATATCAATATAAACATGATCGCTTTATGATCCTACCCGGAGAGGCAGGGTCCGGAGTGCAAGAAGTGAGTTGCTTCGTCGGAGAGCGACAGGATCAACTCACTTAAGCATCGTTTCCTATTCACCGGAGAGTGATTGGATCAGGATTTGATAAGAGCCCGGAGAGGCTATGATCGGCCCACGATTTAGGCCATGACATCGCTTAATGTTCAGATACACTGAACCGGAGTGCAGGAGGTGAGTCGCTTCGCCGGAGAGCGACAGGATTGACTCACTTAACGTTGTTTCCCCTTCACCGGAGAGTGACGGGATGGGATCCAGCATGAGCCCAGAGAGGCTGTGATCGACCGACGATTCAGGTCATGACATCGCTTAATGTTCAAATTCACTGAACCAAAGTGCAGGAGGTGAGTCGCTTCGCCGGAGAGCGACAGGATTGACTCACTTAACATTGTTTCCCCTTCATCGGAGAGTGACAGGATGGGATCCAGCATGAGCCCGGATAGGCTATAATCGGTCGAGAACGACCAAGACATCGCTTTTATGCCCTAACTGGGGCCGGAGTGTAAGGGGTAGAAAGCAACGCCGGAGTGCAATAGGATCTTTCTATTCAATCGCTAAATCTAGAATGGGTTTGACAAGGGTCCGGAGTGACCATCAATAGTACGGAGAGACCGTAGAATTTCATTCTTAACTTCCACTGGAAAAAATTGATAACAATTCGGCTTCGAACAGCCATGGACTTGATTGAAAATGCTATAAGCTATGAGTAAAACATGAACTCACTGCATTTAACTTGAGACTGACCAAAACACGCCTTTTAACAAAAGGCATATTTTGGGGGGCAAAGTGTTATCCCACTTTTTGGCAAAGCTGAGATACCCAAAGATTAACTGAAAATCAATGATTATTAGTCATGAACATCGATTGTGTATCGCAGGTTCACCATGGATATCGATGAATTTTGCCCGAGTCCGGAACAGGCTACAATCGATAAGACATGTCAAGCAAGGCCAGATAGAACAACATTCCAAATCTCGAGTCAATCTGAGTTCGTACGACCAAGATATCATCGACGCAAGTGAAGGACATAGGCTTGTGTTCGTCTCCATATGGTTCGTATCCATTAAGGTCGACTCCATCAAGATTGACTCCATCCACTTCGTATCCCTCAGAGCAAACCCCTAGGTCTGAATCCATCGACCCTGCATTACTTCGAACCCACGAGAAGTACCATTGCTTCGACTCTATCAAAGCAACCTCAACGTTCGAATCCATCCAAAGCCTCCCTTAGTTCGAATCCATCAGAGTATTCCCGCCTTCGAATCCACATGATAGCCTCACGTTCGAAACCATAAACCCAATCTTGGTTCGAATCCATCAAGTAAAAGGTTGTTCGAATCCGTGAGCTATGCATAGCTTCGAATCGATCAACATCACTCGAAACCATCGATTCGAAGACTTGCACAAGAGATCGATTCGAACTACTTGTCCCTCGATCGATACGAAGGAACGCACGTTTGATCGAATCGAAGGAGTATACCTTCAGATCCTTCTCTTCGAATCCACTATCACGAATCCCCAGTCAAAGCTGCTTAAACCATGGAGTCGAACCAGTCAACTCGGCATAGAAGTCGGACCGATACGAAGGAGGCGCTCCACGTCATCACAGAAGCGCACGCTTGATCGATTCGAAGCAATCGAGTCGACTGTACTCGATTCGAACAGAGCACTGCGACCAGAAACACCAACTTGAATCGATCATAACTTGAGATCCACAAGTCCAAATGCAATGAAATTTTCACAGTAGCTTACTGGCAACCTAAGGAATGTTCATGCCAAATTTCATCTCAATCGGAGCATAACTTGATCGATTCGAAGCAAGGGTCGAATCGATCCCAAAGTGGGCCCGGAACTCCAGATTTCGGCCATGTGGGCCCCCTGACGTACCAAAACTGGTCTCCCCTCAATTTAGGCGAAATATCAGCCTCCTACACCTATAAATAGAGCCCCTGGTCATTCAGAAAAGGGGTCGGACAATTTTGAGAGCTAAAGAGCGCCCAGATTCTGCCAGATTTACTCCAGATCACCATTGCTGCCTTAGATTCAGACTTAGTTCAGCAAATCAGTTGTAATACAACATACGAAATTGTAATCTTCATGCATCGAGCAATAAAATCATAAAAACCTTGAAGTGGACGTAGGCCGGAGATAGCCGAACCACTATAAATTGTGTGCCACTGTTCATTATTTCTTGATTGCTGATTGTTACTTGTTTAGATCTGTGATTTGTGTGTGAATACTGTTGATTCGTATTCATACGCTGGTGCTTTCACTACACTTGGGGTTTGTGACCATTTTTGGTGCAAACAGGTATGACCACGTATCGATCAGCAACACCCATTTCGTATCCATCGGCCGGAGCCATTTTCGAATCCCTCAGTCATCCCTAGTTCGTATCCATCGAATATGGCAATTGATCGAATCCATAAAGACGCCCTGCTTCGTACCCAACAGGATGCTCTGCTTCGAATCCATGCATAAGTGGTACATTCGAATCCATCGAGTCAAAGCAGCGAAGTCTACGGAACGACTCGATCCACTCGGCGAAAAAGGTGGATCGATACGAAGATTGCGCTCCATGTCATCACGAAAGCGTGTAACACCATCGATTCGAAGCAATCGATTCGAATGAATTGATTCGAACGAAGCAGTCTGGCGAAGATCATCATCTTGAATCGACCATATCTCGAGATCCATAAGTCCAAATGCTATGAAATTTTCACAGAAGATTGCCCACATGTTGAAGAATGTCCACACCAAATTTCAGCTCGATTGGACGTTTTCTTGATCGATTCGAACGGATTTCGAATCGATCTCGAAGTGGGCCCAGATTTCCTAAAGTCGGGCGCGTGGGCCCCCTCACGTGCCTGAAGTAGTCTCCCGAATTTTAGGCGAAATATCAGCCTCCTACACCTATAAATAGAGCCCCTGGTCATTTAGAAAAGGGGTCGGACAATTTTAAGAGATAAAGAGCGCCCAGACTCTGCCAGATTTACTCCAGATCACCATTGCTGCCTTAGATTCAGACTTAAATCATAAAATCTGTTGTACTACATTATAAGAAATTGTGATCTTCAAGTATCGAGCAATAAAATCATCAAACTTCATAGTGGACGTAGGCGAAACACCGAACCACTCTAAATTGTTGTCTTCTGTGCAATTTACTTTCTGTTATTTGGAGTTTTTGTTAGATAATCCTCATTTTCAATTTTCTTTCTTCACTTTTATCTCTTCAAAAACTTCCGAAGAGTGTTGTGCCCTTTTTTGGTACAAACAAGTATTTCATTCAATAATAAAATTATTTATGAATTATTTCATAATTTTCCACTTAAGTTTATAAACATTTTATAAAGATACACCTTTATAAAACATTAAATTAAAACTTACTCTACTTTTATTTACATGTATAATACTCTTATAAATCCTAAGAGTACATACAAAATGTCAATTTCATTTTAATTATATCTTATGTATTTTTATTTTATTTTAAATCAAATGGAGACCTAAACAAAACATGGGTCTTAAAACTGAGTCAACTACTTTGACCCCTTTACCTTATCTGATCCAGTAAGTAGCTAGGAATAGTAGGATGCTGGTATCCAAACTTAATCCTAGAATGTACTTTCCTTAGACATCCCTAAGTTAAAGATGTTTATTAGTTGGACTAATAACATCAAATAGTTTTTCTGACTTAGATGATTAAACAAAAACTACGTTTTAATAAAACAATGCTTATTAAAAGATGACTTTTAACTTAAAATTTTCACCAAACACCTTATAGTAAAATTGTGAAAACTAATTCATAAGGGTTCATTTTAATGCACTCATAAATATCAAAAAAGTAAATGCCCATAAATTGATTGAGCATAATTAACAATCAACTAACAATAGTCAATGCTCTTAAACTATCCGTTCATTATAAATCAAACAATAATGATAATAAAGAAATATTATCATTATTAAAAAAATACTATAAATAACTATATGAGTTTAAAAACTATTCCTTTATATATAATATATAATCCTAGGCAAGACATTTCATTTCCCAACTTTTTAAAAATCAATATCGTGTCTGTTTGCCTTGTTCAAGTGTTTAGAAATCCCTATGACGCCGTGGTGTCCCACACCTTGACCAGAATGTTAGTCCTTGAGATGATGGTTTTGATGACAACAACCTTAGAATAAGATTATAAAATATAAATACTAACATTATAGTTTAGATATATATGTCTATGCAAGATTTAACCATGCTGGTATCAAGAATGAAGACTGTACAGTATAGAGATTCAAGATATCAAGATTGAAGACTCATGAGCATCAAGAATATAAGGAATAGCAAGATTATCAAATAGTACAAGATAAGTATTGAGTCTAGAATTATGTTAAAACTTCATATTAGCACTGAAATCTTCACTCCATATTTCATTTGGGATGTAACCCATTTCTACCTTTTTAGTGGCTTACAAACCCACGACAAGTAGCTTACAAACCTACGACAAGTGGCTTACAAACCCATGAAGATCCTGGTTTTGTACAAGTTCTCGAGTCCTGATGTGATGAGATATTCTGTAGGAAGAAGCTTGCAAAACTACTTCAAAATGATTTTCAAAACTGCTTTTCAAAATGTTTTAGCCTTAAAAATTATCTTTTCAAATGATTTTCAAAAAGATGATTTAGCCTTAAAATATTCTTTGATTTTGTTTTTAAATAAACTCTTGTTTTAAACTTCATTTGTTTTAAACTATCGTTTAATTATAATATATTTATACTTAGATTTAAATATAAAATTATAGTAAAATTTTATATATATTATTCTCTATATTTACTTATGTATTTTAACTATAGTTAAGTATATTTATAAAGTTTAAAATAGTTTTAATATAAGATAGAAGTAATTTTCAAAGAAAAACAAATCACCAAAATTTCCTTTGGGATGTCGACATACCCAAGATACCCATGTCGACATAGTGGCAGTTGGGTTCAAAAATTTTAATTTCAAAAGAAGTGTCTATTCGCCATAACCTTTCACAAATAGACATGGCTTGTAACAACCCGCATATTTTATGATTTTATATTTAAATATTTTATTTAAATATAGCATCGTTAGTCGAATTTAAGTCCGAAATGTCACTTTTTGCAAACGGTCGAATTAGGACTCGGGACCACTTTCATTGAGTCCAAAATGGCGTTTGCGACTTTTTTGAGTATAAGCTTCGATATGTTTGGAGTGAGTTGAATTTTGCTATTTTCTGTTGGGCTTTTGGGTTTGGGTTTCAGCCAACTCATCATATACTCTAACTCAGCCCCTCTCTTCATCCATTCATTCTCATTTCATTTCTTTTTCTCAAGCTCAACTGAAAATGGGGGAAGAGAAGAGGAATTAGAAATTCCAAGCCCTAGATTCAATTGCAAACTCCATTTCTTTGCTCCAAAATCAAAGAGAAGCTTAGGTAAGCCTCCTCTTCATCTTCTCCATCTCAATTCCTCTTCGATTTCAGAAAATTCCTAAACCCTAATTTAGGAAATACTTGTTTTGATCTTAGATTGAAGCTTGTAGAGTTGAAGTGAAGAGTGGTTGATCTTTTCTTTGCATTGTGCTTCTCATCTTTGTTTTTGAGTTAAAAAGGTGAGTTTGAACTCACATCTACTTCTCTTGATATCATTGATGTTAGGTATGAATTCCTAACACTTTTTCATGTTCATTTGCTTTTGGTTTGAATTGATTTGGTGAACATTTCAATTTTTGATGTTTTGAAGTCAAAAACTCTAAAAATCATAGCTTTGATGTTTGAACATGCTTTTGGTGTTGTATTGAAGAGACAATAGGGCAGGGTTGTCGATTGGCATAAACCCCTAGTGCCCATTGCTCGTCCGATCAAAAGTTGGGAGGGTTTGCTCTTCATTTGGATAGGCTGAAAAACAGCCCCAGTGCCAGTCAGTCGACTGGCCCCTGCAGTCAGTCGACTGGCTGTAGGAAATCAAAGTTCCTGGGACTGTCTGCAGAAACTGGAAGTCTCTGTTTTCTACAGTCAGTCGATTGGCCTCTGCAGTCAGTCGACTGACTGCAGGAAACGAAAATTTCAGGTTTCTGGATCAGTCGACTGACCTGCTTGTTTTTGCCTATTTTTGCTTGGTTTCCAATTTTAATCGATTCGTGTTGATTCCAATTAGTTGTTATTGCATATTTGAATTTGATGATTCCTTTTTGATTTCATACACGGGTTTTTATAAAATGATCGTTTTAAATTGAATTAAAAGCTCGTTTCTCCAATTTATAATTTCTATTTAAAACACACACACACAATCTTGCACTTCGAGCGAAGAGGGGGGATAATTAAATGATTAGATAAAATGCATGCTATGAACATGTGCGTTCATATTTTCAGTTAATTCCTAATCTATTCATTTGACCGTTTTGACATTTGGGTCTGGTTTACCGATGAGATGAGGTGAACTTTGTACTGCTTTGAGTGTGAAATTGACTAACGGTTAGTAAACCGTGTGGTATGGGACTCACGTTAACATTTTTCGGGTTCCTTTCTGAGAGTTGTGACACATTCCGTCGGACAGTGGTGTCCAGTACCGCCACTACGGTTTGTTGCCTTCGGGCGTATGGATCCTTGTTATACAGTACTGAGCTCGAGCATCTTTTGTTTCTGTGACAATTATATTTTCCTAGTGTATCGCCTTTCGGTGTAGGTTCTTTGAACCACATGATATATAGCGATTACCTTGTGGAAACTTGTGTTACCTTTATTGGTATTGTTAATTGCCTTCTGACTTGTTTTGGGATATGATATCCTTTGTTTATTGGGATTGCCGATGAGATGAGGCTTATTATTCGACATTATGTGATGTCGATTCCTCTTTGGAGGATTTATTAATTATTTGCTAAGTGACTACGTTTTCACCGTGTTAGTAATGTGGTTATTGTTGCACTTCTCTTTGGAGGAGTATTATATCATCATCTTACACCACATTATTATTATCATTTAGTTTATCTAACTGATTTGTTTAGCTAGACTGACCCATGTATTTTATACTCGGGTCAGACCGAGTTGTTACAGGTTAGGTACATTGGACTTAGCCTATTTTGCTTCCGCATGGACTATTCCGCTAGCTTCTTTTTGATATAGCTTTTTGTGTAGTCCTTTTTGGCTGTAACTCTGATATGTATTCTTTTGATTCGCTTGTATATTGTGGTTTGCTTTACCACTTGACATGTATCATTTTGTATACTCTGTAATGTATCTGTATATGTGTAAATGTATGTGATGATCTACTGTTCTGTGGTGTGTATTACATTTGAGTTGTTATATTTTATTCTGATAGATCCTTCGGCCACCTATGGCTTTGTATTAAGTATTTATTGGATATGTCGATCCATTTAAGTAAGAAGTGGCATTTGTCGGCGTATTCAATAGATAATTAAGACAAGGCTATAGATGGTCGCTCCTAACCAGCTCTATTCTCTGCATTAGCAGACGGTGTTACCTTGTAATACTCTTTGCTAATGTGGGTCTCGGAGTGGGGCGTTACAGCTTGGTATCAGAGCTGAGTTCAGAACAAAATATGATAAACATATAACAGAGACACATATTATGGTACATCAAAGTGTATTACGAATGTTACGAATCTTTGAATCATCGTGCCTTTATTCTTTCCGTGCCTTTGGGGTAGATAGAATTTTAGGAATACGTCTAGGAATGTATTTTATTCCGTAGTATTCCATATTTGAATTAATGATATCTACCTTGTGAATAATCTTTATCTTATCTTAACTTTCAGCTAATGGCCGGAAGAGGCAGAGGACGACGCTCGGATGCTGGGCAATCCAGCGGCTCGCATCCAGACGGCGTTTATATGTCTGCCGATCAGTTTTTGGAGTTATTTATGAGCACTCAGCCTCCGGCTCCTATTCGTGCATCTCCTCCACGCTAGTCTGCCTTTGCACGCCTGTGTAGTGATTTTTCTCATCTTGGTGGAAAGCCATTCAAAGGCTCCGAGTCCGTTCTTGAGGTCCAAGCGTGGATTCACACATGCGAACGTATCTTCTCTCGCATGGATATTTCTGACCATGATCGAGTTCTTGTAACTTCTAGCTTATTGCAAGAGCGTGCCCTTGATTGGTACGAGCTTCTTATAGCCGAACTTGATGAATCTGTTCTTTCTTGGACTCAATTCCGAGAGCGATTCGAACTCAAATTCATTCCTGAATCTGAGAAGGTTTTATTAGCCCGTCGCTTCCTTGAGTTGAAGCAAGGGAAGTCCTCCATTTCTGAATATGTTGCATCATTTGAGGCCTTGTCTAAGTATGGTCTTGAATTCATTAGCACTTCTTATAAGAAGAATATGAAGTTTGTCTCTGGTCTTAAGAAATATCTTAAGAAGTCTTTAATGCTCCAGCTTAAGCTTTCTTTTGAGGAGTTGGTTGATTCGCCACTACATCTCGAGGCCATTGAGAAGTAGTGTGATAGTGGTGATGATGTTGAGGTTCGCAAGAACTCCAATAAGAAGAAGTTTCCATTTCATAAGCAGGGATTTCTTCCTTCCAAGAAGAAGAAGCCTATTGAATTTGGTTCTAACTCTCAATCTGCAGGAACACCTTCCATTCGGAAGTGTTTCAATTGTGGTTCTCCTGATCACATGATTTGAGCTTGTCCTAAGCCTCTCTTCTGCCATTACTGCAAGAAGGAAGGTCACTGTGTTTCCACTTGCCCTACTGCTCCTGCTAGTGCCAAGTCTGGCAAGCTTTATGTTGCTAAGGCCTCTAGAGGTTCTTCTTAGCCCAGAGGTATATCTCCATCTATTTTGGAAGGTTCTATTTTATTTCATGACCGTAGTATTCGAGTTCTTTTCGATATGGGAGCTTCACATTCTTTCGTACAGAAAAAGCTCGTCGATGATTTGTCTTTGAATATTTCTTGTATGGTTACTTCGTTGAGGATCGCGAATCCTATTGGGGGATCCGCAACCCTTAGCATGCTTTGTGATGATGTTGAGATTGTTTTATGTGGCTTTTCTTTTCGTGTGAATCTGCACGTTATTTCTTATTTGGGATTTGATATGATTTTGGGTATGGACTGGCTAGTGAGATACGATGCCAAGATTATTTGTTCTGAAAGAATTTTATATCTTCGACACCCGGATTCGTCTACTCAGCTATCACTTGTTCTTCGGAATGTGGATAAATTCCGAAATGGCTTTATATTCTCTTGACTCACGAGATGATGATGATATATCTCGTATTCCTATTGTTTGTGACTTCTCTGATGTTTTTGAGCCGGTTTCGGGTTTGCCACCCAAGCGGGCGATCGACTTCCGCATTGATCTCATTCCAGGCGCGCAGCCAGTTGGCCGTCCTCCCACGAGGATGTCTACAAAAGAAAATGAGGAACTCAAGAAGCAGCTTTTAGAGCTTGAGTCCAAACAGTTGATTCAGTCCAGTTTTTCACCGTGGGGTGCCGCGGTTGTCTTCGTGAAAAAGTCCGATGGAACTCTTAGGCTCTGCATCGACTATCGCAAGCTTAACGAGTTGACCATCAAGAATAGGCATCCTTTGCCGAGGATCGATGATATGATCGATCTATTGAGTGGCGCTAAGGTCTTCTCTCAGCTCGACCTTGCCACGGGTTTTCGTCAGCTCCGAGTGGCAGAAGATAGCATACCTCTTACAGCTTTCTCTACTCGATATGGTTCTTTCAAGTGGCTCATTATGCCGTTCGGTTTGACAAACGCTCCTGCTTTCTTTGTTGATCTTATGAATCGAGTATTCCGGGAACATCTCGATAAGTTCGTCCTTGTGTTCATTGACGACGTTCTTGTTTATTCTAAGTCTGAAGCCGAGCATGCTAATCACTTGAGAATTGTCTTGAGTACTCTTCGTCACCATCAGCTTAAAGCCAAATTCTCCAAGTGCCATTTTTGGGAGAATAAGGTTAAGTTCTTAGGCCATGTTGTATCTTCCGACGGCATTTCTGTCGATCCCTCAAAGATCGAAGCTATCCAGAATTGGAAGAGGCCTGGGAATGTTCATGAGATTCGTAGTTTCCTTGGATTGGCGGGTTATTACCGTCGGTTCATTAAGGATTTTTCCCGTTTTGTGCTTCCTCTCACCAGCCTTACTCGGAAAGGCATTCGTTATATTTGGTCCGACAAGTGTGAAGCTTCCTTTCAGACATTAAAGGAACTTCTCACTAATGCTCCTATTCTTGTGGTTCCCGAGGGGAATCATGATCTTGTTGTCTACACCGATGCTTGTGGTAGTGGTCTCGGTGCCGTGCTTATGCAGAAGGATCGGGTAGTTGCTTATGCTTCTAGGCAACTGCGTCCGAATGAAGTTCGCTATGCCACTCATGATCTTGAGTGAGCCGCCATTGTCTTCGCCTTGAAGATTTGGCGACACTATTTATTAGGCGAGCGCTTCATTCTCTATACCGATCATAAATCCTTGAAGTATTTGTTCACTCATAAGGAACTCAATATGAGGCAACAGCATTGGCTCGAGTTTCTTGCCTCCTATGACTTTGATATCCAATATACCCCTGGTAAGGGTAATCGTGTTGCTGATGCGCTTAGTCGCAGACATTCGGCTATTGTTTCTTTGATGCTTGCCGAATGGGATATTCTTGAGACTCTATCTTTTTGTGATATTCGTGATCGAGCTCCATCCTCTGATTCTCCGATAGTATTATTCAGTTTGGAAGCTCGACCCTCTCTATTGGATCGTATTGCCGAAGCTCAACGGCGTGATCCTGATCTTGTGCATCTTATTTAGCTTTGTGAGACTGAACCCCGTGATGAGGCATTGCGGGATTTCAGCATTGATTTTCATAGGTGTCTTTGCAAGAAGAACCGTCTGGTTGTGCCTTCTGATTCTACACTTAGGCATGACATTCTTGATGACTGCCATCGGTCTAAGTATACTATTCATCTTGGCAGTAGTAAGATGTATGCCGATATGCATCGCCTTTATTATTGGGAAGGCATGAAGCGCGATGTGGCGAGTTATGTGAGTAATTGCATGACTTGTCAACATATTAAAGCCGAACATCAGCGCTCTTCGGGTCTCCTTCAGCCTCTAGAGATTCCATTGTGGAAATGGGATCAGATTTTGATGGATTTCATTGATGGCCTACCTCATACAAGATCGGGCCATTCTAGCATTTGGGTTATTGTTGATCGCCTTACCAAGTCAGCTCATTTTGTTCCTATTAAATCTAATAGGACTGCTTCTCTTTTGGCTAGGTTATTTATCAAGGAAATCGTGAGACTTCACGGTGTTCCTAGTTCGATTGTGAGTGACCGTGATCCTTTATTCACCAATCATTTCTGGCAGTGTCTTCAGCAAGCTTTGGGAACAAAGCTTAATTTCAGCACAGCTTATCATCCACAGTCTGATGGACAGACTGAACGGGTGAATCGTACCTTGGAAGATCTCCTCCGCATTTTTATTCATGATTTCGGAGGTAGTTGGGCGGATCATCTACCCCTTGTAGAGTTCTCCTACAACAATAGTTTTCAGTCCAGTATCGGTATGGCTCCTTTCGAAGCCTTATACGGAAGGCCATGTCGATCACCTTCATGTTGGTTGGAATCTGGGGAGAAGCTTATTCTTGGCCCAGAGTTTGTTCATGATTCTTCTGAGAAGATTGTTCTTATTCGTCAGAGAATGAAAGAGGCACAAAGCTGCCAGAAATCCTACGCGGATAACCGTAGGAAGCCTCTCGAGTTCTCGGTTGGTGATCTCGTCTTTATTCGTGTTTCTCCTTTGAAAGGGGTTATGCGCTTCAGTATGACATGGAAATTGGCTCCTCGTTATGTAGGACCATTTCCTATTATTGAACGTATTGGCCCTGTGGCTTATAGAGTTTCACTTCCAACTCATCTATCCGGAGTTCACAATGTGTTTCACGTCTCTCAGCTTCAGAAGTGTCTTCGAGAATCAGATTCTGTCATCGACTCTCCTGATTTGCAAGGGCTTGAGATCTCACCAGACTTATCTATTGTACAACAGCCTATTCGCGTACTTGCCTCAGAGGTGAGACACCTTCGAAATAAGGACGTGCCGCTCATTAAAGTTCAATGGTCCGCCAATCCCAATGACTGTACTTGGAAAACCAGAGAGTTTATCGAGCGATCCTATCCGGGTTTTCTATCTTTGCTTAGCAATGGTGAGAATATCTTTTTTTTATCTCAAGCTTATTTTCTTTTCTTTTTGGGTGATGTAAGTATGTAGTTGTTGCAAATTCTTCTCTAGGAATTGCGTGGATGCAATTTTGTTAAGGAGGGGAGATCTGTAACAACCCGCATATTTTACGATTTTATATTTTATTTAAATATAGCGTCGTTAGTCGGATTTAAGTCCAAAATGTCACTTTTTGCAAACGGTCGAATTAGGACTCGGAACCACTTCCATTGAATCCAAAATGGCGTTTGCGACTTTTTTGAGTATAAGCTTCGATATGTTTGGAGTGAGTTGAATTTTGCTATTTTCTGTTGGGCTTTTGGGTTTGGGTTTCACCCAACTCATCATATACTCTAACTCAGCCCCTCTCTTCATCCATTCATTCTCATTTCATTTCTTTTCTCAAGCTCAACTGAAAATGGGGGAAGAGAAGAGGAATTAGAAATTCCAAGCCCTAGATTCAATTGCAAACTCCATTTCTTGCTCCAAAATCAAAGAGAAGCTTAGGTAAGCCTCCTCTTCATCTTCTCCATCTCAATTCCTCTTTTATTTTAGAAAATTCCTAAACCCTAATTTAGGAAATACTTGTTTTGATCTTAGATTGAAGCTTGTAGAGTTGAAGTGAAGAGTGGTTGATCTTTTCTTTGCATTGTGCTTCTCATCTTTGTTTTTGAGTTAAAAGGTGAGTTTGAACTCACATCTACTTCTCTTGATATCATTGATGTTAGGTATGAATTCCTAACACTTATTCATGTTCATTTGCTTTTGGTTTGAATTGATTTGGTGAACATTTCAATTTTTGGTGTTTTGAAGTCAAAAACTCTAAAAATCATAGCTTTGATGTTTGAACATGCTTTTGGTGTAGTATTGAAGAGCCAATATGGCTGGGTTGTCGATTGGCATAAACCCCTAGTGCCCATTGCTCGTCCGATCGAAAGTTGGAAGGGTTTGCTCTTCATTTGGATAGGCTGAAAAACAGCCCCAGTGCCAGTCAGTCGACTGGCCCCTGCAGTCAGTCAACTGGCTGTAGGAAATCAAAGTTCCTGGGACTGTCTACAGAAACTGGAAGTCTCTGTTTTCTGCAGTCAGTCGACTGACTGCAGGAAACGAAAATTTCAGGTTTCTGGATTAGTCGACTGGCCTCTGCAGTCAGTCGACTGACCTGTTCCTATTTTTGCTTGGTTTCCAATTTTAATCGATTCGTGTTGATTCCAATTAGTTGTTATTGCATATTTGACTTTGATGATTCCTTTTTGATTTCATACACGGGTTTTTATAAAATGATCTTTTTAAATTGTATTAAAAGCTCGTTTCTCCAATTTATAATTTCTATTTAAAACACACACACACAATCTTGCACTTCGAGCGAAGAGGGAGGAGAATTAAATGATTAGATAAAACGCGTGCTATGAACACGTGTGTTCATCTTTTCAGTTAATTCTTAATCAATTCGTTTGACCGTTTTGACCTTTGGGTCTGGTTTACCGATGAGATGAGGTGAACTTTGTACTACTTTGAGTGTGAAATTGACTAACGGTTAGTAAACCGTGTGGTATGGGACTCACGTTAACATTTTTCGGGTTCCTTTCTGAGAGTTGTGACACATTCCGCCGGACAGTGGTGTCCAGTACCGCCACTACGGTTTGTTGCCTTCGGGCGTATGGATCCTTGTTATACAGTATTGAGCTCGAGCATCTTTTGTTTCTGTGACAATTATATTTTCCTAGTGTATCGCCTTTCGGTGTAGGTTCTTTGAACCACACGATATATAGCGATTACCTTGTGGAAACTTGTGTTACCTTTATTGGTATTGTTAATTGCCTTTTGGCTTGTTTTGGTATATGATATCCTTTGTTTATTAGGATTGCCGATGAGATGAGGCTTATTATTCGACATTATGTGATGTCGATTCCTCTTTGGAGGATTTATTATTTGCTAAGTGACTACGTTTTCACTATGTTAGTAATGTGTTTATTGTTGCACTTCTCTTTGGAGGAGTATTATATCATCATCTTATACCGCATTATTATTATCATTTAGTTTATCTAACTGATTTGTTTAGCTAGACTGACCCATGTATTTTATACTCGGGTCAGACCGAGATGTTTCAGGTTAGGTACATTGGACTTAGCCTATTTTGCTTCCGCATGGACTATTGCGCTAGCTCTTTTTTGTTATAGCTTTTTGTGTAGTCCTTTTTGGCTATAACTCTGATATGTATTCTTTTGACTCGCTTGTATATTGTGGTTTGCTTTACCACTTGACATGTATCATTTTGTATACTCTGTAATGTATATGTATATGTGTAAATGTATGTGATGATCTACTGTTCTGTGGTGTGTATTACATTTGAGTTGTTATATTTTATTCTGATAGATCCTTCAGCCACCTATGGCTTTGTATTAAGTATTTATTGGATATGTCGATCCATTTAAGTAAGAAGTGGCATTTGTTGGCGTATTCAATAGATAATTAAGACAAGGCTATAGATGGTCGCTCCTAACCAGCTCTATTCTCCGCATTAGCAGACGGTGTTACCTTGTAATACTCTTTGCTAATGTGGGTCTCGGAGTGGGGCGTTATATTGCTGTCGTTCTTCTATAAATAGGGGATGTTTTCAACGAATTTTTAACAATATTTTTCTGGTTTTCACTCCTCTTCTTCTTCCACATTTCTTTTTATATATTCTTACCATTGCTCTGCCAAAATCACCATTGAATTTAACTAGATCATTTCTGGTTTGATTCTCTATTACTATCTCAACAAGATCCCAGTGCTATTCAGAGTTATAGGCTTCTTTGTAATCAATCAAGTAAGAAAAGGTGTGATTGTAGCCTTGGAAATCAATCAAGTGAGAAAAGGTGTGATTGTAGCCTTGGAAATCAATCAAGTGAGAAAAGGTGTGATTGTAGCCTAGGAAATCAATTGGGTGAACTTGTTGCCCGAGAAATCAAGTATCTCTACCTAGAGGATTGTAGGTACTTGAAGAAACAAAAGGAAAAGGATAGATTTTAGAATTTTAAAGGATGTCCCATACATTTAATAGAGTTACGTGCTTATAATGAAATATGGAATTCAGCAAATATGGTAAATTCTAGTTTATTTTCTCCATAGTTAATATTGGTTTATCTTGCTATTTACAAGACATTTTATAAAATTTACAACATTGCCTCTTTATTTTTTATAATGACAAAGGGGGTGAAATTCATATGCATATTAATAGAGGGAGATATTATACTTAAGGGGAGATGTTAAGAGGAACTTTAAACATATTAATATTATTTTATATAGAATGAATATTTTTAAAATTGTATAGTTGTCATCATCAAAAAGAGGGAGAATGTTAAAACCATTATTGTTGGATTTTAATAATAACAACTATACAATTATGCCAAAGAACCTGTAAGCTAACTTGCAGGTACATGAGTATCAAAAAGAGACAAACAAATAAGTTCAACATGAAGATACACAGTACAAAAGAGGATAAAAGTACATATATAGAGATACAAGAAGAGATATACACGATAGAGACAAGATGAAGGTGACAAACAAAGTATTATTAGTCATAGAGTGTCATGTCTAGAGTTTACAGATGTTAAAATCTTCTCAAAGTGGTATACATACATATAGATACAAATTCGAATTTTTTTATAAAAGTAATAAAAGTTTTATTTTAAAAAATAAAATAAAATAATAACAAGTAATATATGAAGCAATACTTGAACTTGGGTCATGGTAAAATCATATTTTAAATGAAAAATCAAGTTTTCAAAAAAATGCATGAAGCAGGGCTCGAACTCGGGTCACTAGTTTAGAGGGCAAGTGTTCTAACCAAATAATCTATGGTAATTTTTGTTTATCAATAGAATTCAGTCGACTGAACAAGGTCATTCAATCGACTGAATATCTGTGCACGTGCACAATTTTGCACAATTTGATATGAATGTTCAGTCGACTGAACTACCCATTTTAGTCTACTGAATTGCATGTTTTTTGTACTGATTCCTCTCGGATTCAAATTTTTTGTGTTTCAGTTGGCTGAATTCTTTTGTCAGTCGACTGAAATTGCATAACGGCTATATTTCTGAAAAGACACTTCACTTCATCGAACAGAAACAACCCTTGATTCAAGTGTTGTTTCTGTACCTTTTGATCGCTGCTTTTCACGATAAGTTACAATAATTTAACTCTATATCTAGCCTCCATTTCATTAGTTTTAATCACCAATTTATGATTTAAATTCTCATTCTTATTATCTAAACTATCTTGCCATTTGCAATCAATATTTCATTCAAATCACTTGTTCATTCAAGCAAACCTCATTAAGTGATTTAATAAACTTTCTATCTTCACGAATTACATGCTATACCACAAAGGAGAAGATTATAGGAAGGGTGTATGTTATTGACTTATCAGTGCTATTCAAGAACATATTCAGTCAGAAACAACTTTTCTATTTGTATTGGAAGTCCTGTTTGGTTGCTCAGGCGGTAGAAGTCCTATTCGGTTGTCTAGGCGGTAGAAGTCCTATTCGGTTGCTCAGGCAGTGTAATACCTATTCCTCCAGGTTAAGAGAGGGTTGATAGTTAAATTCTATAAGGAGTCTGGTACTGGACGTAGAACGGGAGTTCGAACCAGTATAAAAATCTCTGGTGTCATTTACTTTTATTTTTATTCCGTAGTAATAGATACCTTAGTTACTATTCCATATTACGATCCTTAGCTGCACTTTCACTGCGATGATGTTGTACTGTGCGTATAAATCTTGTTTTGTTCTCTGAGGACAAATGATAAGGAAATTCGTCCACTTAAACGGTTAGCGGGTGATATCCGCTCTTATGTATTGTCTGATTATTTTTGAAAGAACTGAAGTCGAGTTTATCGGAAACTATCGAATGTTGGTTCGAAGAGATCGGGATCAGATAAGTATGAATTATCTGAAAATCACTTCGAACCAACTCAAGCGGCGTATTAAAGACATATTAAAGATGATGGAATGGAAGACGAAGCTCTTTGAAGTGTAAGAGCTACATGCTACGAATCCTAAAGGTGATTCCAAAATGGATGTAGTAGAAGTAGTGCTTTTGGTTTATTCTTATCATAAACAACTTGTATGGATGAATGTTGGTATTTCATTGTGCTTTGAAGGCAGTATTAGCATTCCAAGTGTGAATTTCTAAGAGAAGAAAAAGGTAATCGTGACCTCACAAGCTTCACAACCAGATAATGACTAAAACATGGGATATGCTTTAGAGCTATGTGGTTCGCTACCATTAGGAGCAGCCAATCCTTGATTTAGAACAAGGTATGAGATTTCAACCGGAACAACGGAGTTCCGGTCATTCCGTTCCGGTTCCGGCATGAACTGGAACGGAATCTGGCCAAAAATCCGGTTCCGGTCAGTATCTCATAACAAGGTTTAAAAATTCATTTTTTTCACTAGAACACACAAAGAAGTCAGAAACAACGAAAAAACATCGATTTAATCATGGAAAAGGATACAAACCATCGATATAAAAGGGAAAAATCCATAAAAATAAAAAATAGAAACGAACAGTGATGAAAATGAATAACATGTATAAATCTTACCAGTCGTTTATAGCAAATATTCAAAACTTAAATTCGACATTATCATCTTGTAGTTGATTTGTTTTTTTGCAAGTCAGTGTGCAAGAAAGTTGTTTGCTATATTTTAGAGAGCCGATTTAGGGTTAAGAAAGGAAAATGATGTTTTCTCTGCAAGTGTATGTGGGCTGCCTAATCTAATTAATTAGGTTATTTATAATGTACATGGGCTTAGGTTGGAAATATGACTGGGCTATTCTATTGAATTTTAGAAAAAAGGATCATAAAAGTAAATCTAACTAGGTTTGAATAATCTATATAAATTAATTATATAAGTAACTTCGAGATGATATTTTTAATTAAATGATAATGTAATAAATTTATATTGAAAAAGTTATTAGCCATTCATTGTATTTGTAAAGAAAAAGGTACCGGAATGAGTGAACCGGAATAAAAAGGAATCTCCAGAATTTTCAAAATGGAATCGAAATTTCAAAAAAATTCACTGACCGGAACGGAAATGGAAAGCAGAATTTTGAACCTTGATTTAGAATCAATATTTATGGATTTGGTATGTGCACGGAAGTGGGGACATGGCTGGTGCACATTGTTTTTGGAGCCTTGGTCCTGGGGAATGATGTAATCCGGCTTGTTATGTTCGAGGGGCGGGCCGGCTCTAATTCGCAGGGTGTCCATGTAAGGCCCTCGGTACATATTTCTTGAGGTGTACTGCGGCAGACGGTACCTAGGTAGCATTGTCACTGATGGAAATCCAATCTCCAATATGTGCCCCTACAGATTTAGTTGTATACCTACTATGCGGGTGTGACGCCCCACCCCGAGACCCACATTAACAGAGAGTATTACTGGGTAATACTGTCTGCTAATGTGGAGAATAGGGCAGGTTATGAGCTACCATCTATAGCCTTGTCTTAAATTTCTATTGAATACATCGGTAAATGCTTTATATATTTTTTTCTAATTCAAGTGGATCGACATATCCAATAAATACTTAATAAAAAGCCATAGGTGGCTATAGGATCTATCAGAATAAAATACAACAACTCAAATGCATAACACATCATAGAACAACAAACATATATATATATATATATACATATATACTAATACATCCCAGTACAATACAAATAATACATCATAAGTGGTATGACGACCATAATATACACACGAGTCAAAACAATATACATATCAGAGTAGCGACACAAAAAGACTACAACAAAAAGGGCTAGCAAATAATTCCATGCGGAAGCAGAATAGGCTAGGTCCGTAAGGCTACCTAACCTGAAACACCTCGGTTTGACCCGATTATAAAATACACGGGTCAGTCTAGCTAAACAATGCAATTAAAGGGAATATACGATAACATAAGCATAGGATAAAGGTGATGTTCTTCTTAAACAAGAAGAAACAATAATAAGCATAAGCATGAGCATAAGTATGGTATTGTTACTCTAAGTGATGAGATGATATCACTTACACAAACATATATTCTCAAAAGAGATAAGACAATCCATAAAACACTAAATATTTTGCAAGCCTCATATCATTGGCATATCACAAATCATCAATAGTGGTTTAGGGAAAATATAACTCCTAAAAAGGAGAAATCCAATACCCACCATATCGGCAAACTCAAAGAAATTTCAAAGAAATCACCTTCTCAAAAATATGCCACAAGGCAATCAAATATAACTCTCCAACATAGGAGAATATAATCTCAAATAAACGCCAAAAGGCAAATCATATGAAATAACGCCAGTAGGCAAATCTCAATAATAACGCAAAAGGCAAATCTCAAATAACGTCAGTGTAGGTAACTCAAATCTCAAAAAATAGAACTCCCAAGAATTCAAATTCCCAAAAGGTAATCGCCACAAATATATATCGAATGGTTCAAAGGACCAATTCCGGAAAGGGTCGATACACTAGGGAAAATAGTCAAAGAAATCATCTCAAAGATATAGCACGTGCTTATGGCCGAAGCCCGCCAAGTACTGTTCTCCCAAAATAAGGCTCCACGTCTCTTAGAAAAACGTCCTGAAGGACAAATAAATATGTCTCTTAGACAAACATCCCGAAGGATAATTGCATCGCAATGAGAAACATCTCTTAGACAAACATCCCAAAGGACAAATGACCCGAAGGTCCAGTACTGACAAATACGTCTCTTAGACAAATGTGTCACAAACTCTCGGATAGGAACCCGAACAGTGTTAATGTGTGTCCCATACCACACGTTTGCACTAAACGGTTTACTAACCGCTAGTAAATTTCACAGTCAAAGCAGTAAAAAGTTTACCTCATCTCATCGGTGAACTCGACCCGAAGGTCAAAACGATCAAACAAACAAGTTGGGAGTTAACCGAAAAGATAAACTCACGTGTTTTACCAAACCATTTAATTCTCCTTCTCATTCGCTCGAATAGAGCAAAAACGTGTTTTATATTTATAAAATAATTTACTTGAGAAAACAAGCTTTTAAAACCAATTTTCGAAATCAATTTAGAAAACCGTATTTGAAAATTCCCTTATTATAGAGAATAAATAGATTTTCTATTTGAAAATTCTTTAAAAATATCATATAATAATAGTTTTAAATGCTCATTAATTTTAAAAATTATTCCAAAGAAGTTTGGAAAAATCCGTGCTCGAAAACGAATAAAAACAAGGAAAATCACTCGACCCGATATTCGAATTCAATTTGAATTCAATTCAAATTCCAATTCAAAATCAATACAAATTTGAATTTCAAATTCTCATAACTTAGCTAGCCTATTCATAGGCATCATAGCACTTCAAAACATCACATAACCATCATCAAAATCAAGCAAGATAGGAAGGAAAACAAGCTAAAAACAAGTCGCAAATCAAAAGAACAAAGGCCAAACTACTCGTGCTTGGGCCAACAAGGGGTTGACCCAGCCCAGTGGCTAGATCGACCAACAGGTCGACCGCCAGTATGACCTCCTAGTTGACTTGGAAGGTGCTGGGTCGACCTGCCTGTCGATCCAGCCTACAGACTCTTCTCCAGGTCGTTTTCCAGCCTTGTATTGATTTTCCAGGGTCGATCTAACATGTCAAACGATAGAATTTTTGGATGAAAATTGACATGCACATAGGATAACATATAAACAACACTCCGAAAAAGATCCGGCAGCAATTTTAGTGAAATCAAAGAGTTATGGCTACTCAAAGTGGCAACCAGAAACAAGAAATTCAATAAAACAACTGACAGAAAGATATACGTATACATAAGCTATTTTCTTTTAGATCTTTGCATTAGCAGGCTAGTTTCACCTAGAAATGTGAGATGATAAACTCACCTTTGCTATTAGAGAGCAAACTCAGAGAATCAGAGGAAAGTTGCTTGCTTTTGGAAAGAAGGAGCTTCTCTTAACCTGCTAGAACTCAAGGTAAACACATGCAACAGGAAATGAAGAAATTAACAGCCAACTCTTCTAAAAACAAGATTTGATGGGATAATAAGGTTTTTGAATGAGATTACCTTTTACTTGCACTCTAAATTGATAAAAACAGCAACTTGTTTGAAAAAGATTTGAGTTTGAAAGCTTGGTTTGAAGAAAGAGGAGTTTTCTTATACTAGTTGAAGAGGAAGAAGGTGGAACTCATTTCTGTACGTACAGAGAATGAGATAATGTTTCTCACTTCCTAACTACGGGGTATTACTTGGCTAATGGGCCTTTGAACCCAAAATAAAAGAGTTAATAAATAAGCCTAAGGTTTAATTAAACAACCCTTAACCAAAAATGTGCATATACTACATATACACAAAAACAAAAAGCATTTTCTCTCAAGTTTTACACAAGAAAAATATGAAAACTTGTATACTTATAAAATGAAATGTTTTCTACCATATAAAAAGAATTTTTTTTTATTAAAATCCTTTATTTAACAAAATTACACTATTTACTCAAATAAATGAATAAAACTCAATATTTTACTTCTAAAATTCAACAAAAATCTTTTTCTTACTTAGAAAAATATTCCAAACCATTTCAAAACTTAATTTATAGCCAAAACATATTTTAAACCAATTTCCATCTTTTATTTCAAATAAACCATCTTTAAAAATAAATTACTCCTCTTAAAAATTATTAAAAGAAATAAATGGGCAATAATTAATATAATTATTGCAATTTCTCTATAATAAAGTCATTTTTCATTTTTTAAAGCCCATATTCCATTCATTATTAACCCGAGTAAATAAAATAAAGTTCCAAACTTTATTTTTCTCATTTTATTTCCAAAATTCATTGTTTATTCCAAATAAACGATTAAAATTTCCAATTTTATTTTAATTTACAATATTAAATTATAACTACCATTATAATTCAATATTAACAGGTAATCTCCAAAACCAAGGTTGTTACAGACTCCCTCCTTAACAAAATTGCGACCTCGCAATTTCCAGAGAAAATTTTGTATTCAACATATTAATTTCATTAAGCAGAGGAAGATTGATAAGCTCAAGTTTAAAATTCTCACCCTCAACACAAGATGATAGAAAACTAAGATAAGATTGCTCGATTAATTCTATGGTTTCCCAAGTGGAATTACTGGGATTTGCGTACCATTGAATTTCTACGAGTAATAAATCCCTATTTCGAAGGCATTTCGCCTTCGAACCAAAACACAGATAGGATGTTGTGCAATAGATAAATCGGGTGAGATTGATTCCTAAGAAGCTTCACGAACAGAGTCGGGATTTAGTCACAACTTTATCTCGAACTCCAACCCACAAGATGATAATCGATACGACTTTCCGTATAACACTACGAACGGAGTCATACCGATATTAGATTGACAACTATTACGGAAAGAAAACCCAATGAGAGGTAGGAGGTTTTCTCCCAATACCACCAAACTCATACGACATAAATGCAAGTCGTAAAATAATTGCTCAAAGGCAAGTTAAGACTCAAGGAATAGATTTTCAAACTCTCTCTTACTAATCAAATATTCTTAAAGTTTTCCAACCCCTTAACTTCAAGATTTAAAATTCTCAATTTTCAACACTTGAAAATTTTCAAAGATTCTTGCTTAGATTTTAAAATTAAATTCATTACTCTTCATTAGAGTAAATAAAGTTTAAGTTGTTTATTCTCTAATTCTTCCATAGGTATTCTCTAGTTTGAAACATTTATTATTATTATTTTTTCAATTTGTTTCTCAAATTTTCTAAGTGTTAGAAATTTTCGGAAAAATCGGCGGAGTCTCCTTTGTACGGAGGGCCGTATATAATAATACAAAAATGTTTTATATAATAAACATCGACCATTAGGTCGAAAACACAATATATATCATCATTTAACACTTTAAAATTAATCCGAAAACATACCTTCCTTTTTAGCATTTTAAAGCGAGTTTGCACGATCTTATATATATTCCTTTTGCTCAAAATATATTCCAACTATCCTCTTTTCACCAGTACTTAACTTAAATAGATGATATTAGTTCATGTTCATAAATAAGAAGTGCTACACTTAATTATTAAGGGGAAATAGATCAATTTCATTTCAGACCTGCTGTAAAGAAGACATGTTTTGTCATAGAAAACCATAAAATCTGAAAACCTTTATAAAAGAAAGTTGATCTACTAAGTCTAAGCTTTCCAGCAATATAAAGATCATCAAAATCAGATTTACGATTTGAAAGTTATGCTAGATTTATTTTCAGCTTAATCTTAGAAATTTCTTAAGAGGACAGAAATATCTATCCACTTTCAAACCATTTTAGACTCAGTAAAAAGCAAAATATTTTAAAGTGGTAAAAAGAAATTTTATAGCTTATAGAAATATCTTTAATATGCAAAAAGATTGAACTCATTTGGAGTTATAAATCTCAAGTTATCGCTGTTTTAGTACAGCACTTTTCCAAACAAAATTTCAGCTTTTAAATTAATTTAAAATTTGAAGTTCTCCCAAACCATTTTAATTTCAAACTACATTTTCAACAAGCTTTTTGCTAAATCATTTATCAAATTATTTCCTTTTTCCCCGAAAAGCTAAGACATTCAAAATTATAATCAACTTTATGTAATCATCATAAAACCTTTTATTAAGTGGAAATATTTTCATTACTTTCCAAAATCTACTTTAAAACTATTAGCTTGAAAATTCATTTTGGAAGAGATAACTAATCTCTTTCATTATTAAGAGATGATTATTGATTATCCACCAAAACAAATTTTTGGGATATATATATAAAGTTTAAAATTATTCTCACAGTTTAAAATGATTATACTACATGAATTGTTCATTTATCAAAACAATCCAAATTCCCATTTCCACTTGTCACAAAAATTAAATTTCCATCTAATTATAAACATAAAACTAATTAAAGTTGATAATTAATTTAAACTTGTTTTCAAAAGAATTTTGCAAGTTCAAACCACAAGTTTTAATACCATTTAAGTTTAAGACAAAAACTACCTCACAAGTTTATACTAAATGTTCTAAACTAACACTTCTTTATTTTCTCTTAAGATAGAGTTTTATATCTATCCTCTACTATTACTCAAATGAATAAGTGTTAAAACAAATTTTATAGTCATCATTAATAACTTGTACTAAAATATTCAATTAATATTTAAAATTTTCAAACCAAAGCAGTCTTTTACTTTAAATACATCATTTTATTAATCAAAGCATCAAATGGTATTTTCTTCTAATTAAGACATCCCCTTAATTAGAATTATTCACTTTACTTACCCAAATTACCATATTCAATTTCTCAAATTTCAAGTAATATAAGGGTATTGCCTCGCCATTGATTTATAGTGAATGACCCCATCGATTGGCTGTAGAGTTGATCAAACGATCAAAACTGCCTCGCCACTCCTCCAACACTCACTATGGTTCAATGGTTTCATTAAATATTTAAAATAAAATTAATACTCCACCATATTAATTATTTTCAAACTTTACTTATTAAAACTCAATTTACCGTGTCTGACTGTCTCATCACAGCGTTTAGGAAGTTCCTATCGACAATGTTGGCCAAACGCATCGACCGTAATTCTTAAAGCACTAGACGGAGAACCCAACACAAGAATTCATTTTCTTTAAAAAGAAATACCTCATATATAATACTCAAAATATTCTTTGTTTTTTCAAAAAACAAAATCCAAGTTCTCTTAAAAACTTATCTTCAATTTGAAAATTTTGAAAATTCAATTATAACTTATTCTCAAAATCAAAGATATAAGAAGAACTCATCGAGATATTTCCAGAACACTCGATTCACAAGATTGAAGAAATAGTCTGGAGTGTTCGTTATTCCGAACAGTATAACGAACCACTTACAAGACTCATAACGAGTGCGGAATGCAGTAAGAGTAACGATATCCTCCGCGACTCGTAGCTCATGAAAAATTGGTGTAGGGTCAAGCTGAAGAATGACCCTAGCACCACACAATAGATTAAAAAGAGAGAAATGAGATATAAAAGCAAGGGTAAATATCTTCTCAAATGAGGAGAAGTAACATTAACAACAAATCATTACTTCGAGTGAAGTAATACCATATAGTATATCAACAATTGAGTATCCAAAGAGGATACCTCAAAATAGGTGAGAATGGCAATATCAAATAAATTCAATAAATCACCTCATTTCCTTAGTGGACATCCTAGTGGAAGGATGACCAAAAAGATAAGAATTGGAAAAGAGGTTAACACAATACTCGATTGCCCGATTAGGTACCATACCTAAAACAGACTCATAGAAATCAACAGAGTCACAATGACTGGAATTCGAGATATATCACCAACATCTCGATATTCAAGAGTGAATACAGAGACTTTGGAATCATCATTAACATTCTGAAGAATAAGAACAACAAATCGACTAAATTAGGATACCAAAATATGGTATCTTATGAATCACAGAATGCGGCTTGATAATACGCAAGCCACTCTATCTCAAATCATACCAAACTCTAGATAGAAATAGAGTGCTAATTTGCACAAAAAGATAAGCTACAAGGAACAATCCAAACATCCTCAAACATCATACTAAATATTGCGGATCCCCTCAATAGGATTCGCAATCCTCAAAGAAATCACAAGATAAGAACATCAAAAAGCATAAACAAATTCCTCCGATACGGTTGAGTGTCAAGCACCCGTATCGAAGAGGACTCTAATAAAACAATCACGATTAGGATTACTCTTAAGATAAGATATAATCAATTCAATTATGGAATACTACGGAATAAAATATATTCCTAGACATATCCTAAACTTCAATCTCAAAGGACACGATAAGATAAAGGACACGATAATTAAGGGATTTGTACACTTGTACTATACTTGGATATATCGTAATATATGCTTCTGTTCTGTGTTTATCCTATTTTGTTCTGAACTCAGCTCTGATACCAAGTTATGACGCCCCACCTCGAGACCCACATTAACAGAGAATATTACTGGGTAATACCGTTTGCTAATGCGGAGAATATGGCTGGTTAGGAGCGACCATCTATAGTCTTGTCTTAAATTTCTATTGAATACGTAGATAAATGCTCTATATATTTTTTTCTAATTCAAGTGGATCGACATATCCAATAAATACTTAATACAAAGCCATAGGTGGCTATAGGATCTATCAGAACAAAGTACAACAACTCAAATGCATAACACATCAGAGAACAACAAACAGATATATATACATATATACTGATACATCCCAATACAATACAAATAATACATCATAAGTGGTATGCCGACCATAATATACAAACGAGTCAAAACAATATACATATCAGAGTAGCGACACAAAAAGACTACAACAAAAAGGTCTAGCAGATAAGTCCATGCCGAAGTAGAATAGGCTAAGTCCATAAGGGTACCTAACATGAAACACCTCGGTCTGACCCGAGTATAAAATACACGGGTCAGTCTAGCTAAACAATGGAGTTAAAGGGAATATACGATAACATAAGCACATGATAAAGGTGATGTTCTTCTTAAACAAGAAGAAACAATAATAAGTATAAGCATGTGCATAAGTGTGGTATGGTTACTCTAAGTGATGAGATGATATCACTTACACAAACATATAATCTCAAAAGTGATAAGACGATCCATAAAACGCTAAATATAGCAAGCCTCATATCATAGGCATATCACAAATCATCAATAGTGGTTTAGGGAAAATATAACACCTAAAAAGGAGAAATCACATACCCACCATATTAGCAAACTCAAAGAAATCTCAAAGAAATCACCATCTCAAAAATACACCATAAGGCAATCAAATATAACTCTCCAACATAGGAGAATATAATCCGAAATAAACGACAAAAGGCAGATCTCATGTAATAACGCCAATAGGCAAATCTCAATAATAACACCAAAAGGAAAATCTCAAATAACGCCAGTGTAGGCAACTCAAATCTCAAAAAATAGAACTCCCAAGAGTTCAAATTCATGAATGGTAATCACCAAAAATATATATCGAATGGTTCAAAAGACCAATTCCGGAAAGGGGCGATACACTAGGGAAAATAGTCAAAGAAATCATCTCAAAGATATAGCACGTGCTTATGGCCGAAGCCTGCCAAGTACTATTCTCCCAAAATAAGGCGCCACATCTCTTAGACAAATGTCCTGAAGGACAAATAAATACGTCTCTTAGACAAACATCCCGAAGGACAATTACGTCGCAATGACAAACGTCTCTTAGACAAACATCCCGAAGGACAAATGACCCGAAGGTCTCGTACTAGAAAATACGTCTCTTAGACAAATGTGTCACAAACTCTCGGATAGGAACCCGAACAGTGTTAATGTGTGTCCCATACCACACGTTTGCACTAAACGGTTTACTAACCGCTAGTAAATTTCACACTCAAAGCAGTAAAAAGTTTACCTTATCTCATCGGTAAACTCGACCCGAAGGTCAAAACGATCAAACAAACAAGTTGGGAATTAACCGATAAGATAAACACACATGTCTCATACCACGTGTTTTACCGAACCGTTTAATTCTCCTTCTCATTCGCTCGAATTGTGCAAAAACGTGTATTATATTTATAAAATAATTTACTTGAGAAAACAAGCTTTTAAAACCAATTTTCGAAATCAATTTATAAAACTAGATTTGAAAATTCCCTTATTATAAAGAATAAATAGATTTTCAATTTGAAAATTCTTTAAAAATATCATATAATAATAATTTTAAATGCTCATTAATTTTAAAAATTATTCCAAAGAAGTTTGGAAAAATCCGTGCTCGAAAACGAATAGAAACAAGGAAAATCACTCGACCCGATATTCGAATTCAATTTGAATTCAATTCAATTTCCAATTCAAAATCAATACAAATTTGAATTTCAAATTCTCATAACTTAGCTAGCCTATTGATAGGCATCATAGCACTTCAAAACATCATATTACCATCATCAAAATCAAGCAAGATAGGAAGGAAAACAAGCTAAAAACAAGTCACAAATCAAAAGAACAAAGGCCAAACTACTCGTGTTTGGGCCGACAAGGGGTCGACCCAGCCCAGTGGCCAGGTCAGTCGACCTGGAAGGTGCTGGGTCGACCTGCCTGTCGACCAAGGCTACGGACTCTTCTCCAGGTTGTTTTCCAGCCTTGTATTGATTTTCCAGGGTCGATATAACATGTCAAACGATGGAATTTTTGGATGAAAATTGACACGCACACAGTTTAACATATAAAAAATACTCCGAAAATGATTCGGCAGCAATTTGAGTGAAAATCAAAGAGTTATGGCCACTCAAAGTGGCAACCAAAAACAAGAAATTCAGTAAAACAACCGACATAAAGATATACGTATATAGAAGTTATTTTCTTTAAGATATTTGCATTAGCAAGATAGTTTTAGCTAGAAATGTGAGATGAAAAACTCACCTTTGCTATTAGAGAACAAACTCGGAGAATTGGAGGAAAGTTGCTTGCTTTTGGGAAGAAGGAGCTTCTCTTAACCTGCTAGAACTCAAGGCAAACACATGCAACAGGAAAGGAAGAAATTAACAGCCAACTCTTCTAAAAACAAGATTTTGATGGGATAATAAGGTTTTGGAATGAGATTACCTTTTAGTTTCACTCTGAATTGATAAAAATAGCAACTTGTTTGAAAAAGATTTGAGTTTGAAAGCTTGGTTTGAAGAAAGAGGAGTTTTCTTTTACTGGTTGAAGAGGAAGAAGGTGGAACTCATTTTTGTACGTCTAGGGAATGAGATAATGTTTCTCACTTCCTAAGTACAGGCTATTACTTGGCTAATGGGCCTTTGAACCCAAAATAAAAGAGTTAATAAATAAGCCTAAGGTTTAATTAAACAACCCTTAACCAAAAATGTGCACATACCACATATACACAAAAACAAAAAGCATTTTCTCTCAAGTTTTACACAAGAAAAATATGAAAACTTGTATACTTATAAAATGAAACGTTTTCTACCATATAAAAAGATAAATTTTTATTTTTAAAACATTTTTATTATTAAAATCCTTTATTTAACAAAATTACACTATTTACTCAAATAAATGAATAAAACTCAATATTTTACTTCTAAAATTCCACAAAAATCATTTCTTACTTAGAAAAATATTCCAAACCATTTCAAAACTTAATTTATAGCCAAAACATATTTTAAACCAATTTCCATCTTTTATTTCAAATAAACCATCTTTAAAAATAAATTACTCCTTTTAAAAGTTCTTAAAAGAAATAAATGGGCAATAATTAATATAATTATTGCAATTTCTCTATAATAAAGTCATTTTTCATTATTTAACGCCCATATTCATTCATTATTAACCCGAATAAATAAAATAAAGTTCCAAACTTTATTTTTCTCAATTTATTTTCAAAATTCATTGTTTATTCCAAATAAACAATTAAAATTTCCAATTTTATTTTAATTTACAATATTAAATTATAACTACCATTATAATTTAATATTAACAGGTAATCTCCAAAACCAGGGTTGTTACAGCTGGAATTTAAAATAAATGTAACAATTTCGGCTATGATTAATACTTATTTTACCCTAGACATTATAAAAATATCATAAGGTTTTCTATAAAATTGTTTGGTTATCGTAAGGTAAAATCTCATCCGTGTTTATATGCTGCATGGTCTTACAAGATACCTTTATTTTTCAATGGGTTCTATAATATTAAGCAATCCATTTGATTGTGTTCTCACGCTAGTTTTACTAGACTGATCCAAGTGTTATTTTTCTTATAATGCTCAGGTCAGCTCGAACGTATTTTCTAGATTTAGCTATATACGTTGGAGCTTCAGGAGACGAGCTGGATCCTCCAAGGCATATTCACATATTTTATCTTTTGTATTTTGTTCTTGTCATATGTTATCAAATTGCAAGGAAAGATTGTTATAACTGTTAGTTCCTGAGATGATGGTTTTGATGACAACAACCTTAGGACTTGTTATAAAATATAAATAATAATATTCTTGTCTACATATATATGTATATGCAGGATATATATATATATATATGCAGGTACTGAGAATGAAGACCGTACAGTATAAGATTCAAGACTGAGTATAGAGATTTAAGACTGACGAATTCAAAATTGAAGAAATCAAGACTGATGACTCATGGGTATCAAGAGTTCAAGAGTTCAAAATATCAAGATAAGTAATAGAGTCTAGATTTATGTTAAAACTTCATAATAGCACTAAAATCTTTATTCCGATTTTAATTGTGGAATGGAATCTACCTTCTCGCTTTAACTGTGGGATGGAACCCACGACCTCTTTAGTGGCATGAAACCCACGATCTTCTCTAGTGGAATGGAATCCACGAAATTTTCAAAATGATTTATTTTTTCAAAACTATCTTTCTAAAGTCATCTTTATTAATTTAAATATTTTAGCCTTAATTCAAAAACTATTTTTAATCATATTAATTTCAAAATCATCTCTTGTTTTTTAAACTATCTTTTGATTTTAATATTTTAGCTTTAATATATTTTAAAGAAATCTATACTTAGTTTTTTAATATCACTTTTATATTATAGGTTATATATTTTAAGATTACTTTCTAAAACTCTTTTATAAGTTTAAACTATATTCAAAATGGTTTACAAAGTTTAGAAACTGTTTTGACAAGTTTTAGAATAGAAATCATTTTTAAAGCAAAATCTATTTTCAAAAATAACATAGGCATGTCGGCATCCCTCATCCCTCCATGTCGATATGGTAGCCGTAGAATTCAAATTTCAAATTTTCAAAAGAAGTGTCTATTCGTCATAACCTTTCGCGAAAGGACATGACGGTTGTTCTCCTATAAATATCAGTTGTTTTCAATGAATTTTAAGTTAGTTTTTCTTCATTTCTTCACTCCTTCTTTTCCACTCAAATATTCTCTTATATTTCAAATGCTTTAACAAAACTCTACCGAAATTCTAACTGAATCAAACTCGATCATCTCTAGTTTGATTCTTTGCCACTCTCTCAAAGATCTCAGTGCTATTCAGAGTTATAGGATCATTTGTAATCAAAGATCGAAAGATCGAAGTGTATCGAGTCTCTCTCTATCAAAGTGTGATTGGAAACAGTGTGATTGTGGCCCGTAAATCAATTAGATGATCTTGTAGCCTGGTAAAATCAAGAGAGTTTTCCTTGGATTCTGAGACAGGTGGGTGTATCTCATGGCCTTGAAATCGAGGTTGTAATATCGATATTATATTTGAAAAGAAATCTGCATAAGAAATTGTGTGGGACTGGATGTAGGGTAACTCCGAACCAGTATAAAATTCTGGTGTGTTCTTTCCTTTACTACTTTGATTTACTATTTGCATCTGTGTCTGGTTCTGTGATTGTCTCTGTGTTTGTGAAATTGCATCTGTATGTGTTTAATTTAAAAAGATTTCAAAAATTCCATAAAACCCATTAAACACTATTCACCCTCCCTTCTAGTGTTAATCCAGCCTTAAGATCCGTAATCCGCATTTCCTACATTTGGTATCAGAGCATTGGTTTTCAAAGTCTTCATAATCTATTTTTGAAAAGTTTTCAAATGGCTGCCAACACTGGTAATGTCAATAGTATCACTAGTTCATTTGTAGAGGGTCAGTCTACTTCCAGATCACCACTTTTTAATGGCAGTAACTATGCATATTAGGCATGTAGGATGAAAATCTATTTACAATCAATAGGATTAGACACTTGTAATATCACACAAACTGAGTACATTGAACCCACAACTGATTTTGCACAGTGGACTGCTGAGCAAAAGACCGTTGCACAAAACAATTCCAAAGCCATGAATATTATATTATGTTCATTTGATAGGAATGAGTTTAATAGAATGTCTATCTATAAGTCTGTATATGAGATTTGGAAAACTTTGCAAGTTACTCGTGAAGGAACAAGCAAAGTTAAACAGACCAAAATATCTATGTTGACCAATCAGTTTAAATTATTTAAGATGAATCCAAACAGAAATATCTATGTTGACCAATCAGAAATTCATGGAATCTTATTTTGGTTGGATTTTGAAATATATGAATTTATTTGTATAGGAATATATGGGATTAATTATGTGCAAGTGTGTGTGCATGTGTGCACGTGCACACTGATATGGCACAAGGAAGAACTCCAGATTTCCTGAATATAAAACAAGAATTAAAAAGCATTACAAACATGATTTTGTAACATGGATATTTGATTTCTGGAATTATATGGATCATCCCAGAGAATAAGAAAAGTAAGTTTTATTTTAAATCAGTAAACAGATTTTATTTAAAACCCAGGAAATATATATATATATATATATAAGCAAGTGAAACTATAACACTAAAATGGCAAAAGACAAATGGCAAGCAAAATAATTGCTTTAGGCAGAAAATAGAAAGGAGGATTTTTTTTAGAAAAGAAACAAGTAAACAATGTCACACAATTATCATGACTTGGTAAGAATATGATATATTCTGGAAAAGAAAAAGGAGAGGCAGGTCTCACATATGGCCGGGATATTAAAGGTAAAAAATAAACAAATTTGAAATGCAAAATGCATGAGTCTTGGCCAGGGTAGGAATGGGATTTTACAATGATAAAACCCTAGAAAACTTCTCTTATAAATCCAAGTATAAACCAGAAAAATCATTTGCTACCCAAAACATTTAAGAAAACAAAGAAGAAAATACTTACAAGCAGAAAAGCAAGTTTTGAAAAGGTTTCTTTTCTGGGTTTAGCAAGAGAAGCATTTTCTGTGAGTAATCTCACTAAACCCATGGCATTAAGTCATGTTATGAGGCAGCCAAGCTTATGTTATTTTTCCATATATTGTTGATTTCATTAATATGGTTTTAATGGATGTTTTAATGGGTGTTTCTGAATGTTTTGATTGCTTTGATGTTTTAGTATTTTGCTCTGTTTGGTTACACCCAGAAATGTAAAAGTATGAAATCATGAAAGTAAATAGAGGATACTTGTAACTGGTTTAGATATGGCATGGGAAATATAGAAATCAAAATGTATATGAGTTGCATTACACTTGTGTAAGTGCTGAGGCTCAAATGAAAGATTCAAGGTTGCAATGGAAATATCCAAAAGTGTTGAACCCTTGATCAAATAGAAAACCCATGAGCCAGAAATCTTGTTTAAGCTAGATCTTGAATTTAGTTCAAACATGGTTTCTTATGAAACAATAATAACCCACATGCCCAGTCTTTATTCCCAGTTGTAAATATTCCTGTATTTTCTTTAAGCCAAAATATTTGAAAATATGATTTCCTCTGGATAGGAATGTTAGCTTGTTTTTGAATTATGCTTGTGAGTTTTATAATTCATATACAATGTGATTCAGTCACCTAGTTATCTCATGATAGGATTAAACATGAACACTTAGTAAATAAACTAAGGATTGTGAGCCAAGAGGACTGCTGGAATGCTTGTTGTATTTAAAGTATGCAAGTTGGCACATGGCTTGTTTAAGCCCTGAGATCTTTGTGCAATAATGTGAATTATTTTATTGCAATGTGTCCCCGTGATTCCTTTATGGCAGATGAGGCTAGGAATTAATTTGGTAAATACAACCTTAAATTGATGAAGTAGGAACTTGAGTTATTCCTAAGATGGTTGGTCTGGAGCTATGATAGTTCCTGAGTATTTCTATTTGAAATGTATGTTTACATGGTTGAAAGTGTGTACATAGTTAGTCTTAAACACTGATCATATATGCACAATACATCATAAACAAGTCAGGCAAATTGAACAAAGAAGCTATGCCCACTTATACAAAATGTTTATGTCTCACTCATTTACTTAATATCATGGAATTTTTGATATTGCTCATACCAGATCTTGTATCTGACCCTTGTTTGCTCATGGCATCTGGGGTGTCTCATTTAAAATGGGGCAGCCTCTAATGCTCTTTTAGGGAATGCTGGTTCTAAATAGGAAGCTACTATGGCTATTGAGAATGATTGGGTAAGCATGCTAAATTAGAATTAAATAAGAACTCAGAAGGAATTATTTGCATGTATTCCGAGAAGCTTTTATAGTTATGCTTTGGTTGTTATGTAATTGAATGCTTGAATTTATTTAGTTATTTTAACTGAATCTAGTAATGTATTAAGTTTGGATTTACCAAATACTTAGTTGAATCTATGCAAGAAAGTATATATTTGAGTATTATGGTGAAAATCTGTAAATGATATATGCCAGTAATTGAGAAATAGATATGTATGTATATATATATATATACATATATTGTATTAGTTAATTTCAAGTTACTTAAAACTTTAAGTTTGAAGGTTAAAAATCTGAGTTTAGCTAGAAGTAATATTTCAAGAATTTTGTGACAATATGCAGAAGTGTTTTGATAAAAGAAACAACATATTTGTACACTTTAAAAAGATATAAACATGTTTTAAGGGATTTTGCAAATGTCTGGTATCTGAATTTACATTGCAAAAGCCATGCACTAATGTTTTGATGATCTAGTCATAAGGCTAACCCACTTCAAAAATAATGAGGTCTGGATTGATCAAGATGATCAGAGTTTTGGGTATAAAGGAAGAAAATACACTTTCTAAAATCTGAAGCTTTCTTTGCAAATGCATGAACAAAGACATTTTCGAATACTTGATCAACTCACATTTTATTTTGAATAGCTTTATTAGCCCAGAGAGTACAATACATCTAATATGCACACATATTATCTAAACACTACTTTTGTCAAATGACCATAGAAGCTGGATTCTCTAATTCCAGTAAAGCAACCTGTAAATTAGATGCAAGCTGAGGTAACTCAGGGATTAGAAAATAAATTTGGTTAAGGAAAATACAACTATCTAGATTATGAAAGAATTACACAACTGACCTGGTAATAAGTAAAGAAATTTGTGGTAAAAATAACTTGTGTTGAAAATGATAAGTGAGTATATTATTTTCCTTTCTGACTTTAACCAAATCCCAAATAATTAAACTAAAATTTTGGTGGCTTGCTATATAATCTGAGATCACCTTACTATCTCAAACTAACAGACAATAACAATAAGAATGATCAAAAAATTAATAGGTATAGATTACACATGATTATGGGAATTCACTCCCATGACTCAAATATTAAACAAAGGTAAATGAGCTATGTACTGGTTGATTAGAAATTCAAATTCAACCAGGATGCACTCTTGCTTACCAACACTCTGATCCAAGCAAGAGGGTCACATACATCTTCATATGTATGTGAATATGTTATTAAAGAACTGATATAAATATATTAGTAGAAAATTAGGATCCTGAATAATTTAGTGGAGAGGTTAATGACTCCAGGAAATTATTGATGAAAACTTAAAAAAAATTAGGTGAAATAGCTAGGGTCATTTCATTTGGTATCAGAGCTATGTTAAAACCGTACATAGCTAAGAATGATTGTATTGATTGATTGAAGTATTATAACCATATGTATGAACTGGTTGTTTGTTTGAGTAAAATAATAATACAGATAAAAAGTTATGGCAAAAGAAAAATGCTCATGATAAACTAACCCTATTTACCCCATACTCTAGTTATCCAATCATGGTAGGAAGAGGATCTCATCACAATGTAGGATCAAGTGCACCACAAATGCTTGATATGCAAGACTTTATGAGGGCTTTAAGGGATGGAGTAGGGCAGAGACTTGAGAACCCACATGAGGAACTTTTAAAACTGTTAAAGACTTATACCAATTTAGGAGGCAAGAGCTTTGAAGGGACTGAAAATGTGATGAAAATTCAAGCATGGTTGAGAACACTGGATAGAATTTTCAATGACATGCAACTGGATGATCAAAGGAAGAGGCAAGTGGCCTCAAGACAATTGAAAGGTGTGGCTTTAAGCTGGTGGGAGGTAGTCATAGCTGGGAGGATTGAGAATGAAATCACTTGGAATCAATTCAAGGAGATGTTGGAAGCTAGATTTGTTCCAGCATCAGCCAAAACTCTATTGCTTGAAGAATTCATCAGACTTAGGCAGGGAACCTTTAATGTGACTGAGTATACTCATAGGTTTGAGGGCTTGTCTAAGTATGGAGCTATGCTTGTGGTTGATGAGGCATCAAAGAATGATAGGTATATTAAGGGTTTAAACCCAGGGCTTAGTAGGGCTATGTTGCCATATGCAGATAAAACTTTTGATCAAGTCATTGATCTGGCCTTAAAATTTGAGCAACATGACAAGGAAAGGGAGAAGTATAAGAGTTTTAAGAATAACAATAATAAGAAAAACAAGGGAAGGTATCACCCCTATGACAAAAAGAAGGAGGAGATAGAAAGCAAGAAAACCAATGATACTAAGACCACTGATACAAAGAGAAAAATAACATGCCATCATTGTGGAAAGGAAGGACATATCAAACCAAGGTGCCCAGAATTGAAGGGAGGAGCTTTCAAATGCTACCTATGTGGTAAGGAGGGGCTTATCAAGAGAAATTGCCCTGAGTATAAACAACAAGGGAAGCTAGCAAGTTTGGAGAGCAAAAGCAAATCCACAGTAGAAGCTATTGCAGAAAACCATGGTCAAGTGGAAGGTACCTTATTTATTTGTACCCTACCTATATCAGTAGTGTATGACACAGGGGCAACACATTCTTTGATTTCCCATGAATTAGTTGCATTGCTTAAATTACATTGCATACTGGTTGAAACTCCTTTGTTAGTGCAAAGCCCATTGGGGAGTTCTAGTGTTTTAAACATGATTTGTGTGGATGTGGAATTAAACATAGGAGGAAATGTTTTTATTTCCAATTTATATGTTTTAAATTACCCAAATATAGGTATTATATTGGGTGTAGACTGGTTAAGGCAATACAAAGCCATAATTAATTTAGACTCATCCACCATATCATTACAAAATTCTAGAGGTCAAAGAATCACAATTTTGTGTGAAATAGCCAAAGAAAGAAAATTATATCACTTGATTGACTTAAATAAGGATTCCAGTGAGCCTTCTATTGAAGAAATCCCCATAATTAACAAATACTTAGATGTGTTTGGAGAGGTTAAGGGTGTTCCACACCACAGACCAGTGGAATTTCAGATTAGCCTCATACCAGGAGCCAGTCCAATTATTAAGAAACCCACTAGAATGGGGCCTAGTGAGTTGAAGGAATTGAAGAAATAGTTAGAAGAATTGGAAAGCAAAGGATTTATAAGACCAAGTAATTCATGCTGGGGTGCTCCAGTAGTGTTTGTAAGGAAACATGATGGTACTTTAAGAATGTGCATAGATTACAGGGAGCTAAACAAAGTCACTATCAAAAACAAGTACCCCTTACCTAGAATTGATGATCTTTTTGATCAACTTAGTGGAGCAAAAGTATTTTCTAGATTAGACCTGGCATCTGGATTCCATCAGATGAAGGTTGATAACTCAAGTGTTAAGTATACAGCCTTTAACACTAGGTATGGTCTATATGAGTTTCTTGTCATGCCATTTGGGTTGACAAATGCCCCATCATATTTTGTAGACTTGATGAATAGGATATTCAGGGATTATTTAGACAAGTTTGTATTGATTTTTATTGATGATATTTTGATTTATTCTAAAACAGTAGAGGAACATGAAAATCACTTACACCTTGTTTTGTCTAGATTAAGAGAAAAAGATTTAAAAGCAAAATTTTCTAAGTGTGCATTTTGGAAAGAAGAAGTGCATTTCCTTGGGCATGTTATATCTGCCAAAGGCATTTCTGTAAACCCCAATAAAATTGTGGCAATCCAAGCATGGAAAAGGCCAAGCACAGTGGGAGAAGTTAGGTCATTTATGGGAATGGCAGGGTATTATAGAAGGTTTATAAAAGATTTTTCTAAGATGTCATCACCTCTTACCAACCTAACTAGAAAGAACCAACCCTTTATATGGACTGAGAAATGTGAACAAGCCTTTAGTAAAATCAAGGAGGCCTTAGTCAACGCACCAGTGTTGAAAGTACCAGAAGGAAATGAGGATTTAATTGTTTATACTAATGCAAGTGGTTATGGGCTAGGAGCTGTATTGATGCAGCAAGATCAAGTTATAGCCTATGCATCAAGACAATTGAAGCCACATGAATCAATGTATGCAACCCATGATCTTGAGTTGGCAGCAGTGGTATATGCATTAAAGCTCTGGAGACATTATCTTCTAGGTGCTAAGTTTATCTTATACACTGACCATAAAGCATTAAAATATCTCTTTTCACAAAAAGATTTGAATATGAGGCAGCATAGATGGGTTGAGTTTCTTGCAGCATATGATTTGGACATACTTTATACCCCAGGAAAGGCTAATAAGGTTGCAGATGCTTTGAGCAGGCAGCATGCAAAAGTAGCCATGTTAATGATAGAAGAGTTTAGAAATCTATCTCTACTTACTGATTTGGAGATTGAGGAAAACAGTGAGGTAAACATGGAGATGATTGAAGAAGGGAGTAAAGGAAAATTAAGTTTGATAACTTTACAATCAGATTTAATTTTGAAAGTGGGGAAAATGCAAGAGGAAGACCCAGATTTATTAGAAAAGAAAACTTTAATAGAAAAAGGAGAAGAAGTAGCAAACTACCACCTTGATAAGGATGGATACTTAAGGAATAAAGGTAGGATATGTGTTCCAAAGGATATAGGATTAAAGGAAGAGGTACTTAATGAATATCATAGGAGCAAATATTCTATACATCCAGGCAGCACCAAGATGTACCAAAACTTGAAGAGGGATTATTGGTGGAGAGGGATGAAAACTGATGTGGCCAAACATGTTGCAAAGTGTATGATTTTCCAACAAGTCAAAGAAGAAACCCAAAGACCCTCAGGCCTATTACAACCTCTAAGCATACCACAGTGGAAGTGGGAAGATATATCTATGGATTTCATAGATGGTCTGCCTAGATCAAAGAGAGGAAATACAAGCATTTGGGTAGTAGTTGATAGATTGACTAAAGTAGCACACTTTATACCAGTGAAGGCAGAAAGAAATGCACCAAAACTAGCTCAAATATTCATGAAAGAAGTAGTAAGGTTGCATGGAATTCCTAAGACCATAGTGAGTGATAGGGATACAATCTTTACATCCAGATTTTGGAAGAGCTTTCAAGAAGCCATGGGGAGTGAATTATGCTTGAGTACTGCATACCACCTCCAATCAGATGGTCAAACTGAAGTAATAAATAAAGTTTTGGAGGATTTGTTGAGGGCATGTGCATTGGACTTTGGAGGCAATTGGGAAGATCACCTCCATTTGGCTGAATTTACATATAACAATAGTTATCAAAGCACCATAGGCATGGCACCATTTGAAGCCTTATATGGCAAACCATGTTTGTCACCAATATGTTGGGTTGAAGCAGGAGAAAAGGCTGTCTTAGGGCCTGAGTATGTTAAAGAAACTACAGAGAAAATTGAACTTGTAAGAAGAAGGATGGCAGCAGCTCAAGATAGGCAAAAGAAGTTTGCAGATGTAAGGAGGAAGCAGGTAGAATATGAAGTTGGTGATTATGTTTTCATCAAAGTTTCACCTATGAAGAAGGTGTTGAGGTTTGGCAAGCAGGGAAAACTTACCCCAAGATATGTTGGACCTTACAAGATTTTGGAAAGAATAGGTTCATTAGCATATAAGTTGGAGCTACCAGAAGAGATGAGTGCAATGCACAATGTATTTCATGTATCACAACTTAGAAGATGGGTGCATGATAAAGAGGAAATTCTAGAGAAACCAACTCAAGTTCAAATAAATCCTGATTTGGTCTATGAGAAAGAACCAGTGGGAATTTTAGCTAAAGAGGAAAAGAAGTTGAGGAACAAAACTCTGAAATTGGTAAAGGTTCAATGGAGCCTAGACCCTAATGATTGTACATGGGAATTAGAGGATAAGATAAAGATGGATTACCCTAAGCTTTTTGCAGTGGAAGGTAAAATCTAAATCCCTAAAATTTTAATATGTATGGTTGTTTTGACTGAATTGTTTGCTTATGCAATGTTTGATAGATTAAAAAAAATCTAGAAATGTTTAAAGTCAAAATGAGAAAATTGTGAGGACACAATTCCTAAAAAGGTGGGGTGATTGTAATGCCCCAGAAATTCATGGAATCTTATTTTGGTTGGATTTTGAAATATATGAATTTATTTGTATAGGAATATATGGGATTAATTATGTGCAAGTGTGTGTGCATGTGTGCACGTGCACACTGATATGGCACAAGGAAGAACTCCAGATTTCCTGAATATAAAACAAGAATTAAAAAGCATTACAAACATGATTTTGTAACATGGATATTTGATTTCTGGAATTATATGGATCATCCCAGAGAATAAGAAAAGTAAGTTTTATTTTAAATCAGTAAACAGATTTTATTTAAAACCCAGGAATATATATATATATATATATATATATATATATATATATAAGCAAGTGAAACTATAACACTAAAATGGCAAAAGACAAATGGCAAGCAAAATAATCGCTTTAGGCAGAAAATAGAAAGGAGGATTTTTTTAGAAAAGAAACAAGTAAACAATGTCACACAATTATCATGACTTGGTAAGAATATGATATATTCTGGAAAAGAAAAAGGAGAGGCAGGTCTCACATATGGCCGGGATATTAAAGGTAAAAAATAAACAAATTTGAAATGCAAAATGCATGAGTCTTGGCCAGGGTAGGAATGGGATTTTACAATGATAAAACCCTAGAAAACTTCTCTTATAAATCCAAGTATAAACCAGAAAAATCATTTGCTACCCAAAACATTTAAGAAAACAAAGAAGAAAATACTTACAAGCAGAAAAGCAAGTTTTGAAAAGGTTTCTTTTCTGGGTTTAGCAAGAGAAGCATTTTCTGTGAGTAATCTCACTAAACCCATGGCATTAAGTCCTGTTATGAGGCAGCCAAGCTTATGTTATTTTTCCATATATTGTTGATTTCATTAATATGGTTTTAATGGATGTTTTAATGGGTGTTTCTGAATGTTTTGATTGCTTTGATGTTTGAGTATTTTGCTCTGTTTGGTTACACCCAAAAATGTAAAAGTATGAAATCATGAAAGTAAATAGAGGATACTTGTAACTGGTTTAGATATGGCATGGGAAATATAGAAATCAAAATGTATATGAGTTGCATTACACTTGTGTAAGTGCTGAGGCTCAAATGAAAGATTCAAGGTTGCAATGGAAATATCCAAAAGTGTTGAACCCTTGATCAAATAGAAAACCCATGAGCCAGAAATCTTGTTTAAGCTAGATCTTGTATTTAGTTCAAACATGGTTGCTTATGAAACAATAATAACCCACATGCCCAGTCTTTATTCCCAGTTGTAAATATTCCTGTATTTTCTTTAAGCAAAAATATTTGAAAATATGATTTCCTCTGGATAGGAATGTTAGCTTGTTTTTGAATTATGCTTGTGAGTTTTATAATTCATATACAATGTGATTCAGTCACCTAGCTATCTCATGATAGGATTAAACATGAACACTTAGTAAATAAACTAAGGATTGTGAGCCAAGAGGACTGCTGGAATGCTTATTTTATTTAAAGTATGCAAGTTGGCACATGGCTTGTTTAAGCCCTGAGATCTTTGTGCAATAATGTGAATTATTTTATTGCAATGTGTCCCCGTGATTCCTTTATGGCAGATGAGGCTAGGAATTAATTTGGTAAATACAACCTTAAATTGATGAAGTAGGAACTTGAGTTATTCCTAAGATGGTTGGTCTGGAGCTATGATAGTTCCTGAGTATTTCTATTTGAAATGTATGTTTACATGGTTGAAAGTGTGTACATAGTTAGTCTTAAACACTGATCATATATGCACAATACATCATAAACAAGTCAGGCAAATTGAACAAAGAAGCTATGCCCACTTATACAAAATGTTTATGTCTCACTCATTTACTTAATATCATGGAATTTTTGATATTGCTCATACCAGATCTTGTATCTGACCCTTGTTTGCTCATGGCATCTGGGGTGTCTCATTTAAAATGGGGCAGCCTCAAATGCTCTTTTAGGGAATGCTGGTTCTAAATAGGAAGCTACTATGGCTATTGAGAATGATTAGATAAGCATGCTAAATTAGAATTAAATAAGAACTCAGAAGGAATTATTTGCATGTATTCTGAGAAGCTTTTATAGTTATGCTTTGGTTGTTATGTAATTGAATGCTTGAATTTATTTAGTTGTTTTAACTGAATCTAGTAATGTATTAAGTTTGGATTTACCAAAGACTTAGTTGAATCTATGCAAGAAAGTATATATTTGAGTATTATGGTGAAAATCTGTAAATGATATATGCCAGTAATTGAGAAATAGATATGTATATATATACATATATTGTATTAGTTAATTTCAAGTTACTTGAAACTTTAAGTTTGAAGGTTAAAAATCTGAGTTTAGCTAGAAGTAATATTTCAAGAATTTTGTGACAATATGCAGAAGTGTTTTGATAAAAGAAACAACATATTTGTACACTTTAAAATGATATAAACATGTTTTAAGGGATTTTGCAAATGTCTGGTATCTGAATTTACATTGCAAAAGCCAGGCACTAATGTTTTGATGATCTAGTCATAAGGCTAACCCACTTCAAAAATAATGAGGTCTGGATTGATCAAGATGATCAGAGTTTTGGGTATAAAGGAAGAAAATACACTTTCTAAAATCTGAAGCTTTCTTTGCAAATGCATGAACAAAGACATTTTCAAATACTTGATCAACTCACATTTTATTTTGAATAGCTTTATTAGCCCAGAGAGTACAATACATCTAATATGCACACATATTATCTAAACACTACTTTTGTCAAATGACCATAGAAGCTGGATTCTCTAAATCCAGTAAAGCAACCTGTAAATTAGATGCAAGCTGAGGTAACTCAGGGATTAGAAAATAAATTTGGTTAAGGAAAATACAATTATCTAGATTATGAAAGAATTACACAACTGACCTGGTAATAAGTAAAGAAATTTGTGATAAAATAACTTGTGTTGAAAATGATAAGTGAGTATATCATTTTCCTTTCTGACTTTAACCAAATCCCAAATAATTAAACTAAAATTTTGGTGGCTTGCTATATAATCTGAGATCACCTTACTATCTCAAACTAACAGACAATAACAATAAGAATGATCAAAAAATTAATAGGTATAGATTACACATGATTATGGGAATTCACTCCCATGACTCAAATATTAAACAAAGGTAAATGAGCTATGTACTGGTTGATTAGAAATTCAAATTCAACCAGGATGCACTCTTGCTTACCAACACTCTGATCCAAGCAAGAGGGTCACATACATCTTCATATGTATGTGAATATGTTATTAAAGAACTGATATGAATATATTAGTAGAAAATTAGGATCCTGAATAATTTAGTGGAGAGGTTAATGACTCTAGGAAATTATTGATGAAAAGTTAAAAAAAAAATTAGGTGAAATAGCTAGGGTCATTTCATCTATGTTGACCAATCAGTTTAAATTATTTAAGATGAATCCAAATGAGTCCATTTCAGACATGTACAGTAGGTTTCAAGACATTGTGCACTCACTAATTGCATTACGAAAGAACTTTTTCAAAGAAAATCAAGTTAGAAAATTTTTGAATTCACTCACTCCGAAATGGGATCAGAAGACTCTAGCAATTGAAGAGGCTAATGTATTAGTACTCTAAAAATTGAAGAATTGATCGGGAATTTGATGTCGTTTGAAGTACAAATGCAAGGGATAAGAGAAAGCAAGGCCTCAGAAGCGTTCAATGCAATAACAAATGGTTCATACTCAAACAGTGACAACGATGAAGAAATAGCCTCGATGATAAGGAATTTTAGAAAGTTTCTGAAATACAGAAAGATGAACAATTACATGAGAAATTATCACAATAATTCTGGAAACAATAATGAAACTCAAAATAATGGCAGATGCTACAATTGTGATGAGCCAGGTCACTTAAAAAGAGATTGCCCGCATCCGTATAAACAGAAATTTTCTCTAAGTAATTGTTATCCCGCCTTTTGGCAAGGCCAGGACACCAAGAAGCCGACTAGAGAACAATGATAGCACGCCATGGATATCACTGAATTTTGTCCGAGCCCAGAGTGAGCTACAATTGATAGGACATGACAAGAAAGGCCATAGAGATCAGCACCTCAAATTTCAAGTCAATCCGGACTCATACGCTCAAGTTATGATCGAGTCAAATTGGAGGGAAGAAGCCCAGATTTCGTATCCATCACTCTGGGCAATTTCGTATCCATCATCGAAGCCCCAGTTCGAATCCATCAAGCTTCGTACCGATCAGCTCCGGATCCATCGAGGTACCCAGGTTCGACTCGACTTTCTTCGTATCCATCGAGCTCGTATCGATGGACTTCACACATACCGGCAATTGAAGGACCTCGTATCCTACAGCCAACGGCTACTTCGTATCCATCGTTCAGCGTCTACTTCGTATCCATCACTCGGTGTTTGCTTCGTATCCATCACTCGGTGCTCGCTTCGTATCCATCAAAGGACCTCACTTCGAATCCATGCCTAATGACTTATTCGTACCCACGAGTCAACTGACCAGGGATGACGTGTCTTCCATCAAAGTAAAACGAGGCGAGATATGTGGAGTCGAAACAGTCAATGCGGCACAAAGACCGGATCGAAACGAAGCGCGCGCGCCACCTCACCTCAAGAGCACGTGCAGCCAGCGAGACGAACGGATGGAGTCGAAAGCATGGATACGAGCCAGATAGCCTATGAAGAATTCCAGTTCGTATCGACCATATCTCGTAATCCACTGATCCAAACACGATGAAATTTTAACTGGAGGTTGCATACATAACAAGGAACGTCTCCACCAATTTTGAGCTCAATTGGAAGTAATCCTGATCGATACGAAATGATTTCGTATCGATCACAGATTGGCTTGAAACTCTCTGGAAGTGGTCGAATGGGTCCCCTCACGTGTCAGGCCAAGTCTCCCGGAGTTTGAGCGAAATCCAAGCCTCCTACGCCTATAAATAGAGCCCCAGAATCAACGGAAAAGGGATCTCTTTGCTCTGAAGCGTCCAGACTCTGCCGGATTGAGATTTGCATCATACTTTTGCTGTCAATTTCGAATTCTAAACTGTAACCCGCTGTTCATCGCTGTAAACGCTTGTAATCATAAAAAGAGAATCAATAAAATCACCAAAACTTCATAGTGGACGTAGGCTATACGCCGAACCACTCTAAACTGCTTGTCTGTGCACTTTACATTCCTATTTGTTGGAGTTTTTGTTAGATAATCTCTGTTTTACATTTATAATCTTCATTTTATCTCTTCAAACAACTCCCGAAGAGTGTTGTGCCCATTTTTGGTACAAACACTTTGGTGCTTTCACCGAGAAAACCAGCTTTTTCTCCTGCTCGTTGGATCTGCCGTCGATACCGGATTGCACAAATCCAAGAGGAAGATCCAGATATCCAGCCCGGAATCCTTCCATTCTATTCAGATTTGCTCAGAATCTAGGAAAGGACTCCACCACCGACAATGGTCAGCACAAGAACTGGCGCCACCGCCACAGAGCAAGAAAGCAGAGACAGGCAAAATCCAACACAGCCGCCTTCTTCCAATCAAGACAATGCCACTTAGTCAGACTCAACGGGGCTAGTCACCCGACAGGAGTTTCAAGTATTGCTCCAGGAGCTGACCCAAAGCCGTCAGCAATTGGCAGAACAGTTACGCGCCAATATCGAGCTGACCAACCAGCTAAACCGCCGGGGGCACAGAAGGTCCAGGAGAGATGATGTCTCCAGAGCGTCTACCGAAAGCTCAGCTTCATCTGATTACCACCGCCAAACTACCCGTCCTCGACTAGAGGGGAATCGCGCTCAAGCTGCTGAATATCAGCCTGCCTTAACTGTTGGGCAACTGAGGGTAGGACCATCGACCAGTTTCCAAACCGGTCCCTCAACACGAGGAGGTACTGCCCCACAATACACCATCGATAACCGCGCCACAACCGCCGCAGCAGAGACAAGGGTCGATACCCGAAATCAATCTGAGCCGATCAATCAACAGCGAGGGCATACTCCTGAACCTTATGTCCCAGAGGACGTTGAGCCAAGGAGGCGAGATACGGGTCGTCGACAACGCCCGATCCCTACTCGCGCCGTGGAACCCGACCACGCCTTAGCTCATCACGCTCCAAATCCGCCTGTTTCGGATATATCAACCATGATACGTCAAATGATCCGCGAGAGTTAGGGGCTCACTAATGATGACTGGGGGATTTCCCGTAGTCATACCCCTTTCACAGACGAAGTGTTACATGCCGAACCCCCTAGGCGATTCAGAATGCCGACTCTCCCGATGTATGAAGGGAATAGTGACCCCAACCAGCATATTCTGAAGTATGAATGGTCGATGAGCGCTGCAAGGGCCGACGACGCAGTGAAGTGTCGGAGTTTCCCCATCTCTCTGGGAGGAATCGCGACAATGTGGTTTACCCGCCTACCACCTAGATCGATTTCTTCGTTCGATCAATTGGCCAAGAGGTTTGTGGAACAATTCCGGATGCATGTTGCTAGGCCAAAGGACGTCAACACCTTGTCCAGCGTCACTCAAGCTCCTGGAGAAACACTCAGGCGTTACTTGGAGAGGTTCCACGCAGCATGCGTCGAGATCACCAATCCCAACGATAATTCAATCTTAATGGCTCTGACCAAGGGGATTGATCCTGATTCTGAATTCGGAAACTGGCTGGTTGGAAAACCGCCCGCGTCGTTGGACCGTTTTTACTCCAAGGCCGCTCAATTCCTGCGGCAGGAGGATGCAAAACAGTCTAGGAAGCAGGACGATGCGAGGCCCAGCATTGAAGGAATACAGAGCAATGTGGCAGTTAAACAGTCCGGCGAAAGTTCCGGGAAAGTTCAGCTGAATATACAAAACAAGCAAACCCAGCAGAGAGGAAACAATGGCCAGAATAAGAAGAGAGATGAGAACCGAGGTCCACGACGTAGAGCTCAGATGTTTGACAGTTATACACCGCTAAACACGTCATTGGAAAACGTATACTTACAGACTTGCAACACTGTACAGTATAAGAAGCCTGCTCCGAAGCCCTCATCGGAGAGACAGATTCAGACAGGGAAATTCTGTAGGTTCCATGAGAGCTATGGACATAATACCAATGAGTGTCGACACTTACAGGACCTCATCGAAAAGCTGATTAGAGAGAGGAAGCTAGATCAGTTTGTACGGGCGCCGCAGCCTGGCGGAGCGGGCCCCTCGAATCAAAATCGTTCACAAAATCAGGAAAGAGAGGATGAACCCGCTCGTGCGGGCGGGAGATTAGTTATCAACACAATAAGTGGTGGTCCCCATCCGGCAGACAGAAGCTGGGGGGAAATGGAGTCGTATGCCAGTTCTATCAGGCATGCGGACTTCGAGTGTTATAGTAATTGCGAGGATGGGACCCCGGCAAAGCAACAAAAGATTATGTCCGATGATATCGTGTTCAGGAGCCGAGACGCCGATAAAGTCGAAGCCCCTACTATCGACCCACTAGTCATATCCGCCCAGGTAGGTCCTGCTTGGATGAAGAGGATCCTGGTTGACAGTGGGAGCTCTGTAAACATCTTGCTCAAACGGGCTTACGATCTAATGAAGATGGAGACAAAGGATTTGAAACCCTGTCTATCCAGAATCCATGGTTTCAACGGAAGTGCCACGATACCCATCGGAATAACTGAACTCCCAGTCGAGTTAGGCGTTGGAGAACGCCGGAGGGTCCGAATGTTACAATTTGTTGTGCTAGAGATAGATTCGCCATACAATGCGTTTCTGGGTCGACCAGCTTTAGCCGAGTTCAGGGCGGCGATCGCCCCATGGTGTCTGACTCTGAAATTTCCCACTGATCATGGGATTGGAGTTGTTCAAGGAGATCAGGCCTCGGGAAGGGCCTGTTATGTGGCTGAGCTGTGCGGGGCGCAACGTAAAGAGAAGGGGAAGGGCGTGGAGGAATCTCTCTGCGTCCGTTCTATCGACAATTGACAATTGACGCCTGGGCCTCGGCCCGGGCACCACGACCAATTCCTGAAAGACCTGGACCCCAGGGACAACGAGGATAAAGACGAATCAACGGAGAGTCAAGCCTCTCCAGCCGAACTGACTGTGGACGTCCCAATCAGTGAGGATGATGATTCAAAGATGCTGAAAGTTGGGTCCCAACTAAGCAAGCAGACACAGCAGGAGTTGGTCGAATTTCTTCGGGCGAATCTCGACGTCTTCGCTTGGACACATTCTGACATGTGCGGGATCTCGCCGAGCATTGCAAGTCACTCCCTGAATATAGATCCACGACATGTCCCAGTGAAACAGAAAAGGCACGGTATGGATCCAGAGAGATCTGCCGCCCTTAAGGAGGAAGTTGATAAACTACAATCGAATGGGTTCATTCGAGATGCCTTGTATCCAGAATGGGTGTCCAACCCTGTACTGGTTCGGAAACCAAACGGGAAGTGGAGAACTTGTGTTGATTACTCTGACCTAAACAAGGCCTGTCCAAAGGATAGCTTCCCACTTCCACGAATCGATCAGCTCGTAGATTCGACGGCCGGACATGAACTGCTATCCTTTATGGACGCTTATTCCGGCTACAATCAGATACCCATGCATCTGCCTGATCAGGAACATACCAGCTTCGTGACCGACCTGGGACTCTATTGTTACAAAGTCATGCCGTTTGGTCTAAAGAACGCTGGAGCAACATACCAACGCTTAGTCAACCGAATGTTCGCTGATCAGATTGGGAAGACCATGGAGGTTTACGTGGATGACATGCTGGTGAAGTCCCGATTCTCCACCGATCACGTCAGAGATTTGAATTCAATGTTCAGCATCCTCCGGGAGTACGGAATGAAGCTCAACCCACTCAAATGTCACTTTGGCGTCGCATCTGGAAAATTCCTTGGGTTCATTGTCAACGCTCGAGGAATAGAGGCGAATCCTGAGAAGATCTGGGCTATTAGAAATTTGCAAACCCCTAAAACTATAAAGCAAGTCCAGAGTCTTAACGGGAAGGTCGCAGCATTGAGCAGGTTCATTTCAAAGTCCACCGACAAATGCATTCCTTTCTTCGACCTGATTCGGAAGGGCAAACGAAACTTTGAATGGACCACGGAGTGTGAAGGCGCGTTCCGATCATTAGTTCAACATCTCTCCACACCTCCGATCTTGTCAAAACCGGTTGACCACGAGCAATTATATCTCTACCTGGTAGTATCAAAACATGCGATCAATGCTGCTCTAGTCCGGGAAGAAGACAAAGTGCAAAACCCGGTCTACTATGTTAGTAAGCGACTAACATGAGCTGAAAGAAATTATCCAAGGCTGGAGAAACTGGCTTATTGTTTGGTTATTGCCTCAAGGAAGCTCCGTCCTTACTTCCAAGCTCATCCGCTTATTGTGTACACCGACCAGCCGTTACGACAGGTCCTTACGCGGCCTGAGACGTCCGGTAGGTTACTCAAGTGGAACATTGAGCTAAGCCAATTTGATATCGCATACGCTCCGCGGAGGGCCATTCAAGGACAAGTCCTGGCTGATTTCATAGCCGAATTCACCGTTCCGGAAGACTTACCCGAAACCAGTGAATCTCCCGAATACATCTGGAAGCTGTATACTGATGGTGCGTCAAATGATCGGTGTTCGGGCGCTGGGGTTGTACTTGAGACCCCCGAGGGCCGATCCATATGTTATGCTCTTAAATTCGACTTTCGTGCAACTAATAATGAAGCCGAATATGAAGCCCTCCTGACCGGCCTAAGGCTTGCCAGAGATTTGAGAATTATCGCTGTAGAAATTTATTGCGATTCGCAGCTAGTGGTATGCCAGGTGCGAGGAGAATACCAGGCGAGAGACCGAAGACTGGCCGCTTACTTGGCACGAGTTCAGGAAATCCTAAACCAGTTTGATTATTATGCCATCTATTATGTGCCTCGGGAACGCAATCAGAAAGCCGATTCACTGGCAAAGTTAGCCAGCACAGGCGAAGCGCAACAAATGGGACTTGTCCCCGTTGAAACTTTGGCCACTCCAAGCATCGATCGGATAGAAACGAACTCTGTATTTGAAACCGCTCCCGGTAGAGAATCCTGGATGACTCCGTATCGGAATTACATTGAGAATGGGGTGCTACCTGAACCTAGAAATGAGAAGAGACAAATTCAGCGAAAAGCCTCGCGGTTCGTCATCCAAAACGGAGTCATGTACAGGAGAGGTTATTCCGTTCCTCTCCTCAGATGTATCGCCCACGAGGAAATCAAGCGAGTGCTACATGACGTGCACGAAGGAGAGTGCGGCGATCATACCGGCGGGCAAGCTCTCGCTAAAAAGATACTCCGATATGGATACTACTGGCCGACAGTGAACCGAGATGCGGCAAACTATGCCCGAAAGTGCGATAAATGCCAAATACATGCCCGAATTCCGAGAGCTCCGCCAACTGAAATAACCCAAATGGTCAGTCCCTGGCCATTCGCAATGTGGGGCATTGACATCATCGGCGCTTTACCTTTAGCAAAAGGCGGTGCGAAATACGCCATCGTCGCAGTTGATTACTTCACAAAGTGGGTTGAGGCCGAAGCCCTAGCAACCATTACGACAAAGAAGGTGATAAATTTCGTGGTTCGCAACATCATCTGTCGATTTGGACTCCCGCATACTATCATCACTGATAATGGAACCCAATTCGAGAGCGCAGAATTCAAGAATTTCTGTCAACGGTTTCATATCCGCAAAAAGTTCTCGGCTGTCGCACACCCCCAAGCGAATGGGCAGGTTGAAGCTGTCAACAAAGTTATAAAATCGATCCTGAAGAAACGACTAGAGAAGGCTGGGGGCAAGTGGGTCGATGAACTTCTTATGGCATTATGGGCCTATCGAACGACCCACAAAACCGCGACCGGACACACTCCGTTTTCCCTATCTTATGGCTCAGAGGCCGTTATTCCGGTCGAGACAGAAGTGCTCTCTCATCGCGTGACTTATTATGATCCAAAAACAAACGCTATACTCCTAGCCGAGTCTTTGGATCTATTGGATGAAAAGCGGGAGGAGGCTGATTTGAGAGCAGCCGCGCATCGAAGCCGGGTCGCCCGATTGTACAACACCAGAGTTCGACCTCGAACCTTTGAACTCGGCGACCTCGTGCTCAAGAGAATTTACCCAGTTCCTTCACACATGAAACCGAACTGGGGAGGGCCGTATGTAATTACACGAAAGCTCGGAGATGGTACATTCAAGCTGTCGACTGTTGACGGTCTCGATTTACCGAGGGCTTGGAACAGCGAAAGTCTCCGCCGCTACTACATATGACAGGCTTTATTTATTTCATTCTATTTAGCAATTTGTTTCTGCATTTCGAAATTTGAATTTTGTAATAAGGCAACTGACTTTGCCGCATTTTCTTATTTCAGCAATAAAATGCCACTTCTTCGAGCCAGAGCTGTGATTCATTATGTACGATATACAACATCACGATGCACGAAGAGCTAAATCCCATCACGCAATGGGACTTATTCAAATGGAGAGTGGCTGTGATACGACCGGCCACTCACTAGGTGAAACCCGAGCTCGGGGACAAGCCATGACACCGATATTAATAGGATTGACACACGACAATCCTACAATTAACTCCATATTCCCAGAGTGCGAAATGGAGTATAAACATTCAACTCCGTATTCCCAGAGTGCGAAGCGGAGTATAAACACCTAACTCCATATTCCCGGAGTGCGAAATGGAGTATAAACATCTAACTCCATATTCCCAGAGTGCGAAATGGAGTATAAACATTCAACTCCGTATTCCCAGAGTGCGAAGCGGAGTATAAACACTTAACTCCATATTCCCAGAGTGCGAAATGGAGTATAAACATCCAACTCCGTATTCCCAGAGTGCGAAGCGGAGTATAAACACTCAATTCCGTATTCCCAGAGTGCGAAGCGGAGTATAAAACATCTAACTCCATATTCCCAGAGTACGAAATGGAGTATAAACATTCGACTCCATGTTCCCAGAGTGCGAAGCGGAGTATAAACATTCAACTCCGCATTCCCAGAGTGCGAAGCGGAGTATAAACGGTCAACTCCATGTTCCCAGAGTGCGAACAACCGCTTACAAGATGACGCATATCCCCGGAGTGTGGATGGAACGATTCATAAGAGAACGAGCGTAGTTCGACCACTCGGTCCTCGCTCGGTGCCATCGCAAGCCGATCATCACAACTTGACCCCGAAGCTGGGGGCAGAAGCAAATGTTAGTCATTGCCGGAAACTATACGATGTTCAGCTCCGATGCGATTCCCTATCACAACTCGAGTCCGAAAGTTCCATACTTAACAAGTAAAAATGAGCTATTCTTGAAGCAATCAAAAAATGCAAATACACTGGACCAAAGTCCGAACACTGCAATATTCAAGCATAGAAAGGAACGCAAGCTGAAGCTAAAAGACAAAATTTTATTCCAACTAAACTCAAAAACAATGCTTCATACATGAGATCTTTCCTAAAATGTTCCTACTAGCAGGGGCCGAACCCGCATCTAAACACGGCCTACAAAAGGGAAAAGACAGAAAAAATAACAAAAGTCCCTAACTGCCTATGAAAAGGATGTCTAATCCTTCTGCTTCCTCAGCTTCTTTTTCTTCTTTGAGGAACTACTGGAGCCGCCAGTACCCTTTCGCTTGGAGCCTTTCTCCCTAGGCAAGCTCCCCCCGGGTGAAGGCATAATGTCAACGTCCTCGTCTGAGCTGGACTCTATAGGGATGCTTCCCGCGGGAGGAGTGGGAGGAACAGACTCCGCAGCCGGAGGAGGGACTGGTACATCAGTATCAGTAAGTGTGCCCTCAGGAGACATAGTCATAAGAGGAATAGGGCACTGTGCTGCCGCTCCGTCATCTGCATCACCGCCGTGCGCCGCAGCCGCCATCTCGGCATTGATCTCGGCTAACATCGCCGCTTCCCGCCGTGCCCTGGCCTCGCTAGGAGCCGCAGTAGTTTGGGACAAGGTGTCAGATGTAGCCGTGAATCCACCCAAGCCAAATGGCAAGTCCGCAAAAGGATCACTTTGACGGCCAAGAAGCTCGTTTATCATCTGCTCGTCGAAAGAAAGTGAGCTCCCTTCCGTCACTCCAACCGGTGCCATTGCTGCGACGGAGGTCGCCTCAGAAACGATGGCTCCTGGCGCTTGACCTAATACTTGGGTGGTAAGAGGCGCGGCTGGTGCAACTCCTGTCACTGATCAAAGGAAAAGACATGTCATTAGCAACATTTCAACATGGGTTCTTCAATCCAAATATATTGGAAGTTAGTTCAAAGTACCTTCCTCGGTTTGGCTCGAGGTCGTCTGAACTACTTCGGAAGGATGTTCCTTAATAGGAGATAAGTGCGGTTGATCTGGGTCATACGCTGGGATAGGCTGGGAGTAGATCATTGAAGTTGGCTCAGACTGAGATGACACGACTATCTCAGAACTCGTAACATGGTGTTCTGCACCAGAGCTCTCTCCGACTTCCTGGACCTGAGCACCAAGCCTCACCTTGTCATGGGAAATCATGGAGTCATGGAGAACCTTCTTTTCGTCATCATTAAGGATGCGGTTCTCCAGCTCGAACTCATCAGGGGCTTCATCAGGGTGCCCAGATCTCTCCTCATCAACCAGTAGGTTCCAGGCATTATAGAGATGTGTGGGGTAATCGTCAAGCCATGTCAAGTCTCGGTGCCTTAGCACATTGGCGTTGTAAGTGACGAGTAGTTCCTCCACCTCGGCCTCAATCCTGGCCTCCGCCTGCCGTACTTTCTCATCGACTCCAGCCTCAGCCTCACGGGCTTGTTGTACAGCCGCTTCCTTCTCTTTTTGGAGTGTCACTGCCTGGTCACAGGCTTCCTACGCAGAGACATTAGCTGCGTCTTTTTCCTTAGCCATCTCTGAAAATTTTGACTTTAGCTCATTAAGCTCCTTGAGAGCGGCATCCCTCTCGGCAGTAATGGAAGTGTTCCTGTGACCCATGTCCTCAATTGCGGTGTAATGTTCTTGCTTCATCCTGGCCATGGCGGCGGTCACCTCGTCAACTTTCTTTAAAGCCTCCATTTCAGACTTACGAGAAGACTCAGCCTCTGAGTTGAGCGCTTTTATGATTTGGTCGTTGCGACCCAGCTCCTTCTCGAGTTTCTCGATGGTGACGCCCCGCTCAAATGCTACTTTAGATGCCTTCCTCGCGGCCCGTCCCCACTCCCTATACTGGAAAAAGATGTCCGCGACATAATCATGGATAGTGGTTTCCGCGGTTGGCGGGATTCTCTTCAGATGCGGGGGGAAGACATACCCATCAAAACAGATGTCAGGAAATTCCTTCCTCATCTGTGCCAATTTGAGCGCTCCTTCGCTAGACGCCTCGGTCGGGACCGACACAGTAGCCGAAGAGGTGGCTATTTCGGTCCTGCGCGGAGGGTCGGACCTCAAAGCTTGAGAAGGCGGCCTAGACCGTGAAGTTTCGGGAGGACGAGTAACGGCGACCACAGGAGGTGCAGAGGTCCTGGGGGGAGGAGAACGAGATCGGGATCGGTGAACATGTCCCCTATCTCTGTCAGACTTCTCCTGACCAGAGTGTCCCGCGTCATAATCCCTCTCGCCTTCTCTCCTGCGTGGCTCGTGATAACGGCGCTTACGCAAACTACCAAGCACGGAACCTTTCCCAGACATCGTACCTGAAAAGAAAACCGCAAAGAATCAGTAACCGTTTGCGATGTGTTGTTTATGGTTAGGAAAGTGTGTTGTGCCGTGAGGAGTGTGTGAATGTGTAACCCCCCGGACCAACCAGAAGTGTCAGTCGCATTGGCAAGCTCAGACTCGCTAACATCGTCGGTATGTCGCGGTCCACCTGACCCAAAATCGTGTTGCTCCAGCTCGGTGTCAGGAACTGGAGGGTCAGCAGGCCCTTCGGATTGATCTCCAGCTTGCGGGGAGGACGCCTCCGTAATCTTAACCCCTGGCGAAGGACGGTGCAAAACCACAGACTTCCACCTCCCAGACTTAGGCTGTTTCGAAGCCACAGCTTTGCCCTTCCTCTTAGCATCGGACTCTGGGGTTACATCAGCAGGTCCGACCAACGGTTCTTCGTCAGTGTGGGTTTTCTCAGAATCGGGTTCCTCGATTATCACGACCCTGGGCTTCATCTGCTTGACTTTTTTCCTGGAGACGGTCTTTAATGCACCGTCAAGTCTTATGCTCTGCCTCCGACCGATCAGCCCAAGGACTCTGAGATTCCGATCTGTCAATAACAGTTCAATATTCCTTTCTTCGCTAGGAATCTCTTGGAGGACCCGAACTATCTCTTTATAATAGCCACCCTCAGGCCGCTGGATGATAGCTGAAAGAAAAAGAGAAGAAGACGTAAGTTTAATTTCACTCCGAAAATTGCCCTGTCAATTACTTGGGAAAAAAGACGATACTCACGTCTGAATAACCATTTTCTGGCAAACCCCGGAGGACATCGGACATAGAACCACTCCGACTTAAAATAGCTTAGCCTAGTCCACGACCCCACGACAACTTGGCAGTTCCTTACAGACTCCAAGAACGTATAAGATGGGCTGTCAGTCCGACTCTTGAAGTTAAACAAGTATCTTATGTCGGTCATACAGGGAGGACGATGGAGGTACTCCATGAATACAATGAATAAGCTGTTGAGTGAGGCATATCCGTTTGGATGCAATTGAGACGGAGCGATGTCCAGATAAGCCAACACTTCTCTTATATAGTCGTTGAATGGAGGAAGTGTGCCGGCTGCGCACGCATGCCGGTTAAAAGCAGTATACCCCTCCGGGGGATTATGTGGCCTATCATCCGGTCCAGGCAGCAATACCTCATCCAAAGATAAACCATGCCTTAAGCATATTCTCCCCAGCATGTCTTCGGAGATATTGGATGAGACGGAGTCAGGTGGACTATTAATGAAGGACGCGTTGGGCAACTCGTCCGGAGCTGGGCCAATAACTTCGGTCTCGATGACCGGAATCTCAATTCTAGGAAGGACAGGGTTCTGAATTTCTTGCTGCTGCGAACTTGACGGTTCCATCGCCAGCTAACTCACGAGAAACCATCATTAGGTGACAAAAAGCCCGTGCATTCCCCAGTGTAAAGTGCATGAATGTGTTGTGTAGTGCGAGTGCTGTGCGTGACTTGAGCAAATTCTACAGAATTAAAGAAAATGTGCAAGCGACGAGATTCTGGAAGTCGGACAAACATGACCGTCATCGCTGACCGTCATGGCTGCGCCATCCAGATGATAACGATCGATTCAAGATTAAAGAGTTCGTTGTACTTTTCTGTTAAAAGGCAGTTCCATCGACGAGCTTCGAAAGTCAGTCAAATATGCAATCCTGTAATCAAGTCCAATTATGCAAGGCAGAAGCTCGTCGGAGTCGAATGTAAGAACATGCAAAAGTTCGCTAAGTTCATCAAATTTCAGCATGGAATCGATCGTAGTCCAAGTTCAAATTCAGTCGGAGGCGTGATGTCTTTTGTATCGATCCAGTTCGAATCGATACTTTCGTATCGATCAGGTCAACTCGATACCTTTCGTATCGATGTCAGTTCGTATCGATTCGGAGGAGGAGATTTCGTATCGATCAGGTAGGCTTACTTCGCATCGGCCAAGGGTTAACGGCTGTGAGACAACCAAGTGCAATAACTTCGCATCGATCTGTGGTTATCGATATGGGACCGATGAGATCTCTTGGTCTTCGTATCGATCAAGAGAGATAGATTTTCGCATCGATCACGGCGGCCAAGCATTTACATCGATCATCTCAGTTCAACACAAGCCCTAACCACCTTAGATCGATGAGAACCTCTGCATCCCCTTTAACCCATCAATCGATGCGAAATCATGAAATCTGGATCGAGTCGAATCCTCCTGTCCCAGATCGACACGAACTAGTGGTAAAACAATCACTCCAGAACTCTTTCTTCTCCGATTGAAGCGAACATGGCCATGGCCATCCTCGACCAAGCTCTGGTCCAGATCTGACCTTGACACCACCAAAATCGATAATCAGCAAAGGCACGATGGATCTGAGATCTGAACTTCGTCGCTCAAATTTAGCCGTGATTACTTAATTACCTGAATCGAATTGGAGTTTGGGGAAATAATAAGATGATGTTTGATCGATTCGAAGATTGGAGTAATTCTTCTCTCCTGCTTGTCTGTGAATCGATACGAGAAGGCAGAAGACAACAGTAAAAGTAAAAGGTAAAAAAGTGAGAAAATGGCAAAGTCCCAGATATTTATATGAAGCCTGGACGGAACCGAGTCGATTCGACTCCCAGTCAATCTGACCGGTCGCAACCAGTCAAGCGGCGCATCGATGCGAGCATTCGTATTGAGCCCACTAACCTTTATCGGTTCGAAGCGCACAGGGAGGCCACGTGAATACGATGGGTAGATGCACGCGCTCTCCTCGCATCCATCAAGCTGTACATTCATGAAGGCGAAATGTTCACCGGAAACCATCGTTTCGAAACATCCAATGTATGAGCCACCGATTCGAAACAGAGCAGACCTGTTAATACGAGCGTCCATTTCGTATCCATCAGAATCTATCGATGCGAACATCCATTTCGTATCCCTCTGTATCTATCGATGCGAACATCCATTTCGTATCCACCAGATATCACCAATTCGAATCAGGATTCACCGTGGTTTGTGACCATCGATACGAATGATCGTTTTCGTATCCGTCAAGTCAACCCACATCGATACGAAAGAAGGCTTTTCGACTTTGAGCATCGATTCATAAGAGGACCGATACGAGAGAATGGCTAAGGGGTACGACTTTCAAAATTATCCAAAGAAGATATACAACTTTTCAAAGCACGTCATGTTTTCACAAGACGTACTTTGGGGGGCAAATGTTATCCCGCCTTTTGGCAAGGCCAGGACACCAAGAAGCCGACTAGAGAACAATGATAGCACGCCATGGATATCACTGAATTTTGTCCGAGCCCAGAGTGAGCTACAATTGATAGGACATGACAAGAAAGGCCATAGAGATCAGCACCTCAAATTTCAAGTCAATCCGGACTCATACGCTCAAGTTATGATCGAGTCAAATTGGAGGGAAGAAGCCCAGATTTCGTATCCATCACTCTGGGCAATTTCGTATCCATCATCGAAGCCCCAACTCGAATCCATCAAGCTTCGTACCGATCAGCTCCGGATCCATCGAGGTACCCAGGTTCGACTCGACTTTCTTCGTATCCATCGAGCTCGTATCGATGGACTTCACACATACCGGCAATTGAAGGACCTCGTATCCTACAGCCAACGGCTACTTCGTATCCATCGTTCAGCGTCTACTTCGTATCCATCACTCGGTGTTTGCTTCGTATCCATCACTCGGTGCTCGCTTCGTATCCATCAGAGGACCTCACTTCGAATCCATGCCTAATGACTTGTTCGTACCCACGAGTCAACTGACCAGGGATGACGTGTCTTCCATCAAAGTAAAACGAGGCGAGATATGTGGAGTCGAAACAGTCAATGCGGCACAAAGACCGGATCGAAACGAAGCGCGCGCGCCACCTCACCTCAAGAGCACGTGCAGCCAGCGAGACGAACGGATGGAGTCGAAAGCATGGATACGAGCCAGACAGCCTATGAAGAATTCCAGTTCGTATCGACCATATCTCGTAATCCACTGATCCAAACACGATGAAATTTTAACTGGAGGTTGCATACATAACAAGGAACGTCTCCACCAATTTTGAGCTCAATTGGAAGTAATCCTGATCGATACGAAATGATTTCGTATCGATCACAGATTGGCTTGAAACTCTCTGGAAGTGGTCGAATGGGTCCCCTCACGTGTCAGGCCAAGTCTCCCGGAGTTTGAGCGAAATCCAAGCCTCCTACGCCTATAAATAGAGCCCCAGAATCAACGGAAAAGGGATCTCTTTGCTCTGAAGCGTCCAGACTCTGCCGGATTGAGATTTGCATCATACTTTTGCTGTCAATTTCGAATTCTAAACTGTAACCCGCTGTTCATCGCTGTAAACGCTTGTAATCATAAAAAGAGAATCAATAAAATCACCAAAACTTCATAGTGGACGTAGGCTATACGCCGAACCACTCTAAACTGCTTGTCTGTGCACTTTACATTCCTATTTGTTGGAGTTTTTGTTAGATAATCTCTGTTTTACATTTATAATCTTCATTTTATCTCTTCAAACAACTCCCGAAGAGTGTTGTGCCCATTTTTGGTACAAACAGTAATGATTCGTCAAAGAAAAGAAAGAGAGCATATACCGCTACACTGGATGATTCAGACTCATCCTCTAGTGATGAAGATCAAGAGATGGAAAATTCAAACATGTGCTTTACAACTATTCACGATTTTGATGATCTCGGAAATATGGATCTAAAAATAGGTACACATTTAAATTATATTGATTAAAATTGCTTGTTTGATTGTTTGCATGTTTTGAAATTGCTTGTTGTTTGAATTTTAAATTTTGATTTTCAAAATTATATTATTTTAATAATATTTTAGTATTAAAATATTAATATTAAAGTCTTATTATATTTAATATTATTTCAGATAAAATATAAATTAGATTATATATATATATATTAATAAAATAAGAAAAACAGGTCACATGATTTAAGGTCCCATGTCAACATGGCCCTACCCCCCATGTCGACATCCCTCTAGAAATTTGAAATTCAAATTTGAATTCAAAACTTTGAATTTGCCTCCACCTTTTCACCAACTCCAAAGCTCTGAAAATGTGTCTCTTGACCAGAGAACATAGCTCTTAGATACCTATTTATCTTCTTAACTTTATCCTATCTTTTCACTTTCATTTCAAAATTCAAACTCTCTTTCAAACTCTCCAGCTCTCTACTTTCTTCAAAAATGGCTTCCTCAAGCACTCCATCTACCATTAGACTGTCCAAGGCCACCATAGAGTTCCTCTACAATGATCTGGAAGCTATCATGGCTTACATAAGCTATGTAAACTTTGGAATGGTCCATACGGGAAATTTTCTATCTTTAATGATTTTTCTTCCTATAAAGTCAATGTTCTTTTTGAAGAGAATCAAATTCTTAGCTTAATTGATGACTTTCAAAATGATTTTGTTTGTTATCCGAATCTTGTCAAAATATTTTATGCAAATTTGAATCCTGGTTTTTAAGAAGAAAATGAAGGGGAATTATGGTGTAGCGTTAGTGGAACGCGTATTGTTTTAAATAGTGAGATTTGGGTAACATTTTTGGTTGTAAGTATACGGGAACAGATCATTTGGATTTTCAAATTGATGAACATGATCGTGAGACATTTCATCACATTTTTGAAGGAGATGATAACTTTGAGTTTATAAACCGAAATTTTCGTCCTAAAGCTAGAATTGTAAACCTTCTTTTGCAACATACCATAACTGCAAGATCGGGAAATTTCAATCACCCTACTTTAAAAGTTTGTAAGGCTCCTTTTGCTATTTTTGGGCACTATGACATTAATTGTGCGCAAGTGATTTTGGAGAACTTCATCCCAAATTTTTTACTTTAGGTGAAAACACTTTATATCATGAGATTTATCTCACTCGGATTTTTAACTACTTTGGTGTTGATTATAATAAGGAGGGGTTCGTTTCTCGAAAAGTGCCTAACCATGCTAACATCTCTCTCATGAAAATTCCATTTGTGTTTCAACCATATGAAACACTTTCCGAAAAGGATGAGAGATTGGCTCATGAAGAGATGGAAGAAGAAGAAGTGGAGGAGGAAGAAGGGGAGGAGATGGAAATTGAAAAAGAAGGGGAGGTGGAGGAAGAGACATCATTGGAAAGCATCGAATACCCTATCACCGCTAACAATCCATCCAATAAAACACTTCTCAAGAATCAAAAGATTATCGTGGAAAACCAACGGATTCTCAAAAGATCCGTAATAAAAAGTTGGACAAGATTTCCACCAAAATGAACAAGTTCTTTGGGAAAGTGAGTCGCAAGCTTGGATTATCATCATCTTCATCATCCTCTAACTAATACTAGTTTCATTTCATGTTGTATTAGTTTGTATCTCTCTTTAGTTAATGTTATGTATCGTTTATGTAATGTTAACTAAATTTATTAACAATAATCTTTTATTTCTATTTATTGGCTCTAAAATATCTCTGTAATGCTTGTTATTATATAATATAAGTTTATATATATAGACTTGTATATAATATAAAGAAACAAAGCAAATTGCCAAAATTAGCAGGGGCATGTCGACATCCCCCAACCCCCCATGTCGATATGTAACAGGCATAAAATGGTTTTTGTTTTGAAATTGAAATTGACATAACTACCTTGTGTCTTTTCATTTCAAATGAATTTCTAACTCTTTAAATACTTGTTCTTCTAGAAAAATGCATACTTTCAATTCTCTTTATTTTCTATTGAATTTCTTCATATTTTATCAAAAAATGGCCTCTCCTATTCATAATCTAAGTGAGAATCTTAAAGAAACTCTCAATTCCTTCAAGAACATACTTACTTTTATCCTTCGCAATCAATGTCACTTAGAATTAAGCCAGATGCAGATGATAAAAGAACAAGAAAGACATTTCGATGCCATTCGATGGATGATCTCAGCCCTCAACAAAGAAGAACTTGAAGCAAATCCAGAAGGAACTCTGAACAAAGATAATGAAGAATGGGATGTTATAAAGGCAGATCCTATCTTCGGTGAAGAAGGATGGGTTCAAGTTCCAAGAAATGTTTGATTTGACATATGTGGTTTGATTTACTTTGATTTGGTTTGATTTGATTTGATTTGATTTGGTATGGTTTGGATTGATTTGAATATGCTGTGTAATATATGATTGAACATGGTTTGGTTTGATAAGAACATGATGTATATATTGATTGATTATGTTTGTACTTTTCAAATCTCTCACATTTACCTTACTATATTTTATTCATATTATTATCTGTCTCATTTATATTCTACTATACTGTGTTATTATCCTATACAGTGCTATAGTATAAAATTTAGGGGGAGTTATGTAGTTTAGGATTAGTTTTTGTTGATGACAAAGGGGGAGAATTGTAAAATAGGTTAGTTAGATTATATTAAGGGGGAGTTAGTAGATTAAGGTGGAGTTGTTGGAATAAAGGGGAGTCAGAGTAGAACCAGAGTTTGGTGGAGTATATTTTATAAACATAGGTTGTCATCATAAAAAAAGGGGAGATTGTTAGTTCTTGAGATGATTGTTTTGATGACAACAACCTTAGGACTTGTTATAAAATATAAATACTAATATTCTTGTCTAGATATATATATATATATATATATCTGTATGTGTGTGTATGTAGGATACATATATGCAAGTACTGAGAATGAAGACTGTACAGTATAAAGATTCAAGACTGAGTATAGAGATTCAAGACTAACGAATTCAAGATTAAAGAAATCAAAACTGAAGACTCATGAGTATCAAGAGTTCAAGAGTTCAAGATATCAAGATAAGTAATAGAGTCTGGATTTATGTTAAAACTTCATAATAGCACTAAAATCTTTATTCGGCTTTTAATTGTGGAATGGAATCCACCTTCTCGCTTTAATAGTGGGATGGAATCCACGACCTCTTTAGTGGGATGGAACCCACGATCTTCTCTAGTGTAATGGAATCCACAAAATTTTCAAAATGATTTATTTTTTCAAAACTATCTTTTTAAAGTCATCTCTATCAATTTAAATATTTTAGCCTTAATTCAAAACTATTTTTAATCATATTAATTTTGAAATCATCTCTTGTTTTTTAAACTATCTCTTGATTTTAATATTTTAGTTTTAATATATTTTAAAGAAATCTATACTTAGTTTTTTAATACTTTTATATTATAGATTATATATTTTAAGATTACTTTCTAAAACTCTTTTATAAGTTTAAACTATATTCAAAATGGTTTACAAAGTTTAGAAATTGTTTTGACATGTTTTAGAATAGAAATCATTTTAAAGAAAAATCTATTTTCAAAAATAACGTAGGCATGTCGACATCCCTCATCCCTCCATGTCGACATGGTAGCCGTAGAATTCACATTTAAATTTTCAAAAGAAGTGTCTATTCGTCATAACCTTTCGCGAATGGACATGGCTGTTGTTCTCCTATAAATACCAGTTGTTTTCAACGAATTTTAAGTTAGTTTTTCTTCATTTCTTCACTCCTTCTTCTCCACTCAAATATTCTCTTATATTTCAAATGCTTTAACAATACTCTACCGAAATTTTAAGTGAATCAAACTCGATCATCTCTAGTTTCATTCTTTGCCACTCTCTCTCAAAGATCTCAGTGCTATTCAGAGTTATAGGATCATTTGTAATCAAAGATCGAAGTGTATCGAGTCTCTCTCTATCAAAGTGTGATTGGAAACGGTGTGATTGTGGCCCGTAAATCAATTGGGTGTGATTGTAGCCCGTAAATCAATTAGGTGATCTTGTAGCCTGGTTAAATCAAGAGAGTTTGCCCTGGACTCGAACACAGGAGGGTGTATCTCGTGGCCTTGAAATCGAGGTTGTAATATCGACATTATATTTGAAAAGAAATCTGCACAAGAAATTGTGTGGGACTGGATGTAGGGTAACTCCGAACCAGTATAAAATTCTGGTGTGTTCTATCCTTTACTACTTTTATTTACTATTTGCTTTTGTGTCTAGTCCTGTGATTGTCTCTGTGTTTGTGAAATTGCATCTGTATGTGTTTAATTTGAAAAGATTTCAAAATTTCCATAAAATCTATTAAACACTATTCAAAATTTGTGAAATTGCATCCGCATTTCCTACAATAACAATCCGCATTTCCTACAAATACTATCATCACTGATAATGGAACCCATTTCGAGAGCGCAGAATTCAAGAATTTCTGTCAACGATTTCATATCCGCAAAAAGTTCTCGGCTGTCGCACACCCCCAAGCGAATGGGCAGGTTGAAGCTGTCAACAAAGTTATAAAATCGATCCTGAAGAAACGACTAGAGAAGGCTGGGGGCAAGTGGGTCGATGAACTTCCTATGACATTATGGGCCTATCGAACGACCCACAAAACCGCGACCGGACACACTCCGTTTTCCCTATCTTATGGCTCAGAGGCCGTTATTCCGGTCGAGACAGAAGTGCTCTCTCATCGCGTGACTTATTATGATCCAAAAACAAACGCTATACTCCTAGCCGAGTCTTTGGATCTATTGGATGAAAAGCGGGAGGAGGCTGATTTGAGAGCAGCCGCGCATCGAAGCCGGGTCGCCCGATTGTACAACACCAGAGTTCGACCTCGAACCTTTGAACTCGGCGACCTCGTGCTCAAGAGAATTTACCCAGTTCCTTCACACATGAAACCGAACTGGGGAGGGCCGTATGTAATTACACGAAAGCTCGGAGATGGTACATTCAAGCTGTCGACTGTTGACGGTCTCGATTTACCGAGGGCTTGGAACAGCGAAAGTCTCCGCCGCTACTACATATGACAGGCTTTATTTATTTCATTCTATTTAGCAATTTGTTTCTGCATTTCGAAATTTGAATTTTGTAATAAGGCAACTGACTTTGCCGCATTTTCTTATTTCAGCAATAAAATGCCACTTCTTCGAGCCAGAGCTGTGATTCATTATGTACGATATACAACATCACGATGCACGAAGAGCTAAATCCCATCACGCAATGGGACTTATTCAAATGGAGAGTGGCTGTGATACGACCGGCCACTCACTAGGTGAAACCCGAGCTCGGGGACAAGCCATGACACCGATATTAATAGGATTGACACACGACAATCCTACAATTAACTCCATATTCCCAGAGTGCGAAATGGAGTATAAACATTCAACTCCGTATTCCCAGAGTGCGAAGCGGAGTATAAACACCTAACTCCATATTCCCGGAGTGCGAAATGGAGTATAAACATCTAACTCCATATTCCCAGAGTGCGAAATGGAGTATAAACATTCAACTCCGTATTCCCAGAGTGCGAAGCGGAGTATAAACACTTAACTCCATATTCCCAGAGTGCGAAATGGAGTATAAACATCCAACTCCGTATTCCCAGAGTGCGAAGCGGAGTATAAACACTCAATTCCGTATTCCCAGAGTGCGAAGCGGAGTATAAAACATCTAACTCCATATTCCCAGAGTACGAAATGGAGTATAAACATTCGACTCCATGTTCCCAGAGTGCGAAGCGGAGTATAAACATTCAACTCCGCATTCCCAGAGTGCGAAGCGGAGTATAAACGGTCAACTCCATGTTCCCAGAGTGCGAACAACCGCTTACAAGATGACGCATATCCCCGGAGTGTGGATGGAACGATTCATAAGAGAACGAGCGTAGTTCGACCACTCGGTCCTCGCTCGGTGCCATCGCAAGCCGATCATCACAACTTGACCCCGAAGCTGGGGGCAGAAGCAAATGTTAGTCATTGCCGGAAACTATACGATGTTCAGCTCCGATGCGATTCCCTATCACAACTCGAGTCCGAAAGTTCCATACTTAACAAGTAAAAATGAGCTATTCTTGAAGCAATCAAAAAATGCAAATACACTGGACCAAAGTCCGAACACTGCAATATTCAAGCATAGAAAGGAACGCAAGCTGAAGCTAAAAGACAAAATTTTATTCCAACTAAACTCAAAAACAATGCTTCATACATGAGATCTTTCCTAAAATGTTCCTACTAGCAGGGGCCGAACCCGCATCTAAACACGGCCTACAAAAGGGAAAAGACAGAAAAAATAACAAAAGTCCCTAACTGCCTATGAAAAGGATGTCTAATCCTTCTGCTTCCTCAGCTTCTTCTTCTTCTTTGAGGAACTACTGGAGCCGCCAGTACCCTTTCGCTTGGAGCCTTTCTCCCTAGGCAAGCTCCCCCCGGGTGAAGGCATAATGTCAACGTCCTCGTCTGAGCTGGACTCTATAGGGATGCTTCCCGCGGGAGGAGTGGGAGGAACAGACTCCGCAGCCGGAGGAGGGACTGGTACATCAGTATCAGTAAGTGTGCCCTCAGGAGACATAGTCATAAGAGGAATAGGGCACTGTGCTGCCGCTCCGTCATCTGCATCACCGCCGTGCGCCGCAGCCGCCATCTCGGCATTGATCTCGGCTAACATCGCCGCTTCCCGCCGTGCCCTGGCCTCGCTAGGAGCCGCAGTAGTTTGGGACAAGGTGTCAGATGTAGCCGTGAATCCACCCAAGCCAAATGGCAAGTCCGCAAAAGGATCACTTTGACGGCCAAGAAGCTCGTTTATCATCTGCTCGTCGAAAGAAAGTGAGCTCCCTTCCGTCACTCCAACCGGTGCCATTGCTGCGACGGAGGTCGCCTCAGAAACGATGGCTCCTGGCGCTTGACCTAATACTTGGGTGGTAAGAGGCGCGGCTGGTGCAACTCCTGTCACTGATCAAAGGAAAAGACATGTCATTAGCAACATTTCAACACGGGTTCTTCAATCCAAATATATTGGAAGTTAGTTCAAAGTACCTTCCTCGGTTTGGCTCGAGGTCGTCTGAACTACTTCGGAAGGATGTTCCTTAATAGGAGATAAGTGCGGTTGATCTGGGTCATACGCTGGGATAGGCTGGGAGTAGATCATTGAAGTTGGCTCAGACTGAGATGACACGACTATCTCAGAACTCGTAACATGGTGTTCTGCACCAGAGCTCTCTCCGACTTCCTGGACCTGAGCACCAAGCCTCACCTTGTCATGGGAAATCATGGAGTCATGGAGAACCTTCTTTTCGTCATCATTAAGGATGCGGTTCTCCAGCTCGAACTCATCAGGGGCTTCATCAGGGTGCCCAGATCTCTCCTCATCAACCAGTAGGTTCCAGGCATTATAGAGATGTGTGGGGTAATCGTCAAGCCATGTCAAGTCTCGGTGCCTTAGCACATTGGCGTTGTAAGTGACGAGTAGTTCCTCCACCTCGGCCTCAATCCTGGCCTCCGCCTGCCGTACTTTCTCATCGACTCCAGCCTCAGCCTCACGGGCTTGTTGTACAGCCGCTTCCTTCTCTTTTTGGAGTGTCACTGCCTGGTCACAGGCTTCCTGCGCAGAGACATTAGCTGCGTCTTTTTCCTTAGCCATCTCTGAAAATTTTGACTTCAGCTCATTAAGCTCCTTGAGAGCGGCATCCCTCTCGGCAGTAATGGAAGTGTTCCTGTGACCCATGTCCTCAATTGCGGTGTAATGTTCTTGCTTCATCCTGGCCATGGCGGCGGTCACCTCGTCAACTTTCTTTAAAGCCTCCATTTCAGACTTACGAGAAGACTCAGCCTCTGAGTTGAGCGCTTTTATGATTTGGTCGTTGCGACCCAGCTCCTTCTCGAGTTTCTCGATGGTGACGCCCCGCTCAAATGCTACTTTAGATGCCTTCCTCGCGGCCCGTCCCCACTCCCTATACTGGAAAAAGATGTCCGCGACATAATCATGGATAGTGGTTTCCGCGGTTGGCGGGATTCTCTTCAGATGCGGGGGGAAGACATACCCATCAAAACAGATGTCAGGAAATTCCTTCCTCATCTGTGCCAATTTGAGCGCTCCTTCGCTAGACGCCTCGGTCGGGACCGACACAATAGCCGAAGAGGTGGCTATTTCGGTCCTGCGCGGAGGGTCGGACCTCAAAGCTTGAGAAGGCGGCCTAGACCGTGAAGTTTCGGGAGGACGAGTAACGGCGACCACAGGAGGTGCAGAGGTCCTGGGGGGAGGAGAACGAGATCGGGATCGGTGAACATGTCCCCTATCTCTGTCAGACTTCTCCTGACCAGAGTGTCCCGCGTCATAATCCCTCTCGCCTTCTCTCCTGCGTGGCTCGTGATAACGGCGCTTACGCAAACTACCAAGCACGGAACCTTTCCCAGACATCGTACCTGAAAAGAAAACCGCAAAGAATCAGTAACCGTTTGCGATGTGTTGTTTATGGTTAGGAAAGTGTGTTGTGCCGTGAGGAGTGTGTGAATGTGTAACCCCCCGGACCAACCAGAAGTGTCAGTCGCATTGGCAAGCTCAGACTCGCTAACATCGTCGGTATGTCGCGGTCCACCTGACCCAAAATCGTGTTGCTCCAGCTCGGTGTCAGGAACTGGAGGGTCAGCAGGCCCTTCGGATTGATCTCCAGCTTGCGGGGAGGACGCCTCCGTAATCTTAACCCCTGGCGAAGGACGGTGCAAAACCACAGACTTCCGCCTCCCAGACTTAGGCTGTTTCGAAGCCACAGCTTTGCCCTTCCTCTTAGCATCGGACTCTGGGGTTACATCAGCAGGTCCGACCAACGGTTCTTCGTCAGTGTGGGTTTTCTCAGAATCGGGTTCCTCGATTATCACGACCCTGGGCTTCATCTGCTTGACTTTTTTCCTGGAGACGGTCTTTAATGCACCGTCAAGTCTTATGCTCTGCCTCCGACCGATCAGCCCAAGGACTCTGAGATTCCGATCTGTCAATAACAGTTCAATATTCCTTTCTTCGCTAGGAATCTCTTGGAGGACCCGAACTATCTCTTTATAATAGCCACCCTCAGGCCGTTGGATGATAGCTGAAAGAAAAAGAGAAGAAGACGTAAGTTTAATTTCACTCCGAAAATTGCCCTGTCAATTACTTGGGAAAAAAGACGATACTCACGTCTGAATAACCATTTTCTGGCAAACCCCGGAGGACATCGGACATAGAACCACTCCGACTTAAAATAGCTTAGCCTAGTCCACGACCCCACGACAACTTGGCAGTTCCTTACAGACTCCAAGAACGTATAAGATGGGCTGTCAGTCCGACTCTTGAAGTTAAACAAGTATCTTATGTCGGTCATACAGGGAGGACGATGGAGGTACTCCATGAATACAATGAATAAGCTATTGAGTGAGGCATATCCGTTTGGATGCAATTGAGACGGAGCGATGTCCAGATAAGCCAACACTTCTCTTATATAGTCGTTGAATGGAGGAAGTGTGCCGGCTGCGCACGCATGCCGGTTAAAAGCAGTATACCCCTCCGGGGGATTATGTGGCCTATCATCCGGTCCAGGCAGCAATACCTCATCCAAAGATAAACCATGCCTTAAGCATATTCTCCCCAGCATGTCTTCGGAGATATTGGATGAGACGGAGTCAGGTGGACTATTAATGAAGGACGCGTTGGGCAACTCGTCCGGAGCTGGGCCAATAACTTCGGTCTCGATGACCGGAATCTCAATTCTAGGAAGGACAGGGTTCTGAATTTCTTGCTGCTGCGAACTTGACGGTTCCATCGCCAGCTAACTCACGAGAAACCATCATTAGGTGACAAAAAGCCCGTGCATTCCCCAGTGTAAAGTGCATGAATGTGTTGTGTAGTGCGAGTGCTGTGCGTGACTTGAGCAAATTCTACAGAATTAAAGAAAATGTGCAAGCGACGAGATTCTGGAAGTCGGACAAACATGACCGTCATCGCTGACCGTCATGGCTGCGCCATCCAGATGATAACAATCGATTCAAGATTAAAGAGTTCGTTGTACTTTTCTGTTAAAAGGCAGTTCCATCGACGAGCTTCGAAAGTCAGTCAAATATGCAATCCTGTAATCAAGTCCAATTATGCAAGGCAGAAGCTCGTCGGAGTCGAATGTAAGAACATGCAAAAGTTCGCTAAGTTCATCAAATTTCAGCATGGAATCGATCGTAGTCCAAGTTCAAATTCAGTCGGAGGCGTGATGTCTTTTGTATCGATCCAGTTCGAATCGATACTTTCGTATCGATCAGGTCAACTCGATACCTTTCGTATCGATGTCAGTTCGTATCGATTTGGAGGAGGAGATTTCGTATCGATCAGGTAGGCTTACTTCGCATCGGCCAAGGGTTAACGGCTGTGAGACAACCAAGTGCAATAACTTCGCATCGATCTGTGGTTATCGATATGGGACCGATGAGATCTCTTGGTCTTCGTATCGATCAAGAGAGATAGATTTTCGCATCGATCACGGCGGCCAAGCATTTACATCGATCATCTCAGTTCAACACAAGCCCTAACCACCTTAGATCGATGCGAACCTCTGCATCCCCTTTAACCCATCAATCGATGCGAAATCATGAAATCTGGATCGAGTCGAATCCTCCTGTCCCAGATCGACACGAACTAGTGGTAAAACAATCACTCCAGAACTCTTTCTTCTCCGATTGAAGCGAACATGGCCATGGCCATCCTCGACCAAGCTCTGGTCCAGATCTGACCTTGACACCACCAAAATCGATAATCAGCAAAGGCACGATGGATCTGAGATCTGAACTTCGTCGCTCAAATTTAGCCGTGATTACTTAATTACCTGAATCGAATTGGAGTTTGGGGAAATAATAAGATGATGTTTGATCGATTCGAAGATTGGAGTAATTCTTCTCTCCTGCTTGTCTGTGAATCGATACGAGAAGGCAGAAGACAACAGTAAAAGTAAAAGGTAAAAAAGTGAGAAAATGGCAAAGTCCCAGATATTTATATGAAGCCTGGACGGAACCGAGTCGATTCGACTCCCAGTCAATCTGACCGGTCGCAACCAGTCAAGCGGCGCATCGATGCGAGCATTCGTATCGAGCCCACTAACCTTTATCGGTTCGAAGCGCACAGGGAGGCCACGTGAATACGATGGGTAGATGCACGCGCTCTCCTCGCATCCATCAAGCTGTACATTCATGAAGGCGAAATGTTCACCGGAAACCATCGTTTCGAAACATCCAATGTATGAGCCACCGATTCGAAACAGAGCAGACCTGTTAATACGAGCGTCCATTTCGTATCCATCAGAATCTATCGATGCGAACATCCATTTCGTATCCCTCTGTATCTATCGATGCGAACATCCATTTCGTATCCACCAGATATCACCAATTCGAATCAGGATTCACCGCGGTTTGTGACCATCGATACGAATGATCGTTTTCGTATCCGTCAAGTCAACCCACATCGATACGAAAGAAGGCTTTTCGACTTTGAGCATCGATTCATAAGAGGACCGATACGAGAGAATGGCTAAGGGGTACGACTTTCAAAATTATCCAAAGAAGATATACAACTTTTCAAAGCACGTCATGTTTTCACAAGACGTACTTTGGGGGGCAAATGTTATCCCGCCTTTTGGCAAGGCCAGGACACCAAGAAGCCGACTAGAGAACAATGATAGCACGCCATGGATATCACTGAATTTTGTCCGAGCCCAGAGTGAGCTACAATTGATAGGACATGACAAGAAAGGCCATAGAGATCAGCACCTCAAATTTCAAGTCAATCCGGACTCATACGCTCAAGTTATGATCGAGTCAAATTGGAGGGAAGAAGCCCAGATTTCGTATCCATCACTCTGGGCAATTTCGTATCCATCATCGAAGCCCCAGTTCGAATCCATCAAGCTTCGTACCGATCAGCTCCGGATCCATCGAGGTACCCAGGTTCGACTCGACTTTCTTCGTATCCATCGAGCTCGTATCGATGGACTTCACACATACCGGCAATTGAAGGACCTCGTATCCTACAGCCAACGGCTACTTCGTATCCATCGTTCAGCGTCTACTTCGTATCCATCACTCGGTGTTTGCTTCGTATCCATCACTCGGTGCTCGCTTCGTATCCATCAGAGGACCTCACTTCGAATCCATGCCTAATGACTTGTTCGTACCCACGAGTCAACTGACCAGGGATGACGTGTCTTCCATCAAAGTAAAACGAGGCGAGATATGTGGAGTCGAAACAGTCAATGTGGCACAAAGACCGGATCGAAACGAAGCGCGCGCGCCACCTCACCTCAAGAGCACGTGCAGCCAGCGAGACGAACGGATGGAGTCGAAAGCATGGATACGAGCCAGACAGCCTATGAAGAATTCCAGTTCGTATCGACCATATCTCGTAATCCACTGATCCAAACACGATGAAATTTTAACTGGAGGTTGCATACATAACAAGGAACGTCTCCACCAATTTTGAGCTCAATTGGAAGTAATCCTGATCGATACGAAATGATTTCGTATCGATCACAGATTGGCTTGAAACTCTCTGGAAGTGGTCGAATGGGTCCCCTCACGTGTCAGGCCAAGTCTCCCGGAGTTTGAGCGAAATCCAAGCCTCCTACGCCTATAAATAGAGCCCCAGAATCAACGGAAAAGGGATCTCTTTGCTCTGAAGCGTCCAGACTCTGCCGGATTGAGATTTGCATCATACTTTTGCTGTCAATTTCGAATTCTAAACTGTAACCCGCTGTTCATCGCTGTAAACGCTTGTAATCATAAAAAGAGAATCAATAAAATCACCAAAACTTCATAGTGGACGTAGGCTATACGCCGAACCACTCTAAACTGCTTGTCTGTGCACTTTACATTCCTATTTGTTGGAGTTTTTGTTAGATAATCTCTGTTTTACATTTATAATCTTCATTTTATCTCTTCAAACAACTCCCGAAGAGTGTTGTGCCCATTTTTGGTACAAACAGTAATGATTCGTCAAAGAAAAGAAAGAGAGCATATACCGCTACACTGGATGATTCAGACTCATCCTCTAGTGATGAAGATCAAGAGATGGAAAATTCAAACATGTGCTTTACAACTATTCACGATTTTGATGATCTCGGAAATATGGATCTAAAAATAGGTACACATTTAAATTATATTGATTAAAATTGCTTGTTTGATTGTTTGCATGTTTTGAAATTGCTTGTTGTTTGAATTTTAAATTTTGATTTTCAAAATTATATTATTTTAATAATATTTTAGTATTAAAATATTAATATTAAAGTCTTATTATATTTAATATTATTTCAGATAAAATATAAATTAGATTATATATATATATTAATAAAATAAGAAAAACAGGTCACATGATTTAAGGTCCCATGTCGACATGGCCCTACCCCCCATGTCGACATCCCTCTAGAAATTTGAAATTCAAATTTGAATTCAAAACTTTGAATTTGCCTCCACCTTTTCACCAACTCCAAAGCTCTGAAAATGTGTCTCTTGACCAGAGAACATAGCTCTTAGATACCTATTTATCTTCTTAACTTTATCCTATCTTTTCACTTTCATTTCAAAATTCAAACTCTCTTTCAAACTCTCCAGCTCTCTACTTTCTTCAAAAATGGCTTCCTCAAGCACTCCATCTACCATTAGACTGTCCAAGGCCACCATAGAGTTCCTCTACAATGATCTGGAAGCTATCATGGCTTACATAAGCTATGTAAACTTTGGAATGGTCCATACGGGAAATTTTCTATCTTTAATGATTTTTCTTCCTATAAAGTCAATGTTCTTTTTGAAGAGAATCAAATTCTTAGCTTAATTGATGACTTTCAAAATGATTTTGTTTGTTATCCGAATCTTGTCAAAATATTTTATGCAAATTTGAATCCTGGTTTTTAAGAAGAAAATGAAGGGGAATTATGGTGTAGCGTTAGTGGAACGCGTATTGTTTTAAATAGTGAGATTTGGGTAACATTTTTGGTTGTAAGTATACGGGAACAGATCATTTGGATTTTCAAATTGATGAACATGATCGTGAGACATTTCATCACATTTTTGAAGGAGATGATAACTTTGAGTTTATAAACCGAAATTTTCGTCCTAAAGCTAGAATTGTAAACCTTCTTTTGCAACATACCATAACTGCAAGATCGGGAAATTTCAATCACCCTACTTTAAAAGTTTGTAAGGCTCCTTTTGCTATTTTTGGGCACTATGACATTAATTGTGCGCAAGTGATTTTGGAGAACTTCATCCCAAATTTTTTACTTTAGGTGAAAACACTTTATATCATGAGATTTATCTCACTCGGATTTTTAACTACTTTGGTGTTGATTATAATAAGGAGGGGTTCGTTTCTCGAAAAGTGCCTAACCATGCTAACATCTCTCTCATGAAAATTCCATTTGTGTTTCAACCATATGAAACACTTTCCGAAAAGGATGAGAGATTGGCTCATGAAGAGATGGAAGAAGAAGAAGTGGAGGAGGAAGAAGGGGAGGAGATGGAAATTGAAAAAGAAGGGGAGGTGGAGGAAGAGACATCATTGGAAAGCATCGAATACCCTATCACCGCTAACAATCCATCCAATAAAACACTTCTCAAGAATCAAAAGATTATCGTGGAAAACCAACGGATTCTCAAAAGATCCGTAATAAAAAGTTGGACAAGATTTCCACCAAAATGAACAAGTTCTTTGGGAAAGTGAGTCATAAGCTTGGATTATCATCATCTTCATCATCCTCTAACTAATACTAGTTTCATTTCATGTTGTATTAGTTTGTATCTCTCTTTAGTTAATGTTATGTATCGTTTATGTAATGTTAACTAAATTTATTAACAATAATCTTTTATTTCTATTTATTGGCTCTAAAATATCTCTGTAATGCTTGTTATTATATAATATAAGTTTATATATATAGACTTGTATATAATATAAAGAAACAAAGCAAATTGCCAAAATTAGCAGGGGCATGTCGACATCCCCCAACCCCCCATGTCGATATGTAACAGGCATAAAATGGTTTTTGTTTTGAAATTGAAATTGACATAACTACCTTGTGTCTTTTCATTTCAAATGAATTTCTAACTCTTTAAATACTTGTTCTTCTAGAAAAATGCATACTTTCAATTCTCTTTATTTTCTATTGAATTTCTTCATATTTTATCAAAAAATGGCCTCTCCTATTCATAATCTAAGTGAGAATCTTAAAGAAACTCTCAATTCCTTCAAGAACATACTTACTTTTATCCTTCGCAATCAATGTCACTTAGAATTAAGCCAGATGCAGATGATAAAAGAACAAGAAAGACATTTCGATGCCATTCGATGGATGATCTCAGCCCTCAACAAAGAAGAACTTGAAGCAAATCCAGAAGGAACTCTGAACAAAGATAATGAAGAATGGGATGTTATAAAGGCAGATCCTATCTTCGGTGAAGAAGGATGGGTTCAAGTTCCAAGAAATGTTTGATTTGACATATGTGGTTTGATTTACTTTGATTTGGTTTGATTTGATTTGATTTGATTTGGTATGGTTTGGATTGATTTGAATATGCTGTGTAATATATGATTGAACATGGTTTGGTTTGATAAGAACATGATGTATATATTGATTGATTATGTTTGTACTTTTCAAATCTCTCACATTTACCTTACTATATTTTATTCATATTATTATCTGTCTCATTTATATTCTACTATACTGTGTTATTATCCTATACAGTGCTATAGTATAAAATTTAGGGGGAGTTATGTAGTTTAGGATTAGTTTTTGTTGATGACAAAGGGGGAGAATTGTAAAATAGGTTAGTTAGATTATATTAAGGGGGAGTTAGTAGATTAAGGTGGAGTTGTTGGAATAAAGGGGAGTCAGAGTAGAACCAGAGTTTGGTGGAGTATATTTTATAAACATAGGTTGTCATCATAAAAAAAGGGGAGATTGTTAGTTCCTGAGATGATTGTTTTGATGACAACAACCTTAGGACTTGTTATAAAATATAAATACTAATATTCTTGTCTAGATATATATATATATATATATATATATATCTGTATGTGTGTGTATGTAGGATACATATATGCAAGTACTGAGAATGAAGACTGTACAGTATAAAGATTCAAGACTGAGTATAGAGATTCAAGACTAACGAATTCAAGATTAAAGAAATCAAAACTGAAGACTCATGAGTATCAAGAGTTCAAGAGTTCAAGATATCAAGATAAGTAATAGAGTCTGGATTTATGTTAAAACTTCATAATAGCACTAAAATCTTTATTCGGCTTTTAATTGTGGAATGGAATCCACCTTCTCGCTTTAATAGTGGGATGGAATCCACGACCTCTTTAGTGGGATGGAACCCACGATCTTCTCTAGTGTAATGGAATCCACAAAATTTTCAAAATGATTTATTTTTTCAAAACTATCTTTTTAAAGTCATCTCTATCAATTTAAATATTTTAGCCTTAATTCAAAACTATTTTTAATCATATTAATTTTGAAATCATCTCTTGTTTTTTAAACTATCTCTTGATTTTAATATTTTAGTTTTAATATATTTTAAAGAAATCTATACTTAGTTTTTTAATACTTTTATATTATAGATTATATATTTTAAGATTACTTTCTAAAACTCTTTTATAAGTTTAAACTATATTCAAAATGGTTTACAAAGTTTAGAAATTGTTTTGACATGTTTTAGAATAGAAATCATTTTAAAGAAAAATCTATTTTCAAAAATAACGTAGGCATGTCGACATCCCTCATCCCTCCATGTCGACATGGTAGCCGTAGAATTCACATTTAAATTTTCAAAAGAAGTGTCTATTCGTCATAACCTTTCGCGAATGGACATGGCTGTTGTTCTCCTATAAATACCAGTTGTTTTCAACGAATTTTAAGTTAGTTTTTCTTCATTTCTTCACTCCTTCTTCTCCACTCAAATATTCTCTTATATTTCAAATGCTTTAACAAAACTCTACCGAAATTTTAAGTGAATCAAACTCGATCATCTCTAGTTTCATTCTTTGCCACTCTCTCTCAAAGATCTCAGTGCTATTCAGAGTTATAGGATCATTTGTAATCAAAGATCGAAGTGTATCGAGTCTCTCTCTATCAAAGTGTGATTGGAAACGGTGTGATTGTGGCCCGTAAATCAATTGGGTGTGATTGTAGCCCGTAAATCAATTAGGTGATCTTGTAGCCTGGTTAAATCAAGAGAGTTTGCCCTGGACTCGAACACAGGAGGGTGTATCTCGTGGCCTTGAAATCGAGGTTGTAATATCGACATTATATTTGAAAAGAAATCTGCACAAGAAATTGTGTGGGACTGGATGTAGGGTAACTCCGAACCAGTATAAAATTCTGGTGTGTTCTATCCTTTACTACTTTTATTTACTATTTGCTTTTGTGTCTAGTCCTGTGATTGTCTCTGTGTTTGTGAAATTGCATCTGTATGTGTTTAATTTGAAAAGATTTCAAAATTTCCATAAAATCTATTAAACACTATTCAAAATTTGTGAAATTGCATCCGCATTTCCTACAATAACTGTCCAGGGTTTTATGATAGGATAATTGTATTTTGATTAACGTATGTATATAAAAGTGTTTCCTTTTGTAAAGATCTATGTATATTATATATTACTCGTCGCGTTATGTGATTATATTCTATCTTTCTTTCTTACACCCTAATGATTTGTCTTTCCGTCACTTAGATATTCGACACATGAATATCGTTGATGTATTAGTGTTGAGTTCTGCGGATCGAAAAGGCGGTGTTATCGGAGCTTAGGATGAGCGAACTGCTAGGCCTTGGTGGGGTAAACTCATTAGAGATAGAGTAAGTGACACCCTAGAATGAGTTGAGTGTATATAAGAGCATGCATTTGTTAGTGCTATAAAATGTTTTATATTGCGTTGGTTTATCTTTTGAGTGGCATATGAATTCTGGTCGAGATGTGGGATGCCATGGTGTCGATTGGGATTCCTAAACACTTGAATAAAATAAACCGACTCAGTATTGTTTTGAAATTGGTAAATGAAATAATTTTACATAGGGTTATATTTCATATATAAAAGAAATTTTCAAAAATTATATAGTTATTTGGTTGTGTTTGTTTGTTAGGAAATGATAGTATTAAATTATTATCATTTAGGATTTTGATTATTCATGTTCGTTCAATTTTGGGCATTGACTATTGTTTGTTGATTTATCCGCAAAATTTTCCTTCCTTAAAGCTGGGTTGGGTAAATAGAATTGTGGGAACATTGAAACGAACAACTTGTGAATTAAGTTTCACAATTTGACTATAAGTGTTTGATGATAATGTTGGGTTAAAAATTGGATTTTTGTAAAGATGTTATTAAGGAAAAGCTATAATATTCTGAATAAATGTTTGAGAAATAATATTACAGAAGAAGTTGATTTTATAAAATTGTGGTTTATAAATAAAAAGAATTTAAGTAAAGAATCCGAGGACTTAAATCCCGGTGATTTTGGAAAAAGGTTTTTGGGGTTTTGGGAAAAATAATAATAGTATTATTTGAAAGTATATATGAGTAGAAATATTTAAGATGATTTTAAAGGAGATATAAAGCATTGAATTCACTCTGCCGTAGGAAAATAATTCTGATGATGACTGCAACATCATCGATGTTCATTTTCGAGTTTATAGATGAGGAAATGCTATGATAGCAGTTTGCTATAAAATTGTTTGATAAAGCAGATTTTGATTTGATCCCAAAGGCTTGATTTGACTTACAAAAGGAAATATGTATATTGGTATTTCAAATTATTTTTAGAAATAGTAGTAGTTGTTCACTTGAAAGTTTTTACAAGTGCAAATATTTTAGGAAGGAAAATTTTTAGTAAGGTATATTTTCTTTGGATAGTATGGGGGAAAACGTCTCAATTGGTTTTGCGGTAATCTGAATAATCTTCTAGGTGACGATTGGATGTTTGCCTGGGCGAACGTTGTAGTGCACTTAGTAAATTATTCTCTTTATCATTATATGGTCGAAATGAGTTCAAATTCGAACGAACCCAAAGCAAGTGTTGATACATATTTTGTTAAAACCGTTTGTTTGGAAATATGTAAAGTATTGTTTCAAAAGAGGGATTTTGAAATTGAAGAGAACTTTTATGTTAATTAGTTCGAGTGGTCCGAATATAACTAAAAATGGAAAAGAGATGTGTTTGGATGGTAAACATTTCTCTTAAGTATTACCCTTCTTGGTCAAGGAATATATGATACTATTTGGTAGTACTCAGTTCCTTAGTATCATTTCGAGGTTACTCGGGTTATATGTGTGCATTTTCTATGGTTAAATATATAGTTTCATTTCAAAAAGGATTTTGGGAATAAAAACCGAGTATTTGGAACTTGAGAGTACTTAAGGAAAATAAATTAAAAATAAAAAGGTTTGAACCAGATAGTGATATATACCCTCAGGATATAGTGGGGTATTACACAAGTGTGTGAACTTAAGTTGGGTTTTATAAAAATGTTTCCATAAATAATTATGAGAAGTAGAATGGTTAAGTTTTGTGGTAACTGGTTTCATTCTTTGTTTGTTTGAGATGAAATTTCGAGGTCGAAATTCTTTTAAGGGGGGAAGAATGTAACGACCTGAAATTTATCAACTGATTTGAGAATATTTAACTTATTTTAAGTATTCAATTAATGGATTAATAATTAAATAACCCTCTTTAGTTTATAACTAATGGTAGAAAATTCATTTTTTAATTTGTTTACTAAAATAGGTAGTTTAATGAAAAACATAAAATGTGATCGAAACCCATTTTTTGGATTTTCAAATTTTCATCAAACAACAAGTTGTAAAAAGTTGTTAAACCCTTGTACGCATTTTAAACAACATTTAAAGGTTTAACCATTTATTTGAAAATGGGAATGAATAAAAATATAACAAGGATCAATAAAAAAATATATTTGAATTTGATTTTGAAATGATGGCTTAAGTATGAAAGTTGAGAAGGATACACGAACCCTTTTAGTATCCACCATTTTATTCATGTTTTAGTACTTGATTGAACTTAAGAAAGGATTGGTAGGAAGAAAATGTTGCTAAGGGTATTTTGGTCCTTAACCATCTCCATCTTATTTTATTTTTATTTATTTATTTAACATCATACACACACACACACATCTTTCATTTGTTATTTCATTTTTATAATTCATCTTCTTAACTCTTCTTTTTCCATCTTTTCTTCCTTTTCAAAATTTGGAAAAAATATTATATTTTTAAACTCAAAAGATCAAACTTTCAAGCATTTCAAGAAAATGGAAAAGGTGAGTTATTCAATCTATACTAAGTACTTTTGATAATTTAGAAATATATGCATTTGTTAGTAATTAGATTTTTGTGTGAAAATCATGTTTAGGTAATTATCTTAAAAATCATATTTTTATTTATATTTGCTTAGAATGAAGGAATATCTTATTGTTAATACAAAACACACATATACAATTACTGTTACATCTCTTTCCCTTCTCCGTGTTTTAGAAAAAAAATTACAAACCATCTCCATCTATCTATTCAAAAATCACTACCACTCAAACCGTTTAAAATTAGCTAATATGACCAACCAGAAAGTTATTCTCATAGCGTCTAGTTTTTTTTTAAATTAGCCTTAGGTTGTTTCGTCGAGTGGTGAGAGATTTATGTGTTGATAACAGTGAATGGTTGAATGTCGATAGTTTTTTGATCATTACGAATCGACAAATGGAGTTCGCGGTCGTGTTCATCTAGGGAAATCATGATTTTGAGGCTTGTTGCTTGATTTTAGGTGGTCAGGATTGTTTGAGCCATTGAGATCAACTGTTTTTGGTATAAACTGAAATCCGACATCGTGGTTGTCTAGGGGAGGAGCGAAGGTGCTGGAGGCAGTATGAGGGAAAGGATGAAATGTGGGAGGTGATGGCAAGTGCTCTAGTAGTCCGAGGTTCTCAAACGAGCTCAATTAGGGTTTTTAGGTATTGCTTTTGTAGTGTGTGCATTTTGGGTTATCAGAGGGGATTGACAACATTGCGCTTGGCCAAAAGCCGGGCAAGGGTGCGTGGGTGAGTGGTGGTTGCACTAGCGGTGCAGGCGATGGCCGGTCGTGGTCGGAGCTACGGTGGTGGGTGACTCGGTCGTGGCAGGTCGTATGTTTTAAAATTGAAACTCCATTTCATATTTGGGAGGGATGGAAGGAATTAGATTTAGGCAACCGGAGAGGGCGATGGTGGTGCCGATATGATGAGGATACAAGGTGGGATTTGCGGGTGATCCTGGCTCAACGAATGGTGGTGATGTTGGTGGTGCAAGGAGCACGACGTGGACGGTTCGTGCCTAGGCAATGTTGAGTATAGGAAAATTTGTTTTGGAAAGTGATATTGAAGGGAAGAGGAAGGTAGGTTATGTGAGTCGGTTTGAGAAGTATTGGGCTAGGCTTGATAAGGTTTGGGTGAGAAAACCTTTAATTTTATATGTTTAATTTTATAAACTATGTGTGATAAATATAAAATGGAATATCTCATTCTTATTAAACCTGTTTGACTCGTGGGTTTTTGCACTATGTTTGTATGAACTAGTAGAACACTATAGTATAAATAGGTGACAGTTTTAAGGAAGTAAAAATTTACGATTAGATAATAGTGGTTGAAATTTAATTACGTTATTTTAAACAATAACGCAGTTAAATTAGTTATACTTCATTGCTGATATCTATTTGGCCAAATAAATCACTACTCTATTAAATTAAATTTATTAGATTGTTTTGGGCATTTATTGAGAAGAATAAAACACTGCTCTGCTAAAAAATAAAATTGAATAAATTATTGATGACATCTGTTTAGCAGAATAAATCCTCATTCTGCTATTATATTAATTTGAACATTTATTCATATGCCACTTAATTAATATGTGGATTAATTAATACTGGATAAGGGATGGACTATCTAGTGATTGTGAATTTGTTGATTTGATTTACATACATACTGCTTATTTAAATACCGGTTATGTGACTTGAAAAGTCAAATTGAATTAAATGGTAACTTGATTTAGTACTATTGTGGTTGCTAGCCTCTTTCCGAATTTGTAAAGTTATGGATTCAAATAACTTCATTTGTATAACAATTAAGGTTAAGTGTTTATAAATGATGTTTTAAAGTAAGATTATTTAATTATTTTAATAGAGATGTTAAAGTTATTTAATTATATTATTAATGATATTTTAAGTTATTTAATTATATTATTAATGATGTTAGTTAATTGGTTTAGTTTTGTTTAAAGTTATATTAATTATTTAATTAATGATGTATTTGAAGTTATTACTTATCTTATTGGTGTTGTTTAAAGTAAATTAATTATTTATTTATGATGTCTAAAAGTAATTAATTAATTGAATAAAGGAGTTTATAAATGATAAATTGTTCTATAAAAAGGATTTTACTTAGTAAAAACGATTTATTTAAGGAGATTTACAAATGATATTTTGTAAAGGAGATTCTAAACGATATTTAGTAAATGGATTTTATAAGGAGTTTACGAATCATTTAAGAGATTTATAGAAGAAGTTTTATTAATTAATTTAGAGATTTATAAGAGGATTTGAAGTATGAAATGGGCTTATGGAAAGGAAATTTTATAAAAGAAACGGGATTTGACTTTAGTAAATAATCCTTCTTAATCATGGTGGTATGGAAACGTTATTTTCATACTTAACATCGAAGGATAATGGTTTGATGTATAGTAAGAAATATTTTAAATAATATTTGCTTTGGCCTATTTAAATATGATTTTGGAAATGTGGAAATCTCCCTCAAGTTTTGTTAATATACTTATACCGGTGAGATAAGTATATGAATGTTTTCCCAAGTCTTGAAAAGAATAAAAGGGGTTTGGAAATATATCTTTTATGAAGGTATTTTGAATCAAATAATCGAAAGAGATTTTTAATAATTGAAAGATTTATTTATAGAGGTTTAGTAGATCCCATATGGAATTTAATCAATGTATGATTGTTTATTTATTTGATAGTTAAATAACCATCTATCATATCTTGGCCTAAAATATAACTTTGGAAATATTTAGGAGAAACACGTGACTTGTATGGCAAAGTCATCTGCGATGATACTGTACTGTGCATATAAAATTCGTTTTTTTCACCTAGGGAAAATGATAAGGAAATCCGTCCACTTAAACGGTTAGGAGGTGATCTCCGCTCTCGTGTGTTGTTTGATTATTTTTGAAAGAACCGAAGTTAAGTTTATCGAAAACTATCGAATGTTGGTCGAAGAGACTGGGATTGGATAAGTATGAATGATCTGAAAACCACTTCGAATCACATCAAACTGTGTATTGAAGTCACCTTAAAGATAATGTAATCGAGGATGGAGCTCTTTGAAGTGCAAGGGCTATTTGCTACTAATCTTGAGGGTGATTCCAAAATGGATGTAGTAGAAGTAGAGCCTTTGGTTTGTTCTTATCTTGAACAACTTGTATGGACAAATGCTGGCATTGCATTGTGCCTAGAAGGCACTGTTAGCATTCAAAGTGGCAATTGCTAAGGGAGGGAAAAGAGAATCGTAAAGCCTCACAACCCGGTAATGACTATAACAGGGGATATGCTTCAGAGCTATATGATTCACTACCATTAGGAGCAGATATTCCTCAATCTAGACTCGATATTTACAGATTTGGTATGCGCACAAAAGTGGGGCCATGGCTGGTGCACATTGTTTTTGGAGCCTTGGTCCCGGGAAATGATGTAATCCTACTTGTCATATTCGAGGAGCAAGCCGCTTATGATTCACAGGGGGTCCTTGTGAGGCCGTCGGTACATTTTTCTGTAGGTGTAATGTGGCAGCCGGTACCCCATTAGCCTTGTCATTAATGGAAATCCAATCTCTAATACATGCCCTTACGGATTTAGTTATATACCTATTATGCTGGAATTTAATTAGTGTAATAATTTCGTCTATGATTAGTATTTATTTTATCCTAGACATTATTATAATATCACAATATTTTTTAGAAAATGGTTTGGTTATCGTAAGGTAATAACACGTCCATGTTTATGTGCGACGTGGTCTTATGAGATACCTTTATTTTCAAAGGGTTTTATAATATTAAGTAATCCATTTGATTGTGTTCTCATGTTGGTTTTACCATACTGATCTGGGCGTTATTTTTCTTATAATGTTATGGTCAGCTCGATCATATTTTCCAGATTTAGCTGCACACTTTGGAGCTTCAGTAGACGAGCTAGATCCTCCAAGGCGTATTCACATATTTTATCTTCTGCTGTTTTGTTTTTATTGAATTTTATCAGAAATTGTAAGGACGGGTTGTTATAACTATCCAGGGTCTAATGATAGGATAATTGTAAGCTAATTAATGTTTGTATATAAAAGTTTTTCCTTTTGTAAAGATCTGTGTATATATATATGTATATTACTCGTCACGTTGTGAGATTATGTTCTATCTCTTTCATTCACTCCAATGATCTGTCTTTCCTGGATGTTGGCATAGGAATACCGTGGATGTATTAGTGTCGACTTCAGAGGATCGAAAAGGAGGGTTGTTATAGTATGTATATGTATATGTATATGTATATGCAATTTTTGACATGTATATATGAATAAAGTATAAATGTTATAATGGGTTATTTATCTTAAATAGTATAAGATGGATAATATAAAATTTCTAAAGTTTTAATAAATTTTAACTAAATTAATTAAATAAAATTATAAATTAATTAAATATGATTTAATTAATAAAGATACATGTGTGTATATATATAAGTTGATTAAATATAATAGTTACTAATAAATTAAACTTATATAACTATGCATGTATAAATATAATGAAAGTGGAACTGAAATAAATCCAAACTAAATTTTTGGAGTAAATACATACGTATGGTGTGTATACCATGATTTTAAACGTGTCCGACATTTGAATTATGAGGGTATTCATGACAAATACATTATTCTTTAAGTTGATATCACTCAAAATTTATTAAAACTTATGAATCTCTAATGTAGGGTGGTCCTCTACCATTTATATATTAATATATTACTTATATACTCATTAGTTGTTGAGTAAACTCAAGCAAAGGATGTTACGTGTAGTACTATCAATACATTGTTGGATGTGGAAAGATACATGTGTATTTTTTTAGCAAACTCAAGGTATGTGCATTATACCTTAGTCATCATGAAATGGTAGGTGCGAGTGAATAATCTTTTTGGTTTATTAAGAAAACTCAAGGTTAAGATTGAGATCGAGACAAAGATCATGGGTTAGGATTTGTATATTATACAACCGATTAAGTGTTATCCATCCCTTGCAGGACTATGATTTATCGAGCAAACTCGATACCTAATCCCAAGGCAAGCGAGTCCTAACACCCACTAGAGAAAATCAAAATATTTCTATGTTTTTCTTAAGGTTTTGAGAAACTTAAAATCTTTTTGGAGCCTTTTTAGAAAAAATGAAATGGTAATATTTAACCATCATAATATTATAAGAGCATATGGTATGTAAAGTTAAAATAATATACATTGAAGAATTTCTACAACTAATATAAATTGATAAAATGTTTATCCGTTAAAATATACAAAAGAACTACATTAAGATTGAAATAGAAATATAAAGTATATTTACCAATAAATATTTTGGTATGTTGTCACGTCGAGACCCATGCAAGAGCAAAATTATATAACCAATAAATACATTCATACCTTGACTACTTATGCCTTTATTTGCCTTAGACTATGTATTGTCTTCCATGAGTTTTGAACTTCAAAGCAATGAAAGAATATGGATATTTGATCCATATTCTGTCACATATAAATTTTATATGGTGAACAGTCACTATTCGTAATGTATGAAACCTCGATGAAAATGAGAACATTCGAAATGAGCAAGTAAACAACAATGCAAGATTATACGTTCAATACAATTGAATATAATGAGTATCTTGTTGCATTAGAAGCAACATGGACCAAGAACTACTACACACACGCCGATGAATTTGATCACTGAAATTTCAGTTTAATTGGTTTATGTAAAGTGTGACTTATTCGATATCCTTAAATACTAAGGATGACCAAATGCTTTTTTTAAGAGTTTAGTGCGATTTTGTAGCAAGGGTTTCCTTTGAATGGATCAACTATTTAAAAAGTAAAATAAATGTACGAGAGTGAATGTAACTTAGGCACGGTTGGGATAATGGGAGTGAATTATCACCTCTACTTCATGTAGCAACATCGTAAACGAGAATTGTATTAAATACTAGTAGATATTTAATATGGAATATGAAATATGATTTCTATTTCAAAAGTAATTTTATATAGAAAATTATTTTCTACGAGAGTTATCTCTACTAGTTATAGATATTTGATATGAAACTATGGACTGTAAATTAGTTATAATGGATGAAACAAAACTCTATACTAAGTGACTGAATGGAGTGTCATATTTCATAAGTTATTTTGTAATAGCTAAAATACTAGAAGGATATCATATGACACTTATTAGTGAATGAACTAAACTACGAAAGATTTTCTTTGTGTATATATATATACAATTATTATTTATGAAATAATATATATATATATTAAACAAATATCATGGATATTCATTACAGGATAATTTTTTTGTATTTGCTGTCATAACAAAAGCGATGGATCAATTATAGAAAATAAGAAAGTATCTACAAACTTGTATAGTTATTTAGGAATTATGGACTAAGGCATATCTTTGAGAAAGAATTCTTCAATCATATGATTACGAATCATATGGTATTGGTAAATTGTATCCAAGCCAATTAAGGGAAAAAAACTATGTTATTTCATTGAATATATACATGAGACATTCAAAAATGAACATCTAGTTAAATTAATTGATATGATTAATTAGTAAATATAAAAAAATATTGAATAAAATAATATTTCATTTAAAAACTAGATTGGATCCAGTGAAACCATTAGATTTCGTAGGCTCATTATAAACCAAATGTGGATTTTTTAAATCTACCATTTTCACCCATTGTACACTGGTACGGTTCCTTCAATATCATCTAAAGATTTTCTATTTAATGCATTTAAATTTATTACTTAATTAGTATATCACAATATAACAAGTATAAATAATAGAAAACAAACATCTTTTATTTCGTACGAGATTCTATAATAGGGTTAATAATTTACAATAAATTACATAATTGCCTCTACGGTAACTCTTCGACTCTCAAATAAACGATGTTTAGTGATTTCAAATTGACTAAAACATGTGTTAAGAATGATACATGATTTTATGTGCAGTTTAGTTGTTTGTTGAAATGCTTGAACGATATGTTATGCTTGATTTGATGTTGTTAGTTGTATGTTTTAAATGCATCGATGTTTTAAAGGATGGTTACATAAGATTGGAGTGATTTGAGATTATGTATGGTGGTCCTATGGAGGGAAGGCTCTTGAGAATGTATGCAATGGACCATATCTGAAGGTCTTTTACACTTGAGAAAGGAGTTTGGATCATAGAGAAATTTCATGGATTAGCATTGGAGTTTGGAGCTAATTTATGCAATTATAAAATTTGCAAGCAAAATGAAGCAAAGAGGCGAAAGATGGATCAATGTAGAATTGTAGATGGGAAACTGAGTAAATTTCCATATGTCATGGATCGGCATCGATCAGTATTGAACCATATGGAAAATTACTTAAGTCATGGATCTATATTTTGGATAAGGTAGAGAAGGAGGCCGACTAACTGCGGACCAACTTAAATAAGCACTCGGTTGGATGTCGATCATATGCAGACATAACAGCCGTTGGGAAGGAGGAGGCTGATAGGGGGGCCAACTGGTTGAGGAATCTGTAACAACCCGCATATCTATCGATTTTATATTTAAATATTTTATCGTTAGTCGGATGTTAGTCCGAAAAGCTACTTTTTGCATACGGTCAAATTAGGACTCGAGACCACTCCCATTGAGTTCAAAATGACGTTTGCGATCTTTTTGAGTGTAAACTTCGATATGTTTGGAGATAGTGAAATTTTCGACACTTTTTCTCGCCTTTGACTTTGGTTTGGACTGCACCCCTTTAGTTCAGCCCAACCCTCTTCCTCATTTGTTCAAACACTTCAAGCTTTGTCAAAAATGGTGGTGGGAAAGAGAAATTAAAACTCCCAACTCAAATTCTATTGCAAATCCGAGATTCAACATCAAATTCAAGTAGAGGATTGTGGATTCAAGCTTTGGATTGCTTCTCCTTGCTTTCAATCTTCATCTTCATCAATTTCGTGGAAAAGGTGAGATTTTTAGTCTCACATCTTGCTTAAATTGTCATTGGGCTGTTGGGAATGATCCCCTATTGCATTTGTATGAATATTGGCGTTTGGTTTGGATTGGATTGACGAAAAACACCATTTTTGAGCGTTTTGACGAATTTTCCAGCCCCCTAGAGCTGTTCGGCATCGTTGAGTCGATCGGTTCGGCCTATTTAAGCTGTTCGGCATCATTTAGTCGACCGGCATCTTTAAGTGTTCGGTATCTTTGAACGTTCGGCCTCCTGAGTGTTCGACCTCCTGAACGTTCGGCCTCCTGAGTGTTCGACCTCCTGAACGTTCGGCCTCCTGAGCGTTCGGCATCTTCAAGTCGTTCGGTCTCTTGAACGCTCGGCATTTTCGAGTCGTTCGGCTGTTGAGTCGTTCGGCATCTTCTGGTCGGATCGGCATATTAGGTCGGTTCGGCATATTTGAGTGTTCGGCATATTCGAGCGTTCGGCATTTTCGAGCGTTCGGCATCTTAAACCGTTCGGCATATTTGAGTGTTCGGCATATTCGAGCGTTCGGCATCTTTAAGGCGTTCGGCATATTCGAGCGTTCGGCATTTTCGAGCGTTCGGCATCTTTAAGCCGTTCGGCATATTTGAGTGTTCGGCATTTTTGAGTCGATCGGCACACTTAGAGCGTTCGGCATTTTTGTCGTTCGGTCTCCTTAAGTCATTCAGCCTCGTTCGGCGTCCTTGAGTCGTTCGGCTATTAGGCAATCTCTTCTGAAAAACATTTATCAGAATTTCTACCTTGATGGTTTTGGGATTGACTTCTTTGGACTTTACTCACGTCTTCGAACGTGAATTGATTTGTTTCTACAATCGTTTTATGACTTGTCACTTTAAAGATATATGAAGGTTTCCATACTAATAGTAAATATCAAAACTCTTTCATCAAAGCGATTTCAACACTATTTTAAATATCAAAAGTTCGTTTTCTCAAACCGATTTTCAATCTACTAGTATATACAAGCCTTTACTTCACTCGAATGAGAAATCGACTTAAACGACTTAGTAAAACGAGTGGTATGAAACACTTGCGTTCACTTCGTCGGTTAGCTCTTGGACTTGTTCGATTGATCCCTTTTCGTGACAATTTCCTAGTGAAGATTTACAGCTTGTTCGTAAATATTTAAGTTAAGCAAGTGGTTATGGGACATGAAGCTAAACTCATATATTTACTAGCTTGGTGTGATTGACACTTCTCGCTGATCATGACGATCATTTTATGATTTAGACTAGCAATTGTGCGATGTCTCTTTGTTTGCAAGGTAAGACTAGACCGCAGTAGTGTGATTCCGACTCACACACATCTCTTTGTCCGCAAGGTTAGTCTAGGCCGCAGTAGTGTGATTCCGACTCACACATATCTTTTTGTTTGCGAGGTTAGGCTAGACACCACTTGTGTGATTCCATTCACACATACCTTTTTGCTTTTTGGTTAGCCTAGGCCTCAATTAGTGTGATTCCGACTCACACATATGGGGTAGCTCCCCATGGTCTTCGGACCATCATGTGATAGGCCTCTTTCTCTTTTTTATGATTTCTGGATTTCCTGTTTGATTTCTGGATTTTTATGTCATTGACTTGTTATGAGTACAAGTTTAGGGTATGATGCCCTCTTTGGATCTTTGAGAAGATTCTTGTGATATTGATCATTTCTCATCGGTTGATCTCCTGTTGATCATCACTTTCATACTTATAGTAGTATGTCAGTATGGATATTCTATGTTTATGCCATGTCTTTTATTATATATCATGTCATCTGATATTTACAGTTAGACTGATCCGTTTATTATTTTCTTAAATAATACTCGGGTCAGACCGAGATGTTACAGGTGCTTCTGCTTGACTTCCTTCCGGGATTTGCTACTCTGACTTTTGGCTGACTATTTAGTTTAGCAGTTTTTGTTGTATACACTTGAGATATGGACTCATAGTTGTATTCTTTTGGTATAGCACGTGTTGCTATTCTTTTGTATTATTGTGGAACTTTTTGACCACTACTCTGATGTACACTTTCATGTGTTAGTTATATATTCATATCTTCTTCCGCCTTTGTGATATGGATGTCTGTGACTGCTATGTGTTATGTTTATTTCTATTTTTGTTTCCGAAGATTATTTTATAGCCACCATGTGATAATCAATTACATGGATGGTCGCTCCTCAACAGCCTTATTCTCCGTGCTAGTTGACAGCACTACACCGTAGTGTTCTTGGCTAGCGTGGGTATAGAGGTGGGGCGTTACAAGGAGGCTGATAGGGGGGCCAACTGGTTGAGGAATCTGATAAGGGCCCTGATCAGGGAAAACTTTCAATTTTCAATTTCTATCATCAAGTTCAATGTGCAGCCTTTAATCAGGTCTCGGAGGAGGTGGAAGTGGAGATATGGGCGGTCGGGATTCCCATACCAGTTATCCTTACCTAGGAGTAGTTAGACTCCCTTACCAGGACATGGGTTGGCCTTGTAAATATTTTCTATCCTCTTTTTATATGCCTAGTGAGGTAGGCTGTGTGCCCCGCATTTTGTAAATGAATGGAATTCATTTTGTGAAATTTGCCTAAGTTATTGATTGTTTTACCTGCTCTTGTCTATCCGCGCATAGCTTATATGGTAGCATAATTTGAATAGATGATATAGTTTTTTTTTGCTTGACGTTTCACAACATAGAGTAGTAGCATGGTAATGACACGGGCGGTAAGAGTGACCCATTCATAGGAATCATGTTCTTAGTTTGAGAGTAACTCATATGTATGTTGAGCAGAGCTAGCATGTGGGCTCAGATGTGAGTATATGCTGGAGATTCTGGCCTCAATAGAGAACCGAGGCGGGCACATGGTTGTCGGGTCTACTTACGTTCTATGATATCAAGCGGTCCCGGCACCGACTTGAGTGTTGCTGGGCTCGAAGGTTCTTCTAGGTGACACGCTGTAGGGTTGAGTGACATGTGGTCTTGGCACGAACTTGAGCATTGAGAGGCTCGAAGGTTCTCCTGGGTGACATGTGATAGAGTTAGGAGTATGCCTTAGGGTTAATTATGTAATTTTTTATATATATCTAACTCGACAACCAATCTTGTTCAAAATAAAAGGTGTTTTCTTTCTATTATGTACTCAATATAATGTGTTATATTAATTAACTAATTTAAATTAAAGTATATTTAATAGAAAATTCATAAATGGTATGTTTTGTGGTAGTAGTTACGAAGTGTTATAACGGTGAGTAGTTTATCATAATGAAAATATATATACCATTTTAAACATTCCTAGTAAAGATGTACTGAGATTGCATATCGATACATCCATTGAGACTAAAGTACGTAACGCTCTCCAGATATTGAGTAGTGTATTACTCATGGTTGTTGGGGGCACCAAGGGTTACATACTGATGGCTGTTGGATAACAATGGAATGACTCACTCGATAGTTTTCTGTTGGTTAATATAACTAAGGTCAAATAGAAAATATCGATGTGATAAAATTATACAGTTCTCTTAACTTGAGAATACATTTGATCTTCAATGTGGAAGCTCCACTTTGATTATAATTAAACTGTGGCATGGCGTCCATCGAACAACTATAGTTGGGTCGAGTGGAAGCTTTGGAAGTGAAACACTATTCAAGAAAGGATTCGTCTTCTCAGTTATATAAGATCAGTATCACAGTCAACTCAAAGTCAAAGTCTATGGACATAGCATTTCGGTTAATAATTATTATTATTATTGAACTATGGATTTTTTTTGGACTATAGAGTTGATATGGATGATATTTGAATTTTGACCATTACCAAATTCCATAAGTCTAAAGTGATATGGTTTTGACGAAGAGAATTGGTATAAATAATAGTCACAACCAGGTAATGCTTAGCAAAGTAAAATTAGATTTTACCGAAACCAAGTAAGCAGTAACTTTGGCCAAAATGTCACACCACCTACTAAGTGGCATGTGAACGTTAATATTCGAATAGTTCGATATTGATCGTTGACCAAATTAACATCTAACGGGTCACACAACCGAATCGCTGAATACTTCTTTGACCAAACGATTTAATTAACTTTTAATTATTATAAATTAGTTCATATTTATAAAATTTTAATTATAAAATTTTATTTTAATTTGGTGAACAAATATTATTAAATGCAGTTATAATACTTATAAATATACTAATCGATATACGATATCAATATGCTTTTAAATTGGATTTAAATACAAAATATTTTATTCACGTTTTAAATGGGTTTAAAGCCCATATATGGGATGGTTGATTCGACTCACTACAACAAAACAGCCATTTTACAACGGGCAATGCCCGTTGTAATATGGGTTTCGCAACGGGCATGCGCCCGTTGTAATAGGCCTCGTTGTAATAGGTCTACCGTATTTTACAACGGACAATGAACGTTGTAATACACCTTTTTACAACGGTCATCGGCCATTGCAATAGGCCCTATGACAACAATTAAAGCCTGTTGTAAAAGACTATAATACAACTGGCATAGCCCGTTGTAATACATGATATTGCAACGGTTTCTGACCGTTGCAAAATAAATGCAAATTTAAAAAAAAAATTACACCAGCATCCATGCACTACATCCATACCAATAATGTATAATTTAACGAGTAATAAATATTATCATAAAACAACCAAAATCACATACGAAAAGACTAAAAGCTAGAGTCATAAAATTCCGACACATTCCAAAAAGTTAGCTAGATAAGTTTACATCGACATAGTTCTAATATACACATGACAACTAGTTGCGTAACAGCCCAATACTGCATAATTACTTCATTTATAATTACGTAACAGCCCAATATCACTTCCTCCCAACTACTGCAACCTCCTCCATCAACTGTTCCATTACAATTACCCCTCTGCAACCCTTCTCTGTACATCAATCTGCTACCACCAGCTACCTCCTCTACCAATCACTGCCTCAAACATCCACTTGCACGTCAAAATCCTTACTACCAAACTTCATACAACAATTGCTACCTTGCACGTCAAAATCCTTACTACCAATCACCTTGCACGTCAAACTTCATACGTCAAAAAGCATTGTTTATTTACAGTGGGTAGCAAAGACATCAAATTATTATATAGTCACCAAAACAAATATAATTCCATTGGATAGAAAGTAAATCATGGCTACAATACAGCAATAACATTATTGTTGTTGAAAACACCCAAAAAAATATTTTTCGTACTAAAAAAGGACACCTGGCAGTCCACGCTTGGCTACATTAAATTTTTAAAATGAAATTTAGAATAATCTATTTAATAAAAAACTTTGTCATTCAACTACAAGTGGTCACATGCTTTGCATATATTTCATTCATGATTGTTATTCCATATATCTTCTAGGATTTCTTCGTGCACTCTTGGGCCTGATATGACGCACCAGGTCCAATCAAATTTGTTGTTGTTGTGTAGATTGATGGTTAAAACAAAATCTAGATCATGAAAAATCGAATGTATTAATCTTTTTTCTCTAGTCAAATTATTAATTAAAATTGAAAAAATATGTATATTTTTTCATGTTTTACACTCATTTTAGTAAACCGTGTAGCTAGGCTTAGTTTAGGAGAAAATAATCTTTAAAGGTTTTCTAAGTCAAACAGGTAGATTTGGAGAAATAATTATTCAAATGTATAAGATGAAGGAAGAGCTTGAAAACAGACGATACACTACGACATTTATGCTTGAGGGGAATAATGCAATAAAAGATTAAATTGGTAAAATTTGAAAAAAAACTAATCTAATAAGGAAAGATTTATATCCTTTAAAAAACTAACCTAATAAGGAAGGGTCCGATGGAAAATTGATTTGTAATCTTTGAATGTCTAGGGAAAATTATTTTATAGGAGGGAAATAAGTGTAAAATAATGACAATAAACATACTGCACCCGACATGGATGCATCTCATTAGGCAATCCAAAGACATATACATTCACTCGATAAATTGAAATGAACATTGGACAAAATGTCAATATATCATTTAATAAATTTCCACTGGAATATAGTAAACACCAACCTCAAGTTTGATGACGTTTTAGTGATTTAGTACCCAACTTATAATCGAGTTTTACATGGACAATTCTTCTATTATTCAAAGAGTAGTCCAGCTTCAATTAATGCTAGACCTCAAGATTGAAAATAGAAAAATATCAAGAATTTGGTCATAAATTCAAAATTCAAATCCAACAAAACTTTCCATTACAATACATATAAGTAGTCTAATGGATCAAATCCACATTATAGTAGATCTAATTACCAATTGACAAATCCCAAATTTTGGTAATCGAAATAAATGCACGAAAATGAACCTTATGGAGCAGGTAGTTAGAAGAGAGGAGATATAATGATGAAAAATGGAGTAACTATGATTTTCAAAATAAAGATGAATTTGAAGGAAAAAGAAAAAGGAGGCATAACAATAACAAGATAGTCCAGTTGAATGGAGTAACTATGATTTATACTGAACTTTATTATTATAGTATAGATTAATGCAAGAAACAATGAAGAAATATAAGATATTTACTCTTAAATTTCAGAAAAATATATAATAAACCTGGCACAATGTGAGTTGAATGTCACCAGTCCCAGGAGGCATATCAACAACAAGATAGTCCAGTTCTCCCATGTATTATTGTACCGTGCAAGAGTCATGACCACATAATCTGTATAATATTGCACCCATAATAAATACATTCATGTAATAAATTATTTTAACAGACATGCTTGAATGCCACACATGCATTTTAACCAAGCTATCTAAATCTGCACTATATTTCACTTGAAATCTGATGCTTTATTCGTTGTGGTATTATAACAAGTTTTTATTTTACCCATCTGAGGCACTTTTTCAAACTAATTGCTCATTAAACTACTTCTAAAACCTTTCTTTTTTGGGGAAAAAAATGGCGCCATTTGAAATGTCAGTATAGAATACTTCGTTTTTTTAAAGTAATTCAAATATGAATATGCATTCAATTGTTTAAAAGAAAAAAAATTCATCATAATGAATACTTGCTTCAGACAAAGAAATGTAACACAGTCACATTAGCTTGCACAATGATGAAGAATGTAAGATAACTTTAGAAGCTTTCTTTGTTGAAATAAGACATAAGTAGGAATATTTTTATCAAGTAGGAGGAGAACATACCATTCGGCTGTAGTTAGCAATTGATTGGTGACACCTGAGACCATTGGGCCATGCATAATTGCTCGTCCTTGACCCACAAATCTAAACGACACCAACTTTACACCCAAACACTCGGTTGGAATAATAGTTTGTATTACTGGATTCTAAGAAATAGCTATTGAAGTTAAAGACATAGATTATATTTTTTCCAGGCAACATATAGAGATCAGATTTTGGAAACACCATTTCTAATATTCGATTTTCTGGTGAGACCATGGCAGGTAGACTCGGGCCATAAACGTCGGCATCAAATATACCCACTCTAGCTCCCATACCCGTTAAGGTATATGCAAGGTTTACGGCTACTGTTGATTTTCCAACTCCTACATGCATTTTAATGCACAAGTTCAGACATGATAGTATGAACTAAGAGCATATTTAGCAATGCAAAAAGAAATCTGTTTTTGCTTTTGTCAGAATGTCTTGATTTTAAAAAGCGTATATGTTATTAACGTACACAACACAATCAACTCAGTTGAAACGAAACGTACTGAGTATCCAAACAAAACGAGCTCAGTACCCAAAATTCAATCAATTCTACCTGTTAACAAAGGAAACAGGCTTCCCATTTGCAAATAATCAACTTCTCAACCGAATGAGTACAGCTTTTCACGGATGAACAAAATACAAAATGAAATCGTGAAATCCAAATCGTGAGAGGTTAAAAAGGAAAAATAAAACACACAAATTAAAATTATTTGAAAGCAGGGTTATAAAAAAAAGGAGATTTGTACCTGAACAATGAGGAGGCGGAGCGAAATCGAAATGGCGAAACTTGATTTGATTTCATGTGCCCTAGGAGAAGAAACGATTTCGCCTGCCCAAGGAGAAGAAATGATTTCTGTTGTGGAGGATTGGAGGGGACGAAGAGGTTTCCATAGAAAAAGTGGCGCGTGCCCTAGGTAGGAAGGCGGGTGTCTGAAATTTTCTGAAATGGCCACGGACGACGTAAGCTACAATTGTCATTTCCATATATCGTATAAAGTGTTAAACCAACAAGTCATAAGCTACATTTGCGTCAGCATTTACAACTTAACATTAATTTACAAGTCAATGTTTTTTTTACAGTATTTTATAAGTGAATTTAAAAAAATGTTGCCTTGAAATCTTATTTAGAGAATTGCTTAAAAGCTCAAGTGGATCAAACAAATGCACTTAAAAATTATCAGCCATGTTTTAAATCACTTCAAAATTATCAGCCATGTTTTAAATAATTATCATATAATAAATAAATAGATGCTTATGTTCAACTGATATACAATTATTTAGCGATAAACTTGCATCCATCAACTTCTTTGCCATATTCTACACCTGCACTTGAAAATCTCCACACAAAAATAAATAATTGTCCAAGATTAAATTTTTAGTCTTCTTAAAACAATAGCTTTCCATATAAGATGTGAACCAAACTTTACCAAATACTACGTGAACGACAGCCAAACGTAGGTGCTTAACCAAACATCCAATATTATTTAACGAAATATTGCGTAAGTTCGTATATATTGCAAACAAATATATGTGAAATATTATTTAACAAGTATTTGCAAACCAAACATATGTGAAATATTACTTAACTAAATGTCTAATAATTACCAAAAAAAAGTTTGTGGCATCAAACTCATTTGAAAAGTATAATAGGAAAATTTCTATCTAATTTTATAAAAAAAAAACTTATGAATATAAGAAAATATTTCTGTCAATACTTTAGTAAATATATTATCTTGTTAACTAAAATTATTGTAAAGTGATCTAACAAAACTGCTAAAATTATTACGTAAACATAATGTTTAACAAAACATGAGTTTCTCAATTTTGATTTTTTCCCTTTTGAATATATTAATTTTTAACTTGATTAATAGTTAAAACGTTCTCATTGTATTTTATTTTGAAAATTTCATATATAACTACTAATAGCTGGAAAGTAAAATTAAGTCTGTTGGAGTACTGATTAAATCTGCCTTACAACGTTTAAAATAGTCAAAGAAAACGATGCTCAGTTAGTAGTTGTTGAAAATTGGCATTTATAAGAAGTGGTAAACTAAAAAGATTATAATATGTATCGATTACAACTAGCAAAAAAAAGCTGCATCCATTACAACCGGCAAATGAAAATTTTAGTAATAGACTTATATTACAATGGAAAAAGGAAAAACATTGTAATATGTTTCTATTACAACGGGCTTTCTTGAACTGTTGTATTATGCATTGAAAACTAGCGTCTATTACAACGGACTAGTACGAACCGTTGTAATATGTATCTATTACAACGGGCTTTTTTAGACCGTTGTTGAAAATTGGCGTCTATTACAACAGACAAGACAAAACCGTTGTAATATGATTCTATTACAACGGGCCTTCTTGGACTGTTGTATTATGCGCTGAAAACTGTTGTCTATTACAACGGACAAGTAGAAACCGTTGTAATATGTACCTATTACAATGGGCTTTTTTGGACCGTTGTAAAAACACCGTTGTAATAGAGTAATTTTGTTGTAGTGACTGTATTGGGACATAGGGGGTGGCAATATGATTGGTTAAGATGGGCTAGGGTTGAGTAGATAAGAGGAAAATGAGTAAGATAAAAACATGGATTTTGGTCCTAACTTCTTTCTTCATTCCTCCTTTATATAAACAACTCAACCCACTCTCATTTCACACCTTGGAAGCCTCCATCCACTCTCTATTTTTGGTCGAATTCAAGTGCTCCCCTCCTCTCCATTTACAAAGTCAAATCAAAGTAAATCAGATCATATTCGATAGTTGGTGGTCATCGGTTCATGGACTAGCACTCTACCGGATTGAAAACTTTTTCAACGAGTAGATCTCATTATTTTTAGGTGTACTTAAAGGCATTTGATACATGGTGAATTTCTAATGTATTTATGAATATTAATGTATGCATACTATTTATATTATGTATATCATATTGTTAGTTAGGTGAGGTTTTATTATACAAATATATTATCACAATTAGATTGATTAAATATTTATATACTCTTACATATAGTTATGACATATATATACCTATGATGTACATGGCTCAAATAAAAAAAATTATTTTTAATTAATTTAATATACAACATTTAATAATATATAAGTTTTGTAATTTAAATTCTATATCTTATTCTATTCAAATATAGTTTTAAAATTTTATTTAAATAGTTTCAAATCTAAAATAATTTTAGCAGAAATAATTTAGGGAAATTATTTATAACAATATATACATATTATAAAATATGTTTTATATTTTATAAAATTAGATTTGTACTTAATATACTTTTAGTAGAAATAAAAACAATTTTTTTATATTTAATTTAAATTCTAAATGCTAGTTGAAAATAAAATTAGATTTAAAATTGTTTTGAAATTATAAAATTAGATTTTAAATTTTCAAATAATAAAATATCACCTAGATTTTTACTAAAATTTTAAATTTTGATCCAATATAATATTTTTATTAGTTTTTATTAATTTATAAATAATATCCATATGAATATTAATTTAAAATACATTTAGAACGAAATAGCATTTTGCAATGCGCAATAGTAGGTGTTGTGACGACCGCCCATGACCCCTGCACTGAACCTAGAGAAAGTGCGTTGTAAAGTGTGCCAGGCGACCATGGACGATTGTCAGGGTAAATTAAAACAGCAGAATCTATCGTATTACTCACAGCGCATGGACAAAATACAATAGAATATATATATAGTGAAGCTTCACAGAAATAGAATCTCATCCATAAAACTTCATAATAGTTGAATACAACATCTGAATAGTCAATACATCAAGCCTCACTACATATCACTCAGAGAATTATAAAAAACTGCGGAACATCCAGTACATATAGTAAGAAACAATATGCAATCCTCCAGCTCGTCTTCGTCATCAGCATCGTAGAAAGCAAGAACAGCACATGTCACCTGCTACCTAGTCTGCCCGTCCCAAAATGGACGAACAGCCCAAGGCAATAAGAGTTAAAACATAAAGCCTTGAGTCAGACAACAGTCTTAGTGAGCGGTAAATTAACTAACAACATACCAAAAGAGCATAAAGGAAAAGGAATAGGAATACAACCCTCCCACTCCACCTCTTTCTACAGTGATAGCCCCCAGACACACACTAAGCAGAAGCAAACAAAGCAAAGCATACAATTTAAAGTAAAGCAATTATCACTCGAGTCAAGGGTGATGTTTTCCAAGTACAAACCCCCAAGGCCTAAACCAAGATCAGATAAGCACCCGGAAAATACCGCTCTTGAGACCGAATGACAATACAACCAAACATCCATGACTCTGGCTATCACTGTTATCATTGCTTTGATATCATCGTTAATTGAATGACCGGCTCATTATTTCATCCGTCCGTCAAGGGCTAATGGAAACCCCGGTTCTAGACATAACTCCGCACGTCATCGTGACCCGTGCCTAGGACTATCGAATCTGCCCATAGTACTCGACTACCAATCAGTAGCCTTCAGGGACTATCGAATCTGCCCAACGTACTCTTGCTTTGAGCATTCTAGAACCTTCAACAACGATGAGATCTCAGCCTTCTAGTCATCCTCCTCGACGACTATTTCCATACTAGCTCAAGCGCCTCTCGAGCAAACCATTATCCTCAAACTCGAACCATTTCACCGAGTTATCAATCTGCTTGGAATGATCCCGTCTGGATTAGACCAAGGCTATCTCATATCATGCTTCGCCTCATCATCATAGCAAAGCTTCATCTCAACATCATCATCAAATCTATCCATATGAGCTCCATCATCCGCTACATATGCCACAAGCAGCTTTTCCAATTCAAGAGCTTTTCCCTTAGCTTTTGAATCATCTTCGGTCTAAATCAAATCATCAATCATCTAATTCATAGCAATCAATCAAGTCAAACATTAATCCAAGTAAACAAGCATTCAAAAATGAGCTAAATAGACAATTATAACAATAATGGCAATTTCGTAATTAAAGAGTCAAAAGTCTAACAAGCATGAAAACATGAGCAATATCTCTATAATCTTGATGAATGAACTTGCATAGGTTAACATGTAGTAAAATGGATGCCAAATCATCATGAACAATGGATCTATATGGATCTATACTTAGGATTAGGAAAATGCATGGAAATCACTACTTTAACACAAAATCAAGCCAACGATCCGATATACTCCTTTGGATCCGTGTGAGAGATAATCACCACTCACCAAATCACCTAAACACCTCAAAAGAAACCCACTTCAGATCTGGACAGCGAAGGATCTAACTCGATCTATCACCTATCCGCCACAAACGATGAAATCTCTCTTCGATGGATGTAGATCTTCGACTTTAGCTCTTGGATCTTCGATCTTGGATGGAAGGAAGTACTAAATCAAAGTAGAGAAAAGAAGTGAAGAAGTGTAGAACTCGAGCTCTCAAAATGGCAGCACTTCGTCGCTTCGAAATCCGGATCCCAAAAATGAAGAAATGGACGTGTATTTATAGGCTGGAAAAGCTTAGGTCGTTCGCTCTTAGGTCGTCCACGACCTAAAAACCCCACGACCTAACAAACGCTCCTCTATGACCTAACAGATGCGCATCCATGCGACCTAACGCATCAGCGCTTCTACGACCTAACGACTTAGCGCATCAACGCATCCTTGCGACCTACGACCTAACAAAGATGTAGCCTAGTGACCTAACACAGATCGCTTCTACGACCTAACACTCCTGCGACCTAACACACACGCGACCTAACTATCTTAGCTAGGATACGACCTAACACCTTAGGTCGCTCACGACCTAACTACGCTAACTTGCTAACTCTTATACCGTTAGCTCTTAGGTCGCTAACCACTAGATCGCTAACTACTGTAGGTTACTAACTCTTAGGTCGCTAACTCCTATAGGTTGCTAACACTTATAGGTCGATGCCTTCCCTTAAGTCGCTCAAACCTTAGGTCTCTATCTTCCTATAGGTCGCTCCAACCGACCTAACCTACCCCACAACCTAAGCCACCATACGACCCAACTCCTATACGACCTATCCCAAAATCCTTAGGTCGCTCCACTTCACTAAGTCGTCTACTCCTTTGCTCGCGCACTTCCTTAGGTCGCTCCAAACTCTCATACGACCTAAGACTTAGGCTATGGACGACTTGTCAACAATGCGACCAAATGATAACTGTTTTACGATGTTTCGATTCGTAAAAATACGGGTCGTTACATTCTCTCCCCCTTAGGAATTTCGCCCCCGAAATTCCAAACAAATAGAGCAATCAAAGACTATTCTGCATGCCTACCATCCATAGCAATCAACAAACCATGCATCCAATTCTAGCTTAACATGCAGAATTCTAAAACTAGAACAAGTTACAATGTCATTAGATGACACGACACCTTAGGGCCATACCTTGAAGAGTTCAGGATGAGCTGCTTTCATCCTCTCTTCCACCTCCCATGTACAGTCGTTATCATCATCACTCCATTGTATCTTGAGCAACTTAACTATCTTCCTCCTAAGATGTTTCGTGTCGGTTTCCACAACACGAAGCGGCTTACGAGGTCTCTTATCGACTGGATCAACTTCTAAATCTTCACAGCTATCAGTAGAAACCACTGTATTCGAGTCGTGCACATACGTCCGTAGATATGATATATGAAAAACATTGTGCACACTCGACATCTTTTCTGGTAACTCCAATCTGTAAGCGAGCTTTCCAATTCGCTCGATGATCGGGAATGGTCCAACAAATCTCGGAGTCAATTTTCCTTTCTTCCCGAATCGAATAACATTCTTTAGAGGAGAAATCTTCACAAAAACCATATCACCTACGTCGAATTCCAAATCCTTACGACGCTTATCGACATAACTTTTCTGACGATCTTGGGCTGCCTTCATTCATCGTCGAATGATCTCTATGCAATCTGAAGTCTGTCGAATCATTTCTGGCCCAAGTATCAGCTTTTCTCCTGTCTCTAACCAACATGTCGGAGAGTTACACGGTCTTCCATACAATGCCTCATACGGTGCCATACCAATGCTTGACTGGTAACTGTTATTATATGAAAATTCCACCAAATGAAGGTGATCTTCCCATGATCCTCCGAAATCCAAAACACAAGCTCTGAGGAGATCTTCCAAAACTCGGTTGACTCTCTCGGTCTGACCATCTATTTGAGGGTGATAAGCTGTACTCAAACACAACTCGGTTCCCAAAACTTCCTGGAAGCTCTTCCAAAATCCACTAGTGAACAATGGGTCTCGATCGCTCACTATACTCTTCGGAATACCATGGAATCGAACTATCCACTTAACATATAACTCAGCCAACTTTGATGCAGTCCTAGTCGATCGAACAGGAATGAACCTTGCACTCTTAGTCAAACGATCTACAATGACCCAAATCCCTTCATTTCCCGTTCTTGTACTAGGTAGCCCATCAATAAAATCCATCGATATTTGCTCCCACTTCCATGTAGGAACTTCTAATGGCTGAAGCAATCCACTAGGATTCTTCTGCTCGGCTTTTACCAACTGGCGGTTCATGCACTTGGAAATAAAATTTCCTACATCCTTCTTCATACCTTCCCAGTAATAGGTTCTCTTCATATCCCGATACATCTTGTTTCCACCTGGATGAATTGTCAACTTCGAGTGATGACTTTCCTTCAGAACTTCACTTCTCAATTCATCTATATCGGGAACAACTAGTCGTCCTTGCTTCCGAAGCCAACCCTCTCGATCGACCTCGAATCCTTTACCCTTTTCTGGATCCAATCCAGATTCCAAATCACGGATAATCTTGACAAGCTTATCGTCTCGCTTTTGGCTCTCGCCAATCCTTTCCACAAGAGTAGGTCTTATCGATAAGTTTGCCAATATCTCAGGTTCCAATTCACATCTAGGCCTGAAGTCAAATCCAGCTAAATACTCGAGATTCTTCCATTCTGAAAACATGGCTCCCAATCCTGCATGTCTTCGACTTAGCGCATCTGCCACTGCGTTACCCATTCCCGGAGTATAAGCTATACCAAAATCATATGATGCTAAAAACTCTAACCATCGTTGCTGCCGAAGATTCAAATCCTTTTGGGAGAAAAGATACTTCAACGACTTATGATCTGTAAACAACTCGAATCTAACTCCCAATAGGTAATGTCTCCACATCTTCAGAGCAAAAACAATCGCCGCCAACACCAAATCATGAGTCGGATAATTCCTTTCATGCGGCTTCAGTTGTCGACTTGCATACGCAACAACTTTATCCTTCTGCATCAGCACTGCTCCAAGTCCAGTACCACATGCATCGGTGTAAACCACCATCTCTTCGTTTCTACTTGGAATAGTCAAAACAGGAGCACTTGTCAGTCGCTCTTTCAGGATTCCGAAAGCTTGCTCACACTTATCATCCCATCTGAACACTTGGTTCTTTTTCGTCAATCCTGCCAATGGTGCAGCCACCTTGGAAAAGTCCTTGATAAACCGACGATAATATCCTGCTAATCCAAGAAAACTTCTCACATCAGATGCATTCTTAGGTCTAACCCAATCCTGGATTGCTGCTGCGGGATCAACCGCTATTCCATTTCCAGAAATAATATGGCCTAAGAACCTCACTTCACTCTTCCAGAAGTGACACTTCGAAAACTTAGCCCTCAGCTGATGTTTCCGCAAGATTTCCAAAACAATACGCAAATGCGTCTTGTGCTCTTCTTCAGTTCTGAAATAAATCAGAATATCATCCACGAACACTAGCACGAACTTACTCAACTGATCTCTGAACACTCTATTCATAAGATCCACAAAATATGTTGGAGCATTGGTCAATCCAAACGGCATTACCAGCCACTCAAAGAAACCGGATGGTGTCCTAAAAGCAGTCTTCGGCACACTATCCTTAGCCACTCTCAACTGGTGAAATCTCGTTGCCAAATCCATCTGAGAAAACACCTTAGCTTCGTGAAGCTGATCAAACAAGTCATCTATTCTCGGCAATGGATACTTGTTCTTCTTAGTCACCTTATTCAGCTCACGATAATCCAGACACAACCTCAACGATCCATCCGCTTTGGTTGCAAACACAACTGGTGCATCCCATTCGGACACACTACGCCGAATGAATCCTTTCTGCAAAAGATCATCAACTTGCACCCTCAACTCCTGCTGTTCCCTAGGTGCCATCCGCCTAAGAGGCATCACAACAGGTCTGGCTCCTTCAACTAGATCTATACAAAACTCGATCTCTCTATGCGGCGGTAACCCTTTGACCTCGTCAAAGACATCCTCAAATCCATTAGCGATTGGCACCGATGACAGTCCATCCCGTGGAACAACCAGCGAATACATGAAGCTCATGAAGACGCCTTCTTCATGCTTACATCGTATCACAATCTTTCGCCCCTCCACATTCTCGACTGTCACCTCCAACCTTTCACAATCAACCTTTGCCGCATATCTCCTAAGCCAGTCCATACCCAAAATAATCCCGAACCCCGCAAAGTTCAGAAAAAAGCAATCATGACTCGATACAATCAGACCACGGCATAACATACACAAACAAGACGAACCCCCAACTGGATTAGTCACAACCAAAGGCCTATCAACAATATCCAGTTCTAAACCTAACCGGCCTACAAGTTCATTACAAACAAAAGAATGCGACGCCCCAGTATCAAATAACACTCTAACTGGAACACCACAAATGGAGAGAGTACCCTAAACCACCACACTCTTTCCCTTCTTTTCAGCGTAGGAGCTTTTGAAGATGATGGAACAGCAACCAAAGCATAAGCTTGCACAATCTGCTTGTCCTTTCGCGGTTCTGGACAATTCTTCCTGACATGCCCCGGCTTGTCACAGTTGTGGCACTTCACCGGCACCTTCGAATTCTTGCAATCCCTGGAGAAATGGCCCTTCTGTTGACAATTGAAGCAAGTCACTTCGCCCTTCGGCTTCTTCTGGCCATCCCTACCCTTTTGCTGCTGCTGCTTCCTCTTCTTGTTTCCACTCTGATGTGGTTTAGACTCCTCCTTGGTCACAGCAACAACAGATCCCTCTTTAGGAAACAGATTCTCATGCCTGAGAGCCTTCTCTACAAGCTTCTCAAATGAATCGTCCAAATGATCCACCAACTGTCTCCCAAGATAACTGTCCAAGCCTGTCACAAACTTCTCATTCTTCTGATACGAAGATTCAATATATGACCGGGCATACTTGGACAAAGCTTCAAACTCAGAAACATACTCAAGAACTGGTCTTCCACCTTGCTTGAGCTCCACAAACTTCTTGAACAGAACAGACTTCTGAGCTGTAGAAATGAACTTAGCTTCAAATCTGGCTTGGAATTGCACCCAAGTAATCTCTTCCTTGAAGCTGTCTTGATGCAAGCCTCCTTTTAGTTGCATCATCGATTCCCAAATCACCAAAGATCCTTCTACAAGCATCTATCCACCTCTGGACTTCAATGGTTGATTCTGTTCCCAAGAAAACCTTCCCTCCAAGAGCAGTATAGTCTTTACACAACTTAGCAAAATCCACTGGTCTTGGAGTTTGAACTTGAACTCCAACATCAACTGCTGTCCCCGGAACTGGTATCCTTCTCATGATCGAAGTCATCATAGCTTCGAACATTGCTGCATAATCAGCAGTTCCCTCAACAGCACGGCCTTCCCTAGCAGCTGGTCTCCCTCTTCGACTCATCCTTAATATCTATAAAAAGGAATGATTAGCACACCTAGAGAAACAACTGCATAAAGGACTCAAACTCTACTAAGCTACTATATTATATATAGTAATCATCCATCAAAATCCAATTACGTCTCTCATACGTAGTTACGTCAGCGAGCGTTGGGTAAAATCGATTAACGAAAGCTTTGATACCAAATGTGATGACCGCCCATGACCCCTACACTGAACCTAGAGAAAGTGCGCTGTAAAGTGTGCCAGGCGACCATGGACGATTGTCAGGGTAAATTAAAACAGCAGAATCTATCGTATTACTCACAGCGCATGGACAAAATACAATAGAATATATATATAGTGAAGCTTCACAGAAATAGAATCTCATCAATAAAACTTCATAATAGTTGAATAGAACATCTGAATAGTCAATACATCAAGCCTCACTACATATCACTCAGAGAATTATACAAAACAGCGGAACATCTAGTACATATAGTAAGAAACAATATGCAATCCTCCAGCTCATCTTCGTCATCAGCATCGTAGAAAGCAAGAACAGCACCTGTCACCTGCTACCTAGTCTGCCCGTCCCAAAATGGACGAACAGCCCAAGGCAATAAGAGTTAAAACATAAAGCCTTGAGTCAGACAACAGTCTTAGTGAGCGGTAAATTAACTAACAACATACCAAAAGAGCATAAAGGAAAAGGAATAGGAATACAACCCTCCCACTCCACCTCTTTCTACAGTGATAGCCCCCAGACACACACTAAGCAGAAGCAAACAAAGCAAAGCATACAATTTAAAGTAAAGCAATTATCACTCGAGTCAAGGGTGATGTTTTCCAAGTACAAACCCCCAAGGCCTAAACCAAGATCAGATAAGCACCCGGAAAATACCGCTCTTGAGACCGAATGACAATACAACCAAACATCCATGACTCTGGCTATCACTGTTATCACTGCTTCGATATCATCGTTAATTGAATGACCGGCTCATTATTTCATCCGTCCGTCAAGGGCTAATGGAAACCCCGGTTCTAGACATAACTCCGCACGTCATCGTGACCCGTGCCTAGGACTATCGAATCTGCCCAGAGTACTCGACTACCAATCAGTAGCCTTCAGGGACTATCGAATCTGCCCAACGTACTCTTGCTTTGAGCATGCTAGAACCTTCAACAACGATGAGATCTCAGCCTTCTAGTCATCCTCCTCGACGACTATTTCCATACTAGCTCAAGCGCCTCTCGAGCAAACCATTATCCTCAAACTCGAACCATTTCACCGAGTTATCAATCTGCTTAGAATGATCCCGTCTGGATTAGACCAAGGCTATCTCATATCATGCTTCGCCTCATCATCATCATAGCAAATCTTCATCTCAACATCATCATCAAATCTATCCATATGAGCTCCATCATCCGCTACATATGCCACAAGCAGCTTTTCCAATTCAAGAGCTTTTCCCTTAGCTTTTGAATCATCTTCGGTCTAAATCAAATCATCAATCATCTAATTCATAGCAATCAATCAAGTCAAACATTAATCCAAGTAAACAAGCATTCAAATATGAGCTAAATAGACAATTATAACAATAATGGCAATTTCGTAATTAAAGAGTCAAAAGTCTAACAAGCATGAAAACATGAGCAATATCTCTATAATCTTGATGAATGAACTTGCATAGGTTAACATGTAGTAAAATGGATGCCAAATCATCATGAATAATGGATCTATATGGATCTATACTTAGGATTAGGAAAATGCATGGAAATCACTATTTTAACACAAAATCAAGCCAACGATCCGATATACTCCTTTGGATCCGTGTGGGAGATAATCACCACTCACCAAATCACCTAAACACCTCAAAAGAAAACCACTTCAGATCTGGACAGCGAAGGATCTAACTCGATCTATCACCTATCCGCCACAAACGATGAAATCTCTCTTCGATGGATGTAGATCTTCGACTTTAGCTCTTGGAGCTTCGATCTTGGATGGAAGGAAGTACTAAATCAAAGTTGAGAAAAGAAGTGAAGAAGTGTAGAACTCAAGCTCTCAAAATGGCAGCACTTCGTCGCTTCGAAATCCGGATCCCAAAAATGAAGAAATGGACATGTATTTATAGGTTGGAAAAGCTTAGGTCGTTCGCTCTTAGGTCGTCCACGACCTAAAAACCCCACGACCTAACAAACGCTCCTCTACGACCTAACAGATGCGCATCCACGCGACCTAACGCATCAGCGCTTCTACGACCTAACGACTTAGCGCATCAGCGCATCCTTGCGACCTACGACCTAACAAAGATGTAGCCTAGCGACCTAACACAGATCGCTTCTACGACCTAACACTCCTGCGACCTAACACACACGCGACCTAACTATCTTAGCTAGGATACGACCTAACACCTTAGGTCGCTCACGACCTAACTACGCTAACTCGCTAACTCTTATACCGTTAGCTCTTAGGTCGCTAACCACTAGATCGCTAACTACTGTAGGTTACTAACCCTTAGGTCGCTAACTCCTATAGGTTGCTAACACTTATAGGTCGCTGCCTTCCCTTAAGTCGCTCAAACCTTAGGTCGCTATCTTCCTATAGGTCGCTCCAACCGACCTAACCTACCCCACGACCTAAGCCACCATACGATCCAACTCCTATACGACCTATCCCAAAATCCTTAGGTCGCTCCACTTCACTAAGTCGTCTACTCCTTAGCTCGCCCACTTCCTTAGGTCACTCCAAACTCTCATACGACCTAAGACTTAGGCTATGGACGACTTATCAACAATGCGACCAAATGATAACTGTTTTACGATGTTTCGATCCGTAAAAATACGGGTCGTTACAGATGTATATATATAATTCAATATATATATATATATTTGTATATTTTAAAGATATTAATAAGTATATTTTTTTTATCTTATATGTATATATATTTGAATTTATGCATTTAATATATAAATAAATATACTGATTTCGGCTTTGCAATAAAAAACTTATTTTTATTTTATGAATTTTTAAATATACTTATATAATTATATATATATATATATCTTTAATGTTAAAATTCCATGTACACACATATATATATAATTATTTCTAATAAAATATAATTTATGTATATCCATATCCATATATATTAATATATTGCTATATTTTGTTTAAATAAATTAAAGTATATAAGTATACATTTGGACAATATATTTGTATATTAGATGAGCTAACGTGCCCATTATAGTGTAAATCGCAATACTTATATACGGGTATGTTATACCTTGTACAGAACTGCTATGTTACACATGCACACACACATATGTGTGTGTGTATGATACACGTATATATAATATAACATTAGTTACGTATATAAAATCATTTTTAAATTTAAATAAAATAATGATATTATTTAAAAGGAATTTAGAAATGTTCTATATAAATCAGACTTCATAGGTCCAATAAATATCCAAAATGGTAAACAAATTTGAAATCATCCATTACTTTCATTGTAGGCTGGCCTAGTTCCAACAATGGTAGTAGAGCCCTAAAGCCTATGCGGTCTAAATTAGTCATGTTAGGATTAACTATTAAGCTCACAACATAGATAGTAGATGTCCAGAAAGGCAGTGTCGAAGGATTGAGTTTGAGTAATCAAGTACTCTGCCCTACCTGACTACCAACTTGTTTCGAACAGATGTGCGCCGAAAGGTTGCCCTTAATAGGAAGGTAGTGTCGAAGAATTGAGTTGGGTAATCAAGTACTCTACTTTAATTTAAATTGTGCCTTATGTGAATCATGGTTTTAAATCTCCTATATATCGCCCGAGATCTCCTTCGAGATCTCCTTTTCACACTTAAACGAGACGAAACATCAAATCTCCTCCATATCTCCCTTGACACTCATCTCGTCCGAGATATTCAAATCTCACCCGAAATATGGATCAAAATTTCAATCCGAGATCTCACTCGAAATTATACATTTTTCTTATTTTGCATAATATTTTTTATTTTCATATTGACTTAAAAGAAACCACTCAATCCAATTATAATTTACCAACTTCTTGAACATATTCTTTACTTTTTATCTTAATGAGTCATAGCGAAAAGTTTCACTTCTTTATTATGTTTAAATAAAAGGATATTATTCAATCATTACCAAATCAATTAAGTTAATCAAGCTACTACTCTTCTAAAAATATTCCCTTTTTCATGTAAATCAAGTATGTTACCATTTTTATTTTTACTAAGAAAGTTATAACGGTTAAATATATTTTTGACACATCAATTTTAGACACATAAGTACATCCGAGATATTCCCGAGATGCATTATAAGACCCGAGATGTCAATCCGAGATGTACACCCGATATGTACTCATCTCGTCCGAGATCTCCCCCGATACGAGATAACTTGTGTAAAATTTCCGAGATGAAACGTGACCGAAATCCGATATTTAAAACCTTGATGTGAATTTTCAAAGTTGTTTGAAAATTAAAAATATAAGATTTCAAATTTAAAAGTTAAATTTAGAATAAGATGTACACATATTATAAAAGTTATAATATAATAAGATTTTTCAAAATGTTTAAAAAATAACATAAATTAATTCAATTGTTTTTTTAAATTTTATTAATATCATTAATAAAATAAATTTATTAAATAAGTCAATTAGTTAATAAATGTATACACGTATTATATATTATGATATATGTTATGTAGTTTTAAAATGTTTAAAATAACATAAGTTTGCATGTATGTATATGAAACCAATTTTGAAATTAATATAATTTAATCAAAATTATTTAATTAAATAAATTAATTAAAAGGTTAATTAATAAAATAATATACATGTGTATAGGATATATGTGTTATACTGTAAAGGTTATAGTATATAATAAATATTCAATATAAATGTTATATTAAGATAATATAGAATTAATTAAAATGTTAATTAATTAAAATTAATTAAATAATACTAAATTAATTTAATATTATACATAAGACTAGGCCTGTCAATGAGTACCCGAAATATCCGAAATTCGTCCGCATCCGTATCCGAAAACATGAAAAATATCCGATATCCGAAAAGCGGATGCAGATATCTGATATTCGAAACATATTTCGGATACAGATACGGATATGGCTGTATCCGTATCCGATAAATATCCGTCCGGTTTGAAATTAAATATATATATTAATATGTTATTTTATATCCCTAAATTTAATATAAATATACTTCATTTTACAAAAATACAACCCATGGTATTTTGCAGGGTAATCTTTTGGTTTTGGAGCATTAACCACTTCATGGAAAAAGAATGCAATATTTTAGGCTATATGTATGTTATGAAGATTTTTATTTTTTGGTATTTGTTACAATTAAGAAGATGTGTGATGCATGTTTGCTTTTATGATTTGCTGTGATTGAATTAGCCTATGGATTTTTCGTATGGATTATATTTATATATGCAATATTATTGTATGGATTTTGTGTGATTGGATTAGCTATTGTTAATTTGATGTAATTTATGTATTACAAGGTGTTTTCATATATTTTTCAGTCCAAAAAAAATGAAATATGCATTATATTGATTAATTTTTGGATATTTTCGGATACATTTTGAGGTTCGGATACGGATATTTTCGGATATCCGAAAATATTCGCGGATACGGATACAGATAATATTCAACGGGTATTCGCGGATATCGGATACGGATTCAGATACGGATTTTCATTTTCGGATACGGATACAGATACAACACTATCCGTATCCGATTGCATCCGTTTACAGGCTTACATAAGACTATTATATAAGTAATATGAAATATAAAAGTTATATAATAATAAAACTAATATAATATGAATGTATAAATTAAAGGTGGAACATTAATTTGTAGTTATTGGGGCATCTTGCTCCACACCTGTTCTTATTATTTATATATATAAGTGGACCATCCACTATAAAACCGGCTTGCCTTGCCAAAAAAAGGTGGAATATTAAGAAACCCTAACTAAACTTAAGGAATAAATACATACGTAAATGCACGTATACCGTGATTTTCAATGTGTCCGACACTTGAACCACTAGAGTAATTCATAAAAATTACATTATTCCATAAGTCAATATCACTCAATGTAAAATATTGAAGATTATGAATCTTCGATATAATATTGTCTTCTACCATATATATATATATATATATATTAATAAATTACTTTCATACTCCTTAGTTGTCTAGCAAACTCGAGGTAGGAATGTTATGTGTAGTATTATTAATATATTTAATAGATGGGACAAGATAACTATATGTATGTTGAGCAAACCCAAGGTATATATACTATACTTAGGTCGTCACGATATGGTTAGGTACGAGTTATCAGTACCATAAATATTGAATTTGATGACAACAATCATATAAATATAGATACTAATGTTCTTGCAAGTTGTATAGAATATTTTACAGGATATTTCAAAGGTTTATACAAGTACATAATAATCGAGTTTGAAGAATGATTAGTAAAAAGACTAGAGATCAGGATTTAAAGGTAATCAAGATAATTGAAGACTCATGAGTTTAAAGACAAAGAGAAGAAGAGTTCAAGACTATAGTTTATAGTTAAGAAACATTAGATAAATTTGTTAACATCCGTCAATAGCAACTTACTTTTCTTTGAATACTCTCTCATAAAAAATTTATTTTTATTTTCAAAATATATTTCTACAAATATTTTATAAAAGTTTTATATATTAAAAAGTATTTAAAAACTGTTTTTAAATGATTTTACAAAATATCAAAATTTTATAACACTTTAAATGTATTATTGTTTTTCTCAAAATACAAGGGTATGTCGATATACCCTACCTATGTTTGTCGACATATGCACCGTTAAAGAGATGTTTTTTAAAATTTTAAATAGCTGTGATTTTTGGCTCCATCTCTTCATAAATAGACATGTCCCTTCAAACACTATATAAAGGGGACTGGAAAACGAATTTCTATAACTACTTTCTCTCTATTCTTCTTACTCCAAATTCCCATTATATATTTCACGAAATCCACTTTCTATACTCTTCAAATTCATTAAAATTCAGTCTCTACTTTACTATATTCATTCTCTATAATCTACTCACTAATTTGCAAGCATTCTCTCATAAATTCAAAAATCAAAATGCTATCAAAGGGCTATAGGATATTTTGTATCAAAAGTACAACTATTTGTATTCGAAATCAACAACTCTCTACTACTAATTTTTATGCGTGCGCTTGTTGCCTATTCAAATCAAGTGGATGTGCTTGTTTCCCATTCAAATCAAGTGGGTGTGCTTATTGCAAGGTTAAATCAAGCGAGTCCACCCTAAGCTCGAAATTTTAGGAGGGTGTATCTTGTTACCTTGAAATCAAGATTGTATTTTGGTTTGCTTACTACCTGATTAAAGTAGGCGTATGAAAAGAAATTTGTACAGATATTGTGTAGGACTGTATGTAGTATTGGACAATTCATACTAGTATAAAAAGTCATGTTATCATCTCTCTTACTTTTACTTTATCTTTTTACTACACTTATATATATATATATATATTTCTGTGACTGCCTGTTAATATATATCTATGTTGAATATCTGTGTTTGGATTTAAATTTTGAAACAATTTAGAAAAGTTATGTATAAGTTATAAAACTCTATTCAACCCCTCTCTAGTATTAAAGTAGCCTTAAGATCCATTCAGACTAGTATAATTTACTCTACATTGTTTCCCACATTTGATATCGGAGCGTTAGGTTTTCAAAAACTTGTTATTTGATTTTTAAAAAATTATAAACGGCTAGTAACACTGGTAGCACACTTTTTAACACCTTTATAAAAGGATAATCAACTGCTGGACCCCCACTATTTAATGGTAGTAATTACGCTTACTAATGATGTAGGATGAAAATTTATCTACAATCTAATGGTTTAGATATTTGGAACATTGACAAAGTGAATACACCGAACGCAAACTGAATATTCACAATGAACATCAGACTAAAAAACACAAACACACGATAACTCAAAGGCCATGAGTAGTTTTTTTTGCTCCTTAGATAAAAATGAATTTAATCGAGTTTCTATTGTAAATCTGCCTATGAAATCTGGAGAATATTGCAAGTCACACATGAGGGCACTAGTAAAACAAACTAAGATTTTCATGCTAACCAACTAGTTCCAACTTATTAAAATGAAACCCAATGAGTATATTTCTAATATACATTATAGATTTCAAGATATAGTTCATTCATTAGTGTCGTGAGGGAAAAATTTCTTCAAAGTGGATAAAGTTAGATAAATCCTTAATTCACCCTCTTCAGAATGAGATCAAAAGACATTAGCAATAGAGAAAGCCAATGATATTAGTATATTATGAAGAATTAATTGGTAACCTAATGTCCTATGAAGCATAGTTGCTGGATAGAAGGGAAAATAAGGCGATCGAAAAGAAATCGATTGCATCCAATGCAACAGCCGATGATCAAGATTCAGATGATGATGATAATGACAAGGGGATTGCTCTTATAACTCGCAATTTCAGAAATTTTCTAAAATATAGAAACATGAAAAACTTTCATAAAACTGAAAATAAAAATTCCAAAAATTGAAATGGTTTCAAGTGTTACGACTATGGTAAATCTTGCAATCAGCGAAGAGACTGTCCACATCAGAAGAAAACAAATAATTCACCAAACACAAGTTCGTTTAAAAAGAGGAAAATGACTTTCAATGCAACCTTGGATGATTCTGATATGATATCCAATGATAATGAACAAAATATTGAAAATATCAACATGTGTTTCACGATGATGGAAGATTAATCAAGTCAAACAATGGAAGCAGAAAAATCGGTACATTTTACATTTCAAATTTTATTTCATTTTTTTTAAATTATTTAATATAGGAATAAAAATATAATAACAATAAGTATATATATAACTATATATAAACATATAATTATATGAATATAATTCTTTAATTTTTGAACATTGAAATTTCTGCATATATGTCGACATAACAGACATAATTTGAAGACTCTTTTCAAAATTTGAATTTTTGAAATTCCCTCTCTTTAGCATTAAATTCAAAATTTGAAAAGACACCTTTTCACTTGTCACATGTTCATTCAACCTATTTATTCACTCCTTCTTACCTCATCTTCAAACACACACTTTACTGTAAAAAATCAAACAAACTCTTCACTCTCTTTCCTCCAAGACAAACTCAAAATGTCCTCTTCAAGCCAACCCTCTTCATCCAAAGCCATTAGGCTTACCAAAAGAATCAAAAGTCAACATTTTAATGATCAAGAGTCCATTGAAATATATATTGAGTATGCTACTTATGGTAAAGTCTTTTTGGGAAGATTTACTAATTTTAATGAATTTTATTTTTATAGTTTACAAGATCTTACTTTGGAAAATGGTATTTTGGTTTAACCAATTTATCACAATATGATTTTGATTGCTATCTCGATTTTGTTAAAATGTTTTATGCTAATTTAAATGAACTGTTTTATCAAAGAGAAGAAGGTCGGATTTAGAGTAATGTAAAAGGTACTACTATTGTTTTAGATTGTGAAATTCTTGGTCAAAATCTTGGCTGGAAAATTTATGGAAATGACCTCTCCACTTTTGAAATTAATTATGGAAATAGAGAAGTTATGCATGATTTGTTTTCAAATGATGAAGAGTGAGGGTTTAAAGGCTAGAATCTTAAGCCAAAAGCAAGACTAACGAGTCTTATTTTAGAACAAAGCATTACACCGAGGAGGGAGAATTCCAACAACCCACCCAAAAATTTTCAAAGCTCTTTTTGTTATTTTTAGAAAATGATATAAATTGGGCTCAAGTAATTTTAGATGACTTTGTTTAAAAGAAAATTTCTAGACATGAAAACACACTTTACCACGGTGTGTATCTTACTAGAATTTTCAACTATTTTGGTATTGATCTAAGAGGTGAAAACATTTTGCCCCATGAAATATTTGACAAAATAAATCTTTCTCTCATGCACATTCCTCTTGAATTTGAACTCTATGAGTCTCTTACTAAAAAATAAGAAAGACTGGCAAGAGAAGAAGAGCAAGATATTCTTCCAGAAGAAGAAAGTGATGATATGGAAATAGAAAAGGGGGAGGAAATGGATACATCTCTTTAAAGCTATGACAAACCGTCTCGCTATTCAAACAAAGAGATACTTAGAAATCAAGAGAAGCTTCTTAATAATCAAAAGAAGCTTAAGCGCTCTTTTAGTAAGAAGTTCACCAGCCTCTCAAAATAATTGACAAATACTTTGGAAAGATACAAGAAAGCTTGGTGGAAATTCTTCTTCTTCATCATCATTCTAGATTCACTTATCTATCCTTATGTTTTGTAAATTTATTTATGTCATTTTCATATGTTTTTTATTATGTTTATGTATCTCTCTATTTAATTAATGAAATTTTCTTAGAGACTTCATTTTGTTGTTCAATAATGTTATTTTATTCTGTTCAATCATAAACTAGAATAATAAAAAATGTAAACTAAAGGGAAAATTAAAAATATTACTTGAGAATAATGACGTCTTCGTATCTTTCTTACTCGTCTTCGTTCCCGATCAACTGGTCCTCTTCTTCTATTTTTTCAATTTTGCTCTATAATTTCGATCGTGATTCTTCCCGAAATCGATATCAACTACGATCCTAAGCTCAAGTGGTCAAAGATTATCCTTTCTTTTATCCCAAGCTTCCACCGCAGAAGCCCAGATCTAAGATTTGGCTTGATTCAAGAAAGAAGAAAGTTTTTTGTTATCGCTGCGGTGATTTTTCTCACTTAGCGAAAGACCGCCGTGACTCCATTAGATGTTTTGGGTGTGGTTCATATGGACATAACGAAAAATGCTCGACGAAATTAATTTCTGATTCCAGCAGGCGTATGAATTCGAGTACAGATCATGGATTTTAATTCGTCCTTAAATGTATGCAGTTAAAGAGAAATTTATTGGATTGGTTGCGGAATCAAAGAAGAGAGGGTATTGATTTACTTGAGGATTTGTTCAAGCACTTTAATGTTATAAATTCCGATAATATTAGGAAGAATTACAAAATGAAATTTGGTAATCCAGCAAAATATTTTGGGGAGTATGCTTCTTCTCCTAAGAGGGATAGTTTGGATGATGTTTCAGAGGCAGTCAAGTGTGATTTGTTTTCAGATAGTTTGGTTTTTAGAGATGATAATAGTTTCTTTGACCCTTTAATATTGGATCCAGATGTTTCACATTATAGATTTTATTCTTTGAATAACCAGGAAACTATTTATGTAAGGGGCATGAAGGTTTTTCTAAAGAAACTTCTGCGCTATCAAAGGATTTGGTTAAAGATTTTGAATTTGTTCAATGTAAAAAATTCAAAGCTAGATTTTGAGAAGAGGAGAGATTTAAACTAATTACTTCTAATCGTTTTGACTGTCTCAAAGATGATACTGTGACTCATAATGAGATTGATGGTGCAGATATGTTATTGAATGATGTGGTGGTAGACGAATATCCGCACAATTCACGGAGCATTTCAAATGTTTCTAAGAAGCTTCGATCTAATGTAATATTGATATCTAATAGAGAGGATTATAAGGTAGTAAAGTTGGGAGATCCTGTCTATAAATCTGAAGGGGGTGCAGATTTCTATGATGATGGTTTCGAGATTATTGATGTATCTCAATGTGCTAGATGTAGATCTGTATTACAATATGCACATTGCATTGGCTCAAAATTGGATGGTTTTAATTCATTTGGAAAAGAGGAGGATGGTGGTTCAATTATTAATGTTTGCAGTTTAACTAAAAGTGCTTATTCCAAAAAAACAGATGATGATGTTTCAAAGGATGTTAGTTCTTTGGCAATGATATCTTGTGATGGTATTGGATTATCAGATGCATTTATTGATAATAGGGTTGTTGTAAACTTAACTGATTGTGATGAGTTGATCATGGATAATGATGTTAAGAAACAGGTAATCTCTGGTCATGCATCTGAAGGGGATGTTCTGTATTTAGAAGATGGATCAGAGGAAACAGATATTTCCAAATGTGCACACTGTATTGCTGTGTCACAATGTACACAGTGCACATCAGGTGGGAATGTAATGTTAGTAATCTCTAATGCTATTGAGGCTTTTTCAGATAAAGGTGGAGCTTTTGTTATTGATGGAGTTACTTCATCTGATATGAAGAGTGGTGTTATCGTTCCTAAAATTATTGGTAATGTGGAAGTTGAAGCTGTAGGGGAAGTTCTGTTCGATAATGCTATTTCAATGATGCATCAATATTAAATTCTTATGGCTGATATTGGCTTAGAGATTGATATTCCTTTGAGTGTCGGTGGATATGAATCCATGATCGAGAAGAAAAGAATGGCTGGTAAAGAAACTATACAGATGGTAAATGAAGTTGCTGGCTTAGTGGAGGATGTGGATGGTTTAGCGGTAGTGGGTTCAGTGATTGAGAATGAAAAAGTGGCGGGTGTGCATGGTTTTGTGGTAGTGAGATCCGTGATTGAGAATGAAAAAGTGGCGGATGTAGATCGGGTGGATGCCATTGATTTTTCCCAGTGTTCATTAATTAATGCTACATTTTTTGAGTACCAATGGAAGTTTAGATAGTAAAGCCTATTCGTTCTCGTCTTCGTCGAAGAGAAGTAGACGAAGGAAATCAAATGCTGCCAATGGGTTGGTGCGTCGTAGTGCAAGGATCCAAAGCTGTCAGTGTTCGTCGTTGGGTGAGTTACCTGATTCGAGTGCCACGAGTGGTGCTACGAATACAGGCTTTGGTATGATTTCTGATTTAGACAGCACTTATTCTTCTTATGCTCTAGGTAGTTTGTCTTTCGTTGAGTTTAGTCAGTTAGCTAGAAATACCACATTTGTTTTTTCTCACTTTGAATTAGATTCTGATTATATTAGAAGTAGGGAAATCGAAAGGGCCATATTTGTCAGTTTATGAGAATTATTAGCTGGAATATTAGAGATTTGAATGACTTAAATAAATGTGATGAAATTAAAGCGTTTTTTGAAGATTATTTTATCGACATAGCACTATTACAGGAAACTAAAATTGAGTGCCCTGACATTCGATTTTATAGAAGATTAGGTGGTTATCACTTTAGGAATTGGGCCTGTCTACCTTCTGTTGGAACTTCTGGGGGTTTACTTATAAGGTGGCGGGATAATTCTTTTAGATTACTTCAATGTATTTCTAAACAAAATTCTTTGCACATTATTCTCATCAATCTAAGTGAAAATTCTATTTTAAATATATCTAATGTTATGGGCCAAACTCGAAAGTCGGTCGTAGGATTTTATGGAATGAATGTTTAGAATTTAGATCATTAGCTCCTGGTTCTTGGATCATGGGGGGTGATTTCAATGTTACGTGTTTTTAGGAGAACGTTCCCTACGGGAAGGTGATTTCTCTTCAATGGAAGATTTCGATCAATTTATCATTAATTCTAATTTGATTGAAATTCCTCTTTCTAATAGAGAATTCACTTGGAGTAATACCAGATAGTCTCCTTCAATGGCCCTTCTAGATCGATTTTTCGTCAGTGACGAAATCGAGGATAAATTTCATATTGTAGAGTCTCGAATTTGCTTTACACTTATTCCGATCATTGTCCTATAATTCTTACGTGTGATTAGCATAAGACTATTATTAAATCTTTTAAATTCGAAAAAATATGGTTATTAGAATCCAATTGCTCAATTGTAATTAAAAATAAATGGATTTCTTTGAATTTTTATAATATCAGAAATACGAATAATTCTGCAAAAAAAAAATTGTTTCAAAACTTAGAGGTCTTAGGATTGTTTTTGTTAAATTTGGAGTAAGAATGTTTTTGGTATAATTAAAATTAAAAAAGAAAATATTCTTTTCGAAATGCTTAAAATAAACAAGATAGAAGAAGCTAGACAACTAAATCTAGGTGAGCGCAACGTTCTCGCTAATTTAAAAGAAGAACTTAGTTCTATTTTAGAAAAGGAAGAGGTTATGTGGAAACAGAGATCTATAATTCAATGGATTAATAAAGGTGATAATAATACAATTTTTTTTCATAATATGGCAAATGGTCGAAAACGTAGTAACACGATAAATTCAATTTTGGTGAATAATGAAGAATTGGTTAATCAAAAGGATCTAAATATGGCTTTTACTGATTATTATAGAGATATATTTGGTACCAATAATAAACATAGAATTAACGTTAGATGGAATGATATTTAGCCTATTGATTCTAGAGTTGACCTTTCTGAGTTTGATAATCCTTTTTCTGAAGAGGAAATTTTAAAAGCTATTAATGACATGCCTAGTGATAACGTGCCGGGCCTAGATGGATTCCCAATTTTCTTTTACAAATTATTTTGGGATGTTTTAAAATTTGATTTAATTAGTATGTTTACTTATTTTTATAATGGTAAATTGCAATTAGGAAGATCTAATTTTGCAAATGTAATTTTATTACATAAAATATCGATGCTAATAATCTAAAAGATTTTAGATCTATTTCTTTAATTAACTGCTTTGTTAAAATTATTTCAAAAGTTTTAGCTAACAGACTTTGTACGAAAATGAATGATTTAATTGAATGTTCACAAACAGCTTTCATTAAGAGTAGAAATATCATAGATGGAGTGGCTGCTGTTCAAGAATTCACTAATCACTGCAGTAAAAATAACATTACTTGTGCTCTTCTTAAATTGGACTTTGCTAAAGCTTTTGATTCGGTTGATTGGGATTTTCTAGTTGATCTGTTATTAGCTAAGAGGTTTCAGCATAGATGGATTAGCTAGATTATGATTTTGCTTAAAACCGGTAACTCCAGTGTAATGGTTAATGGTATTTTAGGTAATAAAATTCAATCTAACCGAGGATTAAGGCAAGGTGATCCTTTATCCCCGCTCTTGTTCAACTTAGCCGTAGATGTTTTCGCTAAGATAATTAAAAAAGCGGTTGATAATGGATCTTTAGGGAGTGTTGGTAGTTAAATCTTGCGTAATGGTCGATCTGTCCTTTAATTTGCGGATGATACCCTACTATTTACCTCTCATTTTCCTAATCATATCATTACCCTTAAATTTATATTATATAGTTTTGAACTTCTTTCAGGTTTAAAAATAAACTTTGATAAAAGTTCGATTTTAGTTTTAAATGATTTGTAAATGGTTGAAGATTTAGTCGTTAATACGCTTAACTGTAATACTATGAAATTTCCTTTTGATTATCTTGGTTTTTTGATTAGACCAACTAAACGTAAACATGATGATTGGCTTATTATCATAGATAAAATTAAAAATAGAATATCTAATTGGAACAGGAGATTTTTATCGAGAGCGGGTAGACTAGTTCTTATAAACTCTGTTTTATCAGCTCTCCCGATCTATTGGATGTTTATGCATCTTTTCCCAGATTGGGTGATTAAAAAAATTGATTAAATATGAAGGGACTTCTTATGGAGTGGGGACAACTCTAACAGTAGTATTAAATGTTTAGTTAATTGGGAAACTGTTTGTAAATCCAAAAAGGAAGGTGGTTTAGGAGTCATTAATTTGCGTAACATGAATTTGTCTTTGTTAGGGAAATGGTTATGGAAATTTAAGGATATTAATGTTAACCCTATTTGGAAAGAAATTATTTCTAAATATTACTATAATGGTAGTAATAATTTACATCAAATTACTCCTACAGTTATAAATAAATTGTCTAATTTTCAGAAATCAATTTTAAAATGTCATGAGATTTTTAACCTTGGCACTAATACAATAGTTCATTCAGGAAATAGTACTTCATTTTGGCATGATCGTTGGATTTCTGTTATCCCTCTTAGGATATAATTTAAAGAGCTTTACGAAATTTGTAACTTTAAGAATGCTTTAATTATAGATGTTTTTTCTTCCGAAAATGACCCCCCTTATAATTTCAGTTTTAATAGAATTTTAGTAGGTACAATTCTTAGGCAACTTTCTTTGCTTTATGCTAGATTGAATCTACATAATATTGATAATGAAAATGATAATATTAGCTGGGAATGGGATAAGAGTAAGAAATTTACTTCTAATTCTTTTTATAAATTTCTTAATTTCTCGGATGGAGCTAATAACTCTTTTAAATTTATTTGGAAAACAAATGCTCCTCCTAAATCTATAATTCATATGTGGTTAATCATGCATGGAAAACTAAATACTATAGATGTGAAGACCCAAATTATTGAGATTAGAATAAAAAAAAAACTTTCAAAAACCAAATATGTATATGTAGTTTGGAGATAAATATTGAGAATGAGTTAAAAGTAATAATAGTTGAATTGAGTGAGTCTTATATTCACATGTATACATATGCATATATGTATCTTGAATATAAACAGTAATAAGAAATAGAATTTCAGAGAGAAGAGGATATATAACTGAGTGTATATATGGACATATGTTACCATATGTTGTATTTATATATATATGTATATATATATACCCAGAAAGAATAAACATAAGATAAGTAAAGAAAGAACACCAGAGTAATTAAGAATATGTATACATTTACATATCCAGAGAAAACATATGGTTTGAGACATTAACTAGAGGTTAATTGATAAAGAGGATATACATGTATATAATACAGTTTAACATAAAGAAAATAAAAATAATTCTGTAAAGAGAAAATTGTTTTCAACAATTAGGTAAGGATAAAGATGATATATTCTTTGATAAATTATAATGCTTTAAAAAACCAGTTTTATATTAGTTATACATAAGTAAAATTTTTAAAGACAAGCCACATGAAAATAATGTACAAATGAAACATGCAAATTGCATGTACACAGGGAAAAGCAGTGGATAACTGCTTTTACCAGAAATAGAAACCAGGGGGAAATGGCACATTTAGCCATAACAGCACACACATAATTCTTGAGTGATGTGAGGATAAAATGGGTTTTTCCCTTCAGTAAAACCCTAGTGAAAATGATTTAAATCAAGAAAAGAAGCAGAGGTTTTTTCTCTCTGAGGAAAAACAGAAACATATTAAAAGAAAAAAAAAGAAGAAGAACATACACTGTTTGCAAACTTAGGTAATCTCGGGAAAAAGAAAGGAAAGGTGAGTGATTAATCAATCTCATGAGGCTAAGGCATTAAGACCCAAGTTAAGGGCAGCCATTTTATTTCTTTTGTGCTTGATCAACTTGTTTTACTTTCTCTGAAATTAATGAATGCTGAGCATGGTTGGTGTATTGATAGATTTTTGGTTGATGCTTTGATATGCTTCATTTGATTGTTTGATAATAGTAATGCCATGATCTCTGGGATGGATCCAGTATCATAAACTATCAGTTTGTATTTATGATGGTAAGATAAATACAATTTTATTATAAAGTAGGGTAAAATTGAAAGATAAGCCAGGCAGTGTGAACAAAGGAGGTTCATGCTTATGTCTAGTTTGTTTTAAATTAGAAATGAACAATGCAATAAATTATTTATATGCTGATTTGTTCAGATCTAAGACTAAAAATATTTTTGGGGTTTTTCTCTAAAAACCTTACCCTATGTTCACAATAGAATTAAGCATAAAATTTTTAATGAAATTCTACTGGATTTGTTAAGAGATCATGACATTCTGGAATACAGAAGTATACAAGTGATAAAACAAATTTTGAATGAGACAACTGGAAAGAAAAATGAAATGAAAACATGATTTTCATGAATGAATGTAGGGTCAGTTGAAATCCCTGAGTAAGATTAACTCTCTCTCTGATTTATAGAAAGGAAAGGAAGTAAAAGCAATCAAGGAGTTAATAAAATCTTTCTGAAATAAGAAATGAGACTGGTCACTAGATTATAAAACTAATCTAGGAGAAAAGCCTTGATCTATTCATCATAAGGAGTATGATGGGTATGTGCATGACTTGTTTATGTGACATCCCGGAATTTCGAGGAATTTAAAATGCGATAATCTCTTAATTAAATTATTTAAAATTGATACTATTGTTGTTTTCTAGTATAAATAACAAATTAATTGATAATGTGCTGTTTTAAAATATGGTTATAAATTGATTTTAAATCAGAATAATTAGTTACAAATTTAATCTGGGATATTTTATAAATAGATTTAAATAGCCCTATTATCTCTAATTTAATAAGTATTATATAAATGTGTATATTTATGTGTTTAGAAGAAAATGATAATTTGAGAATTTAATATAAAAGTGTTCCAATTTAATTACAATAAAAATCTATCTTAATTTAAATAAAACTCTGCTTATTCACTTTTGATCTATATAATAATTTGTTTTAATTTTGGTAATAATGTTTAAACTAAAATAAATCTTGTCAATATTAAAAGTAAATATAAAACTAATATATGGTCATAAAAGTAAGTATTAATATATAAACTTATAAACGTAAGTAAATAAATAAATAAATAAATTTAAATAAAGTGTTTGGTAAGTTAAGTTTACATTAGGAATATACATTAGTTAAATAAATAAATAGTCATGTAAGAATAAGAATAAATTCACAAGCTAACATAATAAAATAAATATAACAACTTTATTAAAGCTTAAGTAAGTCTAGAAATATATATATGCTATCACCTTATGTGTGCAAGAAATAAGTCAAGGTAAAATAAATATATGTATTATAGCACTACCTAGATTCGCAGGCAAAAAGGAAGTAAAAATACATACAAGACTACAAAGTAAAATAAATATTTGTATTATAGCAATGAAGCTTTGCAGGAAGGAAAGAAGCAAAATATCACACAAGTACCATACGAATTGAATAAAAAAAATAGGTATGGCATGTTCATAAATGCTTGTGTACTTAGTGTTTCATTTCAGCTCCATACCCAAAAGATCTCTGATCTAATTAATATAGAATCTTGTACCAGCAAAACAATATAGCCTCTGCACTTGTTTTATTAAATATCGAGTTCCTTTTCATTTCGAACTCATTCAAACATTGCAAAGAAAAACAACAAACTCTGTAATCTTTTTCCAAAGCCTGGGCAAGGCTATTCACAAATGCAAACCAGAAATCATCTCCTCTGAAACATTTCCAAAACCCTGTAAACAATTTTCTACAAGCCTGTAGCCAGTTTCATCTTCAAACTAAAAGCCTGGAATCAAGTTGAATCATCATGTCCCTGTCTTAGCATTCCAGTTTTTAAAGCTCTTCCAGTTTTCAGTTTTAAGTTTCAAAGCAGAGCATTGTTCTCTGGAATCAAAACAGTAGAAGTATTCAAGTTTTCAAATTTCAGTTGCAAGCCTTTCCAGTTTTCAAAAAGCAATCCCTCTGTTCTTTTTCAATATCAGGTGAGTAAACATTTTTATCTAAAATCTAAATAAGTAAATGATGGTTGTTTGTGAAATCTCTGTGATGATATCTTGCATATATAGAAGTATATGATTCTGTTTATATGTAGATATAAATGTTCTATATGTTGTATGTTTGAATCTGTGCATGTCTGTATATCATTTCCTCTGTTCCATATTTCAGAGTTTAAACATAGTTCCAATCCATTCCCTCTTCTCTGATCTTTAGTTCGATCTAGTTTTCAGACAAGAGTTGTTTGTTTAGTTATAAATTAAAACCTAAAAATGAAGTTAAGTAAAATATGTGGATATTTAACTGGAAATTTGGAAAGACAGTGGATTTCTTAAAATCATGTTAAAATCGATAATGGTAATTTGTCGTTTCAAGGTTATAATTCGAATACACTCTGGAAGTTAGGATTTTTAAAACAAACATCATAATTTTTAACATTTTATCGAGTGTGGAATTTGATGTTGACCAGAATTTAGTTTTTGAGTAAATTCGGGTGGCTGGAAGATCTGGGATGGTCGGGATCTCTGGCATCGATGGAGGAGCGCTAAGGGATGATGAGAAAATTATCTGATGATGGAGCTTTTCAGTGTGGAGGTAGTGGTTGTTGTTTGAATGCTGGAACCCTAGTTTTAACTAGGTGGAGTGAATCGACCACTACGGCTGGAAGAAGTGACCGAGTTCAACGAGACTTTGGGGGATGTTAGCCGGAGCGTTGACGAAGAGGTATCTGGAGTTTCAGACCTTCTTGCGGTCGAGGAGGTGGTTGCGAGACGTTTCTTTCCGGCAATATTGAGCCCCAGTTTCGAGCTGAAGGCTCGTTTTCGTTTTGGGTTAGATGTTTTCGTTTGGATGGTTGTAGGCGAGTGTCGAGTTGATTTGTGGCATGTTGAGGGTGGTAGCCATGATCGGAGCACTGGCGAACTCCTGTGCACGTGTACGTGCATTTCGTATCTGGGTAGCTTTAGTTGGGGAAGACGAAGATTTGTTGCTCGAGTTTTTGTGGAGTTCGACTCGTGAATGCCTCGGGGGTTTTGGGGTATAACTCAGTACGAACTTGAGTGATTTGAGGTGGTAGGCTACAGTTTTTAAAAACTGTAAAAATTTAACTAAGTTTTAAAAGAAAGGAGAAGAATTAAGGAAGACTCGGGGATAAACCCGAGTATCATCCGGGTATGATCCGAAGTGGGGATAAAGCCCAGTTTTATAAAAGTTTTAAAAATAAGATTTTGAAATTTAAAAACAAATTTTGTTAAAACTTTATACCTTACTTTATAAATGTTATGAAAGTTAATTTTAAGATAAAAGGGTTTAAATGTATATGGTAATTAAGAAAATGTTTATCTTAAGTTAAAAGAAGATTTATTATCTTTGAAGTTAATTAAGTTAATTAAGGAATTAAATATCACTAATTAAATTAATTAATTAAGAATAAGGGTTAATTAAGTGATTAATTCAAGGATAATTAATTAATTTAATTAATTAATGATTATGATTGATTAACTAATAATTAGAGATTAATGAATTAGGGATTTATTAATTAAGAAATTAAAGGTTGGTTAATTGGAAAATAAGAAGTACTTAGTTGGTAATTGAGTTTTAGAAATAAATAAATTGGTTAATGAATAAGGAATAATTAATCTATAAAGCTTAATTAAGGATTAATTAAATTGTTATTAAATCTTATTAATTGATAATTAAGGTTTATATAGTAATAATTAAAAGAATAATTAATCTGTAATTAAAGATTTATAAATTTGTTGAAAAGGCAATTAAGAAATGAATTATCAATTGAAATGGATCAAATGAATGTGATTGATTCAAGATAATTAATTGTAAATTAATTAAAGATAACCACTTGATGGTTAATTAAGTATGAATACTTAATGAAATTGAATAGTATAATTACTTAGCAAAGTAATTAATGAATAATTACAGGATGTAATTAGATGAAGGAAATTACTTAATGGGAAGTAATTAAAGTAGGATTACTTTGTAGAAGTAATTAAAGATTTATTACTTGGTGTAATAAATAATAAGGATTTATATAATTAATTAAGAAGTTAATTAATTAAGATAAGTAATTTCAAGATGGAAATTCATGTATATGATTTAGGTTGATAAATGAAAGTGATTAATAGAAGTTAATTAATTAATGTAATTAATTAAGGATTAATGTAATTAATTATAGTTAATTAATTAAGTAATGGAAGTAATTTATTAAGGTTCGTTAATAAATGTAATTGATGAAGTAATTAATGGTTAATTACTGTGAATGGTTAAGAATAATTAATTTGTGAAATTAATTAAAGAGTAATTACTGGAATGTAATTAAAGGTTAGTTAATCCAAGATGATTAATTAAAATGGAAGTTGGAGAATGATTAATTAATTGATTTGTAATTAATTAATGATTTTGTAAGCAGAATTTATAAGATAAAGTAATTAATTTAATTTACTTTAAATTAATTAGAGAAGAAGTAATTAATTTAATTCATTTTAAATTAATTTGAAATGAGATAATTAATTTAATTCATTTTAAATTAATTATAAATGGTGTGATTATTTATCCTTGCTTATGTATGGATGGATGATATTGTTTGCCTTGAAGGGTTTGAGATCTCAGATATGGATGCTGTGTGATATGGGTTATCTATTTATGATGATATTGTGAATTATCTATCTGTGATATTGTGGATTATCTATCTGTGATATTGAGATTTATCTATCTGTGAGTATATAGATAATATTGAATTGAATTGTTTTAACTTTAAAACAACTTGGCCTTAAAAGATACGGTTTGGATTTCGATGAGACCGGGATCGGGTTTCCGTATACCGGGATTCTAGGTCTGGAGACCCGAATACCACATCGATCCAAATTAACGATAGGTCGTGAATCTCAAGTGAAGATGAAGATTCAGAGTGCAAGGGTTATTGTCGTTAACTCTGAGGGTGATTCCAAAATGAGTGTAACGAGATAATGCCTTCGGTTTCGTTCGAACCCGGAACGAACTTGTATGGATTGAATGCTTTCAGCACATTGTCAGGTGGACGATGAGCATTTTAAGAGATGTGTTCTCTAAAGGTAATCGTAGCCTCAAGCCTCATCAACCGGGAATGGCTAAAACAGGGGAGGTGCAGCAAGGCTTCGTGGGTAGCACCCACTTGAGAGTAAGGTCATCCCTATCTAGATGTCCCTCTTTATTTTCGGCTTAGTGTGCGGTTGTGGATCCCAACCGTGGGGTGATTTTATTCGGAACTATCCAGTAAGGGATAGGTCCGGCCTTGTGTTGCAAGGGACTTAGGGTGGGTCCTCGGTACGCTGATCTAGGCCAGGTACTGTGACGGGCGGTACCCCAGTAGCCCAGCCATTGTATGGAATCCAATCTCCAATAAGTGCCGTACGTTTTGATTGTGCCCAACTATGTTGGAATGTGAGATGTAAGCATTTCAGCTATTTCTGTATTTTACTTGAAAACCCTAGACACTATTATAATATCACCGGATTTCCTATCAAATGTTTTGGTTAGCGTAAGGTAAAAACATTTCCATGTTTATGTGTGAGATGTCTTACGTGATACCTTTTGTTTTCCAAAGGAATTTTAAAGTTAAGCAACTTTAACCGTTTACTCATACCAGACCCATGTCTGACCCGGAGTTTATTTCTGTTTTTCCTAAACTCTCGGGTACCCAAATTTTTACGGGTAGCCAAGGGATTCAGGTTAGCTTTGATGAATTCGGAAGGAGCAATGGAGCAGGAGGCTTCAGCGTTGTAGATAGATATATTGGTTCCGCTGTGTAGTATTTATATGTATTTCCGCTGTGTTGTATCTCTGTGATGTTGTGAGTTTTATCGAGTTGTATTAACTAGACAGGTGTTTATAACTATCTAGTATGTGTTGTATTATCGGTGTGACTCTGATGTATATGATACTATGTGTTCTCTTATGTGATATATTATATTTTATTCGTTCCGCTGTTAAGATTCTGATGTTGTTTCTTCTTCTTCTCTATCTTTTCTATTTTCTCACCTCTTTCTTTCTTAATAATGACGCGTTCTTCTGAGTCTAGAAGGGCGGGTCGTTACAGTGGTATCAGAGCGATAGGTTGAGCGAATACCTAAGCTCTGAAATAGTATCTTTCTCGAGAGAGCGTACTTGTAATTTTTATCTATATATATATATATATTTATTTATTTATTTCTACCTATCTGTTGGGTTACCTGTTCGGGTTTTCCAATATAATTTATAAAGGTAGATAGGGTAGTGGTGTGTGTAACACGACTACCAATGGTTGGAGTTTGTTGTGGTTGGAAGTGTATCTGTCGAGACTGTAGACCTAATACCGTCTCGAGTAAGCTTTGCTGATGTAAGGATTTTGTTGATCTTTGAAGGAAACTTGTGAAGGATTCGGATTTCATCATTTAAGTGCAAGTTTGATCGCGCTCGTGTGAGCGGATTTTTGAGAGTTTGGATCTGTCAGTTGGACAGAAGTAAGTCATGATATCTTGATACCCCAGGATGTTGTAGCTGTGTGATGAGACACAGTGACTATGGATGTTTCTGAAGATGTTTTCTTTTGAACAAGATAAGGAAGTGTGCCTGTTTCGGAGTTGTGGCAGTGTGCCTGCTTCGGTGATTGTGGCTGTGTTCAGCAGGGTGTTTCTGTTTGGTTTGTGTTCCGAGTTTCTCGAGGAGCTTTGGATAGGAAATCTTCTGGCTGGGCAGTTTTTCTTGAGGTGATTTCAGAAGCAGCAGAGTGGTTCCGTTCTTCGACGGATTGGCTTCATAAGCGTAAGCTATTCTGACTGGTTGAAAGAGAGATCATTATCTTTGGAGTTAGACTGGATTGATCGTAAAAGTGACTTGCGATAATCTGAGTGTTCTCTTGGTTTGTCAATGATTTTTCTGGACGTCTTCAGGAAGTCAGAGTTTTGTCAGCATCTGGAGATTTAGTTGGTATCGACTGGATTCCAGGAGTGGTACCGATGGTTTCTTAGGAAGATTTGGTGGAGCGTTTGTGTTTTCTCCTCTGTATCTAGTTTCGTGTTTCTTCTAGCTAAGGGTAGCTGAAGACAGTACCCTTGACTGAGGACTCATCTGTTTCTGTGAGCAGTTCATTACGTTTGTGGTGGATCTGTTATTGTGTGTCCAGGAGGTGTTGGTTAAGTTTTGTTCGAGTTCATCGACATTCTCATCTACTTCAGATCAGAGTTGTGCAGCGGAAGCATGGTGGCAGCTGTTCTAGAGTGGAAGCAACCGGAAGTTACAGTGTTTTGAGATTAGAGAATTTCTACAGGGAATTTTTCTGGAATTGAGGCCAGATGGGCAAGTGTTTTGTTTTGTCTTTTCCAGATAGGAGAAGTAAGTCGTAATCTACTGATGATGGTGGAGTAGAATTGTATTCTGGATTTTTGGGTAAATCTAGAGAGGATCTTTTTGTTGAGTTATTTTGATCCAGTTTGTTTATTTGAAGCATCACCGAAGATTTAGCTGGTCAGGAAAGGACGTAGGCAGACTGGGATCGTCAAAGGAGTTTTGTGGATAAGAGACGGAATAAGTTGGAATTCGAAGTTAGAGACTTCGATGTTGTTGAGATTTTTCTTCGGAAAAGGGAGCAATAAGATTGGGTAAGACTGTGAGGTTAGCTCCGAAGTATATTGGATCTTTCTGTATTCTTTGTAAGGATAAGTGTTTGGATCACAAGAGTGAATTGCCAGTTTGGAGAACTGGAATTCGTTGTGTTTCACGTGTCTCTAGGGGAGTCCGTGTAAGATTCTATCTCTGGTTATAGAACCAGCAGTTCAGGGAGTTTTGGTTGTTGAGTCAGACTTGTCTGTAGTCTGATATCCTATCTTGTTTTATAGATCTAGTTGAGTAAGAGCTCAGTAGCTCGGTAGTATAGCTAGTTTGGATTCAGTAGAGCGAGTATTCTAGTATTTATACCTGGGAAACTCGGGAAATTTTTAGGAAGCTTATCTGGATCTGTGTCCGAATAGCTAGTGTTGTTTGTTTGATTGAATTATTGTTGATTGAAATTGTTTGTTTGATTGTGTATAGCTGATATGTATGCTGAATCGGTTGAAATAAAATAAGACTTTGGATTATCTTTCGTTTTAAATTTCGAGGACGAAATTCTTTTAAGGGGGAAGGAATGTGACATCCCGGAATTTCGAGGAATTTAAAATGCGATAATCTCTTAATTAAATTATTTAAAATTGATACTATTGTTGTTTTCTAGTATAAATAACAAATTAATTGATAATGTGCTGTTTTAAAATATGGTTATAAATTGATTTTAAATCAGAATAATTAGTTACAAATTTAATCTGGGATATTTTATAAATAGATTTAAATAGCCCTATTATCTCTAATTTAATAAGTATTATATAAATGTGTATATTTATGTGTTTAGAAGAAAATGATAATTTGAGAATTTAATATAAAAGTGTTCCAATTTAATTACAATAAAAATCTATCTTAATTTAAATAAAACTCTGCTTATTCACTTTTGATCTATATAATAATTTGTTGTAATTTTGGTAATAATGTTTAAACTAAAATAAATCTTGTCAATATTAAAAGTAAATATAAAACTAATATATGGTCATAAAAGTAAGTATTAATATATAAACTTATAAACGTAAGTAAATAAATAAATAAATAAATTTAAATAAAGTGTTTGGTAAGTTAAGTTTACATTAGGAATATACATTAGTTAAATAAATAAATAGTCATGTAAGAATAAGAATAAATTCACAAGCTAACATAATAAAATAAATATAACAACTTTATTAAAGCTTAAGTAAGTCTAGAAATATATATATATGTTATCACCTTATGTGTGCAAGAAATAAGTCAAGGTAAAATAAATATATGTATTATAGCACTACCTAGATTCGTAGGCAAAAAGGAAGTAAAAATACATACAAGACTACAAAGTAAAATAAATATTTGTATTATAGCAATGAAGCTTTGCAGGAAGGAAAGAAGCAAAATATCACACAAGTACCATACGAATTGAATAAAAAAATAGGTATGGCATGTTCATAATTGCTTGTGTACTAAGTGTTTCATTTCAGCTCCATACCCAAAAGATCTCTGATCTAATTAATATAGAATCTTGTACCAGCAAAACAATATAGCCTCTGCACTTGTTTTATTAAATATCGAGTTCCTTTTCATTTCGAACTCATTCAAACATTGCAAAGAAAAACAACAAACTCTGTAATCTTTTTCCAAAGCCTGGGCAAGGCTATTCACAAATGCAAACCAGAAATCATCTCCTCTGAAACATTTCCAAAACCCTGTAAACAATTTTCTACAAGCCTGTAGCCAGTTTCATCTTCAAACTAAAAGCCTGGAATCAAGTTGAATCATCATGTCCCTGTCTTAGCATTCCAGTTTTTAAAGCTCTTCCAGTTTTCAGTTTTAAGTTTCAAAGCAGAGCATTGTTCTCTGGAATCAAAATAGTAGAAGTATTCAAGTTTTCAAATTTCAGTTGCAAGCCTTTCCAGTTTTCAAAAAGCAAGCCCTCTGTTCTTTTTCAATATCAGGTGAGTAAACATTTTTATCTAAAATCTAAATAAGTAAATGATGGTTGTTTGTGAAATCTTTGTGATGATATCTTGCATATATAGAAGTATATGATTCTGTTTATATGTAGATATAAATGTTCTATATGTTGTATGTTTGAATCTGTGCATGTCTGTATATCATTTCCTCTGTTCCATATTTCAGAGTTTAAACATAGTTCCAATCCATTCTCTCTTCTCTGATCTTTAGTTCGATCTAGTTTTCAGACAAGAGTTGTTTGTTTAGTTATAAATTAAAACCTAAAAATGAAGTTAAGTAAAATATGTGGATATTTAACTGGAAATTTGGAAAGACAGTGGATTTCTTAAAATCATGTTAAAATCGATAATGGTAATTTGTCGTTTCAAGGTTATAATTCGAATACACTCTGGAAGTTAGGATTTTTAAAACAAACATCATAATTTTTAACATTTTATCGAGTGTGGAATTTGATGTTGACCAGAATTTAGTTTTTGAGTAAATTCGGGTGGCTGGAAGATCTGGGATGGTCGGGATCTCTGGCATCGATGGAGGAGCGCTAAGGGATGATGAGAAAATTATCTGATGATGGAGCTTTTCAGTGTGGAGGTAGTGGTTGTTGTTTGAATGCTGGAACCCTAGTTTTAACTAGGTGGAGTGAATCGACCACTACGGCTGGAAGAAGTGACCGAGTTCAACGAGACTTTGGGGGATGTTAGCCGGAGCGTTGACGAAGAGGTATCTGGAGTTTCAGACCTTCTGGCGGTCGAGGAGGTGGTTGCGAGACGTTTCTTTCCGGCAATATTGAGCCCCAGTTTCGAGCTAAAGGCTCGTTTTCGTTTTGGGTTAGATGTTTTCGTTTGGATGGTTGTAGGCGAGTGTCGAGTTGATTTGTGGCATGTTGAGGGTGGTAGCCATGATCGGAGCACTGTCGAACTCCTGTGCACGTGTACGTGCATTTCGTATCTGGGTAGCTTTAGTTGGGGAAGACGAAGATTTGTTGCTCGAGTTTTTATGGAGTTCGACTCGTGAATGCCTCGGGGGTTTTGGGGTATAACTCAGTACGAACTTGAGTGATTTGAGGTGGTAGGCTACAGTTTTTAAAAACTGTAAAAATTTAACTAAGTTTTAAAAGAAAGGAGAAGAATTAAGGAAGACTCGGGGATAAACCCGAGTATCATCCGGGTATGACCCGAAGTGGGGATAAAGCCCAGTTTTATAAAAGTTTTAAAAATAAGATTTTGAAATTTAAAAACAAATTTTGTTAAAACTTTATACCTTACTTTATAAATGTTATGAAAGTTAATTTTAAGATAAAAGGGTTTAAATGTATATGGTAATTAAGAAAATGTTTATCTTAAGTTAAAAGAAGATTTATTATCTTTGAAGTTAATTAAGTTAATTAAGGAATTAAATATCACTAATTAAATTAATTAATTAAGAATAAGGGTTAATTAAGTTATTAATTCAAGGATAATTAATTAATTTAATTAATTAATGATTATGATTGATTAACTAATAATTAGAGATTAATGAATTAGGGATTTATTAATTAAGAAATTAAAGGTTGGTTAATTGGAAAATAAGAAGTACTTAGTTGGTAATTGAGTTTTAGAAATAAATAAATTGGTTAATGAATAAGGAATAATTAATCTATAAAGCTTAATTAAGGATTAATTAAATTGTTATTAAATCTTATTAATTGATAATTAAGGTTTATATAGTAATAATTAAAAGAATAATTAATCTGTAATTAAAGATTTATAAATTTGTTGAAAAGGCAATTAAGAAATGAATTATCAATTGAAATGGATCAAATGAATGTGATTGATTCAAGATAATTAATTGTAAATTAATTAAAGATAACCACTTGATGGTTAATTAAGTATGAATACTTAATGAAATTGAATAGTATAATTACTTAGCAAAGTAATTAATGAATAATTACAGGATGTAATTAGATGAAGGAAATTACTTAATGGGAAGTAATTAAAGTAGGATTACTTTGTAGAAGTAATTAAAGATTTATTACTTGGTGTAATAAATAATAAGGATTTATATAATTAATTAAGAAGTTAATTAATTAAGATAAGTAATTTCAAGATGGAAATTCATGTATATGATTTAGGTTGATAAATGAAAGTGATTAATAGAAGTTAATTAATTAATGTAATTAATTAAGGATTAATGTAATTAATTATAGTTAATTAATTAAGTAATGGAAGTAATTTATTAAGGTTCGTTAATAAATGTAATTGATGAAGTAATTAATGGTTAATTACTGTGAATGGTTAAGAATAATTAATTTGTGAAATTAATTAAAGAGTAATTACTGGAATGTAATTAAAGGTTAGTTAATCCAAGATGATTAATTAAAATGGAAGTTGGAGAATGATTAATTAATTGATTTGTAATTAATTAATGATTTTGTAAGCAGGATTTATAAGATAAAGTAATTAATTTAATTTACTTTAAATTAATTAGAGAAGAAGTAATTAATTTAATTCATTTTAAATTAATTTGAAATGAGATAATTAATTTAATTCATTTTAAATTAATTATAAATGGTGTGATTATTTATCCTTGCTTATGTATGGATGGATGATATTGTTTGCCTTGAAGGGTTTGAGATCTCAGATATGGATGCTGTGTGATATGGGTTATCTATTTATGATGATATTGTGAATTATCTATCTGTGATATTGTGGATTATCTATCTGTGATATTGAGATTTATCTATCTGTGAGTATATAGATAATATTGAATTGAATTGTTTTAACTTTAAAACAACTTGGCCTTAAAAGATACGGTTTGGATTTCGATGAGACCGGGATCGGGTTTCCGTATACCGGGATTCTAGGTCTGGAGACCCGAATACCACATCGATCCAAATTAACGATAGGTCGTGAATCTCAAGTGAAGATGAAGATTCAGAGTGCAAGGGTTATTGTCGTTAACTCTGAGGGTGATTCCAAAATGAGTGTAACGAGATAATGCCTTCGGTTTCGTTCGAACCCGGAACGAACTTGTATGGATTGAATGCTTTCAGCACATTGTCAGGTGGACGATGAGCATTCTAAGAGATGTGTTCTCTAAAGGTAATTGTAGCCTCAAGCCTCATCAACCGGGAATGGCTAAAACAGGGGAGGTGCAGCAAGGCTTCATGGGTAGCACCCACTTGAGAGTAAGGTCATCCCTGTCTAGATGTCCCTCTTTATTTTCGGCTTAGTGTGCGGTTGTGGATCCCAACCGTGGGGTGATTTTATTCGGAACTATCCAGTAAGGGATGGGTCCGGCCTTGTGTTGCAGGGGACTTAGGGTGGGTCCTCGGTATGCTGATCTAGGCCAGGTACTGTGACGGGCGGTACCCCAGTAGCCCAGCCATTGTATGGAATCCAATCTCCAATAAGTGCCGTACGTTTTGATTGTGCCCAACTATGTTGGAATGTGAGATGTAAGCATTTCAGATATTTCTGTATTTTACTTGAAAACCCTAGACACTATTATAATATCACCGAATTTCCTATCAAATGTTTTGGTTAGCGTAAGGTAAAAACATTTCCATGTTTATGTGTGAGATGTCTTACGTGATACCTTTTGTTTTCCAAAGGATTTTTAAAGTTAAGCAACTTTAACCGTTTACTCATACCAGACCCATGTCTGACCCGGAGTTTATTTCTGTTTTTCCTAAACTCTCGGGTACCCAAATTTTTACGGGTAGCCAAGGGATTCAGGTTAGCTTTGATGAATTCGGAAGGAGCAATGGAGCAGGAGGCTTCAGCGTTGTAGATAGATATATTGGTTCCGCTGTGTAGTATTTATATGTATTTCCACTGTGTTGTATCTCTGTGATGTTGTGAGTTGTATCGAGTTGTATTAACTAGACAGGTGTTTATAACTGTCTAGTATGTGTTGTATTATCGGTGTGACTCTGATGTATATGATACTATGTGTTCTCTTATGTGATATATTATATTTTATTCGTTCCGCTGTTAAGATTCTGATGTTGTTTCTTCTTCTTCTCTATCTTTTCTATTTTCTCACCTCTTTCTTTCTTAATAATGACGCGTTCTTCTGAGTCTAGAAGGGCGGGTCGTTACAGTTTAAGTCCTATAGGCCTTTGTGCAGGGGTTAACAGCATTGAGTCCCTTGCAATGCACACATGGTGTTCAATGGCAAAAGAGATATGACCAAATTAAATTAATAAATCAAGTTTTAATGTTGAGTTATGGAAATTAAAATGAGTTAATTCCATAAGAATGGGTGTACATGTATACTGGATTGAATGATTGAATGGATGCTTGTGTGCATGAATGTGGTAGGAGTTTAGATATAAATCTTTTTCCAGTTATATCATAAATTCTAATATCTCCAAGTATTTTAATACCCTGCACTGCAATTTAAAAATGACAAAATATTGCATTTTGATTTCACTCATACCAGAATTATATTCTGACCCTATTTGTTGCTTTGTAACATCTGGGGTGTCTCATTTCTATGGAGGCAGCTCTAGATGTTGCTGCAGGAAAGGATGCATAGGAAACTTGTGTGCTTGGGCAATTGAAGATTGCTTGCATTTAGAATGTTTAAGGAGTCTTTGGCAGATATGTTGTAATAATTAGGCCAAGCCAAAAATAACATTATGGTTTAAGTATTATCTGGATTGATATGTATTTGTTTTTCTGAGAAGTGAACTTGTAGGAATCCTTAAGTATTATTCATACTTGCATATGTGGGTTGTTATTTTAAAAGAGTTAAATCTGCATAGTTTCTGGTGGAGAAAGATTTTGGAGATCATGTCATGTAATTTTGATATGTGCTCATGTCTCCAGTAGAAATGTTTGATGAACCTAAAAAAAAATGGTAGAGCAGAATCCATCATAGGAAGAAAAGAATAGAGTAAAGAAATCGATGAATTCATAAAGATTGAGTTGAATCTAAACTGGCTAACCAGTAGGCTTAACCATGACTTATAATTGATATAGGTCCATGCAAGGCTGAAAGGCATAGCCTGAATCTGGTGGAGCATTTGATTTCCCCGGTGAAAACATGTATTGCTTGGAGTAATAAGCTCATTTACCTGCTTAGTAATTGTAGACTCTACTGCACCTATGCTTAGCTAATTCCTGCTATTTTGATACTTAATTCAAATCTGGTAGTATTGGGTCATAATCAAAACCTTTGATAAATTATAAATGCATATGGTCTTGTTTGTATTGAGCATTTCCACCATTCAATAGAACAGTGACCACCACATTGTTCTCTTCATTAGAATATATCAAATATCTTCATCATAAGTTCACCTGGAAGACTTGCATTTTGTCTGATTCTTTTTATTTACTTTGCCTTGAGTTTACTGTCTGCACACATGACCTTAGTCTCTGTTTAGCATGATAGTTTGAGTTAGCATTTTGAAATGACTGTATTGTTTTCCTCTGCTAGCCTTAAGAATTAGCTTGTCATTACAAACACCCACATGATTATTGCAACTTATAAATCAAAACATGGACATTCCCTCTGATATAAAAGCTGTTTGAAATTGAAATAAGTAAAACAAGCTAACCTAACAAACATGAGTTAGGTTGAACACTTTTTACTTAATATAGAACAATATGTATCAAATCACAAAAATCCCAGGATTAAAAGGTATGGCTTGTAAATTCAGGAGTCAATTAATTTGTGAGGTAGAACAAGAAAATAAGAGAACCAGTAATATTTAATCCTAAAGTTAATCAAGCTGGAGTTCTAAAAAGAAATATATATATATATATGATAAATAGAAAAAGCTATGTGACACCAAATCTCTAATATGAGAATTAAGGTGGGAAAGAGTTTCTTTGTTGTTTAATCACTCTGAAAAGCAAAGAACCATTTATATATCTTCATATATGTAAATGGTAGAATTTATTTAAATACTGATATATTTATATTAGTAAAATTCAGGATCTTGGGGGAATTAAATTAAGAGAAGTGATCCATTGTAAAGTATATTTATGTGTATTGTAAAAAAAAAAAATTGTTAACAGAAAATTCTATATAAATATATGATAAGAGAAGTGGGTCACTTCAGTTGGTATCAGAGCTATGTTGTTAAAACATAGCATAAATATATTATCCAATTTTCTTGAAGGGGTAAAATATTAGAAAAAAAGTATATATACAATAATGATGGAAATAAATATCCACGGTAGAAATGAATTGCATAAAATAATTAAATTAGAAAAATGACTAACTAGCTATGCAATTGAATAGTGAATCATGGTAGGAAGACCACCAAGTCATGGAGCAGGACCCTCCAATACAACACCAGTGGTCAATTTGCAAGATTTGGTGAGGGCATTTAGAGAGGGAGCAGTGCACAGGGAAGAGAATCCTCATGAGGAACTAGCCAAACTGTTGAAGACATTCTCAAATTTAGGAGGCAAGGATTTTGAAGGCACTGAGGGAGTTAAGGGAGTGCAGATATGGCTAAGAACTTTGGAAAGGATATTTGCAGATATGCAAGTTAATGACCAAAGGAAGAGGTAGATAGCTTCAAGGAGACTTAAAGGAGCAGCTTTAGATTGGTGGGAGGTGATCATCACAGGAAGGCCAGAAAATGAGATAACATGGGATCAATTCAAGGAGATGCTTGAGGCAAGGTTCGTTCCAGCAACAGCTAAGGCAACATTGCTTGAGGAATTTATAAGGCTAAGGCAGGGACCAATGAGTGTGACTGAATACACTCAAAAATTTGAGAGCTTATCCAAGTATGGAACTATGCTTATAGGAGATGAAGAATCAAAGAATTCAAGATTTATCCAAGGACTAAATGCAGCTCTGGGTAGAGCAATGTTACCATACAAGGATAAAACATTTGATCAAGTCATAGACCTTGCTCTTTCCTTTGAACAACATGACAATGCAAGGGAAAAATTTAGGAGCATGAGGGCTAACAATCAAAAGAAAGGGAAAAATAGGACACGTCCCTATGACAAAAAGAATATGGATAAGAAAATGGAAGGAACAACCACTGGGGAAGCTAAGAAGAAGGTCACTTGTTATAATTGTGGCAAAGAAGGACACATGAGTAATAAGTGTCAAGTAGCCAAGAAGGCACCATTCAGCTGCTATAACTGTGGGAAGGAAGGCCATATTAAAAGGAACTGCCCAGAATTCAAAAGGGGAGCAAAGGTAGGAGCACTTGAGGGCAAAGCAAAAGCAACTGCAGTGGGAAGTTCTGGACAATTGGAAGGTATACTTCTAATTAAAGATCACCCCATCTCAGTTATATATGACACTGGAGCAACACATTCATTAATATCCCAAGACATAGTGAATAAATTGACTCTCACATGTTATTTAGTTGATAATCCCTTGTTTATTCAAAGCCCACTGGGTAGCTCTTGTTTGCTAGGATTAAAATGTCTGGGGGTAGAATTAAACATAGGAGGAAATGTGTTTAAATCTGATTTGTTTGTATTGAAATACCCTGGAATAGGAATTATTTTAGGGGTAGATTGGTTGAGCAAATTCAAAGCAATTTTGAATTTGGAAAATTTCACTATTTCTCTGAAAACAGAAAATGGTAAGAATATTATAATCATGAGTGAAATTGCTAAAATCAATTACCTTAACCAAATATATAGCATGACTGAGAAAGAATTAACATTGGAAGACATAAAAATTATAAATGAATACCCAGATGTCTTTGGTGAAGTCATAGGTGTTCCAGGAAATAGGCAAGTAGAATTTCAACTAAGATTAATCCTCGGAGCTAGTCCAATCATCAAGAAACCTACTAGGATGGGTCCTAAAGAACTTGTGGAATTGAAACATCAGTTGGAAGAACTGGAACAGAAAGGTTTCATAAGGCCTAGTAGTTTAAACTGGGGTTCTCCAGTTGTATTTGTGAAGAAGCAAGATGGTACTTTGAGAATGTGCATTGATTATAGGGAATTAAACAAAGTCACCATTAAAAACAAATACCCACTTCCTAGGATTGATGATCTATTCGATCAATTAAATGGAGCAAAAGTCTTTTCAAGGCTAGATTTAGCCTCTGGGTTTCATCAGATGAAGGTGGAAGAAGAGAGTATTAAGTATACTGTCTTCAACACAAGGTATGGATTATATGAATTGTTGGTGATGCCTTTTGGATTGACAAATGCACCATCATATTTTGTAGATTTAATGAATAGAACATTTAGAGATTTTCTAGATAAATTTGTGGTTGTCTTTATTGATGACATATTAGTGTATTCAAAATCAGAAGAAGAACATGCAAAACACTTGCATCTGGTTTTGTCTAGACTGAGGGCACATGATTTAAAAGCCAAATTCTCTAAATGTACATTTTGGCAGAAGGAAGTAAAATTTTTGGGGCACATAGTATCACAACAAGGGGTTAGTGTAGACCCAAATAAGGTGATGGCAATGCAATCTTGGAGTAGACCCAAATCAGTAACTGAGGTGAGGTCATTTTTGGGAATGGCAGGCTATTATAGGAGATTTATAAAAGATTTTGCAAGGATAGCTATCCCATTGACCAAGTTAACTAAAAAGGAGCAACCCTATGTGTGGACAGAGAAGTGTGAACAAGCTTTCATATCACTAAAGAAGGCACTGGTAGAAGCTTCAGTTTTACAAGTGCCAGAGGGCAATGAAGAATTAGTAGTTTACACAGATGCTAGTGGATCTGGACTGGGGGCAGTGCTTATGCAACATGGTAGAGTCATAGCTTATGCATCAAGGCAACTCAAGCCAAATGAAACTAGGTATGCTACACATAACTTAGAACTAGCTGCTGTGGTGTATGCATTGAAACTATGGAGACATTATTTATTGGGTGCTAAGTTTGAATTGTTTACTGATCACAAGTCACTTAAATATTTGTTTTCCCAAAAAGACTTGAACATGAGGCAACATAGGTGGGTAGAATTTCTAGCTGCCTATGATCTTGATATATTGTATATCCCTGGAAAAGCTAATAAAGTAGCAGATGCATTAAGTAGACATCAAGCTAAATTGGCAAGCTTAATGATGGCAGAGTTCAAGGATTTGACAATTCTTAGTGAGGTGGAAGTGAAAGAAGAAACTAGTGCATCAGATAAGACACACAGTAAGATGATTGAATATGGTAAATTAAGCCTCATATCCTTAAAATCAACACTGGTTGATAAAATAGGACAAATGCAGAATCAAGATATAAATTTGAAGGAGAAAAAGAACGTGATATCCCAAGGCATGACAGTGGAAAACTATGAGGTAGATGATAAAGGATACTTAAGGAAAAAGGGGAAACTCTGCATACCAAATGTAGAGGAACTAAAGCAAGAAGTTATGGATGAGCATCACAAAACAAAGTATACTATCCATCCAGGTGGTACAAAAATGTACCATGATCTCAAGAGAAATTATTGGTGGCCAGGAATGAAAGGAGCAGTAGCAAAATATGTGGCAAATTGCTTGACATGCCAACAAGTAAAGGCAGACTATCAAAGACCCTCGGGCCTATTGCAACCTTTGGAAGTGCCTACTTGGAAATGGGAGAGTATATCAATGGATTTTGTGGATGGTTTGCCAAGAACGAGGAGGGGAAATGATAGTATTTGGGTAGTGGTTGATAGACTCACAAAAACAGCACACTTCATCCCAATAAGTTCAAACAGAAATGCTCACAAGCTAGCTCAATTGTTTGTGAAGGAGATAGTAAGATTGCATGGCATCCCCAAGACTATCATTAGTGATAGAGATACTTTGTTTACTTCAAGGTTTTGGAGTAGATTTCAAGAAGCTATGGGGATAGAATTAAGCTTAAGCACATCCTACCATCCACAAACTGATGGGCAAACTGAGATTGTAAATAAAGTTTTAGAGGATTTGTTGAGAGCATGCATACTTGATTTTGGAGGCAACTGGGAAGATCATATTTATTTAGCTGAGTTTGCTTATAATAATAGCTACCAGTCCACTATAGGAATGACTCCATTTGAGGCTTTGTATGGGAAGCCTTGTTTATCTCCTGCATGTTGGATGGAGGCTGGTGAAAGGGTGTTGCTTGGACCAGACCATGTAAAAGAAACTTCTGCAAGAATTGAATTAGTGAGGCAAAGAATGAGAGTAGCTCAAGAGAGACAGAAAGCTTATGCAGATAAAAAGAGAAGGCCAGTAGAATTTGAGGTGGGAGACTATGTGTTTCTCAAAGTTTCACCAATGAGGAAAATATTGAGATTTGGAAAAGCAGGGAAACTGTCACCAAGGTATGTAGGACCATATGAAATTGTTCAAAGAATAGGGACTTTAGCTTATAGGTTGAAGTTACCAGAAGAATTGAGCAAAATACATGATGTATTTCATGTATCCCAATTGAGAAAATGGGTGCATGATAAAGAGTCCATTCTTGAATCTCCTACACATGTTGAAATTCAAGAAAATCTGGTTTATAAAAAGGAACCAGTGGGCATTGTGGCTAGAGAAGAAAAGAAACTGAGAAATAAAATAATTAAACTAGTTAAAATCCAATGGAGTTTGGATGGGAATGATTGCACTTGGGAGGCTGAAGAGAGGATAAAGGATAAATATCCTAAGCTGTTTTCTGCTTGAGGTATGTTTAAAAAAAAAAATTATTTATGTATGTATATTTGATTGATTAAGAATGAATGAGTTCCTGAAATTTCATTTAAAATAGAAATTGAGCTTTGTATACATTTAGATGGAAATGTATGAGAGAATAATTGTGGGACACAATTCCTTTTAGGAGGGGAGTATGTGAAGACCCAAATTATTGAGATTAGAATAAAAAAAAAACTTTCAAAAACCAAATATGTATATGTAGTCTGGAGATAAATATTGAGAATGAGTTAAAAGTAATAATAGTTGAATTGAGTGAGTCTTATATTCACATGTATACATATGCATATATGTATCTTGAATATAAACAGTAATAAGAAATAGAATTTCAGAGAGAAGAGGATATATAACTGAGTGTATATATGGACATATGTTACCATATGCTGTATTTATATATATATATGTATATATATACCCAGAAAGAATAAACATAAGATAAGTAAAGAAAGAACACCAGAGTAATTAAGAATATGTATACATTTACATATCCAGAGAAAACATATGGTTTGAGACATTAACTAGAGGTTAATTGATAAAGAGGATATACATGTATATAATACAGTTTAACATAAAGAAAATAAAAATAATTTTGTAAAGAGAAAATTGTTTTCAACAATTAGGTAAGGAAAAAGATGATATATTCTTTGATAAATTATAATGCTTTAAAAAACCAGTTTTATATTAGTTATACATAAGTAAAATTTTGAAAGACAAGCCACATGAAAATAATGTACAAATGAAACATGCAAATTGCATGTACACAGGGAAAAGCAGTGGATAACTGCTTTTACCAGAAATAGAAACCAGGGGGAAATGGCACATTTAGCCATAACAGCACACACATAATTCTTGAGTGATGTGAGGATAAAATGGGTTTTTCCCTTCAGTAAAACCCTAGTGAAAATGATTTAAATCAAGAAAAGAAGCAGAGGTTTTTTCTCTCTGAGGAAAAACAGAAACATATTAAAAGAAAAAAGAAGAAGAAGAACATACACTGTTTGCAAACTTAGGTAATCTCGGGAAAAAGAAGGGAAAGGTGAGTGATTAATCAATCTCATGAGGCTAAGGCATTAAGACCCAAGTTAAGGGCAGCCATTTTATTTCTTTTGTGCTTGATCAACTTGTTTTACTTTCTCTGAAATTAATGAATGCTGAGCATGGTTGGTGTATTGATAGATTTTTGGTTGATGCTTTGATATGCTTCATTTGATTGTTTGATAATAGTAATGCCATGATCTCTGGGATGGATCCAGTATCATAAACTATCAGTCTGTATTTATGATGGTAAGATAAAAACAATTTTATTATGAAGTAGGGTAAAATTGAAAGATAAGCCAGGCAGTGTGAACAAAGGAGGTTCATGCTTATGTCTAGTTTGTTTTAAATTAGAAATGAACAATGCAATAAATTATTTATGTGCTGATTTGTTCAGATCTAAGACTAAAAATATTTTTGGGGTTTTTCTCTAAAAACCTTACCCTATGTTCACAATAGAATTAAGCATAAGAATTTTTAATGAAATTCTACTGGATTTGTTAAGAGATCATGACATTCTGGAATACAGAAGTATACAAGTGATAAAACAAATTTTGAATGAGACAACTGGAAAGAAAAATGAAATGAAAACATGATTTTCTTGAATGAATGTAGGGTCAGTTGAAATCCCTGAGTAAGATTAACTCTCTCTCTGATTTATAGAAAGGAAAGGAAGTAAAAGTAATCAAGGAGTTAATAAAATCTTTCTGAAATAAGAAATGAGACTGGTCACTAGATTATAAAACTAATCTAGGAGAAAAGCCTTGATCTATTCATCATAAGGAGTATGATGGGTATGTGCATGACTTGTTTAAGTCCTATAGGCCTTTGTGCAGGGGTTAACAGAATTGAGTCCTTTGCAATGCACACATGGTGTTCAATGGCAAAAGAGATATGACCAAATTAAATTAATAAATCAAGTTTTAATGTTGAGTTATGGAAATTAAAATGAGTTAATTCCATAAGAATGGGTGTACATGTATACTGGATTGAATGATTGAATGGATGCTTGTGTGCATGAATGTGGTAGGAGTTTAGATATAAATCTTTTTCCAGTTATATCATAAATTCAAATATCTCCAAGTATTTTAATACCCTGCACTGCAATTTAAAAATGACAAAATATTGCATTTTGATTTCACTCATACCAGAATTATATTCTGACCCTATTTGTTGCTTTGTAACATCTGGGGTGTCTCATTTCTATGGAGGCAGCTCTAGATGTTGTTGTAGGAAAGGATGCATAGGAAACTTGTGTGCTTGGGCAATTGAAGATTGCTTGCATTTAGAATGTTTAAGGAGTCTTTGGCAGATATGTTGTAATAATTAGGCCAAGCCAAAAATAACATTATGGTTTAAGTATTATCTGGATTGATATGTATTTGTTTTTCTGAGAAGTGAACTTGTAGGAATCCTTAAGTATTATTCATACTTGCATATGTTGGTTGTTATTTTAAAAGAGTTAAATCTGCATAGTTTCTGGTGGAGAAAGATTTTGGAGATCATGTCATGTAATTTTGATATGTGCTCATGTCTCCTGTAGAAATGTTTGATGAACCTAAAAAAAAAATGGTAGAGCAGAATCCATCATAGGAAGAAAAGAATAGAGTAAAGAAATCAATGAATTCATAAAGATTGAGTTGAATCTAAACTGGCTAACCAGTAGGCTTAACCATGACTTATAATTGATATAGGTCCATGCAAGGCTGAAAGGCATAGCCTGAATCTGGTGGGGCATTTGATTTCCCCGGTGAAAACATGTATTGCTTGGAGTAATAAGCTCATTTACCTGCTTAGTAATTGTAGACTCTACTGCACCTATGCTTAGCTAATTCCTGCTATTTTGATACTTAATTCAAATCTGGTAGTATTGGGTCATAATCAAAACCTTTGATAAATTATAAATGCATATGGTCTTGTTTGTATTGAGCATTTCCACCATTCAATAGAACAGTGACCACCACATTGTTCTCTTCATTAGAATATATCAAATATCTTCATCATAAGTTCACCTGGAAGACTTGCATTTTGTCTGATTCTTTTTATTCACTTTGCCTTGAGTTTACTGTCTGCACACATGACCTTAGTCTCTGTTTAGCATGATAGTTTGAGTTAGCATTTTGAAATGACTGTATTGTTTTCCTCTGCTAGCCTTAAGAATTAGCTTGTCATTACAAACACCCACATGATTATTGCAACTTATAAATCAAAACATGGACATTCCCTCTGATATAAAAGCTGTTTGAAATTGAAATAAGTAAAACTAGCTAACCTAACAAACATGAGTTAGGTTGAACACTTTTTACTTAATATAGAACAATATGTATCAAATCACAAAAATCCCAGGATTAAAAGGTATGGCTTGTAAATTCAGGAGTCAATTAATTTGTGAGGTAGAATAAGAAAATAAGAGAACCAGTAATATTTAATCCTAAAGTTAATCAAGCTGGAGTTCTAAAAAGAAATATATATATATATATGATAAATAGAAAAAGCTATGTGACACCAAATCTCTAATATGAGAATTAAGGTGGGAAAGAGTTTCTTTGCTGTTTAATCACTCTGAAAAGCAAAGAACCATTTATATATCTTCATATATGTAAATGGTAGAATTTATTTAAATACTGATATATTTATATTAGTAAAATTCATGATCTTGGGGGAATTAAATTAAGAGAAGTGATCCATTGTAAAGTATATTTATGTGTATTATAAAAAAAAAAAATTGTTAACAGAAAATTCTATATAAATATATGATAAGAGAAGTGGGTCACTTCAATAGAATTTTTAAAAAGAAAAAAAATGCAAATTGATAATAAATGTTATTTTTGTAAACTGCATTTTGAAGATATTAAACATGTATACTATGATTGCATGGATACCTACTACATTTTGAATAATACTCTCAAAATCTTTAACTTTAGTCTTACAACTAAAATTACTGATTGTGAATACTATTGGAATAATTTTAGATTTAATTTTAAAATGGAAAATAATTTTTACTTGATACTTTATTCATTATAATTTGTTGGTATATTTGGTTTAAGAGAAATCAGATAATTTTTAATAATAATAATAGTCATTTTAATGATTTTTATAATATCTTCATTTTGTTTTAATGGATCTCAAATCCTAAATATAAATTAGCTAAAAATAATCATTTTAAAGAATATCTTAATAAGGTTAGTAATAATATTAAGTTATTTAAACATAAAAAAAATATTTTTGACATTAATAATTGTAGCATTAACATTTTTTCAAACTTAAATGATGATTTCACTGATTATCATAATATCCTTTTAATCAAGGGAGCATAAGGATAAGTTTTTAATTTGTTTTAGTTTTTATTTTTATTTTAGTTTTAGTTTGTTTTTTGTTTTAGTTTATAGATTTTTAACTTCTTTCGATCATGGATTCTCTTTTAGTCTATTTTCCAATTTTTATTGCTTTCTGTCCTATTACCTTAGCTTTTGTATCTTTACATTTATTTCATTTATACACACACACACACACACATATATATATATATATGTATTTATGTATATATATTTCATTTTTATACATACATATATATATATATATGTATTATTCTTATAATCTTCTTTAGTTCCTTTTACAGATACAGGTTCTGGCCAGAAATGGTGTTAGATTCTTTTTGCAGGTTCACAGGATTGCTGACAGTAGGAATGCTTTTTGCAGTGAGGAGTTCTTCTCAGTTCTTCTACATCTTCAGTGCGGCGTTCTACTTTCTAGAGGATTCACTTTTACAGCGAGGCGCTCTCTCAAGTTCTTCAGAGTCTACATAGTGGCGTTTTTCATCCTAGATCATTCGCATCTCCAGTTCTTCCGAGTCTACAGCGTGGCATTTCCTTCTTAGATGGAGCTGTCTTCTAGTATCGTTGGCGCTGAGTTGTTTCATAGATTTTTTAGGTACTTCTAACACCCCACTACCGGGCGGTGGCCTTGCCGGAGCTCGATATTGGGGTGTAATGGGCGGTGGCCTTACTGGAGCTCATTCTAGGGGTACTTGAGTTTTTTTCTTTTTTGTACTATGATCACCTACCTGCTAGGCATGTTGGCAGCACCTTGAGTCTTCAGTGATATATACATATTTACATGTGTGCTCTTCTCTATTCTAGAGGATCACACATTTCTCTCAAAAAAAATGTAAACTAAACTAAAGCAAAAACATGCAAATTTTTGCATGTATGTCGACATAGCCTACCCATGTATGTCGACATACTTTAGTATTTCCAGAATTTGAAATTCAAAAGAATTAGTTATTTTTTGGAGGGTTAGTTATTAATCCGACTATTCACTTCTATAAAATCATATTTCTTGCAGAAAAACTCAGAAATCAATTCATCCTCTTACTTTATTCCTCTTTACACATCTCTTTTCATAAAAATGAATTCAAACATCAATTTTTCAAAATAAAAACTTAGTGACAATTTAGAAGAAACTCTTCAATAATTCAAGAATGCACTTTTCTTCATTCATCGCAATTAATGACACTTGAAGTTGAGTCAAATACTAATAATCAAAGAATAAGAGAAACAATTCAATTCTCTTTGATGTTTAATTTCATTTTTTGCTAAAGAAGTTTAAAGCAAAGCCCTAGAATGCTCGTACTTTAACGTGAAAGTTGAACATGAAGATTGAGAAGTTATCAACATCAATCCAATCTTTGGATCCGAAGGATGGGTCGAAGTTTCTAAGGAATTATAGTTTTAATTTTTATTTAAAATATGTATTTTTTTAGTCTGTATAATTAGTTTTATTTATGCTTTTCATATAATTAGTTGTATATAAGTGTGTATAAATGTAAAAATCGTGGTGTATGGTTCAAACGTATGTAATTATAATCATGTCTATATATATATAAAGTTATTTTTTAGAAGTATTATTTCGCAATTATTATTGATTTTGATTCCATATACAATATTATCACATTTCATAGTATTTAATATGTCACATTTAGGGGGAGTTTATTTTTCTTTATCCATTTTGTTGATGAAAAAGGGGAAGAAAAATATAAAATATGATATATGTATATACTAAGAGGGAGTTGTTAAAAATAGAGGGAGTTAACCAATTTAGGGGGAGTCATATTATTCTTATAATACATATATTTACATGGTTGTCATCATCAAAAATCCAGTCTTATGCAATGACCCTCTCTTTTCTACCTTCATTTTGTAAGGATTTTTTTTTTTGCAAAGTATCCATATGTCCTAGGAAACTCACCCCGGACTGCATTTCATTTAGTCTAGTATCTTGGTATCAAGGAATCAAGCTTCTGGAATATGATAATTCACTTAAGAATATCCCAGATATGAGTTTGCATATAAGGTAGATTTTATAGGAAAGCAAACATAGAAAATGATAGAAGCTTATATCATTTTCAGAGCACAGACACTACACTATTGATTTTTATAGATAATCATAACATAATTATCTGGTTTTTATGGATCATGTTTCATAGAGGATCCAGCAAGCTATCAAGGATTAAAAATCATATTGTTACCTATATGAATAAGATTTTATTACATAAATAATAAAAATTAAGCTATGTGGGGATTGATTAAATTTAATCAATCAATGTAACCTCTTGTTTGCCATAACCTAATTAAGCAAGAGGGGCACATGCATCTTCATATGTGTGTGCATATCCTTGTGGTTGCACTGATATATCTATATTGGTAAAACTTTTGATCCTGGATAAAGTTTGTTTATTGGAAAAAGAAAAATGACCCTGGGGAAAGATGTTTGTTAATATATGATATATATATATATATATATATCACTTTGCAAAAAAAAAATCCTTACAAAATGAAGGTAGAAAAGAGAGGGTCATTGCAATTGGTATCAGAGCTATGTTATTAAGCATAGCAGAAATAAAGATCAAGTTCTCTGATAGAAATAAAATTTAAAGAGACTAAATATATAACAATGTTTTCAGTGTAAATAAAACCACTGAAATAATAAAATTACCAATCAAACTAACCAGCTATGTAAATTATTATTAGCAAACTATGGTAGGAAGACCACCAAATCAGGGAGCAGGATCTTCCAATGCACCACCAATGGTCAATCTGCAGGACTTGGTGAGAGCATTTAGGGATGGGGCAGGACAAAGGCAAGAAAATCCCTATGAAGAACTCTCAAAATTACTTAAGACATATACTCATTTAGGAGGCAAAAGCTTTGAAGGGACAGAGAGTATTATGGAAATTCAAGCATGGTTGAGAACATTGGATAGAATTTTCAATGACATGCAACTTGATGATCAAAGAAAGAGGCAAGTGGCTTCGAGACAGCTAAAAGGAGTAGCTTTAAGCTGGTGGGAAGTAATCATTGCAGGAAGAAATGAGAATGAAATCACTTGGAATCAATTCAAAGAGATGTTGGAAGCAAGGTTTGTACCAGCATCAGCTAAGACTACCTTGCTAGAAGAATTTATTAGACTTAGGCAAGGAACTATGACTGTCACAGAATACACTCAAAAGTTTGAAGGGCTTTCCACATATGGAGCAATGCTTGTGGCAGATGAAGCATCCAAAAATGATAGGTACATAAAAGGTTTGAACCCAGGACTTAGCAGAGCCATGTTACCTTATGCTGACAGGACCTTTGACCATGTGATAGACTTAGCTTTGAGGTTGGAGCAGCATGACAAGGAAAGGGAAAAATTCAGAAATTTCAAGAATAATAACAGTAAGAAGGGTAAGGGGAGATATCATCCTTATGATAAGAAGAAAGAAGAGGCCAGTACTAAGTCTACTGGGGATATTAAAGCTAAGGAAACCAAGAAGATTGTGTGCCATCAATGTGGAAAAGAAGGACATATCAAACCAAGATGTCCAGAATTGAAAGGAGGAGCTTTCAAGTGTTATTTATGTGGGAAAGAAGGGCACATGAAAAGAAATTGTCCTGAGAATAAGCAGCAAGGAAAATTAGCAAACTTGGAAGAAAAAGCCAGAACAATGGAGATCAATGCTGAGAAGCACAGTCAAGTGGAAGGTACACTATTTATTTGTAATGTACCCATAGCAGTAGTATATGATACTGGAGCAACTCATTCCTTAATTTCCTATGAATTAGTTAAAATGCTAAAATTAAGTTGCATATTGGTTGAAACCCCTTTACATATACAAAGTCCACTGGGAAGTTCTAGTGTTTTAAACATGATCTGTGTGGATGTGGGATTAAACATAGGAGGAGATACTTTTATTTCCAATTTATATGTTTTAAATCACCCAAATATAGGTGTTATTTTGGGAGTAGACTGGTTAAGGCAATTCAAGACCATAATTAACTTAGACTCATCCACCATATCATTGCAAAACCATGGAAGCCAGAGGATCACAATTTTATGTGAAGTGTCCAAGGGAAGAAAATTGTGTCATTTGATTGATTTGGGAAAAGATTTCAGTGAACATATTATTGAGGAAATTCCTATAGTCAATAAATACTTGGATGTTTTTGAGGAGGTTAATGGTGTTCCAAACCATAGGCTAGTGGAATTCCAAATTCATTTAGTCCCAGGAGCAAGCCCAGTGATTAAAAAGCCAACAAGAATGGGGCCAAATGAACTAAAAGAATTAAAGAAACAATTAGAGGAATTAGAAAATAAGGGTTTTATAAGACCCAGTAATTCTTGCTGGGGGGCACCAGTGGTGTTTGTTAAGAAACAAGATGGTACTTTGAGACTCTGCATAGATTATAGGGAATTAAACAAGGTAACCATTAAAAATAAATACCCACTGCCAAGAATAGATGATCTTTTTGATCAATTGGCTGGAGCAAGAGTATTCTCTAGGCTAGATTTAGCATTTGGTTTTCATCAAATGAAGGTGGAAGAATCAAGCATCAAGTACACTACCTTTAACACTAGATATGGGTTGTATGAATTTTTGGTTATGCCATTTGGCTTGACCAATGCACCATCATACTTTGTAGATTTAATGAACATAACCTTTAGAGATTATTTAGACAAGTTTGTGCTTATTTTTATAGATGACATTTTAATTTATTCCAAAACAATGGAAGAGCATGAAAGTCATCTGCACATGGTTTTGTCTAGACTAAGGGAAAAAGACTTAAAGGCAAAATACTCAAAATGTGAATTTTGGAAAGAAGAAGTGCATTTTCTTGGTCATGTTATATCTGCCCAAGGAATTTCTGTGAACCCCAATAAAGTAGTGGCTATTCAAGCATGGAAGAGGCCAAGCACTGTGAGTGAAGTGAGGTCATTTATGGGGATGGCAGGATATTATAGGAGGTTTATAAAAGATTTTTCAAAAATTTCTACACCACTTACTAACCTAACCAGAAAGAACCAAGCTTTTGTTTGGTCAGAAAAATGTGAAAAGTCTTTTGAACAGTTGAAGGAGGCATTGGTGAACGCCCCAATTTTAAAGGTACCTCATGGAAATGAAGAATTAGTTGTATACACTGATGCTAGTGGATTTGGCTTGGGTGCAGTGTTGATGCAACAAGGCCAAGTCATTGCATATGCATCCAGACAACTTAAACCCCATGAAGTTAGGTATGCCACACATGATCCTGAATTAGCAGCTGTGATCTATGCTTTGAAACTTTGGAGACATTATTTGTTAGGCACTAAGTTTGAACTTTACACTGACCACAAGTCTCTAAAATATTTATTTTCACAAAAAGATTTGAACATGAGGCAACATAGATGGGTGGAGTTCTTAGCTGCCTATGACTTTGACATACTCTATACACCAGGCAAAGCAAACAAAGTTGCAGATGCTCTAAGTAGACAGCATGCTAAATTGGCTATGATGATGATAGAAGATTTTAAGGACTTGTCTTTGCTAACTGAGTTAGAAATTGGGGAGAATGGTTGTGTGCACATTGATGAGCAGATGCATGGTGCACAAGAAAATAAAGGAAAGTTAAGCTTAATGACACTTCAACCAGATTTAATTCTGAAGGTAGAAAAAATGCAAGAACAGGATGCAAACTTATTAGAGAAGAAAATTCTCCTCTCAAAAGGGGAGGAAGTGATGAATTACCATATTGATAAAAATGGTTATCTGAGATACCAAAATAGGATGTGTGTGCCAGAGGACACCGAATTGAAGAAAGAGATATTGAATGAATATCATAGAAGTAAATACTCCATACACCCCGGCAACACAAAAATGTACCAAAATTTGAAAAGATACTTCTGGTGGAAGGGGATGAAATCTGATGTAGCTAAATACATTGCCAAATGTATGACTTGCCAACAAGTCAAGGCTGAAACCCAAAGGCCATCAGGGTTGATGCAGCCTCTTAGTGTACCACAGTGGAAGTGGGAAGATGTATCTATGGATTTCATCGATGGGCTGCCTAGATCTAAGAGAGGAAATACAAGTATATGGGTGATAGTTGATAGGCTAACCAAAGTAGCACACTTCATCCCAGTCAAGTCAGAAAGGACAACACCAAAATTAGCTCAAATTTTTATGAAGGAAGTGGTAAAATTGAATGGCATTCCCAAAACCATTGTGAGTGATAGGGATACCATCTTCACTTCAAAGTTCTAGAGAAGCTTTCAAGAAGCAATGGGAAGTGAACTATGTTTAAGTACTGCCTACCATCCTCAGTCAGATGGGCAGACTGAGGTAGTAAACAAGGTTTTGGAGGACATGTTGAGAGCATGTGTATTGGATTTTGGGGGCAACTGGGAAGATTATCTTCATCTAGTTGAATTTACATACAACAACAGCTATCAAAGCACCATAGGAATGGCTCCATTTGAAGCCTTATATGGTAAGCCTTGTTTGTCACCTGTTTGTTGGGTGGAAGCAGGAGAAAGGGTTATTTTAGGGCCTGAGTACATACAAGAAACTAAGGAGAAAATTGAGTTGATAAGAAGAAGAATGGCAACAGCACAAGATAGGCAAAAGAAATTTGCAGACAAGAAAAGGAGGCAGGTAGAATATGAAGTGGGAAATTTTGTTTTCATCAAAATCTCACCTATGAAAAATGTGCTGAGATTTGGGAAACAAGGCAAGTTAACCCCAAGATATATTGGACCATACAAAATTCTGGAAAGAATTGGTCCCTTGGCATATAAGTTGGAATTGCCAGAAAACATGCAAGGCATACATGATGTTTTTCATGTATCACAACTGAGAAGGTGGGTACATGACAAGGCAGAAATTCTGGAGACCCCAACCCAAGTGCAAATAAATCCTAATTTGATATATGAAAAAGATCCAGTAGGGATTTTGGCAAAGGATGTGAAGAAATTAAGAAATAAATCACTGAAACTTGTAAAAGTACAGTGGAGTCTTGATCCCAGTGATTGCACATGGGAATTAGAGGACAAGGTTAAGATGAGCTACCCTAAGCTATTTTCAGATTAGAGGTAAATCTTTTTTTTTATTTTGCTTTTCTTTTGGATGCATGTATTTTTAGTTATTATCATAGAACTAGAAATCTAAGTGGTTGAGGAGTACTTGTTCTCTGGTTTAAGCTTGGAAAAATTGTGGGACACAATTCCTAAAAGGTGGGGTGTATGTAATGGCCCAAGATTTTAGGAATTTATCTTGAAAAAAAAATATACAAATAAGATTAAAATAATTTTTAAGCAGTTTATAAAATCATGTTTAAGGGAAAGATGAGATAGCTTGATGTGGTATAATAAAATGATGTGCCTTTGTGCACAGAAAATACACATGAGTAAAGCTAGATCCCTGTATACTATGAATGAGTAAATGATGCTATGCATGGAAAATGTATATATATATATATATGTGTATATATATATATATATTTACTGATAAATAAAGAAAACCCTCAAATGTGCTATATGCAGAAATATAACTAAGTATACATGTGCATATATGTATCAGTATAAAATAATATAGATGTATATATGGATATAAGTTATTGTCTGTAAAACATATATGTAAGTATACTAACTAAGTATTAGAATTTAAACTAGTAATAGGAAACACACAAATATGTTTTTCTCTGGTGGGTAAATAAGAAGAAAAACACCAGATAATAAAGTAAAGGCTAAAAATAGAAAATGGGAGGAAAACAAAAATGTATTTTGTATGGGCTGAATTAAGAAAGAAAGAAATATGTATATAATATTGCTGGAAATCAGATCACACATTTAGCATGCAAATAGACAAGAGAAAAAGCATTTTATGGAAAAGCAAGATTTCTGAAAATAACCAAAGTAGATAACCACTTTTCTCTTCACCAAATTAAGCCGGGGAGGGTAGAATCTTGGGTTCAAATAAAATGCAGATAACATAATTTTCTGGTGGGCAAAAATGGCTTTAGCCAATACCCAAAACCCTAAGGAGAACTCTGTATATTTATAAGCAGCAGCCTCCTCTCCTTCTCAAAAAGAACTTTGAAAAAAAAACACCATATAAAAACATAAGGCAAGTGAAGGAAAAGAGCTTGAGGCTAAAGGCAGAAGTTATCAATTAATTAAGGAAGCAAAGAAGAGAGCTAGGTGAGAAAAATCACTCAACAACTTAAGGCACTAAGTCCTAATGAAGGCAGCCAGTTATAAATTAATTTTTCTTAAAAGTGTATGTGATTGTCTTTTAGAAATTAAGGATGCTTTAATGCCAAATGGTTGTTCTGGTTGTTTTATTTTGTGAATATTCTAATATGATCAGTATGCATGCATAAGTATCTTAAAAACCCAGATCTCTTTCTAATATGATATTGGTTAGAAATATAAATAAATACCCAGAAAATAAAATGTGGAATATAAGCAAGTAGTGTTGGTTTTGGCTCAACCCAGAAGAATTGATGAGCATATGGGCTGCAATATACATATGTATATGTGCTGAGGCTTAAGATAAAAAGGAATTAGGAGTGCAATAGGCTTGCCTATGTGCTGATACTCCTGATTCAAAGAAAATATACAATAACCACCTAGCAAATAGATTTTGTGATTTAGGAAGCTTGGTCAATCTGAGTTAACTAAAGCACAAATGTTTGCAATAAAATCTTCTCATAGAGCCATAATCCAATGTTAGTTGTCTATATCTCCTTAAAATTACAAGAACATGTTTTAATAAGTACCAATACTTAAATTGCTTGATTACCTCTGTTTGTTTATGAGAATGATGAGGAATGCTATGAGATGAATGCTTGTTTTTGTAAAATGACTCACTGATTGGGTTTGCCCTGAAAACTTTAAAAAGAGAAAGTACCTGAGAACTTGATTAGGAAATGGGGTCAAGATTACTGCAGGAATGACTTGTGTTCTTGAGTAATACAAGTTGACACATGGCTTGTTTAAGTCCTGAGATCTTTGTGTAATGGAGTGAATTAGTTCATTACAGTGTGTCCATTGATTCATAAAATTGCAGATGAGACCAGGGTAGAAAAATATATCAAGGGAAGAATATTTGACATGATGAGAAACTAGAGTTTTCCCAGAAATGAAATATGAGGGGGAATAAATGATTTAACTCATATTGGTTATTTTCTGTTTGGTGTGAATGATTATTTGATTTATATTGTATGCCTGAGTGTATGTGCCATATCTATACAAAGTCTCTAGAAAGAAAGATTAAAGTGTACACATGCACAATGACACAGAACATGCACACAAGTATTACTTGTTTTCAAAGGGCAGAACTTAATGTATATGTACTTAATTCAATTTTAACTTAATTAATTAATTGCTTTTGTGAATTTTCTCATACCAGACATGTGTTTGACCCTAGTGTGCTAATGGCATCTGGGGTGTCTCATTTAAAATGAGGCAGCTTCAAATGCTTTTTCAGGAACAGCAGCCTCTAGGTAGGAGTAGAAGCAAAGCATTGAGAAGAAGATTATAGCATGCTAGAATTAGTTAGATAAGAGCTTAAAAGATGAAATTGGCATGTATTGATATTTTAAAAATTTCCATTGTAGTAAGTACTGAGTGATGTTGGATATTTGGTTAAGTATTTTAAGAATTTGACTTGTAACTGGAATTTAAAAATATCTGAGTTTTATTATCTGGAATGTTGAAAAGTTTTAGCTATAATTTTGTAAGTTAGATCCATAATAAGGATTTTATAGGATGGTGAAGTTAGATCCATATTAGTAAATTTTATACATGTTCAGACATGATTTGTTCAGATATTGTCCCACCAGTACCTTAGTAATTTTAACATAAAATATGAATTTCTTTTTACTAAAGCTTTGGGCAAAATGCATTTTAAGACCCTCTGAAATATGCCTGAGCAGAGAGTCTATTTAACCCATGTTTTTCTTTGCTAAGTATCCATATGTCCCAGGAAACTCACCCCGGACTGCATTTCATTTAGTCTAGTATCTTGGTATCAAGGAATCAAGCTTCTGGAATATGATAATTCACTTAAGAATATCCCAGATATGAGTTTGCATATAAGGTAGATTTTATAGGAAAGCAAACATAGAAAATGATAGAAGCTTATATCATTTTCAGAGCATAGACACTACACTATTGATTTTTATAGATAATCATAACATAATTATCTGGTTTTTATGGATCATGTTTCATAGAGGATCCAGCAAGCTATCAAGGATTAAAAATCATACTGTTACCTATATGAATAAGATTTTATTACATAAATAATAAAAATTAAGCTATGTGGGGATTGATTAAATTTAATCAATCAATGTAACCTCTTGTTTGCCATAACCTGATTAAGCAAGAGGGGCACATGCATCTTCATATGTGTGTGCATATCCTTGTGGTTGCACTGATATATCTATATTGGTAAAACTTTTGATCCTGGATAAAGTTTGTTTATTGGAAAAAGAAAAATGACCCTGGGGAAAGATGTTTGTTAATATATGATATATATATATATATATCACTTTGCAAAAAAAAATCCTTACAAAATGAAGGTAGAAAAGAGAGGGTCATTGCATCTTACTTTCTCAATATTCTTCTTACTCCAAATTTTCATTATTATTTCATGAAATCCACTTCAGTACTCCTCAAATTTACTAAAATTCAATCTCTACTTTACTATATTCATTCTCTACAATCTACTCACTGCTTTGCAAGCAATCTCTTATCAATTTAAAAATTAAAGTGTTATCAAAGGGCTATAGGATATTATGTATCCGAAGTACAACTATTTGTATTTGGAATCAACAACTCTCTACTACTAATTTGTGTAGGTGTTCTTATTGCCTATTCAAATCAAGTGGATGTGCTTGTTGCCCAGTCAAATCAAGTGGGTATGCTTGTTGCCTGGTTAAATCAAGCGAGTCTACCCTAAGCTCGGAAAGTCAGGAGGGTGTATCTTGTTGTCTTGAATCAAGATTATTTTCTGCTTTGATTGCTACCTGATTAAAGTAGGCATTTAAAAAGAAATCTGTGCAGATATTGTATAGGACTGGATGTAGGATTAGTCAATCCAAACCAATATAAAAACTCCTGGTGTCATCTCTCTTACTTTTACTTTATTCCACACCCACACACACACACACACACCCATATATATATATATGACCATCTATTAATATATATATATATATATATATCTGTGTGTGTGTGTGTGTGTGTTGATTATCCAGGATTGGATTTAAATTTTGAAACAATTTAGAAAAGTTTTGTATAATTTATAAAACACTATTCACTCTCTCTAGTGTTAAAATAGCCTTATGTTCCGTTCAGACCAGTATAATTTATACTACACCGTTTCCCATATGAGTGAATAATTTATTTCGATTTGTTCTGCAAAATCAAGGTCGAAGTGAAATTAGGACTAGTACCAAGGATTATAAGTTGTATACGATACGACCGATAAAGAGTTATCCGTCGTTCGTGGAGCTATGACTTGTTGAGCAAACATGGGGCTAGAATTTCAAGACGGATGAGTTCTAACACCCACTAGTGAAGTCAAAGGACTTCTATGTTTCGACTTAGAGTTTGATGAGACATAAAAGACTAGTGGGAGCCTTATTATAAAAATGAAATAATAACATTTAACCTTTCCAATATTGTAAGAACATATGATGTATAATGTTATAATAATCTACTTTGGTTAAATTTGTGCATTTAATATGATTGATAAAATGTTTATTAATTACAAGTGAACTGAATTGAAGACTGGTAAATAGAAATATAACATATACTTACTAATAAATGCTTATTGCATTTTAATGTTTCAATACCCATGCAAGCATCTAATTCTACAACTACTAAATACATTCGTAATTTGGTCACTTACGTATTTATTTGGTCAAGACCATGTATTACATTCTATTAGTTCCGAACTCAAAAGCAATACAATACTATGAATATTTGATCCATTTACGATCACATAAATGTTATATGGTGAACGACCATGGTTCGTAATGTACGATATTTTGATGATGTTAGTTCATCTAAAAGAAGCAAATAAACCATAGTGCGAGATCAAATATTCAATTTGATTGATTACAATAAAAGATCATATTGTGTTAAATGTAACACAAGACCAAAATTACAATATAGATCTAAGGAGTCGATTGCTGAAATGTCAGTTTAATCAATTTACTTAAAGTGCATCATATTTGATGTATAATCAACTACATTTTTGTAAAGAGTTCGTTATGATATTGTAGTAAGGGATTTCTTTTGAATGGTTCGACCATTTAGAAAGAATAACGAATGTACAAAAGTAGATATGATTTAAGGTACAGTTGGGATGAAGAGAGTGAATGGTCACTTCTACTTCATAAAGAAAGATTGTAAATGAGAATTGTAATAATAATGATTGATACTTAAAATTGGAATAAGAAACATGATTTTTATTTCGAAATGTATTTTCTATAGAATTTTTTTATATGAGATTGATTTCTTTGAGTTTAAGATATTTGACTAAAGAACTCTCCATTGTAAATTAGTTACAGTATATGAAATAAATAATCTATATTAAGTGAATGATGGACCTTCGAATTTAGTACGTTATTATAGTAATGGCGGAAATCGTGGGAGCATGCCATATAGCACTTATAGATTACATCAAGTTACGAGAATTATTTCGCAAAACTTAGCGAACATTACTTATGAAAAAATAACTAATTTTCGTTGTCGATTGAAAAATAGACATAGTTATATTTCAGTGTGAATATTATGAAATAAAACTATAATGTGGTATTTTTTTAATAATATAAGTGATACATTGGAAAGTTATAAAGTATCTAAAATTGTTTACAATTATTTTGGAGTTACAGACTAAGCCACAGTTTTGAAAAATAATTTTTATTATATGGTTATGAATCATATGATATTGGTTAATTATATCTCAAACAATGAAGGGCAAAGCACCCATTTAGCGGGAGCAAGATAAGAGTTGATGAACTCTTTGGATTGATACATATGCAATCGTAAGTCTATTAATACCAAAACTGTCCTATGTACTTCATCATGTTCACCGATGAGTTATCATAGATATGTACATGTGTATTTGATACGCATGTATAAGTATATGATAAACTCATAAAATATAAAATCGAAGTAAATAATATAATACGTGATAGAAATGATTCAATTTGATTGAATGAGTGAGTATATTGTAAAGAGTTTTGTATCTACCTAATATGAATAAAGATTCGGTCTCAAAGGTCACTTCTCCCTATAATACATAATGATTTATTAATAAGGAGTAATCAGACTTTGTTAAACAAAGCACGATTAATGATGAGTGAAGTTGAGTTAAATTCTTTGTATGAGGTGTGTACTCAAGAGTAGTACACAAGGTTAAAATTAATATCATCCATAGAATAGTTTACAAAACCATACAAGATATGGGTTTATAAGAAACCCCTGCATTTCCTAAGCCATGGAGTTGGCAGATTGTGCGAGTCGAAAGACCGCACGTAATAATTGTACATAAGGAATCTTGTATGAATCGTCCTAAGAGAATTCTGGTAACAATAGTCATTAGATGACTAATTTATGTTGTGAACATAAATATATTGTGAACTAACGCAAAATCAGTTTTATAAGGAAATTCATAAAATGTTCATGAATGTCCATTCTGTTGCATTGAGAAATAAATGTTGTTCAAAGAAATACCCACTTCATAACAAAAGAATTTCTTTAAGAAATTATCTGTATAAAATGAATTTGGATAAGATCCAAGGATAAAACTGACTACAAGGGTTGAAATGAAATTTACTGAACCTAAATGAACAAAATATTCTTGTACATTAAAGAGAAACTGTGAGTTTCTTGTCAATGTCAAGATTAAATTATCCTCGATTGCTTAATTAAACTATTTAGAGTATTGACTCTATGATGTGGTACAATGCGTAGATCGGAAATGGATTCTAAGTACATTATCAAAATATAATTTTAATAGTTGTACCCAAAATGATATGATCCATTGGTTGTAAATGTGTCTTTAAGAGAAAAACTAATGCAGTTGGAATATAATAAGCAACATTGATAGAATATAATCATAAATTTTAATTATCGAAATTAGTGCAATAGATTCACCATTCGATGTGCTTAAGTAGCTTTGGATTTTACTCGCAAAATTATCACATGGTATGACTTTATGTTTTGGTACATATATGTTGAAACAGAAAAGTCTAAATAATGATTTAGAGTAACTATTTACACATAATAACCAAAATGTCTCGAAGTCGGTGGGAGTGATATTGAGTTTGTGAGTTTTTGGATATGATCCAAGAACATATACGAACGTTTCGTTCGAAAAGCATCAAAATTGAGCAAGTGTTTTGGTTGAAATATCACAAAGTTGGATTGTCGGTCAAAATGCAGAGGAAGCGTGTGCTCCTAAGAAAGAAAGTTAAAAGTTACATAAATATTTCTAAACCATAAGTAAACAACACACTCTGGTTGTTAGCGCTGTACTTGTGTTAAAATCAGCTCTAGTCATTTTAATACTCAGCATTGGATTTGTAAATGATGTCTTTTATAGTAAGTATAAAAGATATTGGGAATGTCCTAATCGATATGCACAGGCACATTATTAAAATGTTTAATATGGAACATGTAAGATGGATTCCTACGCATTTGCAATAGAAATTATCATACATGCTGTGTAGCCTATGATATAGTTATTTTATTATATATTTGATATGTGAAGCAAATATCAAATCCAAATTAAAGATCACTAAATGATAGTTTCGATGTTCTCGTGTAATTATGAAATACTGGAGAATTATTTATAGAAAGAACAAACTCCTTATGAAGGAGCAATTAGACGTAAACTTCGTAAGTGATATTGAGTATGACATGTCAATGTCAAATTCATATTCAAAACTTGGTTAACAAGCTTTAAGTTGGAACTATACCAAATGAAAGACCATGGCTGATTTAATGAAAAAAGCTAAGTACGTCGCCTTGAATAGCACAATGATAAAAGCTATGTATATATAATAAATGCACAAACTTTATAACTGAGCCGAGTGTGATTCCAAATATTCAAAATAATATAACATTGTTATATGATAATATCATCACGGTATAGTTCATAACAAAACTTAGAGCTTACTAGAAGTCGAAAGACATACTCCGAATTATTCCGTATGATAAAGATATTTTATCAACGTTAGAGAGAGTTGATTGACATAGTAGATGATTGAAACATAATAGCATACCCATTCACTGAGGGACTGGCCTGATTTGTTTTGAGGAAACTGATTGGAAAAGTTTGAATAAGATTCCATAATTGACCCCAAATACAAATGGGAGATTGGTAGAGTTAGGGGTATGCCCTAGAGGCGATTTTGTAATTTACATATATTTAACTCGATAGCCAATCTTGTTCAAAATAAAAGGTGTTTTCTTTCTACTATATACTTAATATAATGTGTTATATTAATTAATTAATTAAAATTATATTTGATAGAAAATCCATAAATGGTATGTTTTGCGATATTAGTTACAAAGTGTTGTAACCGTGAGTAATTTTTCATAATGAAAATAAATATACCATTTTAAATATTCCTAGTTAAGATGTATCGAGAGTGGATATCAATACATTCCTTGAGACTAGAGTACGTAACGCTCTCTAAATGTTGAATAGTGTATTATTCAAGGCTTCTGCGGGGACTATGGTGCTACATATTGATAGTTATTGGATAACTATGGAGTGACTCACTCGATGGTTTTCTGTTGGTTGATATAAGTAAGGTCAAATGGAAAATATCGACGCAACAAAATTACACAATTCTCTTGACTTGAGAATACTGTTGATCTTCAATATGGGAGCTTCTCTTTGATTATAGTTTAATCCTGGCATTGCATCCATCGAATGACTATAGTTGGGTCAAGTGGAAGCATTAGAAGTGAAACACTATTCATGAAAAAATTGTATCCTCGGTTATATGAGGTTAGTATCACGGTCAACTGAAGTCACTCAAAGTCAAAGTATTTGGCCAGAGTATTTCAGTTAATAATAATTGTTATTATTGAACTGAGAACTTTGTGTTTGGACTATAGAGTTGAATATGGATGATGGTGGGATTTTGACCATTATCAGATTCCATAAGTCCAAGTGATATAGTTTTGACGAAGAGAATTGGTGTATAATAGTCACAACTGGGTAGCACTTAACAAAGTAAAATTTGATATTTAGTGAAATCAAGTAAGCAATAAATTTGGTCAAAATGTCAGACAGCTTGTTAAGCGAAGTGTAAACGTTAATATTCAAATTGTCTGATATTAATCACTGACTAAATTTACACATAATGGGTCATACAACCGAAACATTGAATACTCCTTTGACCAATTAATTTCTAGTTTTTATAAATTATTTAAATTAATTAATATTGATGAAATATTAGTTATAAAATTTATTTTTATTTAGTGAACAAATAATATTAAATGTATTTATAATAGTTATAAATATATTAATCGATTTATGATATCGATACACGTTTAAATTGGATTTAAATGCAAAATATTTTATTCAGACTTTAAATGGTTTTGAAGGCTATATATGAGGATGGTTAGTTATGCTGTATTAGGACATAGGAGACGACCGTATGATTAGCTAAGATAGGCTAGGGTTGAGTGGATAAGAGGGAAAGAAGGAGTAAGATAAAAACATGAATTTTTATCCTAACTTCTCTCTTTATTCCTCCTCTATATAAACAACTCAATCCACTCTCGTTTCATACTTTTGGAAGCTTCCATCCGCTCTCGTTTCATACTTTTGGAAGCTTCCATCCGCTCTCTATTTCTAGCCGAATTCAAGTGCTCCCCTCCTCTCCATTTCCAAAATCAAATCAAAGTAAATTAGATGATATTGGATAGATGGTGGTCCTCGGTTTAGGTACTAGCACTCTACTTGATTGGAAACCGTTTTAAGAAGTATATCTCATTGTTTTAAGATGTACCTAAATGCATTGGATATAAGGTGAATTTTTAATGTATTTATGAATATTAATGTACGTATATTATTTATATTATGTATATTCTATTGTTAGCTAGATGACGATTCTAATATATAAATATATTGTCACAATTAGATTGGTTGTTTATTTATATACTCTTAATATATTTACATATCTAAACAAATTATGACATATATATACACCTGTGATGTACACGGCTCAAATATAAAAACATTTTTGTTTTTAATCAATTTAATATACAACATTTAATTATGTATAAGCTTTTTAATTTAAATTCTATCTTATTCGATTCAAATATAGTTTTAAAATTTTATGTAAATAGTTTTATATCTAAAATAATTTTGGTAGCAATCAAAAATAAATTTTGTACATACATATTATTATTTAAATATTATTTATTTAATTAATTAGGTAAATTAATTATAATAATATATATTATAAAATATGTTTTATATTTTATAAAATTAGATTTGTACTTAATATACTTTCGACAGAAATAAAAAACATTTTTTTATGTTTAATTTAAATTTAAATGTTAGCCGAAAATAAAAATAGATATAAAATTGTTTTAAAATTATAAAATTAAGTTTTAAATGTTCAAATAATAAAATATTAACCAGATTTTTACTAAAATTTTAAAATTTAAATTATGTTCGAAATAATATTTTTATTAATTTTTAAATAATATCCATGCTGATATTAATTTTAAATACATTAAAAACAGTAACATTTTTCGTGCCCTATAATAGGTGTATATATATAATTTAATATATATATATATATATATATATTTGTATATTTTAAAGATATCAATACGTAAATATTTATTATCTTATACTATACATATATTTGAATATATGTATTTAATACATACATACATACATACACACACACATACATACATACATATATATATATATATATATATGTATGCATTGCTTTCGGCTTTGTAATAAATAAAATTATTTTATTTTATAGATGTTTAAATATGTTTATATGTTTATATAATTATATATATGTTTAATGTTAAAATTCCATATGTATATATATATTATTTAAAATAAAATATACTTTATATATATCCATACATATATATATATTGCAATATTTTGTTTACATAAATTAAAGTATATAAATACACATTTGGACAATATATCTGTATATTAGATGAGCTAACGTGTCCATTGTAGTGTAAATCCCAGTACTTATATACATGCATATTATAACTTACATGTAATTGCTATGTTACACCTACGCACACACGTATATGTGTATACGATACATACACACACACAGATATATATATATATAGATAAAATCATTTTATAAATTTAAATAAAATATTGATTTTTATTTAAAAGAAATTTAGAAATATTCTAAATAAATTAGACTTCATGGGCCCAATAAAGAACCAAAATGGTAATTTTTTTTGAAATTCACTCATTACCTCCTCTATAGGCTAGTCTAGTTCTAACAACACGCTGCCAGGTTATGTTTGACCCGACTTATTTTTATGCAAGTGCATTACGGATGTCGAACTTCGAGTCACTCAGGCTAACCCAGTCCTGCACGAGGGATGAGCGGCGTCATGAGAGAGGGATACGAGACCATTGCAGTCGCGTCTCAGTTAGTCGAGGCACCCCAACACAAAGGAGAGAGACGTCTCACCCAAACTCATAGGGCAATGGACAGTCCCCAAGAAAGAAAGTGAATGCATGGTGATTCAATCATGCTTGATAGTTTGGCAGTTGTCATCAAGAAAGTGAATGCATGGTAATTCCCTTTCGTGAATAGCTGGCCGATAAGGAAGGGAGCCAAGGCTCGCTTCGCCAATTGTGGCAAAGGTCGACAGTCCCCAAACAGATATTGAACATAAATAATCCATCCTTGTCGAATAGTCTATAGAGCTTTCGGGCGGTCTTGACACGAACCTAAGGTTCTCTCGGGTGACACGGTGCCAGCTTGGCATTCTCCAAGTAAGAAAGTGAATGCCCGGTAATTCACCCTCATGGATATATGGCCGACAATGAAGGGTGTGTTGAATGGCTTGTGCGTTCCTTGGCGGCAGAGGTCGGTAGTCCCCAAACAATGTAATGAGCATGTTTCTTGCATTAAATTGAAAGTGTGAAAAAGAGAAACATGATGTCTATTGAATTATAAAGGGATAATGAATGTACGGAGTGGGGTGGATAGAAATCAAAAAGTTGTAAAAGAATCTACTGTTGGGGTGACTTGCATTAAATGTGAGTAATGGATGCATATAGTGAAAATAATAGTACCCTATGATGAAAAATAATTGAGATGAAATGGTATATTTATGAGTTTGGTCATATGTAACAAAAAAACAATTCCTTTTATTTAAAGGTGTTGACCAAATTCTTGTTGCCCCCATGGAAAAATGTGCGAACAAATCCATAAATTTCAACATGGTATCAAAGTCGATGATAACGTTTGAGAAATGCATAAAAGATCTGTAAATCATGATGATTAGCAATATAGCTTAAGTAGTTAGACTTAAGGTGGAGATATACCATATTACGTAGTATCTTGTAGAATGACACGTAAACAAAGTTTCGAAATGACGGCAGAGGTTTTTAGTCTATATTTATGTTTTGCCTGTGGCTTATGAGATATATGGCATGCTATTAATTTGTTTAGTTTTACCCATGGTGAACCAACCATTAGCTGGGTACCGTATAGCGTAATAGTCTATTATATAAAGGAGAAAATCACTTGGTCACATACCATTGTGCTCCGATGCATTTAGCTCATCAGAACATTAAGTTTTTATATAAGTTGTACAAAAATTCCCTTCTTCATGAGAGAAAAAGAGTTTCATGTAAAAGAAAACATGTATTCTGAGATAGAGGAGTATGAGAGCAGGTAATTTTGGTAAGTCAACCCCAGTTCACGTGAATGGCCTCTTACAAACGCCCTAGTCCGAAACAATATAATAGTCCATCATATAACTAGATGTCGCAAAAACACAATAATCCGATACGATTAGATGTTTAATACGGATGTACTGCCATCCGATACATTGATGTCATGAGTAGAGAAATAATTTGGTAGTTAGATGTTTAGTTCAACTGCAATATTAACTAAAAAGACACCAATCATCATCCACCGATAAATCAAAGTCATGAATAATCAATCAAACAAATTATAATGCACCTAATGATTCCCAAGTTCTTATACTCACTGTCATTTAACCCCATCAGTTGTCAATGGAGTTGACAAATTAATTCCATTTCGAAAAAATAAAGTATTTTTGATCTGAAATACCATTCTAACTGATGTCACTTTGTTACCAGTGTATGTATTAGTTTTTACTTTGTGAACATATTTTTAACTATGACTTTTCTGAACATTAAAAATTAGATACAATAACTTTGATAATGCAGTAGGAAATTGACATCTAACTTTATGTATATATATATTAAAAAAGAGGTCGTTTTCTAAAAAGGAAAAGAATATATGAAAAACACATCTGCAACTGTAAATTAATGACCACTTGAATCATATGCATAAAAATGCACATTGCACGCTCGATTGCTAAAAAGCATGAAGAATGATTCTTTCTATAATAAAAGGCTTTTCTCTCTGCACTAGAAACAAAGTTCTTTTTGTTCTTTGTCCCATATATAAACAGAAACGACCTAGAATGCATATATGTCATCATAATATGTACTTTTTAGGATATTATATAAAGTTTATTAAAGGAGGAAGGGTTGCATAAAACAAAATTAGAAAAGACGTTTAATGAATCTTGTAATCGAGATATGCAGCATACGGTGTTGAATTTGTATGGTCAGGTATTAATAGCAAGAGGAATGTTACGTTGGCAGAAAACAGAGTAACACACATCAGTATGAACTTATTAAATGTTTTTCTCCCACAACATTTGAGGTTTTGCATACCGCAGATGGCATGGTTAGAAATTTTTGTTTGGAACATTTTCCAATAAACGATGAAACTAAGTGCTTGTTGAAATAACATCAACGATTACACACTTATTCGATAAGAGAACATCCTAAGATTGTGCTGTATAAGTAGAGGGCTTATGAAATGTTTGATACGTGGGGAAAATACAGCACGAAAGGGATGCAATCATGAGCTAAATCAACCAGGAACTACGCACGTTCTAAATACAACATACGTCTTACGCTGAAATTCACGCTATACTTCCACAAATCAAAGGCTGCAAGTCAACAAATAACGTGTCACGTGGAGCAACTGCATGCAACAACACAACTATTGATCACTTAAATACTACAAAACAACGAATCACAATCAAAAGCAGAACTGTGGTACCAGTCACGGCACCAAAAGTATACAAAGCAAGAAAGCGTTATCAAGTACAAAACTGAACAAGACGCCAGTTTCTCAAAAAAAGAACCCACCCAAACAAATCAACGCTTAGCATGGCTCTTCGACATGTGGTAAAACATCCAACAACATCGCGTCAAATCCATCTCTCAGCCACTCCCGGTACCATAACAAATCCATGAATCACTATCCAAGCAAACTCCGAGGCTGGTTGATAAAAACGGAACTCTCATCAATGAGAACGGTTTACCTGGCCCCAAGAGCGTGGGAATAAACCTTTAAGGGCAGATCTAAGCCGATCCCTACATCAAGTCATAAGACTAACATCAGCCCTTACTATTTGAGAAGCGCAAGGAACACATTATGAGAGGAGAATACAAGACCGACTTAATTTTGAAGGGAAGTTCAGTCAAAAACAACGTCAAAGATGACTAGACCATCGCGTCGGATTTTCCTAGCAACTTTATGTTTATCAAACTTTGCTGGTTGAGAAGAATCTACTTTATCTTCCACTTCAACACCACCTTTCACTTCTTCAACAAATTCTTTCGAAGATATTAAATTAGTTGCTTCCACCTTCTTCTCTGGTTTGCAGTCACTTTGTTCACGCTTCTTAAGAACTAAGGTAATCTTGGTTCCTTCGAACATGAAACTGTAGCTGTTGACGTGACTATTATGTTGTACAGCTCGATCAGACTGCCATGGACTTCCCAATAGTAGATGACATACATCCATATCGACAATATCACACCATATATCATCTTTGTACTTTTTCCCAATAGAAAATGTAACCAATGTTCGCCATTCCATCGTCACTTCTTCCCCTTCCTTTATCCATGCCAGTTTATACGGTCTAGGGTGTTTTTCAGTCTTCAACCCCAACTTTATAACGGCTTCCTCAGAAATAAGGTTATCGCAACTTCCCGCATCAATAACGAATTTACAAACATTTCCCAAGATAGTACAGGTAGACTGAAAAATATTGTTCCTTAGCCAAATAGAATCGTTCTCATGCTTTGGCAAATTACACCCTTCGTCTCTACGTCCACGTATGTCTCTATGATCATGCAGATCTCTTCTACTCGGTCGTTTGACATCACGACATGGTTCATTGTCAAATTCTCGTGGAGTTCTTCTCTCCTCATCTCTGTAACCATGGTGATCTCGTCTCATTGAAATTGATGATTCCCTTTTATCTTGATAAGATTGTGGCAACACCCTCCTTGCTTCCGTAACCGATGGCGAAACTCTGTTTCCTCCATGGTTCAAGACTGGTGACCTTCCTCTTTGACTTTGATTCAAATCCATCATCAACTTCTCCAACTTTCCAAAACCTTTATTGAACTTCTCTTCGAGGTTATCACTAATTCGTTGCTCTATTGCCTTAGCATCTTCTCTTCTATACACACCGGCAATATTCTGATGACGATTACCTCTTCTCGGATGCATTGTTGAATCGAACAATCTCCAACTAACTTTAACTTGGATTCAACTTAACTTCAACACTTTAACTCGGTCTTGATCTACAAAATGATGCACGGCTTTAACTAGCTCTCGGATCTAACACTGATAGGCTCGCTTGAAATTGAACAAACACTTCTCTTTGCTCCAACAGGCTCGTCTTAGCTATGATTGGCTAAGTCTTTCTCCGATACCAAATGACGCAGCGGAAATAACGGATGACAACGAAATGAAGATTTCGTGTCAAACTAATCGATGAAACGATTAGATGAAGCAATATGAATCGATGAATTAATGATACCAAACGCCCAAATCCGTTGATCACGAAGATACCGGATTCTAGCAATCTTCGACACGTTGATCGCGCACGATGCCGTGAAAGAAGATCTACAATTCTTCGGACGTTGATCAAGCGCACTTGATTCCGTGAATTGGCTTCAACGATCGTTGATTCGAGCGCACTCGAATGCCGAAAGTAGAGATAGGAGATAATACTCAACTACCAATTTTAATGGTGGCACAAAAGCACACAAAAGAAATTTTATTCAAATTCAACAACCTTTTACAAATGATATAACTCGCCTATTTATAGGCATACAACACAACACTTACAACACAACTCATAGGTCTTGAACGACCTAACACTTAGAATATTTACAACACTTAACAGATACAACTAACAGTACAAACGACTCAACAACACTTTATACAAACGACATAAGGAAGCATAGTACCGACTTAACAATATTGTTTAACGACCTAAAGTATTAATCGACATCCGACTTATCAGCCTCGCGACTTATCAAACCAACTCACGACTTATCATAATCGACTCGCGACTTATCAGAAACTTCTCACGAGTTATCATCTTCACGCGACTTAATCATCTTCACGCGAGTTAACAAAAATCATCTTCGCGACTTAATTTCCTGGCGGCATTGCCTCGTAGCTTTTTGCGATTGAAGCCTTAGGTTGCTCGCGAGTTGATGAAGCGGAGTAAAGTCGTTCGCGACTTACTGGAGTTAGGTCGGAGATTGTTTGCGAGTAAAGTCGTTCGCGACTTAGACTAGAGAAGGCGCGACTTACTGGAGTTAGGTCGGAGATTGTTTGCGAACTATCGTTAGGTCGGAGAGCCATTGGAATTAGATCGGAGCTTCTGGACTTCGTTTGCGACCTATTATTAGGTCGTAGCTCTTCTGGAATTAGGTCGGTCTTTGTTTGCGACCTATCGTTAGGTCGGAGAGCTATTTGAATTAGGTCGGGAAGTGTTATGTCGTGGGAAGATTTAGGTCGTGGAAATGGATTTCGCGGAAGTGGATTTAGGTCGTAGGAGTTAAGTCGATTGACTTCGTCTTCGCAATTGTGGCACCAGGTATGTGCTGCATCAGTATGAAAACCTTTTGTGAGCGAGCTAGTGGCCACATCATGTGGAGGGTACACATGACGATAAGACCACCCCTATCCAAGATGATAAGAAAAGGTGCAGAAACTTATAATCAACCTAGTAAAAAGAAAAGGGAGTAACAACACACCTCTATACATGTACCCAAAGAGTATTACTAAGTAATACTATCTGATAATACAGAGAATGAGATGATATTGAATTGACATACATGAATATTTCATTGGGCTAACACAGACACGTATTTCAATAATTATAAATCCACTCACCTATACACACACGGTATCAGCACAAACTAATAAATATATGTGTTTCCAAGATATAACAATACACGATATAAATATAACACATAGAACACGGAGCCATAGAACGCAGCAATAATATATAATAGAAAATATACATAATTTCAAATGGGTCTATAGAAGTAAGTGAAAACCCACTACCTTACAATATACACAGTAATTCAATATACACATCTCAACAACTCATACATACGTTTGATCACATAAAAACATATGATACACAAATTTACTAACAACTTAATCTCCAACTATGCCCAAAATGCACAAGCCGGTCACTTCATCCCTAAACCTTAAATGTTTCAGACTGACCCGAGTACTATATAAATAACAGACGGGTCCGACTATGTCTAGAATTTGGATGTCAAATATAAAAACAACTGGCATGGTATAATCATGTGTATCTCATGTGGAATATGAATATCTCAAAGATATCAACATATATCATAAACCATGCTCATATATCATTACTTAAATAAAAGCAAAGTTATGCTACATATCAGGTAGTATAGTAACATATGGGTGAAACATCCACACATCTAACTATCATAAATACATAAGAAATCATCAAGTACCCAAAGTGCAAACACACAATAATGCCTAAGATTATCTCTCATATTGCAACGACTCGAAATTTCGAACACTTTGTATTTAAATAGTAGAATTATTTAAATATTTGAATCTTGGATTTAATGTGATTAGACTGATTTAATAACCCTGTTAATTCTCTTTTAATTTATAACTAAGAATGGTAAACTTGTTTTTGAAATTTTTTTATAAAAATAAATACTTTGAAGAAATATTGATAATATGACCGAAAATTGTTTTATCGATAAACAGGTTTTTTCTTGGTAAAAGTTGTTCAAACTTTTTTACATACACTAAATAACTTAAGAGAATATTAATTAGTAATAAAAACAATTAGCACTAAGTCACTTTTTGGAAACTTCTAGAAGCTTCTAGAAGATATATGCCTGAGTGGAAGGAATTTTTTTAAGGGAAGTGAGGTGGAAAGGCAAATACATGGAGGCATGAGGGGGGTGAGCCTTCTTCGCTAGAAATGGGGGATGAGTAGGAGGTTAGGCAACACCACTTGCAGCCTATATAAAGGGATGTATAGCTCATTTGATTGCTTTTACATTTTTGCAAAATAAATCAAAGCACTCTTCACTCTTTCTCTCTTCATAAATTCCTAAGAATAAATTATTACAAAACAACTCTAAACTTCACCAAAATCGACTACATATCCTAACACAACATAGCAATGCCTTTTAGAAAGTCAATGATGGAAGAAAAGCAGCAAAATCCCTTCATCATGTCAAGGCCGTGAGCAATGGGAGGTCATTTGAGCCTAACCCGAGCACTAAAGTAAGCAAAGGGTGATGGTAGGAACTGTTTTGATGTTTGCAAGGTTGTAGTAGGAAGTTTGAGCTTGTACTTGGTTGTTTACATGTTGATGGGTGAGCAAACTGACCATTTAAAAAGTATATAAAGTGAGTAATGCTTGTTTATATTATAGTATTTGTTTGACTATATATTATTGCTTATTCTCTTGTGATTCTTACTTTGAAAAGCAAATGTCATATGTAATTTCTGTTTTTGGACTTGTATGAGTTTTTTGACTTGTTTCATTGCTTAGAAACAATGCACATAGGGTTTGGTTGGACTTTGGTTTGAATATAACTTGATTTTAAAGTAGTTTTATAGCGATAGCCGCTATAAACGCACTTTGGAAATGCATTGTGTTTGGCATTTTCTATGGAAATTCATAGAGAGATCCTTAGAGGTTTCTCATCGTGGTTGTGATGTATTACGTGTATATGTGTTGCTGTAAAAATATTGGATACATATCGAAAATCGATCAAACTTTTAACTATACAAAACTGCCTAGGTCATTGTCATTGACAACAGTCATTTGTAGCACTTTTTAAATGATCTTTGTTCCTCTTTTACAACATTCTATAAATGTTATTTTTTCTTTTTAAGACTATAAATTGCTTTGAAATGACTTTAAATTGAAGTATTTCACTTCAATCTTTTTAGAGATGTTTTCTAACTTATATTATAGTTTTCTAAAAGTGATCTGAAATTTTTAATAATTAATTATAATAAATTAGAAGGCATATTTTAAAATATAAGAAAACATGCTTTTATGGTATGTAAATATATTATAAAATAAGTATTAATATTTTAAATGAATGTTTTAAACTGTATTATTAGTATTTTAAAGTGTTTTTAAGTATATATAGTTTTTAGAATTTTTTTTAATTATTTTATTAAAGTATGAAAAAGGTTTTGTAATATAATATCTTTTAAATTTACATTTTTATTAACTATCTTAGTTGTATGAATAAATTGCTATACATGTATATCTTTTTTAAAGGTTTTTATTAAATATATAAGTGTGGAAAAGTAAGTCAAGTCTTTTACAAAAGAATAAAGGTAGTTTTGGATTATAACACTTATGTTATAATAAATGGTTTTGTAAAGATAATTAAAAGTATATTACCTTATTTAGTAAGTGTGGATATACTTAGATATTTAAAATGAATGTTTTTATTAAAGATAATGAAAAGTATAAAATGGTTTTGAGTTTATAGTAAACAATGTTTAAGTAACATTTATTTTTAACCCTTTTTAGCAAAGCTAGCCGGCTTTAAAGTGGGCTGTGCCACTTTATAAATAATGGGAAAACAAGTGTTTTGCACATGCACAAAATAGCTAAACAGGCTCAAAAAGCCAAAACCAAAGAGAATATATATATATATATATAACAATTATTTTTAACCCTTTTTTATTATACTTAGTAATATAATTAGATCTTTAAATGGATATTTTAAAGATAATTATAAATGGAATGGTTTTGGGTTTGTAGTAACAATGTTATAATGATAACTGTTTTTAACCCATTTAGTTATACATTTAGAATTGTGAAATCTTGTTTAAGATTTGTGAATACTCTTATACCATTTGTGATAAGAATATAGATACATTTCTAAGTATTCAAAAGAGTATAAATAAATAGTGAAATAGTAGTATACAAGTATATATCTTTTGTAAATGTATTTTAAATTATATATACAAGTATTTACAAAGAGGTTTTATTTAATAAAAGGATTAACTATATAAAAAGGATTAGAAGCCGCTTATGTGACTTAATCGTGCTTTGTGTAGCTTAATCATGCTTTGTGTGACTTAATCGTACTTTTATGTGACTTAATCATGCTTTGTATGTTTGCTTGTTTATGGAAAGTATTTAATCTTATACTTAGCATTAAAAGCTAAAAAAGTAGATTTATACTATCTATGGGAGTTAAGACTGATGTTCGAGTAGAGTTTAGAGGCAACGGTGTTCTACCTTATGGCTCACTCTTGAATATGGGTCGTATAAATTGAGAAAGTCGAAAACATGATAAGTATATGAGACTTGGTTTCCATATACAATCATATATTTGCACTCGATAGCCGATTAGTGGACTATAAAAATTGACCAAATTAACTTTGGAAGTATATGTAAGCATCATGTATTGATACGGTTCGAGAACCACGGGAAGGTCTCATTCGTCTGAATCGTCTCTTGCTTTAAGAATGTATATATACGAGATCCCTCTGGGAGGACTCCTTTATATCGTTCGTTTACTTCTTAAAGAACTGGAATTGAGTTAATAGGAAATTCATTGATTTAGTTTTGAAGAGTCCTGGATTTGTAAGTGTTTTACTTATCGAATGTCACTTCAAAATTGACATACGGGTTCTATGTATTGGAAGTGGTTGTGAAATGGAATGTTATAGAGTTGAACTGTCTATCCTAAAGTTAAGTTCAAGGGAGAGGTCAATGTTAACATTTCAGACTAATGCCATAGAGTTGAATTGTCTATCCTAAGGTTAAGTCCAAGGGAGAGGTCAGCATTGGCATTTGTCGTTCAAATTATGCTGGGATCCTTGTAGAGATTCATGGATTGTTCGAGATGTTGGTATCTAGAGAGAGATTCGAGATCTGTTATAGTGATGAAGACTTATGTTTTGAGATGCTAAATGTGACTTCAGCATCGATAATGGCAGAAAATAGAGTAGGATGCAAAACCTAGGGTTTAGATAACCCACAACAGGGTATATCAACTCCATATCTAGAGATGCTTATTGATGTCGCACGTGGGAGTTGATGATACTTGGTTCCATGTGGTTCTATATGTTTATGTATGGGCTAGTTGTGTTTACCTTAATGGTATATTCTATCTGGAGATATATGATGCTCATAAGGTACTTTCTGATCCTTGTCGGGAGGCTAGCCTCGGTATATCTAAGGATGTCTCCAATGGAAATCATATACATGTGTACCTTAGTGATTTCGATTGTACTTCTAACATTGTTGTATCATGAGATACAAGCGGCACAGTTATTTCTGATTTATATTCTACACCCTAGACATTACCTATTATATCCTTATGTACATATTAGATGGGTGGTTCTTTTAAGGGGTCAACCGTTACGGCGTTCCGTGCGGTCTTAAAAGTATTGTTATATGTTGATCGCATGTTTCTTGAGTTTCACACACAAGACTTATGTCTGACTCATGGTTTTATATTTCCCTTATTTCCATAGGTGCTCTTTCGAGTAAGTCTAGGAAAGGCAGGTTTTCGTTGATATCCTTTGGAGCTCGAGGAGATAAGCTGGATGCTTTCACCTACCATAGTATTCTTATTTCTGTTGCATTACTATTATGTATATATCGACAATTGCGAGGATAAGCTATTATAACTATCCGGGCTGATGATAGTACTTAGGATTTTAACTCTAAAATTCCATGTATCTTAGAGTGACAGTTCGTGCTGTCTTTTGATATTATATGTTATCGTTCCGCTGGCGAGATTCTGATATTGTGTTATCTTCTTCTTGCTCTATTTCATTTTCTTTTTATTTTTACCCTAACAATTTGTCTTTTTGGCACTTGAGTGCTCGGCACATGAATACGGTGGATGTATTAATATCAACATACGAGGGTTGAAAAGGCGAGTCGTTACACTTGGTACCGAAGCTGAAGGTTAAGGGGGAACCTTGGCTTTGGTGGGGTATGACTCTTTGGAGATAGGGTAAGCGACACCCTAGAATGACTTGAGTGTGTTATAAATATGAGAGCATATGTGTAATTGTTATATATTAGTAATATATATATATAAGTATAAGCTAATATTGTAGTCTAATTTATGTAGAGATTAATGATGTTCATCTATTATCCCTCATAGATTAGCTTAGTCATGCTCGGTCGGTTTATGAGGATTGACTATTGTTTGTGGATTGTTGATTTATGTTTGACCATAGTTTTACCTTTTTACTACATGGGTTAGGTAGACAGTAATTGTGGGTGCATTGAAACAAACACCTTGTAAATTAATTTTCACAGATTGACTATAAGGTGTTCAGTGACAATGTTGGGTTAAAAAGTTAAGTTTAGTAAAAGATGTTTATTTTAATCTAAAGGAAAGATAATGTATTTTGTAAATAAACATTTATGAAAAGATTTTGTATAAGAAAGTGACTTTATATAAATATGGTTTATAAACGAAGAGGATTTCAAATGGTATTATTAGGACTAAAATCCCAGTGTTTTTAAATTTGTTTTATAAGATTTTGGAAAATAATAGTTGTATTAATTTAAAGTATTTATGGATATTAATATTTTGTAAAGAGTTTATAGATTTCTTCGAGTTTGAGGATGCTCTTGGAATCGACAAATCGGTTTGGGAACAAAGTATTTTTATGTTATCTAGTTTGAGTGGCTCGAAAGTGTTTTAAAATGGGCAAGATATATGTTCGGTTAATAAGCACTTCTCATGGACATTACCTTTCTTAGTAAGGAAACATATGGTGTGATTTGGTAGGATCCGTTTCCATGGTATCGTATTTGTGTTACTCGATCTATACGTATATTATCTTTGGATATTAAAGTAAATATTTAGGAATTTGGTTTATGAATTAAGATCATGATACTTAGTAATATTCGTGAAGTATTTGATACCACTTGAAAATGATTTTTTATTTAATCCCGAAAGTATGATTTGAGATACAAAAGATATATGTATATATTATTATTTCAATTGACTTGAAATAAAGATTTTGAAATAAGCTGTCTATATGGAAATTATTTGTATGTATGCTATGTTGGGTACCCTAGTGGTAGGGGCACAACCCAAATCATTAAGAAACCTTTTTCTGTTTCTCTTTATAGTAAAGTGTGTCTAATAAATAACTAAAACTTTATTAAGTTGTTTTATGGACACATGTATCTGTGAATTAGGACAGTATGGTATGTGCATCATGTTATGATATGATTTTTAGTAGTTTTCATTTATTAAAATGAAACAGAATTCTCGGTGATTCTGGACAGCTTGAAACTTCCTAATCGATATAAAACTTGAAGCTAAGTGTTTTTGTGAAAATATAAAAGTTGAGTTTTTATAACTCTTGAATTGAGAAGGTAGTAAGTATAAACAAGTTTTGAATGTATTGAAGATCCTTGTTAAGTAAAACTAATTTGATGTTTTGTATATACTCTTAGGATGTAATGAAGTATTATACGAGTATGATTTTAAGTTATAAAATGTTTATAAACTTGAAGTTGTGTTTTTATGAAATGGTTCGTAAATGATTTTAGTACTGAATGAAATACTATTTGGATAAATGAATATGATATAAAAAAAATCGGTATAGTTAAGAAACCAATAGGAAAAGTACATAAGTAGTACATAGATCATTTTATTCGCGGGACTTTTCTTGATCCAGGATTCGAGCACATGATTTCTGATGATTTACACCGGTCCGAACAAGGATTTTTCACTCAATTCTTGACGGTGAACACTTGATACAGATTCTTGATGAGATCTTGAAGTTTTCTATCATCGCATATGACTATGTAAGGAAAACATGAGTTTATAATCAAGGAGCTTGATCGGAGTCTGCACTAGAAGAGTCAGGTGATCTATACTAGTTTGTAAGTGAAATTTATGTGATCGAGCAAGTGATCAGATTGGATATTGCTTACGGATGATCCTTGCACATTATACGGGCTTAAGTTATATATGAATACTATGTATTATTGGCTTATGGAGAGTTCAGGGAATGACACTTCGATTTGTTATCAGGTAGGATGAATAATCGTCTAAATAATAACTAAGGCTATTGAGTGTACGGTATGCTTAGTAGATTGGTTATCGTCCTTGTGCGATGAGAAGATTTTGAACCTAAGCAAACCGTGGGCTTTGTTTGCTAGTGTTTTGAGTAATATTAGGTAATGGATTGTGCTAGTTTCTTTTTATGTGTCAGTCTTGTTGGAATTTTAAGGACGGAATGTTTAAGTGGGGAAGAATATAACGATCCGTAATTTCGAACACTTCTTATTTAAATATTTGAATTATTTAAATATTTGAATCTTGGATTTAATGTGATTAAATTAATTTAATAACTTTGTTAACCCCATTTTAATTCATAACTAATGATGGTAAACTTGTTTTTGAATTTTTCTTACAAAAATATGTACTTTTAAGAAATATCGATAATGTGATTGAAAATTGTTTTATCGATAAATAGCTTTTTTCTCGGTAAAAATTGTTCAAACTTTTTTGCATACACTAAATAACATAGGAGAACATTATTTAGTAATAAAAATAATTAGCACTAAATCACTTTTTAGGAACTTCTAGAAGCTTCTAGAAGATAAGGGGATAAGTGTAAGAGGAAGGAGATATTTTCTAAGGGAAGTGAGATGGAAAGGAAAGCACATGGAGGCATGAGGGGGGCTTCTTTGCCAGAAATGAAGGGTGAGTGGGAGGTTAGGCAACACCACTTGAAGCCTATATAAAGGCATGGATAGCTCATTTGATCACTTTTATATTTTTGCAAAATAAATCAAATCACTCTTCACTCTTTTTCGCTTCATAAATTCCTAAGAACAAATTATTTCAAAACAACTCCATACTTCACCAAACTCTAGTATATGGCTTAACACAACATAGCAACACCTTTTAGCAAGTCAAGGATGGAAGAAAAGGAGCAAAACCCATTCATCATGTCAAGGCCGTGAGCAAGGGGAGGCTATTTGATCCTAGGCCGGGCACTAAAGTAAGCAAAGGGTGATGGTAGGAAGTGTTTTGATGTTTGCAAGGTTGTGGTACGAAGTTGGAGCTTGTATTTGGTTGTTTACATATTGATGGGTGAGAAAACTCACCATTTAAAATGTATACGAAGTGTATAATGCTTATTTATATTATAGTATTTGTTTGACTATATATTATTGATTATTCTCTTGTGATTCTTGCTTTGAAAAGCAAATGACATATGTAATTTGTGTGTTTGGACTTGTATGACTTTCAATGACTTGTTGCATAACCTTGAAACAAAGTACATAGGGTTTTGGTTGGACTTTGGTTTGAATATGACTTGATTTGAAAGTGGTTTTATAGTTAGTCGCTTAAACGTACTTTAAAATGCCTTGTGTTCGACATTTTCTATGGAAATTTATAGAGAGATCAATGGGGTTTTCTCGCCATAATTGTAACGTATTACGCGTATATGTTTTACTGTGAAAATATTAGATGATAAATAGATTGTTTGATATCGAAAATCGATTAAACATTTAACTATACAAAACTACTAGGTCACTATCATTGACAATAGTAATCCGTAGCACTTTTTATAGTGTCTTTATCCTCTTTTATTGCATTCTGTAAATGATGTATTTTTTGTTTCAGACTTTAAATTGCTTTGAAATGACTTTAAATCGAAGTATTTCACATCAATCTTTCTAAAGGTGTTTTCTAAATCATATTAGAGTATTTAAAAGTGGTTAGGAATTTTTATGAATTTTTAATAATTAATTATGAGTTATTAAAGTAGAAGGCTTATTTTAAAATATAAGAAAACATATTTTTTATGGTATTTAAATAAATTATAAAATAAGTATTTTTAATTAATATTTCAAATGGATGTTTTAAACCATTTTATAGGTATTTTAAAGTGTTTTTATGCATATATAGTTTTTAGAAAATTTGTTAATTATTTTATTAAAGTATTAAAAAGCTTTTGTAATATAATCTTATAAATTGTTTTAGAACTTAATTAACTATCTTAGCTTTATATATATCATTTTTAAAGGTTTTTATTAAATATATAAGTGTGGAAAAGTAAGTTAAGTCTTTTACAAAAGAATAAAGGTAGTTTTGGATTATAACACTTATGTTATAATAAATGGTTTTGTAAAGATAATTAAAAGTATATTACGTTATTTAATAAGTGTTGATATACTTGGATCTTTAAAATGAATGTTTTTAACTATAATGAAAAGTATAAAATAGTTTTAGGTTTACAATAAATAATGTTTAAGCAACATTTGTTTTTAACCCTTTTTTATTATACGTAGTAATATAATTAGATCTTTAAATGAATATTTTAAAAATAATTATAAATGGAATGGTTTTGGGTTTGTAGTAAGAATGTTTTAATGACATCTGTTTTTAACCCATTTAGTTATACTTTTGGAAACGTGAAATCTTATTTAAGATTTGTGTATACTCTTATACCATTTGTGATAAGAATATGGATACATTTCTAAGTAATGAAAAGAGTATAAATGAATAGTGAAATAGTAGTGTATATGTATATATCTTTTGTAAATGTATTTTAAATTATGTATACAAGTATTTTCAAAAAGGTTTTAATTAATAAAAGGATTAACTAAATAAAAAGGGATTAGAAGCTGCTTATGTGACTTAATCGTGCTTTGTGTGACTCAATCGTGCTTTGTGTGACTTAATCGTGCTTTATGTGTTTGCTTGTTTATGGAAAGTATTTAATCCTATACTTAGCACAAAAAGTCGACAAAGTAGATCTATTCTATCTACGAGAGTTAAAGATTGATGTTTGAGTAGGGTTTAGAAGTAAAAGTGCTCTAACCTACCGGCTTCACTCTTGACCAAGGGATGATATAAATTAAGGAAGTAGAAAATGTGATAAGTATACGATACTTAGTTTCCTTATACGATCATCTATTTGTACTTGATAGTCGATATTCAACTATCGAGTGACCAATTTAATCTTCGAAGTATATGTAAGCATTTCGTATTGATACAGTTTAAGATTCCCTAGGGAGGACTCATTCGTATGAATCATCTCTTACTTTAAGAATGTATATATACGAGATCCCTCAAGGAGGACTCCTTTATATCTTTCGTTTACTACTTAAAGAACCAGAATTGAATTAACTAGAAATTTATCGATTTAGTTTTGAAGAGTCCAAGATCGGTAAGTTATTTACTTACTGAATACCACTTCAAAACTAATATACGGGTTTTATGTTTTGGAAGCGATTGTGAAGTGAAATGATATAGAGTTGAACTGTGTATCCTAAGGTTAAGTCCAAGGGAAAGTTCAGCATTAACATTTCAAACAAATGCTATAGAGTTGAACTGTCTAACCTGAAGTTAAGTCCAACGGAGAGGTCAGCATTAGCATTTGTTGTTTAACTTGCACTGGGATCCTTATAGAGATTCATGGATTGTTGAGATGATGGAATCCAGAGGGAGATTCGAGATTTGTTCGGGTGACGATGACTAGTGTGTTGAGATGCTAAACTTGACTTCACCATCGATAATAGGAAAAAACAGAGTTGGATGCACAACCTAGGGTTTAGCTAACCCATGATAGGGTATATCAACTCCATATCTAAAGATGCTTATCGATGTTGCGTGCGGGAAATGATGATACTTAGTTTCACGTAGTTCTATATGTTCGTGCATGGGCCAATTGTGTTTACCTTAATGGTATTTTTTTGGAGATATACAATGCTCAAAAGGTATTTTATGACCCTTGTCAGGAGGCTGGCCTCAGTATATCTGGGGATATCTCCAATGGAAATCCATATACGTGCGTACCTTAGCAGTTTTGATTTTACTTCTAATATTGTTGTGTTGTGAGATGTAAGCGACACAGCTATTTTATATTTATATTCTACACTCTGGATATTATCTGTTTTATCCTTATGTACTTATTAGATGGGTGGTTCTTTTGAGGGTATAACCGTTACGGTATTCCGTGCGGTCTCAAAAGTACTATTATATGTTGATCGCATATTTCTTGAATTTCTCACACCAGACTTATGTCCGGCTCATGGTTTTATATTTCTATTATTTCCACGGGTGATCTTTCGAGCAGTCTCGAAAAAGCAAATTTTCGTTGATATCCTTTGGAGCTCGAGGAGACGAGCTGGATGCTTTCACCTACCATAGTATTCTTATTTCCATTGCATTACTATTATGTATATATCAGCAATCCTAAGGACATGTTGTTATAACTGTCCAAGCCGATGATAGTACTTAGGATTGTAATCTGAAATGCTATTTATCTTAAAGTGACAGTTTGTACTGTCTTTTGAAATTATATGTTATCATTCCTCTGGTAAGATTCTAATGTTGTGTTCTCTTCCTTATTCTATTCCTTTTTCTTTTTACCATAATAATTTGTCTTTTCGGCACTTGAGTGCTCGACACATGAATACCATCGATGTATCAGTATCGACATTCGAGGTTCAAAGTGGAGAGTCGTTACACATATAATCATAAAGTAGGCATACTCAAGTCCGTCATACTCAAATAGATAAAACAAACAAGCATCCATACAACTAGATATACATCAACAACCTACATTAACAAAGAATATTCTAATACCACATCATAGCCTAGATTATCCTCTTGGACAATCTTATAATGGATAAGTACGGGGATTGACCATTCATTGGAAACAGTCTCAAGTATAGCCATTAACTTTTCCTCATACAACATCAAACTCAAAGATATATACAAGTTTCGTATATCTATATATAGCATATCATAACCATGCGAGAGACATACAACCACTCACTTGCGCCAATCCAAGTCCAAGGGCCTACACACGGGCCTGTTTGGCATTGCTCCTACAGTCTTTAGTTACCTCGGCCGTTATCATGATTTGATATTCATCGAGTGCAAGAGTTTGCTATGCAATGGTCATGACCCTATGCTCTATGGTAATAGACTGCTAGCCTATATGACACTATGGCAATAGCACATAACTATATAACATAAGGCGGAGCTGTGATACGAGGCGCAATCCTGCAATTAGGCTATTATGATAGATACTAGCCTAATATGGTTTACCCCTCACCAAAATAATAGGAGTACACAAAATGGTAGATATTCATATATAGTTATAGGCACATAGTTATGCCTACTCCAGCAAGCGTCACCTTATGTACACAACATATGCAATACCCTAGTACTGCCATCCCCATTCAAGTGTCATCTTCTCACAAGGAATAACTAGACAAACATCAACTCTAGTATCTCATAACACCTGGGTTTACTTGTTCGTTTACTCAATGTTTATACATTACACTCGCTTCATCTAATAATATTCTATGCCACAAGTCCAAAAAATAACTAGAGAAATAATACCAAAAGTCTCATACCAATGGGTAGGACAACTCTGTTTATTCAATATCCTCGTCACAAAGAAGAAATAATTGCACAAAACACACCAATCGCTTATAAAGGAGATTTCATTCATAGAAAATATAATAAAACTTCCAAAAGCCTTTATTTTATTTAAAGGTGAATAAAGTATAATTTCTCCCATTTTTTAAATCCGAAATAAGGGTTTCAAACCCTTTAAATAATTCCCAAACACTTAGCTATATTTTAAAATTATAGAAATCTCTTTTGTAATCAAAATTTACTTATAAAAATCATCCCATAATTTTATGCAACTAGATACAGTTTTTAAATGAATGTATAACCATCAAAATTAATTTCCATTTATTTGAAAATGTAGAATATACCTTAGAAATCTCATTTATTACTCGAAAACCATAAACTCTTTTCACATCAAATAATATTTATAAGAAATCATTTCATACCTTTTTGAGATTAATTAGGGTTTTTATATGAATTTAAAGACCCAAAATCAATTTCTATTTAATTTAAATCACATTTCCTTAATTAAATATTATTCAAAGAAAATAAATGAATTTCCATAAAATAACTCTATATTTGAAAAACACCTTCTTTCTAATTTTGAAATCATATTTATATTTTAATTTTCGAAAATATTAAAAAAACAATGTAGCACAAAAGCCCGGAGCATAGCTCTAGGCATCCCTAATCTATGCACTCGTCTAACTAGATTGTCCACCGGTCGGGTACATCGATCGACTGACATCACGGCCTAGAGTGATGTTTGCTCCAGGCTGTGCATCGTTTTAACGTTCCAGCCTCCAATTGCCCTTCTTCGCACCCGACTCCATTGTTGCTAATTCCACTTCATTCTAGCATCCCAGTCATACTCAATAAGCACTCAAATGCAAATGATGGTGGTTACAATAAAAGAGTTCATCAACAGGAAGCAAACAACCAATTCGAACATATAAACAAAAGATACAATCAAATCATTCAGACATAGATTTATGAGTGAAGAACAATCACCTTATCAGCGAGAAGCTTCAGTCTTCCAATAGTGATTCATTGCTCCATCAAAAGCCCTCTTTTCGACTTACTGTAAACTACCACCATGCTCCAACCTTGATCAATATCACTCTTTGATTGCTTCTAGGGATGTAGATTGTTGTTGAGAAGCATATATTTCAATTTCATAATTTTTTTGGCATTTTATTTGAGTTGTTTGGGATTTTTGAAGAGGGAGGATTAGGGTTAGAAATTTGTTAGAGGAGAAGAAAAATAAAGAAAATGGCTTATGGGAGATGAAAATTTTGAGGTGGGAAAAGTTTCCAAATTTGTATAGAAAAGCGGAGAGAAGTGGAGATTAAAGAATGAGCTAACTTATCATTTGAGGTTAGGGTTTGGGCTCATGGTCCTCAAATAAACATTTTCCATCTTTATTTCCTCTTTTTTATCATTCACAAAATAATTTTTCTGCCTTATTAAAACAACTCCAAATCCTAAAAAAAATTCATACATGCACAATTCAAGTGTTTACTCATCACTGTGAAATTTTACAAAAAATTATTTTCCTTTGATTTCCCCCATTTCAAAAATAATATCTCTAACTATAGTATTAGGCCCATTTTAGTGGAAATTCATTATTAACCCCAATAATTAAATAAAAATTCTTTCTTTACCATAATAAATTCTAAAACACTTTTATTCACCGTTATTTAACTTTGTAAAATTATTTAAACCACTTTTAATTTATTTTAATAATCATTTAAAGCTTAAAACATCAATATTACTTCAAAATAATCATAATTACCATTTATTAATAATTCATACTTCAGAAATATTTAATACCAACATAATTCACTTAGTAATCACTTTAACAAATATTTTCTTCCAAATAAATTATATACCATTGGCTAATTAACTTTTCCTCAACTCTTTAAAGTAAATATTTTATTATTAACATCTTTAACTTTACAAAATGCTTCATTACATAAATCTCAAGTAAATTTGTGTACGCCCAAATCATCTCAAATTCCAAACCTTTATAATTTAGTCCTAAATTATTTATATTTAATTTTAAAATGCATTTAACTACTTAAAATTCTATAATTAATTTTAATTAATTGCTTCTTAACATCGGGTTATTATAGACTCCCCTTAAGAAAAATTTTGCCCTTGCAATTTCTCCTTAAGAAAAATCTATAACGAGCTAATGCTTCTAGTTTAACTACAACATCTACTATTTAAACAAACAAACAATATCAACAAATCAGACTCATCAAAGGCAATCATAGTTAAAACTCTTTATTACTTTCTCGGGTTAGCACGTAAAGTGCATCAACCTATCTAGTAATAGATTGAGGAACACAACCAACTCATCAAAAGCACCTAAAGCTACAAAAAAACTATTAGATCCTTTAGTGGATTTTCACAAACAAAGGACTATCTTCCCTTTCCCGACGTCTATGGTCATGAGCTGTGAGTTTGAACAAACTCATTTAGGAAGATACCCAACTATATATATTTAAAACGCACTTAAGATGTCGAAATTTTCGGAAAATTCTAGAGTAGTCTCTATCGTATGAAGTGAAATTCACATCACACAACACATATAGTTATAGTTATAATCTTTTTACTCCAAACATAACCTTTTTTATGTTTTAAAAACTTCTTGATTTCAAATCATATATAAGCACGTTACATTTAGATATAAACACTTTAAGGTGTTAAAACAATAAGCTTATTTATTACCCCTCAATAATGAGTATGTAAAGTAATACATAAATCTTCTAGCATATACATAAAATATAGAAGACCTTAAAAATATTCATAAAACTTCAAATTAAATTACAAGGAATGGCTGCCAACTCCCCAGGATTGAAAGATGATGGAAGAAAAGTCCCTCCCAAAATAGTTGTGAAAATTAGGTCCATATTTTTAGTTTTTGCCTATATGCTACTTTTGCCCTTGATTTCAATGCTGGACCAATTTTCTGAGAGGGGACAGTTTGGTAAAAAATAACAAAACAGGGACTTAATTTACATGGATTTATGAGTAGGGACTTTTTGTGCATGGGCTTTGAGAATATGTACCTTTGTTAATAATTCATCAAAATAGTACCTCTTCATTAAACATTAGTTTTAATTCTATAAACTTTTAAATTTCCCATAATACTTCAAGCAAATGGTGTTGCTCATACAATTATCTTTCTAAAAAGTATAAAATCACCTAAAATAGATTTGTGATATAAATGTTATTGTCAAAATACTTCAACACTTCCACCTAGAATATTGAACATAAGTATGTTTCTTCATAAAAACAAAATTTTAACATGTAAAAATTTCAAAATCTCAAATAACAATTAAACACAAAATTTGTTTTATACTAAATCACCTTCAATACCAAAAAAAGACCACCAAAAATTTGGACACTGAATCAAAAAGTTGCTCACAACACTAAATTTAAAACTTCAAAATTTTGTCCAAAATTTTAATTTCATTCAATTCATATCTTCACTTTAAAAACCATTTAAACATAAAATGCCTTAAGTCAAAGTTGTATACTTCTAAACCTTATTTTGGAAAATTCAAATTATAAAAATTTAATCTTTAGTAAAAGGTACGTATCGAAAACAAAAGAGAGTTTTCTTATGCTCAATCTTAATGTCCAAAGACTTCACATCAAATCTGACCTTCTTTCGAAACAAATTCCAAAACATATTCTTCAATTCAAAACGCTTCATCTCAAACATGTCTCATTTTTAAATCTAATTCCCAAGATTCCTTATTATGAGTAAATTTCTAAACAAACCCAATATTTTCCTTTAATTCAGTAGAACTGAAATTTCTAAAATTCCCAAAATATTCTTTTAATTTCAAAAACATAATTATCCCTTAAATCAAATTTTGTCCAACTCTTTAATGGAAAATTTTACTAATGCATATTATGGGAAAGATAATTTCCTTGCACTTGGACAAATTCTTTTGATTTCATAATACAAAACTCATATATTTAACTTTACATAAATCTAAATTATTTACACTTCTAAAACTCATTTTACCTTAAATAATATTTAATCATCACTTACGGAAATTCATTATTAATCCATGCAAATAGTACAATACATAATTCCTTGAAAATTCTTTTAAATCTCCCAACCTTTAATTTCACAAAATTAGTTTTACCTGCTTTACAAAATAAATACTTTAAGACCTTCACCATCATTAGTATGTTTATTATATTTTCTCTTGAAAATTTTCCTTCACAAGTATTTATTATTTACATAGATAACTTTTCAAAATCAATATTTTTCTCAAGATATACAAATTTTATGTTCATTTCAAAATTTAATTTAAATTTAAAACATATGTATATACACTTTTTATATCATAACAAACCATATACATGCATATCTATAGCATCTACACAAGTCACAACAATATCAAACAACATACAACATGCCATACACAAATTCACATTATCATAAATCATATAATTTAAATTCGCAAATATTTAAAAAAATTCCAACATTGCCTCGCTTTGAATTTTAGCTACTTACTTCGCTGATTAGCTACAGCGTTGACTGTGTAATCAACATTGCATCGCCATTGATCTCAGTTGTCCATGAATGCTCGATAGATGCACTTGTCGTCTAAAATATCTAAACGTATAAAATATCTTTATTACTTCTAAAACAATCCATTTCTTTACCAAAATAATACATGAATATTCTCATATCTTAATATTTACTAAAACATCATTTCAACATAATACCTTGCTTCACTTAATAATAACACATATATTTTCTTACCGTGATGCTTTATATCATTTTCAAACATCGTATGATACTCTTCTCAAAATAATGTTCAGAATCCTTTGAATATTGTTTTCCTTTCATAAAAAATTTCACAAAAATATTACTTACCCTTTTCCTCAAAACATCTACCTCTTTCAAAATAACAGTAAACTTATCTCAAAACATTATTTATTTCCAAAATAATTGTTCCTCGTTTTCTAAAACATTATACTCATTTCAATGTATTCTTCGAAACGTTCTTATTTTCAAAATATCTTATATAACATTCCTCAAAACATTACTTTCAAAACATTGGTTTTGATATCACTCAAAATATTTTACTCCTTTCAAAACATTGTATTACTTTTCAAAACATCGGTTTTGATATTACTCAAAATATTTTACTCCTTTCAAAACATTGTATTACTTTTCAAAACATTATGTTCAAATATTTCATCATAGTGTTTAGGAATTTCTATCAGTAACGTTGATCAGGCGCATCAACGAATTAAAGCATTCAATGGATAAATTAACACGCTATTAACTTTTTAATATTTCTTTAAATATTTACTTAGATATTCCTAAAATAACTTGATTTCATAAAATAATTGCATGATTGTAATAAAACATTTTCTAATACCATACACACGCACACTATGACCAAAAGGATTTTAACTAAAACATATGCTTGTTTGTATTAAAAACTTTTACAAATGATCTTTAGAAATACAATAAAATTTAAATCACTAAAAATATCCGTACAACACTCATCATCATTTTCCATGCACACATTAAGTAAGTATCCAATATTATTCCATTTCAACACATATTTTATATATATGTATGTATATAATTTTCTTATGAAAAGAAGTTTCCATTATGATAGAGTTAGGGGTATGCCCTAAGTGCAATTCTGTAATTTACTATAAATTGTTAACACTGCAATAAAATCTTGTTCAAACTAAAAGGCGTTTTATTTCTACTATATACTTAATATAATGTGCTATATTAGTTAATTAATTTTAAGTATATTTAATAGAAAATTGAAAAATGATATGTTTTATGATAGTAATTACAATGTGCTATAATTACGAGAAATTTATCATAATGAAAATAAACATATCGTTTTTAATATTCCTAGTCAAGATGTATCGAGACTGGATATCGATACATCTGTTGAGACTAAAATAAGTAACGCTCTTCAAATGTTGGGCAGTGTATTACTCATGGTTGTTGCCGGCACTGAGGGAATACGTACTGATAGTTACTGGATAACTATGGAATGACTCACTCAATAGCTTTTTATTGGTTAATGTAACTAAGGTCAAATAGAAAATGTTTAAGTGGCAATATTACACGGTTCTCTTGACATGAGAATACCATTGAACTTCAATATGGACATTCCACTTTGATTATAGTTAAACCGAGGAATGACGTTCATCAAACGATAATAGTTGGGTCTAAGTTGAAGCATTAGAAGTGAAACACTATTTAATAGAGAATTTGTCTCCTCGGTTATACGAGGTTGGTATCATGGTCAACTTTAGTCAACTCAAAGTCAAAGTTTGTGGCTAGAGTAGTTCAGTTAATTATAATAATTGTTATTGGACCAATGACTTTATGTTTGGACTATACAAGTTTTATGTAGAGGATATTTGAATTTTTACCAATACAAAATTCCACAAGTCCTAATGTGATATAGTTTTGGTAAAGATAAATTGTGTGAATAATTGTCACTACCGAGAACTGCTTAAGATAGTAAAACTGAATTTTACTGAAACTGTGTAAATGATAAATTCGATCAAACTATCACACCACTAATTGAGGTGATTAATGTTCGAATTGTTTAATATTAATCGCTGACCAAATTTATACCTAAGAGTCACATGACCACATTGTTGAATACTCGAATTCCACCCAATTTAATTAAATTATAATTTTTATAAATTAATTAAATTGATTAATATTGTTATATTGTTGAAATATTAATTATATATTTTTTATTTGATTTGCATCGATCAGTATTGAGAATAGTATGTATATATACACACATATTGATATATGATATCAATATACATTTGAATATGATTAAGATGCAAATTATCTAATATGGTTTGAAGAAGCATGCTAGCCCATCAGGCTAAAGGAATGGTCGGCCATAGTATGGCGTAAAAGAGGGTGATATTTGTGATATTTTGCGTTTGAATGAATGGAGAAAGAAGGGGTCTTAGACAAGGTTTTAAATCTCGAATTTCGGTCACGTCTCGTCTCGAAGAATTTAGATAGCTTATCTCGTATCGGGTGAGATCTCGAATGAGATGAGTGCATCTCGGTCGTCCATCTCGGATTTACATCTCGGTTTCTAAAATTCATTTCGGAGTTATCTCGGAGTATATGTCATGTCGAAAATTAGTTTTCATACACCTAAATTTATAATACTAGTCACTACCTTAAGGAAAACACTATGCACTTACCTTGAATATATCACACGCTTATCATTAGTAATTTAGTATGGAAAAATATCACTTGTATCATGTAAAATAAACAAATAACTAGATTTCATGAATAATGTTCAATATAATATCATATGAGATAAAGTAGACAAGAAACAAACCATAACATATGCACCTTTACTTTGTTTGATCATTCACTTAACTTTCCTACACAATATAATGTCTCATTTCTACCTTTTATGATTTATAGTGCTGCAAGGGAAATCTTAATTTTATAACTTCAAATACAAAAGTCTACAAGTAGAATTAAGATATTCTATGTCTGATTATAGTATTTAATTATTAGCAAACAAAATCTCATTAAGCAACTAATAGCATAGATATTTCAAACAAATGTAGAAAATAGCATACATAGTACAAACAATTTCAAACATTTAGTAATATTATAAGAAAAGCAAAAAAATGATGTACGAATGAACATGTAATCATCAAATGAAATTAATAGATGAAAGAGAATTCCTTTATTGCTTAAAAATAAGCCTTGAGGAAAAAAATTATAGCAGCAAAGACTAAATGAAATCAAATTGGGAATCCATTTAGAACATAACGTTAAATAAGTGAAGCCCAAAATTTATAGCCGCAAAAAAATAAGGTTAGGAAAAAAACTCAAGAAAGTATCGAAAAAAGAAAAATGAAATCGGATGTAAATTAATTTGGATCATAAACCTAAATGAAAATCATAAAGTGAAGTACTTACCATAATCGATGTAGACTTTATCATCTTCTTACACTTGTCATTGCCGTAAAATAAGAGACGAAGATTAAATGAGATTTATATAAGAAATAAGGGTTAAAAAAGTACAATTAAGAAGGCTTAAATTAAGGTAAAGGATGAGCTAGCCCAATATGGAAAAAGAGTTGATTTTTTCCAAAATTCAAAAATTCGGCCGATATCTCGCTGTTAAATCTCGTCCGAGATACTGGACGAGATACTGAAATCTCGTCCGACATTTGGGTCAGACGAGATTCAAACGAAATTAGTTGTTTCGAATCGCCCAGGCTTGAAAACGAGATCTCGCCCGAGATGAGCGAGATTTAAAACCTTAGTCTTAGATCCTCTTTTCCCTCTCTCTCCCCTCTTCCTTATTTATACCCACTACCCCCTTCCCTTTGAGTATGATCACTCCCTAGTCCTCCCCTAGTTATAGGCCATAAGCACTTCCCTATTGCTCCTCTCCTTTTCAAGCTAAATAAAAAATTAAATTAAATTATATCGAACGGTGTGTAGATTTTTTTTGATAGGCAGTGCTTTCTAGAAGAGATTGTATTCTATTCTAGGAGTTCAAATAATTCAAAATTTGAGGTGTTATAATTAGTCTATAACTAAATTGTTAGTTCCTAAGATGATGGTTTTGATGACAACAACCTTAGGACTTGTTATAAAATATAAATACTAATATTCTTGTCTAGATATATATGTATATGCAGGATATATATATGTAGGTACTGAGAATGAAGACTGTACAGTATAAAGATTCAAGACTAAGTATAGAGATTCAAGACTGAGTATAGAGATTCAAGACTGACGAATTCAAGATTGAAGAAATCAAGACTGAAGACTCATGAGTATCAAGAGTTCCAGAGTTCAAGATATCAAGATAAGTAATAGAGTTTAGATTTATGTTAAAACTTCATAATAGCACTACAATCTTTATTCGGATTTTAACTGTGGAATGGAATGCACCTTCTCGCTTTAATAGTGGGATGGAACCCACGACATCTTTAGTGGGATGTAACCCACGACCTTCTCTAGTGGAACGGAATCCACGAAAATTTCAAAATGACTTATTTATTGTAACAACCCAAAATTTTGGATATTTGAAATTGGAATATTTAATTGTTTTCAAATATTTAAAAGTTAATTTTTAACTTGAATTTCAAATATAAAGATTTATTGGATAATTTAATTATTGAATTTAATAATTGAAAATTGGGTAAAATAGGGAATCTAGAGTTTCAAACTTGTTAAAAATAATTTAAAGGCTTATAAAATTTATATTAATAATACTGGAGATAATAAAAGTTTTAAAATTGAATTTAAAAGTGGATTGTTCAATTTAAAAAATATATCGTTTAAATTGACATTTAAAAATAGCCTTCCGGGGCACAGTCTCGATTTCGACGAAACTAGTTCCATTGGATCCGTAATAGTGTATTATTATCGGATTTCAAGTTTCGTAGTGTTTGGAGTTATCGTTTGACCGTACGGGATATAAACGCGCTGAAATTTATATCGAAAATTAAATATAATAATTGGGTCCAAAAAGCTATTTTCTCCATATGATCGAATTAGGACTCGAAACATTTTCTATTGCGTTCGAAATAGGGATATAACATTATAAAGGCCTAGCGGCATGCCTCGATAGGAGGTCAAAATTTTATGTTGTGTAAATCGAGACAATTTGAATTTAATTAATATATAGGTTTATATATTCTAGTCAACCTTCAGCTGAAATTCCTTCACATTAGCTTTTTGCTTTTTCAAATCACTATTGCAAGCATATGCAAGTACGCAAGCACATTCAAACACGTTTTCCCTCTTTCACCTTTTCAAAAACATCACAGCCGAATGTCACAAAGAAAAGAAAAAAAAATGGCAGGGCTTTGAAAATTTGTATCTTGTGTTATACTTCACGAAAAAATCCAAATGCAGTTTGTAAATTCATTGTTTTCAATGGGCTTCAATCTGGGTCAGTGTTGGGAGGTGTGGCAGTTGTTTTTGGTGATCGTGTTCGAGGCTGTTCGAACTAGGGTTCGAGAATTGGGTGGTTGTACGAGGAGATGGGGCTCGGTGTCGGTTTCGTTGGGTTTGGCGAGCGAAGGTGCGTCTTCGACCAAGTTTTAGAGGGGATCGACCATGATTTTGGTCACGTGAACAGTGCCACGCCTGGAAATGGGGGATGCGACACGTTTTGCTAGAGTGGATTCGGCGATGGTGCGTGATGGCGGTCGAGTAGAGTTTGAGACGAGATTTTCGTTGGCGAAGTCAGATTTTTGTTTAGTGGGGCGACGCTCCGTGTCAGTAGAATGTGCACGGCAATATGGATATGGGCATGTTCGTATACAGGCAGTGTTTGAGGGAGAAGGTACTATTCATTTTGGTTCGGGTCTTAGATATTGGGTATGGGTTTGTTTTAATAAAATTGAATTATTTTATAAGATTTAAATTTAATTACTGATGAACTTATAAAATTTATATTCCATGCATACGAGGTCTGATTTGGACGATTCAAGTTGCATTGGGATCGTATCATCGTCATCTACGCATAGGAAATAGTTTGGATGAATTTTTAGCTTGCTGAATTTTCAGATAAATTCAAACGTGTTCGAACTGAATTGAAATCTGAACGCGAAAGCGACAATAAAATTAATGTGAGTTAACCTCACTCAACTTTGGATTTCTGCAATTAATTTTAAATAGTTTAAATTAATTATTGATTGATTGATTGAATTGATAAATTGTTACCAGTTGGATGTGATATATATAGTAGTATATATATATATATATATATTGGAGTGATTGATATTCCCGCATATATATAGCGGATGAGACCCTATACGCCCCGCATAATAGCGGATGAACCTATATACCGCGATATCCCCCTCGAAGTGGGCTTGGTATTTTTATATTGTATTAACATCTGTGGATGCAGGGAAACAGGTTGGAGGGATCCAACTGGATTCCTCAAAAATGTTGAAATTATTTTCATATTCAGTGATATGATTTATTTGAATAATCCGTGATAGATTATATTGGAAATTGAATTTATTGGATGCTATGGTATTGTTGGATATATTTTTGGTATTTTAAAATATCAAAAATACTAATATTGAATCTTTAAAGGAAAATAAAAGGGAAATTTTAAAGTAAAATATTTATAGTGAAGTTGGATAAATTTAAAAGCAATGAGTTTGGGAAAAATAAATAGTTGATTTTAAAATCCTATTTAATAATTTCGGGATATGGAAAAATAGAGATTTTTGAATAAATGGGAATTAAATGGTTTTTTTAAAAAGAAGAACTTAAGCGATATTGTTTTAAGTATAAAAGAATGTATTTTAAAATTTAAGATTTAAATAGTTTGGGAAAAATAAAAGGGGAAAATTGAAAATAAAATAGGAAATTGATGTTCCAGTTTTAAATAAGATTTTAAATCATAAAAAAAAGGAAGAGAATCTGAAATTAGTGGGCTTTGGAATAAATTTGGGTTAACTAAGAAGTTAATTTTTAAAATGGAATTTAATTTAGAAAATCGATTAAGTGTTGTGAAAACAGTGATAAAATGGGAAATGAGACTATGGGATTTATAAACGAAGTTTATAAATAAAGTAAAGTAAATTATCAGTGGATATATGGGAATTATAAATTCATGATGAGGATTTATAAGGAAATGGGTAAATCGGTTTAAAAATAAATGGTAGATTTATTTTTGAAATGTGAAAAAAGGAATTTAAGGAATTAGGACATAAATTAAATTGGAAATAAATCAAGAAGGATTTATTAATATTGGACTGTCTATATGGAAGTTGAAGATATATTTTTCTGAGAAGTTAAGTTATTTAAAAAGGGAATTTTGAAGGATTAACTAGAAAATTTAAAGTGTTTAAAGAATATTCCAGAAACTAATTATTTAGTTGTTTAAAAATAGGTTTAAGTATATTTTAAATTATGAATTAAAGTTAGTTTATATAAATTAATTATTATTTAAGAAGTAATCAATATTATTATTTCAAAGGAATAAATTATTTAATATTAATATTATTTTTAATAACTTTTATTTAAAAAGCAAATTTGTCTTAAGTTAACTTGAAATTCATTTTAGAATTTACAAGCATTATTTTGAGAAAATTTTTAAAAGTAGGTTTTCGGAGAGTATTGGTATACTCGCGTGGCATAAGTCGGAGGCAGTGAGTGCCTGCAGTTAAGTTTTGGATTTCTCTAGGATAGAGACATAACCATTGAGCTGTGATCCATGGTTTGATACCGCAGTGGTACTTTCCACCTTATTTTTAAAGGGTTTTCAAATATTTTTGAAAGACAGTTTGTAAATTTACTAAATTCGGTAAGATAAGTATGTATAATTTGGATAAGGAAATTTAAATTAAATTAAAAAGAGATTTAATGTTTCAGTGGAAAAATGGAATATCTGGTTGAATTGATTATTATTTGATAGTTAAATAATCGACTATCAAATCTGGACTTAAATACAACTTTGGAAATATCTAGAAGAAGTATGGGAATTATATGGTACAGTTACCGTTCGAGGTGCTATACTATACGTATAAACTCGTTTTGTTCTTCTAGGACGTTTATAAGGAAATCCGTCCACTAATGGTTAGGAGGTGATCTCCGATCTTATTTTCGTCTGTTTATTTCCTAAAGAATCAAGGTTGAGTTTACTGGGAAATATCGAACGTTGTTTCGAAGAGACCGGTATCAGATAAGTTATCCGAAAACCACTTCGATCCAGCGAGTACGTTTTCGATGTGAAAACAAGAGCTTGGAGTCGAAGATGGAGCAGTGAAGTGCAAGGGCTAATCGCTACTAATCCTGAGGGTGATTCCAAAATGGATGTAGTAGGAATAGTGCCTTCGGTTCCGTTCGGACCCGGAACGGACTTGTATGTATGAATGTTATTAGTACATTGTCATTGAAGGACAATGAGCATTCTAAGAGAATATTTCTAAAAAGGTAATCGTAGCCTCTAGCCTCATCAACCGGGAATGACTGAAAATCAGGGGGGATGCAGCAAGGCTAAGTGGGTCGCACCCAAGTAGGGTATGTTTATCACCCTTCTAGATAACCTCAGATATTATTTTATTACTACGATGTATGGAAGGAGCTCGAAAGAGGGTGGGAACACCTGGGGTGATAGCATATTCAGTCTATCTAGGTCAGGGATAGTCCGGTCTCATGAAGTAGGGAATCCCGGCGTGGTCCTCGGTACGCTGTTCTAGACGTGTTCTGTGACAGGTGGTACCCCAGTACCTAGTCATTCAAATGGAATCCATTCTCCAATAAGTGTCGTACGATTTTTATTGTGCCCAACTATGCTGGAACGTGAGATGCAAGCATTTCAACTATTTGAATAAGTATTTGTACTTTGACACTATTATAATATCAGAGGATTTGATATGAAATTTTTTTGGTTATCGTAAGGTAAAAACCCGTCGTGTTTATGTGTGGCGTGGTCTTATGAGATACCTTTGATTTTCAAAGGATTTTGAAAACTTTAATAATTCAAATTGAGTGTGTTTTCTCACGCTGGTTTTCCAGACTGACTCAGGTGTTATTTTATTACAATGCTCGAGTCAGACCGAGTATTACAGATACAGGATAGGATGCTATGAAGCTCAGGAGATGAGCTGGATGACGAGACGTATCACACGTACTTGATTATATTCCACTATGTATTGTAGGCTATATATTCAGCATTTGTGAGGACAAGTTGTTATAACTATCCAGTATTGAGTTTATTGATGTGTTGTACTCTGATGATGTAATGTATAAACAATTATAGTTCTTTTTGTATAAAGATCAGTTGTTATCTATTATACATTATTCCGCTACGATTGTGAGATTCTGTGTTGTTGTTTCTATTTTCTTCTTCTACCTCTTTCTTCTTTACCCTAACGATCTGGTATTTTCGGCATTCGATTTTTCGGCATGTAATACAATAGACCTATTGATGTCGATTTTCGGGCATCGAAAATCCAGACCTTTACATTTTTAGATTTTTTTTCAAAACTATCTTTTAAAAAGACATCCCTCTCTCTCTCTATTTAAATATTTTAGCATTAATCCAAAAACTAAGAAAGAACTCTAAACAAAGATAATGAAGAATGGGATGCTATAAAGGCAGATCCTATCTTCAGTGAAGAAGGATTGGTTCAAGTTCCAAGAAATGTTTGATTTGACATATGTGGTTTGATTTACTTTGATTTGGTTTGGTTTGATTTGGTTTAGATTAGTATGGTTTGGATTGATTTGAATATGGTGTGTAATATATGATCGAACATGGTGTGGTTTGATAAGAACATGGTGTATATATTGATTGATTATGTTTAAAATTTTCATATCTCTCACATTTACCTTACTATATTTTACTCATATTATTATCTGTCTCATTTATATTCTACTATACTATGTTATTATCATATACGGTGCTATAGTATAAGACTTAGGGGGAGTTATGTAGTTTAGGATTAGTTTTGTTTATGACAAAGGGGAAGAATTATAAAATAGGTTAGTTAGGCTTAGATTAAGGAGGAGTTAAAAGATTAAGGGGGAGTCAGAGTAGAATCAGAGTTTGGTGGAGTATATTTAATAAACATAGGTTGTCATCATCAAAAAAGGGGAGATTGTTAGTTGCTGAGATGATGGTTTTGATGACAACAGCCTTAGTACTTGTTATAAAATATAAAGACTAATATTCTTGTCTAGATATATATGTATATGCAGGATATATATGCAGGTATTGAGAATGGAGACTGTACAGTATAAAGATTCAAAACTGAGTATAGAGATTCAAGACTAACGAATTCAAGATTAAAGAAATCAAGACTGAAGACTCATGAGTATCAAGAGTTCAATAGTTCAAGATATCAAGATAAGTAATAGAGTCTAGATTTATGTTAAACTTCATAATAGCACTAAAATCTTTACTCGGATTTTAATTGTGAAATGGAATCCACCTTCTCGCTTTAATAGTAGGATGGAACCCACGACCTTCTCTAGTGGAATGGAATCCACGAAATTTTCAAAATGACTTATTTTTGTTTTTTTTCAAAACTATCTTTTAAAAAGACATCTCTCTCTCTATTTAAATATTTTAGCCTTAATTCAGAAACTATTTTTAATCATATAAATTTCAAAATCATTTCTTGTTTTAAAACTATCTCATGGTTTTAATGTTTTAGCTTTAATCTCAAAATAATTATATATTTAGTTTTTCTTAATTTATATTTCATAAGTTCACTTTCCAAAGGTTTTTATAATCATAAAGTATATTCAAAATAGTTTCGACAAACTTTAGAAGAAAATCTCTTTTACAACAAAAATCAATTTTCAAAATATACTAGGGGATGTCGACATGCCCCTACCCCCCATGTCGATATGGTAGCCGTAGAATTCAAATTTCAAATTTTCAAAAGAAGTGTTTATTCGTCATAACCTTTCGCGAATGAACATGACCGTTGTTCTCCTAAAAATACCATTTGTTTTCAATGAATTTTAAGTTAGTTTTTCTTCATTTCTTCACTCCTTCTTCTCCACTCAAATATTCTCTTATATTTCAAATGCTTTAACAAAATTCTACCGAAATCCTAAGTGAATCAAACTCGATCGTCACTAGTTTGATTCTCTGCCACTCTCTCTCAAAGATCTAAGTGTTATTCAGAGTTATATGATCATTTGTAATCAAAGATTAAAAGATCGAAGTGTATCCAGTCTCTATCTATTAAAGTGTAATTGGAAACGGTGTGATTGTGGCCCATAAATCAATTGGGTGTAATTATAGCATGTAAATCAATTGGGAGTGATTGTAGCCTGGTTAAATCAAGAGAGTTTGCCCTGGACTCGGAGATAAGAGGGTGTATCTCGTGGCCTTGAAATCGAGGTTGTAATATCGACATTATTGTTAGTCCATGAGTTGATGGTTTTGATGACAACAACCTTAGAATAAGACTATAAAATATAAATACTAACATTATAGTTTAGATATATATGTATATACAGGATTTAACCATGCAGGTACCAAGAATGAAGACTGTACAGTATAGAGATTCAAGATATCAAGATTGAAGACTCATGAGTATCAAGATTATCAAGAGTTCAAGATTTCAAGATAAGTATTGAGTCTAGAATTATGTTAAAACTTCACAATAGCACTGAAATCTTCACTCCATTTTTCTTTTGGGACGGAGCCCATTTCTACCTTTTTAATGGCTTACAAACCCACGACAAGTAGCTTACAAACCTACGACAAATGGCTTACAAACCAACGAACATCCTGGTTTTGTACAAGTTCTCGAGTCCTGACATGATGAGATATTCTACAGGAAGAAGCTTGCAAAACTACTTCAAAATGTTTTTCAAAACAACTTCGGAATGATTTTCGAAATTGCTTTTCAAAATGTTTTAGCCTTAAAAATTATCTCTTCAAATGATTTTCAAAAAGATGTTTTAGCCTTAAATATTCTTGTTTTTAAACTTCGTTTGTTTTAAACTATCTTTTAATTATAATATATTTATACTTAGATTTAAATATAAAATTATAGTAAAATTATATATATATATATTGTTCTCTATATTTATCTATGTATTTTATCAATAGTCAAGTATATTTATAAAGTTTAAAATAGTTTTAATATAAGATAAAGGTTATTTTCAAAGAAAATCAAAACATCAAATTTTCCTTTGGGATGACGACATGCCCTAGTACCCCATGTCGACATAGTGTCAGTTAGAACCAAAAATTTGAATTTCAAAAGAAGTGTCTATTCGCCATAACCTTTCACGAATGGACATGACTGTTGTTCTTCTATAAATAGGGGTTAGTTTCAACAAATTTGATATCAGATTTTCTAGTTTTTCACTTCTCTTCTTTTTCCACATTTTCTTATTCAAAATTCTATCATCACTCTGCCGAAATCAACATTGAATCTAACTAGATTATCTCTGGTTTGATTCTCTATCACTATCTCAACAAGATCCGTGTGCTATTTAGAGTTATAGGCTTCTTTGTAATCTATCTAGCGAGAAAAGGTGTGATTGTAGCCTTGGAAATCAATCAAGCGAGAAAAGGTGTGATTGTAGCCTTGGAAATCAATTGGGTGAACTTGTTGCCCCGGAAATCAAGTATCTCTACCCAAAGGATTGTGATTCTGGAGGGTGCACCTCGTAGCCTTTAAACCGAGGGTTGTAATTGTTGAATTGCTTTTGAAAGGAAATCCGTACTTAGTTGTGCGGGACTGGATGTAGGGTAACCCCGAACCAGTATAAAATCCGGTGTGTTCTTTCCTTTACTGCATTTACTTTATTTCTGCATCTGTGTTTGTTTCTGTGATTATATATGTGTCTGAATATTACATACATTTGTGTACAAATCAACAATAACTCAAAAAGATTTAGTAATTTCTTATAAACACTATTCAACCCCCCCCCTCTAGTGTTATTCCTAGCCTTAAGATCCATATTCCCCATTCCTCACATTTGGTATCAGAGCAAGGTTTTCAAAAGTTTCATAATCTGATTTTTTAAAAGTTTTCAAAATGGCTACCAACACTGGTACTGTTATTAACACTAGTATTCATGTCACTAGTTCATTTATAGAAGGTCAGTCTACTGCCAGACCACCACTTTTTAATGGCAGTAACTATGCATATTGGGCATGTAGGATGAAAATATATTTACAATCTGTAGGGTTAGATACTTGGAATATCACACAAACTGAATATTCTAAACCGACAACTAATTTTGCACATTGGACCACTGAGCAAAAGTCCGTTGCACAAAATAATTCTAAAGCAATGAATATTATGTTTTGTTCACTTGATAGGAATGAATTTAATAGAGTGTCAGTTTGTAAGTCTGCATATGAAATCTGGAAAACTTTGCAAGTGACTCACGAAGGAACAAGCAAAGTTAAACATACCAAAATTTCCATGCTCACAAATCAGTTTCAGTTATTTAAAATGAATACTAATGAGTCTATTTCAGATATGTATAGTCGATTTCAAGATATTATGCATTCTTTAATATCCTTGGGAAAGGAATTTTCGGAAGAAGATCAAGTCAGAAATTTTTTAAATTCTCTCACTCCAGAATGGGATCAAAAGACACTTGCAATTGAAGAGGCAAATGACATTAGTACCTTAAAGATAGAAGAATTGATTGGAAATCTAATGTCGTTTGAAGTCCAAATGATCAGGAGAAGAGAAAGCAAAGCATCTGAAAAGAATTCAATGCATTAACCGACGGATCAGACTCAAAAAGTGATAATGATGAAGAGATAGAATTTATGACCAGGAATTTTCGGAAATTCCTGAAATACAGGAAGATGAATGATCTCAAGAGAAACAACTATAAGAATTCTGGAAATCAGAATGCAGTGCCAAACAATATCAAATGTTTCAACTGTGATGAACCAGGCCATATCAAAAGAGGCCGTCCGTATCCAGATAGGCAGAATCCTCCTATAAACAATGATTCAGTAAAGAAACGAAAGCGTGCATTTACTGCTACTCTAGATGACTCAGACTCATCTTCAAGCGATGATGATCAGAAAACAGATAACTCAAATTTGTGTTTCACGGCAGTTCACGATTTTAACAAATTCAAGAAAACGGACTCAGAAAAAGGTACACATTTACAATACAATTGATTGAAATTGCATGCTTAGAATTAGATGATTGATTGCTTGTTTGATTGATTTTGAATTGGTGTGTTGATTGAATTTTAAATTTATTTTTTATTTTATTATATTATAATTATATTATTATTTTATTATTTTATTTTTATTATTTTTTGATAATATAATAATATTTTCTGGAATATACTATAATTCTAATAATATTCCAGATATATATATATATAGACATTAAAATAATAAGTATATATTTATTAGAATTCTTAGGAAAAATAAATCATAGAAATTCACAGGAACATGTCGACATGGTCCCTACCCTGATGTCGACATAGGTACCAAAATTTGAAATTCAAAATTTGAGTTCAAATGGTTGAATTTTCCTCCACCTCTTCACTTCATTCAATACTCTTAAAAGGCATCTTTTGACCAGAGAACATGTCTTTCACAAATCTACTTATTCACTATCTTTTATCACAACTTTTCACTTTCATTTTCAAATTCAAACTCTCTCTTCAAAACTTCAAGCTATCTACTCTCTACTTTAATGGCTTCTTCTAACAATCCCTCCACCATAATACTTTCCAGAAACTTGAAAGAGAAACTCCTAAATAATCCGGAGGCAATAAAAGCATACATCAATTATGCTAACTATGGAAAAGTCCATCCCAGAAAGTTTGCTATTTTTCAAGATTTTGCTTCTTATGAAATTGATACTCTTTTCGCAAACAATCAAATTCTTAGTTTTGTTGATTCTTCTCAAAATGATTTTGTTTGTTACCCAAATCTTGTTAAAATTTTCTATGCAAATCTCAATCGAGAATTTTATGAAGGAAATGATAATGAAATTTGGAGTAGTGTCAAAGGCACTAAAATTGTTTTGAATTATGATCTTTTGGGTACCATTCTCAATTGCAAAAACACGGGAATGGATCTTTCTAATTTTCAAATCGATGAACATGATCGTGAGATATTTCATCATATTTTTGAAGGAGATGAAAACTTTGAATTTAAAAACCAAAACTTTCGTCCTAAAGCAAGAATTGTCAATCTTCTTTTACAACATACTTTGACCCCAAGATCAGGAAATTTTAACAATCCTACTTCAAAAGTGTGTAAAGCACTTTTTTCTATTTTGGGAAATTATGATATCAATTGGGCGCAAGTTATTTTGGATGAACTTCGTCCTAAAAATTTTGAAATGGGAGAAAACACTTTATACCATGGAATTTACCTTACTTGGATTTTCAACTATTTTGGAGTAAATTTCAAAGGACAAGAATTTATTTCAAGAAAAGTTTTTAATATCTCAAACATTTCTCTCATGAAAATCCCATATGTTTTTCAACCTTATGAGACTCTTGCCGAAAAGGAAGAGCGTTTGGCTCAAGAAGAAATGGAAGAGGAGGAAGAGGAAGAAGAAGACGGGGATGAAATGGAAATAGAAGAAGAAGAAGAAGGTGAAACATCCCTAGAAAGTATTGAATATCCCTCCAATCCTACCAACAAAACCCTTCTCAAAAACCAAAATATTATTGTTGAGAATCAACGAGTTCTTAAAAGATCCGTTAGTAAAAAGTTGGACAAAATATCATCCAAGATGAACAAGTTTTTCTTCAAAGTCAGCAAGAAACTTGGATTATCTTCATCTTCATCATCCTCTAACTAGTTCTATATTTTCATATCATGTCGAATTAGTTTAAGTTTGTTTTAATTTGAGTGTTTATGTAGTTCTTTATGATTAATCATGGGGAATTTCACTATAAGGGCCTATTACCATCAACTAATTATTTTCTAGGACCCGTGTTCAAAAAAATTAGTTTCCAGGACACGGGTCGAAAATAAACCCTCTACTTCTCGCTAATCCATATCTGCCGCCAAACCTCCAAATGAAAAACAAAAGTAGGGTTTAGAAACAAAATCGCCTCAGTTGGATTATCGATTGGCTGAAGAAATCGTACCGCCTAACTTTTCTCAGCTGAACAAGTAAGTAATTGTTTATTTCTACTGTTTGCTATATATCGATTGATTCACTTTTCTTCAGCTGAAGAAACTAAGACGCGATTTCTATTCACTAGTTGCAAGACGTGATTTCTATTCACTTGTTGCTGAACAAGTAAATACTTGTTTATCTTTGCTGTTTGTTGTTCATCGATTGTTTTTTTTTGCTATATATCGATTGTTTTTGTTAGCTGAAGTAAGTAGTCATTCACTGATTGATTTTCTTTGCTATTTATGGGTTGTTTTTGCTTGTGTTTGACAAGTAACAAGTAAGTTCTATTGATTGTGTTTATATATAACAGTTTTTGTAATGCATGTAAGGTGTTTGTTGTTTTTGTAATGATTTAACGTGATGTAAAACTGGTCATATTCAACGGCTTAAAAATATAAATCTGTTTATCTTTTAATCTAAATGATTTAATACAAGAATGTAATGGATTTAACATGTTTGTTTATCTTTGAGTTGCTTTAACATAATTTTAACTTCAGTACTTCAAAAATTGTATGTATTGTGTAAACACAGTTATGTTGTAATGTTCCTATGTTCAACAGCTACGAAAGATAAACATATTTATCTTTTACTATAATTGGTTCAAATCAACTTAAGGCTTAGTTATCTTAAATAGTGACTGGTATATGTTATACATGTTTGCCATTTTTTCATGATTTAAAAGTTATTACAAAAGATATACAGCAAATTTACACCCTACTTAAAAAAGATAAAAGCATTTATGTTTTTATACAAAACGATTTAATTAGATAATGAACTATATATGATTCCCCTTTATATAAAAAATCACAATACACAATAACTACCTACACACAATTACTTATTAGAATTACAACCCTAGTTGTGTTTGATAATTACAATTACAAGTACAAAAAAATTATTCTTCACTCTTTCTAACATTTCATTATGTATGACAATTTTTATGCAGCGTAAAAATGCACACCAGGTCATCAAAATCAAAGTTATTCATACAGAAAACAACGTGCATATTTATAAATGAAGCTGGAACCCAATGCATAAATATTAGACCTTTATCTAGCCCATTCTACGATCAACACAGCCAGAGATCACCTTTATCTTCAACTCCATTGGTAACTGTTTTCCTACTTATGTTATGTATAATATTTAGTTGTACTCTTCAATTTGTATATACATATTAAATTGGAATCTAGATTCCATATACTTCATGTAGTTTGTATTGGGTTGATGTGCACTGAGTTGAGTTGTTGCTTTAAATGCAGTATGTCATATTGTAGCTTGTCTGCACTTGCATTCTTATCTTGTCGACATGTCTGCGTTGGACTCTGGTTTCAATGTGTATGATGTTGCATATTCACTTGATGTTACACACATGTATATATGTAATATTTGAACACTTCAGTCAGGTTTGGTTGCTTCATTTGCATTGATCTAGATTTGTTTTCATGTTGCATTTGCTTATGTGTATGCTGTGCACTTCTTTGTACTCTCACTTTTGGATCTGACTATTTGTTAATGTTGTAGCTTGATTCTCTGACCATATAAGTCTGCACTGTGCACTGCATTCATACATGTTGTACATGTTATTACTTCAAGGCTATTGTGATGATGAAATTCTAATAACTGATCACTAATTTGTAATGGATAATTTGTTGTTAATGCTTTGTTAAAAAAGATAAAAGAATTTATCTTTTTTATAAATAATATTCTGATGGCTATTTTGTGTTTCATTCTCTTTAAGTTTTTAGATTTCTAAATGACCATTACTTAAACACCTAAAAAAGATAAAATAGATTATCTTTCTATACTTTGGAAAAAAAATAGCCATCAGTACTACATAGTTACTCAACAAAAGTGTTTATTATACTTTATGTGCATTATGATTCTTGAGCAAAATGATATTATCTTCATGAATATGCAGAAATAAATTTAGGATCCCAATTAATGATATTATTTTCATGAATGTAGGATGAAGCTAAACCAACACAGCAAATCTCACAAATGACTGAAAAAGAACATCTAACAAACTCAGATGACGAAGGAACAATTTCAGAAAAACTAAATGAAGCAAGTTATGATTCTGAAGAAATAAATATTGAAACAGATGAGTCAGATGATGTTGACAAATATGAAATTCAAAATAGGCTGAAAAGACAGAAAAAACATCTGTACAGTGGAACATACAGATGTAATTTAGATGCTGTGTACAAAGTTATGATGACGGTAAAGGAAAAAAACATTCTATCTTCAGAAGCAAAAAGTTATATCAACAAAACGCCATTCAAAAACTTTTTTAATATGTTTCTCACCAATGGCATAGAACGGCAAAACATACGGAAAAGTGCTTCAAATTTAGACCAACTAATTACTTCTTTCAGTATTAAAGAAAAAGCTTTCAAAATTGGAAACAAACTGCTGAAAATCACACCTGAAGAAGTTAGCCTTATATTTGGAATGAATTTATCTGGAGAGGATTTGTTTCCAATACCAACTTCAAATAAGGCCACAGCAATAGAGAGTTTTTCAGAGTTTCTGACTACAAATTTCGAAGAAAATGACATAATTAGCCAGAAGATAGTCACAAGAAGGTTGAAAAAAATGATAGAGGAAGAAAACGGGAATGAAGATTTAGTCAAATTGTTGTTGCTCTTGTTGATTATTACTTTTTTCTTTCCTAACAATCAGAACTACATGCAGTGGGGCTTCTTATCAAAGCTGTTAAACTTAAAAAAATTTAACTCAATCTCTTGGCCGAGAGCAATATGTGAAAATGTCATGAAAAATGTACAAAAATACTATGCTAATCCAAGAAGCACACCTGGATGTACTATGGTCTTATTGGTATGATTTAAAAACTTTAAGCAAATATAAATAAATTTATACCAATGCTTTTTACAAAAATGTTAAATGTTAATGCTTATTTGCATGGTCTTATTGGCAGTATTGGTTTTGTGAAAGGACGCAAATCATCGATGAAAAAGAAAATTTGGAAAGCAAAATCCCAAGGATGAGAAAATGGGACTTGTCAAAATTAAAAGATTTGGACCTTGATGAAATAGACAATGATAAGGTATGCTACTTTTAAATACATAAATACATAATGATTTAAGTACAATTCAGTTTCTGCCCAACTCCAAATTTCTTCATTAATTTTACCATGCTTAAAAGCTATAAAAGATAAAAACATTTATCTGTTAATGTAAATGATTTTATAACAACTTAGGCATTACTTATATTTGTTATATAGTTATACATATTAAACATTTTTCTTGATTTACTCATATTTAAATTTATTACAGAAAATATACAACTAAATTAAACCCTAGTTAAAAAAGATAAATGCATATATGTTTTTATAGAAATTGATTTAAGTACATAATGAACTATATATATTTGTTGATAAACAAAATTATATGAGTACATATGTTTATATGTGTCTTATTTAATAGGGATAGTGTTCTAAATTTATGTAGTTTATAGGTTATTTAATTACATATCTATATTTATACGTAACAACTATTGTGTGTGCATTATAGATTTTCCTAGTCTTCTCTCCTTCCCATATGAATGTGCCTGCATGTTGTTTCCATTTATCAAGTGTCTGAAATTTTTTTACCTGTATATTTTTAATAATTTCTGATTTCTAACTTCATAGAATTTCAAAGATATTACATGTCCAAATTTAATTTCAAATACCTTCCATGCAGATTTTAAAGAAATTTGCAAATGTAACTAAAGAGGAAAAAGACTTTTTTTCAAAAAAAATATATACTGGGTTGGAATATGACAAATATGCTACAGACTGCTCTAATAGCATAAAAGAGTTAGAGAGGAAAGTGAACTTTTTATCTGCTGAGATGAAAAGTATGGCAGAACAACTGAATGAGGAACAACATTCAAGACAGCTGGCTGAACAAAGACTCCACAATCTTGAAATGAAACTTCAAAAGCTGGAAAATTTTGAAGAGCATAATGTGGAGAAAAAAAATGATTTCAAAGAAAAAAGTGAAGCTGATAAAGGTACGAATAAAAGAAAGATAGTTGGTATGATGCATATAAATAGTTCTGCTAACTTTCCATGTTTTGATTTGATGGAAACTCAAGATTGCATTCTAGAAACCGAAGATTGTTTAAAATTTGAAAATATCAAACAACATAGTCAAGAAATTGCTGCAGAAAATCCAATTGTTGTTGAAGATGTCATTTCTAAAGAACAAAAAAAGAAGAAGCAAAAGAATGTTGAAAAGTGTCCACTCATGAAGCATCTAACTGATGAACAGCAACAAAATGTGAAACTTTTTTTCAAAGTTTTGGGAGGAAACAAGTAAGTAATTAAACTACTTTTCACTCACACAAACTATATATCAACAATCTGTTAGATTAATTATTAGTACTGTGTTGGTTCTGTTTTAGTTTGGTTACCTATCAGTACATCTATCAACTACTATACACTCACACACTTGCTCAAAAATAAACAAAAACTAAACAAAACTAAAAAAGCTAAATTAATTTATCTTTAACTTTTAATAAATAATTCCATAAAGGATTCTATTTTGTTTTACTATCAAATGCAAACAACATAGTACGTACTAAACTTAATTTCTTTTATTAACAACCGTCCAATTTTCCAGCGATGAAGCATTTAGTTGTGATGATGAAAACTTCATCACCATAACAAAAATGATGATAGAAGACCTCCTCTATCAACAAAGTATTTGTGGTCAAGTAAGTACAACAAACTAAACTTTCCTTCATTATAATTTATATATTTTATCCATATTATTTTTCAAATGTAGATCATTGATTGGTTTTGGTTCCGAAAAACAAAGCAACTAGAAAAAAGCAATAGCATTATCTATGTTAACACAACTATGACAGTAAGTGAACTATATTCTCAAATTAACATTTTTTTATAAAACATAAATTTTCTAAAACAATTTTTTTTACAGAAAAGCGCAACGGATGGAAGCTTGGAAAATATCAAGAAAAAAATGTTCAATCCTTTTATGAAAAGAACACTTTTAGATCCATTATGTTGCAACATATTATTCCCAATACATGGCAATGATCATTGGAGTCTGCTAGAACTAGTTGTTGGAGAATGCACTTGGAACCACTACGACTCTCTGCACTTGACCACGAGATCAAAAACCTGCAGAAGTGGACATACAAAATTTGTCATTAATGTGGTAAGTAAAAATACACAAAAAGTAAAAAAGATAAATGTGTTTATATTTATTCTAATTTTCCTTCACTGTTTGCAGAAATCAGCAGTGAACTACCTAAACAAAGAGTTACAAGAAGAAGGGCACAAAACAATCCTCAGGAAAAATTCAGTGCTTAAAAATGTTGACTGTGCTCAACAAAGCACTGGGTAATTTTGAAGATAGTTCAGAATTTTATATAAAAAATCACAATACACAATAACTACCTACACACATATTACCAATTAGATAATATTATTTTCTCACATACTAGTTTTAGATAAACATAATACTAATTACAATTCATTATCAAAATAAAGAAAAGATAATCTGTTTTATCATTATATTCAAAGTACTAAACTTCAGAAATACAGGTACGACTGCGGAATTTTTGTGATGATGTTCATGGAAAAAATAGCACAAGGAATGCAGACTACAGAAAAAATTAGTCTTGAACAAGTTAATGCATTGAGAGCACAGATAGCTGCACAAATACTATCCGACGAACCATACTGCTGGCTTGACAAGTTTTGCAGCTCTTCTTCAGCCCATAAAAATGTAATGACTGATGAATGAGATGATGAATTTGTAATGGGTGATATTAAAAATTAGATAATGAATTTGGTGATGAATTTGTAAAAGCTGATACTACATTGATAATAGATTTTAGGGAGTATATTTTAAATTACTAATGAATTACATGATGAATTTGTAGTAACTGATATTGAAAATTTGATGTGAATTTGTAGTAATTGATACTGAATTTGTAGTAAATGATATTGAAAATTTGATGTGAATTTGTAGTAATTGATAGTGAATTTGTAGTAACTGATCTTAAAAATAAGTTTCTACTGCTCTTTTAAGAAATATAAATCCTTTTATCTGTTATTGATAATTTATAGTTTTTTATTTATTATTATGTTTTCTAATTCCGTTGTTCTACACAGTAAAAAGATGTAGTATGGGCTACTTTTCCTAGACAAGAAGAAGCTTTAAGATTTGTCCAAACACATGCAAACACTTACGTTTTTTGCTACCAAGATCATTTGACTGCACAAAGAAGGTTCCTTGTTTCTACATATGATGAGTTCTGGAGAAGGTACAAAACCATGAATCCTAAGTTACACCACCATTATGAGGTTATTCAAGTCGGACTGCCTTGCCACTTGTATTATGATCTGGAGTTCAATAAAAAGATTAACACTCATTAATGAGAAAAACTTCATGCGTGAAATGCTAGCAAAGAGTAACCTGTTCCTGTTTTTGGATTGTTCATTTGGAACCTTAATATTGTTTGTTCCACAAAGTTAATTAACATATTGAATGGCCTTGAAATTGGCAGGTGTGCAGATGTGACTGAAAGAGTGCTTGCTGCATGCTACAAGGCCCTAAACGAGCACAAAGTCCTAATGGAAGGTACTTTGTTGAAGCCTAACATGGTTACACCTGGATCAGACTCTACTAATGTGAAACCTGAGGTCATAGCTGAGTACACCGTGCGAGCTCTTCTCAGGACTGTGTTTTAAAAACAGACTATACACAACAATTAAAAAGTAATATCAATTTATCTTTTTTAACAGAACTAACAACATTGTATTCCAAATAACGGTTAAACATAAATAATTGCATACAACCAAAAATAATCAAAATCAGATCATAACCAATTCAACATATGCAATTATTCAAATATTCAACTCAAAGTATTCATACAACAACCAAATATTCATACAAGAACAAATCAAATACTTTGGACTAAAAAAATCAACTCAATTATTCAACTCAAAGTATTCATAGAACAACCAATCAAATACATTAAACTAAAACAATCAACTCAATTATTCAAAAGAACACTGCCTTCTGTTATGTCCTAGTTTTTTACACTTTCCACATCTATTTTGCTTAGCATGAAAATCAGCCCCTTCAATCCTATTCATCCTAGGCCTTCCAGCTCCACGAACAGGCTTAGGAGGAAGAACAGTAGATGATTCTTCAGCTTCAATTGCTTCTTTATCAAAAGTTGGAATAGGATTGATCAAATGTGAATATGAAGCTAGATAATACTCAACAGTAAAGTAATTCTCAATATATTCATAAACAGAATTTCTGGTTAAAGAAATACACTTCAAAGCATGCACACAAGGAAAACCTGTCACTTTCCATTGATTGCAACTGCAAAAGCGATTTTTAAGATCAACCTTTTGAGATGTCGGAGAATGAACTTCAAAAATATACCTACAAAATGTAAGACCCAATTCATGTGCAGTGAACTAATAGTGAAAAATAAGACTAATAAACCAAAAAAATTAACAATCATACTGTGAACATAAGCTTTAATGCAGACAAAGAGAAAATACGTAACAAGCAACACCAACAAAATGAAATCATAACACAGGCTACATAGCAGGTTGAAAAAAGATAAATGCATTTATCATTTTTTAGAAACTGTGAACATCATGTAAATAAATATAAATACATACCTAGATGATTTAGAAACACTCCACCCAAATCCTTCTTCCTTCAATTTTAACAAACGAGCTTCCATTTTCGGACATAGCACACTAGTCCACTTTAATGCCTCTTCTCTACGATTAGATATTTGCATCATAAGTTTTACCCTAATTCCATCAAGACAAGCAGTAATAGGCAAACTTCTTTCATCCAAAATCCAAGAATTAAAACTCTCGGCTACATTGGACTTATTTTCACCATATCGCTTCCCCGGAAAAAACAAATCGGCCCAATGATCATATGGTTTGTCATTCAAGTACTCTATAGCTTTGGCACCTCCAATTTCTTTGTACTTGGACATGGCTTTTTCAAACTCATGATGATTAGAAGCTATAGCACAACGCTCAAGTAAATGAGCTACCCAAACACCCCTTCCACTTTTCACAATGCTAGCAATATTATTTTGCATATGATGCAAACAATAAGAATAATGACTATTCGGAAATTTTTTTGGAACACTTAACAATAAACCCCAGTGTCTATCACTTAAAAAAGTTAATATTCTATCACAACTAAGAGCATTCTTTAGGTGATTCAAAAACCAACTCCAACACTCTTCATTTTCTTTGGGAACAAGAGCCATTGCTAATGGGAAAAAACCTGGAAAAAAAACAAAATAATAATAATTCACTGTTTATTAATGTACATTTGAAAATAATGCACTATCTTTGAAACAGTATTATCTAATAGTAAAAAATCACATGAACACTATGCCCTTTGCCCAAATAAAAAAGGAAAAATAAATTTGCTAGAGACAATTCAACCTTTTTTCTTTTGTTTTTTAAATTTTGCTACTTGAATGTGAAGTCTATGTAGGAAGAGTAGAAATTGCAAAGATATAATACTTAATTCATGCATACAATACAAAGACTTATATTTGAACTTCTAAAAGATATATGCTATTATCTTTTCTATATGCTGTTTAAATCATTTTTATACGTTATGTAAGAATTTCAAATAATGAGAAAAATGATAAATATATTCAACATGTACTAGTAACTATGATATATAAGTACGGCTTAATATGTTATTTAATTCTTTATCTTAAAAGATAAATGCATTTATCTTATTCAACATGTAGTAGTAACATACATTCATTTTCTGCAATAATTTTACATGCTAAGCCCTAACGCAAAAGAAACTTTAATGAACTGAATCAGTACTATATAACAGTAGACTAATCACTTAACCAAAATGCAGTATGAACATAACAAAATTCACTAGAACAATCACTTAAAGAAACAGTACTATGTTACAAAAATTTATAACAAGAACCTAATGCACACAGTACAAAGTAAATACAACAGCAAAAAAAAAGATCAAAATTAGTACCTTGATTCCCATTTTTTGCAGTGGCAGCCATCAAAATACCACTTCGCCCTTTCAAAAAGGTAGCATCTAAAAACACCATAGGACGACAATAGCTGAATCCAAATATACATGCCTCATAACATACAAAAACTCTCTCAAATTGATTAGTGTCAGAATCCACATCCATACTTGAATAACTATTTGGGTTATTTCTTTCCAATGCCTTCAAATACCAAACTAAATCATTGTAAGATTTCTTTTCATCACCGTAAATATCATTCATAGCCAATTTCTTACCCTTATAAGCAAAATAATAGCTCAGCTCCACATCATAATCTCTTCTAAAACTTTTAATGATATCCTTCGTTTTTCTTTTTGGCTCATCACGAATTTGAGTGAAGATTAGACTTTTCACAAGATCACTATTAATAGTTGGACTACCAAGTGAACGAAATCCACCACCACAAGTATGATTCAGCTAAATGTTTTTAACAAACAATTGGTCCAATTGCTTCAGTTTGCAAGAAGCATGAATCCTAAATGGACAACTATCTATAGCACATCGAACTGTCAATCGTTCTTTACAATTGTTAATATATTGTACTTTAAACCCATTCTTCAAACAATAAGCACTAACCGTTCTATGGAATCCAATAGCAGAATCAAACTGTTGACCAACCCCAGTAAAAAATTCCATATTTGAATTCTTCTTCAACAACTCATGTAAATCCTTTTGTTGAGTAAAACCAGAATCTAAATCATCATCATAACCTAACATATTATTACTTGACTCAACACCAACAACTGAACCAGACTTGCTACTTTCACCAACAAAATTATCCATTGAATCATTCTTCAGCCGTAGAAAAAAAAACCAAAAATTCTTCCTTTTTAAACCAAGACAAAATCAATATAGCTTGAAGATCACTATCCGTTTCAATAAAGGTAGTCTTTGATTCTCGAATATAAAAAATATCAAAGCATAATGGAGTAAAATTATTCCACTACTCCCAAATCCTATTCCTAACATAAGAAATAGAAGCATCCAATCCAAAACGAGCACTAAAACAATTGTTATTGAAATCAAACACAACTATAACAGATGAATCACACCTGCAAAAAAAATGTAAAAAAATATTAAAAAAATATAACTATGTGAAACTGATCTTAAATAAAAACTAATAGCATAAGACTATTTAAATCATTTTTTATACCATTTTTTGAAAAAGATAAAACAATTTATCTTTTAGAGATCACTATCACTCTTTGGGATAACCTGATTACAACAGTGGAACATGTGGAAGAAAAACATTCGTTGTGATTGTACCTATTCAAGTTTACATTGTTGAAAAATCATAGGTGAAAAAGATGATCTGCAAAAATATACTTAATGGTGAAAAAGAAGAGCTAAAAAATTATCATAACAAACACACACTAAGATCAATATGGTCTTTAAAACACATAATCACATTCAATGGCTGCCAAATTATTACTAGAGCCAGAATGGAATTTTGATACACCATTCTTAAACATCTAAACAATCAGAGTTTAATTGCAAACTAAAGAACAAACGAAGCAAAATACACAGTGATTGTAAGAATAAAACAATACCATTCAGAAGCCATTATTCCAACTACATCAAACAAAACCTTCCTCCAATAGATGAAAACAGCCTCCTGTGAAAAGAAACATACAGTAACATCATAAAAAAAGAATTGAGAATGAAAAACAGCAAATAAAAAAGAAACTCACCAAATGAAGAAAATCGCCTCACGATTTCCCACAATTAAAGTCGATTTTGATTTGAGAAGAAACTAACGCCTCACGACCGCTTCAATTGCACAAGAAACGACCGCTTTGATTGAACAAGATACGTCTAATTTTCACGACCGCCTAATTTGCAAGATCGGTAGATTTCAGAAGGCACGTAGTTCTTTGAGAAGATGAAGACGCACGCGCCTAATTTTCACGATCGGTAGATTTCAGAAGATACGTACTTGTTTGAGAAGATGAAGTCGCACGCGCCCAATTTCCAAGATCGGCAGATTTCAGAATATACGTAGTTGTTTGAGAAGATGAAGACGAACGCGCCTAATTTCCACGATCGATTTCAGAAGATATTTAGATGTTTGAGAAGATGAAGACGCACGCCGCACATAATTGTCCTCGAAAATAATAGTTTCAAACCCGTGTCCTGGAAAAAAAATGGGCCATATAATTAGGCCCTTCGTACCAATTTCCACATTAATCATTGTATCACTCTTCTATGCAATGAAAATGAATTTCCTTTCTGTTATCTAGCTTATATTATCTCTTGAATAATTGTTAGTATTTTATAGAAATATATATACACAATTATTCACAAAATCAATAAGGTCATCAAAATTCACTAGACCATGTCGACATCCCCCCTTTGACCATGTCGACATGTACTGGTCAAAAATGACACTTCATTTTGAATAACTACCATATGTCTATTCATTTCAAACGAATTTCTACACCTATATATACCCATTTCTTCCAGAATTCATTACTGAATATTATTTCTTATCTATTCTATCTCTCATTCTTCTCACAATTTCAAAAATGGCTAATCCAATTCATAACTTATCCGAGAATCTTGAAGAAACTCTTAATTCATTCAAGAATATTCTCTCGTTCATTCTTCGTAACCAGCGACACTTAGAGTTGAGTCAAATGCAGATGATCAAGGAGCAAGAAAGACATTTCGACGCAATTCGATGGATGATTTCTTCCCTACACAAGGATGATAACGAAGCACATCCTCCTGTCTCTCTCACAAATGACAATGAAAATTGGGATGCCATTAAAGCAGACCCTATTTTCGGAGAAGAAGGATGGGTGGAAGTTCCCCGTAACGTTTAATTTGTTTGCTTTATTACTTTGTTTGAATTGATTGTTTTGATTGAAATTGGTTGTTTAGATTGATTTGATTCATATTTGGTGTGGTTTGATAATTGTATAAATATACATTGATATATTTATAATCGTTGATTGAATATCATGTCTATAAGTATAGTTATTTCCTAATATACTCTATTATATAGTTTATTAATGCAGGTACTTGAGTACAAGAATGAGGGGGAGTTTTATAGTTTGGAGTTAGTTTGTTTTTGTTGATGGCAAAGGGGGAGAAATATAAAATAGGAGAGTTAGGCATAGATTAAGGGGGGGTTATTAGATTTAGGGGGAGTCAATAGGATAGAAGTAATATTTTATAAACAAAGGTTGTCATCATCAAAAAGGGGGAGATTGTTAGTCCATGAGTTGATGGTTTTGACGACAACAACCTTAGAATAAGATTATAAAATATAAATACTAACATTATAGTTTAGATATATATGTATATGCAGGATTTAACCATGCAGGTACCAAGAACGAAGACTATACAGTATAGAGATTCAAGATATCAAGATTGAAGACTCATGAGTATCAAGATTATCAAGAGTTCAAGATTTCAAGATAAGTATTGAGTCTAGAATTATGTTAAAACTTCACAATAGCACTGAAATCTTCACTTCATTTTTCTTTTCGGATGGAACCCATTTCTACCTTTTTAGTGGCTTACAAACCCACGACAAGTAGCTTACAAACCTACGACAAGTGGCTTACAAACCCACGAACATCCTGGTTTTGTACAAGTTCTCGAGTCCTGACATGATGAGATATTCTGCAGGAAGAAGCTTGCAAAACTACTTCAAAATGTTTTTCAAAACAACTTCGGAATGATTTTCGAAATTGCTTTTCAAAATGTTTTAGCCTTAAAAATTATCTTTTCAAATGATTTTCAAAAAGATGTTTTAGCCTTAAATATTCTTGTTTTTAAATTTCGTTTGTTTTAAACTATCTTTTAATTATAATATATTTATACTTAGATTTAAATATAAAATTATAGAAAAATTATATATATATTGTTCTCTATATTTATCTATGTATTTTATCAATAGTCAAGTATATTTATAAAGTTTAAAATAGTTGTAATATAAGATAAAGGTTATTTTCAAAGAAAATTAAAACATCAAATTTTCCTTTGGGAAGTCGACATGCCCTAGTACCCCATGTCGACATAGTGTCAGTTAGAACCAAAAATTTGAGCCATAACCTTTCACGAATGGACATGACTGTTGTTCTTCTATAAATAGGGGTTAGTTTCAACGAATTTTATATCAGATTTTCTGGTTTTTCACTTCTCTTCTTCTTCCACATTTTCTTATTCAAAATTCTATCATCACTCTGCCGAAATCAACATTGAATCAAACTAGATTATCTCTGGTTTGATTCTCTATCACTATCTCAACAAGATCCAAGTGCTATTTAGAGTTATAGGCTTCTTTGTAATCTATCTAGCGAGAAAAGGTGTGATTATAGCCTTGGAAATAAATCAAGCGAGAAAAGGTGTGATTGTAGCCTTGGAAATCAATTGGGTGAACTTGTTGCCCCGAAAATCAAGTATCTCTACCCAGAGGATTGTGATTCTGGAGGGTGCACCTCGTAGCCTTTAAACCGAGGGTTGTAATTGTTGAATTGCTTTCGAAAGGAAATCCGTACTTAGTTGTGCGGGACTGGATGTAGGGTAACCCCGAACTAGTATAAAATCCAGTGTGTTCTTTCCTTTACTACATTTACTTTATTTCTGCATCTTTGTTTGTTTCTGTGATTATATCTGTGTCTGAATATTACATACATTTGTGTACAAATCAACATTAACTCAAAAAGATTTAGTAATTTCTTATAAACACTATTCACCCCCCTCTAGTGTTATTCCTAGCCTTAAGATCCATATTCCGCATTCCCTACAATTATATTTGAAAAGAAATCTGCACAAGAAATTATGTGGGACTGGATGTAGGGTAACTCCGAACCAGTATAAATTCTGGTGTGTTCCCTTTACTGCTTTCATTTACTATTTGCATCTATGTCTGCTTCTGTGATTGTCTCTGTGTTTGTGAAATTGCATCTGTATGTGTTTAGTTTGAAAGGATTTCAAAAATTCCATAAAATCCATTAAACACTATTCACCTACCCTCTAGTGTTAATCCAGCCTTAAGATCCGTAATCTGCATTTCCTATATAAGGTAATTCTCTTATTTACTTCAATATCATAGATGTAGTTAATTATGTTATCATAGGATACATTATCTCACGAATTCTTATATATTTTGTTGTCTATTTGTATATATGTGATGATGTTGTGAAATTAAAAAAAAATTAGCATGAAAATTATCATACTATTTTTGGCACTATTGAAAAAAATTCAAAAGTTACAATTAATTTTAAAAAGGTATTAAAATAAAATAATTTTAAACTTTTAAAGTAGCAGGTATATGTATACACACGCACACACATACGTGTTCATTAATTAATATTTATATAATATATATTATTTTGAAAGTATAAAAAATATAATTTTGTACAATTTTATTCCAAACTAAATTAATTATTAAAAATTATTAATATAAAACTTTAATTTAAATTATTTTATTATATAATTACATATATATGTGTGTGTGTGTGTTGTCTAAGCATAAACTTTTATAGAAATTAATTTTTTTAAAAAATTTGTACGAATTTCAAATTTTAAATTAAAAAAGGAATTAAATCCGTATGGATATAAACACGAATAAAATTATTTTTGTCAAATTAATTTATAGCCAAAAATATATGTTCAAAGTTTATAAATTATTTGAATCATGTGTGTGTGTGTGTGTATTTGTAGTGTAATATATTTTAAATATATGTGTTTTCGATTTTATGTAATTTAATATATATATATATATATATTTACATATGTATATTTTTGAATAATAAATAATTCATATATATAATATGATTTTATAACTTATTTATAAATTCAAATTTTGAATTTTAAAGATATTTTGAATCTAGATCTAGTTTAAATTTGAATTTTAAAATTAAAATTTTGTGTTTTGAAATTGTTTTAAAGTAATTATTTAAGAATGTAAACATGTATATATATAATTACTATTATAGTATATGTATGTAATAGTTTATATATCTATACATAAATATAAATGTGTTTTATATTATATTATTGATAACAGATATGTATATGAAGGGGCTAACATGTCCGTTATGGTGTAAATCTCAGCACTTTGATATGAGCAAGTTAAACTGTGTACACTATACATGTTGCACGCTCACATATACATACCTGTGTATATGATGCACATGTGCACAATATTATATATATAGTCAAATATAACTCTTTTATTAATCAATTAAATAAATAATGATTTTATTTAAAATTTATTTCGATTAGATCAAAACCATTTTAAATTTCATAGGCCCAATAAGATCCAAAATGGTAATTTCTTTTAAATTCACCCGTTCAACCTGCTACGTGTTGGCCCAATTCCAGCAATGGTATTAGAGTTCAATAGCCTATGCAGTCTAAATTAGCAGTATTATGGCAAACTTATTAAAGCCTATACATTTAGAAGGATGTCTAAAAAGTAGTGTCTACGGTTGAGTTTGGGTAATCAAGTATTTTGCCCTTCTTGGCTATTGGCCTAGCCTGAAAAGATGGGGTAAGCCCACAGGTTATCCCGAATATAAAGGTCTAAATTGATTTTGGGCTTTAGGCTAATTTTCAAAATCTATTTTGAAATTGAAATAAATTTTGTAATTTAAAAGGTTAAATTTAAATTTAAAATTAGTTATGTTTTATAAACTTTATAAAACAATTTGAAATGTTTTTGAAACTAAAATAATTATTTTCAAAAATTAATAATAATTAAATAGGTTAATTAAACAACATACATATATTGATATATGTAAGATTATCTTAAAATGTTAAGGTAATATATAGATACACGCACACATACACACACATATATAATTTTCAAAATTAGTTTTAAATAGTTAAAATTGTTTTGATTAAATAAATTTATTAAATGTTAATTAATAACTAATATAATACATATATTAAGATATATGTGTATAACTATAAATGTTATAATGCACATATTCAATTTAAATGTTAATTCATTAGTTAATTAAATTAATTTAAATAAGATTAAATTAATATGAAATTATACATATGATTATTACATGAGTTAATTAAATTATAAAATGTTATACAATAATTGACCTTATATAATATAAATGTATAATAAAAGGTGGAACAGTAAGAAGCCCAATTAGATTTAAGGAATAAATACATACGTATAGTACATATACCATGATTTCAAATGTTTCCGATACTAGAATCACGAGGGTATTTCTAAGAAATACAATTTTATAAGTTGATATCACTCAATTAAATATATTAAAGATTGTGAATCTTTAATTTAAAAGTGTTGTCCTCGACCATTTATTTATTAATAAATTAATTGCATACTCTTTAGTTGTTAATATTCCTCAAGCTAAAAACGTTATTATTAGTACTATTAATATATTAAATAGACGAGGTAAGATATATGTACATGTTTGTTGATATTTCTCAAGGTACATACATACTTAGGTCAGCGTGAAATGGTAAGTACGAGCGAATAATCTCTTTCGATTTGTTGGTATTCCTCAAGGTTGATATGGGATTAGGACAAAGATCATGAGTTAGGAGTTGTATATTATACAACTGTTAAAGTGTTATCCATCGCTTATAGGCCTATTATTTATTAATATTCATCAAGGTTAGAATCCAAGACAAGTGGGTCCCAACATCCACCGGAGAAATCAAATGATTTCTATGTTTCTTCTTAGGGATTTGAAAAACATTAAAAAGTCTAGTAGGAGCCTTATTAGAAAAAACAAAATGGTAGCATTTAACTTTTCTAATATTGTAAGAATATCCGCAATGTATAAATTAAACCGATCTACATCAATAAATTTATGTGATCAATATAATTGATAAAATGTTTATTAATAAAATACATCAATGAGCTGAATTCAGATTGATAAATAGAAATATAATGTATACTTACCAATAAATATTTTTTGCATGTTGTTGTTTCAAGACCTGCACAAGCACCTAATGATACAACAACTTAAAACATTCATGACTCAGTCACTTACGTGTTTATTTTATCGAGATTGTGTATTGTCCTTTATGAGTATTGGACTCTAAAAGCAATATAAGGATATGAATATTTGATCCATATCCAATCACATATAAATGTTATATGGTGAATGGTCGTAACTCGTAATGCATGAAACCTCGATGAAATTAGTTCATTTGAAATAAGCAAGTAAACCATAGTGTGGGATCATGTATTTAATATGGTTAATTACAATAAAGATCATGAGTGTTAAACGATAACAATAGATTAAGAGCTACAAGATAGATCTAAAAATTTGATCATTGAAATGTTGGCTTGATCAATTTACATGAAGTGCAAATTTTTGATATCCTTGAACTAGGAGGACCAAATGCATTTTTGTAAAGAGTTCATTATGATATTGTAGTAACAGTTTCCTTTTGAATGGTTCGACCATTTACAAAGGAAAACAAATGTACAAGAGTGGATGTAACTTAAGGCATAGTTGAATGAAGAGAGTGAATGGTCACTTTTGCTTCATGAAATGACATTGGAAACGGGAATGTAAAATAATAATAAATACTTAACATGGAATGAGAAATATGAAATCCCAAAAATGTATTTTCATATAGAAAATTATTTTACATGAGGTTTATTTCTTTGAGTTTAAGATATTTGATTAGAAAATTCTCGACTATAAACCAGTTATGATAGATGGAATAAATAGCCTGTACTAAGTGGTTTAATGAAGCTTCATCTTTCATATGCTATTATAGTAACAGGGAAACCATGGGAGCATGCCATACAACACTTTTGGCAATAGCATCAAGTTATGAAAATATTTTCATAAACATACCAAATATTATCTATGAAATAATAACTATTTTTAGTATTGACTGAAAATATACATGGTTCCATATTAATATGAATATTTTCTATTTTCCATATTAATGGTGGTATTTGTTTTCCTAGCAAAAGTGATGCATTGAAAAAAACAAAAGTATCTAAATTTTCTTTTCTGCAATTATTTTGGAATTATGGAATAGGCCATGGTTTTGAGGAATAATTCTTTAGCCATATGATTATAAATTATATGATACTAGTGAATTATATCTCAAGCAACATAGGGCAAAGCACCCATTTAGTGGGAGTGCATAAGAGTTGGTGAACTCTTGCGGTCGATGCATATTGATGTATGCAATTGAAAGCCTAATGGTACCAAAACGGTTCCTCATACTTTGTTAAAATTCAATGATGAAATACCATAGACATGAACATGTGTTGTAGATAAACACACGGTATACATATGATAAGTTCATAGAATATAAAATTGAAGTAAATAATATAACGTGCAAAAGAAAAGAAAATGAATCGATTTGATTGTATAGGTGAGTATATTGGAATGAGTTCCAAATGTACTTAAAAATGGATAAAGATTCAGCCTCAAAAGTCAATCCTCCCTATGATACATAATTATGTATCGACGAGGAATAATCGGACTTTGTTGAACAAAGTACGATTGACAATGAGTGAAGTTGAGTTAACTTTTTTTTAATGATCTGTGCTTAAGAGTAGTACATAAGGTTAGAATTAATTTCATCTAATGCAAAGTTTAAATCATATAAGATAAGGATTTATAAGAAACCCCAACATATCCTCGATCAGGGATTTGACAGGTTGTGCGAGTCAAAAGACGGCATGTAATAATTGGTCGTAAGGGATCTCGTGTGGACTACCCCAAAAGGAGTTTGAGAAAAATCATCATTAGATGACTAATTTATGTTTTGAATATAAGTTTTGTAAACTAAATCAAATAAGTTTTTTATATATTTAAGGTGATTCATTGTTGGCGTTAAAATTGGCCACCAACACCCAATTATGCAAAAGCTCCAATACCAATCCAATCATAGAAATATGAAAATAAATAAATGAAGAACAAAATTAAAACAATCAAAAAGCAAGTAAAAGAAGACAAGATTTATAGTGGTTCGGCTAACTCTGGCCTACGTCCACTCCCAAACAATCCTTTTTATTATACTGAAGTTTGTTTACCGTTTCAATCTGAAATCCAAGAATAAAATTGACAGAGTGTAGCCTTGGTTGAAGATAAAGAGAAGCCGAAAGAAGATTCCTTTTCTGATGCCATGCCTGCTATATTTATAGGGGAAGACGTGCACGGATCGTATAACATCCCGCCTTTTTGTACGCTTTAAGCAGACACACATGTCGACTCAAACCATACAAAAGGGCGGATTGTTATTGGGGTAAATAAGAAAAAGTGAAAGAAATAAAAAAAAACAGAATCTCGAAGCAGAATGACAAAATATAATAATCAAATAACAGTTCATGAAGCTGTATACAAAACATTTGATTATACTTATACAATACAAAATCAGAGTTAAACATATCAGAGATAAATAAATGATAATGCAGTGGAACAGTATGATGTAGTGGAATAATAGAATAAGTAATAATAGTACAAATCTTCATCTTCGTCCTCCAGAAAAAGGTCTTCAAATCCCAAAATGCTCAGGCTGACCCGAGCGAATTGAAAAGTCAAAACACTCGAGTCAGAACTAAAAGAACTTATGTGAGTTAAATTAACGGTAAATAAATATGAGTGTAAATGGCGTCGGAGATGTTTACGGGGTTTGACATCTCCTATCCAGTGTCTAACGTGAGTGCAGTAACTTAAAGATGTTCGGGATTCACATCTCCTAAGGATCCGTTAAACTATCTACCATGTAGTACAATACGCTATAATAATATGTCTACAGTAATATAAACTATTAAAATAGCGTTAAGGCGTTACATTTTCTCCCTTAACACATTTTTATTTCCCATAGTCTATACGGTACCGTAATCCCACCCGTAAACTTAGTGTCGTCAGAGGGCACTCCATAGGTATGGTACAAACCAAACTCGTAGAAGGCATGCTAGGGTAGGTGACACGGCACAACTAGGCAATGCTAAGGTAGATATACCGATTACGCATCCAGACTGGTGGTAGCGCGTAGCAGCCACTACCGCCCACCTCGAAACACACTCCCGAGTAAAAATCGAAGGGTGGCCACCAAATAAATCGCAAGTCAGAATATAGTATCGATGGAATATGTCCGATCAGAGGAGCTACCTCATTGGCCCGGAATCACTCCTGTTTTAGCCACCTTATGCTAACTCATGGGAGTTAGGTCCACGTAAATATACCTTTAGGATCGTCGCCAGCATCCTACTTCATTCTGGAATCTCCACCGCGTACACAGTTGTCAAAATGGTTTTCGGTATTGGTAGAGAGTATGACAACATCTGATCCCGGTCTCTTTAACAACCAATCGCTTATTGCACACCGGATGGTTCTTTTACATTTCCAAAATCGTTTCATAATTGATATCAAAATATCATATTCAATTCAAACCATATCACTTTCTTTCGAAATCATACTTACTTTCGAAATCGTATTCGCCTTTGAAATCATATCATATTGGAAATCATAGTTCGAAATTATATATCCTTTCAAAAGTCGACTTCACAATTTATATCAAATATCATTTTTCTCAAAAACCATATCACTTTCAAATCATTTCACTTTGAAATTATATCGTTTCAAAAATCATAATTTCTCCCAAAAATCACATTTCCTTTCAGGTTAAGTCCTTACTTCAAAGTCATCATTTCAATTCATTATACATTTAAACTCCAACTTAGGTTATAACATCATTTAACCTTATTCTCTTTTAAAACCAATTGAAATGAATATAAACTCTTCCACGTACTTAGTTTGGAAATTTAGAAATTAGTTTAAATAGTTATAAATAGTTAAAATGCTCTAGAATAGTTTAATTATAAGTAAAATATTTTTAAATTGATTTAAGATGGTTAAATAGATTAAATTTAGATAAATAAAATTAAAATAGATTAAATAACTTTAAAATAGATTAATTATATTTAAAATAAAGTAAAATGGTTTAATTAGTTTAAAATAAATTGAATTGGGTTAAAATAGATTAAAATAATTTATATAGTTAATATTGGTTAAATAGTTTAATAAATTTGAAAATCTTAATAATTACAAATTTTAAATAATATATCTTTAAAACAGTTTATATTAAAATATGAGTTTGAAATTAATATCAAATTAAACTATTCATTTCATTTCAACATATTTGGACCATTTCAAATTTCCAAATTGACAAACCAAATTTCAATAAACTATCGAATTTCATTTCGTTTCAATCCATGTTCCAAATATCAATAAGGATTACTCCAGTTTCAAAAATATCAAAGTTATTTTCTAACAAATTCAATAACTCAATTTCGATAGAATTTCATTTATACTTAAAAGTTTAACTTCAAACTTCCAATTTAATTTCTTAAAGAAATTCCTTTTTAAACCAATTCACAATTCAACGCAAAACTTGATTTTTCAACAATACTTAAATTTATATAAATCAAATTTCCATTTCAAGATATCATTTAATTATATTCAAAAATCGAGGATTTTTAAATTATTTAATTTAACCAATCCGGTGTCCGTATATCATTCTCTACCCTAGGCTCAAGTGATACGGATATTTATCGTTTCAATCCGCAATTTAAACATTTTACGGTTGTATATCATTTCAAACCACAATCTCGAAATTAATAAAAATCCATAACAAACTTGCAGTTTATAATGGTATAAAATACAACATCCATTCAACCAACATCAACAATCAACATCCATCACAATCATCATCCAAATCAATCAATAAATATCAATATAGAACTGATAATCAATAACGGGTATTAAACTGGCAATTTTATTCAATAATAAATTAAATAACAATTTAAATTCAAATAAATTCAAATTAACTGAGATGATGATTTAAAATATACCAAATAGTCATAAATAAATTTCTAAGCACATCATATATTTAATTAAACAAACATAAGAGATTTTAGAAGTTGTGAGTGGGTTAAAATACTCACCTTTGAATTTAAATTGAATTTAAATCCAATTTAAGCCCAAAATTTGAACGGTCTTAAAATTTGTCCAAACCAGCGTCAAAATCTCCGAAATTTCAATACGATCCTAGCGGAGAAAACCGCGCGTGAATCGGACCTCGTATGCAAAAGTTATACGTGTTAGAACGTTTGAAATTGAAATGAAATTAAAACAAAACAAAAAAGAATAGACCAATAACAGAGTGCCACGTCACCACTCTGGTTCGACCTTTAGCATGTTCACGAACCCTAATTCGTTCAAAAAATCGCGATCGCCTGTTATCGAAGCCGCCACCCTTTGACTCGACGTCGCCCATCCATTGATCGCCTGACCTCCGATCAACCACCTCCGTTGGCCAGCACTCCTCAGGCTGCACCTTCCCTAGCCTCGTGGCCTACTCCGGCCCTCCCAAACGCAGCCGTGGCCGCTCAGTTAAACTCCAAATCGCGGCACCATCGAAACCAAGTAAACCCATGGATCGAAAGCATACGACTCCCCCTACGCAACTGTACTAACTGATCGTCCCTAAATCGACAATCCACCGTTGATTCTCCACCACAACGCACGAACGGCCGGAAAAAAATCACCCAATTCTGGCTACGCAGAAACCCTGATCGAAAAAAAAACTGTGGATTTGACTTGCGCTCGTCGAGAGCTTCAAATCGATATATAATTCGATATAGTTGTGGAGTTTAAATTTTTGGATTTGAATTTGATTTGTAATTGGATCTAGAATTTGTTTGTCTGCCATTGGAGAGAGGAGATGGGAAGGAGATGTACGTACAGACAAATGAGAATAAGGAGGACTAGGGTTTATAACGATATATATATATATATATAGGTAGGTTGGAAATAGAGATAAATGGACAGATTTGATTATAACGTTGAATGCTAAATGGCCAGAAAAGATCGTTCTGTCTCCGAAACAAAAATGGGTCATCCCATATATCAAAATAGATGCTTTTGATGATTTCTAATTCAATGGAAGAGGTTTCAAGTCCTAATTCTATCGTATGAAGAAGTTATGTTAAAATCAATTTATTTCAAATTGATTTCAATTAAATTGATTTCAAGGCGTTTCGAGCCCGTACGATCAAACGACAAGTCCGATCATTATGAAACTTGAAATCCTATAATAATTCACCATTACGGATCCGATGAAACTGGTTTCGTCGAAATCCGAATCAGTGGCCAAAATGGCTATATTTCAGTTAATTAAATAAATTAATATTAAATTAATTAAATCAAAATTTCAGTTTAAATTTGAAAATTTACAACTTCTATCATTTTTTTGATTTCTTAACCATTTACTATAATTTAAAAAAATTTAGATGTCAATTTAAAGTTGATATATTTATCAATTTCAGTGTTAAATCTCAATTTCATTAAATTCAGAAATTATAAATCAAAATTCCAAAATCCATGTATTAAATTTTTAATCATTGTTATTCAAGTTTTTTATTACAATAAGGGTATAACTAACATTGGTTTATCTCTTAGCACATTGATGTTTCCCAATTTCATCTTAATTTCAATTAATGTAATATTTATATATTTAATTTCATTTAATTGCAATTAATCCAATTATTACAGCTTAAAATTCGATAAATTAATCAACTTGAATTTCAATTATTTTTATTCAATCAATTTCCATATTATGAGTAGAATTTACATTGGTTACTCCTTATTGAATTAACATTCTCCAATTACTAATTTAATCAACACTAACTTCACTAATTAAGTCAATTAACTACAATTGATTTCAAATTAAATTTTATGAACTAAACAAATAGGTAACTTATAACAATTGTTACCATTAACCTTTAATTACATTTAAATTTATTACTTTCAAACAAATATTATAATTACTTACAGAACATTGATTTTATTCAATTACCATTTATTATATTTTAAATTCATTAATTAATTCAATGTTTACGTTTGTTTTCTTATATTCAATTTATAGCCAAGTATAACATTTACATTATTTCATTCATTGGAATTTCATTCAAATTGTTAATAATTTGCTTTATTTAACATTGTTACATTTCATTTTAGTATTTATTACATTATTGAATTTCAAATTTTATTTCTTTCAATATTAAATTACCAAAATCTTATCAAATTAACAAATTAAATTATTGAAAATTATGGGACGTTACAGATCGAGCTGAAATTTTGGCAGAAGGTTCAGGAGACCAAGACGAGTCCACCCAAAAATTTCCAGGTCCATTGGGGCCCACAATAAGGATCGGTACCGATCCCAATTTTTGTGTCCAAATAGGGTGCGATCTCTTTGGGTGGTTCCCCATAATGTTAGCTACTTGTCCTCCAAATTTCATGTCATTTCAACTTACTGTTTGTAAGGTATCGCGTTTTCCGTGAAGTAGTATTACTTGAATCTAGATTTCTGCCGATCCCTATGAAGGGACATGTACCGATCCCTCCATCTTTCTTCAAATACCATGCAATCCCTAAGGGAGCTCCTCCATTTTATATTATGCTTATCCTCCAAGTTTCACGCCAATTTGACTAGTAGAACTCAAGTTATTGATCAATCTTTGTTGCAATATGTTGTGAAGGCTGATTATATACGATCCCTATGAAGGGATATGTACCGATCCCTCCAACTTACTCCAAATGCCATGTGATCCCTATGGGGCGTTCCATGTGTTCTAATTAGCTTGTCCTCCAAGTTTCATGTCAATTGAATATGTAGATGTTGAGATATTGATCGATCTTCGCTATGAAATTGGGTTTAGCCAACCCTTAAGAGGGATAGGTACTGATCCCTCTTACTTCATCCAAATGATATGCGATCCCTGGCGTAGGATCCTAAGGGTCCCCATATCTTTCTCACAAAATTTCATGTGTGCTGGACTTGTAGATCGTAAGATATTGATTGTTTTCCACAAGAATGCCTTTGTACTCTGAAAGATGCCGATCAGTGTTGTCAGAGCCAATCTACGCCGATCCCTCTTATACATTGAGCCATATTCCATACTTCTAACATTTTACATGGTATATCTATCAATTCCATTCAATCTTGACTTGATATTATTATATATTCTTGATTTCTGGGCCCTACAATCATCGCTCTAGACTTATTGGGCTTAATAATTGTGAAGTCTATTGGGTTAAATCCGCTTGTATACTGCCTTGGCAAAAGATGAGTTAACATTCATAAAATGTTTATGAAGGCATGTTCCATTGCAATGAGAAAAAAAATTCGTTTCAAGATACACCAACTACGTGATGAAGGAATTTCTTTTAGAAATTATTCATATTATAATGGAATTCGATACGATCCAAAGATAAAACCGATTATGAACAATGAAAAGAAATTAACCAAACGCAAACAAACACAATGCATTATAATGTATAATAAGCATTTCCGCACATTAAAAAGAAACTATTATTTTCTTATCAATGTCAAGAATAGATATATCTCGGTTATCAATAAAACGATCAGGCATATTAACTCTACCATATGGTATGATACGCAAATCCGAAATGGATTCCAAGTACATTATCATGATATGATTTTGATAGCTATACCCGAAAGGATATGATCCATTAGCCACAAATGTATCTTCAAGAGGAAGACTAATGTAGTTGGAATATAGTGAGCAACGTTGATAAGAACAACATCGTAAATTTTAGTGATTTAAATTAGCGTAATAGATTCATCATCCAACATACTCAAGTTAATTCAGATTTTACTCACAAAATTATGGTCTGGTATGATTTGGAGTTTTGGTACTTATATGTTAAAACATAAAATTATGAATAATGATTTAGAAAAGGTACACATAACAACCAAAGTGTCTCGTAGTCAATGGGAGCGATATCGTGTTTGTGATAATTCAGATATTATCCAAGAACGGATATGAAAATATCATTCAACAAGCATCATAGTTGAATGAGTATTTTGATAGAAATATCAAATAGTTTGATTTTCAATCAAAATGTAAAGGAAGTATGTGTCTGTAAGAAAGAACATTAAGAGGTACATGGATATTTCTAAACTATAAGTAAACAACATAATGTAGATTGTTAAAGATGTACATATGTTAAAATCAGTTCTAGTTTGGTCGTTTAATTCTTAATATCGAATTTGAAAAGCGTCATTTATAATCAATATAAAATGATGCTGGGAATGTCCTAGATGAAACACATGGATATCCTATTAAAATGATTAATATGGAACGTGTAAGTTGGATTCCCTATGCATTAGCAATAAGAATTATCTACATATTGTATGATCTACAATATCGTATTTTGCTTATGTATTTGATACACGAAGAAAATACCAAATTTAAATTAATATAACCAAATGGTAGTTTAGAATGTTCTCGAATATCTCTGAAATACTAAAGAATTGTTTATAGAAATTATGAACTCTTTTTGAAGGAGTATTTGGCCTCAAACTTCATAAGTGCTATCAAGTATAATATGTTAATATTAATCTCTTATTCAAACCTTAATTAAGGAGCTTTAAATTGAAAATGTTTCAAACGAAAGGCAAAGGATAAGTACATCACCTTGAATAGCGCCACAATGAAAGTAATGTATAAATATAAATGCACAAATTTATAACTAAGCTAGGGATGATTCCAAGTATTGAGAATATTGTCTCATTGTTATATGATAACAATGCAATAATAAGTGCTCATTAGAGGCCAAGAAAAATACTTTAAATAATTCCACGTGATAAAGGCAGTTTATTAGCATTGGAGAGAGTTGATTGACAGAGTAGATAATTAAAACAACACGGTAGTTCCATTCACGAAGGGACAGGCTCAATCAATACTCATCAAACTAATCGAAGGGATGAGAAAAGGATTCCCTACTTGGCCTACGTGCAAGTGGGAGATTGAGAGCCAGGAGTATGCCTTAGGGGCGATTATGTAATTTACTATAAATTATTCACCCTGTAATAAATCTCGCTCAAAATAAAAGGTGTTTTATATTTATTATATACTTGATATAATGTGTTATATTAATTAATTTTAGTATATTTAATAGAAATCCCATAAATGATATGATTTGTGATACTAATTACAATATAATGCAATCATGAGAAATTTATCACGAAGAAAATAAACATATCGTTTCAATATTCCTAGTCCGGATGTATTTAGACAAGATATCGATACATCCGTCGAGACTAGAGTACGTAACGCTCCCCAAATGTTGGGTAGTGTATTACTCATGGCTGTTGGGGGCACTAAGGGGTCATATGCTGATATTTATCGGATAAATATGAAATGAATCACTTGATAGTTTTCTGTTGGTTAATACAACCAAGGTCAAAGAGAAAATATCAAAGTGGCAGTATTACACAGTTCTATCAACTTGAGAATACTATTGAACTTCAATGTAGACACACTTGATTATAGTAAAATCATGTCACGACGTCCATCGAATGACTATATTTAGGTCTTTGTTGAAGCATTGGAAGTGAAACACTATTCAATAGAGAATTCGCATCCTCGGTTATATGAGTTTAGTATTATGGTCTACTTTAGTCAACCTAAAATCAAAGTCTATGGCTAGAGTAGTTCATTTAGTAATAATTGTTATTATTGAACTAAAGGCTTTGTGTTTGGACTATACAAGTTGAATGTGGACAATACTGGTATTTTGACCAATACTGAATTCCATAAGTCCTAATGCGATATAGTTTTTGACAGAGTCAGGGGTATGACCTAGGGGCAATTATGTAATTATTACATACATCTAACTCGATAACCAATCTTTTTCGAAATAAAAGGTGTTTTCTTTCTATTATATACTCGATATAGTGTGTTATATTAATTAATTATATTAAAAGCACATTTAATACAAAATCCATAAATGGTATGTTTTGTGATAGTAGTTACGATATGTTGTAATCATGAGTGATTTATCACAATAAAATAAACATATTCTTTTAAATATTCCTAGTCAAGATATATCGAGACTGGATATCGATACATCCGTTGAGACTAGAGTACGTAACGTTCTCCAAATGTTGGGCAGTGTATTACTCACGGTTGCTGGGGGCACCAAGAAGTTACATAGATAGTTATTGGATAACTATGAAATGACCCACTCGATAGTTTGATGTTGTTTAATATAACTTAGGTTAAACATATGATATCAATGCGACAATATTACACAATTCCCTCGACTTAAGAATAGTATCTAGCTTCGTTGTGGAAACTTTGCTTTGATTATAGTTAAGTCGTTGCAAGGCATCCATCGAACGACTATAGTTGGGTCGAGTGGAAGCATTGGAAGTGAGACACTATTCAAGAGAGAATTACTTTCCTCGGTTATGAGGTTGGTATCACGGTCAACTCAAAGTCAAAGTCTTTGGCTCGAGCAGTTCGGTTAATAATAATTGTTATTGTTGAACCAAGGATTTTGTGTTTGGACTATAAAGTTAAATATGGATGATATTGGAATTTTGGCCATTACCAAATTCCATAAGTCCTAATGTGATATAGTTTTGACGAAGAGAATTGGTGTAAATAATTGTCACTATTGGGTAATGCTTAAATTAGTAAAATTTGAATTTACCGAATCTACGTAAGTGATAAATTTGTCCATAAAGTCACACTACCTGCTAAGTGACGTGTGAACATTAATATTCAAATCGTTTAATATTAATCGCTGACTGAATTTACACCTAAGAGACACACAACCGAAACTATTGAATACTCCTATTACCACCTGATTTAATTAATTGTAATTATTATAAATTGATTTATATTTATGAAATATTAATTATTAAATTTTATTTAATTTATGTTGATCAATATTAATAGTGTGTGTATAATAGTTATAAATACGCATATCAATTTACGATATCAGTGTGCATTTAAATTAGATTTAAATGCAATTTTTACTGGTCGGGATTGGAGTAATTTTTAAACCCATAAGGGAGCTTATTGTATGCAACTATAGAGGGCTTGGGAGGCCGACCATATGATGGCATGTGTAGGGTAGAATTTTGAATTAAAAGAGGTGGAATGGTAAAAGAGGAAGGTGGATCGAGATCCTCATTTTTCTCCTTAGAACCTCTCTTTTTTAAACACTTCTAACCCTCATATTTTGATCCCTCTTTTTTTGCTTTCCTCTAGGCCAACAGGGCCAACCACGTACTCCACCTCTCCTCTAATTTTTCAAGCTTTAAAAACACTAGATTAAATTAAAATCAAATATCGATTCAAGGAGTCATTGGATTCAACGTTTCAATGTTTTTTATCTAGGCCATAGATAAGGTAAATTTTTAGTTACAAACATACATATATATATAAACACACATATTCGTATATAATTTTTTATATAATAGTATATGCTTAGATTGTATTCAAGTATCACGAATCCATATATGTTGGAGTAGTTTTCACTACATGAAATTATATGTGTGTATAATAATTTTTTTATGTATATTTACAAACATAATGCTCACGGTCATGAATAAAAATAATTATTTTTGTATGTAATAATACTAAAATGATTTTTTTAATAAAATTGATTTTAATACAAATACTATAGTATGAAGTATGTTTTATATTTATTAATGTATGTATATAAAATCATATATGAATGTTGTAAAATATATGTATATGATTATTAAATATAATACGTATAAAGTTAGATAAGATCTAAATAAATTTAGAATTCATGAGCCCAAAAAGATCCAAAAGGAATAAAATTTTCGAAATGTACTCATTTACCCCGCTACGTGCTGGCCCAAGTCAATAATGGCATCGAAGTCAAATAACCTATATGGTCTAAATTAGCAATATTAGGACTAACTTATTAAAGCTTACCTATAAAGTACGATCTTTAAAAAAGTAGTGTTTAAGGTTGGATTTGTGTAATCAAATATTATGCCCTACTTGGCTATTGGCCTGGCCCGAAAGGATGAGGTAAGCCCAGCGGTTATGTCCAATAAAGGTCCAAACCGATTTGGGCCTTGCTAATTTTCAAAATTTGCTTTGAAATTAAAATAAATTTCTATATTTAAAAGGTTAAATTTAAACTAAATAAACGTAATATTTTAAATTTAAAGGTTATGTTTAAAATAAGTAATGATTTTATAAATATTATAAAATAATTTTGAAAATTGTTTTCAAAATAGAATAGTTATTATCAAAACAATTTATTAACTAATAAGATTAATTAAATTAAATAAGTAATTAAAGGTTAACTAATCAAATTAAATACCATATCTGTTGATATATGTAACTTTATCTTAAAATGTTAAGGTGTGTGTATTTATATATATAGATTTTGAAACTAACTATAATTAATTAACGTTTTAAATAAATAAACTAAATGTTAATTAATAAATAAAATAATACATATATAAGATTGTTTGTATAACTGTGAATGCTATAGTGCACATATTCAATTTAAAATGTTTAAAATGAATAAAATAAAATTAATTAAAATGTTAATAAATTAAGTAATTAGGATTTAATTAATAAATTTAATATAAGATTATACATGGATTATTATATAAGTTAATTAGGTTATAGAAAGAAAGAAAAGAACACAATATCAGAATCTCACAATGGAACGATAACATATAATATCAAAATGATACTTTTACAAATGAAAACTGTATAGATACAATAATCAGATTAAACTAACCTATCATCAGCTTGGACAACTATAACAACCTGTCCTCATAATTGCTGATATAAAAATGAACAAAGTAATGCAGCGGAAACAAAATCTATGATAGGGAACCATTCAGCTCCTCTTTCCAAGAGCTCCAATGATCATCAATGAAATCTGGGAATATACACGGGGCTGACCCAAGCATTATAAGAAGATTAACCCGGATTAGTCTGGTAAACCAGCGTGAGAAAAACTCAAGTAATTTGAATTACTATATTTGTAAATCCCTTTAAAGAATAAAGGTAACACGTAAGAACACGCCGCAAATAAACACGGACGGGTTTTTACCTTACGATAACCGAACCATTTTGTAGAAAATTTGGTGATATTATAATAATGTCTAGGGTGTTCAATATAAATATAAATCATAGCTGAAATGGTTATATTGGTTACATTTGACAACATATTTAGGTATACAAACAAAAACCGCTAAGGGATGTTCATATAAATGGATTTTTCCATTAGAGGGTCCTCAGTACCGTAAGGAAAGTCACTTGGCAAGGGTCGAAAGTAGCTTCTAAGCACCGTATAACTCTAGAAAAAAATATACCAAATAAGGAAGTCATAGCTGGTTCACGCAGAGAACGTGTCCCGAATATGATCAACTCTCACTAGCAAAATCGATGAGCATACTCTAGATAATAGAGTTAATCAGTACCCTCTGAGGTTAGCTAAACCCCGTTGGCTATGGGCCTGCTCTGTTTTTAGCCATTTCCAATGTCGAGGTCACATCCGACATTTTCACACAAGTTTTCAACAAACCTCGATCACATAATGAATCCCATATGGATTCTATCATCTCAACAGATTCTAGAACTACACATGGTTTCCACCATTCACTTCAAAAACAGAGAACCCGTATATCAGCCTTGAAGTGGTTTTCGATAAGTAGAACACCTACCGATCTCGGTCTCTCCAAGACCGAGTCAATGAATTTGGTCTTACTCAATAATAATGAGAATGATCGCATAAGGGAATTAAGTCCCGAATACTTTCTCATACGCAAGTAAACATACTTCCACTATAATTTCATGCAAGGCATGGTCAAGTCGAGTAAACGACTTTTAATCCCTTTATAATTAATTTATCCTTTATTAATTAAAACCCTTTTTATTAGTAAAACATCTTTTATCTAATAAAACTTCTCTTTATAAATCCAGACTTCCTTTATTTATTAATATTTTATTATTAATAAAATCCCTTTATATACTTGTATAAATATATTGGATTTCTCTTTATAAAAGAAATATACTTGTCTTTATAAATTTAACTATTCATTTATTCTTTTGATACTTAAAAAGTATTCATATTCTTATTCCAATGGAATAAGTGTATGCACAAATCGTTTAATAAGTTTTACTTACTTGAAATATAATCAAAGTGATTAAAACAATGACTAGCAAAACATTGTTATAATAAATTCATTTTCTTTTATAAATTAAATATAGAGCATTTTCTATTTCTTTATAAAAGATTTCAATACTTGTTATTGTCTTTAAAATTCCATTGTTAAAGGTTTATAATATTTCTTCCTAAATATAATTCAAGAGTTTAAAAACAAATGTTGCTAAAACATTGTTTGCTACAAATCCAAAACCATTCCATTTAATCACTATCTTTAAAACTCTCCTTTTAAAGGTTTAATTACATTTAAGGGTTAAAGACAAGTGTTGCTAAAAATAATTGTCACAACAAACCCAAACATTTTACACTTTGAAAACATTCCTCTTTAAAACTCCCATCTTAAAGATATATTTATATTTAAGGGTTAAAGACAACCGTTGTTCAAAAAATTTGTCACAACAAACCCAAACCGTTTACTTTTATTTTTCTACTAAATATCTGTTAGTAAATATCTAATTATATTCCCAAGTATAATTAATAATAAGGGTTAAAAACAAGTGTTTCTAAAAACACTGTTTACAACAATCCAAAACTATTTACTTATCCATTAATAACTTTAAACATTTACTTAAAGATCAAAGCATATCCACACTTATTAATTAAGGAAATAGACTTTTAGTTGATTCCATAAAACAATTTATTTTAAATTAAGTGTTAAAATTCAAGCTCCCTTTATTATATTTATAAAATACTTAATTTGATATTTAAAACTTATATATATATATATAGAAATATCTTTAAAACACATACTAATATATTAAGTTACTTTTAAAACTACTTAAAATATTTGATAATTATTTATATAGAATATTATGTAAATATAAGGAATTTTGAAATAAAATAGAAAAACAAGTTTTAATTTTAAAAGCTACATAGTTTATTAATTCATAATTAATTGTTAATAATATATTTAAATTTGAAACTAATTTTAGAACTTTCTATTATAAGTTAGAAAACAATCCTAAAAATATTAGAGAAAAATGCAGAAATTAAATATCATTTTAAAACAATTATAGTTTCAAACAGCAAAGAAGTATTTCTACAAATGCCACCAAAACAATTCGCAACAGCTCAAAAGTGCCTCAGAAGCAAAGACAACACTACAGAAGTGCTACAAAAAGTCCTGGGTTGTCGTTTAAGGTGAATTCGCTACAACTTTGCGCCTAGATTTCGACCTCTTAACAAATGATTTTTAATCCATTCTTTTTAAATTAGTTAGTATACTTTGGGTGCTTGAAAACCTTGAAGAAAAATCTCAAAGAATATCTTTTAAATATTTTAGAGAATTTCCCAAAAAAAGGGTATTTTACCGAACTGTACTTGTAGCGACTATTTCGCTATAACCTTTTGCACTTCGTTCTACTAGCCATCAAATGAATTAGGCTTCAAAACTTTTCTAATATGAATAATTGGAAAAGAAACCCCAAAGAAAGTTTCCACAGAAATGCACACTATTTTCAAAGATGGACTATTTTTAAAAGTATGACTGTAGCGACCTTTTTACTTTAGTCTTTTGTTACTTTGATTTACTTCTTCTATAACTTTCCAAAACGTATTCTTCGCTTTTCTAAACACTTATAGAAGTGTAGATAATAATCAAACAAGTTATTATTACGATATGTCATTAAATCACCATTTTCACAAGTTATATTTTAAGGGATTCAAAGTGCGTTTATAGCGACTATCGCTATACGGACTATTCCGTATTTAATACCAATATTTAGTGTTATCCACTTTTAAACTCTTATATCATTCCAAGTTCAAACCATATCATTTATAACATATATCAACATATGTATTTAACCTATTTGTGTATTTTAATTGTCTATATTAACTTACCGCAATTCAATGGTTTAATAAACAACTACTTTAACAATTTATGTACTTTTTAAAGCATGTAATCACGGGTTTAACTTTAAGTAGTTAATGTATATTATTAATATAGAGAAAGCATATTAACATGTGATTAACAAGCAATTTATCGTTAATAACTTGATTTGAAGTGAGATTAACTCACTTTTATTCAACCCAAACTCTTCCTACCAACATTCAATCAATCTCACACTTCTACTATCACTTCCTCTTGCTCCTAGCCTACGGCCAAAGCCTTCTCCTTCCTTCTATTTCTCACGTCCAGGACTTCAATCCCTCCTTTAGCTCACGGCCTCCATCACCCTACCCACTTTACTCACGTCCTCCACCTTCCTCCTCTACTATACCCATGGCCAAAGCCACCATAAGGCACATGGCTATAGCCATTTTCCCCCCTTCAAAGCACATGGCCTAAAGCCATTAAAAGAGGAGAAGAGAAAGTGAAGATATCTTAGTTTAGAAATGAATTTGTTTGTGAATAAATGAATGTGTATGCATGTGTATTTGTAGTGTTAGGAAATGGATGGATAAGTGTGAATAAACCCCTCTTTAGCCATGAAGTAAAGATGACTCAAGAAAGTATGACCATGCTCTTACATAAGCATGCTTTCCTTAAACTAAGGAGTTATTTAAGGGTCCCTTATGTACTCTTGTTCCCTTAATTAATACATGCTTACTTTAATTGTTTTGATTTGTATAAGAGAGGTTTTAATACTTCTCATATGTTTACATATGATAACTATTCAAGTTGCAAAATATTTACACAACTTGTATTGAATAAAAATTTGATTTTTAATAAAAAAGTTTTTCGGTCACATTTTCAGTATTTATCTAAAGTGTATATTTTTGAAAACACATTTCAAAAATAAGTTTTCTAACATTAGTTATTAATTAAAAAGTGTTTATCAAGGTTATAAAATCAAATTTAATCATATTAAATCTTGGATTCAAATATTTTAATAATTTCGATATTTAAATACGAAGTGTTCGAAATTCTGGGTCGTTGCAAGTTATCCATCATATGCAGTCTACGATTTGTCGAACTTTCCTCAAGATTAGAATCCCAAGGTATATGTCCTAACATTTACTCGTGAAGTTGAAAGACTTCTATGTTTCATCTTAGGGTTTGGAGAAACATAAAAGAGTAGTGGGAGCGTTATTTGTAAAATAAAATGGTAACATTTAACCTTTCTTATATTGTAAGAACATCGAATATGTATAAATTAAACCGATCTACATCAATAAACTTGTGCATTAAATATAATTGATAAATGTTTACCAATTAAAAAATACGAATGAATTGAATAAACATTGACAAATATAAATATAAAATATACTTACTAATAAATAATTTTTCATGTTGTTGTTTCAATAACCATGCAAGCGCCTAATTTTGCAACTACAAAATATGTTCGTAACTCAGCCACATAGATTACTTGCCCAAGACTATGTATTGTCTTATGTGAGTTATCATACTCTAAAAGCAATACAAGAATAAGGATATTTGATCCAAATTCGATCACATATAAATGTTATATCGTGAACAGTCATTATTCGTAATGTACAAAATTTTGATAAAATTAGTTCAGTCGAAATAAGCAAGTAAACCATAATGTGAGATCTTGTATTCCATATGATTGATTCCAATGATAATCGTGTCATGTTAAATGTAACACTGGACCAAGAGCTACAAGATTGATTAAAGAATTCGATCACTGAAAAAGTCAGTTTGGTCTGTTTATTTACGTAAAATACAACATATTCAATATCCTTAAATGTTAAGGATGACCAAACATTTAAGGATGACCAAATGCATTTTTTAAAGAGTTCGTTATGATAGTGTAGTAAATGTTTCCTTTTAAATAGTTCGACCATTTGGAATGGAAAGCAAATGTACGAGAGTGGATATAACTTAAGGCACAGTTAGAATGAAGAGAAGGAATGATTACTTCTGCTTCATTAAGAAACATTAGAATTGAGAACTGTAAAAAAAAATAGATACTTAATAATGAATAAGAAATATGATATCTATTCCAACATATTTTCATATAGAAAATTCTTTTCTATGAAATTTATTTATTTGAATTTAAGATATTTGATTTGAAAATTCTCGACTGTAAACCAATTATAGTAAATTAAATAAAAGGCCAATGTTAAGTGGTTGAATGGAGCTTAATATTTCATAAGCTATTATATTAATGGTGAAAATAGTGGGAGCATGCTATATAGCATTTGTTAGTCGCATCAAGTTATGAAAAAAAAATTCATAAAATATATCAAATATTCTTTATGAAATAATAAATATCTTTCAGTGTTGATTGAAAAATAGACATAATTTTATTTTAGTATGAATATTATGGATATTCGTTATAGAATAAACTATAATAGTGGTATTTATGATGCATTGGGAAGTACAAAAGTATAAATTTATTTTCAATTATTTTGGAATTATGGACTGAGCCACAGTTTTGAAAAATAATATTTTAATTATATGATTATGAATCATATGGTACTAGTAAATTATATCTCAAACACTAAAGGGCAAAACAATCATTAAGTGGGAGCGACATAAGAGTTGATGAACTCTATGGATTAATACATATAGATGTATGTAATCCAGAGTCTATTAATTCTAAAATGGTTCCACGTATTTTATTATATTCGCTGATGAGTTATCACAAACGTTAACATACGTATTTGATAAACATGCAGTATGTTTATAATAAGCTCGTAGAATATAAGACATAATTAAATAAAATAATGCGTAAAACAAAATAAAATGATTCGATTTGATCTAATAGGTGAGTATATTGGAAAGGGTTCCGGACATACCTAAGAATGAATAAAGATTCAATCTAAATAGTAACTCCTCCCTGTGATACATAATGACGTATCGATAAACAGTAATCGAACTTTGTTGAACAAAGTATGATTAGTAGTGAGTGAAATTGAAACGACTTCTTTCTAAAAAGGTCGTGTACTTAAGACTAGTATACGAGTTTAAAATTAATTCCATCTAAATAATAGTTTACAAAATCATAGAAGATAAGGTTTTATAAGAAGCCCCAATATATCCTAGGCTAAGTAGTTGACAGTTAATGTGAGTCAAAAGACTGCATTTAATAACTGTACATGAGGGATCTTGTATGAATTGCCCTAAAATAAGTTTGGAAATAATAGTCATTAGATGACCAATTGATGTTCTGAACATATGTATTATAAACTAAAACTAAATCAGTTTTACATATAAGGCTATTCATAAAATGTTTATGAATACTCATTCTGTTGCACTAAGAAAGAATTGTTATTTCAAGAAATACCAACTTCGTAGTGAAGGAGTTTCTTTTAGAAATTATTGGAAATAAAATGGATTTGGATATGATCCAAATATGAAATTGATTACGTGGGATGAAATGAAACTAACTAAACCTAAATAAATACAACATATTAGAATGTTAAATAATTATTCTTGCATATTGAAGAGAAAATATGATAATCCTCAGATGTAAATTAAACCATTAAGAGTATTGAATATATGATATGATATGATATGATATGATATGATGCACAAATCCTAAGTGGATTCTAAGTAAGTTATCAATATATGATTTTGATAATTGTACCCGAAGGGATACGATCCATCGGCCGTGAATGAATCTTCAAGAGCAAGTCTAATGAGGTTGGAACACAATGAGCAACGTTGATAAGAATAGCATCATAATTTCATTTGTTGAAATTAGCGTAATAGAATTGTTATTCAACGTGCTGAAGTTAATTCGAATTTACTTATAAAATTATCCACTTGGTAAGACTTTGTTTTTTGGTATATTTGTTTTAAAAAAGAAAATTATAAATAATAATTTAGAATCGATTGTTTGCATATAACAACAAAAATTTCTAGAAGTCAGTGGAAGCGCTATTGAGGTTGTGAGTTTTAGGATATGATCAAGAAATGAAATGAAAGTATCATTTTATAAGCAACAGAATTGAATAAGTATTTTAATAGAAATATCAAATAGTTTGATTTTCGGTCAAAATATATAGGAGGAGTGTGTCCATAAGAAAGAACCACTAAAATGTACATAGATATTTCTAGACTATAAATAAACAACATAACGCTGATTGTTAACGATGTATTTATGTTAAAATCAGTAATAGTTTAGTTGTTTAATTCTCAACATTGGACTTGCAAATGATATCTTTTATATAAGTATAAAGCATATTGGGAATGTCTTAAATGATATGTAAAGGCACCTTAGAATGTTTAATATTGAACATGTAAGATGGATTCCTTATGCATTGGCAATAGAAATGATCACATATGTTGTATTGTCAACAATTTCACAATTTGCTTAGGCATTTGATACATGAAGCAAATATTAAATCCAATTTAAGATCACTAAATGGTAGTTTAGTGTGTTCTCAAATACTGAAATATAAGATAACTGTTTAGGCTGTTAGAAGAAAATCATATTATATATAAAAGTAATGTTGACTATAATGTGTCAATATTAGATTCATGTTTAATCTCTAGTTAAAGAGCTTTAAGTTGGAAATGTTGCAAACAAAGCATTGTGTCTGATTCAATGAAAATGCTAAGTACGTCGTCTTGAACCGCACCATAATAAAAGTAATGTATATATAAATGCACAAATTTATAACCGAGTTAGGAGTGATTCCAAGTATCGAGAGTATTACATTATTGTTATATGATAAATATGTAATGATAAGAGCTCACTAGAAGTCGAGAAACGTACTCCGACTAGTTCCGCATGATAAAAGTAGTTTATCAACATCGGTGAGGGTTGATTGATAGAGTAGATAATTAAAACAACATAGGAAATTCATTCACAAAGGGTCATACTCGACCAGTTCTCATCAAACCGATCGTAGGGATGAGATAAACATTCCATAATTGATCCCAAATGAAAGTGAGAGATTGGTAGAGTTAGGGGTATGTCCTAGTGGCAATTATGTAATCGTTACATATAGCTAACTTGATAACCAATCGTGTTCGAAACAAGGGTGTTTTCATTCTATTGTATACTTGGTATAATGTGTTATATTAATTAATTTATTTAATTAAAAGTATATTTAACAAAAAATCCATAAATGATATGTTTTGTGATAGTAGCTACAATGTGTTGTAATCATGGGTGATTTATCCTAATAAAATAAACATACTGTTTTAAATATTCCAAGTCAAGATGTATCAAGATTGGATACTGATACATCTGTTGAGACTAGAGTACATAACGCTCTCTAAATGTTGGACATTGTTTGACTAATGGCTGCTGGGGGCACCATGGGGATACGCATTGATAGTTATTGGATAACTATGGAATGACTCACTCGATAGTTTGTTGTTGATTAATATAACTTAAGTCAAACAGAAAATATTGATGTGACAATATTACACAATTCCCTTGACTTGAGAATACTGTCAAGCTTCAATGTGGAAATTCGGCTTTGATTATACTTAAGTCATGGAAGGGCGTACATCAAATGACTATAGTTGGATCGAGTGGAAGTGAGACACTATTCAAGAGAGAATTTTTTTCTTGGTTATATGAGGTTGGTATCACGGTCAATTGAAGTCAGCTCAAAGTAAAAATCTTTGGCTAAAGCAGTTCGGTTGATAATAATTGTTGTTATTGAATCAAGGATTTTGTGTTTGGACTATAAAGTTAAATATGGATGATATTAGAATTTTAGCCATTACCAGATTTCATAAGTCATAATATGATATAGTTTTGACGAAGAGAATTGGTGTAATTAGTTATCACTACCGGGTAATGCTTAAATTAGTAAGCTATAAATTTGTCCATAATGTTACACCCCTGCTAAGTGACGTGTGAACATTAATATTCAAATCGTTTAATATTAATCGCTAACTGAATTTACACCTAAGAGTCACACAACCGAAACTATTGAATACTCCTATTACCACCTGGTTTAATTAATTGTAACTATTATAAATTGATTAAACACCTCTAACCCACATATTTTGATCTCTCTATTTTTGCTCTCCCCTAGACCAACAAGGCCAGCCACATACTCCCCCTCTCATCCAATTTTTTAAGCTAAAAAACACTAAATTAAATTAAAACCAAGATTGATGGTTGCAGCTTTCAGTCTGGTTGCTCGTTTTGAAGGTTTGAGTATCGATTCAAGGAGACATTGGATTCAACATTTCAAGGTTTTTTATCTAGGCCATAGATAAGCTAAATTTATATATATATATATATATATATATTCAAATATAATTGTTTATATAATATTAAATGCTTAGATTGTATTTCAATATCACGAACCTATATATATTGGTGTTGTCTTCATTAAAAAAAATTATGTATATTTACATACATAATGCTCTCGTCCTGAGTAATTATAATTTTTTCGTATATAATAATATTAAAACGATTTTTAAAAAAATTGAGTTTAAAAATATATTATTATACGAAGTATGTTTTATATTTATTAACATGCACGCGCGCATGCATGTGTGCTTATTGTTTTCATAAATTAAAAAAAAACAATTTTTTCATATATAATTATATTTTGAAATCTGAATTTAATATAACACACATACATATATTAAAAAAATTATAGAATTTAAATATTGTATCCATTATATATATAAATGCCATATAATATATGTATATAAATATTTAATATAATATGTATAATTTCAGAAATGGTTTTGAAAAAAAAGGGTTTTGTATTATTTCCTAATGGAAATTAACATTATAATGGGGTTTTTTTAAATAACTTTAAAATCTTATTTTTAAAAAATTTAGCCGATAATATATGTATGTGTATACATTAAAACATATTTGTGTATGTGTATATATATAAATATATCTTTTATATATATAATTTTTAATATTATTCTGAAATACATATTATATGTATATATTAAAAAATAAACATATATATATATATTTCAAATATATGCATACTTTATATATACAATATTTATTTAAATTAATATATTAATATGAATTTGTAATTACTAGATATTTATTTTATAGATCTAGATCAAAATCTAAAATCCAAATTTTAAATTTGATTTGCCTTTCATTGTTAATTATAATATATTTATAATTATTTTACATTACATTACATTATAATATATCTATAGAATTTTTAAGAAGAAAAATATGCAAATTGATAATAAATGTTATTTTTGTAATCCGCATTTAGAAGATATTAAACTTGTATACTATGATTGCATGGATACTTCTTACATTCTAAATAATACTCTCAAAATCCTTAACTTTAGTCTTACAACTAAAATTTCTGATTGTGATTACTATTGGAGTAATTTTAGATTTAAGTTTAAAAGGGAAAATAGATTTTTACTAGACACTTTATTCATTATAATTTGTTGGTATATTTGGTTTGAGAGAAATCAAAGAATTTTTAATAATAATAATAGTCATTTTAATAAATTGATTTTTATAAAAAAAAATTAATTGGATATCAAATCATAAATATAAATTAGCTAAAAATATTCATTTTAAAGAATATCTTAATATGGTTAGTAATAATATTAAGATATTTAAACATAAAAACAATATTTTTGACATTAATAATTGTAGTATTAATTCTTTTTCAAACTTAAATGATGATTTCACTGTTTGTCATAATTTCCTTTTGATAAAAGGATCATAAGGATAGGTTTTATTTTGTTTTCTTTTTTTGTTATTATTCTAGTTTTAGTTTGTTTTGTATTTTAGTTTATAGATCTTTAACTTCTTTTGATTATGGATTTTTTTAGTTTTTTCCTCTAATTTTTGTTGTATTCTGTCCTATTGTCTTAACTTTTGTATCTTTTATTTTATTTCATTAATACATATATATGTGTGTATAAATTTGATTTATATACATATATGTGTATTATTTTTAATATTTTCTTTAGTTCCTTTTCAGATATAGGTTTGGGCCAGAAATGGTGTTGGGTTCTTTATACAGGTTCACAGGATTACCGATGGGAGGATTGCTATTTGCAGCGAGGTGTTCTTCTCAGTTCTTCTACATCACCATTGTGGCGGTCTACATTCTGGATGATTCACTCTTCAGCGAGGCGCTCCCTCCAGTTCTACCGAGTCTACAGAGTGGCGCTTTCCTTTCCAGATCATTTGCATTTCCTTTCAGTCTGAATCTACAGTGTGGCGTTTCCTTCTCATATGGAGGTGGCTTCTAGTATCACTGACCCTGAGATTCTCCATAGTTTTTTAGGTACTTCTAACACCTCAATACTGGGCAATGGCCTTGCCGGAGCTCGATGTTGAGGTGTAATGGGCGGTGGCCTTGTCGGAGCTCATTCTAGGGGTACCTGAGTTATTTTCTTTGTTATTTGTATTTCGAACAAGATAGTTTACAGAATTAGGATTATATATCAAAATTATATAATTGCCTCTAGGTAATACCTCTAATTCTATCACATTCCACGGTCCCTACAAAAAACCAATCCCTGGATCCACATGAAGATCGACCAGGAAACCTTACGTCCTAATTAGCTCCATCCATGGAGGTTCTCATCTTGCAGGTAAGAGCAAGAGATCAATGGAGAGGTGCATTCAAGAAGGCCAAGCAAAGCAACATGCGGTGTACTATATGAAACAAACTTCTGCATAAGAGATAACATTCTCAACAACTAATTCAGTAGGTGTGATCTTCCCTCACCACTATTTGATTGAGAGCCATCGTGCAGATATCAAATTTCATAATCAAAAGGTGTTCAACGACTCGACTAGTTCAGTGAATACGATCTTTAAAAGTGCTTTTGGTGACATGAAGTTGTTGGTGGAGATTCTAAAACGAAGTCCAGAAACATCTTTGGGTCAACAGTAGCGCAACATTCCCAGTAGGATTAGCAAGGCTTTTAGTCGCTATTGGAACTACACCACTCCATAGTTCATTCTATGCTATGTTCTTAATTGTGATCATCCCTTACAATAAAATGCAAAAACGATAAACCAGTGAATAATAAGCCATATAAGCAAACTACAAAAAAAATTCATATCCTTGCCGGCACTGAAGCAGATCAACTTACGACCATAATGCATGTACAACCCAAGAAGAGAGATTATCTTCACAAGATAGGTGCAAATGAATACGCTTCTATATATATGCATTATCTAGGCGACTTTGCATAAAGTTCGAGTAGGCTTCTATATAAGCGAGTATCTAGGTGACTTCAAATAAAGTTCAAGCAACAAGACTTCCTCAGATCCTATATAAGATGAAGTGGATCCAAAGTTGGATGTGAACTCTAATTAATACAAACCAGTAGATGGCTTAGAGGATGTACGGCTAGACCCCACCAACCCAACAAAAGTAGTAAAGGTAGGCAAGAATTTGAGTATATAATTTTTGCCCAAGTTAATCTGTTTCTTAAAAAAAGTCAACTGATGTGTTTACATGAACTCATTCTAACATGGTTCGAATTGACCCATTAGTAATTTGTCATGCACTCAACATAGACCTAGATGCACATTCAATCCTAGTAAGGAAGCCAAATGGGAAATGGGGAACATACTTAGACTTTGCTGATCTCAATGAAGCTTGCCAAAACAAAGTTTTCCCTTTCCCAGAATAGACCAACTTGTAAATGCAACTAATCGCCATGAACTGCTCACATTCATGGATGCATATTTACAGTACAACCAGATTGCTATGTTCGAACGTGATCTATAACATACCGGCATCATCATAGATAAAGGGTTGTACTTCTACAAGGTAATGTCATTTAGACTAAAAAATACAAGAGCTACTTATCAAAGTTGGTGAATAAAATGTTCACTGAACAAATTGGGAGAAATGTAGAATTATATGTGGATGACATGCTTATAAGGTCCAAGAAGGCGCTTGGTCATGTGCTAGATTTAGGTGAAACTTTTATAACCCTTAGAAGTTTAACATGAAGCTAAATTTTTTCAAGTGTGCTTTTGTTATTTAGTCTCAGAAATTCATAGGATATAAAGTAAGCGCAAGAGGGACCGAAGCTAACATATAAAATGTAAAAATGATTACTAAAAAAATCATAAGAAGCCGGTGAATGAAATGAGTCTTAATAGGAAAGTAGCTGTGCTAAATAAGTTCATCTCCAAATCAACATACAATGTATCCTATTATTCGATCAAAAAAAGTAGGGAAGAAACTTTGAGTGGAATGAGGAATGCAAAGCTACGTTCCAAGCACTAAAATATCACTGGCTATCCCACCCATTCTCTCCAAACCGGTCGCATGTGAGGACTTATTTATATATTTAGTTTTAATTGATTAAGCTATTAGCATGGACATAATAAGGGAAGATCATGTAAGGCGTTGTCCAATATATTAAACCAACAAGTCTTTCTTAGGTGCATAGCTGATCTATACATCAATAGAGAAGTTGGCTTACAATCATCTGCTAACAGCTAGAAAACTACAACCTTGTATCCAAGCTCATGCCATCAAGGTATTAACCGATCATCTTGTGAACCAAATTCTGCACAAACCAGAATTATTTCGGGCAGTTACTAAAATGGGAAAAACTAAGCCAATTAACATCTCATACTACCCTTGAAATGCAATCAAAGAACAAACCTTAGTTGATTTCATAGTTGAGTGCATTTAGCAAACTAATTGGCAAATTGAAGAATTCAAAAAAAAATCTCACTGATGGTAATTGTATGTGGACAAAGCCTCAAGTTAACAAGGTGCAGGAATAAGGTATGTGCATATGCAGTTAAAGCCCCGCTAAATCCTTCCTGATGCCTCGCTAAAGCGTTTAGCGCATTTCAACTACTACGCTTTTTCAGTTTAGCACTATTATATAGAAGATCGGCTTAAATCCCTGCTATTTTCCACTACGCTCGCTAAATGAGGATTTTTCAGCACCCACTTTAGCAAATTTAATATAAAAATGTTAATTTGACCAGTCGTCCTATAAACACAAACCAACAAATTTTGGTTATAGGTCTAAATTCATGTCCTAAGCACTTAATATAAATTAGAAGTCTATTTTATTCACCAAGGCTGAACTACAAGGATCATGATATTCTTCGATTTTGTTATAGAAGTGAACATTGTTTTTTTCTACATAAATGATGTGGAAATGAGAATAATTCAACTTTAGAGATTTAATTTTATATCCAATAAATATTTTTACACCTTTGCTTTTTTCTGATATATCCCTGCTTTATTGCCGCTATAGCCTTTTACACCTCTACCGCTATAAAACCGCTAAGTGCTTAACTACACAAGTATGTGCTAATTTTTCCTGATAAGAAAAACTGTATGGTGTAGTATAACTAGGTTCCAAAGTCAAACAACATAGTCAAATACGAAGTAGTGATTGTAGGATAGAAATTGGGGTAGGTAATGAAGGTAATGCATATTAAGGTTTTATAATGATTCTCAGTTGGTGATAAATCAAGTGCACTGGAGCTACCAGGCTAAGGAACCAACCCTTGCCAAATATGTAGGTTTATCCAAACAATTACTCAGCCAGTTTGAGAAATTCATCCTTGAGTAAATCCCAAGCAAAGGAAACACATGTGTAGATATTCACCACAAAATTAGCCAGTGCAAAAGCTGCACAGAAATGAAGACGGTTTTAATGGGGCATCCATCCGAATATGGGATTAACCAAGATTAATAAATGTTAATCTTGACACATGCTCAGCAAGGCAAAGTTCAAATGGAACATGATCAAATGAAACGAATCTCACGAGGAAAATCGACACACATTGCTTGCTTAAGAAGATGCGACGGAAACTTGGATGGCCCTAGTGAAGAAGTCCTTACTAAATGGTACACTCCCATAAGGCAAGAACGCGGCTCGCAAAATAAGGTATTAAGCTCCACACTTTGCTTTCTTTGATGGGTAATTGTATAAAAAGCAATGCTCACGATAAGAAGGAGGGAGAAGCTAGACATTCAGCATATGAAATGTAAATGCAGATCAGAAGGAAATATGAGATATATATCAAAAATCAAGTGCCAAAGGTCCTTTTCTTGAAGCTACAGGTGCTGTATTTATAGGGAAACTGCCAAGTAAAATCAAAGGCCCGTGAAATATCAAGTTTAGATCTAGATCCGAGTATGCAGGAGTAGGTAACCGGACCTAACTACCAATAAAAACCACTTGGTACCGAGTGGTTTTGATCGGTACCGACTGGTTTTTCCATGGGGAAACCTCCACTTCTTTTTTCCATTGGCCTTCTATCTTCGATCTGTTGTGTTCCGAACACTTTTCCTTGAGATTGGGTTGTTTCTAAGAGGTTCTGATACTGCTTGTATTTGTCTACTTTTCTTCAAAAAATCCTCAGAGTTGTTCTTCTATTCTTTGAGAAGAGCACTCCATGACAATCACTCAGGCCAGTGCTCCATGTCCAAGAGTTTTAGGGGGATCACATGGAGAAAATATACTCGGCACCGAGAGGAAGTGCTCGATATCGAGTGGTTTCCTTTATTGCAATCGTTATTTATTGAGTTACTTCATATCATCATTCTAGATAGTTTAATCATGTTGGAGTGTATCATATCAGTGAAAATCATGACCTTCAAGTCGGGGTAAACCTGACTTGGTGTCCGACCCAAGTTGTTTGTGTGTTTACCTCGGATCTTGCTTGGGGTTGTCCAAATGTTAAAGCGCTTCGAGTCCTATATAGGAGTTTTGTATGTCCGACTTGGGTTCTACTAGGTACCGATCGCTTAGAGTCTGACCTGAGATTTTTGTGTGTCCGACCAAGTTTTACTCGGTATCGATTGCTTGGAGTATGAACCAAGGTTTTTGTGTGTGACCCAAGTTCTACTCGGTACCGATCCGAGGACCTCGACCAAAAATGTGACTTCCAATTTTTTAACTTTTTTCGACTATTTTTTTTATTTTCTTTTCTTGCCTTTTTATGATGTTTCCAAAGTCCTTAGGTCATTTCTCCATCTTTCGTTCATCCAATTTGCTCGTTTAAGTCCATTCAAATACTATGGAATTTTTGGTTATAACACTTGCTCCCCAAAGTACGCCTTATGAATGTAAGGTGTTCTTTTTTCAAGAATAAGTTTCTGCGGTAGCGATAAATCATTGGCAACCGAGCTCTCCGGCTATCCATCGATCCAAGTTTTTGGTGAATCGTTCGGTTCCTTCAGATTCACCTGCAAACTAAAAGTCATTCCAGACCATTATAACTAAGTACTCTAGTCCTTGCTTAAGTATTAGTCATAATCAGATTGTTTTCATTCGGAGTTAGCATATCGCTTATCAAAATTATCCCGTATTCGTCAAAGATTTATCTATTCTAGTGTACTTACAGGGCGTTCAAATCCTAAGTTCAAGTTAATGTCCATTCTAGGGCTAATCTGTACAGGTCGTTTAACATCTGATCATCCAATCTAGGGTCCGATCTCTCCGGATCATTTAACATCCAATCTAGGATTTGATCCCTTCAGATTATTTAACATCCAATCTAGGGGTTGATCTCTTTGGATCTTTTAACATTCAATATTGGGTTCAATCTCTCCGGATCATTTATCATCCAATCTAGAGTTTGATCTCTTCTAAAACTTTCCGAGTCTAATTCGCTCGCTCTTCGGCGAGGGGACTGAATGTCCAAGCAATTCCATCCACCCACTCTCCGATAAGGAGATTTACTCTCATACAATCCTAATCCACTCGCTCTCCAGCAAAGGGACTTGTACCTTATGGTCATCACCCCATCTCTTTGGTCGAGACTACTAGAATCAATCAGTATTAGCCATCACATTCAAGTGGTTTATAAAATCCTAATCATTTTCAAAGGGCCATTAATCTACATTAATGTTTTTTAATATTATCAGCCATCACTCATGGAGCCTAATTCAGGGCATCTATCAAACATCGAAACACTTAATCCTATCAAGGATCACCTTCGGACTACCTACTCAAAGCATGCATGATTCCATCCATCCCTATCATGGGGCTATTATCCATTGAAAGTCTCCAGTCCATAGCTTTATTCTGCCCTTCATTCCTATGGTGAGCTTCTGGTTACAGCTCCTACTATTATACATTTTCATTTTGATCTACCTTTCTAGCTTCAGGATTGCCTGTTCCAGGCATTAGAACTCATTCTCAATCTAAATTGACTGTGCCCCGAGTAAATTCACGATGGCTGACTTATTCAAGTAGTGGGGGCTCAGTTGTATTTTTCTCTACTCCAACTCCAGATACTCCTGCATTGGTTTCTGGCCTTGGGTTCTGAATTCTAGCTCTTTGGCTATTCTTTGTTGATCCATCCTTCTGAAAATTTTATCTAGCATCGCTTGCTGTCGAGCTAATATTTCATCTTGCCTCTCTTTGATTATCCTTTCTATCTCTTTCCCAGTCACGTAGACTGATGGATCTGAATTTAAAGACACCTCCTAGTTGTCCCCATGTCCTTGTTGACTTCCTCCAGTAATATCTCTTGTAGCAGGTCTCTTCATCGTCTCCAAACTTCAGATCCAACCTCTTTCTCAATGAAAGCACTAAAAAATTTTGGACCAAAAATGGCACAAACACCCCAGAACTGATTGAAAGAAGTAGATCTAATGATATAAATGTAAAAGCAATAGAAAGGGCACAATTTTTATAGTGGTTCGGCAAATACTCTAACCTACGTCCACTTTAGTCTTTTTATTCAATTGATTCTCTCTGGAATACAATGGTTATAATACAAATCTCACCATAATCTGGTGGATCTCAGATTTGGGAGTGTTTGGAGTATTTGGGGAAGAAGAAGATAGAAGAGAAATCAAGTGCCAAAAAGTCCTTTTCTTAAAGCTATAGGTGTTGTATTTATAGGGAAACTGCCAAGCAGAATTCAAGGCCCACAAAATATCAAGTCCAGATCAAGTTCCGAGTATGCAGAAGTAGGTAACCCGGCCTAATTACCAATAAAAATCGCTTGGTACCAAGTGGTTTTGATCAGTGCTGATTGGTTTTTCTAGAGGGAAACCTTCCCTACTATTTTCATTGTCCTTCTATCTCCGATCTGTTGTGTTCCGAACACTTTTCCCTTGAGATTGGGTTGTTTCTGAGAGATTCTGATACTACTTGTACTTGTCTACTTATCTTCGGGAAAATCCTCAGAGTTGTTCTTCTATTCTTTGAGAAAAGCACTCCATAACAATCATTGGAGCCAGTGCTCCATGTATAAGAGTTTTGGAGGGCCTACATGGAGAAAAAAGTGCTCATTATTGAGTGGTTTCCTTTGCTACAACCCCTATGCAATTTCTTGAGTTACTTCATATCATCATTCTAGATAGTTTTTAATCATGTTGGGGTGAATCATTTTGGTGAAAATCAACTCGGTGAAAATCATGAGCTTCAGGTCGGGGATGACCTGACTTCGTTTTCGACCCGTTTGGTTTGTGTGTTTGCTTCAGATCTTTCTTAGAGTTGTCCAAAGGCTGAAGTGCTTCGATCCCTACCTAGGATTTTTGTGTGTCCGACCCGAGTTCGACTCGGTACCGATCGCTCAGAGTCCGACTTGAGATTTTTATGTGTTCGATTTGAGTTCTACTTGGTACCAATCGCTTAGAGTTTGACCCGAGATTTTTGTGTGCCCGACTTGGGTTCTATTTGGTACCGACCTGAGTACCACGACTAAAAATGCAACTTCCCATTTTTCAACTTTTTTCGACTATTTTTTATTTATTTCCTTTTTCTTGCCTTTTTATGATATTTTCGAAGTTCTTGGGTCATTTCTTCATCATTTGTTCTCCAATTCACTCGTTTAAGTCTGTTTAAATACTGTGGAAAATTTGGTTATAACAATAGGCTAGTAGGATGAGGGTGATTCTTAGACTCTCCAACCATCATTAGGCTTGAGGGCAGATACAAGTCATGGTGTAGGTGCTTAGAAGTGGAATAAATACAATCCTCTAGGAGGAGATGAACATGCTTGGACATACAAAGAACTCTGAAGGGATAGTTTCTAATGCCAAAGGCGTCAAATATATATGCAATTTGCTTACTAGTGGAAAGCACATAAATAGTACTTTTAAGCGAGGCACTATCTTAACCCGATGTAGTTAGTAAATCTTCAAAAGCATGGTCAACTAGAGATAAACGGAGCATAACAAAATTAGATTGAAAACACGGTCTAAAGTTCACTACTAAACATAATTTTATTTACAGTTTACAACTGTTAGACCAAAAATTAGGCCTAACTTATATGTTTAAGTTAAGAGGGTTAATGATACTTGGGCAAAAGGATTAGCTCCTATACAAGTATGCAAGTCATCATATAATCAAGTAGGCAACTATGTAAACATGCAATTATGCAAGTCCCTTATCACAAAGTCCTAATTAAAATTTTACCTAAATAGCCATTAAAGTCCCAAATCAAGTTCTTTACTTAAGCTTGAACATAAATTAAAATGAGGAAGAAGTACAATTCAAAATTCTTCCCTTCTTAGTAAGGGTGCATGAATATGATACTTGTACGGTTGAGATTTTGCCGATGTGGCACTTTGTCGATGTGACATGTGGAATAACTTAGTTTTAGTTTCTTCAAGATGACAGGCATAGTTGGACCAATTGATAGCTGCCATGTTGCCAATTAGAATGCTTCTATGAGTTTGATAGTAGTATTTTTAGACACTTGATAGCACTATCACCGACATGGGATAGCTTGTTAATTCCTGACACTCGATAGCTTGTTGATTCTTGACACTTGATAGCTTCATTCTTCATCATGTGATAGCTTTGCATCTTGACACTCGATAGCTTCACTGTTTATTATCTCATAGCTTTGCATCTTGACACTTTGATAGCCTTTTTTCCTTAGCATTCGATAGCTCCTTCTTTCTTTACAGTGGACAGCTCCTTCTTCCTTGACACTCGATAACTCATTCTCCCTTGACACTGGATAGCTCTTTCTTCCTTGACACTGGATAATTACTCGATAGCTCTTTCTTCTTTGACACATGATAGCTTAATTCCTTATTGTTTGGAAACCCTCTCCTTTATTCCTAAATAATTTCATGCCTTGGACTTTTTCTTAAAAAATTTAGGGCGTGACGACAATCATTTAATTCAAGTATGCATTTTACTCCCCAAAAGCAATTTATGAATTTTTACGTAGAGAATATTTATAAATAAAAGTTAGCAAACAACAAAAGAAAGTGGAAATTTCCTCCAATGCATTTGATCAAACACCTGACCAACGGTATGGTGTTAGACATTTGATCAAACAGGTAAGAAGAAACATCAGGATTAGGAAAAACCATATAAGAGTTCTCGTAAACCATAAAAAATGGAAAATAAAGAAGAAAGACAAAAAAGGAGAAAAGGTGGATATATTTACAAATTTCAAAGTTGAAGAAAAATGGAAGTGATTGCAAGAGACCAGGAAGCAGCGGCTATGATGTAATGATTTAATATGTGAAAAGGGAAATAAAGAAGGGAGGCGAGTATATATTGAAGAGAGGGATATATATAAACAAAAAAAATATCTTAACCAACAAAGAAAATATGGCAAAAGGAATTCTCGAAATACGAAACATTTTTCACAGAGTACGAAGCTGCGTAAATTGACAATGAAATAACATGTGAACCAACTAAAATATGATACATGTAAGGGGCATTTAATGCAAAAGCGACATACTAGATTACAGAAAAATATGGAGAATTACAAGTCCGCCATAATATATATTAACATAGACTTCAAGGCCAGTGTTACATTTATTTTTCCTTAAATAAAAAATAATGTACAAATATAGCACAATCAAGAGAATGTCATAGGTAACATATTGCACAGTACAAGCAGGAGCATATGAAGTCTTTGATATGTTGTAAATACCCGCCATTTGTAATACCCGAAAATCCATGCACTACGGCACCCAGATCCCCAAGTTCCACAATTGATGACTCTTAAGAGTGGTAAAAGAAAACAATATTGAGCATCTATCATAGGTTCACACAAAAATCATAGCAGAATGATAGAGCTATAATACCAATTACATATATATATATGTGTGTGTGTGTGTGTGTGTGTGTGTATATCTGTGTGTGTATGTGTGAACAAGAATGTAAATATCATAATAATATGAATACAATATGGCCCAACATCATGATACATAAAACTCCAAACATATAGAGTTGAAATGATACAATATCCCAAAATAATATATTCATACATGGGATAATGTCAACATGTCCATATACAAAAATACAGGATAGATAATCATACTAATATAGCTATGGCTCCATAACCTTCTCTAGCTAACAATTTCCCCAAGTCTCTAGTCCGTTCCTACTCATGGAATGGATAAAGGAGGAAAATATAGAGAGGTTCAGACACAAAGTTTGGTGAAAGGGAAACAACGCTGCTAAACATGATATCTGACACACTAATATGACATGAATAATGTACTAAGTGGTACCCTAGAATATCACTTATATGTAAGCCCAGTATACATAAAATAATGAGCAAGAGCACTAGAGTAACAATGTAACGTACCAAGCTTTGCTCTTATCTTACATCCAAAATGTTAGCACAATGAATAATATTGCTAATACAACCATTAAACACGTCATACAAAGGCACATATACACCTATGTGCATAAACAATGAGACAGAGCTCTAAGGTAACATCATATCTTACCCATAACCAAAATAATGAGTAACGCCATATTGTAGTCCAATCCAGACCCAAGGGTATGCAGTATCATACCCACCTACATAAATAAAACCGGTACTAATGTTCTACGCCTTTCCATCAAACTACCATAAATTGGAGAAAACAAAGTGGTCGTCGCCAAAAAATGGTGATTACCGGTATAGATGAGTTTCTCCATCTCTTTTCGACTATCACATTCGATGAAAGTCGTGGCTAACCCTGAACAGTCTCAATGGAAAATAACAATGCCTAAGCCATAATTATAGGCCGCGGGTGTGAGTGGCACCATATTGTACTCAACCACATATGTGTGTCTTCATTACCTTTATGACTGGATATTGAAGTCATACTTAACACTGAAACTACTTAGTAGTCATGTTGAGCACAACCTCCCAGTTTCATCTACCTAGATCGTCTGAATATCCTAATTCATGGCTCATACCCTGATCGCACATCTTTTCATCTTCGATCACTCTACATCGTAGCACGTACCCATGTCTTGAAACTAAGCCACACGGGCCTCTATGTTAAAGAACTCCAAAACATCGCTCTATAGTCATACCGAACCCCACGAGCCTTGACCAAGCCATTAAAGTCCCTCCCCGAACATCACTCATTGGGGAAAAATAAAAGAATTCCCGCACAGCAAATTCAGGCGACTGGTCGACCATAACCAGTCAACGACCACCAAATCCGATTGAATGGTTATGGGTTCAGTAGACTAAACTAGGTCATTTTTGGCCTATTTGCTTGCGGGTCAGAAAACCTACAATTTCAACCCCATTCAATCCAAAGACCTCAAATTGAATCGACTGGAAACATATGGGGTTGACACCATGAACCATGATGGGGCAAAATCCCTTAACGGAATTCATCCTATCTCTTTACTTCACGTGACCACCATCCTAGCCTTCCTTTCCCCGATGTCAAGCTTCATGGGAATGATGACCTTGCGACCACCCACTACCTTCTATGCTCAAGTTCATATCACCGATGATCCACCATGAAACGAACACCACTAAGCTAATTCGATGGACCATACTGGAACTCTAACTCTTTACACCAAATACTAGATATGAAGTGTTTAACCAATCCTAATGCAACCACAAAATAATACATCATAATCATAGGCTAACAATAATCATTAGCACACAACATTAACACCCAATGGTTTCATTCAAGTTATCTTCATTTGTTACATTCATAACTTAGTTTATTAATCCAATTCAATATTTCATTCAACCTAATTTACGTATTTCAGCAAGTAATTAACTAATCATCCTTAAATTAAGAGACAAAGCCCTCATGGCTAAGCTCTAACCCAACAAAGTAATTAAACAAGCATAAAAGCAGCAAAGGAAATCATATAGAGTAGAGAATCATTTCCACTCACCATGCTAGAAGAAAATTCCCAATCTAGCTTAAAACCCACTCCTCTAAGTCTCTATTTCAAAATTTCCAAGATGAATGATTCAATATTAGGGAAAACTGGTTTAATGGTTTATGGATATTATAAAGGAAGATCTAACTTGAATTTAGAGTATTTATAGGTGGTTTTTGGTGAAGAGATGAAAGAGTTATGAAGAGTGAAAGGGAAGCTAGGGCTTTGATGAAGAAAAGGAAGAATGAGGAAAAAGTGAAAAAGGAGAAAATCAGAATTCGGATTTTTAGAATTTTCTTTTAAATGCTTTTCCTCCACTTATTTATAAGTCTGCCCTTCGCTACTTGATTTCATAAGTTCTATGATTCCTTTAGGTCTTATATGTTTTCAAAACGTAAAAGACATTCAAAACATAATGAAACTTGTTATGAGTCCTAATTCCATAATCTTCAAAAATTTGAATTTTATGCCCAAAATTACTCTTAACTCGATTAATCCATTTTAACTCATTAAATAAATTAAACACATTGATAACCACTTCTATAAAAATCCACGTCGTTACATTCTCCCTTATTAAAAGGATTTCGTCCTCGAAATCCTCAAAACAAAAGGATGTAACATTCAACCCAAACATAGCAAGCATAAATCAAACAAGCCCTACCTAATATCGCGAGTGTGTGCTAAAGAAGACAAGCTATAAAAAGTAGAGCAGATCATACTAGTAAAAACCCCTGGGTGTGAAGTTTGATCTTCTTCTTCTGGTTCTCAAGTGTTATCCCCAACGTCATCACTTCATTGAAACCATATAAGCTTGACCACCTTCCTTATAAGTCACCTCGTACTATGTCCCATATTATGGATAGGCCCATTTAGTCTAGTTGCCTCCGGTTCAACACTCATATCTTCAAGTTGACTTAGCTCTAATATGATAGTAGAACCATGCACACACTTGTGCAAATGAGATACACGAATGACATCATGTCCCCAGCCGTCTTCTCGGGAAGTGTGACTTGATATGCAAGCTTACCGATCCTCTCGACTATGGGGAAATGTCCAACAAATCTCATTGCCAATTTACCAGAAGTACCGAACCTAATCATGTTTCTTAATGCGGAAACCTTTACAAAAACAAAAATTTTCTATCGCAAACTCCAAATCGGTATGTGTTTATCAACAAAACTTTTATGTCGATATTTAGATGCTTTCATTCTCTTCCAGATCAAATCAGTTTTCTTTGAAAACTCTTTAATCATATCAGGCCCAAGTATCGATCGATTGGTCGCCTCTCCCACCAATAAGATGGAGACTTGGATGGCCTTCCATACATGGTTTCAAATGGTGTCATGCTAATACTTGATTGAAAACTATTATTGTATATGAACTCCACTAAGGGCAAGTGATTTTCCCAAGATTGACCCAAAGTCAAATATGCAAGATCCCAACAAATCCTTAAGTACTCTATTAGCTAACCATAAACTCATCCTTTGATAGGCATCCAATCTTTACCTTCCGCCCCTCCTCAACCTCAATTGTCACCAACAGCTTCTCGCAATCCACCACTACCGCATACTTCCTCAACCGGTCCATCCCCAAGATAATATCCAACCCAACAAAACCCAAAATAGAACAATCATGAATAAAAAAGCATCTATGACTTGATAAGATCAAATCACGACAAACCATACAAGGACAACTGGAGCCACCAATGGGGTTCATCACTGCTAAAAGTCAGTCAAATATTTCAGGTCTTAATCCTAATATATCTACCATGTCATTAGATATAAAGGAATGTGAAACTCTAGTATTGAAAAAACCATGTATGGTAACACCGTAAATTGAAAGCATACCTCGAATGGTGACACCATTCCCTTTCTCTACCATCGAGGGAATACTCGACGAAGTCGGAATAACATCTAAAGCGTATTCCTTCACACCTGCCTCTGCTTCACCTGTTCTAGACAATTATTTTGCAGAAGTCTTATTTTATTATAGTTATAGCACTTATTTCCTTTAGCCTTGTAGTCCATAATCAAATGAACCCAATCACCATAGTTGTAGCAAACAAGATTCCATTACGCCTTCTTCTTAGCATCCTTTCTATGGGACTGCTTCCTTTTCCCATTCCTTTTCTTTTTTCCTTCACCACCTTGCTATGGATTTGGCTCTTATTTAGTAGTAACAGTTGGTTTTGACTTAAGGTACAAACTCTCATGGCAAAGAGCTTTCTCGACGAGCTTCTCAAAAGGCTCATCAATGTGATCCACTAGCTTCTTTCTTAGATAGTCACCCAATCTCATAATAAACTTTTCATTCTACTTTAATGCAGTGTTGATGAAGGACATCCCGTACATAGACAAATCATCAAACTCAGCTACAAATTCAAAGACTAGCATATCTCCCTTCTTCAGCTCTACAATCTTCCTGAACAACACCGATTTTTAGGCAGTCGGTGTGAAACTTTCCTCAAATCTAGTTTTGAGCTGGTCCCAAGTGAACTAATCTTTGGGAGTAGCAACTTTAGTAATGTTCCACGAGTTCATAACACTACATTGGAGCTTTCGAGAAGTCAACATCCTCCTCATAGCATCAGGCAACTCCAAATCATCAAAAATTCTCTCGTAGGTTTCCGACCAGTCCTACACTTCCATAAACGATTCCGTTCCTTGGAACAGCTTGCCACCAAGACTGGTAAAGTCCTTTTTCAGCTTTGCCAAATTGGACCTAGAAGCCTACACTTGAGCACCACCACCAACATCAACATTTGGACCAGCCGCTTGGGCATTTTGTAGCATATTTGCCATCATTGTATTGAACATTGCTTTCAAGTTAGGTTTAGCAGCCTCTGAGCCCACTCCTCCCTCCTCGAATCTAGAGACGGGGTTCCTCGAATCGTTTCTTGTATGCTGCCTTATTATTGGTCTATAACAAAAATGATCGATCTCTCATAAAGAAAAGAAATTCAAGGGTAATCGTGTGTTCAATGTGATTCATATAAATACTATATACAGTTATAAAAACCAAAATATATAATAAGTATGCTCTCTCTCATACATATATACTCTCGATCTAGTTTAGGGTGCTAACTCCTACCATATCTCTACTGGATCACAGTATCAACTTAGACTAACTATGCAACCTAAGCTCTGATACAAAATGTGATGACCGCCCTATACCTCCGGCACCCAATATATCTAAAGAGTGGGCTACTACGGTGCCCGGTCGATGTAGGACGATTGTTAAGGGAGAAAAGTGTAGAAAACAATCACAGAACCTATCGTATATCTCACAATGCATCGAATAAAATATTAATAGTCAAAGATATAAAAAAGGAGAGACAATAATAACTAATGAACCACATGTATAAGTGTGCACAATTACATAGAGTTATACAAAATGCAGTATAGTTTATACAGCCGGAAATAAACCTTGGATAAGTGTCTCTAAATAAAATAGCTAACACTGTCTAGGCTCCACGGTGTCGCAAAGCAAAATAAGAAAGCTATATATATAAGAAAGCACCATCTCCTGCTCATCCATCTGCACAACACCACGTATCATCCAAACCTACTATCTAGTCTACTCATTTAAGAGTACCCGAGCTAATAAGAAGAAAAGTATAAAATCTCGAGTCAGACAACAGTCGGTTGTGAGCGATAAATAATCTCAAAATATTATACAAGTGGATATAGTAAGGGCAAAGGAATCATACTTGGCCAGCCCTGCATCTAAATATTTAACATATAGCAACGACAATATGTTACTCTATTATCATCATCATAAAATATATAAACATCTTGGTATGCTATCAGGTGTCTAGGCATCGATCTACTGAATACCTATGTCATTTGACATCCATAGAGCGACAAACAACAACTACGACAATCATGGAAAACATAACATCCATCAAACAATCCTCATTATTACTACATGTGCTCTAGATATATGGTAACTCGTATGAGCATTCCTCTGTTAGGGATTAATGAAAAAATCTCATTTTTTTATGTACCCGAACACCAGGCCATAACCGACACTAGATACCTTGCTGGATCCAGGGTATACATATCCCTTCAACGATCCAGGGTAGCTATCGAAGTACCCAACTAGCATCGTCATAATACACCTGCTTACAAGTACACTAGAAACACTTTGAGTATTAATGATCCCTTAGCACGCATATTTGAGCCCTCCATTGCTCCATCCATTTCCATCCATCATCAGAGAACTCTCCACGTTCCATTTTCCAGGATAGAATCCTTCAAAGTTATATCCTCGAGTTCCCCTCCACAAATCCACCATGGTGGATTGTCATCATCATAACTCCATTAACATTGCGCCATCATCATCGAAATACTTCTAGACATCCACTCGGTCGTAGAATCATCACATTAAAGTTTCGAAGCTATCACGTCAAAGCGTCACTTCTTCGCCTTGTAATTTTATTGTCGATCTTAATCACAATGTCATTATCGAAATCGAACGTCAAACGAATGCACATGTACACACACTATGACACTACGCACACGCCCCTAGAGTTTCACCTCCATTTGTCGATCACTGACACGACCGGTACCGACTATGTGTGGTTGGTACCGACCATGTTTTGTCGGCCAATATTTGGCCAAAGTTGGCAAAGTACTTCTTGCTTCACTTCCGCTTGCCCTTACAACACCTCGAAGCATCATGGTCTCGAACTCGAAGTAACTGCTCCAATTCCTCGAAGCTCATGTGATCGATATTGACCTCTTTCGCCCATCACAATTTTGGTTAAGTCCATTATTTAATCTTCTATGCCATTTAGTGCTCGTCCCGTATTTTCCCCATAAAAGACCCAAAGCACTTTCCCTCCTGACTCGGGTTTGCTCTGTACCGACCGTAGCTCTTTCCCCTGAAAATTTCTTAAGTTCAAAACTTCCTTGCTACGTCTTCCTAGAGCCTAACCCGAAGCACTTCAACCAGAAACCTGATGTAACCCCTGTCTATACTCGAAGCATCACCATCCCTGACCACTTTTGGTTCTCGCCGATCTGATTTTGATACCTGCCGACCTGATGTAACGATCAAATTTTTATGCACCAAATCAAGTCCAAATCTCTTGAAATTTTATGAGTAGACTCCCTAAGGCCTCAAGCATGTAATATCCAAATTTTATCATATTTTGAGCACTTTGGTATCGTTTTCACCAAATGGCCTATCATATTTCTCACTGTCTAAAACAATTAGTAATAGCAAACATATCAAAACATTTCATCCAAAATAAAACATAATTCCATAATACCCAAACTACATATTCAAATCATCCAAACACAATTTCATAGCATAAATCGCCCTGGATCTAGTTTTCTAGAAAATTACAATTATGATGGGCAAATGGTGTAAATCATATCAAAATTCGAATCTACCTTTTTAAACATGATTATTAGGTGTTGTTTATATTAGATCTAAAATTTAAAGGTCATTAAATTTTGAAAATCAAGTTAAAAACCATAATTGACCATATCAGCACGTATAGAATAACGAGAGAAGTAATGTCACTCACCTAGTAACCAATACAAAAAATTCTCACTTCAAATTCGAGATGAATAGAAGTGGCACGATTCCCCATGCAGCTAAATAATAGATCTAAAGATTCCCTTTATCGATCTTCTTCTAATGATGTGTTTAAGCTGAATTAAGTATGAAAAAAGGAGGTTTTTTTTAGAAAATGAGTTAATGGAGACAGGAAACTATTTTGGGAAATGGGAAAGGTGATTAGATTTGTTCCATCATCCCTAATTAAGCATAAATCCCAAAATGGATCGGTGGGCTTAGGTTTGGGCCTAATTAATTACACACTAATGTGGCAAGTAGCAGACCAAACTTAAAACGACCATATCTCCTAAACGGTAACTCCGTTTTTATACCACGACCACTTTATAGAAAGAGAAACATTTATCCAGATCTAATAGAAGTGGTTTAAGACCTTAATTCAGCTTCTATCAAAAGTTATATGATTTAGAATACTTTCAAGGTCAAAATTGTTCGATAAAAATTCTAAGAATGGAAAATGTCCCTAGTATTCATTTCCTAAAGTTGCATTCATACAACCTCAAATAAATTAAATAATAATTTTTTACGATCATCTGATACGTAAAATTTGGGTCGTTATAGTATTCCAATCCTGACTCAAGGGTAACGCCGTATCGTACCATCTATATATATGAAGCATATACTAATGAGTATACACCTTTTTGTCATACTACCATACATTAGAGAACAAAGTGGTCATTAGCACCAAATGGTGATTATCAGTATATATGAGCGTCCTTATCTCTCTCCGACTGTCATACTCTATGAAAGCTATGGCCGATCCCCAGTAGTCTCGAAACAAAATAACAATGCACAAGCCATAGCTATAGACATCGGGTGCGAGTAGCATCGTATTGTACTCAACCCCAATCCGCGTGTCTTCAATACTTTAATGATCAGATACCGAAGCCATGCCTTACTTTAAAACCATGTAGAAATCACGCCGAGCAAAACTGCCTTGTCGCCTACTGCTTAGATTGTTTGAATACCCCGATCACACTTAAGATCATTTCCCAGTCATTCTGTATTGTAGTACGTGCCCAATATCTTGACCCCAAGCCATGCGAGCCCCTATATCGAAGAACCCTAAAACATTGCTCTATAGTCACAGCGAACCCCACGAGCCTCATCTGAGTCATCAAAGTCCTGCTCGAATGTCACATGCCAGAGAAAACTAAAAGAATCCTCGCACTGCAAATCCAGCCAATTGGTCAACCATAACCAGTCAATTGCTGTCAAATTCAGTCGACTGGTCGACCAAACTAGGCCATTTTTGACCAATTTCTTTCCATGTTGGAAAACCTTTAATTTCAACCCCATTCGGTCGACTTATCCACTATTTAGTCAGTTGAAAACTTATAGTGTTGATAGGCTAAACCTTGATGGGGTGAAATTCCATAAGAGAATTCATCCCTCCTCTTTACTTCACACGATCACCGTCCTAGTTTTCATCATCCCAATGTCGTGCTTCATGACATGGCGACCTTGCGATCACCTGCTACTTTCCATGCTCGAGTTCGTACCACCGATGATCCTCCATAAGACGAACGCCACCAAAGGCAATTCGAAGAACCATCCCAGAATTCCAACACTTTACAACCAAATACCAATTATGACGTGTTTAACCAATTTCAACATAACCATTAAACAATACATCATAATAATAGGCTAATGACAATCATTCTAAAAAATCATTAGCACACAACAACCTATGAATTCATTCAAGTTTTATTCATTTGTTAAATTCATAGTTTAATCTATTAATCTAATGTAATGTTTCAATAACCTTAATTTACATACTTTAACATGCAATCAACTATTCATCATTCAATCAAGGGACAATGCCCTCATTGCAAAGCTCTAACCTTACAAAGTAATTAAACAAGCATATAAGCAGCAAAGGAAATCATATAGAGCATAGAATCAACCTCACTTACCCAAGCTCGAAGAAAATCCTCAACCTTGCATGAAACACACTCCTCCAAACCTCTATTTTAGAAATTTTGAGATGAATGCCTCAATCCAATGGAACTTCAGTGTATGAGAATTGTAGAGGAAGATCTAACTTGAATTTAGAGTATTTTTAGGTGAAATTTAGTAAAGAGATAAAGGAGTTATGGAGAGTGGAAGGGGAGCTAAGGCTTGAGGAAGATGAAGAAGAAGAAGGCATAGGTGAAAAACAAAAAAGTGAGACCTTAAATTTTTTGAATTTTGTTTTAAAAGTTTTTCCTCCACTTATTTACATGTTTGCTCCTCCCGATTCAATTTCTTCAATGCTTTGATTTCTTCGAATCTTATATGTTTTCTGAATGTAAACGACATTCTACACACAATGAAACTAGTTTCAGATCGTAATTTCATCGTTATCAAAAATTTGACTTTTCTGTCCAAAATTACTCTTAACTCGATTATACCCGCTTCAACTTATTAAAATGATTTAAACACATTCATAACACTTCTTTAAAAGTCTAGACCATTGCATAAGTGGGGGTAACATAGTACAAAAGTGGTGCAACCATGAGCTACATCAACTAGGACATCACACGTTCCAAATATATCATACAACACACCCTGAACTCCATGCTGCATTATCTCAAACGAAGGGCTACAAATCAACAACTAGTGCAAATAGATGGACAAACTGCATATGATTGCACAACTAAAGATCACTTAAACACTACAAAACAATGAATCATAATCAAAAGCAGAATTACGCTGCTAGTCACAACACCAAAATTATTCAAAACATCAAACCATTATCAAGTACAAAACCGTACAAAACGCCACTTCCTCAAAAAAAGATCCAACCCAAACAAATCAACGATTAGCATGGCTCTTCGATAAGTGGAAAGTATTCGACACCATGGCACCGGTTTCAACATTTCAGAATCGAATTATCCTACCTAAATTAAATTATCCCACCTAAATAAAATTATCCTGCCTAAATCTAATCATCAACCCCCACTATAAAACTCAAGGCAAGCCGATGAAAAATACGTTGTAGAATCTAACGACGACAGTTGAGTAAGAGGAATGATGTTAGCAATCAATGTGATGTTATACATCTATAAAAAGAAAGGATTGTGGCAGAAGAAAGGGATCGAACATTTAGAAATTTATAGAACTATTATGGAAATGTAAACAAAATATGCATTAAATTTTGTGCTTGTACTAAAAAACAATATAAGAGAGAGTGATTTGATCTGTGGGCATAGAAATCCTGAACATCTGAACCACGTAAATCTTCATGTCTTTATTTTTTCAGTTATTTTACATATACATGTATTGTTATTTCTTTTTCAATATTAGACAAAATTCGCCTAGACATTCAAAAAAACAGTTAACTTGCACCCTCTTAGTTGTATTAGTGTTCAGCAATACAATTACTACCCAAATGACATTTTAACAAACAATGGTATGTCTACTTCATAATGGTGTTGTGAGACCTAAACATCTCATTAAAAGTTTCCATCGTGATGTAGGTGTAAAAAAGTTACAGTGGTATAACAAAAATATAATGGAAATAACAGATTGTTCACAAGTATCACAAAAATTCTACTTCAATTTTCAGCATATACAAGATGTAATTAAGCTTAAAACTAACATTTAATTTAATTATAATTATAATATAATAAGATTTCTCATTATGCCTCTAGTTAATTTATTTTAATCACTTTTTTAAGTGTAAAAATGTGCAATTTTCAAAAAATCATGTTTAGAAAAACATCGATCAATCAAGATTAACGGTTAAAAAATGCATTCATCTGTAGCAATTTTCATAATCGATCAACAATTTCCATGTATGCTCTTATTCTCTTCGATCCAATGACCAAATTGAATGCAATTGCTAACAACTGCAATAGCTATTGCTAAAGATATGATATTGATGGATTAGCATAAATAGTGTTGTTTTATGTGGATCTGCTATTTATAGACGCTAAGTTATACAAACGTGGTGTCCGAGGGGAGCTAAATGCTTTAGCGACAATTTGATGGGGCTATTAGCTATTTGACCTCATGTTTAAGGATATGCTCCACATGATAGTGTACATTTGCCGACATTATTGAGTTTACATCGGCGGAGAATTACTATTGCACTATTATATAGTTCTTTTTTTGTGTGGTGTGTTTGTTTGACGTTGTTTGAACGAATAATATATTGTAGTAGTGAAATGTTGTTCTCTCTTATCTTCTTTTTCAATTGGTTAATAGTTTATATTTGGTAATTATTAATTATTATTAATTCACTATTAATTTTTAGTTATACTTAGTAATTATTAGTTATAATTACTAAATATAATTTACACCTATTAATTATTAATTAGTTCTAGTAACTAAAAATTATAATTACCATTTACTATTTATTATTTGTAACTACTAATTAATAATTATTTGTTATTCATTATTAATTTACTTAATAATATAACAAACAATTATTAAATAAATTACTAAACTAAATAATAAATTTTTATGTTCAAACCGAATTCTATCTTTTAAAGTGCTCAAAAAGGCAAATTCAATCTGTCCAATAAACCTAAAAGTTGAAAATTGAATTTTAAAAAAAGTTTGTAAACTTCAAAAGATACATGTGCGATGTATAATGAATACATGCACAGACTTATTTGGATAGACCAAAGAGTTCATAACATTGGTTCGGATTCTGAAATGATACTCAACACTTTTCACTGCCGATCATTAGTTGAGGGAATAATTTCTTGAATAATCCTAATCTCTAATTTGAATAATCGCTAGTCATAAATGATTGAAATATAGTTTCTTGTTTAGTCTTATTCTCTCATTTACCGTCAATACATGGTCTTATATAATTCTTTTTCCTATCCGGAATTCATATTACTTAATGCCTAATACAAGACACATTCATGCATAGTCCTTTTCTAATCATGCACTTTCAATTCTCATTCACACGTAAAAAACAACAATAACAACTGTTCAGATATAGAAGAAAAGTTCACAGTCCTCACAAAATAATATCAATATATCACATATAACGAAACAAGTTCATATTTAGATTGAACCATTATAGCACATCATGTGCATATCATATGAGTACATATTCATTGCCATTGCATTTCAATGCTACCTACTTTTTTCATCTCATCCAGAATCCAATGCTCAATTACTTAATCATTAACCAATGCAGCTAGAAAGCTATTGCCATCTAAAATGTATTAATATATAATGAAAAGGTATAAAATAGAAGACATTTTTACTAATTAACCTATAGGTTAATAGTATAAAACATTCCGATCAGTTGTCCCATGCATTTTCCAGGCTATTTACAGAGGGGACATTTGGTCTGAATCTCTCTGTCCTTTTTCCCTACATCTGAATTCCATTACTTTTCCATCTCTTCTTTATATTTTTTAACTAAGGAAAAAAGCCAGTGAAAACAATAGATAACATGAGTCCCATTGTAGCTTTTCTGATCTTTTCCTCATGTTGAATTTATGAACTGTTTTACTGTCCAAAAGTCTTTTTTGTTGAGCTGTGCTTTGTATTTTAAGCCCAAGTATATCTTCATCTAACATGCCATGCAATCAAAGAGGAATCTTAGTGCATATGTGCTCTAAATTATTGTCTATTGTTGCAATTGAAAGTTCTCCATTTTGCTTTACCAAATGTCCGTGCTTCCATTTTAGCTTTTAGTTCTGGATTTCGTCCAAACAAAATCATAAACTATTTTGTTTATTTTAATTAAAAAAACACTTTTATTTATTCAAAACTCATTTTAATTTTTTTCAAAATAAGACTCGGAGCTCTTAGTATTACCAGTTAATACCATCCAAGTAGCTTTATTTGTAAATGCAATTAACTACCGAAGACTTCTATATCATGGCACTGTCTCGCTTTTTGTGTTTTAAAAGAGTCACAATATTGTTTTATATAAGGAAAAAACAAATGAATACGCTTGATGCATCCAAAATTTGGAATCTCCCAATAGAAACACACAATGGGACCTAACTGCAAAATAACCTCAACTACTGCTTAACTAAACCACTCCCTCAAAAAAGAAGTATTTTTCTCGCTCGGTGTCTTCTACAACTTCAACATCCACAAATGTTCAATCACATTCCAACGCAAAAATGATGTCTTTCCTCTCCCTTCTCCTTCTCATCCTCTTTCCTCCATTAACCTCGTCACTAAACCAAGACGGAGTTCTCCTCCTCTCATTCAAATACTCAACACTAAACGACCCAATCTCAACTCTCTCCTCCTGGAACTATGAAGACGCCACTCCCTGCTCATGGAACGGCGTCATCTGCGCCGGCTTCCCTAACCCCGACGACCCATTCAACCAAACAACCCAATCTCGAGTCATCAGTCTAATCCTACCAAATTCGCAGCTCCTCGGTTCGATTCCCGACGACATTTTCCTAATCGAACACCTACGTCACCTCGATTTATCGAACAATCTCCTAAACGGATCCCTACCCATGTCTCTATTCAACTCAACCGAGCTAAAGATTCTGTCTTTATCCAATAACGAGATTTCAGGTGAGCTGCCTGAGCTCATCGGATCAGTAACCAACTTGCAAGTTTTGAACTTGTCTGATAATGCTTTGAAAGGGTCCGTCCCAAGCAATCTTACTCTTCTTCCTAATTTAACCACTGTCAGCTTAAGCAGTAATTACATCTCTGGCCTTTTACCAAGTGGCAGTTTTGATAAACTGAGAGTTTTGGACTTGAGCTCTAATCTCATCAATGGATCGATTCCTGTCGATTTCAGCGCTGAAAACATTCAGTATCTGAACTTGTCATACAACAAGCTTTCAGGCTCGATTTCCACTGAGTTTGGAGCAAAACTGCCAACAAATTCTGTTATAGATTTATCATTCAACAACTTCAGTGGTGCGATTCCTGAATCATCGGCTTTTTTAGCTCAAAAGTCGAGTTCTTTTCAAGGTAATCCTGGCCTTTGTGGAAAGCCTTTACAGAATCTATGTACAATACCTTCTACTTTGTCTGATCCACCTCCAAATGTTACCACCTCTAATAATAATCCTTTCGATTCGCCTCCTGCTTTTGCTGCTATTCCTAAGAGTACTTCTAGTGTTAATAGTTCAGATAGTTCGAATTCGAGTTCAAGTAGTGGCATTAAACCAGCTACCATAGCCGCTATAGTTGTAGGAGACTTGGGAGGTATTGCTTTGTTGTTTGCTGTGTTTTTGTATGTATATAATGTTAAAAAGAATAAAAAGAGTAGAAAGAAGCAAGAACATATGAAAGAGGTCGTTCAACAGAGGACATTGCATTCAAATTCAAAATCAACTCAATTTACGTCTTTGATTTGTTGTTTGAGAGAGAACAAAAATGAAGAAGAGAGTACTACCGAAAGTGGCAGTAGCTCTTCTGATGAAGAAAAAAGTCAACAGGCAGCCATACTAGTAGTAGTAGATGGAGAAGTTAAGCTTGAAATGGAGACATTGCTTAAGGCATCTGCTTACATATTAGGTGCAACCGGTTCAACTATAGTTTATAAAGCAGTTCTTGCAGATGGAACTGCGTTGGCTGTAAGAAGAATTGGAGAGAATAATGTGGTTGACAAGCTTAAAGATTTCGAAGCTCAGATTCGATGGATTTCGAAGATAAGGCATCCAAATTTGCTTAGAATTTGGGGTTTTTATTGGGGGCCAGATGAGAAGTTGCTGATTCATGACTATGCTCCTAATGGCAGTCTTGCCAATATCTCTTTCAGTAGTAAGCATTTTCCTTTTAAGCTTATAATCGTATATGCTAGTCTAGGATAATTTAATCGAAAATCTTTCGCTGCACAAGTAACTGCCGTTCTAGGATTATGATGGTCGCTGGCACTTTTTAGTAGCAATTATTGTTTTTCTTTTTAGTCCATTGAATTAATTATGATATTTTTAACAGCTAGCATACTCATTCCTTGCTTAACTAGAGGATAAGGTTTATGTGTAACAAATTTAATATAGTACAAAAATTCTTGGGTTGATTGAAAGCAAATCACATCCTCAATTTATTTTTTCCCTGTACCATTCATTGATTATAAATTTAACCAATTGATATTTAATACCACAAAGTAGAAACGGATTGTTCAATCCCATGAATCAATCTGGTGGTTTTTAGAATAGTCTTTTCCCCGTTAATATTTGTTTCAAAGAAGCAAAAAAGTTGTGGCTACTTTTGTTATTATTATTTATCCTTTTGCACTAAAAAGATGTTCAAAGAGAAACAAAATTGCTTTTAAACTTGTTTTCTCCCTGAATAAAGGATCAACTTTAATCAGAAAAATGCTTCTAAACTTGCATAAATACAGAAATATATTTGTTTGATTTCAACCCTAAAGTAATATTATAGCTATACGGAATTGACAACAGTCATCATTTTTACATTGCAGAAAAGCTAGGGTCATCTCCATTCCATTTAAGCTGGGAATCACGACTAAAAATAGCACGAGGCATAGCAAAAGGCCTCACATACATCCACGAAAAGAACCTAATCCACGGCAATATAAAACCAAGCAACATTCTATTAGATTCAAACATGGAAGCAAAAATAGGAGACTTCGGCCTAGACCGTCTCCTATTGATGGATTCAGCCACAAAGCATGGAAAATCAGCACGATTATTTGGAAGTAAAAGATCGATGCATTCACAAGCAAGCCTACCCGAACTCTCCCCAATGCAAGGAGCTAGTCCGATAGGTTCGACCAGTTCGAACACGGTCCCATATCACGCACCCGAGTTTCTGAAAAACCTAAAACCAAATGCAAAATGGGATGTGTACTCATTTGGTATGGTGTTGTTAGAATTGATAGCAGGTAGGGTTTATAGCGAAGAAGAGATAAGTCAATGGGGTGGTGGGTTCGTGGTAGAGGAGAAGAGTAGGGTTTTAAGGATGGTGGATTCGAGCTTGAGGAGCGAAATTGAAGGGAAGGAGGAAGCTGTTTCGAGCTGTTTCAAGTTAGGGTTTGCATGCGCGAGCAGTGTGCCTCATAAGAGGCCTAGCATGAAGGATGTAGTCATGTTGTTAGATAGAATACCTCCTCCTTCTTCCTCCTCCTCTTCTTGATATGTTGTTACTTGTTGATGTTTTTGTACTGTTGTTGTAGATTAGACTAATTGATTGTTGTTTGTTTGATTAGTCATGCTGACTGTGCTGCTGAAGAGTGAGTGAATAATGGTGGTGTAACGGTTGTGATTGTGTTGAATGTATTCATTTTGCTTTATTTTGCTGTCATATGCTTTGTTGAAAAGCGTCACCGGTTTTTATTGAAAATTTAGGAAAGCTAAAGTCCATTTTTCAGTCCCTATGGAGATGAAAAGATTAAAGCTATGATGTAGATCGTAAGAAAATGTGATTGTGCAGGATGAAAAAAAGAACAGAATGACAGATTGAACAGAAGAAAAAAGGAAGGTGGTCCATCTTTATCGAAAGATAGAAGCAAACAAATTAGTGGCAGGCGCATGCAAAAGATTGCATGAAACAGCTACACCACTGGTAATCCTGCCAAGTAAGTACAAACAAACACTGTTTAATTCTAAGGGGAGTGAAAGGTTCCCATTTTTCATCGGTACGCACAAAAGCTGCTACGGTAGCAAAAGAATTTCTTAACATTATCATTTTACAGCAAAGTCAGAATACATTTAACGACGTTAAGTTTATCATTTCAAATGTAATACATTGAAATAACTGACATAGCGATGGATCATCGATCCATTAAAATATATAAAAATTTCTTTTAATACATGTTTTTTATTTTTAACTAATAAGGTAACTCCTCCAATGTCATACTTTTTTGATGGAACAAGAACTATCAAAAACGCTCCTTTAGAGGTATTATCAAATGTAATATCACTTAAAAATAAATCTAATAGATAAATTTAATTTACAAATTCGAAATGTCCATTTACATATATTATTAAATATTAATATCATTTAAAAATTGAATTTAACAAGTAAACTTCATTTACAATTCGTTCTTTATTAATTAATTATAGAAAAAAATTAAACTAAAAAAATAACCAGATGTTGTAACTTAGAAATAAAAATTCAAACTAACTACACATGATTTCAACGTAAAAATATAACTAAATATTTATGCAAATTGTTTTCTCTTGAATATGTTAAACGTATACAATTTGTAGAAAAACAATTCATGCACGAAGCACATGTCATTATCACGTGCGAAGCACATGCTGTAATGCTCGTGATGCTAATTATTTTCTTTGTTGATGTCTTGTAGTAATGGCACAAGCTTAGCTTACATCGAACTAAAAGTTGGCCATCAACTATCTCGATTAACTCGTCATCCACTCCACCTTGGCAGCAATATCATTTAATCTCTTGCAATAATCCCAAAGAAATTCATTTTGCATATGTTTAACATCGGTAGGCACACTTATTCCCGTTACACTTATGCCCATTGAAGTTTTTTCATGCGGTGAAGAACCGAGATAGAAAGTTTAAAGTTATCCATTCCCACAAACTTACTTTGAGTAGTGTTGAAACCATTTTAACGCCGAGCCTGAAAATGCTACAGGTAAGAATAACATTTGACCTCATCAAAAGCTTCTATAGCTTCCATCTCCATCTCGTATCTACTTAAAAAATCCTGAGGGTTGATGAACCCATCATTGGTAATCTTCAGAATATGAATCCCATAGCCAGCGAGGCTCATATTTTTATTCAATGAAGGTTTGAACGTTCGAGCTTTGGCATCGAATTAAGCTCCTAAAGGATCTTCTTGCATACATTTTACTTATTCTTCTAAGCTATATAGTCATTTTTCCATCTTTCTTTCTTCACCGAGAGAAAGTTTTTCATCATCACAATCATTATTTACATCATTAAATGCCGAGAAGTGAACTTGTGTATTACCTTCGAGAAATGACTTTATCTTGGTGCTTAGCCCAAAAGAAAGTTCCCCCATCAGCGACTTCTCAATAAAAAACCTCCTCGTCAACAAACTTGGACCTATAAACTTGGTTTGTATAAGCAACACCAAATTTCTTACGATAATCGTAGTCTTTTTCTTGTTCTCTCAACGTAACTTTTCCAGAGACTCTTATTGTAACGTCTCGGCTCTTCGACTATTTACTATTAGGTGATTTTCCAAAAGCAAGAAACATTTTTTGAAAATCAACATCAAAAGTTTCTGATGCAGCATCAATAATAACAGTATCACGACTTGGTTGACATTGTCAACTCCCGTAGAAACAATAACATTCTCCTCCTTGACAATCAGAGATTATTGAGTACCTTTCCTATAACTTGATTTGGTAGACTTCATGGTCTCATCAAAAAGCAACAAAGTATCAAAAACAACATACAACATACAACAATAAAATATGCAAGAATCAAAGGAAGAGAGCCCTCCATCTAGCGATAAAAATGTTGGTGTGGTTTTTCGCTGCAACAGATGGAACGTTCAAAATTAAATTTCAAGTCTAAAAGTAATGTCCTTAGTTTTGAAATAAATTCTAAAGTCCAAGAGTCAACTAAGATGTAATACGTAAAACCCGAAAGTAAGGAGTAACAACGTGAGAGATTTATAGTGTTTTGCGGGTTTCCGTAAGTCCATTACCAATTGAAGCATTATTACTTAGGTTAGAGATTGGAGAATAGAAATTTTCGAGTCCACCATTTTTGGCCTCATTACAGAAATTGATTTACAAATTCAAGGAATGGAAAATGATTGAAACTAGAAAAACGTCTTTTCTTAATAACGTGGATCCCTTTCTTAACGGAGTGAGACCCTATTTATAGTAGTATTGTAGTTCCACCGATGGTGAAGAGCTTCTGTAGTAGATTTGCTGACTTGCCTATTTGGAGAGCTTTGGTTGAGACACTTATCATAATTTGATTGTGCGTTTATTGACACTAGTTGATGGCTTGTTATTTGTTGGAGTAGCATGCAACTAGCTTGGCTCTTTGATTGAATAGCTTCGTCGTGGCTCTACTTAAGACATTGTTAGCATGTTGAATGCTGAGGTAATGCATTTTCTTTTGATATCTACTAATCCCAACATTTTTGGATCAAAGTTGATAGATTGAGGCACAATTGACCTATATTTGAACCTGGTAATTGAAGCCAATTAGATTAGTGACTATTTTGTTAATTCATCTAAGTGGGAGGTTTATATGGACTTTCCGACCCTAGTTCCGATTGTATATACTTGTGTTTATCTGGAGTTGCTAGGGAGCCCATATCTTCAAGCTTCAACATTTTCTTACATACTCTCAGGTATTTACTGCAGTTGTGTTTAGCCGGTTGTTAAAGTAAAATCACATGTTAATGCCATGTGGGTTGTTTTGTATTAAGCCACATGGACTATAATTATCGAGCCAATTGGGATTTTAGTATTAGCATTTATATCCATGATAAAATTATTCATCGATTTATGGCTTCGATATAGCAAAACATATAAAACCCTTGGTACTTAAGTATATAATAGTTTTGTGTATGATCTCATTGTAGGAACTGGATCAGTCGGAAGCGGGTGAAATTGGTGAACTGCAAAAAAAAATCTTGTTTTGAATCTATAGGGTCTATAAAGTCTAAATTGGATTTTAATCAAATCTAAAATATTTTAAATAAAATCTTTATTTTATTCAATTTGTTTAAAAGGTTTTTGTGTGTTAGGTTTTAACTACAAATAAACTATTTGTGTAAAGTGCACATGCTATAGAAGTGCAGTGTACATGGCTAATATGACCATATGTAAATGCTAAGATTTACACCACAATAGACCTATTTTTCCTTTTATATGTGCATTTATTGTCCGTAGTTTATATTTAAATATAAATATATAATGATAGAAATATAACTAAGGAAAGGTTTAAAATTGAATTTATAGTTTTACAGGAAAGTCCATTTTATAAAACTTGAGTTAATATAAAACACATATACACTTGTCCATATATATAAATAATTGCAAACTATGTTTTAATGTTTAAAACAACACATGTATGTAAAGGTTGCATTTTAATATTTACATATATAAATTTAAAATTAACAAATCCAACTTTCAACTTAGGAAAGAATAAAATGCTATAAGATTTTACATAAAAGTTCGCTTATGAGTTTTAGGTTAGAATAACTTTTACACTTATGTAACCAAACAAAATATATTCAAACAACAACCATGGAACACATGTATTTATTTTAAAATCAAATTTAAACTATTAAAGTTGATTTCAATCAAACTGTTAAATCATCATGTAATATATATATATATATATATATATATATATATATCTGTGTGTGTGTGTGTCTATGTGCATGATAAAATATTTTTATATCATTAACAAATATGCACTCACATATAATATACACTCAAACTCATATTAAGACATTCCATTATGTTATCTTTTAATGAGTTGCCCCACCAAACCCAAGGTTCTCGTTTAACCTTGCACTTTGATACTAAATGTAACAATTTGGGTCTTCGACCCTCCGGCAGTGGTTACAACCACCGTGGCTTACACTGGTACCTCGCCATTTGCTTTTATGATCAGCATCTCAACTGCACCAACTCGAAGGACATGCAGGAGTAAGAGTCTCCTGCTTGCCACCAAACACAAAGTAAAAACCCCTTATCATGCTACACCACGTGCCAAAGCAAATCCGATCCTGGTCTCTTCGAAACAACTATCGATAATTTTTGGTAAGCGCAACCCCGTTCTTTAGGAAATAAGCAAACAAAAGATAAGAGCGGAGTTCACCTCCCAACCGTTAAATGAACGGATTTCCTTATCATTTTTCCTAGAAGAACGAAACGAGATTTATACGCACAGTACAACATCATTAGGGATAACTATGCCACATAACTCAAGTGTTTCTCCTAGAAATTTCCAAAGTTACGTTTTGGTCCAGATTGATAGTCGGTGATTTAACTATCAAATAAAAAATCATTCAAAACATTGATTAAATTCCATATGAGATGCACTATGCCTTTATTAATTAATCTTTCATTAATTAAAACACTTTGCAAAACTTGATTAAAAGGTCTTTGCAAAAACACTATTCCCAAACCCTCATATCCCTTTATACTTGGAAAACATTTATACTTATGTTAACGGTACAAGTATTTACCAATTTTTTTTTTGAAAAACTTCCTCTTCTCAAATTCCATATTAAATGGCCAAACAATTTCCCTTTCAAAATATTACTTCCTACAAAATCAATCCACTTATCCTTTATAAAAAGTTTCCCATTTTTTCCTAAAAGCTCACTTTATATTTCAAATAACTTATAAATTTCCAAAATAAATTTATAACTTCTTTTATAAATCTCCAAGCTAATTTATAAAACCTCTTTACAAATCTCTAAAATGATTTATAAATCTTTTTCCTATTTTTAAAACTTTTTTAAAAATCTTCCTTCCATTCCTTTATAAAATATCCTTTATAAAATATCATTTACAAAATATCATTTGTAAATCACTTTAAATATACCCTCTTATATTGTAAAACCCATTTTAAAACATGTTATCATTTATAAATATGTTTATAAAATAATTATATAACTTGAAAAATCATTTATAAACTTTTAACCCCAAATTGATTAAAGAATTGAAGTTAATCCAAAACAATACTTTATAAATTCAAAGGAGGCTTAGCAATCCCAATGGTAATAATTTAAGTTACCATTTAATTCCAATTTGAATTCCAAGTCACTTCACAATTATTTACATAAGTCAATGTGTATGTAAATTCAATTCATATCCTATCAGCGAATAACATGTTAATTACAACTCGACTGACATATACCAATACATTGTAATAGGATGGTAATTTATAAGTAATAGAAAAAGTAAGAGAAAGAGTAAATTACCTAAATGCCCTTGTCCTTTACCCTCCACTACCCTCTTGCCACCTCACCTAGCCTCCTCCACCTCATGTACCCACGCCTACACCCTTGTTCCCTCTTCTCATTTCCATGTAAACATGTTTAAACATGTCTAAGTACTCTTTGTACTTAATGTTTCTAATGTTGTGACATTTATATTCTAAACTTTATATACTTAGGTATGAATACATATATACATACACTGATACACACATATATACATGTACTAACTTGTTTACAAATGTGCATACTTATGTTAAAGAGTTCACAATGTTTTTCGATAACTTTTAGTTGATGAAAAGTCGAAAATTCAAAAAACGAATTCTGGTCACATTTTCGAACTTTCTTCGAACTAAATATTTTTGTAAATAAATTTGGAAAAATATTTCACCATTATTGTTCATTATTTAAAAGAGTTTTATTTCCATTATAAAATTAATTATTTGAATATTTAAAATTAATTAAATATTCACAAATCAAAGTAGTGAAATTTCGGTCGTTACATATGGTGTCCATCGAGTAACTATAGTTGGGTTGAGTGGAAGTTTTCATCTAAAATTTTCATGAAACTGTAGCAACTATGGTAACTATACTCAAACCACAAATTTTCGTCTAATATTTGTTGGAAGTTTAAAATTTAAATTTAGATTCAAATAAAATATTCTTTTAATTGTTAAATAATTATTTTTGATTTTATTAATATATATATATAATTAAAATTGAAAAATTGAAAAAAATTCCTAATCTACGTGCAGGACCATATCAGTAAATATATATTGAAATAAAAATTATTTTATAATTTTAATTATTTTAAGATATATATTTTTTATTATACGTGTATATATATGTACGTATTTAACATATTCATTTATACGTATGTATGTATATGCAATTTTTTTATGTATTTGTATAAGTATCATTTTCAATATTACAACAAAATAATATTTTTATTTATTATATCTTAAGTGGTATAAACATATTTATATTGTAATTAATATATATACATTTTTGTTGATATTATATACTTATATTCATATATAAATATTTATATGTTGATACAAAATTATATATAAATAATATATATATATATTGAAATATTTTATTGTTAAAGAAAAAGTATATATATACATACACTTGGACAGTACATTTACATATTGGATGAGCTAACGTGTCTGTTGTGATGTAAATTCCAACATCTATATGCGGGCATGTTATATCTTTCATGGATTGATATGTTGCATATGCACACACTTATATATGTTAATGTGAAGCATACATATATTTAACATAACATAAAATTAAATAGTACAATATCATTTATAAATTTAAATAAAGTAAAAGATTTTATTTAAATAAAATTTAGAAATGTTGTAAATAAATTAGAGTTCATAAGCCCAATACAGATCCAATAAGGGTAAAAAAATTGAAATTCACCCAAAATTTCCATTGGTGGCTGGCCAATTCCAACAATATTAATATTCTTTCTTATAGATACACGCTTTCTCTTCATTTTGAATGAAAACCAAACTATTTAATTTCTCCGACAATATACTTGCTTAACTCTGATGCTTATCAAATAATACTTTTATATCATTTCTTAGATCATATCCATAACCCACAAACTCAGAATCACTTCCACTGACTTCGAGACACTTTGGTTATTAAGCGCAAACATGTTCTAAATGATTATTTAGAATTTCTGTTTCAACTACATACACCAAAACTCAAAATCATATCGAGCAATAATTTTGCGTGTAAAATTATCGCTTAACTTAATCATGTTGAATGATGAATCTATTATGTTAATTTCAACAATTGAAAATTTTGATGTTATTCTATCAATGTAGCTTATATTCCAACTGCTTTGGTCTTCTTCTCGAAGAAACATTTGCGATCGATGGATCATATTCCTTGCAGTACAACTATCAAAATCATATTTTACTAATGTACTTAGAATCCATTATAGATTTGTGCATCATGCTATCCGGTAGAATTAATAATTTTAATAGCCTATTTATAACTGAAATTCTTTTCTCCACATCGATAAGAGAATCATAGTTTCTCTAATGTGCAAGAGTTTTTATTAGACATTCCAATTAGTTGTGCCCATTTAAGTTTAGTCAATTTCATTTCATCGTTTGAAACCGATTTTATCTTTGGATCATATCGAAATCCATTTTACAACTAATAATTTCTAAAAGATATTCCTTTATCAAGAAGTTGGCATTTCTTGAAATAACAACTGTTTCGCAGTACAATGGAATAAGTACTCAAAAATAATTTAATGAGCTGCCTTTATATAAGAATAAAATTGATTTAAGTTCTAGTTTACGAAACTTATGTTTGTCACATAGATTGGTCAATCAACATTGATCGGTCCCAAATTCATTAGGGGTGGTCCACACAAGATCCCTTACGAATAAGTATTACATGCAGTCTCTCGACTCATACAACATGTCAACTCTTTAACCTATGATATGTAAGGGTTTCTTATAAACTCCTATCTTGTATGATCTCATAAACTACGTTTTAGATGAAATTAATATTAACCTTATGTACGTACTCATAAGTACGTGACCTAACAGAAAGAAGTCAACTCAACTTCACTCATCATTAATCATTCTTTGTTCAACAAAGTTTGATCACTCCTTATTGATACAACATTGCGTATCACCGGGATGAGTGACATTTTAGATAAAACCTTATCGTTTTAGGTACATTGGGAACTCTTTCCCATATACTCATTTGATCAAATCGAATTATTTCATTTCATTTGCATGTAATGTTTTCCACTTTCGTTCTATATTCAATGAACTTATCATAAATACATTAGTTATGTATTAAATATGCATGCTCATTTCTATGATAATTCATCTGTGAATTAAATGAAGTATGTGGATCCATTTTGGTATGATTATACCTTTGACTACATAGATCTTTATTTATCAATCCAAAGAGTTAACCAACTCTTTTATCACTCCCACTGAACGGGTGTTTTGCCCTTAATCTTCTAAGATATAATCCATCGGTGCTATATGATTCATGATATAATGATTTAAAATATCATTCCTCCAAGATATGGCTTAGTCCATAATCCCATATAAATAATTGTCAAAATTTTAGGTACTTCTATGCTATGTAGCTAATGCAACAAATACCGTTATGCTAACGTATTTATTTTATAATAAACTAGTGCGAACCCGTGCTTCGCACACGGATGTTGAAAACATATTGTTGTTGCATAGGTCATATCCAAATGTATAAGAAATTTAATATGGTGGTAATGAAAAAACATTGTTGAACGATAGTGTTACATCATGAATAACAATTTGGTAGGATAAAGAATACATAGATATATTTGGTTATGATAATCACAATTAAAATTGAACAAAACAATTACAGTGAATATGTTAAAGTTCACATACTATTTAAAGGATAATGTGTTAAAAATTTATCCGCTAATGCATAGATATATTCACTGTGGCATATAACGCCAATGTTGTTGCTTTTGCAATTAAACAGCTGCTTCAATGTGCATAGATATAGTTGAAGTATTCACTGTGAACTGCAGACACAAAGACACAGTGCAGTTCGATTCAATTAAATAAGAGTAACAAAAGTTTTTTGCAATGGGGAGAAATATAGTAATAGGATGAAATTTGTAAACAGTCAGGAAAAGTATTTGTCAACAGCTGAAAAAAGGGAGCAAAAGAAAAAAGAAAAAAGCAACAGATGTAGTACATGGGAAAAGTAGTAAAACAGAAGATTCAATTGAAATAGAAATGATGATGCAATAAGAAAATAACATGGGTTCCAATATAAATTACTATTGTTCACCGAATCTGATCTATGTCGATGCAGGGTACAAAACACGGCATACAGCTGGTCGCAGTAACCAATATTTGAAAATATCCAAAACATACAGAAGAGAACAATTGTGAGAAGTCCATTCATTTTTTAGCCTCAGAAATAACTGCTAGCAACGCGTGTGTGATATCGGCTTGAGCGCAAATAGGTGATGATTTCTTGGCCTTAATAGATGCATTACATCAGTCAATTATTTTAACCATTGAAGGTATTTGTACCTGCAGCCAAAAAAGGCAAAAGTGTCATTGATGCAGTATTATTACTAAATTCTCTCACTGCTCGTCTGACCTATTAACTATATCTAATAATCAAACTATGACTACATAATCATCTATACAAAGATACATTCATCAATTGTTTTTTAGAAGTTTTCCGACGGTGGTGGTGTAAGTGATTTTAGAATTTACTGCAAAAAATAAAAAATAAACTCTTTTAGGTGGTTATCAACATTATTCTCACTACAACACATGTTTTGACCCAGCACTTAAACTATGCATCTACCTTAAGCCCGAATACAATAACTTATATGCTTATTGTATTATTGATCATCGTAATTGTAAACGAAATTGAGTAAACTTAGCCAAATTATGTCATCAAACCTGGAAGCAATGTATTAAACGCTGAGCTGCACGGTTGAATCAAGCATTAATTATGTGAAGTCATTATTTAATCATCTCAAGCTATCAAAAATCAAAATTCATTTTACAATTATATTTTCATAATGCGGTTAAATAACTATCGTTAACATCAAACAAAATTATTACTACAGCTAAATTAGTATTGCATCACACAAATGTAGTTAAAATATTCAAAAACAATAATTGCTTAATTCCAAAAATACTACAAAATAATAACCGCTTTTGCTTAATGCATTTAAATTTTAACTACAGTAAGCTCGAATAAATCATCGTGTACAACCAAAATTATTACTGCATCACATAAATATAGCTGAAATATTCAATTTCTACCATGCATAATTCAAAATTGTCATTAAATTATAACTGCATTTTATTAATGTAGTTAAATTTTAATTGTATTAAGATTGAATAAATTCCTGAAATGTAGCTAAATTTATTACTTCATCGCATAAATGTGGTTAAAAATCTTCAAATATAGTTAAATTTACCCAAAACTTGCTGGTAAATTATAATTGCATTTTCTTAATTTCAATAATTTATAACTGTTTTAAAATTGAATAAAATTATCAAATATAGTCAAAATCATCAATAGTAAATGCAATAAAAAAAATGCTAACGTAGTTAAATTAATTCAAAAAATGCCTATAAATTATTACACCATTTTTTGATGGGGTTAAATTATAACTGCACTAAGTTTGAATACTATCAAACACAATCAAGATTATTACTTTATTACATAATGTAGTTACAATATTCAAAGGCAACCATAATTGTATAATTCAAAAAAAACATTACTTTCAAATATGTTAAAAGATAATAAATACATTATAATAATCTAGGTAAAACTACTATGTAATGTTTATGATCATCATAATAATGCTGTTACAGAAACGCGGTACACAGCGGTGACACAAAATAATTGTGCAATTAAAGCTGCTATATAAAATTATGATTTTAAAAAATTTATTTTTAGCTATCAACAATGGATATCATTGGAAAGCAAATTAAATTTGAGATTTAATAGTGAAAACGATTCTTAAATCCAATCAATGTAGAAAAAGTTATCACATTTTAAAGTTTGGAATATAAAGAAATTAAAAATGCGACTGTTCAGTTGCCAAATTTCAAGGGGGCCTGTGTGAGCTTGAAATTCAACTCACTAATAATAATATAGTATAGATATCCAAAATATTAATAATAGAATAAAACTATATTTATTTTCAGTCCATACTGAAAACAGTTATTTTTTCAAAAATAATATTTTGTATATTTATAAAAATATTTTTTCGTATCTTGATGCATACACTGATAAGTATTCTATGGTATACTCCCATTATCTCCGCCATTACTACAATAGCGTATGAAACATAAATCTTTATTTAACTACTTATTATGGGCTATTTATTCCTTTTACTATAACCAGTTTACAATAAAGAGTTTTCGATCAAACATCTTTGACTTATAGAAATAACCTTTATAGAAAATTTTCTATATTATAGCACGATTGAAATAAAAACCACATATCTCATTTCCTATTAAGTATCATTTGGTATTTTATACAATTCTCGTTTTCGATGTCCCTTCATGAAGTAGAGGTGACCATTCACTATCTTTATACTAACCGTGCCTAAGTTACATCCACTCTCATACATTTGCTTTCCTTTCCAAAATGGTCAAACCATTCAAAAGAGATCTTTATTGTAATCAATCATATCGAATACACAATTTTGTATTATGGTTTATTTGCTTATTTCCAGTGAATTAATTTTATTGAAGTTTTGTACATTATGAACTACGACCGTTCACTATATAACATTTATATATGATTGAATTTGGATTAAATATCCATATTCTTTTATTGCTATGGGATTCTGAAACTCATAGAAGACAATACACAGTCTTGTACAAATTAACAATTAAGCGACCGAGGCTCGAGTGTCTTAGTGGTTATACAAATTGGCTCTTGCATGGGTCTTGTAACAACCCGAAATTTAAAACTATAGTAATTAATTAACGAATTAATTAAATAATAATATAACTTTGTGAAATTATCAGAATTAAGCCATGGGAATTGCACCATTGTGTCCGTGGTAATTTTCTGGTCAATTTCCATATATAGAACGTCAGAATCCGAGCTAGAACGAGAGAGATATGAATTAAACAAGAAAAGCAAAAGGAGAAAAGGAAAAAAATGCATATGTAGGTCGACACCATGTTCGACCATAACAAGGCTAGGTCGACATGCATGTTGACCCTAGCTTGTGCTAAGTCGACACCTAGGTCGACCCGCCTAGGCATTTGAATGAGGAAATGAATTCTTTTGCTCGGCACGATTCCTACACGTCATTTCTCTATTTCTGACCAATCCTATCCATCTGTGCTCCCATCCGACGGTTCCTATTCAGCCTATGACGTGGTTGCACCTTATTCAATCTTCAAATCTCCACAAGCGCCATTATAAATAAGACCATAGGCCTAGCTATTTTTCTCATTCTAGATTTTCTCCATTTGGGTTCAGCTTTTCAGGAAGGACCCTATAAGGGATAATTTTCCGAGGAGAAAATCATTTTAAATTAAAATATTTAATAACCTCAAGTGGATCTGGGAGGACCAAGGGAAGAGCTAAGGACCACAGGTGAGTGGTTAATAATTATTTTAGATTTTTAAGTAATTTAAAATAATAGGGTTTCCAATAGTTGTAGTTTTTCTACGATTTTGGAATAACCTTTTTACCAATTTATTTTCAATTTTAGATTTATTTTTCAGACTATTTCCTTTTAGCTATTCTTTTCAGTTATTTGTAGTCAATTACAGTTAATTATTGCTTTTCCATTTATTTACAGTATTTATAACTATTTATTGTTATTTATGTTTTATTTACATCTTTTCTACGTTTGGGATTTTCTTCTGTAATTGTCAGTTTCTATCTATTTTTCCTTTTACGCGAATGGAATAGAATAGATTAAAACGCGAATATGGACTAAATAATAAGAACACTGAAATTACAAAAAATAAGATGTAAAATATAAAGACCGTGATAAAATGGAATATGACTGAAATATTTGTAAGCCTAATTATGATGTAAAATTAGGACTAAAAAGAGTAAATGAATGAGGTAGCTTATTTTTATACTTAGACCTTGGGTTAAGTTAATAAGCATGATTATAACATAGGTTATAATAAGAAACAGAACAGAATGAGGTAGCTTATTTTTATACAGGATAAATTAATAAGCAAAGATAGCAAGGATAACAATAGAGGCTTATTTAAATAATTTATCTAAGTTAATAAGCAAGGATGAAAATATGACCTGTACCAACAACATTCCCTATTATTTCTATGGACACGGTGTCTCACATTAGCCTGAAGTGAGATGAGGGCACGCTTAAGCTGGAGTAGTGGTAAATAAATGATCAATAAATAGAAGTTCAAATCATGGGGATTTGGATAAGGGGTGCTACTAGATATTGTTTGGATGACGGGCCAGTACCAACAGCATTCCCTGTTATTTCTATGGACACGGTGTCTCACATTAGCCTGAAGTGAGATGAGGGCACGCGTATGCTGTAGCAGAGGTAATAAGAAGACCCAATAGGTGGAACAATAGGTAACATGAGCATAGTGGTGGTCACGCGTGCGGCTTCTAGTTGGTGCTCAGTAATCGTTATGAGTTCCAAGCGCTTAGTATGTGTCTTCCGTAGACACTAATGTCTTCTGTGTAGGGACCTATAGGGTCCAGTTCATAGTAGGCACTATGGAGTAGAAGGCCGATCAAAGGGTAAAATTAGGACTTCAGCCTAATTAAAGTAGGATTGGGAATTCAGTCTAATCAAAGCAGCTATCAAGGACAAGTGCAAACAATCGAAGTTATCCAATTTAATTAATCTAGTAGTTAAATCGTATTTATTTCTAGTTTTACCTTTCCTTCTATTTTCTTTGTTTCTTTTTATAACTAGAACGGTTGCAAATTCTATTATCTTTACTTTGCTTAAAAATACTAGTAATTACTATCATTCATCAGACTTTTAGTCTGACCCACTCCTCTATTTTCCCCATTTTCCCCCCATAGGCCAGCAAGGGCAAGGACGGTAGATTATGCACTCTTGGAGACTTCTTTGGCAAAGATTTTCTCATGTATTCCTTTTCCTTATTTTCAGTTTCAAGTTCTTTTGTTGTATATGCACTCATTGAGGGATAGTTTGTACTCTGATTTTTATGAGACCGAGGTTTTGATTTCATAAGACATGTTTTGGCATTTTGAGATATCCTATGTATTTGGCATTTTGTGACTTATTTGGCTTATAAAGTATTTATGAAGTTTGGTTTCAATAGTTTCCGCTGTTTTTATCTATTTTGTCTTGTGAATCTTAGTCTCTTCAAGTTTTTAGCTATACCTACAACGCAACACATCTTTTAGTGTGTCCTTTTGGGTATACTAAGGGGTGTGGGGTGTTTCATTTGGTATCAGAGCCTAAGGTTACAGGATTCCTAAACATTTTTTTTTAAAATAAAGTATTATTCCAAAAGTAACTTATTTTAAAAATAGCAGATCTTCAAACTAGAAGTATTTTTTAGGAAGAAACTATTATTATAGAAATAGTTTTCAAGTATGAAAGAGAGGTTTATAAAAATCCCCTCAAAGTCCAGTTCAACCTTCTTTCGATTCTTTTGAGCCTAAATTTTTTTTTCTTAGCATAGTATGGCTGACTGGTTCCATAGAGCTACGGCACCAGAGGTGCATGGGCAAGCGCCAAATACAACACCGGTAGGTGGAAATCCCTTTAATCCACCTATAACAGCCAATTTTTCTAAGCTATGCAAGGACTTCGCTAGTATAGGAGGCAGAATGTTTTCTAGCATAGAGGATTCCGAAGAGACCCGAGCTAAGTTGGAGGATATGGAGCGAAGGTTTAGGCTATTAGATTTGAAGGACCAACAGGGAGTTCAACATACATCTTGGCAACTGAAGGGAGAGCTTAAAGAAGTTCCTAGATTAGAAAGCTCTAAGGAGCCATGGTGGAAGGAGGATAAGGACAAGAGGAAAGGAGGAGGACCTTAGAAGCGGATCAAGAAAAGCGGGAAATGTCATAGTTGAGGATTGGTTGGGCATTTCACAAAGGACTATAAGAATAAAATGATGAAGGGATGTGTTTCAACTATGGGTAGCCTGATCATCTTAGTAGAGCTTGTCCTTAGAGGACGAGGCAGAGAGCAGGCGCACCTACAGTGCATGTACAGGCTTTGGATGCGGCACCTTATAGTAGTGGACCGGATCGAGGTAGAAAAGTCTCTGTAGATAGTTTTGATCTCTATTTTGGATTTTTCCATTCGGACTCTTTTCAATTCTAGAGCTTCACACTCTTTCATCTCTAGTTCTCTAGTAGATTGTTTGCATGTAGACATCTCTTTAGTAGTGGACCCCATTGTTGTTTCAAACCCCATAGGAGGATCGACACACTTGTATATGGTTTGTAGGGGTTTGAAAATTTTTATCCTTGGCGTAGAATTTGATTGTGACGCTTATGTATTGGGATTTTTGGGGTATGGGATGATTTTGGGGATGGACTGGCTATCCACATATGGAGCTATATTAGATTGCGAGAGGAGAGTCGTTAGACTAGAGACATGCAGCGGTAGGACTCTCGAGGTTTCTTACGACCCGCAAGGATCAGTTATGTTGAGCTTCCTTTATTCCCTCTATTTATCATCAGCAGAGTTAGATTCGGCTCTAGTCGTCAGAGATTTTCTAGACGTCTTTGAGGAGGTTAGGGGATTTCCCCTAAGAGAGAGATTGACTTCAGGATTTATTTGACTGATAATGCTAAGCCAGTAGCATTACCCGTGAGGCACATGGCACCTAGGGAGCGGAAGGAATTGAGTAAGCAGATCCGTGAGCTTTTGGAGAAAGGTTTCATAAGAAGAAGCATATCGGAGTGGGGAGCGCCAGTCGTCTTCGCTACTAAGGTAGATGGTTTTCTTCGACTGTGCGTAGACTATAGAGAATTAAATAAGCTCAAGAAGAAGAACCGTTATCCACTTCCTAGGATAGATGATCTTTTTGACCAGTTAGTTGGCTCTTCAGTATTCTCTCAGCTTGATTTAGCCACTAGATTTCATCAGCTTAGGGTCACTGATGACAGCATTGATAAGACCGCATTTAGGACACCATACAGATTCTTTGAGTGGTTGGTTGCGCCATTTGGGCTAACCAATGCCCTAGCCTATTTTGTAGATTTGATGAGCCGTGTTTTTAGAGATATCCTAAATAAGTTTGTGGTGGTATACGTAGATGACATTTTTTTCAAGAGTATGGAAGGGCATGTTATTCATCTAGAGGAGGTTCTTTGTACACTCCGTGTTCATCAGTTGAGAGAAAAGTTCTTGAAGTGACACTTTTGGAGTAAGTCAACGCATGGAAAGAGTTTGATAAACGGTTTTGTACATCTAGTTTTGGATTACGGAAATCCAAAGAGTTGTAGGCAAAGATTGGAGATGTATAATATATGCAGTTGATAAGAAAAGAAGACAACCCTTATATAGATAATTTCATAAATTATAATTGCTTCAGATAAGTGGAATTAACAGAAATGCCTTAGGATAAATATAAGCATAGAAGAGGAATAGAAGACTTTAGTAAAGAAATGATATTCCCAAGATTTAGGAAGGGTACTCCTAGGGTAGTAAGAAGGAAAACCCACTTTTTCGTCTAGCCCAATAAAAAGAAATAGTTGAAATTAGAAAGCTGAAAATATAATTGTTAGAATAGAAAATTTTCATTGTTAAAATTTTCTTTTAGGAATAAATATTGGGTTTTTGAAAAATGGTATGAAATTTAAGTTGGTTTTTATATGATATAAATTTTATTAAAAGTGGGATTTTTTTTTGAAGAATTATAACTTGCTATTTTCTTTGTAGATAAACAAAGATTTTAAATATAAAAACCTAGAGTTTATGAAGTATCGGAAACATAGGTTACTACATTTATTAATAGATAATTTCGTGGAAAATAAATAGAGCATAGACTATAACACTATTGTTATTGTAGGTGACACCTAAACTACATGTTTTTACATAGTATAGGAGATTTACTAGTATTTATTTAAATCCATACACTAGTATTTTTGGGTTGTAGTAATTGTTAGTCCATGAGATGATGGTTTTGATGACAACAACCTTAGAATAGATTATAAAATATAAATACTAACATTACAAGTTTAGATATATATGTATATGCAGGATCTAACTATGCAGGTATCAAGAATGAAGACTGTACAGTATAGAGATTCAAGATATAGAGATAGAAGACTCATGAGTATCAAGATTATCAAGAGTTCAAGAGTTCAAGGTTAAGTTTGTTTTATTAGGAATATTTGTTAAAACTCGTAGAAAAGCACTGGCATCTTAATATCCAATTTATTCGTGGAATGGAATCCACTTCGAGCCTGTTAAAGGGATGGAACCCTAAGTAGGATGGAACCTACGAAAATCTAGTGGGACATTGTTTTGTATCCACTAATTTTAATTCAAATGATTTTACAAAATTATCTTGTTTTCAAAATGATTTCAAAACTTTCCTTTTAAAAGATTCAAAACTCTCTATCCTGATTTTAAATAATTTTAGCCTCAAAACATCTTTAATTTCAAAGTCAAATTACTCCTGATTTTAAATGTCCTTTCAAATAATATATTTAACTTTTAATATTTATACTTAGATTTAAATATAAAATTATAGTTAAATTATGTATATATTGTTCTTTATATTTACTTATGAATTTCAACTATATTCAAGTATATTTATAAAGTTTTAAATAGTTTTTATATAAGATAAATATTACTTTTATAGAAATTCAAAATATCAACTTTGGCTGAGGGATGTCGACATGCCCCTAGGCACTATGTCGACATAGTGACAGTTGAAGTTCAAAATTCAAATTTCAAAAGAAGTGTTCATTCGCCATAACTCTTCATGAATGGTCATGGCTGTTGATCTTCTATAAATAGGGGTCAGTTTCAACGAATTTTCAATCACTTTTTTCTAGTTTTCACTCCTCTTCTTCTTCCACATTTCTTAATACAAAATCATACCATTACTCTGCCGAAATCAACATCGAATCATACTCGATTACTTCTAGTTTGATTCTCCATCACTATCTCTACAAGGTTCTCAGTGCTATTCAGATTTATAGACTTCTTTGTAATATATTAGCGAGAAAAGGTGTGATTGTAGCCTTGGAAATCAATTAAGCGAGAAAAGGTGTGATTGTAGCCTTGGAAATCAATCGGGTGAACTTGTTGCCCTGGAAATCAAGTATCTCTACCCAGAGGATTGTCATTCTGGAGGGTGTACCTCGTAGCCTTGAAACCGAGGGTTGTAATTGTTGAATTGTTGTTGAAAGGAAATCCGTACTTGTGTTGCGGGACTGGATGTAGGGTAACTCCAAACCAGTATAAAATCTGGTGTGTTCTTTCCTTTACTGCTTTTACTTTATATTTGCATCTGTGTTTGATTCTGTGTTCATATCTGTGTCTGATTAGTGCATACATTGTTAACAAATTAAGATAAACTCAAAAAGATTAACAAATTTCTTAAAACACTATTCACCCCCCCTCTAGTGTTAATTCTAGCCTTAAGATCCTTAATCCGCATTTCTCACATTTGGTATCAGAGCTTTGTTTTCAAAAGTTTCATTATCTGAATTTTGAAAAATTTCAAAATGGCTACTAACACTAGTACTGCTATTACAACCAACACTAGTTCATTTGTAGAAGGTCAGTCTACTGCCAGACCACCACTTTTTAATGGCAGTAACTATGCATATTGGGCATGTAGGATGAAAATATATTTACAATCTGTAGGATTAGATACTTGGAATATCACACAAACTGAATATTCTGAACCCACAACTAATTTTGCACAGTGGACCACTGAGCAAAAGACTGTTGCATAAAATAATTCTAAAGCAATGAATATTCTGTTTTGTTCACTTGAAAGAAATGAATTTAATAGAGTGTCAGTCTGTAAATCTGCATATGAAATCTGGAAAACTTTGCAAGTAACTCACGAAGGAACAAGCAAAGTTAAACAGACCAAAATTTCCATGCTCACAAATCAGTTTCAGTTATTTAAAATGAATACTAATGAGTCTATTTCAGATATGTATAGTCGATTTCAAGATATTGTGCATTCTTTAATATCTTTGGGAAAGGAATTTTCGGAAGAAGATCAAGTCAGAAAAATTTTAAATTCTCTCACTCCAGAATGGGATCAAAAGACACTTGCAATTGAAGAGGCAAATGACATTAGTACTTTAAAGATAGAAGAATTGATTGGAAATCTAATGTCGTTTGAAGTTCAAATGATCGGGAGAAGAGAAAGCAAAGCATCTGAAAAGAAATCAATGGCATTCAATGCATTGACCGATGGATCAGACTCAAACAGTGATAATGACGAAGAGATAGCATTTATGACCAGGAATTTTAGGAAATTCCTGAAGTATAGGAAATTGAATAGTTCCAAGAGAAACAACTTTAAGAATTCCGGTAATCAGACTACAGTACCAAACTTTATCAAATGCTTAAATTGTGATGAACCAGGTCATATCAAAAGAGACTGTCTGTATCCAGATAGGCAGAATCCTCCTATGAACAATGAACCAGCAAAGAAACGGAAGCATGCATTTACTGCTACTCTAGATGACTCCGACTCGTCCTCAAGTGATGATGATCAAAAGACGGATAATTCGAATTTGTGTTTCACTGCAGTTCACAACTCCGACGAATTCAAAGAAATGGATTCAGAAAAAGGTACACGTTTACAATACAATTGGTTGAAATTGCTTGCATAGAATTAGTTGCTTGATTGATTGATTGATTGATTTTGAATTGATATGTTGTTTGAATTTTAAAATTTATTTTCTATTTTTACTATTATTTTATTATTTTATTATTATTTTTATTGTTTTTGACACATTCTGAATTATATTATAAGTACAATAATATTTCAGAAATATAGACATTAATAATAATATTTATTTATATATATGTATTAGATAACTTAGGAAAAATCATGTCATGAAAATTCAAAGGCACATGTCGACATGGCCCCTACCACGATGTCGACATGCATACCTGAATTTGAATTTCAAATTTTGAATTCAAATGTTTGAATTTCCCTCCATCTTTTCACTTCATTTATTTCTCTGAAAAGATACCTTTTGACCAGAGAATATGTCCTTTGAAAGTCTATTTATTCACTATCTTTTATCATATCTTTTCACGTTCATTTTCAAATTCAAACTCTCTCTTCATATCTTCAAGCTCTTTACTCTCTACTCTAATGGCTTCTTCAAGCAACCCCTCAACCATGAGAATTTCCAGAAAAATCAAAGAGCAATTATTCAATGATCCGGAGGCAATTAAAGCATACATCAATTATGCTAATTATGCCAAAGTCCATCCCGGAAAATTTGCTATTTTTCAAGATTTTTCTTCTTATGAAATTGATTCTCTTTTTGCAAACAATGGTGTTTTAAGTCTTATTGACTCTTCTCAAAATGATTTTGTTTGCTATCCTAATATTGTCAAAATCTTCTATGCTAATTTAAACCGTGGTTTTTATAATGGAAATGAGAATGAAATTTGGAGTAGTGTCAAAGGCACTCAAATTATTTTGAATTGTGATCTTTTGGGTTCCATTCTTAATTGCAAAAGCATGGGAATGGATCTTTCTAGTTTTAAAATCGATGAACATGATCGTAAGACATTTCATCATATTTTTGAAGGAGATGAAAACTTTGAATTTAAAATCCGAAACTTTCATCCTAAAGCAAGAATTGTCAATCTTCTCTTACAACATACTTTGACCCCAAGATCGGGAAATTTTAACAATCCTACCTCAAAAGTGTGCAAAGCACTTTTTGCTATTTTCGGAAACTATGATATCAATTGGGCGCAAGTTATTTTGGATGAACTTCGTCCTAAAAATTTTGAAATGGGAGAAAACACTTTATATCATGGAATTTACCTTACTCGGATTTTCAACTATTTTGGAGTGGATTTCAAAGGTGAAGAATTTGTCTCTAGAAAAGTTTTTAATATCTCAAACATTTCTCTCATGAAAATCCCATATGTTTTTCAACCTTATGAGACTCTTACCGAAAAGGAAGAGCGTTTGGCTCATGAAGAAATTGAAGAGGAAGAAGAAGAAGAAGAAAGGGATGAAATGGAAATAGAAGAAGAAGGTGAAACATCCTTAGAAAGTATTGAATATCCTTCCAATCCATCCAACAAAACTCTTCTCAAAAACCAAAAGATAATTGTGGAGAATCAACGGATTTTAAAACGATCCGTTAGTAAGAAGTTGGATAACATGTCTTCGAAGATGAACAAGTTCTTTTCAAAAGTCAGCAAGAAACTTGGATTATCTTCATCATCTTCATCCTCTAACTAGTTTTATCTTTTAGTATCTTATTGTATTTGTCTTAGTTTGTTTTATTTCGAATGTTCGTGTAGTTCTTTATGTTTAATCATTATATTATCCTATTATGCAATGAAATTGAATTTCCTTCCTGTCATCTAGCTTATTTTATATCTTGAATAATTGTTAGTATATTATAGAAATATATATACATCATTATTCACAAAATAAAATTATCATCAAAATTCACTATAGTATGTCGACATACCCCTCTTGACATGTCGACATGTACTGGTCAGAAGTGATTATTGATTTTGAATTTGAAATTTGAATAACTACCAAATGTCTATTCATTTCAAACGAATTTATACACCTATATATACCTCTTTCTTCCAGAAATCTTCACTGAAATTTATTCTTCATTCTCTATATCCTTCATTTCTTTCTCTAATTCAATTATGGCCAATCCCATTCACAATCTATCTGAAAATCTTGAAGAAACACTCAATTCATTCAAGAATATTCTCTCTATCATCCTCCGTAATCAACGTCACTTAGAATTGAGTCAAATGCAGATGATCAAGGAACAAGAGAGACACTTCGATGTAATTCGTTAGATGATCTCCTCCCTGCAAAAGGATGATAATGAAGCACATCCTCCCGTTTCTCTATCTGTTGATAATGAGAATTGGGATGCCATCAAACAAGACCCTATCTTTGGAGAAGAAGGATGGGTTGATGTTCCTCGCAACGTTTAATTTTCTTTCTTTGTTTGATTTGTCTGAATTAATTTGTTTGATTTAATTTAGTTTAAATTGATACTTTGTGTGGATTGATTTTATTTGGTTTGAAGATTGGTGTGTAAAACATATATATACACTGAAATGAATATAGTCTTTAATTAAGTTATTATGCTCATAAGTATCATTATTTCTTAATCTATATATTATATATTCCGTTGTATAGTTTATCAATGCAGGTACTAAAGTCCAAGAGTAAGGGGGAGTAAATTTTTTGTTGATGACAAAGGGGGAGAAATATAAAATAGGGTAGTTAGGCATAGATTAAGGGGGAGTTGTTAGTTTTAGGGGGAGTTATTAGGATAGAAGGAATATTTTATAAACAAAGGTTGTCATCATCAAAAAGGGGGAGATTGTTAGTCCATGAGATGATGGTTTTGATGACAACAACCTTAGAATAGATTATAAAATATAAATGCTAACATTACAAGTTTAGATATATAGGTATATGCATGATCTAACTATGCAGATATCAAGAATGAAGACTGTACAGTATAGAGATTCAAGATATAGAGATAGAAGACTCATGAGTATCAAGATTATCAAGATTATCAAGAGTTCAATAGTTCAAGGTTAAGTTTGTTTTATTAGGAATATTTCTTAAAACTCGTAGAAAAGCACTGGCATCTTAATATCCAATTTATTCGTGGAATGGAATCCACATCGAGCCCGTTAAAGGGATGGAACCCTAAGTAGGATGGAACCTACGAAAATCTAGTGGGACATTGTTTTGTATCCACTAATTTTAATTCAAATGATTTTACAAAATTATCTTGTTTTCAAAATGATTTCAAAACTTTCCTTTTAAAAGATTCAAAACTCTCTATCCTGATTTTAACTAATTTTAGCCTCAAAACATCTTTAATTTCAAAGTCAAATTACTCCTAATTTTAAATGTCCTTTCAAATAATATATTTAACTTTTAATATTTATACTTAGATTTAAATATAAAATTATAGTTAAATTATGTATATATAGTTCTTTATATTTACTTATGAATTTCAACTATATTCAAGTATATTTATAAAGTTTTAAATAGTTTTTATATAAGTTAAATATTACTTTTATAGAAATTTAAAATATCAACTTTGGCTGAGGGATGTCGACATGCCCCTAGGCACTATGTCGACATAGTGGCATTTGAAGTTCAAAATTCAAATTTCAAAAGAAGTGTCTATTCGCCATAACTCTTCATGAATGGTCATGGCTGTTGATCTTCTATAAATAGGGGTCAGTTTCAACGAATTTTCAATCACTTTTTTCTAGTTTTCACTCCTCTTCTTCTTCCATATTTCTTAATACAAAATCATACCATTACTCTGCCGAAATCAACATCGAATCATACTCGATTACTTCTAGTTTTATTCTCCATCACTATCTCTACAAGGTTCTCAGTGCTATTCAGAGTTATAGACTTCTTTGTAATATATTAGCGAGAAAAGGTGTGATTGTAGCCTTGGAAATCAATTAAGCGAGAAAAGGTGTGATTGTAGCCCTGGAAATCAATTGGGTGAACTTGTTGCCTCGGAAATCAAGTATCTCTACCCAGAGGATTGTCATTCTGGAGGGTGTACCTCGTAGCCTTGAAACCGAGGATTGTAATTATTGAATTGTTGTTGAAAGGAAATCCGTACTTGTGTTGCGAGACTGGATGTAGGGTAACTCTGAACCAGTATAAAATCCGGTGTGTTCTTTCCTTTACTGCTTTTACTTTACATTTGCATCTGTGTTTGATTCTGTGTTCATATCTGTGTCTGATTAGTGCATACATTGTTAACAAATTAAGATAAACTCAAAAGGATTAACAAATTTCTTAAAACACTATTCACCCCCCTCTAGTGTTAATTCTAGCCTTAAGATCCTTAATCCGCATTTCTCACAGTAATAGTGTTTTACGCAACATCTGTTTTAACCCAAATAAAAATGTATTTAAAAAAAAGATAATTTCTAAGAATATATATAAAGTGATTTGTAAAGTACACTTATTATTTTAATAAGTATAAGAGACTGTTTTCTAGTTTTGGATATATTAAAACAATTTTGAAGATGAGTTTTTCTGGAAAAAAATTTGTGTGTTAGATATTAAAAAATGTCTATCATAAGAGAATATAAATTAAGCATACTTTAATCTATTGGAATGAAATGGATAATGGTATAATTTTCTATGGAACCAATGAAAATGTTTTGTGAAGTTATAAGGAATATGTGAAAGAGATATTAAAGGTATGGGAAACACCATATTTTGTATAGCCTATTTCGAAAAATATAAAATAAGTTACTTGTAATTTCACATAAACATGAAATCCTCTTTTAAAAGGTTCATAGAAGATTTGTAGAATTAATAATATCTCATTAGAGAAAGTAGTTCCAATACATTAAAGTATGAGACCGTGAGGTGTAATAAGAAGATGGCTTGAAAACACGTAAGGACATTTTAAAAGTATCTGAAAGAAAAATGGTTTGGTGAAAAAGTAAATAATTTTTTGGAAGCGAAGAACTTAATAACAGTTAAATTTAAAAAAATTCCAATTTTTATGGAAAGCTATAAAGGTCTTTAAAAGAAAACGAAGAATAAGTTTTGAACTTAGAATTTGTAATTTTCCCCTCTAGGTTTTGGGAATAATAAAAGCTGTAAGGATGCAAGTCTAGAAAAATAAAATGTTTAATAACCTAGTACCTTTGAATTTAATAGAAATTTGATAATGACACTTTTAAAGACGAAATTTTTGGGGTTTAATGTTTCAAAAATTTAGAAGCTTTACTTTTTGAAATGAAATGATAAATACCAAACCAAACTCTTAATGTGGAGTAGATAGGAATCATTTCCTAGGTGTAACGGAAAATGTGTAAGGCTATATAGGAGATAACAGTAATTACTTTTAGAAGTAATAATAGAAGTTTCCGAAGGGTGTAGAGGACACTAGTGAAACCTAGAATTGTGGCTTCATGTGTGTAAACTATAAAAGAATGATAAAGTGATATCAGTAAGATGGTAGGACACACGTGGTTGAAGATGTGTATTCTTGATTTTGAGAAATTTGGGAGAAGCATCCTCCTTTAGTGGAATTCCCATATGATAGTAGTTTTCAAGCTAGCATTGGAGTGGCACCTTTCGAAGCTCTTTATGGAAGACTGTGCAAGTCGCCTTTGTGTTGCTTAGAATCTATTGAGAGATTGCTACTTGGTCCCAACATGGTTAGAAAGACTTCGGAGAAGATTGGTTGGATTAGGAGAAAATTCGTATCTCATATCCTCATCTTTTCGATAATAAGTTTTAGAATTTCCTATTTCTATCTTTAGTTTTGAATAGGTTCTTTCCTTTATTATCCTTTGGGAGGGTAGAACTTAGGATTTAACCTATGGATGGTAGGATTTGATGTAAACATGTTATTAGAACATGTTATGAATGATGGATGCTAATGGTTGCAAGTGGTTGCTGGTGGATACTAATGGACACATGTACTTATACTAGGCACTATTATCTCTTAGGGATCGGCCTAACTAGCACACTAGAGCATATGCATATGGATGTGTGCGCATTTGCATTTTTATTTTATTTTCAATGGTTGCTATAAATTGATGATTATCACATGATTGTTGCATTTGGATGATGATTGTAGCACGCATATAGAACTATCAGTTATCATTAGGGAATTTTTGCATTCATTTGGATACAAGGCACAGACATGATTGCATAAAAGGAGGTTAACTGAATCAGTGGACTGCCTAATATTTTGCATTAGTTAGGAACATTGACACTACACTAATTGCATAAGTATCCTAAATCGTATTAGAAAAACTTAAGAACAGTGGATGTAATGGATGATGATTGAGTAGTTGGTTGTAGAACTTGGATGAAAACATTTATTTCATTCTTCTATCCTTAGAGATTTCGGGGACGAACTCCCTTAAGGAGGGGAGAATGTAACAACCCGAAATTTAAAACTATAGTAATTAATTAAAGATTAATTAAATAATAAAACAACTTTAAAATTATCATAATTGAGCCACGAGAATTGCACCATTGTGTCCGTGGTAATTTTCTGGTCAATTTCCATATATAGAACGTCAGAATCCAAGCTAGAACGAGAGAGATATTAATTAAACAAGAAAAGCAAAAGGAGAAAAGGAAAAAAAATATGCATATGTAGGTCGACACCATGGTTGACCATAACAAGGCTAGGTTGACATGCATGTCGACCTTAGCTTGTGCTAGGTCGACACCTAGGTCGACCCGCCCTAAGCATTTGAACGAGGAAATGAATTCTTTTGCTCGGCACGATTTCTACACGTCATTTTTCTATTTTTGACCAATCTTGTCCATCCGTGCTCCCATCCGACGGCTCCTATCCAGTCTATGACGTGGTTGCACCTTATTCAATCATCAAATCCAACGGTCTGAGATCCACGAGCGCCATTATAAATAAGACCCTAGGCCTAGCTATTTTTCTCATTCTAGATTTTCTCCATTTGGGTTCACCTTTTCAGGAAGGACCCTATAAGAGATAATTTTCCGAGGAGAAAATCGTTTTGAATTAAAATATTTAATAACCTCAAGTGGATCTGAGAGGACCAAGGGAAGAGCTAAGGACCACATGTGAGTGATTAGTAATTATTTTAGATTTTTAAGTAATTTAAAATAATAGGGTTTCCAATAGTTGTAGTTTTTCTACGATTTTGGAATAACCTTTTTACCAATTTATTTTCAGTTTTAGATTTATTTTTCAATCTATTTCCTTTTAGCTATTCTTTTTAGTTATCTATAGTTAATTACTGTTAATTATAGCTTTTCCATTTATTTACAGTTATTTACGGTATTTATAATTACTTACTGTTATTTACGTTTTATTTACATCTTTTCTACGTTTGGGATTTTCTTATGTAATTGTCAGTTTCTTTCTATTTTTCCTTTTTATGCGAATGGAATAGAATAGATTAAAACGCGAATATGGACTAAATAATAAGAACACTGAAATTACAGAAAACAAGACGTAAACTATAAAGACTGTGATAAAATTGAATTGGACTGAAATATTTGTAAGCCTAATTATGATGTAAAATTAGGACTAAAAAGAGTAAATGAATGAGGTAGCTTATTTTTATACTTAGACCTTGGGTTAAGTTAATAAGCATGATTATAACATAGGTTATAATAAGAAACAGAACAGAATGAGGTAGCTTATTTTTATACAGGATAAATTAATAAGCAAAGATAGCAAGGATAACAATAGAGGCTTATTTAAATAATTTATCTAAGTTAATAAGCAAGGATGAAAATATGACCTGTACCAACAACATTCCCTATTATTTCTATGGACACGGTGTCTCACATTAGCCTGAAGTGAGATGAGGGCACGCTTAAGCTGGAGTAGTGGTAAATAAATGATCAATAAATAGAAGTTCAAATCATGGGGATTTGGATAAGGGGTGCTACTAGATATTGTTTGGATGACGGGCCAGTACCAACAGCATTCCCTGTTATTTCTATGGACACGGTGTCTCACATTAGCCTGAAGTGAGATGAGGGCACGCGTATGCTGTAGCAGAGGTAATAAGAAGACCCAATATGTGGAACAACATGTAACATGAGCATAGTGGTGGTCACGCGTGCGGCTTCCAGTTGGTGCTCAGTAATCATTATGAGTTCCAAGCGCTTAGTATGCGTCTTCCGTAGACACTAATGTCTTCTGTGTAGGGACCTATAGGGTCTAGTCCACAGTAGGCACTATGGAGCAGAAGGCCGATCAAAGGGTAGAATTAGGACTTCAACCTAATTAAAGTAGGATTGGGAATTTAGCCTAATCAAAGCAGCTATCAAGGACAAGTACAAACAATCGAAGTTATCCAATTGAATTAATCTAGTAGTTAAATCGTCTTTATTTCTAGTTTTACCTTTCCTTCTATTTCCTTTGTTTCTTTTTATAACTAGAACTCTTGCAAAGTCTATTATCTATACTTTGCTTAAAAATACTAGTAATTACTATCATTCACCAAACTTTTAGTCTGACCTACTTCTCTATTTTCTCTTTTTCCCCCTCATAGGCCAGCAAGGGCAGGGACGGTAGATTGTGGACTCTTGGAGACTTCTTTGGTGGAGATTTTCTCATGTATTCCTTTTCTTTATTTTAAGTTTCAAGTTCTTTTGTTGTACTGGCACTCTTTGAGGGATAGTTTGTACTTTGATTTTTATGAGACTGAGGTTTTTATTTCATAAGACATGTTTTGGCATTTTGAGACATCCTATGTATTTGGCATTTTGTGACTTATTTGGTTTATATAGTATTTATGAAGTTTGGTTTCAATTGTTTCCGCTATTTTTATCTATTTTGTCTTGTGAATTTTAGTCTCTGCAAGTTTTTAGCTATACCTACAACACACCACATCTTTTATCCTTTTGGGTATACTAAGGGGTGTGGGGTGTTTCAGGTTTTGAAACGACAACTTGCCAAAGGATTTAAAGGTAAGTATATCACACATTTATTTGTCAATCTTTATTTAGTTCATTTTTATATCTTAAATGATAAACATTTTATCAACTTTATTAGTTGTACAAATTTAGCGATGTAGATTATTTTAACTCTATATGGCAGATGTTCTTACAATATTATAAAAGGTTAAATTTTACCATTTTATTTTTCTAATAAGGCTCCCTCTTGACTTTTATGTTACTCTAAACCCTAAGAGGAAATATATACATCTTTCAATTTCTCTTGTGGGTGTTAGGATTTGCATGCCTTGGGAATTTGACCTTGAGGAAAGCTCAACAAATCGTAGGCTTGCACGCGATGGGTAACACCTTATCGATTATATCATATACAACTCCTAATCAATGATCTTTGTAATAATCTCATCTCAACCTTGAGGAAGGTTCTATAGATTGAAAGATATTATTCATCCATACCCACCATTTCACGACAGTCTAAGTTTAATGCATATACCTTGAGGAAAGCTCAGTAAATACATGCATGTATCTTACATCGTTTAGTCAATATATTGATAGTACTACACACAACATTTCTAGCTTAAGGAAAGCTCAACAACTAAAGGGTATGCAAGTAATCAATTAATATATAAATGGTAGAGGACAACTTATATTAAAGATTCATAATCTTTAAAATATATTTTCTAAGTGATATCAATTTAAGGAATAATATATTTCTAATGTCAAACACATTTGAAATCACAGTGTATGTACTATACATATGTATTTATTTCTTAAATCTAATTTGGGTTTCTTTCCAGTTCCACTTAATTTTTCACATATGTAGTTATATATGTATTAACTTATTCATAACTTTTATAATATAATTTACTTATATAATATATACATGTATCTTATTAATTGAATCTTATTTAATTAATTTTATTTTTATTTTTTATTAATTAAATCAAATGTAATTGATTTAATATTAAATTTCTAAAATTTTAATATTACTTATGTTAAACTATTTATGATTATTAATCAACTATAATATTTATAGTTTGTTTATGTGTACATATCAATATATGTACACATTTTAATAAATTTTATTTAATTAAATATTTTAATTAATTTGAATTTTTAATTTAATTTATCATAAACCATTTTAAGATAAATAAATAAATATAATAATTATAGTTATACATATATACAAACATACAAGTTTTAATCAATATTATTTTAATTCAATTAATCATATTAATTGAATTTTAATTTTCAAATTAATTATTTAATATTTAAAATCATTTTGGAAATTTTGAATACATTTTATAACTTTTATAAAATTTTACTTTTCTAGTTTAATCTTAACATTTAAATTTAAAATATCTTTTGAATTTTTAAACATATTTTGAAAATTAGACCAAAATCAGTTCGGACTTTATATTAGGGATAACTTTGGACTTACTTCATCCTTCAGGCCATGTTGGTAGCTAGGTAGGAAAGAATGCCTAATTACCCAAACCCAACTTTCGACACTACCATTCTAAACACCATACTAAATGAATGAGCTTTAATAAGTTAGCCCTAACATTGCTAGTTTTAGACTTTATGGACTACCGGGTTCTATACCATTGTAGGAACTGGGCCCGTCGAAAGCGGGTGAAATATGTAAACTTCACAAAAAAATCTATTTTGGATCTAATAGGCCTATGAAGTCTAAAGTAGATTTTAGATCCAAAATATTTTAAATAAAATCTTTATTCTATTTAATTTATTTAAAAGGTTTTTTGTAGTAGGTTTTAATTTGTAAGTGTATCAAAAACACCATTTGTGTAAAATGCATGTGCTATAGGTATAAAGTGTATATGGCTAATGTGATTGTATATATATGCCAGATTTACACCGCAACAGATCCATTTGTTCTTTTATATATGGATTGGTTATCTACAATTTATATTTAATATATAAATATATAAAATGATAGGTATATAATTAAGGGAATGTTTAAAATTGAATTTTATAGTTTTACACAAAAGTCCATTTTGAAAAACTTGAATGAAAATAACATACATATACACGTGTCTATATATATGAATAATTATAAACATGTTTTAATGTTTAAAACAACGTGTGTATGTAAAGATTGCAACCTAATATTTACATATATAAATTTAAAGTTAACAGATCCAACTTTCAACTTAAGAAAGAATCAAATGAATTAAGATTTTTTATAAAGTTCACTTATGGGTTTTTAAACAAAATCTAATGTAACCAAATAAAATATATTTGAACAACATCCCTGTAAAACACGTAATCATTTTTAAGGTGAATTTAAACAATTAAAGTTGATTTCAATCAAAATTGTTTTTTATCAAATTAATTGAAATTAATCAAAATTGCTTTCAATTAAAATTATTTAAATAACCATGTAATACACACACATACACAAGTTTAATGAAAAAGTATTCAATCAAAATGATTCCAAAATAACAACAAAATGGATCGAATAACATAGGCAAATATAATTTGTTATAAAAGGTTCAATATCAAACTATACAAACTATATGAATGAATAATCATATGAGATGAAGGATCTAAAATATATTAACATATGAATCAACTAATTAATTGAGAAATAGCATAAAAGAAGATACAAATTAATTTAACATGATGAAAATTTAATTAATTAAGGTGTAACAAAAGTGGATCTAAATTATATATATATATATATATATATATATATATATATATATATTGTAAACATTTGGTACAAAGAAAATAAAGGATTCATGATTAATATAATTGAATAATAAAATTTAAAATTACCTTAGGATGTAGCCGAAAAGTTGCACCTTCAGTGAAGAACGATGCTCCTAAATTCAACTGAATCGACCTCTAGATTTTGCAAGTATCAATAGAGATAACAACCACCTTTTATTTTGATTTGATTTAGATTTTTTTTGGGATTTTTCCTTCTATAGTGCCATTGAATTTCGGCCATGTGAGGGTGGAGAGAAGAGAGAAAGAAAAGTGAGTTATTAAGAGGATTACGAAATGAATGAAAGAGAATTTGTTTTAAAGAAAACATTGAAACCATTTCAATTCCCTCCTTTAAAACCTACCTTACTTAATGTAACGACCCGTATTTTTACGGATCGAAAAGTTCGTCAAAATCTGGAATTCTTAGCGGTGTTAAGTCATTTCATATTTTAGGCAAAATTTTGTTCAAGTCCTAAGTTGTAAACGACCTAAGTGATAAGTCGTGACCGACTTAAGTGGTTTAGGCGACCTAAGGAAGTGTAGTTGGCGACCTAAGTATTCTGGGGTTAGGTCGTGGGGTAGAGTTAGGTCGGCAACGACCTAAGGAAACTAGGCGAGTTAGCAACCTTAGGAGGATAGGTCGGCAACGACCTAAGGAACTGTTGTGAGCGACCTAAGTGTGGGTGTTGGATAGTTAAGTCGCCTAGACGACTTAGTAGTTAGGTCGTATCCTAGTTTGTTCGCGACTTATGTTAGGTCGCGTAGATGTTTAAGGGATTAGGTCGTAACTCGTTGGGTTGAGTTAAGTGATAGGTCGTTAAGGCGCGTCTAGGTTAAGTCGTAGACAGATGAGTTAGCTAAGTCGTAGACAGATGAGTTAGATAAGTCGTAGGTCGGCTACCATGATGAGTCGTACCCTCTGTTGAGTCGCGCAATGTGTTGAGTCGTAGACTGGTAGACCTGTTAAGTCGTATCTTGGTTGGGTCGTAACTTTGCTAGGTCGGCGAAGCTGCTAATTCGTTAGGTCGTATAGGCGCGTGTGTTAAGTTGTTACCGACTTAGGGGTTAGTTGCTGAATCGTAAGTCATAGGGACTTGGGGTTGTTGAGTCGGAGGTTGTTAGGTCGAAGACTTTAGGTCGGTAGGGTTCGTTAGGTCGTAGGTCGTGGCTCTATAGGTCGTGGACGACCTAATTCTGGGTGATGACTTAGGAGGATTTCAGCTATAAATACTCGTCAATTTCTCACTTTTTGGGATCCGGATTTCGAAGCGACGAAGTGCTGCCATTTTGAGAGCTCGACTTCTACACTTCTTCACTTCTTTTCTCCACTCTAATCTAGTGATTTCTTCCATCCATATTGAAGATCAAATCGAATATCGAAGAGCTTATATTGAAGATCTACGTTCTTCGAAGAGAGATTTCTTCGTTTGAAGCGGATTTGTGATAGATCAAGTTAGATCCTTCGCTGTCCAGATCTGAAGCGTGTTGATTTGGGGTTGTTTAGGTGATTTGGTGAGTGGTGATTATCTCTCACACGGATCCAAAGGAGTATATCGGATCGTTGGTTTGATTTGGTGTTAAAATAGTAATTTCCATGCATTTTCTTCATCCTAAGTGTAGATCCATATAGATCCATTGTTCATGATGATTTGACATCCATTTTACCACATGTTAACCTATGCAAGTTCATTCATCAAGATTATAGAGATATTGTTCATGTTTTCATGCTTATTAGACTTTCAACTCTTTAATTACGAAATTGCCATTATTGTGATAATTGTCTACTTAGATCATATTTAAATGCTTGATTGCTTGGATTAATGTTTGACTTGATTGATTGCTATGAATTAGATGATTGATGATTCGATTTAGACCGAAGATGATTCAAAAGCTAAGAGAAGGCTCTTGAATTGGAAAAGCTGCTTGTGGCATATGTAGCGGATGATGAAGCTCTTATGCATAGATTTGATGATGATGTTGAGATGAGGCTTTGCGAGGATGTAATGAAGCGAAGCATGATATGAGATAGTCTTGGTCTAATCCAGACGGGATCATTCCAAGCAGGTTGATAACTCGGTGAAATGGTTCGAGTTTGAGGATAATGGATGCTCGAGAGGCGCTTGAGCTAGTATGGAAATAGTTGTCGAGGAGGATGACTAGAAGGCTGAGATCTCATCGTTGTTGAAGGTTCTAGCATGCTCAAAGCAAGAGTACATTGGGCAGATTCGATAGTCCCTGAAGGCTACGGATTGGTAGTCAAGTACTCTGGGCAGATTCGATAGTCCTAGGCACGGGTCACGATGACGTGCGGGAGTTATGTCTAGAACCGGGGTTTCCATTAGCCCTTGACGGATGGCTGAAAGAATGTACCGGTCATTCAATTAACGGTGATATCAAAGCAATGATAACAGTGATAGCCAGAGTCATGGATGTTTGGTTGTATCGTCATTCGGTCTCAAGAGCAGTGTTTTCTGGGTGCTTATCTGATCTTGGTTTAGGCCTTGGGGGTTTGTGCGTGGAAAACATCGCCCTTGACTCGAGTGATAATTTCTTTACTTTACATTGTATGCTCTGCTATGTTTGCTTCTGCTTAGTGTGTGTCTAGGGGCTATCACTGTAGAAAGAGGTTGGAGTGGGAGGGTTGTATTCCTATTCCTTTATGCTCTTTTGGTATGTTGTTAGTTAATTTACTGCTCACTAAGACTGTTGTCTGACTCAAGGCTTTATGTTTTAACTCTTATTGCCTTGGGCTGTTCGTCCATTTTGGGACGGGCAGACTAGGTAGCAGGTGACAGGTGCTGCTCTTGCTTTCCACGATGCTGATGACAAAGACGAGCTGGAGCATTGCATATTACTTCTTACTATATGTACTGGATGTTCCGCTGCTTTGTATTCTCTGAGTGATATGTAGTAAGGCTTGTTGTATTGACTATTCAGATGTTTGTATTCAACTATTATGAAGTTTTATTGATGAGATTCTATTCTGTGAAGCTTCACTATATATATGTTCTATTGTATTTTGTCCATGCGCCGTGAGTAATACGATAGATTCTGTTGTTTTAATTTACCCTGGCAATCGTCCATGGTCGCCTGGCACACTTTACAGCGCACTATCTCTAGATTCGGTGCAGGGGTCATGGGCGGTCATCACATTTGGTATCAGAGCTTTGGTTAATCGATTTTACCCAACGCTCGCTGACGTAACTACGTATGAGAGACATAATTGTATTTTGATGGATGATTACTATATATAATATAGTAGCTTAGTAGAGTTTGAGTCCTTTATGCAGTTGTTTCTCAAGATGTTCTGACCATTCCTTTTTATAGATATTGAGAATGAGTCGAAGAGGGAGACCAGCTGCTAGGGAAGGCCGTGCTACTGAAGGGGCTGCTGATTATGCAGCTATGTTCGAAGCTATGATGACTTCGATCATGAGAAGGATACCAGTTCCGGGGGCAGCAGTAGATGTTGGGGTTCAAGTTCAAACTCCAAAACCAGTGGATTTTGCTAAGTTTTGTAAAGACTACACTGCTCTTGGAGGGAAGGTTTTCTTGGGAACAGAATCAACTATTGAGGTCCAGAGATGGATAGATGCTTGTAGAAGGATTTTTGGTGATTTGGGAATTGAGGATGCAACTAAGAGGAAGTTGGCATCAAGACAGCTTCAAGGAAGAGCCTCTGATTGGTGGAACTCTATTACCATCAATACTCCGGAGGAAGAGATTACTTGGGAGCAATTCCAAGCTAGATTTGAAGCTAAGTTCATTTCTACAGCTCAGAAGTCTGTTCTGTTCAAGAAGTTTGTGGAGCTCAAGCAAGGTGGAAGACCAGTTCTTGAGTATGTTTCTGAGTTTGAGGCTTTGTCCAAGTATGCCCGATCGTATATTGAATCTGCTTATCAGAAGAATGAGAAGTTTGTGACAGGCTTGGACAGCTATCTTGGGAGACAGTTGGTGGATCATTTGGACGATTCATTTGAGAAGCTTGTGGAGAAAGCTCTCAGGCATGAGAGTCTGTTTCCTAAGGAAGGATCTGTTGTTGCTGTGACCAGGGAGAGTCTAAACCACAACAGGGTGGAAACAAGAAGAGGAAACAGCAGCAGCAGAAGGGTAAGGATGGCCAGAAGAAGCCGAAGGGCGAAGTGACTTGCTACAATTGTCAGCAGAAGGGCCATTTCTCTAAGGATTGTAAGAATCCGAAGGTACCGATGAAGTGTCACAACTGTGACAAGCCGGGGCATATCAGGAAGGATTGTCCAGAACCGAGGAGGGACAAGCAGATTGTGCAAGCTTATGCTTTGGGAGCTGTTCCATCGTCTTCAAAAGCTCCTACCGTTGAAGAAAAAGGAAAGAGTGTGGTTGTTCAAGGTACTCTTTCCATATGTGGTGTTCCAGTTAGAGTGTTGTTTGATACTGGGGCGTCGCATTCGTTTGTTTGTAGTGAACTTGTAGGCCGGTTGGGTTTAGAACTGGATATTGTTGATAGGCCATTGGTTGTGACTAATCCAGTTGGGAGTTCGTCTTGTTTGTGTATGTTATGCCGTGGTCTGATTGTATCGAGTCATGGTTGCTCTTTTGTTTGTGATTGTTTTGTTCTGAACTTTGCGGGGTTCGGAATTATTTTGGGTATGGACTGGCTTAGGAAGTATGCGGCAAAGGTTGATTGTGAAAGGTTGGAGGTGACAGTCGAGAATGTGGAGGGGCGAAAGATTGTGATACGATGTAAGCATAAAGAAGGCGTCTTCATGAGCTTCATGTATTCGCTGGTTGTTCCACGGGATGGACTGTCATCAGTACCGATCGCTAATGGATTCGAGGATGTCTTTGACGAGGTCAAAGGGTTACCGGCGCATAGAGAGATCGAGTTTCGTATAGATCTAGTTGAAGGAGCCAGACCTATTGTGATGCCTCTTAGGCGGATGGCGCCTAGGGAACAGCAGGAGTTGAGGGTGCAAGTTGATGACCTTTTACAGAAAGGATTCATTCGGCGTAGTGTGTCCGAGTGGAGTGCACCAGTTGTGTTTGCAACCAAGGCAGATGGGTCGTTGAGATTGTGTGTGGATTATCGTGAGCTGAATAAGGTGACTAAGAAGAACAAGTATCCATTGCCGAGAATAGATGACTTGTTTGATTAGCTTCATGAAGCCAAGGTGTTTTCTTAGATGGATTTGGCAACGGGATTTCACCAGTTGAGAGTGGCTAAGGATAGTGTGTCGAAGACTGCTTTTCGAACACCTTCCGGATTCTTTGAGTGGCTGGTAATGCCGTTTGGATTGACTAACGCGCCAGCATATTTTGTGGATCTTATGAATAGAGTGTTCAGAGATCAGTTGAACAAGTTCGTGCTTGTGCTCGTGGATGATATTCTGATTTATTCCAGAACAGAAGAAGAGCACAAGACGCACTTGCGTATAGTTTTGGAAATCTTACGGAAACATCAGTTGAAGGCTAAGTTTTCGAAGTGTCACTTCTGGAAGAGTGAAGTGAGGTTCTTAGGCCATGTGATTTCTGGAAACGGAATAGCGGTTGATCCCGCTAAGGTGGCAGCAATCCAGGATTGGGTTAGACCTAAGAACGCATCTGATGTGAGAAGTTTTCTTGGATTGGCAGGATATTATCGACGGTTTATCAAAGACTTCTCCAAGATAGCTGCACCGTTAACAGGATTGACAAAGAAGAACCAAGTGTTCAGATGGGATGCTAAGTGTGAGCAAGCTTTCGGAATCCTGAAAGAGCGATTGACAAGTGCTCCTGTTTTGACTATTCCTAGTGGGAATGATGAGATGGTGGTTTACACCGACGCATGTGGTACTGGACTAGGAGCAGTGCTGATGCAGAGGGATAAAGTTGTTGCGTATGCCAGTCGACAACTGAAGCCGCATGAAAGGAATTACCCGACTCATGATTTGGAGTTAGCGGCGATTGTATTTGCTCTGAAGATGTGGAGACATTATCTACTGGGAGTTCGATTCGAGTTGTTTACAGATCATAAGTCGTTGAAGTATCTTTTCTCCCAAAAGGATTTGAATCTTCGGCAGCAACGTTGGCTAGAGTTTTTAGCATCATATGATTTTGGTATAGCTTATACTCCAGGAAAGGGTAACGCAGTTGCAGATGCGTTAAGTCGAAGACATGCATGATTGGGAGCCATGTTTTCAGAATGGAAGAATCTCGAGTATTTAGCTGGATTTGACTTCAGGCCTAGATGTGAATTGGAACCTGAGATGTTGGCAAACTTATCGATAAGACCTTCTCTTGTGGAAAGGATTGGCGAGAGCCAAAAGCGAGACGATAAGCTTGTCAAGATTATCCGTGATTTGGAATCTGGATTGGATCCAGAAAAGGATAAAGGATTCGAGGTCGATCGAGAGGGTTGGCTTCGGAAGCAAGGACGACTAGTTGTTCCCGATATAGATGAATTGAGGAGTGATGTTCTGAAGGAAAGTCATCACTCGAAGCTGACAATTCATCCAGGTGGAAATAAGATGTATCGGGATATGAAGAGAACCTACTACTGGGAAGGCATGAAGAAGGATGTTGGAAATTTTATTTCCAAGTGTATGAACTACCAGTTAGTAAAAGCTGAACAGAAGAAGCCAAGTGGATTGCTTCAGCCATTAGAAGTTCCTACATGGAAGTGGGAGCAAGTGTCGATGGATTTTATTGATGGACTACCTAGAACAAGAACGGGAAATGAAGGGATTTGGGTCATTGTAGATCGTCTGACCAAGAGTGCAAGATTCATTCCTGTTCGATCGACTAGGACTGCATCAAAGTTGGCTGAGTTGTATGTTAAGTGGATAGTTCGATTTCATGGTATTCCGAAGAGTATAGTGAGCGATCGAGATCCATTGTTCACTAGTGGATTTTGGAAGAGCTTCCAGGAAGTTTTAGGAACCGAGTTGTGTTTGAGTACAGCTTATCACCCTCAAACCGATGGTCAGACTGAGAGAGTCAACCGAGTTTTGGAAGATCTCCTCAGAGCTTGTGTTTTGGATTTCGGAGGATCATGGGAAGATCACCTTCATTTGGTGGAATTTGTATACAACAACAGTTACCAGTCAAGCATTGGTATGGCACCGTATGAGGCATTGTATGGAAGACCGTGTAACTCTCCGACATGTTGGTTAGAGATAGGAGAAAAGCTGATGCTTGGGCCAGAGATGATTCGACAGACTTCGGATTGTATAGAGATCATTCGGCAACGAATGAAGGCAGCCCAAGATCGTCAGAAAAGTTATGCAGATAAGCGTTGAAAGGATTTGGAATTTGACGTAGGTGATATGGTTTTTGTGAAGATTTCTCCACTGAAGAATGTTATCCGATTCGGGAAGAAAGGAAAATTGGCTCCGAGATTTGTTGGACCATTCCCGATCATCGAGCGAATTGGAAAGCTCGCCTACAAATTGGAATTACCTGAGAAGATGTCGAGTGTGCACAATGTTTTTCATGATCATATCTACGGAAGTACGTGCACGACTCGAATACAGTGGTTTCTGCTGATAGCTGTGAAGATTTCAAAGTGGATCCAGTCGATAAGAGACCTCGTAAGCCGCTTCGTGTTGTGGAAACCGACACGAAACAGCTTAGGAGGAAGATAGTTAAGTTGCTCAAGATACAATGGAGTGATGATGATAACGACTATACGTGGGAGGTGGAAGAGAGGATGAAGGCAGCTCATCCTGAACTCTTCAAGGTATGGCCCTAAGGTGTCGTGTCATCTAACGAAATTGTAACTTGTTCTAGTTTTAGAATTTTGCATGCTAAGCTAGAATTGGATGCATGGTTTGTTGATTGCTATGGATGGTAGGCGTGCAAAATAGTCTTTGATTGCTTTGTTTGTTTGGAATTTCGGGGGCGAAATTCCTAAGGGGGAGAGAATGTAACGACCCGTATTTTTACGGATCGAAAAGTTCGTCAAAATCTGGAATTCTTAGCGTTGTTAAGTCATTTCAGATTTTAGGCAAAATTTTGTTCAAGTCCTAGGTCGTAAACGACCTAAGTGATAAGTCGTGACCGACTTAAGTGGTTTAGGCGACCTAAGGAAGTGTAGTTGGCGACCTAAGTATTCTGGGGTTAGGTCGTGGGGTAGAGTTAGGTCGGCAACGACCTAAGGAAACTAGGCGAGTTAGCAACCTTAGGAGGATAGGTCGGCAACGACCTAAGGAACTGTTGTGAGCGACCTAAGTGTGGGTGTTGGATAGTTAAGTCGCCTAGACGACTTAGTAGTTAGGTCGTATCCCAGTTTGTTCGCGACTTATGTTAGGTCGCGTAGATGTTTAAGGGATTAGGTCGTAACTCGTTGGGTTGAGTTAAGTGATAGGTCGTTAAGGCGCGTCTTAGTTAAGTCGTAGACAGATGAGTTAGCTAAGTCGTAGACAGATGAGTTAGCTAAGTCGTAGGTCGGCTACCATGATGAGTCGTACCCTCTGTTGAGTCGCGCAATGTGTTGAGTCGTAGACTGGTAGACCTGTTAAGCCGTATCTTGGTTGGGTCGTAACTTTGCTAGGTCGGCGAAGCTGCTAATTCGTTAGGTCGTATAGGCGCGTGTGTTAAGTCGTTACCGACTTAGGGGTTAGTTGCTGAATCGTAAGTCGTAGGGACTTGGGGTTGTTGAGTCGGAGGTTGTTAGGTCGAAGACTTTAGGTCGGTGGGGTTCGTTAGGTCGTAGGTCGTGGCTCTATAGGTCGTGGACGACCTAATTCCGGGTGACGACTTAGGAGGATTTCAGCTATAAATACTCGTCCATTTCTCACTTTTTGGGATCCGGATTTCGAAGCGACGAAGTGCTGCCATTTTGAGAGCTCGACTTCTACACTTCTTCACTTCTTTTCTCCACTCTAATCTAGTGATTTCTTCCATCCATATTGAAGATCAAATCGAAGATCGAAGAGCTTAGATTGAAGATCTACGTTCTTCGAAGAGAGATTTCTTCGTTTGAAGCGAATTTGTTATAGATCAAGTTAGATCCTTCGCTGTCCAGATCTGAAGCGTGTTGATTTGGGGTTGTTTAGGTGATTTGGTGAGTGGTGATTATCTCTCACACGGATCCAAAGGAGTATATCGGATCGTTGGTTTGATTTGGTGTTAAAATAGTAATTTCCATGCATTTTCTTCATCCTAAGTGTAGATCCATATAGATCCATTGTTCATGATGATTTGACATCCATTTTACCACATGTTAACCTATGCAAGTTCATTCATCAAGATTATAGAGATATTGTTCATGTTTTCATGCTTATTAGACTTTCAACTCTTTAATTACGAAATTGCCATTATTATGATAATTGTCTACTTAGATCATATTTAAATGCTTGATTGCTTGGATTAATGTTTGACTTGATTGATTGCTATGAATTAGATGATTGATGATTCGACTTAGACCGAAGATGATTCAAAAGCTAAGAGAAGGCTCTTGAATTGGGAAAGCTGCTTGTGGCATATGTAGCGGATGATGAAGCTCTTATGCATAGATTTGATGATGATGTTGAGATGAGGCTTTGCGAGGATGTAATGAAGCGAAGCATGATATGAGATAGTCTTGGTCTAATCCAGACGGGATCATTCCAAGCAGGTTGATAACTCGGTGAAATGGTTCGAGTTTGAGGATAATGGATGCTCGAGAGGCGCTTGAGCTAGTATGGAAATAGTTGTCGAGGAGGATGACTAGAAGGATGAGATCTCATCGTTGTTGAAGGTTCTAGCATGCTCAAAGCAAGAGTACGTTGGGCAGATTCGATAGTCCCTGAAGGCTACGGATTGGTAGTCAAGTACTCTGGGCAGATTCGATAGTCCTAGGCACGGGTCACGATGACGTGCGGGAGTTATGTCTAGAACCGGGGTTTCCATTAGCCCTTGACGGACGGCTGAAAGAATGTACCGGTCATTCAATTAACGGTGATATCAAAGCAATGATAACAGTGATAGCAAGAGTCATGGATGTTTGGTTGTATCGTCATTCGGTCTCAAGAGCAGTGTTTTCTGGGTGCTTATCTGATCTTGGTTTAGGCCTTGGGGGTTTGTGCTTGGAAAACATCGCCCTTGACTCGAGTGATAATTTCTTTACTTTACATTGTATGCTCTGCTATGTTTGCTTCTGCTTAGTGTGTGTCTGGGGGTTATCACTGTAGAAAGAGGTTGGAGTGGGAGGGTTGTATTCCTATTCCTTTTCCTTTATGCTCTTTTGGTATGTTGTTAGTTAATTTACTGCTCACTAAGACTGTTGTCTGACTCAAGGCTTTATGTTTTAACTCTTATTGCCTTGGGCTGTTCGTCCATTTTGGGACGGGCAGACTAGGTAGCAGGTGACAGGTGCTGCTCTTGCTTTCCACGATGCTGATGACGAAGACGAGCTGGAGTATTGCATATTACTTCTTACTATATGTACTGGATGTTCCGCTGCTTTGTATTCTCTGAGTGATATGTAGTGAGGCTTGTTGTATTGACTATTCAGATGTTTGTATTCAACTATTATAAAGTTTTATTGATGAGATTCTATTCTGTGAAGCTTCACTATATATATGTTCTATTGTATTTTGTCCATGCGCTGTGAGTAATACGATAGATTCTGTTGTTTTAATTTACCCTGGAAATCGTCCATGGTCGCCTGACACACTTTACAGTGCACTATCTCTAGATTCGGTGCAGGGGTCATGGGCGGTCGTCACACTTAATTCCTCATTAAACCTCATCAAATCCTCTCCCAACTCTTCATATTTTCAGCAGCAAATAAAATGAAGAGAAAATGACAAAATTTATTTCATAAATGTGTTTTTAAGTGAGTCATAAAGAAGAGTAAATGTTGAATATTTATTTCCGTTCTTTAATCACACTTTCCAGTTTCAAATCACATTTCAAACCTCTTCCCCCTCGTCATGCATGGCTGACCATAAAGTGGCATGTGTGCCTCAAATATTTTACAAAACCACTTAGCAATTAATATATTTAAATCTAGTATAAATATTCTATTTATATTGTACATCGATGCACGCATTTGTAACTTATATATATACTTTATTAATTACTTATATTATTCAAACAAATTAAAAAAATTAATAATTAATATTTCATAAATATTAAATAATTTAATTAATTTGCAATGTTACAAATTAATTAAATCGTGTGGTTTTTTTAAATTATTCACATTATAGTTGTGCGACTCTCAAAGTTGTAAATTAAGTCAGTGATTAATATTGAACAATTCGAATACTAACATTCACAGGTCATCTTAGCTAGTGGTGTGACATTATGGCTGAATTTATCACTTACGCGTTTTTTAGTAAAATCCAATTTTACATATTATAAGCAGTACCTGGTAGTAATGATTATTTACATCAATGCTCATCATCAACACTATATCATATACTTATGGAATTTGGTTTTGATCGAAATCACAACATCGTCCACAATCAACTTGATTAGTCCAAATAGAAAATCTTTAGTTCGATAATACTAATTATTATTAACTGTACTGTTTTGCTTAGAGACTTTGATTTTGAGTTGACTATAGTTGACCGTGATACTAACATCATATAACTAAGGGGATGAATTCTCTATTAAATAGGGTTTCCCTTACAATACATCAATTAAAACCTAACTATAGTTGTTTAACGGACGTCACACTATGATTTAACTATAATCAAAGTAGAGTATCCACATTGAAGTTCAACAGTAGTCTTAAGTCGAGAGAACTGTGTAATACCATCATTTCAAAATTCTCTGTTTGACCTAAGTTATATTAGTCAGCAGAAAACTCATGAATGAGTCATTTCATAGTTATCCAATAACTATCGGTGCATAACCCCTTAGTTACCCAATCAGTCATGGATAATACACTGCCAAACATTTGGAGAGTGTTACACATTGTAGTCTCAACGGATATATTGATATCCATTCTCGAAACATCTAGACGGAGAATGTTTAAAATAAGATGTTATTTTCATTATGATAAATTTCTTATGGTTACAACATATTGTAGTTATTATCATATAACATATCATTTAAGGATTTTCTATTTAATATACTTTAGATTATTTACTTAATTAATTATATCACTTTTTAGAAAAAGAGTGGTACTTGATTGAAATAGAGCACTAATTTTGATGTCTCGTGGATTCGAACCCATGACATTTAAAACATCGGTCATATCACTTGTCACTTGAGCTAATGATCATCGATATTTAAGAGTTACAGTATAACAATATCATTTCGGAAGGATGCGATCCAAACAAATGTTAAAATTCTCAAGGATATTTCATGAAGCACAAGGCTTCATCTAAGTGGATAAGGAGGTAAGAAATTATAATTGTTTGCATCCAAAATGGTCAAAAACAACCAAGAATAGTTTTTGTAGAGAAGTGACGAAAAGAAAATTAAACTGAGTAGATAAATCAATAGGTAACAGAGAATAAGCAGTAATCAGAGACACAAAAGTTTATAGTGGTTTGGCATTGTATGTCTACGTCCACTTTGAAGATTATCCTTTATTAATCACTTTTCAATCTGATTAAAACAGCAGAAGATAGCAAGTGCTTGATTACAACGGAGTCTAGAATAACAAGCAGTATAAAGATCCTAAAAATGAACCAAAAGGCCTGTATTTATAGGGAGAGATGATGAGATATTTTGCTAAGATTTCGGCAGAAGGCTCTCTAGGTCCATAGGGGCCCACCATAACGATCGGTGGCCCTAACTTGATATCCTCGAACGATCGGCCAAAGTTTCGATCATTATTTTTTTCCCTAATTTATGCATGATCGTTTATGGGTGGTCCCACATGCCTTTTGAACTTGTCCTTAAAATATGAAGTCATTCTGAGTTGTAGATTACGAGATATGGATCGAATTTTGCTACACTTGGAGCATTCACCAATTGTTTATGAAGGATCAGCAAATGACAATCGGCCTAAAACGATTGCTATCCTCATATCTCAAGATCTTGATGTGCGATCGTTTTTGTGGGCTCCACTCTTCAATATAATGATGCTCTGAAAGTTTCAAGTGAATTAGCCTTGTGGATTTTGAGATATTGATCGATCTCCGCTGATTTGAGCTGTTTTATGGATCGTTCCCGATCGCTTCATATAAACCCTTGCTTCGTCCGTAACTCGAGCATACGAACTCCGATCGACTCCAAATTTGAAATGTAATTTCATGGGGCTATGTCAGTCACTCCATGTTGATTGCACTCGATGAGGACCTGATCCGAATCTGCCCGACCATTGTCCGTAGTATTGTATATAATTGATTCTTAAGGTTAATAACCGTCCGTTCCTAGCCAAGTCGATGATATCACGGCCTTGCCAAAAGGTGGGATAACATTTGCCCCCCAAAGTATGTCTTGTTTCGAACATAACATGCTTTGAATCGTCGCAAGCTAGAATCATCAGAAAGATATCCATCCGGCTCATCGAATAGTCGTTATCCTTCCATTGAGTTGTTTTCTTGTCAAGGGTCGTATCTTCCTTATTCGTCATGATGATTGGTCGAATTCCAATAGTATAAATACGGGATCACAAGTTATCAACGATCATTCTGCTTTATTTATGGCAATTTATAAGCTTCAACAACTTGGTTTTAATTTTTCTCCGGTCGATTTCAGGTGATCATTCATTTTTTGTCGATTTCAAAAAATTATATTTTGAAACATATACTAATACATGTACGTGTTCGTACTTGACTCCCGATCACGGTTACATGCTCATGGGTCGTTGTCAAGTTTTGAAATTTTTATAAACATCTCTACCGATCATTATTCATATTTACATATATATCTTAAAAAATGTTCACCTCCGATCATTATTCCCTTATTCACATTCTCTCTTTTTATTTTTATATTATTTTTTTCACCGATCATTTACTTCTCAGAAAGAAACTTCGGATCGTTCCTAGTTATGGAACGATCGACGTAAAACCCTTGCTTTAAAACGATCGGTATCTAGCCTGCTTCTAAAACGATCGGCATAAGATTGTTACCTCGAAATGATCAGCATAACATCAGGGCCACGAACGATCGGAATACACCCTACCTATATAAGCACATATACTTAGCCATTTTTCCTTCATCCTTCATTTCTTATCGTTTCCAGTTGAGAAGAAAAAACGAACCGTTCCACTTCCTCTCTTTACCGATCAAAGAAACGATGCAATTTTCCCAAAATTAAACCGCATCTGTTCTAGTTAATCACCATTTAAGTGCTCCTCTAGATCTTACCTCGCTTCGAATTCAAACCCATTTCCTTTTCCAGATTCTAACCTAGGTAATTTGATTCAAATTTGCTTTATGATCGAGCACGAGACTTTGGGTTTCATCAATTTCATGATGTTCGATTCGATCCATGGAGTGAGTAGTAGTTGGAGGAGATAGAATCTTTAGCCAATCGTTTTTTGGGAAGATGGAGTAACTGTCTTGATGTTTGATCGTTCTTGAATGATCGAATGATTTGATGGAGAAAACGAGCGGTAAAAAGGGGGTGAAGTGGAAAGAACGATCGTATATAATGGTTGAGATAAATGATTGGTTGGAGATTAGAGATGAACGATCGGTTGGATGTGTTTTTGGATCGGCTATTAACAAACGATATAGTACGGTTGTTTACAAACGATCGTCCCAGAACGGTCGACTATGTCCTGGTGGATAGATTGACTGTTAGCAATTAATTTTTAAATTGGAACTCAAACAAATGAACTTGAACCCAATGACGAGCTTCGGCCTTGCATACTTGAACGGACATTTGAACTTGCATATGACTCAAATCGCATATTCGAAAATTCATGACATTTTGAACTATGACGTGAATGAATGCCTTAAATAATTTATTTGAAGCTCGTCTTTGAATTGAACATAAAAAATGATCTCAAACCGACAATCGATCCCGAAAATCAAGTCGAATCATTCCCTAACGATGTAGTGAATCGGTTGAGACGGTCAGCGATGACGGTCACTCTGGTCAAACTTCAAAGTCTTATCATTTTTTCATTTTTAGTTTCTTACAGCTTATTACTGTATTGTATAGCACTTCACCACATGACACTATCACTCACTATGTGCTGGGGGTACAGGTTACTTTATCTAACCATGATTTTTACTAAGTTTAATAGCAATTGGTTCTAGACGTTTTGGGCGTCTTGCAGCTATGCCAGCTAGATCATCTTCTTAATAGGATAACCCTGACGTGGAATCAAGTTCTGCAACTGAATCTGATACTCCGTCCTCTAGTCATTATTCGGAACAACTGGAAAGCCCAAGCCCTCAATTTGGTCATTCAGATGCAGTTCCCATCCTTTCATCGGAAGTTGTCGATCCTGCTTTGACACTCTAGAGGACGCAGTTATTCTGGAGAACCCTGCTGATTTGGTACCCTCTAAAATTAAGGAAGATGCCCTTCACCGAATCTGTGTAAGGGACGGAATTCCTTTTGATGATGTGTTGGTTCCATTGCGGGATGACAAGGGTCATAGACCCCAGAAGATTATACGGCGTGCAACAAGTTCATGTGCTAGGCCGGATGCATCCCGCCATTTAATTCGTACATCCGGGAAATTCTTCATTATTTAAAAATAGCTCCAACGCAGCTTCATCCAAATAGCTACGCACTTCTCAACCGTACTTATATGGTATTTATGGAGTTACTGCACCGTCCTCCAACATCGATGACATTCAATTTATATTCACTTTTAAGCGATGGACATGGAGTCTTTCGTTTACATTTCTTGAGTTGGCGAAAAGGTGCCAGATTCTAACTGGCGCATGGAACAAATTAAGCGCCTTTAAAAGTGAGTGGTTCTTCGTTCGTTGTCCGCCCGTTTCACTCGACAATGGTTAGAAAGACATAAGTGTTATCCACTATTTTTTCATTAGCATGGACAAATGATATTCAGGTTGTATTCCTGACTACGTTACTCCTTTATGGGTATAGTTGCCTGGCTTAGCGGTAATATCTATGAAAAGGCGGTCACAACTCTGAATAATGCACCACCCGAGGACAGAAACATTGAATATCTGCTCGTGGACGAACTTCTCGTTACTTTTTGTTTGATAGAAGAGGGCCTAAGCGTAGAGCTAACCAAAGTCGCCCAGACTACAAGTATAAGACAATACGATGCAGTCAATCAAAGGGACAATCAAACCGATCCCTCGGTGCCCCCAGTCATGAGTGCTCAGGAACTCACTGATATCGATGTCGAAGAATATAAAGGCGATGTTCCCAGTCATAATGGTGATGAATCCGGTCTTCGGGTCGATGTCAGATCCTTGTAGACCTCACAACCTTTTGCTCCTGATAGGAGAAAGAAGAAAACATTTGTTCATAAATTTCCAAAAAGTCGTTTCTCTGATCAATCCAAGTCGTCGATGGCTCCTAACATTGTTCAAGATGAATCTTCTTCTTAACCTCATAGCGTTAAAGTTTACCATTTGATTCCTTGTCTGGTCTACCAATTTCGCATGACCTTGATGATTTTCATTTTACTTATATGAGCATTGAGGGGTCGGATTCTACCACCAGAATTGGCACCGAGATTCCAACTTCTAGAGGAGAAGTTACTCCGATGAGCAAAGCTCCTGCACCTATTTTGTCGGGGGGTTACACGAGGACACATGCACACACTAGCACTTTCAACATTGCATTATGCTCAACTTGTGCTTTTTAATTCTTAAAGTTGATCGATTTCCTTTTTCCTTTGCAGAAATGATGGTGAGGAAAAGGAATATATTTTATTCCCTCCGGAATATACACCACCAATCCTCTGGTGCATGCTCTGGCTTTTACCGTCAAGGTGGTAGTCGAGAGTATTATGATTTCATTTATCGCTCGATCGGGACCACGGTCATCAGAATAGAGGTGATAGGGATAAGCCACCCTAATACAAACATCAATCAAGATCGAGATCCCGCCCTTCAACGGGTCCCGAAAAGCCAACTAATCGCAGGGACCTACCTATCGATCCCATTCGCGATCCTCTTCCTGCTTCAGTGCCTCCACATCTTTTGGTTTATTCTCATTCTCAACGGTTGAGTGATCGTCGTCGCCATAGTGAACATGCTGCTGCCCAAAGGTTCGGTAAGGAAAGTACTGAAGTTGAAGCTGCTACTGAAGATCCTACGGTCAATCCAACTGCTCGTATGGCACAACTTCGTGAAGAATTTCCAAACTTATATTTTGAAGGATTCTTTTTCCCTCCCAACCTAAAGAAGATCCCAGACCATGTTCAGAAAATGACTATTGACTATGTCATTGACATCCACATGCAATACCGCGAATGGATGAAGGCAACAGAGAAAATGTCGAAAGTCTCCTTCGAGCGCGCAACGAAGATTGAAAAGCTAAAACGGCAGGAAGATCAAGATAAAAGAATCATTGACACTTTGGCAAACGTGCTAGAGGCTTCTAGGACCTCCCTAGCAGAAGCCGAAGGAAAAGCTTATGCTGCTGTCAAATCCATAGAGGAGATGAAATCCAATCATCTTGATGTGGTTCAATTGTTGCATCATCGAAATCAAGAGATAACACTTAAGCGGATACAGCTCGAAGTAGTGAATCTACGGCCTTGAAGGAGATAGCGGATCTCAAGGCTAAGCTCAAGTATGCAAATAAGGAAAAAAATTATGCCCAGAAAATCGCTCAAGATGCTTCTGACAAGCTGGTAAATGTCAGACTTGAAAGAGACACGGCTGTTGAAAGGGCTAAAAATGTCGATGCACTTATTCAGCGTGAAGCAGAAGCAACCAAGGATAAAGTCAGGGAGGAGATAAAGAATGAGCTTGACCCACTTCTGATTCTTTACAACGCCAACATTCTCAAGCATAGAAATTTAACATGGCTCGGTGACGATTATCCTTATCAGCTCTGGCATGCGTGGGAATTTCTTGTAGTAGATGAAAAGAAATTTCTTAATTCGGAGAATATCGATCTGTCTAGGCTTGAAAGTGAAATGCTATTGGGCGATGAACCCAAAACATTGCACGATATCCAGCTTACACTCCAGAAAGAATCTGTTGTTGCTTCCTCACATGAAGTGGGTGAAGGATCCGGGTCAGCATAACTCGATATTACAAATGAATTGCCCCCGGCACCCCAAGTCATCCCTAGCTCCATAGCAAGCTCTTCAACCATCCCCGAGTATGATCCAAACAAGCCACAGCTTTCTCCAATTTCCGAATGCAGTTTTGAGGATGTTTTGGGTCCACCTAGGAGCCATACCGAGGAAGGTATTCCATTGACATTTCCCATTTTTTAGAAAGTTGGGGTGTTATCAGTTGACATTCCTAATCTTTTCGCCTATTTTTTCTCAGCTTTGAATCTATCAAGTGCCGCTCCTCTTCCCTCACAAGAGCCTCAATTTGAATCGCAAGCGGCCGTGATAGAATCCATAAAAGTTACAACTTTGGCCGCCGCTCGGGGTGCTCAAGAAGAAGCTTTTGTTATTGATGATCAATTCATGGAGGCATTATTCAAGCAAGGGAGTGACCCTCATCATGAAATTCCATTTAATGAGGATGTTGTGATCATGGGCTCTTCCAATCCCATTAACGAGCTCAACATGAAAGAGCACACCGAGAGGGAGGAATTGTTGAAAAAGAAAGCAAAAACAAGGCTTGTTGATTCGGACTACAAGGAACTAATTCCTATCCTGCTCCAGATGATCCCTCCTGGCAAAATAATTCCTTGGGATGATATGCCATCACTTCTAGTGCTGAGAGTGCCTCGGTCCTTCCTAATTCTAAAGATGATACCACCCCGATCCATACAACTAAGGATGCTTCTTCGAAGAGAAGCCAAGGCGGAAAAGGTTCGAAGAGTGGGTTGAGTGGCAGTTCGGAAGGAGCCACTCCAACGAAGCGAAGGAAAGATAGAAAATCCAAGAGATAATCTTTGGGTTGGAGTGATATGAAAATAGCTTGGATGGCTACATTTTCTTTTCATCGGTCATGTTTGTTTGGGTATGCCCCCACTTTTATTTTTCATTTTGGATAAACTTGTATTGTGTATAGCATGTATAGTGTAAATAATAATTCTTTTATTTTTGCGTATGATTCTTGTATACACCTGCTTAGATGATCGAACTATCACGTTTTTCATTTTATGTATTTTTGATTCATTGCTTGCCGGATCAGATATCGATCTGATTTATCCTTCCAAAGCCTCCCTGAGGTCGTGGCCTCGAGTCGTATCAAACACTAGGCTCGAGCCTTAAAGTTACGCTTGTCGAACTCAGCGGTTTGACTAACTGTACTTTTGCCCCCAATCTCGGGTCAGCGGATTAGGTGGTGGATGGTCGAACTCCATCCTTAGCGATTTTACACTCCTCCTGTCGTTTTCAGTCTAGAGTTCATGGAATAGTGAGCTGTCGAACCGCACTCATCCATTTGTTTATACTGATATCCGTACTCTGGGGATAAGAGTTAGTTGATGGGTGGTCGAATCGTACCTAATTTATGTTTAGACTCTAGTCCGTACTCCAAGGACTTAGAGCTATTTCGTGGGTGGTCGATTCACACCCGATTTATGTTTATACTCCAATACGCACTCTGGGGACTTGGAGTTATTTCACGGGTGGTCGAATCACAACTGATTTACGTTTATACTCCATTCCTCACTCTGGGGACTTAGAGTTATTTCATGAGTGGTCAAATCGCACCCGATTTACGTTTATACTCTAGTCCGTACTTCGAGGACTTAGAGTTATTTCGGAAAGCAGTTGGATCGTATTCTCCATAATTGATTGATTTGCCCCTGGGAGTTAGGAGTTTAATTTAGCGAGCGATCTGTCGTGTCATGATTGCTCTTATTTATTTTTCAGTCTCGTCGTGTAACTGATACACAATGCTATAGCAAACATAAATACAATGGGAGTCCAAGACTTTATTTGCTAAATGTAAAAGAATAACGGAATCTGCCTTATTACATATCTGGAAAATCAAATACTAAAGAAAATTCTAAAAGAAAATACAACTGAATAAAAAAGAAATCAATTAAGTGAAATAGCATCGTAAATGCTCGCTATTCCACGCCCTTGGGAGTGTGATGCTATCAAAAGTTGCAAGCTTGAAGGTTCCCTCTCCAAGCCTCTGTTCAATTACATATGGTCCTTCACAGATTGGATTCATGTATGATGGGGTAGGAAAAACCTGTTTCAGAACAAGATTGCCGACTTCAAAGGTTCTAGGTCGGACTTCAATGTTGTAATATCGGGAGACTCGATGTCGATGCGCAGCTGCCCTTAGATCGGCTTCCTCACGCTTCTCATCTATAAAATCGAGAGATTCCAAGAGGAGATCTTTATTCGCTTTGGGATCGTAGTAAGTGACTCGATGAGAAGGAACTTCGAGCTCAACAGGAATGATGGCTTCGAAACTGTAAGTAAGGACGAATGGAGTATGGCCAGTTGTGAACTTGTGGGTGGTCCTGTAAGCCCCTTGTGTTATAGGGAGTTCATCCACCCACCTGCCTCTAGTCTTTTCCAGTCGCTTCTTCAGAATGGACTTTATGAATTCATTTACAGCTTCAACCTGTCCATTCACTTGAGAGTGAACGATCACTGCAAACCTCTTTTCAATACGATACCTCTGACAAAAGTCTTTGAATTTGGCACTGTCGAATTGAGTTCCAATATCTGTTACAATAGTTCGTGGTAGACCAAAACGACATATGATGTTTCAGACAATAAAATTGATTACTTCCTTTGTTGTGATCATGGCTAAAGGTTTTGCTTCGGCCCATTTGGTGAAGTAATCAACTGTGACGACAGCGTACTTTGTGCCACCTTTTGACATCAATAAGGAACCAATAATGTCTATACCCATATGGCAAACTGCCATAGGTTGTTCATTTGCATGATTTCTGTCGGCCAAGCTCTTGAAACTTTTGCATATATTTGGCACTTATCACATCATCTTACATAGTCAGCGGCATCTCGATTTATGGTTGGCTAACAATACCCATAACGGAGTATTTTCTTTGCCAGAGTTTGCCCCCTAGTGTGATCGCCACATTCCCCTTCATGAACTTCTTTTAGGACACGTTTTATCTCTTCATGAGCGATATACCGAAGTAGGGGAACATAGAAACCTTTCCTATACATAATTCCTTCTTGCATGATATACCGTGAAGCTTTGCGAAGGATTTGTCACTTTTCATTCCTTCGTTCGGGAAGAACTCCCTATAGCAAATAGTCTTTGATCAGAGTCATCCACGATTTCCTCTCAGGCCTCACTTCCAATGTCCGATCGATTTCTAACATGTTTATACTTGGGGCATTTAATACTTCAACCAGAACCAAGCCCATCTGCTATGTGTCACCGGTGCTAGTAAACTTTGCCAATGAACCAGCTTCCCTGTTTCGATCCTGCGGAATATGCGAAATGTCATAGTACTAAAATTCTGCCAATAACTCTTGGAGTTGGGTAAGGTATGGAGCAAGCCATTTTCCTTTAGCATGATAATCACCCCTGACTTGGTACACTACCAACTACAAATCACAAAAGATTTCAAGAGACTTTATCCCCAGTTCTCTAGTGAGTTTAAGTCCAGCAATCAAAGCTTCGTACTCAGCTTCATTGTTTGTCGCTGGGAAATCAAGCTTTAAAGCATAACAGATTGACCGATCCTTAGAAGTTACAAGCACAATTCCAGCCCAGAACAATGATCATTGGATGCTCCATCAGTATATAATTTCCACCGTACGGTAGTGATTTCATTGCCTTCCAAAGAATCATCCTACGCAGTAAACTCTACTATAAAATCTGCTAGTGCCAAACCCTGGATAGCCCTCCGAGGGAGATAAGTAATATCGAATTGACTGAACTCGATATTCCACTTGAGTAACCTTTCAAATGTCTCAGGTCACTATAGGACTTGTTGTAACGGCTGTGAAAGTGTGCTATGGATCGTGTAATATTGATATACGATAATATAGAATATAGTGATGATAGCTATACAGTAAATAGTGCGGAATATAAGAGCAGTATAATAAAAATAACACCAGAGATTTTATACTGGTTCGGAGCTCCGTCCTACGTCTAGTCCCAGACTCCTTTTGGAATTTCGCTAAAATAGCAACCCTCACTTAACCCGGAGGAACAGGTCTATAAAACCCTTGAGCAGCCGAACAGGGACCTGAGCAGCGGAACAAGACTTCAAAAAATAAAAAAGATTGTTTGACTTTTTGTGTTCTGATAACACAGATAAGTCTGTTTATAGTACACCCTTCCTATGATCTTCTCCTCGAGTATAAATATGTATATTTGAAGTTTATGAAGATTAGAAAGGAATAGTATTGCTTAGAATATTCAAGAGAGTTAGATAAGAGAGATAAGCAGATTAAGTCATTTGGAATGAAGTTAGGATATGTATTTATAGTTGTTAAATAGCAGCGACCATTGGCGAAGAGTTCCGGTTGAAGCGTCGCGACCAAATATCTTCGTAGAGATTTGTAACTCTTCACGAATGATCGTGTCTTTTCAAAAAATATAGATGTTATAGAAATTCAGCCAACTGAGCCTCTGGGTCAGTAGACTAAATATTCAAACGATTTTTATTATATATTATATATATACTTGTGCACCTGTGCATGTTGCACATATACTAGCAGGTCAGTCGACTGACCTGGTATTATCTGTGCAATTTGCACAGTTTACACAGGTATATGTAATATATATATATATATTATATGATTCTAACTTTAAAAACTTTGATAATATATATATATATATTATATGCTTATATATGTATAAATCATTTGAAAATAAGAAGATTATATATATAAGCTAATATATACGTAAACGAGGAGAGATCTTAAAAATATTGACTTAAGACTTAAAACAAAATAATATAAAAGTTGATGCATCGATTTTGATGTCTTGTCTCCATGTAGTAGATATTCTCTTTTTTTCGTAACAGTCGTCGAATCTGTATGTTGCAGTGATAGCTTCGTGTCATGAATCAAAACCAAGTCTCAACATTCTCTCCCTTTTTGATTGATGACAACCTGTAAATAGATATAGATTTCGACTGTATATAATATAATATAAATACTTACTCCCCTTGAATCTTTGGCGATATATATCCTGAATTCTTAATGTCAGCGATAATTTTCTCCCCCTTTGTCATCGACAAAAAGGAATAAAGAACATGAATAATCGTATGATGCATGTATAGATATTCAAATCATAGCAATAAAAGAAACAAGCATTCACATGTCTGAGTTATGATTAACTTTCGTAAATGTTTTTATCTCTATCTCCTTCGAAAATAAGATTTTGATTTTGATCGAAGATACTACATTTATTTTCAGAGAAAGATATTTTAAATCCTTTATCGCATAATTGACTTATACTTAATAGATTATGTTTTAGATTCTTAACTAATAAAACGTTTGTAATAAGAGGTAAATTAGATGTACCGTAATTGCTCACATCACCTTTGCCGATGATATATCCCTTGGAATTATTTCCAAAAGTGACAGAACCTCCATCTGAGTATGTAATGTTTGTCAGCATATCTTTGTCTCCTGTCAAGTGTTTTGAGAAACCACTGTTGAGTATCCATTTTCCTCTTTTCTTGAGTGGGACCTGCAAAAAATATGAGATGACGTTGGTACTCACCTTTTTAATAGGGTCCTAAGAGTTAGACCTTAGGAAACCAAACCTAAGTGGGTTCGGTATCCCTTTTATAAATATAATTCTTATTATTATGAACGTTTTCTATGAATGATCTAATATACTTATTCCTTATTAACTTGTTATTTGTTTTAGGAACCCACATATTGATAGTTTTAGAATCTGATCTTTTTGAAGGTATGGGTGTTTTATTAGACTTAACATTGTTTAAATTACTGGACTGTGAATTCTTGACTTTCCTCTTATAACCTAGTCCGTTTTTATTGTTAGCAGGTTGTGAATTTTCAATAATTCTAGATAAATTCTCTTGCCTTTATTAAAATTTGAGACATTTTTAGTGATTCCTTTTAGTTTGGTCTTTAGACTCGAATTTTCTAGTTCTAACATTTTGATATTATTTTTCAAATCATGATTTTCAGAAACAAGAACATCATTCTTTTCTTTTTGAGTCTCAATTTCTTAACTCAATAATATCAGTTGAGAATTAACATTTGAAAGCGATTCTTGAATTTTCTCAAGTTCTTCTTCCATTATTTTCTTCTCGTCTTTAAGCATATCTCTTTCGAATTCTGCCTTGTCCTGATTTTCAACAGCCTCTTTATATTTTCTTTTGAGACTTTTTAAAGTATATAACAATTCTGAGTTTATCTCTATCATATCATCAAAAGTTAAATCACTAACCTCATTATCTTTGGCCATAAGGCATAGGTTGGCTTGTTCAATATTGTTGTCACTCTCACTTTCTGAGGAGGAGGAGGAATCTGAATCATCCCCTGTAACCGAGAAAGCTTTCTTTTTGAATTTGTCCTTCCTTTGATTGCGATATTCTTTCTTTTGATCTGGAAAATCCTTCTGTATATGCCCCTTTTTGTGACAGTTAAAGCACTCCAGAACTGATGAAGATAGTGGTTTATTGCTGTTTGAGCTTCTCTTGCCATTATTTCTGTTTCCTTTTCTATACTTCAAGAATTTCTTGAAGCTTTTGGCAATAAAGGCTAGGTTGTCTTCGTCTGAACTGCATCGAATGCTATATTCTTTTTATCTTGAGCTTGAACTCGTTTAGCCTGCAAAATCACTTCATAGGACATTAGATTTCCTATTAACTCTTACGGAGTTATTTTGGAAATATCGTTCGCTTCTTCAATAGCTAGAACTTTTCTTTCCCATTCTTCCGTTAAAGAGTTAAGGATTTTGGATACGATATCAAAATCTGAATATTTTACTCCTAGTCCTAGTAATGAATGATAGATATCCTGAAATCTTGAAAACATATCGTTTATAGATTCATTATCTTTCATTCTAAAGCTTTCAAACTGACTTTTGAGCATGGATATCTTGTTTTGTTTGACCTTGCTAGTTCCTTCGTGTGTAACTTTGAGTGTACGCCATATTTCATATGCAGTGTTGCACATGCTAACACGATTAAACTCATTTTTATCTAAGGCACAAACCAACATATTCATGGCTTTTGCATTTGCTGTGGCATCTAGTTTCTGTGTATTTGTCCAAGCAGAATACTCGTCAGTAGGAATAGTGTATTCTTTCTGAGTAATATTCCATGAATCAAAACAATTTGCTTGCATATATATTCTCATTCGTGTGGCCCAATAGCTATAGTTCATGCCATTGAATAGTGGTGGATGTGCAGTGGATTGTCCTTCTATGAAGCTAGTGTTAGTTTCCATATTATTAGAGTATCAGATAACTGTGTTACGGTTATATGAATAACCTGCTCTGATACCAAATGAAAGTGTGTTATGGATCGTGTAATATGGATATACGATAATACAGAATATAGTGATGATAGCTATACAGTAAATAGTGCGGAATATAAGAGTAGTATAATAAAAATAACACCAGAGATTTTTATACTGGTTCGGAGCTCCGTCCTACGTCCAGTCCCAAATTTTTTTTGAAATTTCACTAAAACAGCAGCCTTTACTTAACCCGGAGGAACATGTCTATACAACCCCTTAGCAGCCGAACAGGGACCTGAGCAGTGGAAAAAGACTTCAACAAATACAAAAGGTTGTTTGACTTTTTGTGTTCTGATAACATGGATAAGTCTGTTTATAGTACACCTTTCCTATGATCTTCTCCTCGAGTATAAATATGTATATTTGAAGTTTATAAAGATTAGAAAGGAATAGTATTGCTTAGAATATTCAAGAGAGTTAGATAAAAGAGATAAGCAGATTAAGTCATTTGGAATGAAGTTAGGAGATGTATTTATAGTTGTTAAATAGCAGCGACCATTGGCGAAGAGTTCCAGTTGAAGCGTCGCGTCCAAATCTCTTCGTAGAGATTTGTAACTCTTCACGAATGATCGTGTCTTCTCAGAAAATATAGCTATTATAAAAATTCAGTCAACTGAGCCTCTGGGTCAGTCGACTAAATATTCAAATGATTTTTATTATATATTATATATATACTTGTGCACCTATGCATGTTGCACAGATACTAGCAGGTCAGTCGACTGACCTGGTATTATCTGTGCAATTTGCACAGTTTACACAGATATATGTAATATATATTATATATGATTCTAACTTTAAAAACTATGATAATATATATATATATATATTATATGCTTATATATGTATAAATCATTTGAAAATAAGAAGATTATATATAAGCTAATCTATACGTAAACGAGGAGAGATCTTAACAATATTGACTTAAGACTTAAAACAAAATAATATAAAAGTTGATGCACCGATTTTGATGTCTTGTCTCCATGTAGTATATATTCTCTTTTTGTCGTAATAGTCGTCGAATCTGTATGTTGCAGTGATAGCTTCGCGTCATGAATCAAAACCAAGTCTCAACATTCTCTCCCTTTTTGATTGATGACAACCTATAAATAGATATAGATTTCGACTGTATATAATATAATATGAATACTTGCTCCCTCTGAATCTTTGGCGATATATATCCTGCATTCTTAATGTTAGCGATAATTTTCTCCCCTTTTGTCATCGACAAAAAGGAATAAAGAACATGAATAATCGTATGATGCATGTATAGATATTCAAATCATAGCTATAAAACAAACAAGCATTCACATGTCTGAGTTATGATTAACTTTCGTAAATGTTTTTATCTCTATCTCGTTCGAAAATAAGATTCTGAATTTGATCGAAGATACTACATTTATTTTCAGAGAAAGATATTTTAAATCCTTTATCACATAATCGACTTATACTTAATAGAATATGTTTTAGATTCTTAACTAATAAAACGTTTGTAATAAGAGGTAAATTAGATGTACCGTAATTGCTCACATCGCCTTTGCCGATGATATATCCCTTGGAATTATCTCCAAAAGTGACAGAACCTCCATCCGAGTATGTAATGTTTATCAGCATATCTTTGTCTCATGTCATGTGTTTTGCGCAACCACTGTCGAGTACCCATTTTCCTCTTTTCTTGAGTGGGACCTGCAAAAAATATGAGATGACGTTGGTACCCACCTTTTTAATAGGGTCATAAGAGTTAAATCTAAGGAAACCAAACCCAAGTGGGTTCAGTATCCCTTTTATAAATATAATTCTTATTATTATGAACGTTTTCTATGAATGATCTAATATACTTATTCTTTATTAACTTGTTATTTGTTTTAGGAACCCATATATTGATAGTTTTAGAATCTGATCTTTTTGAAGATATGGGTGTTTTATTAGACTCAACATTGTTTAAATTACTGGACTGTGAATTCTTAACTTTCCTCTTATAAACTATACCGTTTTTATTGTTAGCAGGTTGTGAATTTTCAACAATTCTAGATAAATTCTCTCTGCCTTTATTAAAATTCGAGACATTTTTTGTGATTCCTTCTAGTTTGGTATTTAGACTCAAATTTTCAAGTTCTACCATTTTGATATTAGTTTTCAAATCATGATTTTCATAAACAAGAACATCATTCTTTTCTTTTTGAGTCTCAATTTCTTGACTCAATAATATTAGTTGAGAATTGACATTTGAAAGCGATTCTTGATTTTTCTCAAGTTCTTCTTCCAATATTTTCTTCTCGTCTTTAAGCATATCTCTTTCGAATTCTGCCTTGTTCTGATTTTCAACAGCCTCTTTATATTTTGTTTTGAGACTTTTTAAAGTATCTAGCAATTCTGAGTTTATCTTTATCATATAATCAAAAGTTAAATCACTAACCTCATTATCTTTGGCCATAAAGCATACGTTGGCTTGTTCATTATTGCTGTCACTCTCGCTTTCTGAGGAGGAGGAGGAGGAGGAGTCTGAATCATCCCATGTAACCGAGAAAGCTTTCATTCTGAATTTTTCCTTCCTTTTATTGTGATATTCTTTCTTTTGATCATGACAATCCTTCTGTATATGCCCCTTTTGTGACAGTTAAAGCACTCCAAAACTGATGAAGACGGTGGTTTATTGCTGTTTGAGCTTCTTTTTCCATTATTTCTGTTTCCTTTTCTATACTTTAAGAATTTCTTGAAGTTTTTGACAATAAAGGCTAGGTCGTCTTCGTCTGAATCTGATTCTTCTTGTTCTGCATGGAATACTATATTCTTTTTATCTTTAGCTTGAACTCGTTTTGCTTGCAAATTCACTTCATAGGACATTAGATTTCCTATTAATTCTTCCGGAGTTATTTTGGAAATATCGTTCGCTTCTTCAATAGCGAGAAATTTTCTTTCCCATTCTTCCGTTAAAGCGTTAAGGATTTTGGATACGGTATCAAAATCTAAATATTTTACTCCTACTCCTACTAATGAATGATAGATATCCTGAAATATTGAATACATATCGTTTATAGATTCATTGTATTTCATTCTTAAGCTTTCAAACTGACTTTTGAGCATGGATATCTTGTTTTGTTTGACCTTGCTAGTTCCTTCATGTGTAACTTTGAGTGTACGCCATATTTCATATGCAGTGTTGCACATGCTAACATGGTTAAACTCATTTTTATCTAAGGCACAAAACAACATATTCATGGCTTTTGCATTTGCTGTGGCATCTAGTTTTTGTGTATTTGTCCAAGCAGAATACTCCTCGGTAGGAATAGTGTATTCTTTCTGAGTAATATTCCATGAATCAAAACCATTTGCTTGCATATATATTCTCATTCGTGTGGCCCAAAGTTATAGTTCATGCCATTGAATAGTTGTGGATGTGCAGTGGATTGTCCTTCCATGAAGCTAGTGTTAACGCTAGTGCTAGTGTTGGTTTCCATATTATTAGAGTATCAGATAACTGTGTTACGGTTATATGAAGAACCTGCTTTGATACAAAATGAAAGCGTGCTATGGACCGTGTAATATGGATATACGATAATACAGAATATAGTGATGATAGCTATACAGTAAATAGTGCAGAATATAAGAGCAGTATAATAAAAATAACACCAGATATTTTTGTACTGGTTCGGAGCTCCATCCTACGTCCAGTCCAAGACTCCATCTGGAATTTCACTAAAACAGCAACCCTCACTTAACCAGGAGGAACAGGTCTATACAACCCCTGAGTAGCCGAACAGGGACCTGAGCAGCGGAACATGACTTCAACAAATACAAAATTTTGTTTGACTTTTTGTGTTTTGATAACACGGATAAGTCTGTTTATAGTACACCCTTCCTATGATCTTCTCCTCGAGTATAAATATGTATATTTGAAGTTTATGAAGATTAGAAAGGAATAGTATTGCTTAGAATATTCAAGAGAGTTAGATAAGAGAGATAAGCAGATTAAGTTGTTTGGAATAAAGTTAGGATATGTATTTATAGTTGTTAAATAGCAGCGACTATTGACGAAGAGTTCCGGTTGAAGCGTCGCATCCAAATCTCTTCGTAGAGATTTGTAACTCTTCACGAATGATCGTGTCTTTTCAGAAAATATAGCCGTTATAGAAATTCAGTCAACTGAGCCTCTGGGTTAGTCGACTAAATATTAAAACGATTTTTATTATATATTATATATATATACTTGTGCACCTATGCATGTTGCACATATACTAGCAGGTCAGTCGACTGACCTGGTATTATCTGTGCAATTTGCATAGTTTACACAGGTATATGTAATATATATATATATTATATGATTCTAATTTTAAAAAATTTGATAATATATATATAATATGCTTATATATGTATAAATCATTTGAAAATAAGAAAATATATATATAAGCTAATATATACGTAAACGAGGAGAGATCTTAACAATATTGACTTAAGACTTAAAAACAAAATAATATAAAAGTTGATGCACCGATTTTGATGTCTTGTCTCCATGTAGTATATATTCTCTTTTTGTCGTAACAGTCGTCAAATCTGTATGTTGCAGTGATAGCTTCGTGTCATGAATCAAAACAAAGTCTCAATAGGCCGGTCGGTGTAAACATTGACGGATGTGCGTGGAAGTATGGACGAAGCTTTCGTGATGCAATTAGTAAGCAGTATGCTAGTTTCTCTATTTTCGTATAATTCCTTTTTGCTCCCGTTAAACGTTTGCTGATGTAATATACCGGCCTCTGGATCCAATCCTCCTCGCAAAGCAATGCGGCACTTATAGTGTGTGCTGATACTCAAATAAATGTACAAAACTTAATGATCCACTAGCTTTGACAAGATGGGTGGTCTTTCCAAATGATTCACCAAAGCTCGAAATGCATCTTTACAATCCTGTGTCCATTCGAAGTTTCTTTTCCCTTTCCTAATCAAGTCAAAGAAAGGAATACATTTGTCGGTAGCTTTTTTTTTTGAGATCATGGGGAACCTTAAGATCATGGTATTCATTGATACTCACTTAAGTAAACCCCACGCCGTGTGTCTACCCCGCTTTTATTTAGTCGTCGCACACGGATGCTTAACGTTGAAACTCCCACTGATGGTTTGGCGCTGGGATTCGAACCTGCCCGGACACAGTCCTTTGGTTCCCATCTCCCAGCTCCCAAACCAACCGAGCTACGAACGGCGGGTCATTTGTCGGTAGCTTTGGAAATAAATCGACTTAAGGCAACAAATTTCCCATTCATACTCTGTATTTGTTTAATAATCCTTGGCGCTTGGATATCGCGAATAGCCTGGATCTTCTTGGGGTTAGCTTCTATTCCACAGGCATTAATAATGAAGCCCAAGAATTTCCTTGATGCAACGCCAAAAGAACACTTCAAAGGATTGATTTTCATCTTGTAATGTCGGAGGATGTCGAACATTTCTGGCAAGTCTCTAATGTGATCGCTTGATCGTCATGACTTCATGAGCATAACATCCACATACACTTCAATCGTTTTTCCAATCTGATCTTTAAACATCTTTTTGACTAGGCGCTGATAAGTAGCTCCTGCATTCTTTAATACAAATGGCATTACTACATTGCTGTACGATCCAACATCGGTAATGAAACTGGTGTGCTCCTGATCGAGAATATGCATCGGGATTTGGTTATATCCTGAGTACACATCCATGAAAGATAGCAATTCATGTCCCGCGGTTGAATCCACCAACCGATCGATCCCCGAAAGGGTAAATTGTCATTTGGACACACCTTGGTTAAATCTGAGTAGTTAATGCATGTTCTCCATTTCCCATTCGCTTTTTTCACAAGTACGGGATTAGATATCCATTTAGGGTAGAGGGCGTCACAGATAAACCCGTTGTCTTTGAGTCTATCCACCTCCTCTTTGAGAGCGGCTGATCTCTCCCGATCTATGCCGCGTCTTTTATGTTTCACCGGGACATGCTTCGGGTCGATATCCAATGCATGGCTCGCAATAGCAGACGAGATTCCATACTTGTCAGAGTGATTCCAAGCGAACACGTCAAGATTTGCTCGGAGAAATCCAACAAGTTCTTTCTTCATCGAAGCGCTGAGCTGTGATCCAATCTTTAAGACTCCTGATGGGTCGTCTTGGCTGACCGTGATATCAATTGTCAGCCCAACCAGTGCAGCCTTGGTCTCTTTGGGCTCCTCTTCATCATCTCTCAGATCTATATCTCTATAGAACCAACTGTAGCGCCCGAGCCAAGGCTCAGGTGCTAGTTTCTAATCTTCGGTAGCTTAGATGTGGACAGTCTTGTCCACACTCTTACCTTTTTCTTAGCGCCGAGCATCCCTCAACTCAACTACATAACAGTCACGTCTAGTCGCCTGATCGCCATGAACAACTCCAATACCGTTATCTGTTAGAAAATTCAAAGTCAAACACTATGGGGCAAGAGCTGCCCATAATTCGGCTTGGTCTGGTCGACCTAGAAAAACGTTGTATGAAGAGTCAACATCCAAAACAACAAACGGCAAGATCCGCATTCACCTTCGTTCACCTTCTCCCATCTCTACAGGTAATTCCACATAACCAACAGCTTCAGTTGCAAAGCTGTTAAAACCGTGTATACTAGCTTTAGAAGGTTTTAAATATTTGGCTTCCATCCTTAGTTGATCATAAGCTTTATTTGAAAATTATATTTACTGAACTTCCACGATCAATCAATATCCTTCTCACCAGAGCGGGGCCAATCATGGCCGAAATGACCATTGGGTCGATCGTCGGGGCCTCTACCTTATCTGCATCCTTGTTCCTAAACATAATATCATCTGCCATCATACGTTGCTGTTTTACCGGGGCCCCATCTTCCGTATTCGAACATCATTCAAAATTCGCATGCCTAATAGCGGTAGCATAACGCTCCATCTCTTGCCAACTCTTATATGCTGGGTGCAGTCCTCCCACTATCGTATTTATCACCAGTCCATGCAGGTTCCTCTACCCTACGCGGCGCTTGTCCTCGATTGGGGTCAGATGTCCCCTGCCCGCCATCCTGTAGGGCTTTCACAAACTGCTGTAATTTCCTTTCTCGAATCAATTTTTCTATAACATTCTGGAGATGCCTGCATTCATTTGTATTTTGCCCGTAGCACTCATGAAACCGACAATATTTCCTGGTTTGTTTCTGCTTCTCTGTCGATTCTTTTGGAGGCGGCTCCTATACTGCATGGTATTGCAAGTAGACAGATAGATATTCTCCAAGGATGTATTCAACGACGTGTAAGTATTATACATCAAAATCCTAGGCTTCCCTCTTCCAGAATCCCTATTTCGTTCTCTGTTCCTATTTCCACCTCTCTTTTGATGATTTGGTTTATTCTGAACATTCACTTGGAATTTTCTAGAACTGTCATCAGACTGTTTTATTGGGATGTTACTTTGCACTCCCTCTCCGCTTGGTCCCACCACATTCTTTTTACTGGAGGACCTGGCTTCCTCCTTTCTTAAATACTGAGCCGCCTTTGTGTAAAAGTGCTCCAACGTTGCAGGCGGCTTACCAGCAACCAATCGCCAAAATCAGACTTCGGATCAATCCCTCTAATCACGGCCATGAGTATCGCATGGTCATTTGGATTACTGACCTCCGTAAAAGCTATATGAAATCTCTCCAAATAGCTCTCATGGAACCTAAATCATGCCGGAAAGGGACATCACATCTTTGGGATGAGTTGCGTGCATCCGGAACTACTCCATAAACATGGTTGCCAAATCATTGAATCTAGAAATTGGTCGTGGGGGTAGTCTTGTGAACCACATCGTTGCTATTCCAGAGAGAGTTATGGGAAAGCATCTGCACTTGGTTGCATCATCCACTCGCGTAGAATCCATCAGCTATTCGTATATCATGATATGTTGCCCGGGGTTGGTTTTTCCCTTGTAGGCAGGCATTAATGGCATATCGGACCTCATCGGATATTCCGCATGTAGAACATTATCAGTGAACGGGGTATGGCTTCTCGAGATTCCCCAGTCATCGTTAGTCAAGCCCTGGCTCTTTCTCACCAATTGTCGGACCGTTGCCGATAGATCAGGCATTTGGATGGTTGGTGCCAAGCGGTGGTCGTGCTCCACCTCACGTGAAAGGTTCGATCGATGTCTGCGGGCCGTTTCACGCCTTCTTGGTTCACCATCTTCCCGATACGCATCTTGTACATTCATTTCATCATCATTCCAGGGAAGTAACTGGTCAGCATTCAATCGGACTCCATCATCCAAACCAACCGTAGCAGCTCCGGTTTGAATCCCAGCACGCACAGGTAAGTTTCCTTCTCTAGCGGAGGGATCAACACTGATCATTCCTGGCAGACCACGATAGTCTGCCTATTGACACCCCGAAGTTTCTGCAGTTCTGTGATGCTTATGTCTGTGATACCCATCCGAGGAACTAGAGCTCTCTGATGCCGAGTAAGGGGTGGGATCCCTTCTAGCATTCCCCCACTACTGCTGATTGATTTAGTTCATCGAGTTGATATTGGTCTGAATTTGTTGATTTAGTTTTCAACGGCTCTCCATCAGCTCTCTCATTAAATTATGAAATTCAGTTCTTGTAATAGAATCAGTGGGATTCTGAACTTCAACCAGATCAGCATTCACATTTGTTGGTTGGTTGCTTGGATCTCCTTGCTTAATGCTAGCATTCTCATTTCCTTCCACGTTCTGAGAAGTATATCTAATATGTCTCACCATTATTAATAGCCTTGCTTAGATTTTACAAATCTAAGTAGTATTAGCAAACTTCTTGAAGATAACAACAGATCTCCTTTGGGTGATTTATCCAATCCAGTAGCAACAGAGGGATTCTAGCAAGTTGAGAATTAAGGTTCCCAGTGAAAGCACCAAAATGTTTGCACCTAAAATGGTTACAAACACCCAAGAATAGTTTTTGTAGAGAAGTAAGTGAAGATAACCAAATTAAACTGGGTAGATAAATCAACAGGTAACAAAGAATAAGCAGTAATCAGAGACATAGACGTTTATAGTGGTATGGCGTTGTATGCCTACGTCCACTTTGAAGATTATCCTTTATTAATCACTTTCAATCTGATTACAACAATAGAAGATAGCAAATGCTTGATTACAATGGAGTCTAGAATAACAAGCAGCGCAAAGATCCTGAAAATGAACCAAAAGACCTGTATTTATAGGGAGAGATGATGAGATATTTGGCTAAGATTTCGGCAAAATGCTCTCTAAGTCCATAGGGGGCCAGCATAACGATTGGTGGCCCTAACTTGATATCATCGAACGATCGACCAAAGTTTTGCCGATCGTTAATTTTGCCTCCAATTTATACGCGATCGTTTTTGGGCGACCCCACATGCCTTTTGAACTTCTCCCTAAAATACGAAGTCATTCTGGGTTGTAGATTACGAGATATTGATCGACCTTTGCTACACTTGGCACGTTCACCAATTGTCATGAAGGATCGACAAATAACGATCAACCTAAAACGATCGACCATCCTCATATCTCAAGATCTTGATATGCGATCGTTTTTGTGGGCTCCACTCTTCAATATAGTGATGCTCTTAAAGTTTCAAGTGAATTGGCCTTGTGGATTTTGAGGTATCGATCGATCTCCGCTGATTTGAGTTTTTTTATGGATCGTTCTCGATCAATCCATATAAACCCTTGCTTCATCCGTAACTCGAGCATACGAACTCCGATCGATTCCAAATTTGAAATGTAATTTCACGGGGCTATGCCAGTCACTCCATGCTAATTGCACCTCGATTGGGACCCGATCCGAATCTGCCTGACCATTGTTCATAGTATTGTATATAATCGATTCTTAAGGTTAATCACCATCCTTCCTAACCAAGTCAATAATATCACGGCCTTGCCAAAAAGCGGGATAACAATAACGGAGAAAAAAAATGAATGATAATCGAGATGAATTTGATGGGAAGAAACCAAAGTGTGATTTTCAATCGATAGAGTTTTTGCCTCTCACCCACTCAAACTCCTAGATATATGCTTTAATCGAGGATGTTATCAAGTATTCAAAGCCTCATCTAAAGAAATAATCTAAGATAGATAAAGGAGGCTCTTATTATTTCTTCCTTAAGATCAACAAGTATAAAAATGAAGATTGTAGAAACATGAATGATATAATAAATAAAATGATAAAGGAGGGAAAGTTGTAGGATTTGTCTAGAGGGATCTAACACCTCATACAGTTCAACCAGTGAACTCAACCAAGGTTAATTATATTGTATAATTGGGTGCTACTCATTTAACCCTATCAACTAGGAATATGTTGCCTTCCCTAAATAATTTCACTTGAGTTATTTATGGGGGGGCACACGTCATGGGTAGAAGCTGGAATAGATACGTTGAACATGCTAAAGGGCTTAGGATTTTTTTAATGTTGAGAGAACCCGAAAACATCCCACAACAACGCAAGGCAGGTGATCAGAAGTTAGCATAGTGAGCATCGATGTTCAACTTCAGATGCGGCAATCTTCATTAGCACTAAAATCGATTCAAGCAATGACAACACCATAGCAGTTCCTTCAAATCACTATAAGTAAACACAGTACTCATCTAGTTACCTTCGGATCTTGATTAGGCAGCTTCATTATCGACACTTCCAAGTCAGGCGATAGCTTCAAACCTCCCAAGCGACAGCAAGTTCAAGCTCATCTAATCGTCGATGATGCTGAAATTCAAAGTCCAGACTTCGGCCAAAGAAAGAACTCGAACGACGGCTGATCAAAAATACAGCTCCGATCATTATTCTAGGGGCAACTGCATCTCCAATTCAAGGCGGCGGTGACTATACCAGGTGGCGGCATCGTGGAAATTGGCAGGCTGAGCAACGTTATGGGGTCGAAAGATATTTTGGGGCATCAATTTTCTGGGTGGAGCAATTTAGGCAAAGACGAAGCTTTAAGGGGAAAAAAAGGATTGTGCCGAAATGTAAAAGGAAGGGGAGGCACGTGAGTTGTTAAAAGGGAAGTGTTTTACTTGTAATTTCGTGTTTTGTTTAGGTTAGTTTTTTTGTCTTGTTTTTTTAAACTCTAGAGTTGTTTTTACTTAAGCTAGCTATTGTAGTTTGGAGATTTTGACCTCCGAGCATTGAGATCAACCAAAGTTATCAAACATAGAGTTAGAATATTAATTAGCTGTATCTGCGAGTTTACTGTTTGTACGAGTTTGAATATTTAACTCTAGTAATAGCTTTCGGGGCAACAGTAGGAATTAGGTCGAAGTTTGGTATATCTTGTATTCCTTATTTTTTGCATTTACGTTTTTAGTACTCTATTTTATATTTTATCAGAACTCTTGCAGAGTATTTTAAAACCATATTCACTCCCCTCCAGGGTATATTACTCGATACTACAAGTGGTATCATAATCTAGGTGTCAGGTTTACTCTAAAGACAAGTTTGTTTCAAATAATGCATTTTGTGAGGGTTAGTCAATGGCTAGGCCATCCATATTCGATGGTACTGATTATACTTATTGGAAAGATAGCATAAAAATATATCTAATCTCTCTTGACTACGATGTTTGGGATATAGTAGAGATATGATGCACTCCACCTACAATAACAATCAATGATGTTGAATTCCATAAGCCTAAAGACAAATGAGATGTAGCTGATAAGAAACTACTTTCATTAATGCTGAAGCTATGGATGTCCTTATTTGTGATGTTGATAAAACTGGATTTAACCAAATTTCTCACTGTCTGACTACATAGAAAATCTAGCACACTTCGGAGGTTACGCATGAATGTACATCTCAAGTGAAGGAATCACAACTCGCCCTGCTTAGCAATGAATATAAGAATTTTGTAATGTCAAAGGACAAACACATAAGAGAGATGTACGGATGCTTTTCAATGTTGGTATATAATTTTAGAACTTTGGGCAAGGTGTACACTGAAGTTAAGCCGGTTCAACAGATACTGAGAATTCTTCTAAAGTATTTTAAGGCGAAGGTGATAGCTATACAAGAATCCAAAGATCCAAACGAACAAAACATGAAGAAATCGATTGGAAATTTTATGACCCATGAAATGGAACTGAAAGCTAGGGAAGACCGTGACAATTCAAACTCCAAGAAGAAATCAATTGCACTCAGCAGCACTCTTGACAACAATGAGAATAATCCTATTATCGAGCAAAGAGGAAAGGTGTCAAGTCAAAATAGTCCAAAAACTCAAAAAGTTTGGATGAAGGAATTATTTGCTACAAGTGTAGAAAGACGGGTCATATCAAAACCAATCATCCGCTGATTCGAAGTGAGAACACAAAGAAAAAGGAAAAGAGGGTCATCATTGTAGCTTGGTGCGATGAAGAAGACGACCAGTGCATTGATAATGATGAAGCAGTAGCAAACCTATGTTTGATGAGACATCCAACTCATGATGATAGTGATGATGACTCCAATGAGATACCAAACTACACTTATCAAGATTTGCTCTTAATGTGTTATTAACTTACTAGATAGTCTTAAGCTTAAGAATAAAAAAAATCAATTGTGCTACTTCGCATAGATGATGTGAAAGCTGTCGGCTTTTAAAAAAGGATTTAATGTAAGTAAAACCTTGAAACTCTTAAAGATGAAATCTTGATTTTGAAGAAAAATGATGACGCAAAGAGAGAAATTTTATTAACAGACGTATCATGCTAGTGGAAGAGAATACATCACTTAAATTTAAAGTCCAAACCCTTGAATCAACTGTTAATAAATTTTCTAGAGGTGAAAGTTCATTGAATATGCTTTTGGGAAATCAACTATGCACGAACAAATGAAAAGGACTTGGTTTTGGTAAATCATAACAACACAGGAAAAACATGACCGACAATGCCCGAGGTAGAAATGTATTTTCAAAATGCCTATGTTGTGGTAAAATTGGACATGGCTTCGATAGACGTTGGTATAGGAACAAATGCAAAAATGTTAAATAAATTTGGATTCCTAAGGACTCTCTTGATTATTTCAGTTGATACAGGAACATATGCAAAGATGTTAGACAAGTTTGGGTTTATAAAGGCTCTCTTGAAAATTTTGGATTACTTAACTCTTCTATCGTAAACGCTAGTAGACCTATGAATTTTTATAGGTCTCCCTTTTCTTCCTATGTGTAGATATGTTGGCAAGTTAATGCATAGAAAAAATGGTACAGGCCATTCCAGGCATATGACAACAAAAAAGGTATCTCATATTCTATCAACCAACACCAAGATACAAAACACCTGGACCAAACTCGTTTTCTTCATCAACATTTCTTATCAAAACAACCAAAGCAAAATTTGTTCATCATCAACCATATCGGCGCAAACATATCCCTCGTCACAAACCAAAAACATCACATAGCAATGCAAGGCATGTGAATGGAAATTAACATAGCAAGCATCGATGTTCAACTTTAGATGCGGCAACCTTCATTAGCACTAAAATCGATTCAAGCAAAGAAAACACCATAACAATACCTTTAAATCACTATAAGCGCAACAGAGTACTCATCTAGTCACCTTCAAATTTTGATTGTACAACTTCATTATCAACACTTCCAAGTCAGGCGATAGCTTCAAACCTTCTAAGCGACAGCAAGTTTGAGCTTATTTAATCGTCGACGGTGTTGAAATTCGAAGTCCAGACTACAGTAAAAAAAGAACTCGAATGGAGGCTGATCAAAAATACATCTTCGAACTTTATTCCAAAAGCAGCTGCATCCCTAATTCAAGGCGACAACGACTATACTAGGTGGCGTCATCATGGAAATTGGTAGGCTGAGCAACATTGCGGGTCAAAAGTTTTTTTGGGTATTGATTTTCTATGTGGAGCAATCTAGACGAAGACACAGTTTTAAGAGAAAAAATAAGGACTGGGATAAAGTGTAAAAGGAAGGGGAGGCACGTGAGTTGTCAAAAGGGAAGTGTTATACTTCTAATTTCGTGTTTTGTTTGGGTTAGTTTTTTTATCTTATTTTTTCAAAAACTCTAGAGTTGTTTTTATTTGAGCTGCGTATTATAATTCAAAGATTATGATATCAATGCATTGAGTTTAGGCAGAGTTATTAGACATAGAGTTAGAATATTTGTTAGCAATGTATGTAAGTTTACTATTTGTAAACATTTGAATATTTAACTCCAGCAATAGCTTTGGTAGGCATTAGGCCGAAACTGAGTATATCTTGTATTCTTTATTTTCTGCATTTACAATTTCAGTATTCTATTTTATAATTTATTAGTAACTCTTTCAGAATATTTAAAATGCCATATTCATCCCCCTTTAGGGTATATCACTCAATCCTACATGATGATCTTAGTGTTTCGAATGAAATTACTGCGTATTAGTAACTGAAGAAAAAAAAGGTTACCTTGGAGGGTCACCTATTAAATCTCTACTATTGGATCTATAAAGCAAGTAACATACACTAGAGAAGACTGGTGGTGATTTTGGATACATGATGTGCAACGAAGGCATGCATTTATTTATCTACTTGCTATCTGTTATTTATTTATTAAATATTTCTCAGACATTTAGAATACTTCATTTGATAGTATTTATAGACATTATGTGACAACCCAAACCACAGTGGGTCTAAATTTTTGCTTAATCAAAAACCCAAGTCCACTAAAGTACGGATCCTTGGTGTTTGGTGTCCTGGAAATAACAGAAGTATAACAGAGCATTATCGATAAACTCTAAGACGAGTAGTAAAGGATAATAAAACATATGATTGCTGATCAAAGTTGACACCTTTTAATCTTCAATTTCCCCATCAGTGTCGAGCATGCATAAAAAAATCTGTCCTTCCACCATTCCCGTCTTGCACCAGTACCTGTCATTTTAAAACTATCTTGTGGGTTGTAATGAGGAGGAGGTTAGAACAACGTTCTGATGACTGGTAAATTACACACTTTAAACTAACACTAGTTTATGTCCATTGCCTACTATGACATGTTATGTCTTTTATTTTACTTAGTTATCTCGTCTCCATGTACGCGTATGTGTACAATACGCCCCAGTTACTCGAAGTAGACAATAACTATATATATAAGTACTATAGTCCCCTTTTGGACAAAGGTACTTTCCCCGCTAGTATTCCTGACCAGCACCTCGTCGAAATCTATCATCAACGTAGTATCACATCCTCGTCGTCGTGCATACCAAGGAACTCTTGTAGTACCTATTAACGGTGTCATAATAGTTTAGCCATATTCTATTCGTATTTGAAAGACCTCCATAAAGGGTTATCTAGCCTTGACTCCTAACAACCAAACTAATAAAAAACTGTGGCGGTGCATGGTATAAACATGATTTACACTAGTAAGAGGTGTAGCCCGTTTAGGCATAACCCTTGTCTTCCCCCGATCTCTAAGGACCGATGATTTTCACGGCCCATGAAATAGCTCCTACTCCCGTGTATGGTACCAAGCTCACTGTCATAGTGCCAAGCCTGGCTCACTGTCCCATTTATTGCCTAATGCAATCTAGAAGATACCCACTTGTTACTTAATATCCCCTAAAAGGTTAAAGCAAACTCTACTCTTCATTTGACACTTCAAACGAATCATCCTACTTGGTATTCTCTTCACTAATACGCGGACGTATAATTCCACAGGTCTTACATTTGGATATGTCCCACATCAGTATAATGTATACACAACTGCGGGTAGCCCCTTGCGGTAGGTAGACTTATGTTGTGTAACACTACTGACCTCACATTCCAACCCATTTTAATGACTATTAATATTTAGGTTTTCTTACATAACTGACTCCTTATTTCCTAGTGTCAATTTAATGTCATTTAGCGCTTACTTTTAACTTAAAAGATTTAAATGTCTTTTACTACTAATTTCCCTTTAATTCATTATTAAACCCATATTACCATTCTTCTTAACTCGCACTAAACTTTCTTACCTATTCGTTCCATTTCGTACCTACAATTTATCACTTATTATTTAATTTCTAACTCATCTTTATTGCGTATATTAGTTTTACAGATTTACCGTTATTTTTATCTCTATTAAAACCTCTAGTTCAACATAGGAATTTCTGCATTTTAATGCGTTGGAATTATGTCTCCCTCAAAAGGAAAGGTTATGTAAATTTCTATAACTTATCTAAAAGGAGAATTTATGTTACATTTGGAATTATAAGGAATTATCTTTGTGTAGCTATTGAAATTGAAAGTATAGAATACGGTAAATGTCCTTATTTTATACATATTTTCTTTTAGGCATATTACTTGTTATTTCAAATGACACAGTTTTATTTTTGAATCTGAACTTGATGATCAATAGAAGTTTACATTACAACACCCTACATTTCAAAGAATTAATGTAACGACCCAGAATTTTGACCAAATTAAATTGAGAATATTTAATTAATTTTAAATATTTGAACGATGATTTAATTTGTATCCCGAATATAACTTTGAAACTGACGATTAAATTATAAAATTTAATCGATTGAAGTTGAATAAAAAATTTATATCTTCAATTTAAAGCTAAAGAAAAATATTTCAAACGCTTGTAAAATATATATTGATAATTCTGAAAATAACAGAAGCTTCAGAATCTAATTTCGAATTGATTTGATCAGTTTTGAACTCATATCGTTTGATCGATATTTAAAAATAGTCAATTTTCAAACAATCTCGGAATTCGACGAAACCAGTTCCATTGGGTTCGTAACGTTGAATTATTATCGGGTTTCAATTTTCGTATTTTTCAAAGCTAATACGTAACCGTACGACACATAAACGCGTTGGGAATTTTCAAATTGAATTTAATTTAAAATTGGTAATTATATCAGTTAACGTCACCACGATCATTTCCCTTAACTCACGCCTACTTTCACGCCGAGAATCACGAAATAATCGTGCCAACCATCCTCCTTTCGATTTTTAATATTCCCCTCCAGTTTCGATTTCCAGACAGATAATAAAATCGTTCCTCCTCTCAGTTTCATTTATTCTAAAACAAAATCAAATGGCCGTGGCCTTTCTTCCCAGTATATATAAAAAAAAAACTACGAAATTAAATTCGAACTCAAATCGAATTGCGACCGGAGGGGAACCGCGTGCTCGAGTCGCGCGGCAGTGGAGATGAATTCACGAGTTCAAGTGGGTTTCGCGAGGATCTCGAGCTGTATGGCGATGTACACGGTATAGCAGGGGCATCGACGACTCGATCTCGGCATAAGGAGGTAGCGCGCTTGATTGATTAAGCGACAGTCGTGGAGACTTCGCGTGGGCGAGGCGCACGGGGCGACAATCTGGAGCGCGTCACGATGGTCGCGATTAGGGCAGAGCGTCGACGATTCGACGAAGGCGGCATCTAGGGTTTGAGCTCGACTTTTGGGGCATCGCGATCAAGGCTGTAAGGTATTTATTTTACCGTTAATTTAAATTATACTAGATATATTTATAAGTAAGAAAAAAAAACATATACATATAATAATGTAGTTTTCAGTTTTATATATACGTAGAAAAATGCAGTTTTTACAGAAAAAAGGGGTTAATTACAGTAAAGAAGTTAAATGCCGTTTATATATATATATTATTTTGAAAAAGGAAATTTAGTTTTAAATTTTTTTTTTTAGTTAAATCAATGATTATAGAGAAATTCGTTAATTAAATCTATTAAAAGAAGTCAGTTCGAATTTTTAAATTTTTAGTTAAAAATAATTTTTAATATAAAAGGAATTTGTTTAAAATTTGATTTTTGATTTGAAATTTAAATTTATTTAAACTGAACTAAATATTTGGATGAAGTAAAATTGTAAATGGGTAGATTTAACTATTCGATTTATTTCGAATATTAATCGATTGTATAAATTGTTATACAAGGTTAGAAACTGTGAAGAAAACAATCTGGAACGAAAATGGGATTGGATTTCAAATTAAAAAGCTAAGGTGAGATTTTCTCACTCGAAGGAAAATTTTGATTTGCAGTTATTGATTGATTTGTTTGAATGTGCTATTAGATATGATAGGATATATCTATATATATAGCAATATATACATATTGGCATATGTATATATTGGATTGATGATTTCCCGCCTCGTATAGCGGATGAGACCCTATTGCGCCGTTAGTAAGCGGATTTTTATAAAACTCATATACCGCGATAATTCCGTACTGGAGCGGAATTGGTATTGTGCTAACATCTTTGGATGCAGGGAAACAGGTTGGAGGGATCCAACTGGAACCCTCACATTGATTGAATTTATTTCTATTGTGATATGAATCTGTGAATGATTATAGTGATGCTATAAATCATATTGATATCTGGAAATTGTTGAAAGCTAAAATTTAGCTGAATGGATGTTTGACATCATTGGATTCCAAAGATAAACGAAATTGAATTTTTGAAATGCAAGTAGAAAATTTCTAAGTGAATTAATTTTAGAAATTTAATAAATGTGAAGAAAAGAATTTAAAAGAATAAAGGTTGATTTTTAAAATCTTATTGAATTAATTCCAGAATCAAGTGAAAATGTTGGGTAAATGAATTTCGTATGATAGTAATTTTAAATTGAAGAATTTAATTTAAATTTGGATTTTTAAATAGATTGAAAGAAACGATTGAAATTTATTTCCTTAAAAAGGAATTTATTAAAAGAAGATAAGCTGGAAATCCAACTATAAATTTAATTGGCAAATTGAAACGAATTTGGAAAGTCAATATAAAAGGAGATGGGATGGAAAATAAATTTAGAAATAAATATTGAAATTGATTTGGTATTGAAGTTTTTATAAATAGAATTGGAATTTATAAAAGTTGTTTATAAATCCGAAATCACTTATTTTGATAAGTAAAAATATAGAAGTTAATAAAAAGAAGATTTATAAGTTGAAATTGTTATTAAAACAGAAATAGAATTTATAAACTTCGTTTTATAAATTCGAAATCGATTGAATTTGATAAATTATATATATAGGAGATTATTGAAGAAGATATATTCGCGATTTTTGAATAGCGAATTTTTATTGAAATAAAATGTGTTACTGAAATTGGGTTAAGTGAAGTATATTCACGATTTTGGACGGTGAATATATTTTTAAGAAAAATGGATAGGGTTTTGGGAAAGTGATATTATAAAATGAAGTTAATTGTTTTAAAAGATGTTTTAAAACGTGTTAAATATCGAAATCATAGATTTCAACTTTTATTGTTGAAATAGACGTTTTCGAGAAATAAGGAAATGGTGGACTATAACACTGTTGTTATAGTAAATGATTTCCGAAAGGAAATGTTTTTATATAGTATTGGGATTTACATATCTATCTTAATTCCGAATCCCTATACTAGTGATTTTGAGTCGTCGTAACGATGTTTTACGTAACATTCATTTTGACTCAAATAGATGTTGTTAAAATAAATGATTTCCTTAAAAGAATGAAATGTATACTTAATTTTGATTTAAGTATAACAAATATTTTCAAGTGTTGAAAATAAAATAGATTTGTGAACTACTTATTATTAAATAAGTATGGGAATGTTTTCCAAAATGAAATGAAACATTTTTGAGATTTTATCTTCTTAAAGATAAAATGAAGTTGAATATTTGAAATCGATTTGAGAATCGTATATCAGTAGATATTTTGAAAATATAAATTCACTATGGAATTTATAAAAGAAAGGGGAATTGTTTGAGAAAAATAAATATTGCTTTATTTTGAAGTGTGGAAATTATATATCTAGTAAAGATATTTTTGAAGATAAATAATTTGGAAAATTATTTGGAATCTGATGATGTTGCGCATCTTTATTGATAGTTAAATAACCGACTATCAATAATTACCTTGAGTAGGTATTTGTTGTGAATTGGATGGATTTGAATGCCACACTTATTTTTAAATAAGCGCTCACTATTCGGGTTAGCCGGGAAAGGACCATGGGGTCGTATAACCCATTCCGAATATGTGATACGTCGTTATGAATCGCATTTGAAGACCGGTGTTGAAGACCGGATATTTTTGAAAACGGAAGGATTACCGTCGAGTTACTCTACATCGGCTGATCTCCGATTTAGAGGTTTTATCACCCTTAGTGACGGGAAGTCCGGACGTGATTAGAAAATTATCCGGAAATGCAAGGGCTTCGTGAGAAGTGCCTTCGGTTCTGTTCGATCCCGGAACAGACTTGTATGGATTGTGTGTCTGACGTTACAATTTGAGATATAAAGCTGATTTCTTTCAAATACATTTCTGTTGGTGGCGGAGAATTTATTCTCTTAGCTTAACACCCTTCTCTGAGACGTACGAGCTCAGAGGTTATGTAGTTGAAATTTATCAGCGATATATCCCAATTTGGTAACGTGGCATACTGAGTGTTGCTGTGAAATGATCAGTGTTTGATCATTTGTGATATGATCATTTGTTTGATCTTATATCTTTGTGATCATAGGTTGATCATTTTGTTTGACCCGAAGCAGGGCTTTTTGAGAAAGCGTAGCTTTGTGGACGAGACTTCATCGAGCCTCACACCCCAGAAATGGTCGAAACAGGAAGGATGCGGCAAGGTTTTAGGGAGTAGCGCCCCTTAGTGTATGTCATTCCTTCTGGATAAAGGTGGTATCATGGTATGGAGCCCAGATACTTAACCTCTGTGGTTGCTGCAAAATTTATTACTTTGTGGTTTGTTGGAAATCGGGGATCCTCGGGAAGATCGGTGACGATCGGGGGATGGCATACGCGTGTCAGTAGTTACCTATTTTTGCAGAGGTAACCCGGCCTTGTGTTGGCAGAGATCTAACCGTAACGTTAGGTTCTCGGGTCGTCTATTCCAGGGACGTACCCATCGTAGAAAAGGAAGTTCCTTAGCCTGACCATTTGTTGGAAATCCAAAGAAACAATACGAGCCTTTACGATTTCAATTGTATAACCTGTCTCCTCAGGAGGCAGCTCTAGCAGGCATAATATAATGGTACCTATGCTGGCTAAGATTTATGTTCTACTTTCGAAATGTTTTCCACTATGCACTAATAATAATATCAAAAGGAATTTGATTTTTTCGTAGTAAGCATCTTTGACTAACATAAGAAGAAATCTCCTCCAAGTCTGCGTTTGCATTGTGTGTGTGGTGGGAGGTCTTATGGTAGTTTCATTTTCCAAAAGCATTGCGAATTGACTTTAAAATTTTTCTGTTGTTTATTTTAAAGATAAAATAACTGTTTTACGATCTCACACCAGTCACCATGACCGACTCGGAGTTTATTGTTTCCCTTCTAAACTCTGGGTGCCCACCAATTTCCACACGGGCAGTCTAGAGTTAGATTACCAGGATATTCTGGATATTCTGGAGCTTTGGAGATAAGCTGGAGGACGAGACGTAGTATTTGTATCTGATATATTTATTCCGCTGTGTATTCTGTATGAGGATAAGTTTATAAAACTGTCCATTTTTGTATATTGACTCTGATTGATGTATGTATAAACTGATATAGTTCTTGTTTTAAAAGACTATTGATTATCTATTATATGTTATTCCGCTGCGATGTGTAAGATTCTGATATTGTTCTGTTTCTGTTCTGATGTGTTTTCTGTTGTTCTTCTTCTTTCTTTCTTCTCTTTTTCTTCTATCTTCTTCTTCTTCTACTTTTTCTTTTTCTTAAAACCCTCACTATTGGAGTTTCCGGCACTCGATTGCTCGGCAGTCGATAAAGTGAGTATCGATGTCGAATTTTCGAAAGTCGAAAATTTCGGTATGTGACAGCGTGGTATCAGAGCATATGGTTAAGCGACAACCCTGCTCTGTTGGGTGTTACTCATTAGAGATAGAGTCAGTAGTACTCTAGAATGAGTTGAGTGTAATAATAGATATGAGCGCGTATTTGTTAGTGAATACAAAATTGTTTTATATTGTGATGATTGGTTTGTTGAGTGGTATATGGATTCTGGTCGGTATTGTCCGTACAACTCTATCGATAGGGATCTCTCAACACTTATATAGAACAATTTGGCACAGTATTGTTTTAAATAGGGTAAATGAGATAATTTTGCCCAAAACTATTTTTATATAGAAAATAAATGTTTTTCTATAAATAGTATATGGTTGCATGGATGTTAGGAAGTAATAATAGTGAATTATCATCACTAAAATTGAATAAGAAATTGAAATCGTAACTCCAAAGTTAAGAGATAAATCCATATACTAATGAAATTTAAAGAATAAAAAAAATTATAAATGAATTTGTAAATTGAAACGGAATTCCAGAGAAGTATTTGGAAATGTTTTGAAAAGAATTTGAAAATTTTGGAGATTTGGAAAGTTTAAATCTTTTTGATTTGAAAATGGATTTCAAAGGATTTTGGAAAAATGTTTTGACGGAATGAAAAGCTCTAAACTCTTTTCGGTCGCTGGAAAATAACTTCGGTAATGACTGCAGCATCACCGGTGTTCATTTTCGGGTTTCCAAAAGAGGAATTGCTGCCAAATTATTTTAAATGGAAGTTGTTTTGAAAATTTGGATTTTGTTTTAGAAAATTCAAAGGATAATTTGAACTGTTTTCAAAAATGGTTTTTGAAATGTTGGTAAACTCTGGAATACTATGTAGAAATATTTATGAAATATTATTAAGTTGATAACTCATACAAGTTGAATTTTGATAGAATAAATTTAACTTAAAGAATGAAGTTAAATAAAAGTAAGTACAATGGTGATCTAATGAAAGTAAAATTGAATGTTAAAATTCATTTTGAATTTATAAGTGAATTTATAAAAGAGTTAAACGAAATTGAAATGATTTTTGGAAACTCAAATTGGAATTGAATGTAACATTGGATTAAATTGAATAAAAGTAAATTTGAAGAATTTAATCTAGTGGGCTAAATTAATTGCAATAAAATTTATTGAGATGAAATTGAGAATGAATAGATAAATTTACAATTGTGATTTAATGAAACTGAAATTGAAACTGAAAATTAGTAAGTGAGGCTAATTGAATGAAGTAAATAAGATTAAAATTGAATGTTGAAACCGAATTTGAATAAGTAAATTAGAATTTGTAATGGATTAGTAACTGAAACTAATTTAAAATGGTGCAGTATGAATGAAAGCTAATCAATAAAATTCAATATTCAGAAATTGAACTGAATCCAATTAAATGTTGGAATTGAATTCAAATGGAATTGAAATGTAAAGATTGAACGAAATTGAATATGCAACTTCAATAGTAAGCTAAAAAGGTATAAGTAGTTTATATTGAAAATTTTGTAACAGAATTGGCAAATTGGTTTGAATGTGTAACTATATATTATGGCTAGTAGGATATACAGGTGTAAAGGAATTGGGATTTTAATTTTGAAGAGAATTTGAATTGCTCGACAAAAGGTAAGTGTTTCAATTTGAATATGAGATTTGATGACTTATTTCTCTAGCCGCTTGGCTTTTTCTTTTTCTTTTTGGAATCTGAGAGTCCGTAGGGACGTTTTGTAGTCGTACCGTATTAGCCGCGCAAAGGAGACGCTGGCGAAATTTTTCGAAAATTTAGGGCGTTAGAAATTTTTTGAGAAAATTTTAAAAGTTTAAATTTGAATTTAAATTTGAATTGTTAAGGAAAACAATGATGTTAGAAAATTATGGAAATGTTTACAAATTTAGTAGAAATGATAACGAATCTTTAGTAGAAAGATTTGTTTTGAAAGATTGATAAAACTATTAGATTGTGAAAGATAGTAGACGAGTTAAGGACCCTTTTTCCTAACTTGTAATTTCTAGGACGAAATTCTTTTAAGGGGGGAAGTCTGTAACGACCCAGAATTTTGACCAAATTAAATTGAGAATATTTAATTAATTTTAAATATTTGAACGATGATTTAATTTGTATCCCGAATATAACTTTGAAACTGACGATTAAATTATAAAATTTAATCGATTGAAGTTGAATAAAAAATTTATATCTTCAATTTAAAGCTAAAGAAAAATATTTCAAACGCTTGTAAAATATATATTGATAATTCTGAAAATAACAGAAGCTTCAGAATCTAATTTCGAATTGATTTGATCAGTTTTGAATTCATATCGTTTGATCGATATTTAAAAATAGTCAATTTTCAAACAATCTCGGAATTCGACGAAACCAGTTCCATTGGGTTCGTAACGTTGAATTATTGTCGGGTTTCAATTTTCGTATTTTTCAAAGCTAATACGTAACCGTACGACACATAAACGCGTTGGGAATTTTCAAATTGAATTTAATTTAAAATTGGTAATTATATCAGTTAACGTCACCACGATCATTTCCCTTAACTCACGCCTACTTTCACGCCGAGAATCACGAAATAATCGTGCCAATCATCCTCCTTTCGATTTTTAATATTCCCCTCCAGTTTCGATTTCCAGACAGATAATAAAATCGTTCCTCCTCTCAGTTTCATTTATTCTAAAACAAAATCAAATGGCCGTGGCCTTTCTTCCCAGTATATAAAAAAAAAACTACGAAATTAAATTCGAACTCAAATCGAATTGCGACCGGAGGGGAACCGCGTGCTCGAGTCGCGCGGCAGTGGAGATGAATTCACGAGTTCAAGTGGGTTTCGCGAGGATCTCGAGCTGTATGGCGATGTACACGGTAGAGCAGGGGCATCGACGACTCGATCTCGGCATAAGGAGGCAGCGCGCTCGATTGATTAAGCGACAGTCGTGGAGACTTCGCGTGGGCGAGGCGCACGGGGCGACAATCTGGAGCGCGTCACGATGGTCGCGATTAGGGCAGAGCGTCGACGATTCGACGAAGGCGGCATCTAGGATTTGAGCTCGACTTTTGGGGCATCGCGATCAAGGCTGTAAGGTATTTATTTTACCGTTAATTTAAATTATACTAGATATATTTATAAGTAAGAAAAAAAAAACATATACATATAATAATGTAGTTTTCAGTTTTATATATACGTAGAAAAATGCAGTTTTTACAGAAAAAAGGGGTTAATTACAGTAAAGAAGTTAAATGCCGTTTATATATATATATATATATATTATTTTGAAAAAGGAAATTTAGTTTTAAATTTTTTTTTTTAGTTAAATCAATGATTATAGAGAAATTCGTTAATTAAATCTATTAAAAGAAGTCAGTTCGAATTTTTAAATTTTTAGTTAAAAATAATTTTTAATATAAAGGGAATTTGTTTAAAATTTGATTTTTGATTTGAAATTTAAATTTATTTAAACTGAACTAAATATTTGGATGAAGTAAAATTGTAAATGGGTAGATTTAATTATTCGATTTATTTCGAATATTAATCGATCGTATAAATTGTTATACAAGGTTAGAAACTGTGAAGAAAACAATCTGGAACGAAAATGGGATTGGATTTCAAATTAAAAAGCTAAGGTGAGATTTTCTCACTCGAAGGAAAATTTTGATTTGCAGTTATTGATTGATTTGTTTGAATGTGCTATTAGATATGATAGGATATATCTATATATATAGCAATATATACATATTGGCATATGTATATATTGGATTGATGATTTCCCGCCTCGTATAGCGGATGAGACCCTATTGCGCCGTTAGTAAGCGGATTTTTATAAAACTCATATACCGCGATAATTCCGTACTGGAGCGGAATTGGTATTGTGCTAACATCTTTGGATGCAGGGAAACAGGTTGGAGGGATCCAACTGGACCCCTCACATTGATTGAATTTATTTCTATTGTGATATGAATCTGTGAATGATTATAGTGATGCTATAAATCATATTGATATCTGGAAATTGTTGAAAGCTAAAATTTAGCTGAATGGATGTTTGACATCATTGGATTCCAAAGATAAACGAAATTGAATTTTTGAAATGCAAGTAGAAAATTTCTAAGTGAATTAATTTTAGAAATTTAATAAATGTGAAGAAAAGAATTTAAAAGAATAAAGGTTGATTTTTAAAATCTTATTGAATTAATTCCAGAATCAAGTGAAAATGTTGGGTAAATGAATTTCGTATGATAGTAATTTTAAATTGAAGAATTTAATTTAAATTTGGATTTTTAAATAGATTGAAAGAAACGATTGAAATTTATTTCCTTAAAAAGGAATTTATTAAAAGAAGATAAGCTGGAAATCCAACTATAAATTTAATTGGCAAATTGAAACGAATTTGGAAAGTCAATATAAAAGGAGATGGGATGGAAAATAAATTTAGAAATAAATATTGAAATTGATTTGGTATTGAAGTTTTTATAAATAGAATTGGAATTTATAAAAGTTGTTTATAAATCCGAAATCACTTATTTTGATAAGTAAAAATATAGAAGTTAATAAAAAGAAGATTTATAAGTTGAAATTGTTATTAAAACAGAAATAGAATTTATAAACTTCGTTTTATAAATTCGAAATCGATTGAATTTGATAAATTATATATATAGGAGATTATTGAAGAAGATATATTCGCGATTTTTGAATAGCGAATTTTTATTGAAATAAAATGTGTAGAAATGACTGAAATTGGGTTAAGTGAAGTATATTCACGATTTTGGACAGTGAATATATTTTTAAGAAAAATGGATAGGGTTTTGGGAAAGTGATATTATAAAATGAAGTTAATTGTTTTAAAAGATGTTTTAAAACGTGTTAAATATCGAAATCATAGATTTCAACTTTTATTGTTGAAATAGACGTTTTCGAGAAATAAGGAAATGGTGGACTATAACACTGTTGTTATAGTAAATGATTTCCGAAAGGAAATGTTTTTATATAGTATTGGGATTTACATATCTATCTTAATTCCGAATCCCTATACTAGTGATTTTGAGTCGTCGTAACGATGTTTTACGTAACATTCGTTTTGACTCAAATAGATGTTGTTAAAATAAATGATTTCCTTAAAAGAATGAAATGTATACTTAATTTTGATTTAAGTATAACGAATATTTTCAAGTGTTGAAAATAAAATAGATTTGTGAACTACTTATTATTAAATAAGTATGGGAATGTTTTCCAAAATGAAATGAAACGTTTTTGAGATTTTATCTTCTTAAAGATAAAATGAAGTTGAATATTTGAAATCGATTTGAGAATCGTATATCAGTAGATATTTTGAAAATATAAATTCACTATGGAATTTATAAAAGAAAGGGGAATTGTTTGAGAAAAATAAATATTGCTTTATTTTGAAGTGTGGAAATTATATATCTAGTAAAGATATTTTTGAAGATAAATAATTTGGAAAATTATTTGGAATCTGATGATGTTGCGCATCTTTATTGATAGTTAAATAACCGACTATCAATAATTACCTTGAGTAGGTATTTGTTGTGAATTGGATGGATTTGAATGCCACACTTATTTTTAAATAAGCGCTCACTATTCGGGTTAGCCGGGAAAGGACCATGGGGTCGTATAACCCATTCCGAATATGTGATACGTCGTTATGAATCGCATTTGAAGACCGGTGTTGAAGACCGGATATTTTTGAAAACGGAAGGATTACCGTCGAGTTACTCTACATCGGCTGATCTCCGATTTAGAGGTTTTATCACCCTTAGTGACGGGAAGTCCGAATGTGATTAGAAAATTATCCGGAAATGCAAGGGCTTCGTGAGAAGTGCCTTCGGTTCTGTTCGATCCTGGAACAGACTTGTGTGGATTGTGTGTCTGACGTTACAATTTGAGATATAAAGCTGATTTCTTTCAAATACATTTCTGTTGGTGGCGGAGAATTTATTCTCTTAGCTTAACACCCTTCTCTGAGACGTATGAGCTCAGAGGTTATGTAGTTGAAATTTATCAGCGATATATCCCAATTTGCTAACGTGGCATACTGAGTGTTGCTGTGAAATGATCAGTGTTTGATCATTTGTGATATGATCATTTGTTTGATCTTATATCTTTGTGATCATAGGTTGATCATTTTGTTTGACCCGAAGCAGGGCTTTTTGAGAAAGCGTAGCTTTGTGGACGAGACTTCATCGAGCCTCACACCCTGGAAATGGTCGAAACAGGAAGGATGCGGCAAGGTTTTAGGGAGTAGCGCCCCTTAGTGTATGTCATTCCTTCTGGATAAAGGTGGTATCATGGTATGGAGCCCAGATACTTAACCTCTGTGGTTGCTGCAAAATTTATTACTTTGTGGTTTGTTGGAAATCGGGGATCCTCGGGAAGATCGGTGACGATCGGGGGATGGCATACGCGTGTCAGTAGTTACCTATTTTTGCAGAGGTAACCCGGCCTTGTGTTGGCAGAGATCTAACCGTAACGTTAGGTTCTCGGGTCGTCTATTCCAGGGACGTACCCATCGTGGAAAAGGAAGTTCCTTAGCCTGACCATTTGTTGGAAATCCAAAGAAACAATACGAGCCTTTACGATTTCAATTGTATAACCTGTCTCCTCAGGAGGCAGCTATAGCAGGCATAATATAATGGTACCTATGCTGGCTAAGATTTATATTCTACTTTCGAAATGTTTTCCACTATGCACTAATAATAATATCAAAAAGAATTTGATTTTTTCGTAGTAAGCATCTTTGACTAACATAAGAAGAAATCTCCTCCAAGTCTGCGTTTGCATTGTGTGTGTGGTGGGAGGTCTTATGGTAGTTTCATTTTCCAAAAGCATTGCGAATTGACTTTAAAATTTTTCTGTTGTTTATTTTAAAGATAAAATAACTGTTTTACGATCTTACACCAGTCACCATGACTGACTCGGAGTTTATTGTTTCCCTTCTAAACTCTGGGTGCCCACCAATTTCCACACGGGCAGTCTAGAGTTAGATTACCAGGATATTCTGGATATTCTGGAGCTTTGGAGATAAGCTGGAGGACGAGACGTAGTATTTGTATCTGATATATTTATTCCGCTGTGTATTCTGTATGAGGACAAGTTTATAAAACTGTCCATTTTTGTATATTGACTCTGATTGATGTATGTATAAACTGATATAGTTCTTGTTTTAAAAGACTATTGATTATCTATTATATGTTATTCCGCTGCGATGTGTAAGATTCTGATATTGTTCTGTTTCTGTTCTGATGTGTTTTCTGTTGTTCTTCTTCTTTCTTTCTTCTCTTTTTCTTCTATCTTCTTCTTCTTCTACTTTTTCTTTTTCTTAAAACCCTCAATATTGGAGTTTCCGGCACTCGATTGCTCGGCAGTCGATAAAGTGAGTATCGATGTCGAATTTTCGAAAGTCGAAAATTTCGGTATGTGACAGCTAAAATACTACTTAAATCCAATATTTTTTTTGATAACTTCTAATTTACATTTACTCGCATACATCATTAAAACAATGAATTTGGAATTACTATATAATTTATTAATTCAGGGACTACCTTTTACCCATACTTTCTAGATTATAACATATGAAATATTAAATCTAAGCTATCAATTCACAGAATATGTAAGCAGGGTTTATAAATTCATTACATGTATACAATTAGACCTACAAATCTAAAATTACATTTAGACATACAAGAACAGATTTACAACGATATAAATTCAATATTATACAAAAGTATATTATTTCCCACTCACCTTTTAGCTTTTCATATCTCCAGATCTAATCCATGTTATTTCAGTTTGACCTCCATTTTTCTCCCTATTGGAATACGTATACCGCAAGTGTATGTGTGTGTCTATACATACATACATACATACGTATATATATTAGAAATCTAGATCTAAGAAGAGATTTGGATTTAATTTAGATTTGGATCTGGATTTATAATTTACCTTGACTTTGGCAATTCGATTTGACCATATTCTTATTCTCTATTACCCTTTGCTATTCTCCACTTGTGTATACATATATAATCTACAGATTTATTTAGATTTAAGAATTTGTGGATGAGAGAAAATGACAGAGCTTCGCCATTGCATCAGAAAATATGAGAAGAAAAGTGAGGGTTTAGGCTCGTATTTATAGGGGTTCGAATCAACACTAACCGTTATATTATATTATATTAAATTTGGGCCGTTTGGTCTAGGTTAAATCTACAGCCGACAGACCGCTAGCAGTCGACCGGTTGTGAATTTTTGTTATGCATTGATTAAATTCCTTTTATACGTTATTCTCTATATTTTTAACTGATTTGCCCGAACGTTAATTACTCTTAAAGGTCAAGTAAACATTAACTTATCAGTTAACTCTAATTTACGTTAATTAATGTTAGTTAATTATATATATATTTTTAATTACATATATAATTATTTTCGATTTAAAATATTCAAACGCTGATAACTTTTTTGTTTGAACTCTGATTGGAAAACTTTATATATGAAAATTGATCAGAAAATCACCATAAATGCAACGGGGTGGGTTTCGTAGCCAATTCCTAATGGTTGTAAAAATTCCATTTTCTCCTTCATTAATTATTAATTAATTTCTTTTTAATTAATTATCTTTAAATTTATGGGTCGTTACACATTATGTACCTAGCTATTATTAGTTACAATTTACTTTTTTTATTTGGGATCGTGTCTCAAAATGATCCACTGTCAACTACATTCGCAACGTCGGTGCCACTTTTAGGCATGGATCGGGGCATCTTAGATGACGTCTTGTTACAGTTTTATGTAAATTTTAGGCCTAATTAATAACCATTATTTATTGCTGAAATATTTATTTTAGCTCATTATATAATTAAATCAATATATAACATTTACATATTATTTTAATAATTTAAGGCTCCAAGGAAAATAAATAAAACCATAATAAATTAACGTATCATAATGTTTTACCAATTTTAATTTATAATGTTTATAATTTATTCCAATCGAGTTAAATTCAAAAATATGCTGGCAAATTCTATCGGTAACTCGTTGGTGTGAACAATGCCCTTAGTATAATTTAAACAATTTAAAAATTAAAACCCGTATAGACTTTCTTGAAGCACGGCAGTGGACATGAGTTCAGTTGCTTATAGATCATCTTGGTAAAGTTCTACTTTTAATCATTAAACTACACACTTTAGAAATGGTTATTGTGCACGTTTCTTTTCATCATCACTACATCACTTAGATATCTAGAGCACGTTCAATGGTAAAAACTCTAATAATATTCATAATTAATTATGAAGCACAACATTAAATTTCATGGTTTAATCCGATTACATTTATTGATTAATCGATTTTCTTTAGCCATATATTTGACTTTAAGTTTACTACCAATTATAGTGATACTAACTTTCTATGTGAATGAGATGAATCCTCTCTTAAATAATGTTTTACTTGAAGTGGTTAACCTTATACCCTATCGTGGCTTAATCCGATCATATTGTCATGTGATTGACTATAGGTATATAATAGACACACAATTAAGATTCATTATTTTCTCAAGTCAAAAAAATACTACATATCAGTCACATGAGATCTTCTTTTTTTTCTTTAAAATTAAGCAATAGAAGACTCTCAATAGGTCGTTTTGTAATTGGTTCAAACAATCTTACGTACATAACATGTCGATGCTTCCAACAGTCATTAGTAATTAACCATCCATCATATGGAGAGGGTTATGCACTCTAGTCTCAAAGAATGTATAGATATCTCATTCTCGACATATTTTGGCTAGAAACATTTAAGGACAAGTATTTATTTGCATGATTCAATACACATGGTTACAAACACACTTATTGGAATCAGCTAAATACTTTTTCTAAGCATTTTCTACCTTTATACATTTAATGTATTTAAAATATTACTTACATCCTATATAAAATTAAATACAATAGAAAATAAAACCAAAAGCTTCCTTTATTTTGAATAAAATTCACTATAAGAGTTAAGTTATATATATATATATATATGATTAAATTACTTTATTTCTCATATGGTATGCCCTTAACTCTATCAAAGAGAAGTTGAAGCGTCCAAAATAGGAAATAATGAAGATGCTTTCAAGATTTGTTGGCAAATATATGTTGATGATGCATCAAATGAACAAGGCACTGGGGTAGATTATGTTCTAATAGCCCTTACAACCATCAGATATATGTGCTATCAAGCTTGGTTTTGCAATAACAAACAATACGCCTAAATGTGAATCTTTGATTATTGTGTTGTGTTATTCAGGATATTTCACAAATGAAAATTCGATGATAATGGATCTCAAATGGAGAAGGAATAGAGGTTAGACTTAAAGATGACCGAGTACGAACCAAAACTGGCGAAGAAATAGGGGTAAACTGGTTAACTCCATGGATTGTTACCATTCTTTGGATGGATCAGTACTAATCCATCATTTCCCTAACTTTTGCCTCCCTGGGAAATAGGACGATAATTAAGATAAGGAGCATCAAGGAAGGATCAATATACATAGAAGACAAAATATCTAGAAAAATAAAAGAAAGGGAAATTTTCAATGGATCGGTACATATCCACAAAATCAATCAATTAGGGTTGTTAGACCAATTTTGTGGCTAACGTCTTTTAGTGCTTTCACTGAGAACTTGAAGATCTGGGTAGTTCTCTGTTGTTACTAGGAATTTAGGTAAAATCTACAAGAAGATCAGATCAAATGGGACCTAAGAAGAACCCGAGAAAGCAAGTTATAGGAGACTTTGATGGAGGAAGCAATGTGTTTGGACCAAAAATTGCACAAACATCCAATCAAGCAATCAATGAAAATTTTCATTATAAAAGAAAAGGTGTTAAAAGAGAGAAGAAACACACAATTTTTAAAGGGTTCATCAAATACTACAGCCTACATCCACTTAATCTTTTTCTATTGATCATATTTTGCTTTTACAAAGTATATTTTACAACTCGGTTGCTTACAACTCGGGTGTGAGTTATACAACCTTTAATTCAGAAATGGATATCTCAACTCATCGTTAATTCAGAGTTTGAAAAGAAGATTCACTTTAGAGTGCATCTCCTCCTTTGTTTATAGAAATCGCTTGAAAACTATCAGCCATGTTCTATATGTCTTCACAAATATATGGCCAAAAGGTCATAGGCAGGGCCAACTTTCACTTCTCAAGTCAGTACCAAGTTGAGGGGCTCAACTCAGTACCGAGTTGACTCTCCTTGATCATGTTGGATTTCTATCTTTTCTTGCTTTTTTCCTTCACAAGCATGCTTTGTTGGTTCATCATTTGATATATCATAACTCGATGCCAACTTGAGGAGGTCGAGTCGTGAAACTTGTCCAATTTTAGCTATCTTTTTTGGGATTCTCCATTTTCCATCTTGTGACGTTTCTTAGTTTTTGACTTCATTTCTTTATCATTCTTTAGCCTAATTCAATCATTTGAGTTTGTTCGAAGATCGTGGAAAGCCGATTACACAATGGAAATGCAAGTGGAAGTGCAGGAACTACGCAATCTCCATCTGATCTAGTTACAAGAGAGTAGTTAAAAGGGATGATAGCTAATAGTCAACCAATGGATGGAAGCAACACAGCAGTCATTAATGAAGAGTTAGCTAAGAAGTTTGATAGGATAAAGCAAGCCCCTCAAGGAGAAGTATCTCGAGCTAGAGATTGCGTGGAGAGGAGGAATTCCTCAGTTAGATTTGATGAAGGAAGCTCTACAGAAAGGAGAAGAACAAATCAGAATAAAGAAGGTGAAGTAAATAAAGGAGGAAATAAGTTGCCCAAATCAGAATAGAGCTGCCGAAGTAAATGAAGGAGAAAATGGACTACTCCACGTCAACCGATCGATACCAAATTATTATGGATCTATACTGATCGATATGATTGTTATGTCGATAGACGTCGAGGCACTAGCAAAGATAGAGATAGTGATGTAAGCCCTATTGATGGCAGAACTGGAAGAAATGCTAAAGGAAACACTTCTATAAGAGAGCGATCTAGAGGACATAATTGGGAAGGCAACGTAATAAAGCTGAGAAGCCAAGATGAATGGACATACTAAAGCCAGGGAGACCTACGCGTTGGGCTGCTAGTCGTGACAACTCAGGTAGCGACCATTGTAGTTGTTCATGGAGATGAGCACACGGTGATGAAACCGATGACCGCCGTCAAGGGTGAATGAAGGGAATGATGAAGTGATCAATGATGCTATAAGACGATTACATCAAAAAGAGAACTACGAAGATGATTGGGTGATTGCTCTAGTCGGAATCTGTTCAATGCAGAGATTAGAGTGGCGTAGTATCCCAAGAAGTTTGCAATGTCATTTATGTGCATGTACGACGGCTTGACTGACCCTAGCAACAATTGCTTAGGTATAATTGGGGCACGGATGGTGCAAGAGCGGGCAATTAATGAAGAACGACCGTTCCCCTTATTAATGAAGAACATAGTCGCCAACCCCTATGTGCTTGTGGAGACTTGATTCAGGATCCATTATGGGTTATAATCAATTGGAAAATAAGTTCCTAAGCAAATTTAGGGTACACTCTGTATAATCCAAGGATGCGATTTCATTGGCCGATGTGAAGAAGAGGATAGTGGAATAATGAAATAATATCTAAAAAGGTCGAATGTTTTTGTTACTGAAGTGAGGAATCTAGAGGATAGCCTTATGTTGATGGCTGTGGTTAGTGGAGTTAATAAATACTATGAGTTTGGGAAGTGGCTTACTATGTAGAAACCGACCAAACTGAAAGATATTTATGAACAAGCAAATCGATTCTGTGCTTGGAAGAGGTAGAGATGGAAAGGAAACCGAATGTTGTGGGATCAGCGAAACAAAGCAATCCAGTAAGAAGTAATGATGGTGCAAAGAAGGACAATAACAACAGAAATGGTTGCATAGAGCAACAAAATCAAGAATAACAATTTTGGAGGTAAGAAGGAGGAGACTAGAAAAAGTTTTTGGTTCTGGTGAAATTGTAAATAAATATAGTGAATAAATATGGTAGATTAACCTAGGGAATGTTAAACATGTTAATAACCATTAGGATATATGGTAATAGTCAATGAAATAATGTGAAAGGATAATAATTTTAACATATACAACATCATATATTCACATACACACACATATGTGTGTGTATTAGAAAGGTTTCATTTTTAGTGGTTTTAACAGAAAATTACAAAGTACTAGGCGAATATAGCCAAGCAATAACAGGGCTAGCATATTCTAATCAATACATTAAAATGCAACTATGTACAACAAATATCCAAATCCGCTCCCTTTATCCAAACATAATAGCCCTTCCTTTCTTTTATTAAGTCTGTTTCCATAAGCACATTATATTAATTTTCCTGGTCTGTGAGTTAAGAGAAATTTTGTATAGGCTTCTTACAACTACCAAACATCACGTGTCTTCAACTAATGAACTTCAAAATTTGAATTACGTCGAGATCGTCTTCCCCAATTGTTCTGCACATGCCTTCATGAAAGCATTCCGATGTAACTGCCTTTTCCCACATCATGAATCTCTCGTAACTACTTCTGTTACCGACTGTTCTTCATGCGTTTGCTTTCTGTAATTGCCTATGCTTCTACTTCCAATTGCATTTGCAATCTTTGTATTTAGTGGTGCTGAAACTATTGCCGACGACTCTTTAGGGATTCTCGTAACGCCATGTTGAACCATAAATATAACTATCTCGATTTTATGTGGCATAGATCTAACGACATCAAATCCATGGGTCTGAAACCATTACATTCAATTCAGAACGTGCGACCAAAAAATTAGTACATGGCTTCTCATCGTAGTTTGAATTTATGCTCTAAATTATTGTTGAAGTAGAAGTGTGAATGCACTTAATTTCTTCTGCAATCGGACCTTTAGTGTTGATTTTGAAGAGCTTACGCTCTCTCATTTTTTACAACTGGAAGTCGGTTTTGAGTGCCTCGCTTAGTTATGGTAACCCATCAATGCTAAAAATTGAAGTTGTAAATCATCCAAATCTTACAGATCTAAATTCTTTTGCAATTATTTGAAAATAGCTATGTTTTCCTTTGAGAGACCAATTTGCGATGAGTTTGGTTGCTTCCTTATTGTGTGCTTTCTGAACTATCCGTCTTTGTTTCTACGTGACATTATGGAAGTAAAAATTAAAACGATTATCTTCGCCTTCTACCATTGTTTTAAGAGTTCCTCTCTAAGAGAGAGAGTTCCACTCTTACATAAAAAATATACACCCACACAATTTTTTCATCCTATAATAGTTCTGAATATGTTTAAATGACATTTATATTTTAGACATTCTTAGATATATATATTATATATACATTCGGCCTATATATAAAAATATGTTTTATTTTTATTTTTATTATATATATTGTTCGACCAAAAATTGGTATAACACCCATGATGCCAAGTATGATGAGCCAATTCTTAATTTTTAACACATATGATGACACGATTAAGCATGTTTAGTTGGTGTTGACCAAATAGTGCTAAAGGACCAAGTATAGGCTTAGCATTCAAGGCTAGGTACAAGATGTTATCATTAAGAAATGGTTCCATGATGTCCATGGACTTTTTGAATAAGATACTCAAAAGCCCTTATGGTTTTTGGAATAAGATATTCGAGATCCCTTATGGTCTTTTAGATTAAGATATTTGAAAATGCATGTCATACTATTCAAAGGTGAGAAAGAATAAGCCATGTCATTATGGTCTTTTAGATTAGAATACGATATCAATGAGGGCGACATGAATGATAAACCATGTCATTATAACATTGATGGCTTTCAATATAGTATTCTTTGACATCACCGCTTGCTTGATGAGATACAACATTGATTCCATTCAACATTGTTTAGTGATATGAGAGATTCAGCCTCGTTCATTCAACTCTTTAAGCGGTATGCGACATTGATGGCATTCGATATCCTTAGCTTCATTGATGACCTGTGACATTGTTTATTAGCCCTTATTGATGAGGGGCGGCATTGTATGCTTTCAACATTGGCTTACCTTCACACTTTCGACATTACTTGTTGATGTGAGATCATGGTTATGTCGACATGCTGTTGTTGGTGTCAGAAATGGCCATCAACACCCAGTTATGTGAAATCACTAATATCCAGTCATAGATCTCAAATAATATAATGTAGAGAATATAAATTGAAGAATAATAAAATTAAAATAGAAATCAAGTAAAGGGAGACATTGATTTATAGTGGTTCGGCTAACTCCGGTCTACGTCCACTCCAAAGATTTTCCTTTTATTCGTTTATGCTGCTGTTAAAGTTACAAATCCGTGAGATCCCAGAATAAAATGGCAGAGTATAGCCTAGGTAGAAGATAGAATGAAGCAGAAAGAAGATCCTTTTTCTGATGCCATGTCTGCTATATTTATAAGAGAAGACATGAAAATATCTCGCTCAAAACCCGGATTTGGAACCTTGAAGCAAAGACTAGCCAGGCCAAAAAGTTTAGGGCCTACCGGTGTCCATAATAGGGATCGAGGCCGATCCCTATTTTGGGAGATTTATGGTGTGCGATCCCTATGATGGGTCTCCCACGTTCTACTGTACTTGTCCTCCAAATTTCATGTTGATTGCATTTGTAGATTTTGACTTATTGATTGATCATTGTTATGAACTTAAATATGGCTGATCCTTCATAGGGAAAAGGGTCGATCCCTCATAGGGAAGAGGGATGATCCATCGAAACTCTTCCATTTGATGTGCGATCCCTAGGGTAGACTCCCTAGGGTCTATTCTTTTTATTTCTAAAGTTTCACTTCAATTTGCCTTGTGGTTGTTGAGTTATGGAGCGATCATCATTGGGTTGTGTTGTGTGCATTCTATTTAATCCGATCCCTCTATTTTGATCCCTCTTCTAGGGGAGGTATTAGTTCCATACTTAGCCATTTTTTCAGTGTTGTCCATTTGAATCCATCCAACTATCATCCATAGTTCCAAATATAATCGATCTCCAATCCTGGTATCCATCTCTCCGGGCTTTCTACCTTGATGATCTTGAAGTCTGTTGGATTAAATCCGCTTGTGTACTGCCTTGGAAAAAGGAGGATTAACACTTTACCTCCTAAAATATGCCTTGCGATAGGAAGGTGTGTTTTGAATTGCCATAAATCCAAAATTCAAAGTCCATAATCCATCGATAGCCATATTATCCAATCTGAATCCACGATCTCTCCGGATCATTAGTCAATGACCATTCTGAGTCGATATCCAATTCCGTATCCATTGCAAATCCGCAATCTCTTCGAATCGTTTTAGCCAAATCCTCGACCTCCCCGAGTCGTTAGCCAAATCCAAGACTACTCCGGGTCTTATCCAAATCCGTGATCGCTCCGGGTCTATATCCAAATCCATAGCTATTCGAAGCTGGTATCCAAATTCACGACCTCTCCGAGTCCTTGCCGAGAACAATCCATACTCGACTCCGAGTAAGCCGATCCCGTCGCTCTCTAATGAAGCTGTGTTATTTCCTATACTCCGGTTCAGTGTCCCTGAACATTAAGTGGTGTCTTGGTCTAAGTCCTAGGCCGATAGTGGTCTCTCCGAACCCTTGCCGAGCATAAGCCCTATTCGACGACCTAAGTAGGCCGATCCTGTCACTCTCCAGTGGAGCAACCTGCTCCTTTCCAGACATAATCCATACCTGACATCCTGTTTGGTTTTATTCTCCGGCCTCGACTCTCCAGTCGATGACTTAATCCATGTATGAGTCCATTATTTCGCTCTTCGTCGAAGGGACTCGCATCTTGCGGTTACCGCCCTATCACTCCAGTCGGGACATTAATCACGTCCTATTTTACTTATTGCAGTTTAACATAATAAATAAGAGTTCTTACATCCAAAAATCCAAAAAACTAAAAAATCCCAAGGGTGCCTCTCCAGGCATGACGATTCATCATCATCTCAAAGCATGCCCAGGGATCGTCCTCGACCCCGTACATGTGTTAGTGACTTAGCCATTTTATTATAGAGTTTATTATTATTATTATCATTATTTTATTTTTATTATTATTATGGCTGGAGTGCAAGTCCTGAACTCGGCCTTTATCATCCCGATCAGTTGATGATGATCCATGATCCCGATCTTGGGCCATTCATGTTTCCATTCGATGTGAATTGTGGCTGCTCCTGTTCCACCACCATTGTTCAATTCCTCACGTACTGCGGTAGTCTGCCGGTACTGACGTGCTCCTCAATCATATTCTTTAAATGCCTGCATTCATCTATTGTGTGCCCGTTCAATTCGTCAAACATGCAGTATTTTCAAGGCATGCGCTCCTGCTCTATGGGATCCCTCCTTGCCGGTTTTCGATAGGGGAGTTTCCTCCTAATGTTCAAATAAATCTGTTCTAAGTTTAAATCCGAGTAGGAGGAGAACTTCGGCTCTCGCTCTTTCCATTGCCTTTTCATCCCATCATATCCATCATCCAGTTTCCATTTCCTTTATATTCTTGTTTGCATCTCCTAATGATCCTCCACTTGACATAGCGTTCACCTCTAGTTTGTCGGCTCGTGCATCTTCCTGCCATAGTAACCTTTCTGCTTCATGATAAAACTTCCCAAGATCCATAGGTGGATCCTGCGCCAATGAGTTGAAATACATGCCATCGGCAATTCCTAATATAGCTGCGATAAAAACCATGGATGGTTCTAGCCGATCCACCGATGCTGCCGTGGCATTAAATCATGTTAGAAATCTCCTTAGAGACTCTCCAGTCTTCTGTTTCAATGTTGCCAGACTCATCATATTTTTGGGTCTTGAAATGTGAACCCTGAACTGCCTCATAAATCTTTCGACCAATTCTATCCATGTGCCAATAGAACCGCTCTCCAACTACCTGAACCACGGTGCAGCTATATCTGTTAGATACAGAGGAAAGCATCATGCCATGACTTCCTCTGATGCTACCAGTACTTCCATGTGCCTTATATATCTCATCATATACATAGTTGGGTCCGACTTTCCGTTATATACTTCTAGCGTTGGTAGTTTAAACTCCGGTGGTTCCTAGCATTCCTGTCATTAGGAGTGGATGGACTTCTATTTACATCCTCTAGATCCCAGTTCACCAATCCTCCATGCATAGCTTGCCTGATCATCTCTACAAACCTGTCATCCAGTGGTAGTCTCCTATCATATTTACAAATTGCTCTAGTCCATGAGGGAATTCTGAAATGTACTCTTCTGGATGAGCATCCAAATTTTGATTCGCACCAAGCTCCATGGGGTTGACCGCAGGTCCTCCATCATCGCGATCGAATAGACTCAGGGGCATGCCTCCAAGCCTTTGGGGATCGGGCCGATCCCTCGGGAGGGATCGGGGTCGATCACTCTAAGATGGCCGTGGACTGCCCCCGACTGCTCTGTTCCATTCCTTTTTCCAATAGATCCATGTTCTCGGTTCTAATTTCCAGTGATTCCTGCTACTTCAACTCTTTGATCTAAGTTGTCATTAGCTCCTGCTACTCTATTCCCTTGGTTCTGTGCTCCAGTTTGTCCAATTTGTCGGAGTAAATTCTGTGTCATCTCTTTCTGTCCTTTCAGCATCCTTTCTTGCATAATGTAACGTCCCATAATTTCAGTCATTCAAATTTGGAATATTTAATTGATTTTAAATATTTAAAAGTTAATTTTATAGATTAAATAACTTGAATTTCAAATATAGCGATTATTTGATAATTTAATTGTTAAACTCAATATTTGGGATTGTTTAAATAACTGAGTCTCGAATTTTATATGAATGAAAATGATTTCTAAAGTTGATTTAAATCCTATTTGAATAAGGAGGATAGTGAACTTTTAAATTTGGATTTAAAAGTGATTTAACTAATTTTGGAAATTTCTCGTTTTAAATAATGTGTAAAAACATCCTTCTGGGGCACAGTCTCTGATTTCGACGAAACTAGTTTCGTTGGATCCGTAATAGTGAATTATTATATGCTATCGGATTTCATAGCGATCGGACGTATCGTTTGGTCATGCGAGTTTAAAACACATAGAAATTATTTAAAGGAATTTAAATTAAAATAATTTGATTTTGAAAGTTAACTTCTATATATGATGGAATTGGCTTCCGATATATATTTCATTATGTTTAGAATAGGGTTATAAAATATAGAACGCTATGCAACACGCTTTGTTTGGAGTTCAAAATTTTCATAGATGAATAGTGCCATGAAATTTTCTATTTAAGGCCATCAACTATCTTCCTTTGCAAACCCTAATCTAAGGAAGCTCAGCGGCTATTAAAATTAAACCCTTCATCCGACGACCAACAATGATCGGAGCCTTTAGACGCCGAATTAAGCCACGACTTCAACTAGGGAAACGTAGAGGACGACGATGCGAACTTGTTCAACTATTGGAATGAGGCGAGGTGGCTTGAGGTTGTGGCAAAGCCCCTCCATTCACGAGCAGTTTTGGGTTCATCATGTTGATTCACGCGGACGCGTTGCAGGAAGGCGCGACGAGGTAGCGATAGGCGAGCGCGGGGAGCGGCGCGGCGGCGGCCTGGTTGAGCGCGAGCGATCGTCGTTCGAAAGAAAAAAAACAAAGAATGGCATGCGTGCCTGAAACGAAGGAGGAAAGGAGAAATGTTAAACATTTAAATTAATTTATTTAAGTTAATTAACTTTCAATTATCTCGAATGTTCATAAATCCGTAACTTGTTCGTACGATGGAGTACTAAGCTATGGAATTGGATTGGATGGATTTGGAGCTAGTTGGAATTTGGATTAAAATTGGACGTTCGTTTAATTTTTATTCAACACGGAACGCTTTGGCAGCTATTAAAATAAATGTGAGTTAATCTCACCTTTTTGGTTAACTAGAAATGTTTTAGTCGACAAAAATTATCTATTATATGTTTGAGTATTTATTATTGATAGTTATTGACTGTTTGGATAATTTACTAATTATTATTTGTTGGATTGGATATATTCCCGCCTATTGGAGCCGATGAGATCCTATTACGTTCTCGTGTAAGAGCGGATGACCCTTTGCATACAAATCTCACCTCAAAGCGGTTGATTTGTATTTTTATGATTATATACTGTATGTGATGCAAGAGGACAGGTTGGAGTGATCCAATAGGATTCCCGACATTGTTGATTAAATTTCATATATATATATATATATATATATAGTGATATATGACTTGTTGAATGCTATATTGATGACATGAATATGATTTTGCTTAATTAGTGCTTTAGTAGTATCGGGCCTCATTTTTGGTATTTTAAAATACTATAAAATAGTTATTTGATTTAGAAAGGGATTTCGAAGTGATTTTGGAAGTTTTATACGTTTTTAAATAATTTTCCTAAAATGAAAGTATGATTTTAAATATTATAAATTGATAGTTTTACAAAATATTCTAAATACAGATTTCTGAACTGTAAAATATAGATTTTTAAAATCTGGGAGAATAAGTTCGTCTTTTATGATAAAGGGATAAGTTTTAAAAAGGAAATAGAAATATTTTTGATATAATATTTATTAATCATCTTTATATAAAGTGATATATATGTATATAGGTACATACATTATTATTTATTCATAAATGTGAAATTTATAAATGGGATAATTTACAAGAGTGATATTTTTACAAAGGAAGTGAAGATTTGTAAAATCGTATTTTGTTAATAAAAGCATGAATTTATAAATGAGGTTTATAAATTAAAGGAAACTATTATCATTAAATAAATAGGTTTTATAAAAGGAATTTATCCATATGAAAGTAACGTTAAAAACGAAATGGTGATTGATGTTTTTAAATGAGATTTATCAATAAGTGAGATTCATAAAGGAAATAGAGTTATAAATGGGGTTCATAAATAAATGGGTTTTATGAAAGGAATTTTCTATAAATTGGAAAGATATTCTCAAGTATAGTTTTATAAATATGGGAATGATTGGGTTGAAGATTTAAGTATGGATTTTTACCATGGAAATATATTATGTTCCAAAAGTTGGTTACTTATATTAATACTATTTAAAGTTGTTTATTAATATTTAAACATTTTAAAGGGTTAATTATTTAAATTATTAACATGGTTTGAAATTAACAATAATGATTGTTAATAAAATTTTGGTAGTTTATTATTATTTACATTAATGGTAAAAATTAATGATTGTTTTATTCATAATGTTTTGAATTGTTAATTATTATTTTTAAGAGGTTAAAAGTTAATAATTATTATTTCCTTATGATGTTTATTTTGAATAATTACTATTATATAATAGTGTTTTAAAGGAAGTGATTAGGACTTATTTATGATGTTTTCAAGATTCATAAATAGAGTTTTGCAAACAGACTTGGATTTTTATAAGAAGAGCTTATAAATTGGTTTGAAGATTAAAAAAGGAAGATTATTTACAAGGTAAAGAAGCTTATAAATAGATAGATATTTATAAACAAGATTTTTAAATGGGTTATAGATTTATAAAAAGAGTTTATAAACAATTGCATGATTTTATAAAGGGTTTATAAATGACTTGAGAAATAATTTATAAATGGTTTATAAAGGGTTATAGAAATTTATAATAAAGTTTATAAATGATTTTAGAATTTGGTAAAAATGAGATCTTTCTCGGTGTTTGGCAAATATACTTATACCGTTGAGATAAGTATATGGATATTTTCTATGTATTGAAAATATGAGGGTTGTGAATATATCTTTGTAAAAGTATTTTGATACAAGCATTTACACGATGGTTTAAATTAATGAAAACATTAATTAAGGAGGCTTAGTGTTGCTTGGTGCTTAACCAAATGTTGATTTTTCCTATGGAATTAGATCCCTGATTGAATGTTTGTTATTCAATAGTTAAATAACCGACTATCAGAATTTGGACCCAAAAGTAACTATGGAAATATCTAGAAGAAACAAATGAGTTATGTGGCACAGTAATCTCCGATGATGTTGTACTATGCGAGTAAATCTCGTTTTGTTCTTCTAGGACAATGATAAGGAAATCTGTCCACTAACTGTTAGGAGGTGATATCCGTTCTTATCTTTGACTGCTTATTTCCTAGAGAACCGGGGTTGAGTTTACCGAAAACTATTGAATGTTGTTTTGAAGAGACCGAGATCGGATATGTTATCCGAAAACCACTTTGATCCAACTCAAGCATTCAGAGTAGAGACATCTTGAAGATGATGGAATTTGAGACGGAGTTCTCAAGCGTTTCATTCAGTCCCAAAACGAACTTGTATGGATGAATGCTGGTATTGCATTGGTTGCTTGGATGGCAATATTAGCATTCCAAGATGGTTTGCTAGGAGGAAATGGTAAGAGCGTGGCCTATTCCAGCCTCACATCCGGGAAATGAATAAAGTAGGGATATGCGGTAGGGCTAAAGGGTCGCACCCAAGTACGATATGATCACCCCAAATCTAGAGCGATATTCATGTATGCTTCAGGATCCCATTGTGTGGTTGTTGATTGCAACCAAGGGGTGATCATATTCGGTGCTACTCGAGAAGGGGGAAGTGCCGGTCCTGAGTAGTAGAGGTACAACGTGTTGTAGCCTCATGTACACTTGACCTATAGGTGTACGGATTCGGTGGGTAGACCCTTACCCTTTCATAGTTGGAATCCATTCTCTAATACGAGCCTTCGATTTTGGTTGTAAAACCTAGTATGCTGGAATTCAATTAATGTAACAATTTCGGCTACGATTAGTAAGTATTTGTACAATAGACACTATTATAATATCAGAGGATTTCATATGAAATGGTTTGGTTATCGTAAGGTAAAATCCTATCCGTGTTTATGTGCGACGTGGTCTTTCGAGATACTTTTGATTTTCGAAAGGTTTCTATAACTTTAAAAGTTCAGTTGGGTGTGTTTTCTCACGCTGGTTTTCCAGACTGACTTGGGTGTTATTTTATTATAATGCTCGAGTCAGACCGAGCATATTTGTACATTGTTTTGGATGCATTGGAGGTTGGGAGACGAGTTGGATATCTTCAAGGCATATATATGTACGTATATGTTTATTCTTTACTACTTTGTTGTTGAAATTATCAGTAATTGTAAGGACAAGATGTTATAACTGTCTAGGCTGATGATTATGATTACTGTTGTACTCTGATGGATGTATGTTGATAATAGTTTCTCTTTTGTAAAGATCATTGATATTATATTATATGTTGTTCCGCTACGATTGTGAGATTCTGTGTTGTTTTTAGTTTCTTTTCTCTTCTTCTTCTCTTCTCTTATTCTTTCTTTCCCTTAACTATCCATCTTTCCATTTGATTTGGGTTGGACATATGTGGTTTATTGTCAATTTGAATTGTACTGAAAAGCATATCGTTACACATAGTATCCATCTTCATTTCCATTTCATCCCTGGTGATATAGATAGATGCTTGATTAGCTCCACCTTCAGAGGAAGCCTCCTGACTCCCTCTAGGATGACTCCTTCCCAGTAGCGCTCTCCTTGTTGATTGTCTAACTATTGCTCCAAATATAAGCTATCTAGTTGATTTCAAATCTGAACTCCAAATCCACGAGGGCTAGCTTTCTTAGTGAAAGCACCAAAATGTTAACTTCAAAAATGGCCACCAACACCCAGTTATGTGAAAGCACTAATACCAAGTCACAGATTTCAGATCTTAGATAATATAATATAGAGAATATAAATTGAAGAATAATAAAATTAAAACAGAAAGCAAGTAAAGAGAGACACAGATTTATAGTGGTTCGGCTAACTCCGGCCTACGTCCACTCCAAAGATTTTCCTTTTATTCGTTTATGTGCTGTTAGAGTTACAAATCCATGAGATCCTAGAATAAAAATAGCAGAGTATAGTCTAGGTAGAAGATAGAATGAAGCAGAAAGAAGATCCCTTTGCTGATGCCATGTCTGTTGTATTTATAGAAGAAGACGTGAAAATATCTTGCTCAAAACCCGGATCTAGAACCCTGAAGACAAGACGAGCCTGCCAAGAAAATTTGGGGCCTATCGGATCCCATAGTAGGGATTGAGGATGATCCCTATTTTGGGGGATTTATGAGGTGCAATCCCTATGATTTGTCCCCCATGTTGTAATGTACTTGTCCTCCAAATTCCATGTTGATTGCAATTGTAGATTTTGAGTTATTGACCGATCATTGCTATGAACTTGAATATGGCCGATCCCTCATAGGGAAGAGGGCCGATCCCACATAGGAAAGAGGGCCGATCCCTCCAAACTCCTTCATTTGATGTGTGGTCCCTTAGGTAGACTCCTTAGGGTCCCTTCTTTTTGTTCTCAAAGTTTCACTTCAATCTGCCTTGTTGTTGAGTATGGAGCGATCATCATTGTGTTGTGTTATATGCATCCTGTTTAATCCAATCCCTTTATTCCTATCCCTCTATTATGATCCCTCTTCTAGGGAAGTATTAGTTTCATACTTAGCCATTTTTTGAGTGCTGTCCATCCAAATCCATCCAACTATCGTCCATAGTTCCAAATATAATCGATCTCCAATCCTGGTATCCATCTCTTTGGGCTTTCTACCTTAGTGATTGTGAAGTCTATTGGGTTAAATCCACCTATGTACTACCTTGGCAAAAGGCGAGTTAACAGCTGCATACCTTCGGGATCAATAATGATAGTAGTAACAGTCGTATTATTACCTCGGAAGCCCAATTGTAGATTCATTAATTTGATATTATATTCCCATTAAAAATTATGTGGATAACATTTCCCCCATAGTATGGAGAAAATGTTGACTTTTCAAGTCAACTCTTCGATATTAGTGCTTGCCTCTTTGCCAAACATGTTGCCACCTTTTGGAATTCCATCCAAACCTGGGTTGTTCCTTTAAATTGAGATCAAGGGCTCTCGTTTCTTCTTTTTCTTCTTCCTTTTATCTGTGAATTAAATCTCAAAGCAAAGTTTTTAAGTTCCCATTTTACTTACAAATTTCAGTCTCATAATAGGTTAAGGTATTTTCAAATAACTTTTAACTTTATTCATCATATATGGATTTGATAGTTTTATAAACTATTCCTTGGTTAGGAGTTTGATTGTCTATTTTTCATTTATGAGCATTTTAAATTTTGCAAAATGAGCAGTATATCCCTGATTTTGTGTAATATTTCCTGGTAGATAAATGGATAGCGAGAAGTCCACCAAAAGCTCCAGACCTTCTCCTTTTCTAAAGAGAGGAGACTATACGCTTAGTCAATTCTCTCACTGCTACTCAACAAGTGGTAGATGCCATTTTCCAATAATTTGGGATGACGGGCATGGAATCTCCTCCTAAATTCCTTCTATGAGTTGTTAACCCGATTCAGCTGACTCCAAATTCTCCCGCTTACTTGAGCAAGAGAAAGCAGTTGTGTCTGGTTGTTCTGGATCTTCAGTCCAAAGAATTAAAGTTGATGTAGAAATGACTCGACTTCATCAAAAGGTAATGGATCTCGATTCTTCTTTGGTTGCTAGGGATTTGAAAACGATGGCACAAGTTCTTGGCTCTTAGTAGAGAGTTGCTTATAACCTTTTTACTAGATTCTCTTGTTGTTTAACCCTCTTTTTCTTGCAACTCGCATACAGTGTGTTAAATAAATTTGTAGTTGAATAATTTTTACGTTGAAGGTACTATATAGTTAATTCTTCCTTTTGAAATTGTCTAAGGTACACAACTTGTTCTTCTAGAGCTTTAATTTGATGCAATATGATGTGTAATCCTTGATTTGCCTTCTTAGTATAATTCGTGTCTCCAAAACTGAAATCTGCTTTGATAAAAGGTTGGTGATCTAAGAAATTAGAAATTCATTTAATATAGAACTAGAAAATTATCCAGCACTAATGCTGAAAAGAAGGCCAGAAAATCAACTAGCATTAAGAAGACCAGAATTCCATCTGGTAATAAGAAGGCTAGAATATCATCTTCTGATAATAAGAAATCTAGAATACCATCTTATTTTGATAATAACAAGAAGACTAATAATAATATAAATAGAAGATCAGAAAACCATCTGATAATAATAAGAAGACCGAATATCCACCTGATAATGATAAGAAGACCAGAAGACCAGAAAACTATCTGACAATAATAGAAGACCAGAAAATCATCCTGCAATAATACAAGACTAGAAAACCATCCAATAATAGTAGAAGACCATAAAACCATTCGGCAATAGTAGAAGACTAGAAAACCATCTGGCAACAATAGAAATAGATGCCCAAAAAATTCATCTGCAATAATATGCATGGAAGACCAGAAAATCCATCGGGCAATTAAAAATTGCTCTACCTTTGCTTTGAAGCACAATAGCTCATATTTGGCCGTTCTTCCATTAGAAGATTAATTTTGCTTTGGAGCATAAACGGCTCATTTTGATTGATTTTGCTTTGAAGCACAAACAACTCATTTTGATTGTCTTCCTTTACAAGATTGATTTTGCTTTGAAGCAAAAACGGCTTATTTTGATTGATCTTTCTCTAAAAGATTGATTCTATCCATTCTTTTGGATAGAGTTTGATTGACTCAATTAATTCCTTTGGCATCGTCTTAGGTGACAATCTCAGCTTGGATCTAACCCCTTATTTCCATCTTAGGTGTTGATTTAGGTCTTTCCGTCCAGTGTGTTTGGTTAAATTTCCTCAAGCAGAACGAAAGGCTTATCCACCTCCCTCTAGGAGGTGCTTCAGTAAGGCCTTGGAGACGGTATAGAAGGCTGCTTCGGTGCTTCGATCAGGCTATCTTAGATGGGACTAAAGGCTTACTGCATCTTCCCTCTAGGAGGTGCTCCGGCCAGGCCACGTAGGCGAGGGCAGAAGGGTTGCAGATACTATGGTCATGCCTTTTCAGATGAGACCAAAGGCTTACTCTAACCTCCCTATAGGAGGTGCTTTGACCGGGCCCTTATGGCGGGATCAAAGACATATTTTGCTCTTTAATACCATTTTAGGTAGTGGTTTAGGATTTTCTTTTCATTGGACTTTCGATTTCGTAGACAAACTTGTCTTGGTTTCTTTATTTATCCATCGTCGGAAAATATGACCTTAGATGTTCAGCATTCAAAGTTCTTGCTATGACATTCCCATTTGGTCGACATAGTCGATAGGCCCCTGGCGGGATTACTTCGTGGATAACAAGGGGTCTTTCCCAGTTTGGCCCAAGCGGCCCATCCACTGGATTTTTAGTATTTTCCATAACTTTTCAGAGTACCAAATCTTCTTTTCGAAATGATCTTTCATTGACTTTGGAACTGTAGTACTTGGTTATTCTGCGCTGATATTCAGATGTTCGTATAGACGCTTCATCTTAGCTCATTGATTAGGTCTAAGGATTCTCTTTTCAATTCCTAATTTGGGTCAAATGCATATGCAATCCTTCGTTGAGAGGGTACCTCAGACCTCAATTGGAAGCATGGCTTCACATCCATATGTTAGAGAAAATAAGGCATGCCCCATTGTAGTTTTGGTAGAAGTTCTATATGCCCATAACACAAGAGGTAGTTCTTCTACCCAATTTCCCTTTGGTTGTCCAACCGTTTCTTTAGGATGGTCTAATGGTTTTATTGACAGATTCAAAGGCTCCATCAGCCTTGGGTGTGCTATAGATGAAAAGCTCTTGATAATTCCATTTCTATTATAGAATTGGGTAAATTCCTCACTTTCAAACTGAGTTCCATTATCGAATATTACCTTATTTGGAATTCCAAATTTGGTGATAATATTCTTGATTACAAATTTAAGCACTTTCCCCGATGTGATATTCGGTAGCGGTTCCACTCCTATCCATTTAGTAAAATAATCGATGGCTAGCACTAGAAATTTAGCTGCTCCTTTGGATATAGTTAGTGGCCCTATCAAATCGATTCCCCACTCATCGAAAGGTCATGGACTTGAGATCGAAGTCAGTTCACTTAGTGGCAAGTGTGGGATATTGGAGAAATTTTGGCATTTCTCACATCTCTTCACATAATCTATAGCATGGTAGGTCATCTAAGGCCAATATAAGCATTGTCCCTTAACCTTTTTGTCTAGTTTTATGCCATTAAAATGGTCCTTACAGAATCCCTTATGGGCTTCTCTTAATAATTTTGCTCTTTTTTCCGGACTAACACATCTTAAGTAAGGGAGTGAATACCCTTCCTTGTGGAGTACTCCATTTACCATAATGAAGGTTGAGGATTGATGTTTTATTCTTCTTGCTTCCTTTTTATTTACTAGAAATTTCTCTTTTGTCAGGTATTCGATGAGTGATGTCATCCAGTTATTATTATATTGATTCTCGGTTCCATATAAGAGGATTTTTCATGAAGGATTTCATTTCGATTTTCCATTTTCTTGTGTGTGAGGGCTTGAGATCTGGTTAATACCAAGGATTCTTTTTTCTGCTCGGGCCTTTTTCCTTTACACTAGGATTTGATCGGTAGCCCACTGGCACAATTTGGGTTTTTCATGCTCCTCGTGAGTTGGCTAATTTAGCCAAATAATCTTCCTGGGAGTTCTTCCCTCTCGGCACTTGACGTATTAAGAAATCCTCAAATTGGGTCAGCATTTTTAACACCTTCTTGACATATAAGACCAGCTTTGCATCCTTTGTCTGATATGTTTGATTCAATTGATTGACCATTAATTGGAAATCACTGAAAATATCAATCCTAGGAATTTTCAGTCGTAGGACCAAGGTGAGTCCTGCCACCATCGACTCATATTCTGCCATATTGTTAGTGGCCGAAAATCCCAATTTTATTACATATTGCAAACGGTGTCCATCGGATGTAATTATTACGTATCCTGCACCAGCTCCTTATTTATTTGAATCTCCATCTACAAACAGAAGTCATTTAGGCTTTACATCATTTTCTTTTCCTAATTGCTTTTTGATGAATCTTGTACATTCATTCAGTAGAAATTCTATGTCGTACTGGCTAAATTATATTCCCCGCTTTACTGATCTTCTCGAGGCTTCAGGTTTACTAAAGAATTGCTAAATTGGAAAGTTGGTTAAGACATTAATTGGATGCGCTTGAAAGTGAGCTCTCAATTAACTTTTCTATAACCGGATATCTAGTTTTTGCATTCTTAAGCCTTACATTTGTATAGTATACTGGAAGTTGGGTTCGTTTCTCTTCCATTATTAGAACAAAGCTAACTACGTGTTCTGAAACTGCCATATAAAGATAAAGGTTGTCCCATCTATAGAGCTGGATAGAATTGGTGGTTTCTCAAGAGGATCTTTTAGCTCCTTAAAGGTTTTTTGACAATCCTCTTCCCATTAAAAGTTTTTCTTCTTCTTAGTCACATCAAAAAATGGAATGCAGTTATCAATGGCCTTGGAAATGAATCTATTCAATGCTACTACTCTTCCATTGAGACTCATTAAATCTTTACTTGTCTTAGGCTCCGCCATGTCTTTAATAGCTTGGATCTATTCAAGGCTAGCTTCTATTCCTCAAGCATTAACAATGAATCCCAATTACTTTCCAGACTGGATTCCAAATAAACATTTTTTGGGTTGAGCTTCATTTTATATTTTCGTAATATCCCAAACATTTCTTCCAGATCGCTTAAATGATTGTTCTCATCTCGAGATTTAACCAGCATATCATTCACATATACTCTATGTTTCAAGTGATCAATTCTCTTAACATTCTATTTACCAACCTTTGGTGATGGCTCCAACATTCTTTAATCCGAAAGGCATTACTTTGTAACAAAATGTTCTCGATCTGTTATGAGGCTTGTGTTCTCTTCATTTGGTTTGAACATCGAAATTTGGTTGTACTCGGAATACACATCCATAAAAGACAAGAGTTTGTGTCCACTTGTTGCATCGACTAATTGGTCTATTCTTAGAAGGGAATAGCAATCTTTTAGGCATCCCTTACTCAAATCAGTATAGTCAACACATGTCCTCCATTTCCTATTAGACTTTTTAACCAATACTAGATTGTCCAACCATTTCGGATAAAGCACTTCTTTGATGAACCCATTTTCGAGCAATCCCCTGACCTCCTCTTTTAAAGCATTAGCTCGAAATTTGTCGAGCTGTCCTTTCTTTTGTCAAACGGGTGTAATACTTGGGTCTATGTTTAAGGCATGGCACATGGTGGTCAAATCTATTCCAACCATGTCGAAATAGGCGCAAGAAAATACATCTTTGCTGGACTGAAAAAACTAAACCAATTCTCGTTTAAGTTTGTCATTCAGCTCTTTCCTGATTTTTACTGTCTTTGTTGGCCCAACTAGATCCAAGCATATTTCCTCAAGATCCTTCGTGGGTTTCATTCTTTCCTGTTCTTCTCTACATTCTAGTTCAGTGATGATTCCCTCACTATCTACTTCATCCTCTACCAAATTTGCTTCTTTCCTCTTTCTTTTATTTTTAGAAAAGTTAAGTCTTCTTAGTGTAGGCTTGGCTTTCCCAATGGTTCCTGCTTTTGCCTTGGATGATTGGTTTTAATGACCATCATCCAAGGGATTTTTGATTTCGATTATGATTGAATCATCTTTCTCCGAGTCATAACAAAAAAGATGGTCCATTTGTATTGATCAAGAGTGGAAAATACAATCCTCAAGAGTTGAATGCTCTCCTCTCACTGTTTCCCATTCGTTCTTGGTTAGGAACTTCACCATCAGATATTTTGGTGAGACAAAAGCATCGACCTCATCCAAAGTCGGCCTTCCAAAGAAGGCATTGTAGTAAGAAAGTTGGTTCATAATGACAAATAGAGTTCCAAAATTCCTGGAATGTGGTGGAATTCCCATCTGTATTATAATCCTTATTTGTCCCATGTGAGTCGATCCTTTGTTATTGAACCCAAAGATGGGATCAAAGCTTGACTCTAGCTTTTCCTCTGAAATTCCCATTTGATCAAAGACATGTTTGAAAATAATATTCACTATGCTTCTGGTACCAACGAGGATTTTAGTCACCATAGAAAGCCCGATCTGTGCAGTGATCATAAGCGGCTCGTTGTGCGAATGGCGAACCCTCTTAACTCTTGTGGGCTTATGGTCAGGTTGTGCATTTGGATATGAATCTGAGGTTCTTAAGTGGTGGTTCTTCCTGAATAGAGAAAACCCCATCTCTTGTCTCTCTAATATATCGGCTTTTGGCTCCCTTACTGTTTTCAACCAAATGAGGGCCTCCATGAATTATATCAATTCGGTTGATGGATGGAATGAAATCTGGTTGAGCATCACTTTCTACAAGGTTCACAGTGCTATTCGGGAGCCTTTGGTTGCCTTCATCAAGATGTGCAGCTTTCTGATTATCTTTTATTCTTCCAAAGTGCCCAGAATGGATCATTATCTAAATTATCTCAGCCAACACACGACATTCATCCATCTTATGCCCATTCAACTTATGATAGGCACAGTAATCTTCCCCTCTTCTCGGCTCAGGATTGTTCTTAGTTTTGTAGGAATTTGGAAAGTCGCCGCTTTCTTTTGCTATAGCATAGATGTAAGATATCAGTTTGTTCAGAGCAACATGATTGGTCTTTGGAGCCTCCTCCCATCTCGGTTTCTTATTGTTACGATTAAAGCCATATTTTTCCTATTTCTTTCTTCGTCTGGGACTTTTTCTTAGCATAGAACATTTCATCCATACGGATGAACCTATCAGCTTGAAAATGGAAGTCTTGGAGATCCCTGCATCTATGAAGATAAACATTTTTCCAGAAAGGTGTCTGCTCAATCAATCATGAACGTACTACCATTAATTTATCTCTATCGGTCATATCCTCTACCTTGCTTCTGCATCGAACCTTTAATTATAGTCACCCCACAGTTCTCCCGGTCTTTGAATGATGTTAGCCAGTACACTAATGTCGATTGTAGGATCTTTGCAGATACAAAACTATGCCGAGAACTTATAAGAGAATTGCTCCCAAGAGTATATGGTATTCTCTCCATAGTGTCTAAATTAGTTAGCTGCTGCTCCTTGGAAGGTGGTAGGAAAAAGTCGGCAGTGAACATCGCCTGTGGGATTATAGAGATCCTCCTGAATTTCAAATGCCATTAGGTGATCTTTAGGGCTAGTAATCCCATTGTATCTCAAAGATGGAATCTTAATGTGAGATGCAATCCTTATGGACATGATCCTATCTACAAATGGGGCTTCCCAGAAGTTATTGTCGACTCTAGCATCAAGTGTCCTCTTTCCTTTAAGGTTAAGCATATCCTTTGTCATCTTTTTATTTGTGTCCCTCAAATAAGCTTCTATTAGCTTGTACTCTTTAGAGATTGAACTTCCAGACTGGTCATGTGACCTCTCTACTAATATTCTATGATGGTTTGCTTTTTCCTTATTATCTGCTAGTGATTTATGGGAGTATTATGTTGCTCCAGCTTCTTGGTCTCCTTTTCTCATTTGTGGAGTCATAGTGAATTTGCCTTTGCTTTTGTTCCTAAGCAAAAAAGCATCCAAATTCCTTCTTGGAGATTCAACTTCTTCTCCTTTAGTGAGCTTGGAATATTTTTGTGCAAGGATTTTTTCTAATAGCTCCAACATCATTTCCATCTGCTAAGTTAGATCTTAGCTTCAATACTAGTAGTATTTGCTGGTTCTGATGGTTGTCCAGGTTCTACATTTCCCAAGTTGAAGTTAAGGACAACATTTTCTTCTAATGTTGCCGTTTGTGTGAATTCTTTATTTGGAATATTAATTTGCCTTGACCTTCCCATTTTCCTAAAACAAAAACTTGTTCAACTAGTTTAAGGAGAGAACTAAATAAAATCGGATCCCTCTAGTGCCAAAATGTTAGACCAAAAATTGGTATAACACCCATGATGCCAAGTATGATGAGCCAAATCTTGTTATTTAACATATATGATGACATGACTAAGCACAGCTTAATTGGTGTTGACCAAATAGTGCTAAAGGACTAAGACTAGGCTTAGCATTCAAGGCTAGGTACAAGATGATATCATTAAGAAATGGTTCCACGATGCCCATGGACTTTTTGAATAGGATATTTGAAAGCCCGTATGGTTTCTTGGAATAAGAAATTCGAGAGCCCATATGGTTTTTTGGAATAGGATATTCGAAAACGCATGTCATAATGTTCAAAGGAGAGAAAGAATAAGCCATGAATATGTGCAATAGCTCACTAAACATGTTAATGAACTAGATAAGAAATTCTCATGTTTCACAGTCCAATGTCCTTACGTAATAGGCAAGATAGAGACTATGCATATAAACACTAGTTTAGATAGAAACATGTGTAATTTTATAAAATCATGACAATCTTTGGTCCCAAAGAGCTTTATTATATGCATATCCGTGTCCTATAATGTCCAAAGTGCACAATCAAGATAATAGGCATGTCCAACTCCATGTTCATATGAATTAGACTTGATTACAATCAAATTGAGATTTTCTACAATTCAATTTAGGGTTACAAAAGTTCAATTTTGTGAATAAAGAAAAGAAATGATCATCCCTTCCTTCATACCCCTAGGTCGGTATTTATAGGGGTGGTAAGACATGGCATTGATGTTATGCCGCATGCCTGTTCTACGGCATTGAGGTTTATCTCGATGGCGCTAAGGATATTGCTTTGATTTGATGACTTGTGGCATTCTTCGGTGTATTGATGGACTATAGCATCATGAAGATGCAGCATTGATAACAGGTAGCATTGATAATAAGAAATATTGATAACATGCGGCATTGATAACGGGTGGTATTGGTGATGAGCGGCATCAAATTGGAGCAACATCAGAAGGAAACGACATTGAAGAGATGCAGTGTTAACCTGAGGCAATATTAACTAGATGCGACATCCATTCTACCTTCAAAGATGAAGCGCAACATTGCAAGGGGCGGTATTGATGATGAGCGGCATCAAAGTGGAACAACATAAGATGGAAGCGGCATTAAAGAGGTGCGGTATCAACCTAAGGCGATATTAACTAGATGCGTCTTCCATTCTACCTTCAGAGACGAAGTGAGACATTGATAGAATGCGACAACAATGATGGGCGACATGGATGATAAACCATGTCATTATAACATTGATGGTTTTCAATATAGTATTCTTTGACATCACTGCTTCCTTGATGAGATCCATTCGACATTGTTTAGTGAAATGAGAAATTCGGCCTCATTCATTCAACTCTATAAGTGGTATGTGGCATTGATGACATCGATATCCTTAGCTTCACTAATGACCTACGACATTGTTTATTAACCCTTGTTGAAGAGGGGCGGCATTGTATGCCTTCGGCATTGGCATATCTTTACACTTTCGACATTACTTGTTGATGTGAGATCATGGTTACGTCGACATGCCGCATACGTTCAGGAACAATAGTAGTAACAGTCGTATTATTACCTCGGAAGCCCAATTATAGATTCATAAATTCAATATCATATTCCATTAAAATTTATGTTGATAACATATATACATATATATTGAAAAATAAATATTATACACATTAATATACACACATGCACACACATATATATTGATATAATTGATTATATAAAATTTTAAATTTAAAAAACTTTGACTTAGTCAAATTTTTTTTTATTATCTTAAAGCCCAAAAGAAAATTATACACACACACATACATATGTATGGCCGTGAGAAATTTTTTCTAAAACAGAATAGATTAATTATAGATATAAATATATATAATCTATTATTAGTGATTTAATTTATTATTATTGAAAATATTAATTTAAATTATTTAATTACATGTTATATGTGACGACCCTGAATTTTGGATATTTGAAATTGGAATATTTAATTGATTTTAAATATTTGAATGTTAGTTTTACTTGAATTTCAAATATCACTATTTATTTGGATAACTAAATAATTGGATTTAACAATTGGAAATTGGGTAAAATGTTGAATCTAGAATTCTAAGCTTGTTAAAAATATTTTTAAGGGCTTAGAAAATTCATATTGATAATACTAAAGGTAATAGAACTTTTAAAATTAAATTTGAAAGTGATTTGTTCAGTTTTGAATTTATATCGTTTAAATCGATATTTAAAAAATAGCCTTCCGAGGCACAGTCTCGGAATTCAATGAAACTAGTTCCATTGGATCTGTAATAGTGTATTATTATCGGATTTAAATTTTCGTAGTGTTTGGAGTGATCGTTTGGCCGTACGATAAGTAAACGCGCTGAAATCTATATCGAAAATTCAGTATAATAACTAGTCTCAAAAGCTATCTTTTCCATACGATCAAATTAGGCCTCGAAACCATTTCCATTGTGTTCGGAATAGGGGTTTAACCTTATGAATGCCTGACGGCACGCCTCGATAGGAGATCGAAATTTTAGGCTTCGTTTTCTAAACAATTTAAATTTAAATTGAAATTTAAAATTTAATAATGTTTTCACAAGATAAATTATACCCGTTTCTTCTCTTCTAACACGTAATTTCCTTTTCAAACACTTGTCCTTCATTATAACACATGTCTCCTTCTTCCTTTAATAATTGTAGTCGAGCATTCTTAAAAATATAATAAAATCAAATGGCCGAACATTTCAAATTCGCCTAAACCAGTCGAGCTCGCTCGAAATCAAATTAATGGCGACCTCTGTTCAAATTCAACTCCCTCTCTAGTTCGATTTCCTCCCCAGCTCAATTCAAATCCAAATCGAAATCGTTCGTTTATAAAAAAAATCAAAATAAATCGAGGGCACGAACGACTAGGTGAGCGGTGGGTCTCGTGGAGGTTTGTGTCAATCGCGAGGTACGGTGACCCGAGCTCGAGATGGCAGAATCGAAGTCGCGACAGCAATGGGACAGTCATGTTCAAGGGCGCGAGGCAGGAGGCATCATTGTTAGTATGGGTTCGCATTTGAGTTTGTTCGAGGGTTCGCTCGCATTTGGTTAAGGAGGCGACCTGCTGTGAAGTGGTAGCGAACGCGAAGGGCCAGGGTTTCAATTAACAGTAAGGTCTGAAATCATGAAGAAATGGTCGTGCCTGGGTTCGAAATTCTTTCTCTGAAGGTATTTGATAATTCACCTTTAATTAACATTTGTATAGGTTAGAAAAATATTTTAACAGTAAGGTATAAAATCATTTTGTTTTTAATTTAGTAAATATACATTTTAAACTTACTAGTTGGTTTAAATTAACCTATTTAATTATTCTAAGATATTAAAAGATTTTTTAAAGAAGAATTATTAGTTGAAAATTAAATTAATAAATCGAAATTGATTTGTCCAATTGTTCAAATATTAATCAACTGTATAATATTTATACAAGGTCTAAAATCGAGAAACAAGCTGGAATGAAAATGGATTGCATGCATAGTTAAAGGTGAGAACTTCTCACTCAAACGGATTACCCGGTTTAATTTAAATAGTTAAATTTAAATTATTGGTTGTTTGCTTGGATTGATAATCGTTATCAGTTGAATTGGTATGTTATATATAGTAGTGTATATATATATATATATATATATATATATATATATGGAGTGGTTAATTTCCCGCATTATATAGCGGATGAGACCTTATGCGCCGCATAATAGCGGATGATTTGATATGAACCCATATACCGCGATATTCCACCTCGTAGTGGAAATGGTATTTTAAATTGTTGTGCTAACATCTGTCGATGCAGGGAAACAGGTTGGAGGGATCCAACTGGATTCCTCAAATGTTTGAATTTATTTCATAAGCTGTGATATGATTTATTGATAATCTGTGATTGATTATATTGGTAATTGATATTATTAAAGGCTATGGTTTAGCCGAATATATTATGGTATTTTAAAATACCAGAAATATAAGAATTGGATTGTTGGAAGTAAAATAATTTTTAGAAAATTGTATAAATTAAAAGAAGGAATTTGGAAAAGGATAAAAGATGATTTTTGAAATCCTATTGAATAAATTCAAGTATGGGAAAAAGATCTTTTATAAATGAAAATAAATGGATTTTGAGAACTTAAGTAGTATTGTTTAAAAGTTGAAGGATTTATTTAAAATTCGGATTTTAAATGGTTTGGGAGAAATAAAGGTATTTATTTTAAAAATGGAGTTAGTTTTGGGAAATTGATTTGAAAACTAATTAAATGTTTGAAACTATGTTTTAAAAAGGAAGATGAGACTATGGAATTTATAAACTGGGTTTATAAAGAGAAATAATATATATCAGTGGATATTTGGAAATATAAATTCACGGTGGGAATTTATAATGGAATGGGTAATTTGTTTTAAAAATAAATAGTGGTTTATTTTTAAAGGTGTGAGAGAAAAGCGTATTTCCCTGAAAAGCCAAGTACGTTTCCAAAGCAGATTTTTAAGTATAAGTTGGAAGTTTTAAAGTTGTTTTGGCTTAAGTTTTACATGAAAAATTATTATTAAATTTCATAACTGGTATTTTAAATAAAGTGTTTTAAATAGTTTTTATTCTAAGTATTTCAAAGCATATATATTTTTAGAAAGTGATTTAAATTACTTTAAAAATCTAAAGCATTTAGTCATGGTAATTTTCAGTGGAAATAAACAATATTTGGAATTTATTCCGCGGGAGGAAAGTGATTTGAAAACTGTTTTTCAAAAGGGTTGAACTGTAGAAAAATTTATAACTTGTGAAGATATTTTTAAAATAAATAATTTGGGAAATTATTTAAATTTGATGGTTGTTTGTGGATGTTGTATGATAGTTAAATAACCAACCATCAATATTGGCCTTTAAGACGACATTTGAATTTCGATGCGACCGGGGATCGGATTCCAAATGGTTATCCGAAAACCACATCGAATTTTAAAAGGTGGATCTTTTGTTTAAAAGATCAAAAGTGGAAATTTGTTGTAACTTAATTTGGAATTGAATGTATCCACTTGTTTTTAAAATAAGCGCTCATTATTCGGTTAAGCCAGAAGAGGATATTAAGTCATAAAACCCATTCCGAATAATGATACGACGAAATGGGATTTCATTTGAAGACGGTGATTGAAGACCGGGTATTTTCGAAAACGAAAGGATTGCCTGTTGAATGTCTCTGCACCGAGTTGCTTCGGTATAGAGATTTTGATTACCCTATGTGATGGGGAGTCCGGACGTGATTAGGGGATATCCGGATTTGCAAGGACTTTTTTCCTTAATTGGATGAAGTGCCTTCGGTTCCATTCAGACCCAGGATGGACTTGGATGTATGTCTGACATTACACTTTGAGATATAAAGCTGGTTTCTATCAAATATATTTCTATTGGTGGCGGAGAATTTATTCTCTTAGCTTAACACCCTTCTCTGAGACGTACGAGCTCAGAGGTTATGTAGTTGATTGTTACTAGTGATATATTCCCAATTTGGTAATGTGGCATGCTAAGTGCTGATCATTGGTTGATCGAAGCATGACTTTTGTAAAAAGCGTAGCTTTGTGGGAAGAGACTTCATCGAACCTCACACCCCGGAAATGGTCGAAACAGGAAGGATGCAGCAAGGTTATGGGGGTCGCGCTCCTCAGGGTATGTACATTTCCTTCTGGATAAAAAGTGGTATTCTGATATGGAGCCCAGATATTTTACTTATGTGGTTGTTGGAATTCGAGGCGCCTCGGTAAAGGTTGGTTACGAACGGGGGATGGCATACTCGTGATAGTTAGTTACCTAGTTACAGAGGTAACCCGGCCTTGTGTTGGTAGAGATCCGGTTAGGTTCTCGGGGCGTCCCTGCAGAGGCGTACCCATTCGGAAAGGAAGTTCCTTAGCCTTGACCATTTGTTGGAAATCCAAACAATCAATATGAGCCCTTTACGGTTTTAGTTGTAGAACCTGCCATCTAACATGGTAGCTATAGTAGGCATACTATAATGGTACGTATGCTGGCTAAGATTAATATTATACTTACAAATGTTTTCCACACTATGCACTAATAATAATAACAAAAGGATTTTTGCGCATCAAGCATATTTGACTGCTATAAGGAGAAATCTCCCCCAAGTGTGCGATTGCATTGTGTGTGTGGCGGGAGGCCTTATGTTAGTTTCATTTTCCGAAAGCATGAACGGATTTCTTTTCTTTTTGTTCAAATAACTATTTTAGTTCTCACACCAGTCCCATGACTGACTCGGAGTTTATTGTTCCCTTTTCTAAACTCTGGCTGCCCATAATTTTCCACACGGGCAGCCTAGAGTCAGGTTATTAGCAGAATTTGGATGGATTGCTGTGGAGCTCAGAAGACGAGCTGGATGGCGAGACGTACATCCGTACTTAGTTATTATTCCGCTGTGTATTCAATTATGTGGAAAAGTTTATATAACTGTCCAGGTTTGTGCTATGAAACTGTTGTACTTTGACGATGTAATGCATAAACAGATATAGTTCTTTTGTTTTAAAGATTAGTCATTCATCTATTATAGATTATTTCGCTGCGATTGTGAGATTCTGATATTGTTTCTATTTCTTCTTCTTCTACCTTTTTCTTCTTTAACCCTAACGGTTCAGTTTTCCGGCATCCGATTGTTCGGCATTTGATACAGTGGACGTATTAATGTCAACTTTCGGTCGTCGAAAAATTGGGTCGTTACATTATGGCCGAAAATATTCAGAACGATATGATATGGTTTTTAATATATAGGTGTACATAAAGGTGTTTACCTTTTACCGATTCCATAGCTTATCGATATTTCGGTGGTCAACTATTTCCTCTCCGAACTCCTTGTTCCTTGTCCTTATTGTGGTGTGCAAATCCTATCTTCAAGAATTCCACAAATTCCCTAATGGAGGCTACGATTTATTATTTTATGTCTAATTTGAATGCGAGAGTGTGGGGAGATTTGTAACCACCATAAGATCAAGTATCTTCCACCTTTATCTCTATTTTGAATCATGATCTAATCTAAGGCCACAGACCAATTCAAAATGCCCTATGTACCTCATGTTATAGCTGACCATGCATTCTCTTTGCTTCCTAACTTCAGGCCTAATTAAAAAACCATATTTAAATTAATTATTTAAGCTCATATGTTTAATTAAATTAATATATAACAATTATATATTATTTTGATTAATTTTAACCCCTCAAATAAAAATTAAAATGCCATAAAAATTCAATACAACATTTGTATTAATTTTACTATCGACTTATAACATTTCTAGATTAATTTCAAATTTGTTAAACATGGAAATTAGCTAACAATTCGATTTTATTGACTCCAAGTATGTGAACTCGACCCTTGGTTAATATTTAAACAATTTAAATACCGAAGTCTGTATGCATTTTGTAAAAGTACAGTATGGAGCATGAATTCAGTAGTTTATAGATCATTTAAGCAAAACCAATATTTAATCATCATCAAGCTACACTGTGTAATGATATTTTGTACACATTTCCATTTTGACGTTATTATATCGCTATAATATCCAAAGTTTAGTCAATGGTCAACAGCTCTAATAATATTCATAGTTAATTGCATAGGCAACTTTAAATCCTTGGATCAATCTGATAACATTTATCGATTAATCGTTTTACTCTGGTTAGTAATTTTACCTTTAAGTTGGTTACCAATTGTGGTGATACCACCCTTCTACAACAAAGCAAACGGATCCTCCCTTGAGTTGTGTTTCATTTCAAATAGTTCAACGTCTAACCAACTATAGTCGTAACACAATTAGAATGATATATGATTCTCCATAATCAAAGTATGGTCTAGTTACTTAAGATCCGAAGTACTCTCAATTCTAAAGACTGTTGTATATCGTTACATGAGATCTTCTATTTTGACTTAGTTGTATTAACCTATAAAAGACTCTTGTATGATTGTTCCAATCAACCACAAGTATGCAATCCCTTGTCGTCCCTGATATTCATAAGTCATTCACCATCCATCATCTGGAGAACATTATGTACACTAATCTTAACGGATGATATCCTTTTCTCGATATATCTTAACAAGGAACATTTAAGAACAAATATTTGAATATCGATTCAAAAATCATGGTTATGAACACATTCGCAACTACAGTCGATAAAGTACTTTTCCTAAGGAGTTTCGACTTATATAAACTTAATGCATATAAAACATTACTTATATCATATATAACTATATAATAGAAAAACCTACTTTATTTCGAATAAAATTTTCTTTAAGACTTAGTTATATAACCAAATTACATAATTGCCCATATGGCACATCCTTAACTTTTTCAATCTCCCAATTCAGATCCAAAACATGGTGCCTCATGCCCATACTTTCAACTAGTCAACTAATATTAGAATGAAAAAAGGCCTTAGTGAATATGGATCTGTAATGTTATCTTTAGTAACTACTCTTTTTATTATACTTCTTCATCACTGATAAACTGCCTTATGATTTGTTAATTATGAAAATTATATCTGAACTCTCATTAAGATGTCGATTCTATTTACAGTATATATTGCACTATTATCATAATACGTTATTAGATTGTAAACGGTGGGAACCTCCCCAGCTTACTTATAAATTTGTGAAAACATACTATTCTCCTTGCTAGGAATTTTTCCAATTTACGACCCCTCTTTGAGGGTAAATAAGAATCCCGAGAATGATTTGCTATCGTCGACATCATTTTAAATTTTTTAGTCCGAGTACTCTTGCATAAGAAGTTCATTTTTTTCATCTATCAAAGACAAATCCTTAGTATTTCTTAAATGCTTTAGGATAATTTTAAGCGTTGTCCAATGATTCTCGCCTGGATTTGATTGATATCAGTTAACTGCACCTTGTCCAAAAGCAACATCTAGCATAGTACATATACATTATAAATCTTCTTGCCAAGAATAAGGAATCCTATTCATATGATGTCTTACCTCATCTATAGGTGGGGAGTCTTTCTTAGAAAGGACAATTACATGCCGCACTAGAACACTTCCACACTTGAAATTTCTCATATTAAACCTGCTTAGTATGCTATCTATGTACATCGATTAGAACAATCTCAATAACCTCCAAGATCTATCTCTATAGATATTTATACATAGTATAAAGGATGCCTCTCCTAAACCATTTACTATAAAATTGGACAACCAAGCTTTTGCTGATTGTAACATTGGTACATTGTTACCAATTAATAGGAAATTGTCAACATACAAAACTAAGAACGTAATGGCACCATTTTATTCTTACCTATATACGCAAGTTTCCTTTGTGTTTTACTGAAACCAAATAGTTTGATTACCTTGTCAAAACTTTATTCTAACTCATAATTGCTTGCTTAAGATCATAATTGACCTTAAGAGTCTACATGCTTTATCGTCATTTTCAATGACCTCAAAACCTTCCGACTGTAACATATAAACATTCACTTCTAAATCATCATTTAGAAACGATGTTTTAATGTCCATGCTCGAAATTTCATAGTCATAATAAGCATCGACTGTAGTAAAATCTGAATCGATTTAACAATAGCGTTCGAAGAAAGCTTTTCGTCATCGTCAACACCAAGAATTTGGTGTAAATCTTTTGCTACCAAACTTGCTTTATAGATCTCGATCTTTCCATCTACGTCGATCTTTTTCTTAAAGGTCCATTACAACCGGTAGGCTATACCCCTTCGAGTATATTTTCCAAAGTTCAATCTATGTTCTGTATGTGGAATCTATTACATATTTCATTGCATCAATCACAAGGTAGAATTTTACTCTCCAAGGCTTGTCGGTATGTGACTCTTTGCCACAAATCACGCATCTTCATTCCCGCTATTAATGAGAAACTCATAATATCTCTCTAGTGTGCGACATTCCCTACTAAACCTTAAAATATGTTGTATATTTAATACTGGTTTTGAATTACTATCTAAAGAAACATTTTATATGAAAATTTCTTATATCTAAACCAAGTCTATCTTACTGCCACTAATTTCTCGTGATAGAAATATCTTTTCCAAGAAGGTGACATGTCTCAAATTTTTTTTTCTTTCTTGGTATGCTAGAATATGTATCCATGAGAATTTCTTGGATACCATACAAACTTGCATAAAATGATCTTTGTTCAAGTTTATTAGGATTTACATTCTTAATGTAAACCAAAAACCCACGTACCTTAAGAAAATTAAGATGGGTTTTTTGATTAGTCCTTGGAATTTAACATATATGTCACGATTTTAAGCGTATATCCCCTAAAAGAAAAAGAAAACTCATTATCACTCATCATCGATATTGTTATCCGGCATTTCGACCCAGCTATATCCGAACTGACTTGACAAGTTAGACTCAACTATCATCAAGGCCAATAGCCCATAGCAATGATTGTGGGGTCCAAAAATCAAGCATAGATGATAATATAAAGCAAAAGCATGAAAGCTCACTACTCCCTGAAGATGGATCAGGTACGATCCATATTCTATACTATGGATCGTATCGTATTGACTCCACAACTCAATTTTGCAACGATGATTGGTCAATAACTCAAAATCTACACATGGTATCAACAAGAAACTTGGAGTATAAGCTTACTACAACATGTGTAACACTGCCTAAGGATCTCATTCCAATTGGAGGAAGTTGGAGGGATTGGCATAACTCTCTTTGGAGGGATCGGTAGAAATCAGAATTCAAGCAACACTACTTGACGGAAAATGCGATATCTCACAAACCGTACGTCGGAATTGCACAAAATTTGATGAGAAAGTAGCTAACATCATGATGCACCCCTCATAGCGATCGCATCCCATTTGGATACACTAATAGAGATCGGTACTGATCCCTATTGTGGGCCTTGATGGGCTTAGAAATTTTTGGGTGGCCTCGTCTTGGTCTCCCGAACCTTCAGTCGAAATTCAGTCCGATATGTTTATGTCTTCCCCTTTAAATACAACAGGCATGACATTAGAAAAGGGATCCTTCTTTCTCTACTGAGGCTCTACCATTTTTATTCTTCACTTTGGTGCTAATGGATCCCAACTGATCCAAACATACTTGTAATCATAATCAAGTGGAAGATCAATAAAAATATAAAGCGGACGTTGACCAAGATAGCCGAACCACTATAAAAATCTTTGTGTTTATTTATAATTTTTGTTATACCCATACCCATTTTTGGCATCAATAGATATATATATATATATATATATATATATCTGTGTGTGTGTGTATGTATGTATGTTTGTGCACACACATATATACACACACACACATAAACATATACATATACATACATACATACATACATAAACATATACATATAATATGTTTGTATATATATGTATATACATGTGTATGTGTGTGCATACATACATATGTATATATGTATATATGTTTGTGTGTGTATGTATGTATGTATACAAACACCATGTCTAACAAAGTTTAATTTCTCTTTTTAGAAACACCATTGTGTTGAGGATTATATGAAGGACTGACTTGAGGTAGAATCTTATTCTCTTTTAGGTACTCTTAGAGTTTATATCCAATGTACTCACCGTCTCGATCATATCAAAGTATTTCGATTTTCTTACATGTCTGATTTTCTTTAATTTTTTGAATTTGTCAAAGACTTCTAGTTTGTGTTCATAAGATACACATATCTATATGTAGATAAATCATCAGTCAATGTAGTGAATGATGATGATCTATCTTTGATATTTGTAGGCGTAGGATCACATACATCTATATGTACTAGTCCTAAGAGTTTAGTAACTCTTTCGTTGCTTCCATTGAATGAGTGCTTGCCCACTTACCATTAAGACATGATGTACAAGTATTAAATGATTCAAAATCAAATAATGGTAGGAACTGTAACAACCCGCATATTTATCGGTTGTATATTTAAATATTTTATTTAAATATAATGTCGTTCGTCGGATTATAGTCCGAAAAGTTACTTTTTGCAAACAGTCGAATTGAGACTCGAGACCACTCCCATTGAGTTCAAAATGTCATTTGCGATCTTTTTGAGTATAAGCTTCGATATGTTTGGAGTTTGTGGAGTTTTGACCCTTTTTCACTTTGGACTTGGGTTTGGGTTCAGCCCTTAACCCCACTTAACCCCCCTAACTCAGCCCCTTCTCTTCATTCCATCTTCATTTCATTTCATTCCTCAAGCTAAAACTGAAATGGGGAAAGGGAAGAGGAAATAGAAATTAGCAAGCCCTAGTTCTTCTTGCATCTTGAATCCTTGCTCCAAAATCAAATAGAAGCCATTGGTAAGCCTCCTCTTCATCTTCTCCAACTCTTTCTCCTTCAATTTCAGAAATTTTCCTAACCCTAACTTAGGAAATACTTGTTTTGATCTTAGATTGAAGCTTGTTGAGTTGAAGTAGTGAGTGGTTGATCTTCTCTTTGCAATCGAGCTTCTTCTTCTTTGTTTTGGGTAAAAAGGTGAGATTTTTATCTCACATCTATGTGTATATCTATCATTGATGTTGGGTATGAATTCCTAACAAATATTCATGTACTATTGCTTTTGGTTTGGAAAGAATTGGAATTCACTTGATAGGGCAAGAAGTGTTGGAAAACAGGCTCCGGCCGACCGAACGCAGGGTCCGGTCGACCGACCTGCTACCTGAGCACTTCTCTACCTCTGTTTTGGGAGTGCAGGAATCTGGGCTCCGGCTGACCGACCCAGGAAGTCCGGTCAACCGACCTGCTTCCCGAGAATTTTTCAGAACAGTGTCCGGTCGACCGAGCCCTGTAGCCGGCCGACCGACCTGCTCCTGTTTTCCCTGTTTTGCATATTTTTGTTCGTTTTGATCGGTTTTCCAAATCTTATCAATGCAAGTTGGTTTTTAATGTTTGTTATTGCATCTTTGGCTTTGATAACATACTTTTGACTTCATTCACGAGTTTTATAAATAATCCCTCTAAATCGTATTAAAAGCTCCCTTCTCCGCTTTATAAATTTCTATTCAAACACACACGATTTTGCACTTCGAACGAAGTGGAAAGGAGATTAAATGGTTAGGTAAAACACGGACCATGAATCCGCACGTTCACATTTCCGATTAGTCCCCGACCTATTCGATTGATCGTTTTGACCTTTGTGTCTGGTTTACCGATGACATGAGGTAAACTTTGTAATGCTTTGAGTGTGAAATTGGCTAATGGATAGTAAACCGTTTAGTGCGAACGAGTGGTTATGGGACATACGTTAACACTTTTCGGGTTCCTTTTCGAGAGTTATGACACATTCCGCCAGTTAGTGGTGTCCAGTACTGGGCCTCCGGACCTTCACCACTACGGTTTGTTGCCTTTGGGATAGTGCCTTCGGACAGTCTCCCTAGGTTTGTTGCCTTCGGGTATGTGCCTTCGGGTTTGTGCCTTCGGGTTTGTGCCTTCGGGTTTGTTGCCCTATAGTATCGCTTCCGATGTTGGTCTTTTTGAGCCGCATGGGTGATATTTGGGTTTGGAGCCTTTGGGCTTATGGATCCTTGTTTATACAGTACTGAGCTCGAGCAATATTTTGTTGTTTTGATTGATATTTATATTCCCTAGTGCATCGCCCTTCGGTGTTCGTCTTTTTGAGCCGCATGATATGTAGCGATCATCTAGTGGAACTTGTATACCTTTATTGGTATTTGTTATTTGCCTTTTGGCTTGATTTGGGATATGATATCATTTGTTTGTTGAGATGCCGATGATATGAGGCTTGTTTTGTTATGTTCATCTTTTGCTAGATGATTGTGTATCTCCCTTAGAGATATTTGTTATACTCTGTACGATTTTGCAGGTTTATTGTTGATCAGTTTATCTAACTGATTTGTTTAGCTAGACTGACCCGTGTATTTTATACTCGGGTCAGACCGAGATGTTTCAGGTTAGGTGCTTTTGGACTTAGCCTCTTTTGCTTCCGCATGGACTATTCCGCTAGCTTCTTTTTGTTATAGCTTTTATGTAGTCCTTATCTGTTGTAACTCTGATATGTATTCATGTGAACTCGTCTGTATATTGTGGTTTGCTATACCATTTGACATGCATCATTTTGTATACTCTGTTATGTATCAGTATATGTGTATATGATGATCCGCTGTTCTGTGATGTATATTACATTGAGTTGTTACATTGTGTTCTGATAGATCCTATAGCCATTGTAGTTTTGCTTTAAGTATTTATTGAACTTGTCGAACCACATGAGATGATAAAAACCACTTTTCGGCGTGTTCAGTAGATAGTTAAAGTAAGACTACACATGGTCGCTTCCATTATACTCTATTGTCCGCATTAGCAGACGGTATTATCCATATAACACTCTTTGTTAATGAGGCTCTCGGAGTGGGGCAGTGTTCATCTATAGTTACAGTGAGTAAAACAACTTTTTATTGTTTATTGGATATTACATATACTTTCATAACTGAGGATTTTGGATGAATCTTTGATTGATATCAAGTGCAAATGAGTTGTTTTGTGGATATGTGTGTGTATATGTATATTTAACATGCTTAGTTAAACCCAAAACACTGCTTCTTTAAAAAAAACTCCTCTGTTCTTTTTCAAATGATAAAAACAGTAAAACCATTCCATTTTAAAAATCTATATCTCAACATTCTTTCAGTTTTAAATCTTGATTCCAAAATGAAAGTTGTTTATTTTTGAGTATGGAAGCTTTTAAAATTTATTTCACTCAATTTCATCGGGTATAGAGGGAGAAATCATCAATTATCTGGAAGAAGGAATTTTTGTTCCAAACTTTGAAAAAATTATTTCTCAGCATCCAGGGAGAATTGATCGACGCCGTAGGCGTCGTTGGGATCGTAGGGGGATGTAGTATTTTTGATGAGATTTCAGCAAGATTCTGTGATGGTCACCGACGATCGTCGATAGCTAGGGTTAAAGTTTTCCGGTGATTTAGGGTGTGATTCATAAATTGGAGCATGCTGCTGTGATCGTGGAAGAAGGGGCTTGGATTGGTGATGATTCGGAGGGGATCGGAGAAAATTTTTATTGCGCTTACTGTGCGGGTTCGTTTGTTGCTGGAGGGTTGTCGCGTTCTACTACGCGAGGTCGGGGATGATGGCGAGGTGGGCATCAAGATGAGAGTGGCTAGGCGGACCTATTGGCGAACTCGTATGAGGCGTTAATGGTCTGGGTGGCTCGTGCACATGCACTGCGTGGACATTAATGGGTTGGTCATTGTCGAAAGAGAAAGGGGACTAGAGTTTGGGGAAGAAGGTTTTGAGGCAGGTGCGGTTGTGTGGGCTTGGGCCGAACTCTTTAATATAAAAAAAGTAAAATAAAAGTAATCGTGCACTGAAAAGGGAGGTCGTGAGGAGGCTGGAAGTAACGCATGAATGAAAGATTGAGGTGGAGCTTCGAGGATGTGAGACGCGTGCATGGTGGGAAAGAGTTCTAGAGCTTTGATTTTGGAAAGGAAGGATGAACAGTAATGTGGGTAACAGGTTCGAACTAGTGGGCTTTGGGCCGAGTTTGTGAAGGTGAGAAGATTAATAATTTAGCTTACTAAAAAAAGAACGGGATGAAGGAGGAAAGGGAAGCCACTGTCTCGTTTGGTAGCAATTGCTTGGGAGGCGGGTTTGCAAGCAAATGGGTTGGGCCTTTCTATTTTGGGTGAGCAAATTTAAACTTAATTAGGTTATATAAGTATATGGACCAGTTTATAAATTCATATATGGCCCATATTTTATCCATTTTGCACATAGATTTTTGTATTATACCCGTGTAAACGAGTACAACGTTTCAGTATAAGTTGTTAATGGTTTAGGACATGATAAAATTTATGACCTATTTAAACAAACATATTTTAAATTATGTTATTAAATTTAATAACGTCGTTAAATTTATATACATCAACTATAAATGTTTATTTGGCTAAATGAAATAATGTTGAGATAGATTGAATTGAATACGATAAATTAGACCTTTGTTTAGTGGAAATAAACACCATTCTGTTAATTAAATTGATTGAATCCCTATTTAACAGAATAAGTCACCGTTCTGCTATTATTAATTAGATAAGTTAAATTTGGACATTTATTTAGCAAAAACAAAACTCATTCTGCTATTACATTAGTGTGGACACTTAATTACATTCCAATTGACTAGTATTGAGTAAATGTTGCATTAAAAGTTAATTGTTGATTGTGAGTTTAATTTTACATATGTGATATAAATATTGGAATTATAACTTGGATAGTTGATGGAATTAATGGTGACTCAACTAAGTACCATTGGAGTTGCTAAGCCTCTTCCGAAATTTGAAATTTGATTTTTGAATCAAAGTTATTTTAAGAATAATTATTATATATTAATAACGTTTTAAAGATAATTAATAATTATTTAATAATGATTAAAGATAATTATTTAATAATGATTTAGAGCTAATTTTTTTTTTATTCTTTAAAGTTATCATTAATATTTAATTATTGTTCTTAGGGTTATTTATCCATTTAAAATGTTTTTTTAAATTATATTTTAATTATTAATTAAAGTTATTTTATAATAATTTGATTTAGAAGTTAATTATTATTTAAGAGTTAATTAGTATTATAATGCTAATATTACAAGGATAATTTGTCAAAGTATTAATACCATTTTAAAATAATATATTATATCAATATTGTTTAAAGTTAATTAATTTAAAATATTTAAAGTTATTTTATTATATTAAAAGATCATTTTACTATAATTAAATAGTGTTTTTGATCTAAAGAATTGGTTAAACGAAAGAATTTAAATAGGAATTTTTTACAAATGGTTTGAAATTTATAAAAGAGTATTTCCTAAATTAAACTTGGAAAATTAATATAGAAACTTTATAAGTATTATTTTAAGATAATTATCAAATAAAGTTTTCGAAAAGTAATGGTATGCTTTCATGGAGTAATCGGAGGTAGAGATTGCCTACAGTTAAGTTTGGATTTCTTTGGGAAAGAGACGTAATCATCGAGCTGTAAATCCATCGTTGATACCGTAGAATTCTTTCCATATTTATTTGAAAGGGTTTTCGAATATATTTGAAGGAAATGGTTTATGAATATACTTATTCTTGTGAGATAAGTATATACATTTTGATTAAGAAATTTAATTTAATTAAATTTAAATTAAACAAGACTTAGTGATTTCAGTGGGAAATGAAATCTTTGATTGAATGATTATTATTTGATAGTTAAATAACCGACTATCAAATTTAGACCCAAAACGTAACTCTGGAAATATCTAGTAGAAACACGGGAATTATAGGGTACAGTTACCGTTCGTGGTGCTATACTGTACGTATAAACTCATTTCGTTCTTCTAGGATGATTATAAGGATACCCATCCACTAATGGTTAGGAGATGATCTCCGATCTTATTTTTGTCTGTTTATTTCCTAAAGAACAGGGGTTGAGTTTACCGGAAATATCAAATGTCATTTCAAAGAGACCAGGATCGGATAAGTTATCCGAACACCACTTCGATCCAACGAATACGTTTCCGAAAATGAAGACAAGAGCATGGGATCCAAGATGGAGCATTGAAGTGGAAGGGCTAATCGCTACTGATCCCGAGGTTGATTCGAAAATGGATGTTATAGGAATAGTGCCTTCGGTTTCGTTCAGACCCAGAACGGACTCGTATGGATGAATGCTATTAACACATTGTCATTGGAGATCAAGGAGCATTCCAAGTGCAAACTCCTTAAAAAGGTAATCGTAGCCTCAAGCCTCATCAACCGGGAATGATTGAAAATCAGGGGAGATGCACCAAGGCTAAGTGGGTCGCTCCCAATTAGGGTATGTTTATCACCTTTCTAGATACCCTTGGATATTATTACTACGGTGCATGGAAGGAACTCGGAAAGGGTGGGAACACCCGGGGTGATAGCATATTCGGTCTATCCAGGTTAGGGGTAGTCCGGTCTTGTGTAGCAGGGGATCCCAGCGTGGTCCTCGGTGCATTTTTCTAGATGCGTACTGTGATAGGTGGTACCCCATTGCCTAGTAATTTGTATTGAATCCATTCTCCAATACGTGCCTTTACGGTTTTGGTTGTAGAGCCTAGTATGCTGGAATTTAATTAATGTAACAATTTCGGCTATTTGAATAAGTATTTGTACTTAGACACTATTATAATATCACTGGATTTTCTATAAAAGGGTTTTGGTTACCGTAAGGGAAAAACCCATCGTGTTTATGTGTGGCGTGGTCTTACGGGATACCTTTGATTTTAAATTGGTTTTGAAAGTTAAAATGGATAAAATTCCTTGTGTTTTAAATTGTCACGCTGGTTTTACCAGACTGACCCGGGCGTGGTTTTTCCTATATGCTCGGCTCAGACCGAGCATATTTCCAGGTTTAGCTGGAAGGATTGGAGCTTCAGGAGAGGAGCTGGAGGCCCAGAGACGTAGTCACGTAGAGGATTATTTTTCAATTGTATTATAGTTATGTTTACTAGCAATTGTGAGGACAGGGTGTTATAACTATCTGATTGATGTCTGTGTATGTATAAGTTACAGTTTTGTTTTATGTCAAGATTTGTTCTACATTATAGATTATTCATTTCCGCTGTGAGATTATGTGTTGTTTGGTTTCTTTCTATCTTCTTCCTACTTTCTTGTTCTTACTATCCGCCTTCCCGTGCAATTTAGACTAGACAAGTGTGGTAAAATGTTAGTTTAAACTGTACGGAAAAGTGGGTCGTGACATTGTGGTATCAAAGCTGAAGGTTAAGCGAGAACCTTGGATTTGGTGGGGTAACTCATTAGAGATAGAGTTAGTAGCACCCTAGAATGAGTTTGAGTGTATTATATATATGAGCGCGTATTTGTTAATGATATAAAAATGTTTTGTATTGTGTTGTTTGTTCTTTTGAGTGGCTTAAGAATTATGGTCGATGCATTTGGCCAACATTATCGATAGGGATTTCCTAAACACTCGAACAAGACCAATTGACAAAGTATTGTTTTAAAATGGGTAAATGAAATAATTTTACCTAAAAATATATTTTATATATAAAAGAAAAGTTTTCCATAGTTATTCTTGGTTTGCTTGGTTCTTAGGGTGATAATATTCCATCATTATCATCCATAATTTGATTAGTCAGGCTCGTCCATTTCTGAGCATTAACTATTATCCATAAATCTATCTTGAATTTTCCTTTGGAGATCTAATCCGCATAATAGGAATTTTGGAAATCTTGAAACGAGTACCTTATGAATTAAAATTCACAAAATTGAATACAAGGCGTTCATTATTGATGTTGAGTTGAAATTTGATTTCTAAGCGCATTTATTTAAAAAGAGAATTTGAATATTCTGGAGTGAATAATTTAGAAATATAAAGCTTAATTTGATTAAGTTTAAATAAATGTTATTAAAAGAAAATATGCAATATTTTGAAATAATATTTAGAAATGGTTGATCTTAAAAGTTGGTTGTATTAAATTAGGTTTAATAAAAGAAGTTATTAAAAGAAAAACTTAAATATTTCTGGAATGAATACTGGAAAAATGATTTATATAAGAAAGCTAGGACATTTTTGCAATAAAAATTTTTTAGGAATGATTTCCTTTAAATGGAAATAATTTGTAAATTTGAACGTGCCTTATAAATAAAAGGAATTTTAGAATTTAAATCCCAGTGATTTTGTCAAAATGGTTTTCAAAGTTTTAAGGGTTAATAATAGTATTGAGAATATTTTCGAGTTTCTTAGTAGGGGATTGTTACTATTAGAACCTTGCTATATAATTGTTTAAATAGAAATTTTTTTGATTCGATTTCAAAAGTATGGTTTGATTTACTATAAAGTAAGAATGTATATTATTATTTAAAATGATTTTGGAAAAATAAATAATAATTTTATTTGAGATAGCTTTGTGTTTTAAAGGGGTTTTTGGTGTACTAATATTTTGGAAAGAGTTGCTTAGAAGTATATTTAAGGATAAATAGCTTTGAAAAAGGAATTTGGTGGAAAAATGGGCATTTCTTTAGATTAGTTTGGAAATAAGTCCTGATTCATTTTGTGATGATCAGAATAATCTTCTAAGTGACGAACGGATGTTTGCTGAGGCGAATGGTATTGTGCACTTAGTAAATTATTCTCTTTGTCATTGTACGATTGGGACGAGTTGGAACCCGGATGAATACAAAGCAAATTGGAATTGGATATTTTGTTGAAATATTTCGCTACGAAAATATTTATTGTTCAAATGGGTTTGAAAGAAGTGATTTTTAGTTAACTAGTTCGAGTGGCTCGAAAATAACTAAAATGGGTAAGAGAAACGTTCGAATGGCAAACGTTCTCTTGAGTATTATCCTTCTAGTAAGGGAATATATGATAACTGCTTAGTAGTATCCAGTTCCTTGGTATAATATTGGGGTTACTCGGGCTATATAATATATATAATATCATTTCAAAGAGTTGTTGAAATAAATATCCTAGTGTTTGATCCTTAAGTTCCCAAGCATACAATGTCGTTTCAAAGTGTGTCTGAAATGAAACCCGGGTGTTTAAAAATTATTAGGTGGATTGAAAATAAAAGTTTAGATTTAATGGTTGGGTATACCCTGGTAATGGGGTAAATTGTTTCATAACTTTTACAAATCAAAGAGAGTTATATGAAATGTTTTACAAATAATTTAGAGGTAATGTAATTGGTATTAGGGATAACCAATTAAATAAGTGTGTGAGATGGACATAGATCGTTTCTTCTTCCCATATAGTTTTGATCAATTATTCAAGTACAAGGCTTTGAGTTGTTTTAAACTGTTCCAAGTAAGGATCTATTACTCGATTTTTAATGGCGAGCACTTGATGAGTGTTCTTGATATGGAACCAAGGTTTTCTATCATAGCTACAGCTATGCAAGGAGAGCAGAGGTTCCTAATCAGGGAGCCTGATCAGAGTCCACACTAGTAAATCGGGTGAGTGATACTGATTTGGAAGTGGAGTCATGTATTCGAGTAGTGGTTGAATCAGATTCTGTAAATGTATGATCTATGGACATCATGCACGCTTATGAATAATATTGAGTGTCCTTATGCTGGAATTTCAAGGACGAAATTCTTTTAAGGGGGAAGGAATGTAACGGCCTGGGATTTTTAGCCATCTGATATTGGAATAATTAACTAATTATTTGATTTTGAATATTAATTTTTTCTATAAGTTAAATAAATTAATTATCTGATATTGGAGATATCTGAGTATATACGTTGGAAGTTATACTAGATTTTTCAAATGTAAATTTCCAAATATGATACTATATATATATATATATATATGTGTGTGTGTGTGTGTATAGATTCACCATCTCAAACTTTTGATGGCAGAAGTATATATAAGTATATGTATATTTATAGGTGTATATGTTTAGAAAAGAAAAATAGAGTATATGTAAATATGTATACATGTATAAAATTTTGATGACAACTTTCAAAACTTATGATAAAGTATATATGTATGTGTATATATATATATGTGTGTGTATGTAAATAGGTAAGTATGTAAATGCATATATGGACAAATTAGTTTACATGTAAATCTATATGTATGAAAATATATACATAGAAACATCATAATGGCACCACATCAATTCAAGCATACAAAACATTAAATCAACTTATAAAATCACATCAACCCCACAAAATATCAATTCAGCTTATAAAATCAAATCAGCTAGAAAAGAGGGAAAAAAGTATGAAATGAAGAACCTGTAACATAACAGCCACCCTATGTATAACTATAGCCTTTTCTTTCTTACCTTATACACTTCCATCCCCTTATAAATACATGGCCGGGTTTGTGCACATACTTATATAAAAAAAATGAATTCCTGCCAGTAAATATAAGAAGATTAGTCGATCAAAGCATGGAGGAGAAAGAGCAACACTGAGTAGCAGTGTTCATCTATAGTTACAGTGAGTAAAACAACTTTTTATTATTTACTGGATATTACATATACTTTCATAACTGAGGATTTTGGATGAATCTTTGATTGATATCAAGTGTAGATGAGTTGTTTTGTGGATATTTGTGTGTGTATATATATATTCAACGTGATCAGTTAAACCCAAAACACTGCTTCTTCACAAAAACTCCTCTATTCTTCTTCAAATGATAAAAACAGTAAGACCTTTCCATTTTAAAAATCTATATCTCAACATTCTTTCAGTTTTAAATCTTGATTCCAAAATGAAAGTTGTTTATTTTTGAGTATGGAACCTTTTAAAATTTATTTCACCCAATTTCATCGGGTATAGAGGGAGAAATCATCAATTATCTGGAAGAAGGAAGTTTTGTTCCAAACTATGACAAAATTTATTTCTCATCATCCAGGGAGAATCGATCGACGCCGTAGGCGTCGTTCGGATCGTAGGGGGATGTAGTATTTTTTATGAGATTTCGGCAAGATTCTGTGATGGTCACTGACGATCATCGATACCTAGGGTTAAAGTTTTCTGGTGATTTAGGGTGCGATTCATAAATTGGAGCATGCCGTTGTGATCGTCGAAGAAGGGGCTTGGATCGGTGATGATTTGGAGGGGATTGAAGAAATTTTTTGTTTACTGCGCGCGTTTGTTTGTTGCTAGAGGGTTGTCACGTTTTGTTATGCGAGGTCGGGGATGATGGTGACGTGGGGATCGAGATGAGAGTGGCGACGCGACCCTGTTGGCAAACTCGTATGAGACGTTGATGGTCTGGGGGGCCCGTGCACGTGCACTGCGTGCACGTTAATGGGTTGGTCGTTGTCGAAAAAGAAAGGGGACTGGAGTTTGGGGACGAAGGTTTTGAGGTGGGTGTGGTTGTGTGGGCTTTGGCCGAACTCTTTAATAAAATAAAAGTAAAATAAAAGTAATCATGTACTGGAAATGGAGGTCGTGAGGAGGCTGGAAGTGACGCATGAACGAAAGATGAGGCGAGGTGGCTTGAGGCTGGAAGTAATCATGTACTGGAAATGGGTTGGTCACGACGATACGAACTTGTTCAACTATTGGAATGAGGCGAGGTGGCTTGAGGTTGTGGCAAAGCCCCTCCATTCACGAGCAGTTTTGGGTTCATCATGTTGATTCACGCGGACGCGTTGCAGGAAGGCGCGACGAGGTAGCGATAGGCGAGCGCGGGGAGCGGCGCGGCGGCGGCCTGGTTGAGCGCGAGCGATCGTCGTTCGAAAGAAAAAAAACAAAGAATGGCATGCGTGCCTGAAACGAAGGAGGAAAGGAGAAATGTTAAACATTTAAATTAATTTATTTAAGTTAATTAACTTTCAATTATCTCGAATGTTCATAAATCCGTAACTTGTTCGTACGATGGAGTACTAAGCTATGGAATTGGATTGGATGGATTTGGAGCTAGTTGGAATTTGGATTAAAATTGGACGTTCGTTTAATTTTTATTCAACACGGAACGCTTTGGCAGCTATTAAAATAAATGTGAGTTAATCTCACCTTTTTGGTTAACTAGAAATGTTTTAGTCGACAAAAATTATCTATTATATGTTTGAGTATTTATTATTGATAGTTATTGACTGTTTGGATAATTTACTAATTATTATTTGTTGGATTGGATATATTCCCGCCTATTGGAGCCGATGAGATCCTATTACGTTCTCGTGTAAGAGCGGATGACCCTTTGCATACAAATCTCACCTCAAAGCGGTTGATTTGTATTTTTATGATTATATACTGTATGTGATGCAAGAGGACAGGTTGGAGTGATCCAATAGGATTCCCGACATTGTTGATTAAATTTCATATATATATATATATAGTGATATATGACTTGTTGAATGCTATATTGATGACATGAATATGATTTTGCTTAATTAGTGCTTTAGTAGTATCGGGCCTCATTTTTGGTATTTTAAAATACTATAAAATAGTTATTTGATTTAGAAAGGGATTTCGAAGTGATTTTGGAAGTTTTATACGTTTTTAAATAATTTTCCTAAAATGAAAGTATGATTTTAAATATTATAAATTGATAGTTTTACAAAATATTCTAAATACAGATTTCTGAACTGTAAAATATAGATTTTTAAAATCTGGGAGAATAAGTTCGTCTTTTATGATAAAGGGATAAGTTTTAAAAAGGAAATAGAAATATTTTTGATATAATATTTATTAATCATCTTTATATAAAGTGATATATATGTATATAGGTACATACATTATTATTTATTCATAAATGTGAAATTTATAAATGGGATAATTTACAAGAGTGATATTTTTACAAAGGAAGTGAAGATTTGTAAAATCGTATTTTGTTAATAAAAGCATGAATTTATAAATGAGGTTTATAAATTAAAAGAAACTATTATCATTAAATAAATAGGTTTTATAAAAGGAATTTATCCATATGAAAGTAACGTTAAAAACGAAATGGTGATTGATGTTTTTAAATGAGATTTATCAATAAGTGAGATTCATAAAGGAAATAGAGTTATAAATGGGGTTCATAAATAAATGGGTTTTATGAAAGGAATTTTCTATAAATTGGAAAGATATTCTCAAGTATAGTTTTATAAATATGGGAATGATTGGGTTGAAGATTTAAGTATGGATTTTTACCATGGAAATATATTATGTTCCAAAAGTTGGTTACTTATATTAATACTATTTAAAGTTGTTTATTAATATTTAAACATTTTAAAGGGTTAATTATTTAAATTATTAACATGGTTTGAAATTAACAATAATGATTGTTAATAAAATTTTGGTAGTTTATTATTATTTACATTAATGGTAAAAATTAATGATTGTTTTATTCATAATGTTTTGAATTGTTAATTATTATTTTTAAGAGGTTAAAAGTTAATAATTATTATTTCCTTATGATGTTTATTTTGAATAATTACTATTATATAATAGTGTTTTAAAGGAAGTGATTAGGACTTATTTATGATGTTTTCAAGATTCATAAATAGAGTTTTGCAAACAGACTTGGATTTTTATAAGAAGAGCTTATAAATTGGTTTGAAGATTAAAAAAGGAAGATTATTTACAAGGTAAAGAAGCTTATAAATAGATAGATATTTATAAACAAGATTTTTAAATGGGTTATAGATTTATAAAAAGAGTTTATAAACAATTGCATGATTTTATAAAGGGTTTATAAATGACTTGAGAAATAATTTATAAATGGTTTATAAAGGGTTATAGAAATTTATAATAAAGTTTATAAATGATTTTAGAATTTGGTAAAAATGAGATCTTTCTCGGTGTTTGGCAAATATACTTATACCGTTGAGATAAGTATATGGATATTTTCTATGTATTGAAAATATGAGGGTTGTGAATATATCTTTGTAAAAGTATTTTGATACAAGCATTTACACGATGGTTTAAATTAATGAAAACATTAATTAAGGAGGCTTAGTGTTGCTTGGTGCTTAACCAAATGTTGATTTTTCCTATGGAATTAGATCCCTGATTGAATGTTTGTTATTCAATAGTTAAATAACCGAATATCAGAATTTGGACCCAAAAGTAACTATGGAAATATCTAGAAGAAACAAATGAGTTATGTGGCACAGTAATCTCCGATGATGTTGTACTATGCGAGTAAATCTCGTTTTGTTCTTCTAGGACAATGATAAGGAAATCTGTCCACTAACTGTTAGGAGGTGATATCCGTTCTTATCTTTGACTGCTTATTTCCTAGAGAACCGGGGTTGAGTTTACCGAAAACTATTGAATGTTGTTTTGAAGAGACCGAGATCGGATATGTTATCCGAAAACCACTTTGATCCAACTCAAGCATTCAGAGTAGAGACATCTTGAAGATGATGGAATTTGAGACGGAGTTCTCAAGCGTTTCATTCAGTCCCAAAACGAACTTGTATGGATGAATGCTGGTATTGCATTGGTTGCTTGGATGGCAATATTAGCATTCCAAGATGGTTTGCTAGGAGGAAATGGTAAGAGCGTGGCCTATTCCAGCCTCACATCCGGGAAATGAATAAAGTAGGGATATGCGGTAGGGCTAAAGGGTCGCACCCAAGTACGATATGATCACCCTAAATCTAGAGCGATATTCATGTATGCTTCAGGATCCCATTGTGTGGTTGTTGATTGCAACCAAGGGGTGATCATATTCGGTGCTACTCGAGAAGGGGGAAGTGCCGGTCCTGAGTAGTAGAGGTACAACGTGTTGTAGCCTCATGTACACTTGACCTATAGGTGTACGGATTCGGTGGGTAGACCCTTACCCTTTCATAGTTGGAATCCATTCTCTAATACGAGCCTTCGATTTTGGTTGTAAAACCTAGTATGCTGGAATTCAATTAATGTAACAATTTCGGCTACGATTAGTAAGTATTTGTACAATAGATACTATTATAATATCAGAGGATTTCATATGAAATGGTTTGGTTATCGTAAGGTAAAATCCTATCCGTGTTTATGTGCGACGTGGTCTTTCGAGATACTTTTGATTTTCGAAAGGTTTCTATAACTTTAAAAGTTCAGTTGGGTGTGTTTTCTCACGCTGGTTTTCCAGACTGACTTGGGTGTTATTTTATTATAATGCTCGAGTCAGACCGAGCATATTTGTACATTGTTTTGGATGCATTGGAGGTTGGGAGACGAGTTGGATATCTTCAAGGCATATATATGTACGTATATGTTTATTCTTTACTACTTTGTTGTTGAAATTATCAGTAATTGTAAGGACAAGATGTTATAACTGTCTAGGCTGATGATTATGATTACTGTTGTACTCTGATGGATGTATGTTGATAATAGTTTCTCTTTTGTAAAGATCATTGATATTATATTATATGTTGTTCCGCTACGATTGTGAGATTCTGTGTTGTTTTTAGTTTCTTTTCTCTTCTTCTTCTCTTCTCTTATTCTTTCTTTCCCTTAACTATCCATCTTTCCATTTGATTTGGGTTGGACATATGTGGTTTATTGTCAATTTGAATTGTACTGAAAAGCATATCGTTACACATAGTATCCATCTTCATTTCCATTTCATCCCTGGTGATGTAGATAGATGCTTGATTAGCTCCACCTTCAGAGGAAGCCTCCTAACTCCCTCTAGGACGACTCCTTCCCAGTAGCGCTCTCCTTGTTGATTGTCTAACTATTGCTCCAAATATAAGCTATCTAGTTGATTTCAAATCTGAACTCCAAATCCACGAGGGCTAGCTTTCTCAGTGAAAGCACCAAAATGTTAACTTCAAAAATGGCCACCAACACCCAGTTATGTGAAAGCACTAATACCAAGTCACAGATTTCAGATCTTAGATAATATAATATAGAGAATATAAATTGAAGAATAATAAAATTAAAACAGAAAGCAAGTAAAGAGAGACACAGATTTATAGTGGTTCGGCTAACTCCGGCCTACGTCCACTCCAAAGATTTTCCTTTTATTCGTTTATGTGCTGTTACAGTTACAAATCCATGAGATCCTAGAATAAAAATAGCAGAGTATAGTCTAGGTAGAAGATAGAATGAAGCAGAAAGAAGATCCCTTTGCTGATGCCATGTCTGTTGTATTTATAAAAGAAGACGTGAAAATATCTTGCTCAAAACCCGGATCTAGAACCCTGAAGACAAGACGAGCCTGCCAAGAAAATTTGGGGCCTATCGGATCCCATAGTAGGGATCGAGGATGATCCCTATTTTAGGGGATTTATGAGGTGCAATCCCTATGATTTGTCCCCCATGTTGTAATGTACTTGTCCTCCAAATTCCATGTTGATTGCAATTGTAGATTTTGAGTTATTGACCGATCATTGCTATGAACTTGAATATGGCCGATCCCTCATAGGGAAGAGGGCCGATCCCACATAGGAAAGAGGGCCGATCCCTCCAAACTCCTTCATTTGATGTGTGGTCCCTTAGGTAGACTCCTTAGGGTCCCTTCTTTTTGTTCTCAAAGTTTCACTTCAATCTGCCTTGTTGTTGAGTATGGAGCGATCATCATTGTGTTGTGTTATATGCATCCTGTTTAATCCAATCCCTTTATTCCTATCCCTCTATTATGATCCCTCTTCTAGGGAAGTATTAGTTTCATACTTAGCCATTTTTTGAGTGCTGTCCATCCAAATCCATCCAACTATCGTCCATAGTTCCAAATATAATCGATCTCCAATCCTGGTATCCATCTCTTTGGGCTTTCTACCTTAGTGATTGTGAAGTCTATTGGGTTAAATCCACCTATGTACTACCTTGGCAAAAGGCGAGTTAACAGCTGCATACCTTCGGGATCAATAATGATAGTAGTAACAGTCGTATTATTACCTCGGAAGCCCAATTGTAGATTCATTAATTTGATATTATATTCCCATTAAAAATTATGTGGATAACATTTCCCCCATAGTATGGAGAAAATGTTGACTTTTCAAGTCAACTCTTCGATATTAGTGCTTGCCTCTTTGCCAAACATGTTGCCACCTTTTGGAATTCCATCCAAACCTGGGTTGTTCCTTTAAATTGAGATCAAGGGCTCTCGTTTCTTCTTTTTCTTCTTCCTTTTATCTGTGAATTAAATCTCAAAGCAAAGTTTTTAAGTTCCCATTTTAGTTACAAATTTCAATCTCATAATAGGTTAAGGTATTTTCAAATAACTTTTAACTTTATTCATCATATATGGATTTGATAGTTTTATAAACTATTCCTTGGTTAGGAGTTTGATTGTCTATTTTTCATTTATGAGCATTTTAAATTTTGCAAAATGAGCAGTATATCCCTGATTTTGTGTAATATTTCCTGGTAGATAAATGGATAGCGAGAAGTCCACCAAAAGCTCCAGACCTTCTCCTTTTCTAAAGAGAGGAGACTATACGCTTAGTCAATTCTCTCACTGCTACTCAACAATTGGTAGATGCCATTTTCCAATAATTTGGGATGACGGGCATGGAATCTCCTCCTAAATTCCTTCTATGAGTTGTTAACCTGATTCAGCTGACTCCAAATTCTCCCGCTTACTTGAGCAAGAGAAAGCAGTTGTGTCTGGTTGTTCTGGATCTTCAGTCCAAAGAATTAAAGTTGATGTAGAAATGACTCGACTTCATCAAAAGGTAATGGATCTCGATTCTTCTTTGGTTGCTGGGGATTTGAAAACGATGGCACAAGTTCTTGGCTCTTAGTAGAGAGTTGCTTATAACCTTTTGACTAGATTCTCTTGTTGTTTAACCCTCTTTTTCTTGCAACTCGCATACAGTGTGTTAAATAAATTTGTAGTTGAATAATTTTTACGTTGAAGGTACTATATAGTTAATTCTTCCTTTTGAAATTGTCTAAGGTACACAACTTGTTCTTCTAGAGCTTTAATTTGATGCAATATGATGTGTAATCCTTGATTTGCCTTCTTAGTATAATTCGTGTCTCCAAAACTGAAATCTGCTTTGATAAAAGGTTGGTGATCTAAGAAATTAGAAATTCATTTAATATAGAACTAGAAAATTATCCAGCACTAATGCTGAAAAGAAGGCCAGAAAATCAACTAGCATTAAGAAGACCAGAATTCCATTTGGTAATAAGAAGGCTAGAATATCATCTTCTGATAATAAGAAATCTAGAATACCATCTTATTCTGATAATAACAAGAAGACTAATAATAATATAAATAGAAGATCAGAAAACCATCTGATAATAATAAGAAGACCGAATATCCACCTGATAATGATAAGAAGACCAGAAGACCAGAAAACTATCTGACAATAATAGAAGACCAGAAAATCATCCTGCAATAATACAAGACTAGAAAACCATCCAATAATAGTAGAAGACCATAAAACCATTCGGCAATAGTAGAAGACTAGAAAACCATCTGGCAACAATAGAAATAGATGCCCAAAAAATTCATCTGCAATAATATGCATGGAAGACCAGAAAATCCATCGGGCAATTAAAAATTGCTCTACCTTTGCTTTGAAGCACAATAGCTCATATTTGGCCGTTCTTCCATTAGAAGATTAATTTTGCTTTGGAGCATAAACGGCTCATTTTGATTGATTTTGCTTTGAAGCACAAACAACTCATTTTGATTGTCTTCCTTTACAAGATTGATTTTGCTTTGAAGCAAAAACGGCTTATTTTGATTGATCTTTCTCTAAAAGATTGATTCAATCCATTCTTTTGGATAGAGTTTGATTGACTCAATTAATTCCTTTGGCATCGTCTTAGGTGACAATCTCAGCTTGGATCTAACCCCTTATTTCCATCTTAGGTGTTGATTTAGGTCTTTCCGTCCAGTGTGTTTGGTTAAATTTCCTCAAGCAGAACGAAAGGCTTATCCACCTCCCTCTAGGAGGTGCTTCAGTAAGGCCTTGGAGACGGTATAGAAGGCTGGTTCGGTGCTTCGATCAGGCTATCTTAGATGGGACTAAAGGCTTACTGCATCTTCCCTCTAGGAGGTGCTCCGGCCAGGCCACGTAGGCGAGGGTAGAAGGGTTGCAGATACTATGGTCATGCCTTTTCAGATGAGACCAAAGGCTTACTCTAACCTCCCTATAGGAGGTGCTTTGACCGGGCCCTTATGGCGGGATCAAAGACATATTTTGCTCTTTAATACCATTTTAGGTAGTGGTTTAGGATTTTCTTTTCATTGGACTTTCGATTTCGTAGACAAACTTGTCTTGGTTTCTTTATTTATCCATCGTCGGAAAATATGACCTTAGATGTTCAGCATTCAAAGTTCTTGCTATGACATTCCCATTTGGTCGACATAGTCGATAGGCCCCTGGCGGGATTACTTCGTGGATAACAAGGGGTCTTTCCCAGTTTGGCCCAAGCGGCCCATCCACTGTATTTTTAGTATTTTCCATAACTTTTCAGAGTACCAAATCTTCTTTTCGAAATGATCTTTCATTGACTTTGGAACTGTAGTACTTGGTTATTCTGCGCTGATATTCAGATGTTCGTATAGACGCTTCATCTTAGCTCATTGATTAGGTCTAAGGATTCTCTTTTCAATTCCTAATTTGGGTCAAATTCATATGCAATCCTTCATTGAGAGGGTACCTCAGACCTCAATTGGAAGCATGGCTTCACATCCATATGTTAGAGAAAATAAGGCATGCCCCATTGTAGTTTTGGTAGAAGTTCTATATGCCCATAACACAAGAGGTAGTTCTTCTACCCAATTTCCCTTTGGTTGTCCAACCGTTTCTTTAGGATGGTCTAATGGTTTTATTGACAGATTCAAAGGCTCCATCAGCCTTGGGTGTGCTATAGATGAAAAGCTCTTGATAATTCCATTTCTATTATAGAATTGGGTAAATTCCTCACTTTCAAACTGAGTTCCATTATCGAATATTACCTTATTTGGAATTCCAAATTTGGTGATAATATTCTTGATTACAAATTTAAGCACTTTCCCCGATGTGATATTCGGTAGCGGTTCCACTCCTATCCATTTAGTAAAATAATCGATGGCTAGCACTAGAAATTTAGCTGCTCCTTTGGATATAGTTAGTGGCCCTATCAAATCGATTCCCCACTCATCGAAAGGTCATGGACTTGAGATCGAAGTCAGTTCACTTAGTGGCAAGTGTGGGATATTGGAGAAATTTTGGCATTTCTCACATCTCTTCACATAATCTATAGCATGGTAGGTCATCTAAGGCCAATATAAGCATTGTCCCTTAACCTTTTTGTCTAGTTTTATGCCATTAAAATGGTCCTTACAGAATCCCTTATGGGCTTCTCTTAATAATTTTGCTCTTTTTTCCGGACTAACACATCTTAAGTAAGGGAGTGAATACCCTTCCTTGTGGAGTACTCCATTTACCATAATGAAGGTTGAGGATTGATGTTTTATTCTTCTTGCTTCCTTTTTATTTACTAGAAATTTCTCTTTTGTCAGGTATTCGATGAGTGATGTCATCCAGTTATTATTATATTGATTCTCGGTTCCATATAAGAGGATTTTTCATGAAGGATTTCATTTCGATTTTCCATTTTCTTGTGTGTGAGGGCTTGAGATCTGGTTAATACCAAGGATTCTTTTTTCTGCTCGGGCCTTTTTCCTTTACACTAGGATTTGATCGGTAGCCCACTGGCACAATTTGGGTTTTTCATGCTCCTCGTGAGTTGGCTAATTTAGCCAAATAATCTTCCTGGGAGTTCTTCCCTCTCGGCACTTGACGTATTAAGAAATCCTCAAATTGGGTCAGCATTTTTAACACCTTCTTGACATATAAGACCAGCTTTGCATCCTTTGTCTGATATGTTTGATTCAATTGATTGACCATTAATTGGAAATCACTGAAAATATCAATCCTAGGAATTTTCAGTCGTAGGACCAAGGTGAGTCCTGCCACCATCGACTCATATTCTGCCATATTGTTAGTGGCCGAAAATCCCAATTTTATTACATATTGCAAACGGTGTCCATCGGATGTAATTATTACGTATCCTGCACCAGCTCCTTATTTATTTGAATCTCCATCTACAAACAGAAGTCATTTAGGCTTTACATCATTTTCTTTTCCTAATTGCTTTTTGATGAATCTTGTACATTCATTCAGTAGAAATTCTATGTCGTACTGGCTAAATTATATTCCCCGCTTTACTGATCTTCTCGAGGCTTCAGGTTTACTAAATAATTGCTAAATTGGAAAGTTGGTTAAGACATTAATTGGATGCACTTGAAAGTGAGCTCTCAATTAACTTTTCTATAACCGGATATCTAGTTTTTGCATTCTTAAGCCTTACATTTGTATAGTATACTGGAAGTTGGGTTCGTTTCTCTTCCATTATTAGAACAAAGCTAACTACGTGTTCTGAAACTGCCATATAAAGATAAAGGTTGTCCCATCTATAGAGCTGGATAGAATTGGTGGTTTCTCAAGAGGATCTTTTAGCTCCTTAAAGGTTTTTTGACAATCCTCTTCCCATTAAAAGTTTTTCTTCTTCTTAGTCACATCAAAAAATGGAATGCAGTTATCAATGGCCTTGGAAATGAATCTATTCAATGCTACTACTCTTCCATTGAGACTCATTAAATCTTTACTTGTCTTAGGCTCCGCCATGTCTTTAATAGCTTGGATCTATTCAAGGCTAGCTTCTATTCCTCAAGCATTAACAATGAATCCCAATTACTTTCCAAACTGGATTCCAAATAAACATTTTTTTGGGTTGAGCTTCATTTTATATTTTCGTAATATCCCAAACATTTCTTCCAGATCGCTTAAATGATTGTTCTCATCTCGAGATTTAACCAGCATATCATTCACATATACTCTATGTTTCAAGTGATCAATTCTCTTAACATTCTATTTACCAACCTTTGGTGATGGCTCCAACATTCTTTAATCCGAAAGGCATTACTTTGTAACAAAATGTTCTCGATCTGTTATGAGGCTTGTGTTCTCTTCATTTGGTTTGAACATCGAAATTTGGTTGTACTCGGAATACACATCCATAAAAGACAAGAGTTTGTGTCCACTTGTTGCATCGACTAATTGGTCTATTCTTAGAAGGGAATAACAATCTTTTAGGCATCCCTTACTCAAATCAGTATAGTCAACACATGTCCTCCATTTCCTATTAGACTTTTTAACCAATACTAGATTGTCCAACCATTTCGGATAAAGCACTTCTTTGATGAACCCATTTTCGAGCAATCCCCTGACCTCCTCTTTTAAAGCATTAGCTCGAAATTTGTCAAGCTGTCCTTTCTTTTGTCAAACGGGTGTAATACTTGGGTCTATGTTTAAGGCATGGCACATGGTGGTCAAATCTATTCCAACCATGTCGAAATAGGCGCAGGAAAATACATCTTTGCTGGACTGAAAAAACTAAACCAATTCTCGTTTAAGTTTGTCATTCAGCTCTTTCCTGATTTTTACTGTCTTTGTTGGCCCAACTAGATCCAAGCATATTTCCTCAAGATCCTTCGTGGGTTTCATTCTTTCCTGTTCTTCTCTACATTCTAGTTCAGTGATGATTCCCTCACTATCTACTTCATCCTATACCAAATTTGCTTCTTTCCTCTTTCTTTTATTTTTAGAAAAGTTAAGTCTTCTTAGTGTAGGCTTGGCTTTCCCAATGGTTCCTGCTTTTGCCTTGGATGATTGGTTTTAATGACCATCATCCAAGGGATTTTTTATTTCGATTATGATTGAATCATCTTTCTCCGAGTCATAACAAAAAAGATGGTCCATTTGTATTGATCAAGAGTGGAAAATACAATCCTCAAGAGTTGAATGCTCTCCTCTCACTGTTTCCCATTCGTTCTTGGTTAGGAACTTCACCATCAGATATTTTGGTGAGACAAAAGCATCGACCTCATCCAAAGTCGGCCTTCCAAAGAAGGCATTGTAGTAAGAAAGTTGGTTCATAATGACAAATAGAGTTCCAAAATTCCTGGAATGTGGTGGAATTCCCATCTGTATTATAATCCTTATTTGTCCCATGTGAGTCGATCCTTTGTTATTGAACCCAAAGATGGGATCAAAGCTTGACTCTAGCTTTTCCTCTGAAATTCCCATTTGATCAAAGACATGTTTGAAAATAATATTCACTATGCTTCTGGTACCAACGAGGATTTTAGTCACCATAGAAAGCCCGATCTGTGCAGTGATCATAAGCGGCTCGTTGTGCGAATGGCGAACCCTCTTAACTCTTGTGGGCTTATGGTCAGGTTGTGCATTTGGATATGAATCTGAGGTTCTTAAGTGGTGGTTCTTCCTGAATAGAGAAAACCCCATCTCTTGTCTCTCTAATATATCGGCTTTTGGCTCCCTTACTGTTTTCAACCAAATGAGGGCCTCCATGAATTATATCAATTCGGTTGATGGATGGAATGAAATCTGGTTGAGCATCACTTTCTACAAGGTTCACAGTGCTATTCGGGAGCCTTTGGTTGCCTTCATCAAGATGTGCAGCTTTCTGATTATCTTTTATTCTTCCAAAGTGCCCAGAATGGATCATTATCTAAATTATCTCAGCCAACACACGACATTCATCCATCTTATGCCCATTCAACTTATGATAGGCACAGTAATCTTCCCCTCTTCTCGGCTCAGGATTGTTCTTAGTTTTGTAGGAAATTGGAAAGTCGCCGCTTTCTTTTGCTATAGCATAGATGTAAGATATCAGTTTGTTCAGAGCAACATGATTGGTCTTTGGAGCCTCCTCCCATCTCGGTTTCTTATTGTTACGATTAAAGCCATATTTTTCCTATTTCTTTCTTCGTCTGGGACTTTTTCTTAGCATAGAACATTTCATCCATACGGATGAACCTATCAGCTTGAAAATGGAAGTCTTGGAGATCCCTGCATCTATGAAGATAAACATTTTTCCAGAAAGGTGTCTGCTCAATCAATCATGAACGTACTACCATTAATTTATCTCTATCGGTCATATCCTCTACCTTGCTTCTGCATCGAACCTTTAATTATAGTCACCCCACAGTTCTCCCGGTCTTTGAATGATGTTAGCCAGTACACTAATGTCGATTGTAGGATCTTTGCAGATACAAAACTATGCCGAGAACTTATAAGAGAATTGCTCCCAAGAGTATATGGTATTCTCTCCATAGTGTCTAAATTAGTTAGCTGCTGCTCCTTGGAAGGTGGTAGGAAAAAGTCGGCAGTGAACATCGCCTGTGGGATTATAGAGATCCTCCTGAATTTCAAATGCCATTAGGTGATCTTTAGGGCTAGTAATCCCATTGTATCTCAAAGATGGAATCTTAATGTGAGATGCAATCCTTATGGACATGATCCTATCTACAAATGGGGCTTCCCGGAAGTTATTGTCGACTCTAGCATCAAGTGTCCTCTTTCCTTTAAGGTTAAGCATATCCTTTGTCATCTTTTTATTTGTGTCCCTCAAATAAGCTTCTATTAGCTTGTACTCTTTAGAGATTGAACTTCCAGACTGGTCATGTGACCTCTCTACTAATATTCTATGATGGTTTGCTTTTTCCTTATTATCTGCTAGTGATTTATGGGAGTATTATGTTGCTCCAGCTTCTTGGTCTCCTTTTCTCATTTGTGGAGTCATAGTGAATTTGCCTTTGCTTTTGTTCCTAAGCAAAAAAGCATCCAAATTCCTTCTTGGAGATTCAACTTCTTCTCCTTTAGTGAGCTTGGAATATTTTTGTGCAAGGATTTTTTCTAATAGCTCCAACATCATTTCCATCTGCTAAGTTAGATCTTAGCTTCAATACTAGTAGTATTTGCTGGTTCTGATGGTTGTCCAGGTTCTACATTTCCCAAGTTGAAGTTAAGGACAACATTTTCTTCTAATGTTGCCGTTTGTGTGAATTCTTTATTTGGAATATTAATTTGCCTTGACCTTCCCATTTTCCTAAAACAAAAACTTGTTCAACTAGTTTAAGGAGAGAACTAAATAAAATCGGATCCCTCTAGTGCCAAAATGTTAGACCAAAAATTGGTATAACACCCATGATGCCAAGTATGATGAGCCAAATCTTGTTATTTAACATATATGATGACATGACTAAGCACAGCTTAATTGGTGTTGACCAAATAGTGCTAAAGGACTAAGACTAGGCTTAGCATTCAAGGCTAGGTACAAGATGATATCATTAAGAAATGGTTCCACGATGCCCATGGACTTTTTGAATAGGATATTTGAAAGCCCGTATGGTTTCTTGGAATAAGAAATTCGAGAGCCCATATGGTTTTTTGGAATAGGATATTCGAAAACGCATGTCATAATGTTCAAAGGAGAGAAAGAATAAGCCATGAATATGTGCAATAGCTCACTAAACATGTTAATGAACTAGATAAGAAATTCTCATCTTTCACAGTCCAATGTCCTTACGTAATAGGCAAGATAGAGACTATGCATATAAACACTAGTTTAGATAGAAACATGTGTAATTTTATAAAATCATGACAATCTTTGGTCCCAAAGAGCTTTATTATATGCATATCCGTGTCCTATAATGTCCAAAGTGCACAATCAAGATAATAGGCATGTCCAACTCCATGTTCATATGAATTAGACTTGATTACAATCAAATTGAGATTTTCTACAATTCAATTTAGGGTTACAAAAGTTCAATTTTGTGAATAAAGAAAAGAAATGATCATCCCTTCCTTCATACCCCTAGGTCGGTATTTATAGGGGTGGTAAGACATGGCATTGATGTTATGCCGCATGCCTGTTCTACGGCATTGAGGTTTATCTCGATGGCGCTAAGGATATTGCTTTGATTTGATGACTTGTGGCATTCTTCGGTGTATTGATGGACTATAGCATCATGAAGATGCAGCATTGATAACATGTAGCATTGATAATAAGAAATATTGATAACATGCGGCATTGATAACGGGTGGTATTGGTGATGAGCGGCATCAAATTGGAGCAACATCAGAAGGAAACGACATTGAAGAGATGCAGTGTTAACCTGAGGCAATATTAACTAGATGCGACATCCATTCTACCTTCAAAGATGAAGCGCAACATTGCAAGGGGCGGTATTGATGATGAGCGGCATCAAAGTGGAACAACATAAGATGGAAGCGGCATTAAAGAGGTGCTGTATCAACCTAAGGCGATATTAACTAGATGCATCATCCATTCTACCTTCAGAGACGAAGTGAGACATTGATAGAATGCGACATCAATGATGGGCAACATGGATGATAAACCATGTCATTATAACATTGATGGTTTTCAATATAGTATTCTTTGACATCACTGCTTCCTTGATGAGATCCATTCGACATTGTTTAGTGATATGAGAAATTCGGCCTCATTCATTCAACTCTATAAGTGGTATGTGGCATTGATGACATCGATATCCTTAGCTTCACTAATGACCTACGACATTGTTTATTAACCCTTGTTGAAGAGGGGCGGCATTGTATGCCTTCGGCATTGGCATATCTTTACACTTTCGACATTACTTGTTGATGTGAGATCATGGTTACGTCGACATGCCGCATACGTTCAGGAACAATAGTAGTAACAGTCGTATTATTACCTCGAAAGCCCAATTATAGATTGGTAAATTCAATATCATATTCCATTAAAATTTATGTTGAGAACATATATACATATATATTGAAAAATAAATATTATACACATTAATATACACACATGCACACACATATATATTGATATAATTGATTATATAAAATTTTAAATTTAAAAAACTTTGACTTAGTCAAATTTTTTTTTATTATCTTAAAGCCCAAAAGAAAATTATACACACACACATACATATGTATGGCCGTGAGAAATTTTTTCTAAAACAGAATAGATTAATTATAGATATAAATATATATAATCTATTATTAGTGATTTAATTTATTATTATTGAAAATATTAATTTAAATTATTTAATTACATGTTATATGTGACGACCCTGAATTTTGGATATTTGAAATTGGAATATTTAATTGATTTTAAATATTTGAATGTTAGTTTTACTTGAATTTCAAATATCACTATTTATTTGGATAATTAAATAATTGGATTTAACAATTGGAAATTGGGTAAAATGTTGAATCTAGAATTCTAAGCTTGTTAAAAATATTTTTAAGGGCTTAGAAAATTCATATTGATAATACTGAAGGTAATAGAACTTTTAAAATTAAATTTGAAAGTGATTTGTTCAGTTTTGAATTTATATCGTTTAAATCGATATTTAAAAAATAGCCTTCCGAGGCACAGTCTCGGAATTCAATGAAACTAGTTCCATTGGATCTGTAATAGTGTATTATTATCGGATTTAAATTTTCGTAGTGTTTGGAGTGATCATTTGGCCGTACGATAAGTAAACGCGCTGAAATCTATATCGAAAATTCAGTATAATAACTAGTCTCAAAAGCTATCTTTTCCATACGATCAAATTAGGCCTCGAAACCATTTCCATTGTGTTCGGAATAGGGGTTTAACCTTATGAATGCCTGACGGCACGCCTCGATAGGAGATCGAAATTTTAGGCTTCGTTTTCTAAACAATTTAAATTTAAATTGAAATTTAAAATTTAATAATGTTTTCACAAGATAAATTATACCCGTTTCTTCTCTTCTAACACGTAATTTCCTTTTCAAACACTTGTCCTTCATTATAACACATGTCTCCTTCTTCCTTTAATAATTATAGTCGAGCATTCTTAAAAATATAATAAAATCAAATGGCCGAACATTTCAAATTCGCCTAAACCAGTCGAGCTCGCTCGAAATCAAATTAATGGCGACCTCTGTTCAAATTCAACTCCCTCTCTAGTTCAATTTCCTCCCCAGCTCAATTCAAATCCAAATCGAAATCGTTCGTTTATAAAAAAAATCAAAATAAATCGAGGGCACGAACGACTAGGTGAGCGGTGGGTCTCGTGGAGGTTTGTGTCAATCGCGAGGCACGGTGACCCGAGCTCGAGATGGCAGAATCGAAGTCGCGACAGCAACGGGACAGTCATGTTCAAGGGCGCGAGGCAGGAGGCATCATTGTTAGTATGGGTTCGCATTTGAGTTTGTTCGAGGGTTCGCTCGCATTTGGTTAAGGAGGCGACCTGTTGTGAAGTGGTAGCGAACGCGAAGGGCCAGGGTTTCAATTAACAGTAAGGTCTGAAATCATGAAGAAATGGTCGTGCCTGGGTTCGAAATTCTTTCTCTGAAGGTATTTGATAATTCACCTTTAATTAACATTTGTATAGGTTAGAAAAATATTTTAACAGTAAGGTATAAAATCATTTTGTTTTTAATTTAGTAAATATACATTTTAAACTTACTAGTTGGTTTAAATTAACCTATTTAATTATTCTAAGATATTAAAAGATTTTTTAAAGAAGAATTATTAGTTGAAAATTAAATTAATAAATCGAAATTGATTTGTCCAATTGTTCAAATATTAATCAACTGTATAATATTTATACAAGGTCTAAAATCGAGAAACAAGCTGGAATGAAAATGGATTGCATGCATAGTTAAAGGTGAGAACTTCTCACTCAAACGGATTACCCGGTTTAATTTAAATAGTTAAATTTAAATTATTGGTTGTTTGCTTGGATTGATAATCGTTATCAGTTGAATTGATATGTTATATATAGTAGTGTGTGTATATATATATATATATTGGAGTGGTTAATTTCCCGCATTATATAGCGGATGAGACCTTATGCGCCGCATAATAGCGGATGATTTGATATGAACCCATATACCGCGATATTCCACCTCGTAGTGGAAATGGTATTTTAAATTGTTGTGCTAACATCTGTCGATGCAGGGAAACGGGTTGGAGGGATCCAACTGGATTCCTCAAATGCTTGAATTTATTTTATAAGCTGTGATATGATTTATTGATAATCTGTGATTGATTATATTGGTAATTGAAATTATTAAAGGCTATGGTTTAGCCGAATATATTATGGTATTTTAAAATACCAGAAATATAAGAATTGGATTGTTGGAAGTAAAATAATTTTTAGAAAATTGTATAAATTAAAAGAAGGAATTTGGAAAAGGATAAAAGATGATTTTTGAAATCCTATTGAATAAATTCAAGTATGGGAAAAAGATCTTTTATAAATGAAAATAAATGGATTTTGAGAACTTAAGTAGTATTGTTTAAAAGTTGAAGGATTTATTTAAAATTCGGATTTTAAATGGTTTGGGAGAAATAAAGGTATTTATTTTAAAAATGGAGTTAGTTTTGGGAAATTGATTTGAAAACTAATTAAATGTTTGAAACTATGTTTTAAAAAGGAAGATGAGACTATGGAATTTATAAACTGGGTTTATAAAGAGAAATAATATATATCAGTGGATATTTGGAAATATAAATTCACGGTGGGAATTTATAATGGAATGGGTAATTTGTTTTAAAAATAAATAGTGGTTTATTTTTAAAGGTGTGAGAGAAAAGCGTATTTCCCTGAAAAGCCAAGTACGTTTCCAAAGCAGATTTTTAAGTATAAGTTGGAAGTTTTAAAGTTGTTTTGGCTTAAGTTTTACATGAAAAATTATTATTAAATTTCATAACTGGTATTTTAAATAAAGTGTTTTAAATAGTTTTTATTCTAAGTATTTCAAAGCATATATATTTTTAGAAAGTGATTTAAATTACTTTAAAAATCTAAAGCATTTAGTCATGGTAATTTTCAGTGGAAATAAACAATATTTGGAATTTATTCCGCGGGAGGAAAGTGATTTGAAAACTGTTTTTCAAAAGGGTTGAACTGTAGAAAAATTTATAACTTGTGAAGATATTTTTAAAATAAATAATTTGGGAAATTATTTAAATTTGATGGTTGTTTGTGGATGTTGTATGATAGTTAAATAACCAACCATCAATATTGGCCTTTAAGACGACATTTGAATTTCGATGCGACCGGGGATCGGATTCCAAATGGTTATCCGAAAACCACATCGAATTTTAAAAGGTGGATCTTTTGTTTAAAAGATCAAAAGTGGAAATTTGTTGTAACTTAATTTGGAATTGAATGTATCCACTTGTTTTTAAAATAAGCGCTCATTATTCGGTTAAGCCAGAAGAGGATATTAAGTCATAAAACCCATTCCGAATAATGATACGACGAAATGGGATTTCATTTGAAGACGGTGATTGAAGACCGGGTATTTTCGAAAACGAAAGGATTGCCTGTTGAATGTCTCTGCACCGAGTTGCTTCGGTATAGAGATTTTGATTACCCTATGTGATGGGGAGTCCGGACGTGATTAGGGGATATCCGGATTTGCAAGGACTTTTTTCCTTAATTGGATGAAGTGCCTTCGGTTCCATTCAGACCCAGGATGGACTTGGATGTATGTCTGACATTACACTTTGAGATATAAAGATGGTTTCTATCAAATATATTTCTATTGGTGGCGGAGAATTTATTCTCTTAGCTTAACACCCTTCTCTGAGACGTACGAGCTCAGAGGTTATGTAGTTGATTGTTACTAGTGATATATTCCCAATTTGGTAATGTGGCATGCTAAGTGCTGATCATTGGTTGATCGAAGCATGGCTTTTGTAAAAAGCGTAGCTTTGTGGGAAGAGACTTCATCGAACCTCACACCCCGGAAATGGTCGAAACAGGAAGGATGCAGCAAGGTTATGGGGGTCGCGCTCCTCAGGGTATGTACATTTCCTTCTGGATAAAAAGTGGTATTCTGATATGGAGCCCAGATATTTTACTTATGTGGTTGTTGGAATTCGAGGCGCCTCGGTAAAGGTTGGTTACGAACGGGGGATGGCATACTCGTGATAGTTAGTTACCTAGTTACAGAGGTAACCCGGCCTTGTGTTGGTAGAGATCCGGTTAGGTTCTCGGGGCGTCCCTGCAGAGGCGTACCCATTCGGAAAGGAAGTTCCTTAGCCTTGACCATTTGTTGGAAATCCAAACAATCAATATGAGCCCTTTACGGTTTTAGTTGTAGAACCTGCCATCTAACATGGTAGCTATAGTAGGCATACTATAATGGTACGTATGCTGGCTAAGATTAATATTATACTTACAAATGTTTTCCACACTATGCACTAATAATAATAACAAAAGGATTTTTGCGCATCAAGCATATTTGACTGCTATAAGGAGAAATCTCCCCCAAGTGTGCGATTGCATTGTGTGTGTGGCGGGAGGCCTTATGTTAGTTTCATTTTCCGAAAGCATGAACGGATTTCTTTTCTTTTTGTTCAAATAACTATTTTAGTTCTCACACCAGTCCCATGACTGACTCGGAGTTTATTGTTCCCTTTTCTAAACTCTGGCTGCCCATAATTTTCCACACGGGCAGCCTAGAGTCAGGTTATTAGCAGAATTTGGATGGATTGTTGTGGAGCTCAGAAGACGAGCTGGATGGCGAGACGTACATCCGTACTTAGTTATTATTCCGCTGTGTATTCAATTATGTGGAAAAGTTTATATAACTGTCCAGGTTTGTGCTACGAAACTGTTGTACTTTGACGATGTAATGCATAAACAGATATAGTTCTTTTGTTTTAAAGATTAGTCATTCATCTATTATAGATTATTTCGCTGCGATTGTGAGATTCTGATATTGTTTCTATTTCTTCTTCTTCTACCTTTTTCTTCTTTAACCCTAACGGTTCAGTTTTCCGGCATCCGATTGTTCGGCATTTGATACAGTGGACGTATTAATGTCAACTTTCGGTCGTCGAAAAATTGGGTCGTTACATTATGGCCGAAAATATTCAGAACGATATGATATGGTTTTTAATATATAGGTGTACATAAAGGTGTTTACCTTTTACCGATTCCATAGGTTATCGATATTTCGGTGGTCAACTATTTCCTCTCCGAACTCCTTGTTCCTTGTCCTTATTGTGGTGTGCAAATTCTATCTTCAAGAATTCCACAAATTCCCTAATGGAGGCTACGATTTATTATTTTATGTCTAATTTGAATGCGAGAGTGTGGGGAGATTTGTAACCACCATAAGATCAAGTATCTTCCACCTTTATCTCTATTTTGAATCATGATCTAATCTAAGGCCACAGACCAATTCAAAATGCCCTATGTACCTCATGTTATAGCTGACCATGCATTCTCTTTGCTTCCTAACTTCAGGCCTAATTAAAAAACCATATTTAAATTAATTATTTAAGCTCATATGTTTAATTAAATTAATATATAACAATTATATATTATTTTGATTAATTTTAACCCCTCAAATAAAAATTAAAATGCCATAAAAATTCAATACAACATTTGTATTAATTTTACTATCGACTTATAACATTTCTAGATTAATTTCAAATTTGTTAAACATGGAAATTAGCTAACAATTCGATTTTATTGACTCCAAGTATGTGAACTCGACCCTTGGTTAATATTTAAACAATTTAAATACCGAAGTCTGTATGCATTTTGTAAAAGTACAGTATGGAGCATGAATTCAGTAGTTTATAGATCATTTAAGCGAAACCAATATTTAATCATCATCAAGCTACACTGTGTAATGATATTTTGTACAAATTTCCATTTTGACGTTATTATATCGCTATAATATCCAAAGTTTAGTCAATGGTCAACAGCTCTAATAATATTCATAGTTAATTGCATAGGCAACTTTAAATCCTTGGATCAATCTGATAACATTTATCGATTAATCGTTTTACTCTGGTTAGTAATTTTACCTTTAAGTTGGTTACCAATTGTGGTGATACCACCCTTCTACAACAAAGCAGACGGATCCTCCCTTGAGTTGTGTTTCATTTCAAATAGTTCAACGTCTAACCAACTATAGTCGTAACACAATTAGAATGATATATGATTCTCCATAATCAAAGTATGGTCTAGTTACTTAAGATCCGAAGTACTCTCAATTCTAAAGACTGTTGTATATCGTTACATGAGATCTTCTATTTTGACTTAGTTGTATTAACCTATAAAAGACTCTTGTATGATTGTTCCAATCAACCACAAGTATGCAATCCCTTGTCGTCCCTGATATTCATAAGTCATTCACCATCCATCATCTGGAGAACATTATGTACACTAATCTTAACGGATGATATCCTTTTCTCGATATATCTTAACAAGGAACATTTAAGAACAAATATTTGAATATCGATTCAAAAATCATGGTTATGAACACATTCGCAACTACAGTCGATAAAGTACTTTTCCTAAGGAGTTTCGACTTATACAAACTTAATGCATATAAAACATTACTTATATCATATATAACTATATAATAGAAAAACCTACTTTATTTCGAATAAAATTTTCTTTAAGACTTAGTTATATAACCAAATTACATAATTGCCCATATGGCACATCCTTAACTTTTTCAATCTCCCAATTCAGATCCAAAACATGGTGCCTCATGCCCATACTTTCAACTAGTCAACTAATATTAGAATGAAAAAAGGCCTTAGTGAATATGGATCTATAATGTTATCTTTAGTAACTACTCTTTTTATTATACTTCTTCGTCACTGATAAACTGCCTTATGATTTGTTAATTATGAAAATTATATCTGAACTCTCATTAAGATGTCGATTCTATTTACAGTATATATTGCACTATTATCATAATACGTTATTAGATTGTAAACGGTGGGAACCTCCCCAGCTTACTTATAAATTTGTGAAAACATACTATTCTCCTTGCTAGGAATTTTTCCAATTTACGACCCCTCTTTGAGGGTAAATAAGAATCCCGAGAATGATTTGCTATCGTCGACATCATTTTAAAATTTTTAGTCCGAGTACTCTTGCATAAGAAGTTCATTTTTTTCATCTATCAAAGACAAATCCTTAGTATTTCTTAAATGCTTTAGGATAATTTTAAGCGTTGTCCAATGATTCTCGCCTGGATTTGATTGATATCAGTTAACTGCACCTTGTCCAAAAGCAACATCTAGCATAGTACATATACATTATAAATCTTCTTGCCAAGAATAAGGAATCCTATTCATATGATGTCTTACCTCATCTATAGGTGGGGAGTCTTTCTTAGAAAGGACAATTACATGCCGCACTAGAACACTTCCACACTTGAAATTTCTCATATTAAACCTGCTTAGTATGCTATCTATGTACATCGATTAGAACAATCTCAATAACCTCCAAGATCTATCTCTATAGATATTTATACATAGTATAAAGGATGCCTCTCCTAAACCATTTACTATAAAATTGGACAACCAAGCTTTTGCTGATTGTAACATTGGTACATTGTTACCAATTAATAGGAAATTGTCAACATACAAAACTAAGAACGTAATGGCACCATTTTATTCTTACCTATATACGCAAGTTTCCTTTGTGTTTTACTGAAACCAAATAGTTTGATTACCTTGTCAAAACTTTATTCTAACTCATAATTGCTTGCTTAAGATCATAATTGACCTTAAGAGTCTACATGCTTTATCGTCATTTTCAATGACCTCAAAACCTTCCGACTGTAACATATAAACATTCACTTCGAAATCATCATTTAGAAACGATGTTTTAATGTCCATGCTCGAAATTTCATAGTCATAATAAGCATCGACTGTAGTAAAATCTGAATCGATTTAACAATAGCGTTCGAAGAAAGCTTTTCGTCATCGTCAACACCAAGAATTTGGTGTAAATCTTTTGCTACCAAACTTGCTTTATAGATCTCGATCTTTCCATCTACGTCGATCTTTTTCTTAAAGGTCCATTACAACCGGTAGGCTATACCCCTTCGAGTATATTTTCCAAAGTTCAATCTATGTTCTGTATGTGGAATCTATTACATATTTCATTGCATCAATCACAAGGTAGAATTTTACTCTCCAAGGCTTGTCGGTATGTGACTCTTTGCCTCAAATCACGCATCTTCATTCCCGCTATTAATGAGAAACTCATAATATCTCTCTAGTGTGCGACATTCCCTACTAAACCTTAAAATATGTTGTATATTTAATACTGGTTTTGAATTACTATCTAAAGAAACATTTTATATGAAAATTTCTTATATCTAAACCAAGTCTATCTTACTGCCACTAATTTCTCGTGATAGAAATATCTTTTCCAAGAAGGTGACATGTCTCAAATTTTTTTTTCTTTCTTGGTATGCTAGAATATGTATCCATGAGAATTTCTTGGATACCATACAAACTTGCATAAAATTATCTTTGTTCAAGTTTATTAGGATTTACATTCTTAATGTAAACCAAAAACCCACGTACCTTAAGAAAATTAAGATGGGTTTTTTGATTAGTCCTTGGAATTTAACATATATGTCACGATTTTAAGCGTATATCCCCTAAAAGAAAAAGAAAACTCATTATCACTCATCATCGATATTGTTATCCGGCATTTCGACCCAGCTATATCCGAACTGACTTGACAAGTTAGACTCAACTATCATCAAGGCCAATAGCCCATAGCAATGATTGTGGGGTCCAAAAATCAAGCATAGATGATAATATGAAGCAAAAGCATGAAAGCTCACTACTCCCTGAAGATGGATCAGGTACGATCCATATTCTATACTATGGATCGTATCGTATTGACTCCACAACTCAATTTTGCAACGATGATTGGTCAATAACTCAAAATCTACACATGGTATCAACAAGAAACTTGGAGTATAAGCTTACTACAACATGTGTAACACTGCCTAAGGATCTCATTCCAATTGGAGGAAGTTGGAGGGATTGGCATAACTCTCTTTGGAGGGATCGGTAGAAATCAGAATTCAAGCAACACTACTTGACGGAAAATGCGATATCTCACAAACCGTACGTCGGAATTGCACAAAATTTGATGAGAAAGTAGCTAACATCATGATGCACCCCTCATAGCGATCGCATCCCATTTGGATACACTAATAGAGATCGGTACTGATCCCTATTGTGGGCCTTGATGGGCTTAGAAATTTTTGGGTGGCCTCGTCTTGGTCTCCCGAACCTTCAGTCGAAATTCAGTCCGATATGTTTATGTCTTCCCCTTTAAATACAACAGGCATGACATTAGAAAAGGGATCCTTCTTTCTCTACTGAGGCTCTACCATTTTTATTCTTCACTTTGGTGCTAATGGATCCCAACTGATCCAAACATACTTGTAATCATAATCAAGTGGAAGATCAATAAAAATATAAAGCGGACGTTGACCAAGATAGCCGAACCACTATAAAAATCTTTGTGTTTATTTATAATTTTTGTTATACCCATTTTTGGCATCAATATATATATATATATATATATATATATATATATCTGTGTGTGTGTGTGTATGTATGTATGTTTGTGCACACACATATATACACACACACACATAAACATATACATATACATACATACATACATAAACATATACATATAATATGTTTGTATATATATGTATATACATGTGTATGTGTGTGCATACATACATATGTATATATGTATATATGTTTGTGTGTGTATGTATGTATGTATACAAACACCATGTCTAACAAAGTTTAATTTCTCTTTTTAGAAACACCATTGTGTTGAGGATTATATGAAGGACTGACTTGAGGTAGAATCTTATTCTCTTTTAGGTACTCTTAGAGTTTATATCCAATGTACTCACCGTCTCGATCATATCAAAGTATTTCGATTTTCTTACATGTCTGATTTTCTTTAATTTTTTGAATTTGTCAAAGACTTCTAGTTTGTGTTCATAAGATACACATATCTATATGTAGATAAATCATCAGTCAATGTAGTGAATGATGATGATCTATCTTTGATATTTGTAGGCGTAGGATCACATACATCTATATGTACTAGTCCTAAGAGTTTAGTAACTCTTTCGTTGCTTCCATTGAATGAGTGCTTGCCCACTTACCATTAAGACATGATGTACAAGTATTAAATGATTCAAAATCAAATAATGGTAGGAACTGTAACAACCCGCATATTTATCGGTTGTATATTTAAATATTTTATTTAAATATAATGTCGTTCGTCGGATTATAGTCCGAAAAGTTACTTTTTGCAAACAGTCGAATTGAGACTCGAGACCACTCCCATTGAGTTCAAAATGTCATTTGCGATCTTTTTGAGTATAAGCTTCGATATGTTTGGAGTTTTGACCCTTTTTCACTTTGGACTTGGGTTTGGGTTCAGCCCTTAACCCCACTTAACCCCCCTAACTCAGCCCCTTCTCTTCATTCCATCTTCATTTCATTTCATTCCTCAAGCTAAAACTGAAATGGGGAAAGGGAAGAGGAAATAGAAATTAGCAAGCCCTAGTTCTTCTTGCATCTTGAATCCTTGCTCCAAAATCAAATAGAAGCCATTGGTAAGCCTCCTCTTCATCTTCTCCAACTCTTTCTCCTTCAATTTCAGAAATTTTCCTAACCCTAACTTAGGAAATACTTGTTTTGATCATAGATTGAAGCTTGTTGAGTTGAAGTAGTGAGTGGTTGATCTTCTCTTTGCAATCGAGCTTCTTCTTCTTTGTTTTGGGTAAAAAGGTGAGATTTTTATCTCACATCTATGTGTATATCTATCATTGATGTTGGGTATGAATTCCTAACAAATATTCATGTACTATTGCTTTTGGTTTGGAAAGAATTGGAATTCACTTGATAGGGCAAGAAGTGTTGGAAAACAGGCTCCGGCCGACCGAACGCAGGGTCCGGTCGACCGACCTGCTACCTGAGCACTTCTCTGCCTCTGTTTTGGGAGTGCAGGAATCTGGGCTCCGGCTGACCGACCCAGGAAGTCCGGTCAACCGACCTGCTTCCCGAGAATTTTTCAGAACAGTGTCCGGTCGACCGAGCCCTGTAGCCGGCCGACCGACCTGCTCCTGTTTTCCCTGTTTTGCATATTTTTGTTCGTTTTGATCGGTTTTCCAAATCTTATCAATGCAAGTTGGTTTTTAATGTTTGTTATTGCATCTTTGGCTTTGATAACATACTTTTGACTTCATTCACGAGTTTTATAAATAATCCCTCTAAATCGTATTAAAAGCTCCCTTCTCCGCTTTATAAATTTCTATTCAAACACACACGATTTTGCACTTCGAACGAAGTGGAAAGGAGATTAAATGGTTAGGTAAAACACGGACCATGAATCCGCACGTTCACCTTTCCGATTAGTCCCCGACCTATTCGATTGATCGTTTTGACCTTTGTGTCTGGTTTACCGATGACATGAGGTAAACTTTGTAATGCTTTGAGTGTGAAATTGGCTAATGGATAGTAAACCGTTTAGTGCGAACGAGTGGTTATGGGACATACGTTAACACTTTTCGGGTTCCTTTTCGAGAGTTATGACACATTCCGCCAGTTAGTGGTGTCCAGTACTGGGCCTCCGGACCTTCACCACTACGGTTTGTTGCCTTTGGGATAGTGCCTTCGGACAGTCTCCCTAGGTTTGTTGCCTTCGGGTATGTGCCTTCGGGTTTGTGCCTTCGGGTTTGTGCCTTCGGGTTTGTTGCCCTATAGTATCGCTTCCGATGTTGGTCTTTTTGAGCCGCATGGGTGATATTTGGGTTTGGAGCCTTTGGGCTTATGGATCCTTGTTTATACAGTACTGAGCTCGAGCAATATTTTGTTGTTTTGATTGATATTTATATTCCCTAGTGCATCGCCCTTCGGTGTTCGTCTTTTTGAGCCGCATGATATGTAGCGATCATCTAGTGGAACTTGTATACCTTTATTGGTATTTGTTATTTGCCTTTTGGCTTGATTTGGGATATGATATCATTTGTTTGTTGAGATGCCGATGATATGAGGCTTGTTTTGTTATGTTCATCTTTTGCTAGATGATTGTGTATCTCCCTTAGAGATATTTGTTATACTCTGTACGATTTTGCAGGTTTATTGTTGATCAGTTTATCTAACTGATTTGTTTAGCTAGACTGACCCGTGTATTTTATACTCGGGTCAGACCGAGATGTTTCAGGTTAGGTGCTTTTGGACTTAGCCTCTTTTGCTTCCGCATGGACTATTCCGCTAGCTTCTTTTTGTTATAGCTTTTATGTAGTCCTTATCTGTTGTAACTCTGATATGTATTCCTGTGAACTCGTCTGTATATTGTGGTTTGCTATACCACTTGACATGTATCATTTTGTATACTCTGTTATGTATCAGTATATGTGTATATGATGATCCGTTGTTCTGTGATGTATATTACATTGAGTTGTTACATTGTGTTCTGATAGATCCTATAGCCATTGTAGTTTTGCTTTAAGTATTTATTGAACTTGTCGAACCACATGAGATGATAAAAACCACTTTTCGGCGTGTTCAGTAGATAGTTAAAGTAAGACTACACATGGTCGCTTCCATTATACTCTATTGTCCGCATTAGCAGACGGTATTATCCATATAACACTCTTTGTTAATGAGGCTCTCGGAGTGGGGCAGTGTTCATCTATAGTTACAGTGAGTAAAACAACTTTTTATTGTTTATTGGATATTACATATACTTTCATAACTGAGGATTTTGGATGAATCTTTGATTGATATCAAGTGCAAATGAGTTGTTTTGTGGATATGTGTGTGTATATGTATATTTAACATGCTTAGTTAAACCCAAAACACTGCTTCTTTAAAAAAAACTCCTCTGTTCTTTTTCAAATGATAAAAACAGTAAAACCATTCCATTTTAAAAATCTATATCTCAACATTCTTTCAGTTTTAAATCTTGATTCCAAAATGAAAGTTGTTTATTTTTGAGTATGGAAGCTTTTAAAATTTATTTCACTCAATTTCATCGGGTATAGAGGGAGAAATCATCAATTATCTGGAAGAAGGAATTTTTGTTCCAAACTTTGAAAAAATTATTTCTCAGCATCCAGGGAGAATTGATCGACGCCGTAGGCGTCGTTGGGATCGTAGGGGGATGTAGTATTTTTGATGAGATTTCAGCAAGATTCTGTGATGGTCACCGACGATCGTCGATAGCTAGGGTTAAAGTTTTCCGGTGATTTAGGGTGTGATTCATAAATTGGAGCATGCTGCTGTGATCGTGGAAGAAGGGGCTTGGATTGGTGATGATTCGGAGGGGATCGGAGAAAATTTTTATTGCGCTTACTGTGCGGGTTCGTTTGTTGCTGGAGGGTTGTCGCGTTCTACTACGCGAGGTCGGGGATGATGGCGAGGTGGGCATCAAGATGAGAGTGGCTAGGCGGACCTATTGGCGAACTCGTATGAGGCGTTAATGGTCTGGGTGGCTCGTGCACATGCACTGCGTGGACATTAATGGGTTGGTCATTGTCGAAAGAGAAAGGGGACTAGAGTTTGGGGAAGAAGGTTTTGAGGCAGGTGCGGTTGTGTGGGCTTGGGCCGAACTCTTTAATATAAAAAAAGTAAAATAAAAGTAATCGTGCACTGAAAAGGGAGGTCGTGAGGAGGCTGGAAGTAACGCATGAATGAAAGATTGAGGTGGAGCTTCGAGGATGTGAGACGCGTGCATGGTGGGAAAGAGTTCTAGAGCTTTGATTTTGGAAAGGAAGGATGAACAGTAATGTGGGTAACAGGTTCGAACTAGTGGGCTTTGGGCCGAGTTTGTGAAGGTGAGAAGATTAATAATTTAGCTTACTAAAAAAAGAACGGGATGAAGGAGGAAAGGGAAGCCACTGTCTCGTTTGGTAGCAATTGCTTGGGAGGCGGGTTTGCAAGCAAATGGGTTGGGCCTTTCTATTTTGGGTGAGCAAATTTAAACTTAATTAGGTTATATAAGTATATGGACCAGTTTATAAATTCATATATGGCCCATATTTTATCCATTTTGCACATAGATTTTTGTATTATACCCGTGTAAACGAGTACAACGTTTCAGTATAAGTTGTTAATGGTTTAGGACGTGATAAAATTTATGACCTATTTAAACAAACATATTTTAAATTATGTTATTAAATTTAATAACGTCGTTAAATTTATATACATCAACTATAAATGTTTATTTGGCTAAATGAAATAATGTTGAGATAGATTGAATTGAATACGATAAATTAGACCTTTGTTTAGTGGAAATAAACACCATTCTGTTAATTAAATTGATTGAATCCCTATTTAACAGAATAAGTCACCGTTCTGCTATTATTAATTAGATAAGTTAAATTTGGACATTTATTTAGCAGAAACAAAACTCATTCTGCTATTACATTAGTGTGGACACTTAATTACATTCCAATTGACTAGTATTGAGTAAATGTTGCATTAAAAGTTAATTGTTGATTGTGAGTTTAATTTTACATATGTGATATAAATATTGGAATTATAACTTGGATAGTTGATGGAATTAATGGTGACTCAACTAAGTACCATTGGAGTTGCTAAGCCTCTTCCGAAATTTGAAATTTGATTTTTGAATCAAAGTTATTTTAAGAATAATTATTATATATCAATAACGTTTTAAAGATAATTAATAATTATTTAATAATGATTAAAGATAATTATTTAATAATGATTTAGAGCTAATTTTTTTATTATTCTTTAAAGTTATCATTAATATTTAATTATTGTTCTTAGGGTTATTTATCCATTTAAAATGTTTTTTTAAATTATATTTTAATTATTAATTAAAGTTATTTTATAATAATTTGATTTAGAAGTTAATTATTATTTAAGAGTTAATTAGTATTATAATGCTAATATTACAAGGATAATTTGTCAAAGTATTAATACCATTTTAAAATAATATATTATATCAATATTGTTTAAAGTTAATTAATTTAAAATATTTAAAGTTATTTTATTATATTAAAAGATCATTTTACTATAATTAAATAGTGTTTTTGATCTAAAGAATTGGTTAAACGAAAGAATTTAAATAGGAAATTTTTACAAATGGTTTGAAATTTATAAAAGAGTATTTCCTAAATTAAACTTGGAAAATTAATATAGAAACTTTATAAGTATTATTTTAAGATAATTATCAAATAAAGTTTTCGAAAAGTAATGGTATGCTTTCATGGCGTAATCGGAGGTAGAGATTGCCTACAGTTAAGTTTGGATTTCTTTGGGAAAGAGACGTAATCATCGAGCTGTAAATCCATCGTTGATACCGTAGAATTCTTTCCATATTTATTTGAAAGGGTTTTCGAATATATTTGAAGGAAATGGTTTAAGAATATACTTATTCTTGTGAGATAAGTATATACATTTTGATTAAGAAATTTAATTTAATTAAATTTAAATTAAACAAGACTTAGTGATTTCAGTGGGAAATGAAATCTTTGATTGAATGATTATTATTTGATAGTTAAATAACCGACTATCAAATTTAGACCCAAAACGTAACTCTGGAAATATCTAGTAGAAACACGGGAATTATAGGGTACAGTTACCGTTCGTGGTGCTATACTGTACGTATAAACTCATTTCGTTCTTCTAGGATGATTATAAGGATACCCATCCACTAATGGTTAGGAGATGATCTCCGATCTTATTTTTGTCTGTTTATTTCCTAAAGAACAGGGGTTGAGTTTACCGGAAATATCAAATGTCATTTCAAAGAGACCAGGATCGGATAAGTTATCCGAACACCACTTCGATCCAACGAATACGTTTCCAAAAATGAAGACAAGAGCATGGGATCCAAGATGGAGCATTGAAGTGGAAGGGCTAATCGCTACTGATCCCGAGGTTGATTCGAAAATGGATGTTATAGGAATAGTGCCTTCGGTTTCGTTCAGACCCAGAACGGACTCGTATGGATGAATGCTATTAACACATTGTCATTGGAGATCAAGGAGCATTCCAAGTGCAAACTCCTTAAAAAGGTAATCGTAGCCTCAAGCCTCATCAACCGGGAATGATTGAAAATCAGGGGAGATGCACCAAGGCTAAGTGGGTCGCTCCCAATTAGGGTATGTTTATCACCTTTCTAGATACCCTTGGATATTATTACTACGGTGCATGGAAGGAACTCGGAAAGGGTGGGAACACCCGGGGTGATAGCATATTCGGTCTATCCAGGTTAGGGGTAGTCCGGTCTTGTGTAGCAGGGGATCCCAGCGTGGTCCTCGGTGCATTTTTCTAGATGCGTACTGTGATAGGTGGTACCCCATTGCCTAGTAATTTGTATTGAATCCATTCTCCAATACGTGCCTTTACGGTTTTGGTTGTAGAGCCTAGTATGCTGGAATTTAATTAATGTAACAATTTCGGCTATTTGAATAAGTATTTGTACTTAGACACTATTATAATATCACTGGATTTTCTATAAAAGGGTTTTGGTTACCGTAAGGGAAAAACCCATCGTGTTTATGTGTGGCGTGGTCTTACGGGATACCTTTGATTTTAAATTGGTTTTGAAAGTTAAAATGGATAAAATTCCTTGTGTTTTAAATTGTCACGCTGGTTTTACCAGACTGACCCGGGCGTGGTTTTTCCTATATGCTCGGCTCAGACCGAGCATATTTCCAGGTTTAGCTGGAAGGATTGGAGCTTCAGGAGAGGAGCTGGAGGCCCAGAGACGTAGTCACGTAGAGGATTATTTTTCAATTGCATTATAGTTATGTTTACTAGCAATTGTGAGGACAGGGTGTTATAACTATCTGATTGATGTCTGTGTATGTATAAGTTACAGTTTTGTTTTATGTCAAGATTTGTTCTACATTATAGATTATTCATTTCCGCTGTGAGATTATGTGTTGTTTGGTTTCTTTCTATCTTCTTCCTACTTTCTTGTTCTTACTATCTGCCTTCCCGTGCAATTTAGACTAGACAAGTGTGGTAAAATGTCAGTTTAAACTGTACGGAAAAGTGGGTCGTGACATTGTGGTATCAAAGCTGAAGGTTAAGCGAGAACCTTGGATTTGGTGGGGTAACTCATTAGAGATAGAGTTAGTAGCACCCTAGAATGAGTTTTAGTGTATTATATATATGAGCGCGTATTTGTTAATGATATAAAAATGTTTTGTATTGTGTTGTTTGTTCTTTTGAGTGGCTTAAGAATTATGGTCGATGCATTTGGCCAACATTATCGATAGGGATTTCCTAAACACTCGAACAAGACCAATTGACAAAGTATTGTTTTAAAATGGGTAAATGAAATAATTTTACCTAAAAATATATTTTATATATAAAAGAAAAGTTTTCCATAGTTATTCTTGGTTTGCTTGGTTCTTAGGGTGATAATATTCCATCATTATCATCCATAATTTGATTAGTCAGGCTCGTCCATTTCTGAGCATTAACTATTATCCATAAATCTATCTTGAATTTTCCTTTGGAGATCTAATCCGCATAATAGGAATTTTGGAAATCTTGAAACGAGTACCTTATGAATTAAAATTCACAAATTTGAATACAAGGCGTTCATTATTGATGTTGAGTTGAAATTTGATTTCTAAGCGCATTTATTTAAAAAGAGAATTTGAATATTCTGGAGTGAATAATTTAGAAATATAAAGCTTAATTTGATTAAGTTTAAATAAATGTTATTAAAAGAAAATATGCAATATTTTGAAATAATATTTAGAAATGGTTGATCTTAAAAGTTGGTTGTATTAAATTAGGTTTAATAAAAGAAGTTATTAAAAGAAAAACTTAAATATTTCTGGAATGAATACTGGAAAAATGATTTATATAAGAAAGCTAGGACATTTTTGCAATAAAAATTTTTTAGGAATGATTTCCTTTAAATGGAAATAATTTGTAAATTTGAACGTGCCTTATAAATAAAAGGAATTTTAGAATTTAAATCCCAGTGATTTTGTCAAAATGGTTTCCAAAGTTTTAAGGGTTAATAATAGTATTGAGAATATTTTCGAGTTTCTTAATAGGGGATTGTTACTATTAGAACCTTGCTATATAATTGTTTAAATAGAAATTTTTTTGATTCGATTTCAAAAGTATGGTTTGATTTACTATAAAGTAAGAATGTATATTATTATTTAAAATGATTTTGGAAAAATAAATAATAATTTTATTTGAGATAGCTTTGTGTTTTAAAGGGGTTTTTGGTGTACTAATATTTTGGAAAGAGTTGCTTAGAAGTATATTTAAGGATAAATAGCTTTGAAAAAGGAATTTGGTGGAAAAATGGGCATTTCTTTAGATTAGTTTGGAAATAAGTCCTGATTCATTTTGTGATGATCAGAATAATCTTCTAAGTGACGAACGGATGTTTGCTGAGGCGAATGGTATTGTGCACTTAGTAAATTATTCTCTTTGTCATTGTACGATTGGGACGAGTTGGAACCCGGATGAATACAAAGCAAATTGGAATTGGATATTTTGTTGAAATATTTCGCTACGAAAATATTTATTGTTCAAATGGGTTTGAAAGAAGTGATTTTTAGTTAACTAGTTCGAGTGGCTCGAAAATAACTAAAATGGGTAAGAGAAACGTTCGAATGGCAAACGTTCTCTTGAGTATTATCCTTCTAGTAAGGGAATATATGATAACTGCTTAGTAGTATCCAGTTCCTTGGTATAATATTGGGGTTACTCGGGCTATATAATATATATAATATCATTTCAAAGAGTTGTTGAAATAAATATCCTAGTGTTTGATCCTTAAGTTTCCAAGCATACAGTGTCGTTTCAAAGTGTGTCTGAAATGAAACCCGGGTGTTTAAAAATTATTAGGTGGATTGAAAATAAAAGTTTAGATTTAATGGTTGGGTATACCCTGGTAATGGGGTAAAGTGTTTCATAACTTTTACAAATCAAAGAGAGTTATATGAAATGTTTTACAAATAATTTAGAGGTAATGTAATTGGTATTAGGGATAACCAATTAAATAAGTGTGTGAGATGGACATAGATCGTTTCTTCTTCCCATATAGTTTTGATCAATTATTCAAGTACAAGGCTTTGAGTTGTTTTAAATTGTTCCAAGTAAGGATCTATTACTCGATTTTTAATGGCGAGCACTTGATGAGGGTTCTTGATATGGAACCAAGGTTTTCTATCATAGCTACAGCTATGCAAGGAGAGCAGAGGTTCCTAATCAGGGAGCCTGATCAGAGTCCGCACTAGTAAATCGGGTGAGTGATACTGATTTGGAAGTGGAGTCATGTATTCGAGTAGTGGTTGAATCAGATTCTGTAAATGTATGATCTATGGACATCATGCGCGCTTATGAAAAATATTGAATGTCCTTATGCTGGAATTTCAAGGACGAAATTCTTTTAAGGGGGAAGGAATGTAACGGCCTGGGATTTTTAGCCATCTGATATTGGAATAATTAACTAATTATTTGATTTTGAATATTAATTTTTTCTATAAGTTGAATAAATTAATTATCTGATATTGGAGATATTTGAGTATATACGTTGGAAGTTATACTAGATTTTTCAAATGTAAATTTCCAAATATGATACTATATATATATATATATATATGTGTGTGTGTGTGTGTGTATAGATTCACCATCTCAAACTTTTGATGGTAGAAGTATATATAAGTATATGTATATTTATAGGTGTATATGTTTAGAAAAGAAAAATAGAGTATATGTAAATATGTATACATGTATAAAATTTTGATGACAACTTTCAAAACTTATGATAAAGTATATATGTATGTGTATATATATATATGTGTGTGTATGTAAATAGGTAAGTATGTAAATGCATATATGGACAAATTAGTTTACATGTAAATCTATATGTATGAAAATATATACATAGAAACATCATAATGGCACCACATCAATTCAAGCATACAAAACATTAAATCAACTTATAAAATCACATCAACCCCACAAAATATCAATTCAGCTTATAAAATCAAATCAGCTAGAAAAGAGGGAAAAAAGTATGAAATGAAGAACCTGTAACATAACAGCCACCCTATGTATAACTATAGCCTTTTCTTTCTTACCTTATACACTTCCATCCCCTTATAAATACATGGCCGGGTTTGTGCACATACTTATATAAAAAAAATGAATTCCTGCCAGTAAATATAAGAAGATTAGTCGATCAAAGCATGGAGGAGAAAGAGCAACACTGAGTAGCAGTGTTCATCTATAGTTACAGTGAGTAAAACAACTTTTTATTATTTACTGGATATTACATATACTTTCATAACTGAGGATTTTGGATGAATCTTTGATTGATATCAAGTGTAGATGAGTTGTTTTGTGGATATTTGTGTGTGTATATATATTCAACGTGATCAGTTAAACCCAAAACACTGCTTCTTCACAAAAACTCCTCTATTCTTCTTCAAATGATAAAAACAGTAAGACCTTTCCATTTTAAAAATCTATATCTCAACATTCTTTCAGTTTTAAATCTTGATTCCAAAATGAAAGTTGTTTATTTTTGAGTATGGAACCTTTTAAAATTTATTTCACCCAATTTCATCGGGTATAGAGGGAGAAATCATCAATTATCTGGAAGAAGGAAGTTTTGTTCCAAACTATGACAAAATTTATTTCTCATCATCTAGGGAGAATCGATCGACGCCGTAGGTGTCGTTCGGATCGTAGGGGGATGTAGTATTTTTTATGAGATTTCGGCAAGATTCTGTGATGGTCACTGACGATCATCGATACCTAGGGTTAAAGTTTTCTGGTGATTTAGGGTGCGATTCATAAATTGGAGCATGCTGTTGTGATCGTCGAAGAAGGGGCTTGGATCGGTGATGATTTGGAGGGGATTGAAGAAATTTTTTGTTTACTGCGCGCGTTTGTTTGTTGCTAGAGGGTTGTCACGTTTTGTTATGCGAGGTCGGGGATGATGGTGACGTGGGGATCGAGATGAGAGTGGCGACGCGACCCTGTTGGCAAACTCGTATGAGACGTTGATGGTCTGGGGGGCCCGTGCACGTGCACTGCGTGCACGTTAATGGGTTGGTCGTTGTCGAAAAAGAAAGGGGACTGGAGTTTGGGGACGAAGGTTTTGAGGTGGGTGCGGTTGTGTGGGCTTAGGCCGAACTCTTTAATAAAATAAAAGTAAAATAAAAGTAATCATGTACTGGAAATGGAGGTCGTGAGGAGGCTGGAAGTGACGCATGAACGAAAGATTGAGGTGGAGCTTCGGGCAGGTGATACGCGTGCATGGTGGGAAAGAGTTCTGGAGCTTTGATTTTTGAAAGGAAGGATGAACAGTAATGTGGGTAGCAGGTTCAAACTAGTGGGCATTGGGCCGAGTTTGTGAAGGTGAGAAGTTTTATAATTTAGTTTACTAAAAAAAGAACGGGATGCAAAAGGAATGGGAAGCCACTGTCTCATTTGGTAGCAGTTGATTGGGAGGCGGGTTTGCAAGCAAATGGGCTGGGCCTTTCTATTTTGGGTGAGCAAATTTAAACTTAATTAGGTTATATAAGTATATGGACCAGTTTATAAATTCATATATGGCCCGTATGTTATCCGTTTTGCACACGGATTTTTGTATTATACTCATGTAGACGAGTACAACGTTTCATTATAAGTTGTTAATGGTTTGGGGCGTGAAAAAATTTATCACCTATTTAAACAGACATATTTTAAATTACGTTATTAAATTTAATAACGTCATTAAATTTATATACATCAACTATAAATGTTTATTTGGCCAAATGAAATAATGTTGAGTTAGATTGAATTGAATTTGGTAAATTAGACCTTTGTTTAGCGGAAATAAACACCGTTCTGCTACTTAAATTGATTGAATCCCTGTTTAACAGATTAAGTCACTGTTCTGCTATTATTAATTAGATAAGTTAAATTTGGACATTTATTTAGCAGAAACAAAACTCGTTCTGCTATTACATTAGTGTGGACACTTAATTACATTCCAATTGACTAGGATTGAGTAAGTGTTGCATTAAAATTTAATTGTTGATTGTGAGCTTAATTTTACATATGTGATGTAAATATTGGAATTATAACTTGGATAATTGATGGAATTAATGGTGACTCAACTAAGTACCATTGGAGATGCTAAGCCTCTTCCCAAAATTTGAAAGTTGATTTTTAAATCAAAGTTATTTTAAGAATAATTATTATATATTAATAATGTTTTAAAGATAATTCATAATTATTAATAATGATTAAAGTTAATTATTTAATAATGATTTAGAGTTAATTTTTTTATGATTCTTAAAAGTTATCATTAATATTTAATTATTGTTTTTAGGGTTATTTATCCATTTAAAATGTTTTTTTAAAATTATATTTTAATTATTAATTAAATTTATTTTATAATAATTTGATTCAGAAGTTAATTACTATTTAAGAGTTAATTAGTATTATAATGCAATTATTACAAGGATAATTTGTCAAAGTATTAATACCATTTGAAAATAATATATTATGTCAATATTGTTTAAAGTTAATTAATTTAAAATATTTAAAGTTATTTTATTATATTAAAAGATCATTTTACTATAATTAAAAAGTATTTTTGTTCTAAAGAATTGGTTAAACGAAAGAATTTAAATAGGAAAAGTTTTACAAATGGTTTGAGATTTATAAAAGAGTATCTCCTAAATTAAACTTGGAAAATTTATACAGAAACTTTATAAGTATTTTTTTAAGATAATTATCAAATAAAGTTTTCAAAAAGTAATGGTATGCTTTCGTGGCGTAATCGGAGGCAGAGATTGCCTACAGTTAAGTATGGATTTCTCTGGGATAGAGACGTAATCATCGAGCTGTGAATCCATGGCTGATACCGTAGAATACTTTCCATATTTATTTGAAAGGGTTTCCAAATATATTTGAAGGAAATGGTTTGTGAATATACTTATTCCTGTGAGATATGTATATACTTTTTGATTAAGAGATTTAATTTAATTTAATTTAAATTAAATAAGACTTAATGATTTCAGTGGGAAATGAAATCTTTGATTGAATGATTGTTATTTGATAGTTAAATAACCAACTATCAAATCTGGACCCAAAACGTAACTTTGGAAATATTTAGTAGAAACACGGGAATTATAGGGTACAGTTACCGTTCGAGGTGCTATACTGTACGTATAAACTCATTTCGTTCTTCTAGGACGATTATAATGAAACCCACTAACGGTTAGGAGATGATCTCCGATCTTATTTTCATCTGTTTATTTCCTAAAGAACTGGGGTTGAGTTTACCCAAAATATCGAATATTGTTTCGAAGAGACCGGGATCAGATAAGTTATCCGAACACCGCTTCGATCCAACGAATACATTTTCGAAAATGAAGAAAATAGCATGGAATCGAAGATGGTGGTTTGAAGTGCAAGGGCTAATCGCTACTGATCCGGAGGATGATTCCAAAACGGATGTAGTAGGAATAGTGCCTTCGGTTTCATTCAGACCCAGAACGGAATCGTATGGATGAATGCTATTAGCACATTGTCATTGGAGGAAAATGAGCATTCTAAGTGTAAACTCCTTAAAAAGGTAATCGTAGCCTCAAGCCTCATCAACCGGGGATGACTGAAAATCAGGGGAGATGCTGCAAGGCTAAGTGGGTCGCTCCCAATTAGGGTATGTTTATCACCTTTCTAGATACCCTCGGATATTATTACTACGGTGCATGGAAGGAACTCAGAAAGGGTGGGAAAACCTGGGGTGATAGCATATTCGGTCTATCCAGGTTAGGGGTAGTCCGGTCTTGTATAGCAGGGGATCCCGGCGTGGTCCTCGGTGCATTTTTCTAGATGCGTACTGTGATAGGTGGTACCCCAGTGCCTCGTCATTTGTATGGAATCCATTCTCCAATACATGCCTTTACGGTTTTGGTTGTAGAGCCTAGTATTCTGGAATTTAATTAATGTAACAATTTCGACTGTTTGAATAAGTATTTGAACATAGACACTATTATAATATTGCTGGATTTTCTATAAAAGGATTTCGGTTACCGTAAGGGGAAAACCCATCGTGCTTATGTGTGGCGTGGTCTTATGAGATACCTTTGATTTTAAAAGGATTTTGAAAGTTAAAATGGATAAAATTCCTCGTGTTTTAAATTCTCACGTTGGTTTTACCAGACTGATCCAGGCGTGGTTTTTCCTATATGCTCGGTCAGACCGAGCATATTTCCAAGTTTAGCTAGAACGATTGGAGCTTCAGGAGAGGAGTTGGAGGCCCGGAGACGAAGTTACATCGATGATTATTTTTCCGTTGCATTATAGTTATGTTTACCAACAATTGTGAGGATAGGGTGTTATAACTGTCCGTGCTGAATAGGTTAGTATACTCTGATTGATGTCTATATATGTATAAGTTATAGTTTTGTTTTATGTCAAGATTTGTTCTATATTATAGATTATTCGTTTTCGCTGTGAGATTCTGTGTTGTTTGGTTTCTTTCTATCTTCTTCCTAATTTCTTGTTCTTACTATCCGCCTTCCTATGCAATTTGGACTGGACAAGTGTGGTAAAATGTCAGTTTAAACTGTACGAAAAAGTGGGTTTTGACACGAAACCAATTAAATAAGGACATAAGTTGCAAGTAGATCATTTTATTCGCATAATGTTTGAACCATATTCGAGTGCATGATTTCAAGGTGATTTACACTGGTCCGAGTTTGGATTTTTCACTCGATTCTTGACAGCAAACATTTAATTTGGATTTTTGATTTGATTCTGAAGTTTTCTATCATGGTTTGAGGCTATGTAAGGAGAACGTAAGTTTTTGATCAAGGAACCAGATCAAAGTTCGCACTAGCGTAATCGAGTGAACGATACTAGTTCGAAAATGAAATTTGTGTGATTGGGTAAGCGATCAGATTTGGTATTACATACGGATGGTATATGTACATCATACAGACTTTATTGAAATCATAAGCTTTTGTAATTAGAGAGGCAGGTTATATAGTTGGATATTATTATAATAAGATGCAGGTTCATGGAAGCAAAGGTTAGTTTGATGCTTTTGGTTTCATGAATAGAGTTTGTTGCCGGAAAAATAGGTACGATTTATATTGATGTTTGGATTGGATTATTTTATGCCTAGATATGGGAGGCCATTTGGCTTATGTTTTTCTTTTGGTAGGTTTGGGCGCGTAGTGGCGATTTGTAGTTTTTTTGATCGAGCCGTGCAAAAGGAGATGCTACCGAAATTGTCCGTGATTTTAAAGACTTAGAAATTTAAGTAATCCTTTTCAACTAATTGATTTTAAAGACTTAGGAATTTGACTGTTTGACCATATTGGATGTGAAACCGACATATGCGAAAATCGACCCTTTTAGTAGAAACTGATAGTTATAGCATTTGTTAAGTGCTATAGTAACTATGGGCCTCGATATAGTATCTTGAGACTATAAATGGTTGATTTGGTTTGGAAATGATTTTTAATTTGAAAAAAAAAAGATTTTTAAACCCGCCTATTTGGAATTTATTGATATTTTAATTTAAATGAGTTTTTTTAGAACTTTTCTATTCTATTTTCAACTTCTTATTTTATTCTTTCTACTATATGTATATTTAACTAAATGTTTTAAACAATTATTTTGTGAAGTATTGGATTTATAGAAATTATTATAATAATAGATGTTTATTTTTAAAAGAGGATTTAAAAAGGATTATCATTTATTTTAAAAGGGATTTTGAGTTTTTAAAAGGAGATAGAAATATTTGAAAACAATACTTGTGAATCTTTAGTATAAAAATTGTATAAAGGGATAGTTTTATAAATATTATTTGATAAGGGGTAGTTTTATAAGTAGTGTTTTATAAATAAAAGAATGATATTATAAAATAATATCCTATAAAAATAGAAATGTCATAATTTTGATAAAGTGGAGGAATAAATGCCATTTGAGAATTTATTGAAATATATGAGATGGTCGTGTTATGGAAACTAGTGTTATGGAAACTATACGAGCTTTATAATTATATTTTGGAATTGTTTTATATTTAGGGTTTTGGTGTAATATTTGATGTTTTGTTATAAAAGGGGGTTGTAATTATATTAGAAAATTATAAAAAAGAATATTATAAATGAATTTTGGAGTTTCAAATAAGAGTTGCAAATAAATCGGAAATTTATAAAAGAGAGAATTAGCGAAAAGGACAAACTTTGAAGAAAATTTAGGCTGAAGGATATGAAGTTTTATTTTTAGGCTGAAGGACAAATGCTAGTTATATTTAGCATTATATTCAACTTTTACACTATACAAAATGCTGGTTGTAACTAGCATTATATTCAATTTTACACTATACAAAATGCTAGTTATAACTAGCATTGTCCTTCAGCCAAAAAAATAAACTTGCTGTCCTCCAGCCAAAAAAAATTCTAAGTTTGTCCTTGTGCATATTTTATTGTTTATAAAATAAGTTTACAAATGGTATTTTACAAAAATGGGATTTTATAAAGGATTTTATAAATAATATAAAGGATGAGTTGAAAGGAGGTATTTATTAAATTGGGAATTTATAAAAGGAGGCTAAAATTATGTTTTAAATATTTATAAAGGAATTTATAAATAATATTTTATGAAAGGGATTCTATAAATGATTTTTTTGCTTATATTTATAAAACAGAACTTTATAATAGAGTTGTTTATGATAGAGATTTGGTTTCCCAAATTGATCTTCTTGATTATGGTGGTAAGGAATATTCTTTTTCCCTACTTAACATCGAAGGAATAGTTTTGGATTTTTATCATCTCTATTTTAAATGACTTTGTTTTAACCCAATTTCAAGGGCGATTTTGGGACAAAAATCTTTCTTAACATTTGTAAATATACTTATATCGTTGAATAAGTATATGAGAATATTTTCTAAGTATTGAAAATGCAGTTATCGGTGAACATTCTTATACTGTTAAAATAAATATTTGGGAAGCTTTTATAAGTTTAAAAAAGTTTAGTCCCTTTAGATTATAAGAGAGATGACTATAATCTCATGACATCATATGTCTCTACATCCAATGTACAGTCCCATAAGATTATATCGTGTAGTTAAAGCGCTTAGTGGTTCCATAGTGATGAAGGAGCAAAAAGTTATAACGATGGTAAATCGGGGATATAGCGAAAAATAACAGAGGTGCAAAAAGCTTCACTAGATATAAAACCAAATATTTAAAGTAATTTTTTCTCATTCTTACATCATTTGTGTAGGAAAAAGAAATATTGTTTAATATTCTATAACAAAACTAAAGAATATCATGATTTATGCAGTCCAGGTTTGATGACTACAATAGATTTCTAACTTATATTTAGCACTTATGCCAAAAAAATAAATCTTTACCTTAACTTTTTTGATTTAGTAGAAAAGAGAACTAGTCAAATCAACCTTTTTATATTAATTTACTAAAGCATGAGCTAAAAAACCTTGATTTAGCGAGTGTAGTAAAAAAAATAGTATGGCTTAAAGCGGATCTACTATTTAATAGCACTATATTAAAAAAGCGCAGCAGTCTAAAAGCGTTATGCGCTATAATGGGGATTTTGCGGGACTTTAACGAGGCTTTAACTGCATGGAGTCTATATGGGTTTTAATCAATTTAAACCTCCCTTTTTCATTATACAGACTATACACACACACACACACACACACATATATGTATATATGTATATATAACTAAATTATAAACTTTACAAAAAATCAATACATACATATATATATATGTGTGTGTGTATGTATGTATGTATTTTTTATAATAAGCGTGGTGTTTGCACCAAAAGTTGGCACAAACACCCAATATATTATATGTAGAGAAATAAATGAAGAAAGCAAAATTAAAGCAGAGGAAACAAGTAAAAAACAATAACAAATGGATTTATGGTGGTTCGACGTTGAATGTCTATGTCCAATTTTATGAAATTGCTTTATTAATCATTCGAATTTCTGAGTACAAGAGGAATCAAATCGGAATCCGTCATTACAATGGAGCACAAAGAAAACAATAATGTAAAAGATCCTTCAAATGAGCTATACACCTTGTATTTATAGGCATAGAGAACTGAATATCTTCCTGAAAATTCATCGGCAAAACCCTAAATGTAACGACCCGCCCTTTATAATACCCCAAACCGACATTGAATGGAAACATTTGACTCCTGAATACCACAAAAGATGGTCCGTTCGAGTAAAATGAAAAAATTGCTAAACATCATCCAGGCATGACGGTAGAATCTCACGGCGGAATGATGGTACATAATATATTGAATATACATGAGCAATAGGATAAACAATATATAAGAGATGGTACAGATGGAAATAACTGATAAATGGATATCAATACAGAAAGTCAGAATACAATATCTAATACAACAAGTCTCGTATATAAGTAGCCTATCTGTCGTGTATTACTAGAATATCAAGTATATATCCAAAGTACCATCTTTGCCTCCAAAGTGCTCCAACCGTCCTGAAAGCGTATCCCTAAAAGTACCTGACTCTCAAACTACTCAATCAAGTACCCGAGAGTTGCCATGACATAAGCAGACAACGACAAAACGCGAGTCAGACATAAAGCCTGGTGTGAGAGGAACAAATCTCAAAATATTTTATATAAAATCCATATACAAATATATAGGGAATTAGTGTAGTACAGTCGGTCCTCTCCACAAACGTGGCTGAGGGATAACCCGGACTGCTCTTAACCAAGTAAAGTAAAACCAACTCAAAAGTAGGGTTCATACTGTAACCTGCTCTTCTTCTACACCCAACAAGTCAGCACAACCAACATAGTGTGACTGAAACATAATAACATTCTCTAATAGAGTTAACCTAATGTATCACCATAGGAGTAATATATAAACATCCATGTATAAGTCTAACAACCAATATTCAATAATGGTAGTCAGATAACCAATATAACATACACAATCATAACAATAGCCAACGCCTAAAGAATAAGATGATACCCATCACTACTGGTGGGTGGGGTCCGCTACGGACACCAATCAATCAAACGGTCCTCATCAAAGCATCTGAAATACAAAACAAATTCGACTATATAACAATGCTACTAACATAGCATCTCTGTACCCAAAAATCGAAATACGAATATCCATAATTAATACCCATCCCGAACTGCCATTTGCTACCAGTGAGACCTATCGAGAACCACCACTAACTTGTGGACTCCCCTGAAAACCAACACCTCAAAATAAGTCTAGAAGTACTATGCAATAATATATGACCTACTCTAGACTGGCGTTTCAGTCTCTCTCCGCCCCTGCTTCGGGATGATGTCTACAGGTCGTGTCATCTCAATGGTACAATGGATTCCCTTGCTAGAGTCTTTTACTCCCGGTTGTCAATACCGACATATCAGAAATGTATGTATACGCCAAACTTGCGTACATCCTTTACACATCGGTATACAATGCCAAAGTATTGTCGCTCTCGTGTGGTTCGATAAATCATCCTGAACAGCCATTAGCTATCTATGAGGCCTATCGAGAGCAATAACTATATTGTGGAATCCTCTAAAAACCAATACCTCAAAAGAAGTTGGCATATAGGTCCCGTCGTAGCCTCCAAGAGTACTACGCAACAGTATATGACCTACTCTAGACCAGCGTCCCAGTTTCTCTCCGCCCCTGCTTCAGAACCACGTATGTAGGACATGCCACCCCAAGGTATAATGGATTCCCTTCCACCAATCGGTAATCCCAAGTTGGACATACCGAAACTATATATACAGGCTTTAAATTGCATATCTATGAATATAAATAAAATATTCCGTGCCTTTTCTAGTAGTCTCAAGTCGGAAATACCATAACTATATATAAATATAGATGTATATTACCCATATAAACTATATGCGGGTAAAAATACAACCAGTCCATCTATATGGAACTAATCAACACATGTCGTGCCCATTTATCTATACGAAGGCAATACACAACCAAAATAACTATTCACCATCTTAAAGTCAAACTAATGAACAAATCAAACTATCTACTTATCTTTCATTCAATTCTAATCAACAACCAATTCAATCAATTCCTCCAATTCAACCAATTAAAAACAATGACATGAAACAATGCATTTCAATCATTAACCAACTCGTTATACCGTACGGTAATTTAGGAGATGGTCCATCTATTAATATATTATTCTAAGCATAATATATTATTTATAAAACAACCATAAGCTTATAAATCATTTAAAAGCTTAAAATTACTTAATTATACGATTATAATTAAATATGCACTTTCATGCTATTTTTATAAAATCATAACTGTTTTATAAAAATATCATTATATACTTAAAACTGATTTAGGTAAATATATTTCACCTCATAATATTTTATAAATCCATAAATCCTTTTATAAAATATTATGTTCACTTCAAAACCCATTTAAGCCGCACTATACTTAATTTATCAAATTAAATCAAGTAGGTCTTAATCACACTATTTTTATAAAATTGTATAAGCATTTTTTATAAAATATCTCATCTACTCAAAACTAACATTTAAGTAATTACTACACTTAATTTATCAGATTAAATTAAGTGTAAATCCATTTATCCAATCTATAAAATTATTGAATCATTTTTTAAGTCTTTATGCTTATCTAAAAAAAGTCATACTTTTAAATCCCGATTAGTAATAAAATATATACTAATATTTCTATCACTAATTTAAACTATATAATAAAATAAAACCCATTCCACTCTATCCAATACGAATAGATCTCCATATATATATATATATATATATATATATATATATATAGACACCCACACACACATATATTCGGGATCTAAATCAATCATCCTAAATATTAACTCAAACCAATCCAATCAAACTAGGAAGTTATTAAATAAATAACACAACTAGGTCATCGACATTTACCTAGGATCTTAGCAACTATCCTATTTTGATAATGATCCATCCAAACATCAAATATCAATGAACCACATTACCTTGCATCATTCTAATCATATAACCTAGTATACAAAAATACTGGGATTTATATGATAATTAATTGTAGAGTTATCATTCCGCTCATCATAGCCATATTTTTCAGTCGTCCAAACAGTTACCAAAGTTATTTCATTACGTAGGTGATTACTCCACGAGTCCAACGCAAGAAAATGCGTTCCAATCCAACCTCGTATGCGCAAGATATGCATTTTAGAACATTAAGTTAAATTAGCGATTAATTAAAGTAAGCAAAACTCTAGTTACCTTGCTTATGCCCTAATCTCCCCTCAACTAACCCGGGCCGCACGATAACAAACTCATGTCGCTATTCCTTCACCTGTCGTCGCCGCCATGGATTGATTTTGACACTGTACCCCCCTAAGATGATAGCCTAGGCCATTCCCGTCCTCATGACGCCTACCGTTTCTCCACACGCTGCCCTATACTCTCCAATTCATCCTCCCTAGCTTGGTCGAAACCAGATCCATGCCACCCTAGGCCACCATAGGACTATCGGTTGGTGGCAATGGATTCGTGGGGAGGAGATGCTCACCTTCTCTTTTGGTCCCATTTCCTAATTTGGTCTCTAGTGGTCGGAGAAATCTCGGTCATTGAATGGAGCGACAATGATTTTGGGGAGAGAAAAATACAGTTTTAATGAAAATAAAATTGAATGAACTTGTATTTATTCTATTTTCATCTCATGTTTTGGACTCGCACGAGCTCTAACTAGCTCCGGTCGAAACGGTTCTCGAACCACCCAACTCTACATATTTTTCCGGTCTTGAAGGTATAAAATACAACACAATCCGAGACTGCTCCTCGGATAGTCAATTTCGCACGTATTGATCACAAATATCTATCGAGAAATCTGCAACCAAATGAAACATGCTTATTGTCATTTATAACCAAATACTCCTTTTCTGGACTCAGTGGAAAAGGTTTCAATGCCTAATTCCATCGTATACAAAAGTTTGCCTTTTGGATCGATCTACTAATCGAACGTAGGCTACTAGCTAAAAATCCATCGATCGAAATATATCAATGTTTATACGTATTCTCAACCTCTCGAAAGTTCAATGGAAGAGGTCACGATTCCTAATTTGTCCGTTTGTGAGAGTTCAGTTTTCAGCCCATCGATTTAATTAGCAATTTAACATTTAAATAAATTAATTATATAAATTCGCGGTGTATAAAAATATGGGTAGTTACATTCTTTCCCCTTAAAAAGATTTCATCCTTAAGATTTCAAAGAAAAAATGTAACTCTACCCTAACACCATGTCTCACCAACGACACTACACTTAAATCATCGCTTATCCAAAACAATCATTCGCTAGTAAATACACATGCGACGTATTGTACTCATCACAAGCAGGTCTTATACCATTATATCTCAGCACTAGCATGCACAAAAACAGACATGAAAATACACATGTCTACTAACATGATGCATCCTACCAATCGAGCATCAATTTAACTCTCTAAATCCAAACAACAAATCACTAACTTCAAGTGATCACAACAAGGAAAAAGACTTGGACTAGTCTCTAGGCCTTCGTCCTCATTCCCTAAGTACAATCACAAATAACCCATAGTCTAATTGACTAAACCAAATGCCTAATCTACACATATGTTTCTAAAGGAATGCAAATGGAAAACGAAGTGCAACTTGTAATTCAAAAGAGAAGTTAACTAGCTACGCTACGCTACCGACTCTCTCGACTACCGGCCATGCCTAATAACCTTCTCGTTAACTTTTCTTTCAAATTCGACTTAGGTTGGAAAATTTCGACAGCATCTCCATTGTGTGGCTCGATCCAAAAAACCACAACCACACACAAAACAACAATATAAGCTCATATCTGGTACCTTTCATATCTGGGGACAACACAACAATAATATATATGTATGATATACCTTATAGAGAGTGTATGTCACATAGCAAACACACTCCTTAAGCATAAACACATACCATATTGCAAGCAAGCTAACTCAACCCATGAAACCAAAATTAGCAAGCAAGCCTTTGCTTCCATGCACCTACATTTCACTTACACAATCCAAATGGAAGTTATGTATATCCAAGAGAATCAATATTCCCCAATATATGCACCACCCACAAGCATAAGTAGCAAAATTGTTACAACATGCTTATCCAAACAATAAATGCATACATATCACCACAACATATCAACCAAAGCATGAATGACAACCAAGCATGCAAAACACAGCCATGAATGCAATTCAAAACATGCTAAACTTGCAATTCTACATGAATGCAACCTGCAACCCTACCATGAATGTAACCATGGCCTAGTACAAATCTACATGTAAACTCTAGCACGACATAAATTCGCATGCCACAAGTATCCCAAATAAATATGTGATAAATAACTGTGCAACAAACACATTCAATGCAACAAGCATCACAAATAATATGTTGCAACTAACTATGCAACAAACACATCTAATGTAACAAGCATCTCAAATAAATATGTTGCAACTAAGTATTTAAAAAAACATCAAATGCAAAAGCATCCCAAATAAATATGTTGTTATTGAAAACAACCTGCACGCTTGTGAAACACAAGCAACAACAAAGCGAGCTCTACACCACGCTTTCTTACTTTTCAACCAAACAAACAGGAAAAATAAAAAAAATTCCTTCTGTAATTGGAGGCATATTTATATAAAGCTCTATCGAACACGAACAACTTAACCCCATCGATCCAACGTCATATAGCACAATTCCCAAAAATGAATAGGCCCTTTGGGTCTAAGCCACTTCCGGTTCACTTCCACTTTCTCCAGTCGACTTATTTAGACGGCGTCACTGGAATTACACACTTATACAAACAAACAATCTATAAACAAAAAAATCAATTAACAAAATTAAAAAATCAATCAATAATTAAGCACTCGGCAAGCAATCAATGATAAAAAATAAACAATCAACCAATAGTTAACAATAGCAAACAACAACAAGAAACATCAATAAACCAACCATCAAATAATAGCAAGCAACAATGATAAACTTACCATCAAATAATAGCAAGCAACACAAACAACACAAGCATACCAAACAATGAAACATAACAAAATATTTATACTAACATGCACGGTGACCAATAATAGTCCAAACGGGCATGTCCAACTGTATGTCCCAATGAGTCTGTTCGACATTCACCATAACCCAAATGCTTAAGTGGTGCAGCCCCTCTCATGAATACAATACAGAAAGACAATCATACCACCTGCTCCGACAAGAAAAACATAAATGATATGTTGGATCCCTATCCTCAAAACTCCCGAATAAATCAAGCGAACTAAGTGTCAACTTCCCTTCCCTTCCAAACAGAACTCATTCTCCAAATGAGAAACTTTACAAATAAATCATCCTTAAATGGCTATCTAAAAATGCTTGTGCTTGCTCGGGTTCATACACACCTCAACCGTACAATGATAATAAAGTTGATATACTAAGTGTACTACGACGTTCACCTAGGAAAGTATCATATTGCCACCAAGAAAATTATCCAAATCGTCACAAAACTAGCCAAGCAATCTTTCCTGAACTATCACAAGCTATCCCAACTATACCATACCATACCATATACACAATTTTACAATGAATAAAGATCATCCCTAATGCTTACAATGCATGATCAAATCTTTTGTTTGCTCGCAAGTTTCCTTTGTTAAATTAGGGTCGGTCACCTGACTCCTCTCGTGCGAACTCTAATTCGGTTACTTGGGCCGACCACCAAAAATTTCTGGCACGACCAGGGTCGCACTTCGGAAATCTCCCAGTCATCTCAAGAATCCGACTCAAGTGCTCATCTTTAAAGATAGAGTAAAAACCCCTTGCCTAACTAGTGCAAATCACCTAGAAACCTTACGCTCGAACTAGGGATTAAGAACTGGTACGAGAAGGGACCGATCTTTAGAAAATACCTCTTCAGCACATGGGATTACTCTCATTGCCTAACGTTTACTAATGTCAGGAAAACTCTTATAACATGAATGACTCTACGCATAACGTATAAGTCATCTGTTCGGTCTTTGCTCAATTCTGGGTAACCACCGGATCCTAATTGGATACATAATCCAAATCAAACTCCACTTGTCAATCTCCTCTACTATTGTGCCCCCAAAGGGCTACACTACATTCAAAACTTACTGCAACTATTGGAATGTTCTCTTGCAGCAGAACATCCCATATTATGGCAAAATAGTCTCTAAACTAATTTGGCATCTTAGACTGCCTACCTGTAGTCGCTCGTAATCCATCCGCTAATACCGATAGCCTGAACGACTATACCTTAGCAACTAACGATTGAAATAAATCTAAATCCAAAGGACAAGTGGTGCATGCAATATTATATAGTAGAAAATACAAGAACGCTTTCTCAACGTATCTTCTCCTACCAGTTTGCTTAACTCAAACTGGTATACCAGGACCTAAGTGTTGAGCCTAAGCTCTAATACCAAGTGTAACGACCCGCCCTTTGTAATACCCTAAATCAACGTTGAATGACAACATCTGACTACCACAAAAGATAGTCCGTTCGGGTAAAATAAAAAAATGGTAAACGTCATCCAGGCACAACGGTAGAATCTCACAGCGAAATGATGATATATAATATATTGAATATACATGAGTAATAGGATAACAATATATAAGAGACGGTACAAATGGATGTAACTGATAAATGGATATCTATACAGAAAGTCATAATACAATATCTGATACAACAAGTCCCATATATAAGTAGCCTATCTGTCATTATTACTACAACATCAAGTATATATCCAAAGTACCGTCTTTGCCTCCAAAGTGCTCCAACTGTCCTGAAAGCGTATCCCCAAAAACAGATGACTCTCAAACTACTCAATCGAGTACCCGAAAGTTGTTACGACATAAGCAGAAAACGACAAAACGCAGGTCGGACATATAGCCTAGTGTGAGAGGAACAAATCTCAAAGTATTTTATATAAAATCCATATAAAAATATATAGGGAATTAGTGTAGTACAGTCGGTCCTCTCCACAATCGTGGCTCAGGGATAACTCGGACTTCTCTTAAACAAGTAAAGTAAAGCTAACTCGAAAGTAGGGTTCATACTGTAACTTGCTCTTCTCCTGCACCCAACAAGTTAGCATACTGAAACGTAACAACATTCTGTGATTGAGTTAACCAAATGTATCACCGTAGGAGTAATATATAAACATCCTTACATAAGTCTAACAACTAATATTCAATAATGGTGATCAAATAACCAATATAACATACACAATCATAACAATAGCCAATGCCCAAAGAATAAGATGATACCCATCATTACTGGTGGATGAGGGTCCGCTACGGATACCAATCGATCAAACGATCCTCATCAAAGCATCTGAAATGCAAAACAAATATGGCTATATAACAATGCTACTAACATAGCATCTTTGTATCCAAAAACCGAAATATGGATATCCATAATTGATACCCGTCCCAAACTGCTATTAGCTACCAGCGAGATCTATCGAGAGCCACAACTAACTTGTGGACTCCCGTGAAAACCAACACCTCAAAAGAAGTTGGCATGCATATCTCGTCGTAGCCTCCAAGAGTACTACACAACAGTATATGACCTACTCTAGACTGGTGTTTCTGTCTCTCTCCGCCCTTGCTAAGGGATTATGTCCGCAGGTCGTATCGTCTCAATGGTACAATGGGTTCCCTAGCTGTCGTCTTTTACTCCCATTTGTCAATACCGATATACTGGAAACATATGTAAACGCCAAACTTGTGAAAATCCTTTCCACATAGGTATACAATGCCAATGTATTGTCACTCTCGTGTGGGTCGATAAATCATCCTAAATTGCCATTAGCTACCTATGAGGCCTATCGAGAGCCATAAATATATTGTAGACTCCCCTAATAACCAACACCTCAAAAGAAATTGGCATGTAGGTCCAGTCGTAGCCTCCAAGAGTACTACGTAACAGTATATGACCTACTCTAGACTAGCATCCTAGTCTCTCTCCGCCCCTGCTCCGGAACCACATATGCAGGTCGGTCGCCCCAAGGTACAATGGATTCTCTTGCACCAATCGATAGTCCCAAGTTGGATATACCGAAACTATATTTAAAGCTTTAAATCGCATATCTGTGGATATAAATAAAATGTTCTGTGCCTTCTTCCAGTAGTCCCAATTCGGACATACCAAAACTATATATAAATATAGACGTATGTAACCCACATAAACTATATGCGGGTAAATATACAACCAGTCCATATATATATGGAAGTAATAAATACATCTCATGCCCATTTATCTATACGAAGGCAATACACAACCAAAACAACTGTTCACCATCTTAAAGTCAAAAAAATCAACAAATCAAACAATTTACTTATCTATCATTCAATTCTAATCCACAATCAATTCCACCAATTCAACCAATTAAAAACAATGGTATGAAACAATGCATTTTAATCATTGATCAACTCGTTATACCATACGGAAATTTAGGAGATGATCCATTTATTAATATATTATTTATAAGCATAATATATTATTTATAAAACAACCATAAGCTTATAAATCATTTAAAAGCTTAATATTACTTGATTATATAATTATAATTAAATATACACCTTCATACTATTTTTATAAAATCGTAACTGTTTATAAAAATATCATTATATTCTTAAAACCTATTTAAGTAATATATTTCACCTCATAATATTTTATAAATCCATAAATCCTTTTATAAAATATTATGTTCGCTCCAAAACCCATTTAAGCCACACTATATTTAATTTATCAAATTAAATCAAGTAGGTCTCAATCACAATAATTTTATAAAATCGTCTAAGCATTTTTTATAAAACATCCCGTCTACTCAAAACTAACTTTTAAGTAATTACTACACTTAATTTATCAAATTAAATTAGTGTAAATCCATTTATCCAATCTATAAAACTATTCAATCATTTTTTAAGTCTTTATGCATATCTAAATAAAAGTCAAACTTTTAAATCCCGATTAGTAATAAAATATATACCAATATTTCTATCACTAATTTAAACTATAAATTGGGGTTAAATTAATTTATAACTACATTATAAATTAATATAATCCCCTTCCCACTCTATCCAATACGAATAGATCTCCATATATATATTCGGGATCTAAATCAATCATCCTAAATATCCAATCAAACCAATCCAATCAAACAGGAAAGTTATTAAAAAAAACAACTGGGTCGTCAACATTCACCTAGGATCTCAGCAACTATCCTATGTCGATAATGATCCATCTAAACATCATATATCAATGAACCACGTTACCTTACATTATTCTAATAGTATAACTAGTATACAAAAATACTAGGATTTATACGATATTTAATTGTAGAGTTATCGTTCTAATCACCTTAGCCATATTTTCCAGTCACCCAAATAGTGACCAAAGTTGTTCCATTGATGATTCCACGAGTCCAAAGCAAGAAACCACATTCCAATCCGACCTCGTATGAGAAGGATATGCATTTTAGAACATTAAATAATTAAATTAGGTATTAATTTAAAGTAGTCAAAACCCTAATTACCTAGCTTATGCCCTAATCTCCCCTCGACTAACCCATGTCGCACGATAACAAACTCACACCACCGTTCCTATGATTGTCGTTGCCGCCATGGATCGATTTCGACCGCTGCACCTCCCTCAAACGACAGCCCAGGCCGTTCCTGTCCCCATGTCGCTCGTCGTTCCTCCATACGACGCACTAAACTCTCAAATTCAGCCTCCCTAGCCAGCTCGATCGATCTCAGATCCATGCCAGCCTTGGCCACCATAGGACAATCGGTTGGTGGCGATGGGTTCGTAGGGAGGAGACGCTCACGTTTTCTTTCAGGCCCGTCGCCTGATTTGGCATCTAGTGGCTGGAGCAATCTCGACCACTGGATGGAGTGGCATTGATTAGGGGTGAAAGGAATACAGTTTAATGAAAATAAAATTGAATAAACTTGTATTTATTCAATTTTCACCTCACGTATTCGACTCGCACGATCTCTAGCTAGCTCCGATCAAAACGATTCTCAAACCATGCAACTCTACACATTTTTTCGGTCCCGATGGTATAAAATACGAAATAATCCAAGACTGCTCCCCGGATGGTCAATTTTGCATGCATCGATCACAAATATCTATCGAGAAATCTACAACTCCAAATGAAACGTGCTTACTATTGTTTATAACCAAATTCTAGACTCAATGGAAAAGGTTTTCGTATACAACAGTTAGCCTTTTGGATCGATTTATTAATCGAACGTAGGCTACTAGCTAAAAGTCCATCGATCGAAATATATAAATGTTTATACTTATTCCCAACCTCTCGGGTGATCCGGACTCAATGGAAGAGGTTTTGAGTCCTAATTCGTCCGTTTATGGGAGTTGAGTTTTCAGCCCATCGATTTAATTAACAATTCAACATTTAAATAAATCAATTATATAAATATCCCGGTATATAAAAATCGGGGCTGACCAATCTTCCTGGCCACATGGCGAGCTGTGATCGGTCAGGTGAGTCCTCCTCTAAGCTAGCTTCATGTTTCCAAAGTTGTATGCATAGTTGCTTGTAGGTTTTAAGATAAATCGATCGATTGTCATTGAGTTGAACTGCTGATGCAAGTTGTTCATAACATAGTGATCCGATCTGATCCCCTGCCTAGGGGAAGCACTATTTCGTACTTAGAATGTTATGTAGAGTCTATCTCTTAGCTTCACTTAATCATTACTTCATATTGTAGTATGTGCTTGATCTCTGGACTTTCTTATCACCTCTCTGAACTGCTTTCCTTGTCTATCATCGAGTCTAACTTGTCCAGTCAACCTGGATAAGGTAAAAAGGCCGGATAACACTTGCCCCCCAAAGTACATCTTGTACGAACATGACATGTTTTGAATCGAAGCAAGTTAGAGTCACCAGGAGGAATTCTATCCAGTTTCCTAAATAGTCGTTTTCCTTCCGTTGAATTATCTTTCCAAGGAGTCGTATCTCTCTCCATTCATCATGGCGCTTGGTCGATATTTGTCCATACAAATTCGGAGTGTAATCCCCAGCCTTTTTCTATGCTCGGTTCCATTGAGCTTGTTGATTGAGTTAGAAGGCTTTGGTTATCTGTAGCGATATCTTTTCTGCAAGATCCAAGTAATAATTTAATCTCCATCGATTCAAGAAATTAAATGCTGGTTATGTACACGTGCATGTCCTGGGTCGCTGCCGATATCATGTAGTTTAAGTACAAGTGCATTGCAATTTTTGATCATTTTTATTCATCCTTTTTTTTCTTTTTTCTCTTTATTTTAACATTGGTAAGGGGTGTTCGGTACCAATCCCCTAAGCAGGGGATCGATACCAAACCCTTAGTCTAAATGGACTCAAACAAGTTTCAAACCTATGTAAGTGAGCTGCGTTCGTATATAAGCTATGGACTTAGCTTATTCCGCTCCATTTCGCTCGTTTGCTCCCTCAACTGATCTGAACCCCTAACTTCTCTTCAAAACCACCATTATCAAACTCGTGCTCAAGGCTATCAACTCACCATCCAAGTCCATCACTGATTCAAATCCCTATCTCCCTCTTCAATCCACGTCGTTACCTTCGAACGCATCCAGCATATAACTGCAATCGATTCGATTTTCTAATTCAATTTTTGACCGAACTCATAGTTGTTTGGGAAAGCTCTCGTTCGTTGAACAACCTGATCTCCATCGTCATATAAAGGTGAGTTTAAGATATAAATCGAGGCAAGGCGATTTTGAGTTGTATTTCACGTGAGTTTTGGGATTGGTTTGGATTCATAGGGATTGGCCGTTGGTGATAAGTGTTGATGCGAAGGAGATGAAGTGATGAGGAGTATTCGGTCGACATGATGCGTCGTTTGTAGTACTTGGGGGTTGAGCTGGGTCATTCCATCATAGTGGGATCTGTTACTTAATGGAATGGAGGGGTCGGCCATAGAGGTTTTGGTTGTGGCATAAGATGGTAAATACTTTTGTGTGGAGAGAGGGATCGACTGATTGTTGAAGTGGAGTGAAGCAAGGGAAAGTGATCGGTGATCCATATGCGACCGGTCATGGTTTAGGTTAAGGGAATCGATCATTGGCATATCGAGTTCGAAATAATACACATGAACAATTGCTTTAACCATGAACTTGAACTAGGAACTCGTATATGACCTCAAACTCAAGTACTTGAACTTTGGAAACAGTGCATGACTTAGAATGTGAATGTTTGGACTTTGCATTTGAACTTATATGATTTGAATCATCAGAAACCAAAGTCGCACACTTTTGAATATGACTTGAACTTGAACATATAGTCTTGAATGAACTTGATCGCAAATTTCGTACTCCAGTATGGCGACGATTGATCCCGTATCTTAGATAAAATCGACAATCATCGATGTGAAAACCGGTTGGGGTGGTCAGTGATGATGGTCACTCTGGTCAAATCCTATAGTCTCGTCATAACTGTCATTTTATTTCTGAACTGTTTATCTCTGCACTGCACAACACTGCACCACACTACACTAGTTTACACTTAGCATAGGGGACAGGTTAATTTTTCTAATGATTATAATTTTCTAAGTTTGATAGCTATGAATTCCAAACGCTCAAAGCGTTTAGCTGCTATGGATACTGAACAAACTACTTCTCATGACAATTCTAATGCTGAGTCAAGTTCTGCAACAATATCCGCTTGAAACTCTCCAGGCTATCAATCTGAACAGTCTGAAAGTTCTCAACGGGTGCCAGAAATTCCTTCAAACTTAAAATAGAGATCGAGCCCACTCCTAACACTTTAGAAGATTCCATATTTTTGAATGATCCGGAGGATTCGGTGGCTTCAAAGGTTGATGAGGCCTCTCTCCACAGGCTGTGTATTAAACACAGGATTCTGTACGAGGATGTGCGAGTCTCGTCTCATAACAATAGGGCTCACTTGCCCTTAGAGGGTTATACTAGATGCAACAAGTTTATGTGTTGGACTGGTTGCGTTTTGCCTTTCAATCCATTCATTTGGAAAATGTTGCATTATTTAAGATTGGCATCGGCTCAGCTGCATCTAAATAGCCATGTGTTTCTGCACTGCATATACATGATATTCCTCGAGTTCTTATATCATGTGCCAAATCCGGAAAACATTAGATTCATCCACAACAATAAGCGATGAATGGGAAGCCTCTCGTACACTTTCCTTGAGTCAGTCACAAACTGCCAGGTCGTAACCGGCACTTGGAACAAAATGAGCACTTTTAAGAACGAACGGTTCTATGTGCGCTGCCTACCTGGCTTTGCAATTTGATGGTTGGAAGGATGTATATGTCGCTTCAAATTTAACTAAGTGCATTTATCCAAGCCGTATCCTGAACTAAATAGCTTTTTATTGAACATTGCAGGTAGTCATCCACGTCCTACCGGCGAGACATACTCGGAGGCAGTTTCAAGGCTCAAAAACATATCGGTGGCAGACAGAGACATCGGATCTCTTCTTACCAACGAGCGCCTTTTTATCTTCGACTTACTAAAAGAAGGCCGGCAGCACGAGATTGCCTAGAAACATCGAGAAGGAATTGTATAGAGAAGAGGCATCATTGGGAAAGAAGGTGATGAAGTTGATCTTGTCATGCCCCCAGTCGAAGAAGCTCAGGATATTGCCGAGGAAGGCGAGGTGAAGGGCTATGCTAATGAGCCCAATCGCAACGATGTGAGCCCAAGCCATGAGCCTGCGGTTGGATCCTCCCAATGCCTACAGCTCCCTGTCTCGGAGAAGAGAGAAGGAAAAAGGCTCGCTTATAAGCTTCGTAGAGGGCAGGTTTCCAAGAAATCCAAATCAACATCTGCCGCTACAGATCAATCTAGCTCTTTGCCTCTAGAAAATCTATTTGAGGGGCTATCTGACATCCCGCTCCCGAACGATGTCGAAAATTATGATTTTGCCAACTTAAGTATTAGGGGGTCTGAATCACCTCTTTGATTCAGTGCTAACATTCCTCCTACTGACATAGGAGAGATTAATCCAGTGAGCAAAGCTCCTACAACTAGTCCAGTTGGGGGACACTAGGGCACCCACGATCACGTGCACTGCACCGCACGACACTTATCCACTTCTAACTTCAATGATTCTTATACACTTTCATTTTCTTTGCTGGCTCGATGGGATTCCCTCGTAACTATGATCGCTTAAGAGATCAGCATACTCTTAGCCATCTTATTTTAGGCCCAGTCGAGGTCTAGACCCTGATCGAGACAAAGAAGGGTATGAAGAAAGAGAATACCGAGATCGAAGCCAGCAATCCAAGGACTCATCGTCCAAACATAAATCAAAATCTCAGCCTTCTCACCACAAGGGTGGTGGTCAGCACCCCACTTCACATAGTAGTAGTAAGTCACTGCCTCATGCTCCCATATCGGCCATTGCACCTGAGCAACATTCGGGTTCTTCCGGTATCCGGCGATCTTTGAAATGCCAATCTGGTGATGAAGGCCATGATATTTCATCTCGCAAGCACGATAGACAGGCCCTCTCAACCCGAACCACTCTTGACGTCAAAACTGTGGAGAAGATGGTTGAGCTCAAGGCCACATTTCCTAAGTTGTGCTTTCAGGAGTTCAAATTTGTTCCCGCTTTGCATTCAATTCCTCTAGAGGCCAAGGACACAGTGCTCTCTTATGTTAATGATGTCTACGTCCAGTATAGTACAACTCTCTATGTGGTCGAGAGAATCTCTGAGGTGTCGATGGAAAGGAAACATGAAATTTATCGCTTAACTCTTGAGGCGATCCACGACAAAGGTATCATCAAGTGCTTGGATGAGGAGGTCAAGCAGGTGGGTACGAAGCTGGCCGATGCTGAGAAAAAAGCTAGCAAGTCTTCTGAAGCCGTCGAGCGTTTAATGGAAGTGCACGAAGCTAAACTGGACACTATCGTTTGTTGCAGCGGTACTTTAGCCCTCGAAAGACATTTTACAGAAGGAGAAGGAGGTATTGAAAAAGAACAATGATGCTATGGTCCTTCGTATTAAACAGCTTAAGGAAGAGCTCGAGAAGGAAAAACAGGAGAAACTTAAGGCTCGGCTGGAGTCTCAGCGATACTGCGAGGAGATTATTGAAGCTTGCAAAGCTAAAATAGAGGCCGACATAAAACTTGCGCAGATAGAGGCCCTTAAGGAAGAGGCTAGGGAGGCAGGCCGGACAGAGATAAAGGATGAGTTTGATCCTCTACTGATATATTACAATGCATGCATCCTGATGAATCGCAACCTTCGCTTCCTTGGAAAGGGGTATCCCGAGTTGCTCGTCGAAGCCTTGTACCATATTGTCGATTTGAAAAAAAGTCCCTCGGTTGTGCTGAAGTGGATGACGAGCAGCTCATGCGTAAACTTTGCACGATGAAGAGCCCGATGAGCTCAGGGCTACTCGTGTCAATTTACTCAATGATCCAACGATCACGAAAAGGGGAAAGATGGCGGCAAAGCCTCGGGATATGGTTCCCAAGACCCTCTACTACTCAAGCAACCGGTGCTTCAATTTCTCATTCCCCGGAGAAGGATGAGGGCTACGATTCAGATCATCCAGGGATACACACATCTTTTGGGTTGTCTACGATTTTGGAAGGCGACACTCCAACTACGACCGAAGGCCAATCTGGTGAAGGTATAATCTTACTTCTATGAAATTTGAGAAGGTTTACATCTTACGCTCGATAGTCATAGGGTTACCCATTGGTCTTCATTAAATTGTTGGTCCGCTGCATCTGTCTATGCTTCCGAAGATGATGTTACCCTGGCGCAGCAGGCACAAACCACGAGATCTATTGTAGCCATCACTGCGCAGATGGCTCCTACCGATCAACTTGTTGAGACTGCCGGGTCATATGCTGAAGTAATAGGGGCTCCGGATGAAGAAAAGGCTGATAACCAGTAAGGCCAGGATGAAGCAGAGGACGCCGTAGTGACCTATGACTCCAAACACACTGATAAACTTAGCATGAAGGAGCGCATCAAAAAGGAGGAGCTAGAGTTGCAAGCCAAGAAGGAGAGTGCTGAAGGGGATATTACTCCGCTTCAAGTTATACTACCAAGTGGTGCCACTCCTAAGGAGGTCGATCCTTACATATACCAAAGTGAGATGGCCTTTGTTTCTAAAAGCACCTCTCCTAATGGTAGCAAGGGCAAAAAAGGGGCGAAGAGAAGAGGATGAGGTGGTAACTCTAGAGAATTCACCCCAAAAAAGTTCAAAAAAGGGGGAAATAGCCGTCAAACCGGCTTGGGTAGTTCGTAGCCAGGTAGCTAGTTTCTTTTTGTTGGCCGCAACTGTGCGATTATGGCCTTCATTTTTGGCTTTCAGTTTTCGAAGTAAACTTGTACTTAGTTTCCATGTTTCAGTATGTAAATAAAGATTCTTTCAATTCTGTTCATCTTTTGTACAAAATTTGTCTAAATATTCAAGCTATTATGTTTCCCATTCAATGTACTTGTAAATCATCGCTCGTCATTCAAGTTGTAATGTATTTTGGTCGCCCGTTGCTTTAAGCGTCGATCAGACAAATCCATCTCAAGCCTCCTTTCAGTCATGGCCTTAAGTCGTATCAAATACTATATGCGAGCCACAGTGTTACGCTGTCATGTTCAGCGGTCAAGTGATTCTACTCCTGCCCCTAGTCTTGGATTGGTGGACCGAGTTCATGGATGGTCAGGTCCCATCCATGAAGAGTTTATTCCCCGCCTGTCGAGTTTAGGCCAGAGTTGGAGAATGAATGGTCGAATCACACTCATTCGTTGTGTCTATACTCTCATCCGCACTATGAGGATCGGAGTTAGTAGATAGGCGGTCGATCGCACCCATTTGATGTATATACTATGGCCCACACTCTGGTGACTGGAGTTGTTCTGGGAAATGGTCGAATCACATTTCCTTTAACTAATTACCTTGCCCCATAGTCTGGGGCAAAAGTCGAAGAGTGGTCGGTCATACCGCAACCATTTTTACTTTCCATTTTTCCCGGGAAATGGAGTTAGTCGGACGGTCGAGTCACACCTGCTCTCTGTTTTATGCTCAGTCTGTCGGATTGCTGGCGAGATGGATGGACGGTCGAGTCACGTTCATTTTATTTAGCTCGATTATGGACCCGAGTACTTGGTTGGCCCCAAACTCCAGGCACTTGTTGGTTTATATTATGCATATTGGATGTAAGTTGGTCGTATATCACTATTATATTATGCACGAGTAATTCACAGATATGGAGCAAACTTTAGATTTTATTGCAAACTAAAAAAGGAACGACGGAGTCTGTCTTATTACATGGCTTTGAATTCAAATGCAAAAGAAAATTCTAAATGAAATATAACTGAATGAAACAAAACTAATGAAATAGGGCCGTAAATGCTCATTATTCCATGCTCTAAGGAATGTGATGTCATCGACAGTTGCTAGCTTGAAAGTTCCACCTCCAAGCTTCTGATTGATGACATACGGTCCTTCCCATCTCGGACCCATGTTTATGGGGCTAGGAAAGATCCGTTTCAGGACAAGATTACCAATTTCAAAGGTCCTAGGTTGGACTTTAACTTTGTAGTACCGGACGATTCGGTGTCGGTATGCAGCTTCCCTCAAATCAGCTTCTTCACGCTTCTTGTCGACCATATCTAGAGATTCCAAAAGGAGGTCTCTGTTAGTTCTGGGGTCATAATAAGTCACTCGATGAGAAGGGACTTCAAGTTCTACAGGAATCACGGCTTCAGAGCCATAGGCAAGGGCGGATGGAGTGTGTCCAGCCGTGGACTTAGGGTGGTTCTGTATGCACATAGAGCTAACAGTTCATCAACCCACTTGCCTCTAGCCTTTCCAAACGCTTCTTTAGAATGGACTTTATGATTTTATTAACAGCTTCGACCTGTCCATTAGCTTGAGGGTGAGCAACTGCCGCAAATCTTTCCTCAATTCGATGCCGGCGATAGAAGTCTTTGAATTCAGCACTATCGAATTGGGTCCCGTTGTTAGTTATGATCGTTTAAGGGAGACCAAAACGACAAATGATGTTTCGAACAAAAAAATTGACTACTTTCTTTATACTAATCATGGCCAAAAGTTTGGCTTCAGCCCATTTAGTGAAGTAATCAACTACTATGATGGCGTACTTTGCACCACCTTTGGAAATCAACAAAGAGCCGATGATGTCAATACCCCAGGTAGCAAACGGCCATGGACTAACCATCTGAGTGATTGCCGTTGGCGGGGCTCTCGGAATTTTTGCAAACATCTAGCACTGGTCGCATCGTCTAGCATAATCAGCCACGTCTTGATTGACAGTTGACCAGAAATAACCATAGCGGAGTATCTTCTTTGCTAGAATTTTCCCTTTGGTTTGATCACCACATTCTCCTTCATGGACTTCTCTTAATACTCGCTTGATTCCATTATTGGCGATACACCGAAGTAGGGGGATGGAGAAACCCTTCATGTACATGACTCCTTCTTGGAGGATGTGATGCTTTACAAAGGATCTATCATTTTTCATTCCTTTGTTCGGGAAGGATTCCCTTTTGCAAATAGTCTTTAATCGGAGCATCCACGACTCCTTCTCAGGCTCCATTTCTAAGACCCAATCGATCTCCATTTGGTCAATGCTCGGAGCGTTGAGTACTCCAACTGGGACTAAGCCCATTTGTTGTACATCCCCAAAACTGGCTAGCTTGGCCAGTGAGTCGGCTTTCTCATTCTGTTCTTTAGGGATATATGTAATAGTATAATGCTCGAAATCGGTTAGCAGCTCTTGGACCCGGTTGAGGTAAGGACCAAGTCATTCCCCTTTGGTTTGGTTTTCTCCCTAACTTGGTTTGCTACTAACTGGGAATCATAGAAAATTTGCAAAGCTTTTACTCACAGCTTTCTAGCTAGTTTAAGCCCATCAATTAAGGCTTTATATTCAGCTTCGTTATTTATTGTAGGGAAGTCAAGTTTTAGGGCATATTAGACCGAGCATTCCTCAGAAGTTACCAGTATGACTCCAACACCAGTACATCGATCGTTGGTTGCTCCATCCATGTACATCTTCCATTGGATGGTAGGTTCTTCACTGCTCTCCAAAGAGTCATCTTATGTAGTGAATTCCGCCATTGCTTGTCCTTGGATGGCTCTCCGAGGGAGATAAGTGATATCAAACTGGCTCAATTTAATGTTCCATTTAAGTAACCTTCCAGACATCTTAGGTCATTGTAGGACCTGTCGTAATGGCTGGTCGGTGAACACATTGATGGCATGAGCCTGGAAATAAGGGCGGAGCTTTCTTGACGCAATCGACAGGCAATACAGGAGCTTCTCTAATTTCGAATAGTTCCTCTCAACACCTATCAACCACTTGCTAACATAATACACTGGCCTCTAGGATCGATTCTCTTCGCGCAGCAGTGCGGCACTTATGGCATGTACCGACACCAGTAAATAAACGTACAAGTCTTCATAACCAAGTGGTTTGGACAAGATGGGGGGTCTCTCTAAGTAATGTACCAAAGATTGAAACGCATCAATGAAATCCTACATCCATTCAAAGTTTCTCTTCCCTCCCCTGATTAAGTTGAAAAGGGAATACACTTGGCGGTGGCTCTGGAAATGAACTTGCTCAAGGCGGTGACCACCCCATTTAGACTTTGCACCTACTTGATTGTCTTCGGCACCTGGATATCCCTTATCGCATGAATCTTCTCGGGATTGGCTTTAATTCCACGAAAGTTGACCATGAAACCGAATAATTTTCCTGATGATATGCCAAAAGAGCACTTCAAGGGGTTAAGTTTCATTCCATATTTTCGAAGGACACTGAACATCACTGCCAAGTCATCGATGTGGTCATTTGTTCGTCGTGACTTCACGAGTATATCATCCACATATACTTCCATTGATCGCCCGATCTGGTCGTTGAACATCTAGTTGACCAATCTTTGGTAAGTTGCTCCAGCATACCTTAGTCCAAAAGGCTTCACAACGTAATAATATAATCCCAGGTCGATAATGAAGCTGGTGTGTTCCTAGTCTGGGATGTGCATCGAAATCTGATTGTATCCGGAGTACGCGTCCATGAATGAAAGCAATTCATGTCCAATGGTTGAGTCTGACAGCTGGTCAATCCTCGGGAGTGGAAAGCTATCTTTCGAGCATGCCTTGTTCAGATCTGAGTAATCGACGCATGTCTGCCACTTTCTATTAGCTTTTCTCACAAGAACTGGATTAGATACCCATTTCGGGTAGAGGGCGTCACGGATAACCCCATTGCTCTTGAGTTTATCCACCACCTCTTTGAGTGCAACGGATCTCTTCGGATCCATGCCGCATCGTTTTTATTTCATCTGGACATGCCTCGAGTCGATATTCAATGCATGGCTTGCGATGGTCGGTGAGATCCCACATATGTCAGAATGAGTCCAAGCAAACACATCAAGATTCGCTTAGGGAAAGCCAGCTAATCCCTTCATCATCATTGCACTGAGTCGTGATTCGATCTTCAGGACCCGTAATGGGTCGTAATGGCTGACCATGATGTCAATCGTCGGCTCAGTAGGTGCAGCCTTGGTTTCTTTAGGCCATTCTTCTTCATCTCTCGGATCTATATCTTTATAGAGCCAACTGTGGTGCCCGAGCCAATGGTCGAACGGTGATTGCTAAGCTTCATTGGTTTTGATGCAGAAAGGCTTCTCTGCATCCTTTCCTTTCTCCTTTCACTTAGGGTCACTCAACTCAGCCACATAAGGCATGTCCAGTTGCCTAATCTCTATGGATAATTCCCACACCATTCTCAATCGGGAATTTTAGTGTTAAACACCAAGGGATGATAGTTGCCCTGAATTAAGCAAGGTTCGGTCAGTCCAGAAAAGCATTGTATGGAGAGTTCACATCCATCACAACAAACGGCGGCACCGGCACTCTCCTTCGGCTGCCGTCTCCTAACTCCATGAGTAGCTCGACATAGCCTACCGCTTCAATTGCGATACCGTTGAAGCTATGGATATAGGATCTGCATGATTTTAGATCTTTAGCTTCCAGCAACATCTGGTCGTATGCCTTTTTGAAAATAATATTCATGGAACTTCCACAATCAGTCAGAATCTTTTTTACCAAGGCGGGGCCAATCATGGCCGAGATCACCATCTGGTAAATCGTAGGGGCCTCCACCTTGCCCACATCTCTACTCTGAAATATGATATCATCTGTCATAGTTCACTGCTGCTTTGCTAGAGCACCATCCTCCGTGTTCGAGCAACGTTCAATATCAACATGTCTGATAGCGTTCACGTAACGCTCCATCTCATTCCAGCTTTTATCGGTTGGATGTGGTCCTCCGACAATGGTATTAATAACTAATCTCCCTACTGTCCGTTGAGGTTCCTCAACATTGGGCGAAGCTTATCCTCGATTGAGGTCGGATGTCTCCTACCCACCATCCTATAGGGCTTTAACAAACTACTGCAACTTTCTTTCTCGAATTAACTTCTCAATAATATCACAGAGGCGACAACATTCGTCCGTGGTATGTCCATAACTCTCATGAAATCTGCAGTACTTTCCAGACGATCTCTGCTTCTCCATTGGTTCCTTTGGAGGTTGCTTCCTATACTGCATAGTGTTACAGGTCGATTGATAAACATTCTTTAGTGACTTATTAAATGGTGTGTATGTATCAAACGATGGGATCCTTGGTTTCCCTCTCACAGAATCCCGTCTTCGGTCACGGCTTCTATCACCGCCTTTCTTCTGCTCATTCGGTTTGTTCTGAACATTGATCTGTACTTTTTTGGAACTATCACTGGATTGCTTTACTGCCACATTACTCTATACTCCCTCGGAGCTTGGGCCTGCAACGTCTCTCTTCCTGGTTCGCTTGGCCTCCTCCTTCCTCAAAAAATGAGCCATCTTTGCAAAGAAACGATCCAATGTAGAAAGAGGCTTTCCTGTTAACCAATCGTTAAACTTGGAATCGGGGTCGACTCCCCTAGTCAATGCCATGAGTATTGCATCATCATTCGGATTGCTACTTTTCTAGAAAATCTTTCAGTGACTCATCCGGTGCTTGGACCAAACTAGAGAGTGACATTACATCCTTGGGGAGAGTCATATACATGCGAAACTGCTCAAGGAACTTCTTTGCTAACTCATCAAATAATGAGATTGACCGCGATGGTAGCTTGGTGAACCAAATGGTCGCAATATCTTCTAGAAAAATGGGAAAACACCTGCACTTGACCGCATCAGTGACTCGGGCGGGGTCCACGTGCCATTCATACTTCAAGAGATGTTGTTTAGGGTCGGTTTTTCCCATATAGGCAGGCATCGTAGGCATATGGAACCTCCACGGATATTCTGCATGTAGAATGTTGTCAATGAATGGAGTATGACTTCTGGAGAGTCCCCGATCATTATTGGTCAAGCCTTTACTTTCTTTCACTAGCTGCTTCACCATACCTGTTAAGTCTAATGTTTGGAAAGTTGGGGCCAGGCGATAGTCATGCTCTACCTTACGTGAGCGAACCGATCCATGCCTCCGAGCAGTGCCACATTGCCTTTGCTCCTCTTGTTATTGATCCATTTCCTAAGCAGCAGTTCTATCATCGTCTCTCAACTGCGGTTCAACTACATCTACCTGAGCTCTAGTACTTTGATTGATCACGACACCTCTAGAGTAAGCTCCTCTACCTGCATACCGATCCCTCCTTGGATTAGTGGGTTCATTGCCAATCCCCCTAGGGGTTTGACACCGATCGATGCCGATCGGCCATGGTCGCTCGCCTAATCTCATCCTGATGCTCCAGCTGCGTATGCATCTTTTTTGCTGTGTCTGTTTCTGTGGTAGTCATGAGATGAGGAGGAGTTTTATGATCCTGAATATGGAGTAAACTCCCTCTTTGTCTTTCCACGCTAGTCTTTCAATTGGTTCATCAGGTCGATGTTAGCCTGGATTAGCTTATTGAGGAGCTATTGATGGCTACCCATCAGTTCCTTTATTAGGACTTCAAAATCAGCTCTAGTGGTATATTCAGCTGGATTCTGGGCATCGCACCCACCAGCTGTACATTTTGATTAAGTTGTTGAACACTAGCACCGTCATTTCCTTCAACAGCATGGGAAGTAGTAGACTTTCATCTGGCTATGGCTAATAGCTTCCTTTTAGATCTTCTTCAAATCTGAGTAGAAACGGAAACTCGTCGGAAGAAATATGGACCTATCTCGCAGATATGAGAATCCACTAGTAGATTATGAGATCCAATCGGGTTGAGAACTATTTCTTAGTGAAAGCACCAAAATGTTTGCACCAAAAGTTGGCACAAACACCTAATAGATTATATGTAGAGAAATTAATGAAGAAAATAAAACTAAAATAGAGGAAACAAGCAGAAAACAAGTAAAAAAACAAACAGATTTATAGTGGTTCAGCATTGAATGCCTATGTCCACTTTTATGAAATTGCTTTATTAATCACTCGAATTTCTAAGTACAAGAGGGATCATATCAGAATTCATAATTGCAATGGAGTGCAAAGAAAAGAACAACGTAAAAGATCCTTCAAATGAGCTATGAACCCTGTATTTATAGGCGTAAACGACCAAATAACTTCCTGAAAATTCACCGGCAATATCTCTAGGTGTAGACGAGATCACCCAGAAAATTTTGAGGCTCAATTCCCCAAGTTGGGCGATCGGGGACGATCGGTCTTCCTGGCCACGTGGTGAGCTGCGATTGGTCAGGTGGGTGCCCTTCTATTCTAGCTTCATGTTTCCAAAGTTGTTTGCATAGTTGCTTTCGGGTTTTAAGAGATATCGATCGATTCCCATTGAGTTGAACTGATGATCCAAGTTGTTCATAACCATAGCGATCTGATATGGTCCCTTGCCTAGGGGAAGCACTATTCCATACTTAGAATGTTCTGTAGAATCTATCGCTTTGATGCGCTTGATCGTTACTTCATACTGCCGTATGTGCTTGATCTCTGGACTCGGTTATCACCTCTCTGAACTGCTTTCTTTGTCTATCATCGAGTCTAACTTGTCCAGTCAGTCTGGATATAGCCGGGTCAAAAGGCCGATAACAGGTGGTACTTTATTCAAGCAGAACACTCATTTTAATATTTCGAGAATTCAGACCCATGACCTTTAGGACCTCATTCTATAGTGCCGTACCACTTGCCACTTGAGCTAGTGGTCTTTAACTATATACTCATATTTATTTCTTTATTAGTTAAACCTTTTAAATAATATTAACATAACATTTATATTTATGTAAATTTAAAACAATTTTAAATTTTCATTTTATAACTTGTTACAAAATATTATAATATTTTATTCAAAACAATTCTAAATTTAAATTATAATATCCAAATACGTTTATTTGAATCAACCTAGAACGCAAAACACTTTTGAGTCTTTCACTAGGGCATAACCATGAAATAGACCACTTCAATGAGCCACTCAAAGGCCAGAAGATCGGGAGGTTTTCCGTTCATAAGAACGTTCCTTAACTAGAGTACATTCTCTTTAGTTAAACATCTTTGCCTCAGACACTTATCTAATTGGATTTTTCAAACGACTGCCCTATGTGTTGGTTAATTATTCATGTGAACACAATGCGGGCTCTGATACCATTGTTGGATCAGACGCTTTGGCAACGGGGTAAAAGAGGAAAATTTCAAAAAAAATCTTTTATTAATTTGCACTAAATCATATTTGGTATGTACATAAATAATATATTTGCACTAAATCATACTTTGTGATTATGAATAAGGTGTTTGTTGTTTTAATTTAAAATTAATTAGTATATATTAATTGTTTTTTAATTTTAACTTAATTAATTTATATTAAAATCTAATGTGTGTGCATTATGCTTTAGGTCTATTAAATATAATGAAATTTATTACTTTGGTTGTTTAAACTTTAATTTTATATTTAATTTATTAATTATTCGCATTCATAATGCAAACATTATAACATAGTAAATAAATGTAATAGACGAACCAAAAGCTCATAAATGTTTGGATGACAAATGTGTTAATAACCATTGGGATCTATTGTCATAGCCAAAAGAATAACGTTAAGGGATAACAATTTTAACATAGACAATATCACATATTCACATGCATATATACATTTGTATGCATAATTATATTATACATACATATATACATATGTGTGTGTTAACATATATATATATATATGTATATATATAATTTTTATTTTTTAGTATATGTTAATATATATATATATATATGTATGTATGTATGTATATGATGGAAACCCAAAAAAACATTTATATATATAGGTCAAACACATGTATAAGTGTGTGTGTGTGTAATATTTAAAATATAAATATCATTTAAACATATTCAAAATTACTTGGACTTTGAATAATTTTGAATATGTTTAAATGATATTTATATTTTAAATATTATTATATATATATAATAATAATAATATAAATATCATACAAACTTATATATGTGTTCGATCTACATAAGAAATGCTTTTTTTAGTTTCCATTGTGTGTGTATTTATATTTATTTAAATATATTACAAAATAAATATAATATATATATATGTTAATATATATATATATTGATATAATTGATTTATTCAAAATTTGAAATTTAAAATACGTTGAATTAGTCAAAATAAGTTTATCTTAAAACAAAAAAGAAAATTATATATGCATATATTTATTATATGTGTGCGTGTGTGTATAATTTTAAATTTAAAATCACAAATTTTAAATATATACACACGCACTCACTAAATTCGAAATAGTAAAGAAAAATTAAAACCCAAGAAACAAAAGCAAGTTTTTTAAAAGACATACGTATAAAACACACATGCACACACACGCATATATGCATATGTGTGTGTATAAAATTTTATTTAAAGCAAAATTAATACACACTCATATGTATAACCATGATAATTTATTAAAAACACAAAATATTTTAATTATACACACACAGATATATATATATATATAATCTATTTTAATTATTCAACAATAATAATATTATTAGAAAATTTAACTTGATTTTTTAAATACTTGTTGAAAATATTCACACCAACATGAAATGATTTTTCAATATATAAAGTTATATATAATTAGATGTTTACCCATTTATAATTCTGTCAGTTATTGACACTTCGATGGTCAAAACTCTAATAATATCCATGGTTAATTGTGTAAACCATGTTAAAATCCTTGGTTCAATCTGATAACATTTATCAATTAACCGTTTTACTCTAATCATGGATTATAACTTTAAGTCGAGTGCTAATTATGGTGACACTAACCCTTAAACGAAGGAGACGATTCCTTTATTGAGTAGTGTTTCATTTCATGTATTTCAACGTATACCCAATAATTGTCATAACATGATCGCGACGTCATTTGATTGACCATAAGCATACACAGTCTAGTTACTTAAAATCCACAATACTCTCAAGTCTGAAGACGGCCACTACATGTCGTTACATGAGATCTATTTTTGCTTAGTTGTATTAACGTATAGAAGAATCATGTTGAGTCTTTCCATGATTCTTCTGAACAACCTCTAGTACGTAATCCCTTGGTATCCCCGACGGTCTTGAGTAATTCATTGTCCATCATATGCAGAGCATTATGTACACTGGTCTCAACGGATGTATCGATGTCCTTTTCTCGCTACATTTTAACTACAAATATTTAAGGATAAGTATCTGAATATCGATTCAAATCTCATGGTTACAAAGACATTCGCAACTACAATCGATAAAATTTCTTTCCTAAGGATTTTCTACTTATATAATATATATATATAACATTAACAATATCCAATTTAACAATACACATAATTGAAATGTAAAACTAAAAGCGTACTTTATTTCGAACATGATTGTCTTTTAGAGTTAAAATTATATAATTGACCCTAAGGCACACCCATAACTCTATCAGCTTCTTCAAGCACTTTTGAGGAGTGCCCACATCCTTCAGAGAAGTTTCTTCTTCGAGAAGAGAAATTCCATCAATAGGAATGACATATTTCTTTCTCTTCCTCTTCTCTCTCTCTCCCCCCCCCCCTCTCCCTTCCTCCAGAGACCACGAGATCGGTAGATTTGGAAGGAGGTATGGGATCTTTGGAAGTGGAGGGATGAGCAATCGATTGTTTGACGAGGACTTTGTTCAGTTTCTCTTTCTATACCTCTTTTAAATGGACCTTCCAGGTGGCAAGAATTTCAACAAGGATGGACTTCACTCCAGAGGTGTGAGTTATAGTGCTTTCTCACTCTTTATCCAAACGAGCATTAGGATCGCCCCCTTGGACAAAGTTTCGATCCTTTGGGCATCAGGCCTCGGGCTAAACCTAGTAATGATGGCGCTTGGGTAGTGGCTTCAACAGTTGGGAGAGTAGGTAGATGAATAACCAATGGAGCTTCAAGAGGCCATGAAACATAAAACACAGACTGATATAAGTTAAAGGCCTTTAGCAAAGACAATTGAAGTTTTTAGAGCATTGGAGAATGTAGTGGAATACCTTTTGCTGAAGGTGGGTCGACACCTGTAAGAGTAGCGTGTTCAAGGGTTGGAACTTTATATTCAAGCATTTTTCCATTCCTCGGAGATAGGTCATAGTTGGACCCCAAAAGGAGGAGCAGAAAGATAAGTAGGGACGTATGTTTTGACTACCATGGAGGAAGAAGTCTTGGATGATTGAGGAGGCGACAATCAAATATCAACCACCACGGAGCTGGCGACCAGAACCGTGGATTCATTCTAAGTGAAACCTTCATGGACTTCTTCGATCAGAGCATCTATTGACACCTTAGAACAGAGACCAGTATGGATTGCTTAGCCAATAACCTCACCTCCTTAGCAGCCATCTGCTTATGGCCTTCCTCCAAGGATAGAAGATATTCTGAGTCAATGAATTCGACAATGACATCCAACTCGATAAACGAATAGCCTTTTCCCTAAGCCCTTTTCCACTCATCCTTCTTTAGCTTATGGATATTAACTAGGATGTAGAGAAAGTTGTCTCCAAACTATTGAAGAATTTTGGTCTCGATGACCACTTCATAGAAGCGAAAAAATGTGGATTCGATGTCTTTGGTGGTGGCGTCCTCATTAACTTAGGCCTGAGAAAACTTGATTTTAAGGTCAGAAGGTAGACTTGAGCTTAGTAATATCCAATTCGAGCCAAAGCACTTTCTTAGCCTTTGTCCTAAATGACTCAAGTTGAGCTTTCACTTGAGCCAATTCTTTTTCCAACATAACGAGCTCGGCATTGGATGAAAAAATTAAGGCTGATGACGTCCAAGTTAGGATACTGGGAAACCCATACGAAGCAATAGAAGTGAATGACACTTGGGGCGCTCGGAAGAAGTAGCAGTGAAGGGTCCATGGAGATAGTTAGTTGAGATGGTGGAGCTGAAGGGCCAGAATGTTTCTTCCCCTTGCCACTAGGGACTATCGAAGATGATTGAATTTGAGTGGAGTTCGCATAATGCCTACAAGGGGGAAGCTCAACGCGCATAGGAGAGCGCCCGAAGGGAGAATGACTCCTCACAAAGTAGGAGTCATGAGGACGAGACAACGTAGATGGATGCTAGGAGTGGTAGAAACATGGACTATGAGGGGAGTAAGGGCGTCTATATTGATCATAACCATGCCTCTTCACTATCATCTAACTCTATAGAACTCACCTCGGTCTTCTCTTACACGATCTCTTTCGTGGTAGCGAGATATACCTCTAGGCAGAGAGACGAATCGGTGCCTATCCAAGTCCTTGTGGAGATTTCCAAAGCGTTTCTGTGAGTCCATTTCACTTTAAAATATAAGTAAAGAGAAGTTAAGAAAAAATTAATGGAATACAAGAAGAGATGCATCATGAGCGAATGCAATCCCAGATGTATGTGAGTGGTGCTATCACATCTAATCTACGGACCAACTACATCAAGCTACATGGATGGGGTTGGCTCACCACCCATGAGGGTAAGTTCAACAAGACCCTTCTATTGCTAAGAGATCTTCGTGCTCCAATGCGTCGGTGAAGTCAAAGTTTAGGTTGGCTAAATCATCGAGAGTGGTATAGCTAGAAGACAAACTACCTCATTGACATCGCGAATCGTGTAGTCTCGATCCTACTAGACAATGGACCAAGGACAACTTCAAGAAGAACTCTTCTTAAATGTTTAGATCGAGGCATCGGATTGTAGTATCCTAAAGATTAGCATTCTCCCTGTCGTCTCTTCATTAGAGTCTTCTTATCTTTCTTCTTCCTCTTATATATACTCTTCCTCCTCAATCTCTTCTTGTTTGGACTTTTCTTCTTCCTTTTCGTCTACGATGAATATTCTTTGAGCTAGGGCTTGTTTGGGTTAGTTAGCACCAGCTGGTGCTCGTCTCGAAAGTTGGTCGAGGACGACCCTATTAGAGTGATGTGCCTTAAGGAATATACAAGGTGACGTTGGAAGAGTGCTTTTTTAAGTTATTAAAATATCATATCTCAGATAGTCCTGGTTGTCCCCCAAGATGGTGGACAAAGAGCACGTAAAGGCCTAGTAGAACAACATAAGCATTCAAATGAAACTGTGATGGAATTTAGTATTCTTATATTTTGTGAGAAAATCTTCGTAATTTATTCACTTTTTTTTTTGCAAATCCACATGCATTCACTCATATTCTTCAAGGATTTGCAAACCACAAAAGATCGAAGAGTTTGCACTTGAATTCTCAATCATTCTCTCACCGATCTCATCTTATTCCTCACCGATTCCAAAGATATACTGCTATTGGAAGTCTACACGATCATTGTACCCAAATTGCAACTTGTCTCTACTTTACTGTTGTGAAAAAAAGTTGTTCTTACCACCGTGAAAAGTAAAGAGAAAAGATGCATCTTGCCAGCAGTGAAATTGTAAGATTGTAATCGTGTTCTTGCCATCCGTGAAAAACAAAGTGATAGTGAAATTGTTTGGAAAGTACAAGACTAGACGTAGAATTAGATATTCGAACAAGTATGAAATTTCTGGTGTCTTTTACTGCTTACTTTTATTTTACTTCGCATTTATTATTTATTATCTGCATGTGCTTATGATTCTATTACTCTTTCAAGTGAATATTTTCTAAAATTGCAAGTTAATTTTTTAATATTTAACAAATATTATTCATCCTTTCTCTAGCTGTTAGTAGCTTTAAAATCCATTTTATATAAGTGTGTTTGGGTATCGCATAACCCACAATATCCATGGTGAAAATAAGCAAACCAATATTTCCAAAAGAATACTAGCATGCAAGTGATTATAGTAGAAAAACAAGAATCAAAAGAATAAAACAAAAATGGGAGGGACCGCAACAGTGTATTTTTTAGAATGATAAGGACTTGAACCAAATTTTGATTAGGGCTACATCAATCATATGTCCATACGTGGTGGAAAAATATGAAGAATAGAAAAATCGTCGAACAAATTTTTTACTAAATTTCATAGTTAAAAGTTATACATGAGGCTTGATTAGAGCTGCATCAATCATATGCTCATGTGTGGTGGTAAAACATGAAGAATAGAAAAATCGTCTATGGTAGCAAGTGGTTGATAGTTTGGACTAAACATGTTCCTCCTTAATTTAGTATCTCGACATAGCGACATCTTAATAAATTTTAGAAAGAAACAAGTGAGAAAGAAACTATTATTAATACCTTCTAAATAGCCACATATAGACGTGCAAAGCTAGCATTCGTTGAACAAGCACCCACATGTCGTATGCGTATCCAACAAGCGTTCGATGTTGGATGTTGGATAGCAGTCTAAATAAGTTAAGTGCTTGTTTAACAAGTGTCATTTTTTTTCCTTGTGGTGGATTTGTTCGATTACCAATCTCGGTTTATGGATTCAGGATACAAAGGTTGGTTTATGCATTCATAATACAAAGGTAAAGGTTCGTGATCAATTGCGATTGCCGAAGTGTTATAATCGTATTATGATGTTATATGCTTTTGACATGGGACTCATGCGGTAGAAGAAAATGGAGTTTGGAGAGCTGTTAAAGATGACCTACCAATAAATTAGAGGATTAAAATAAAGGTCAACTCTATTCATGTTCCACCTATCTTTTACGTTCCACTATTATCACGAACCCACACTAAATTCACCCTACACCCTCAATTATTTTTCATCTACCTTGTTATTCCATATAAACTCATCATAATAATACACAATGATTATGCAATTACTTTGCGGTTGACGACAACCTATAAGAGAAGCTAACGGAGGAAATGTCAATCATTATTTTCATTTTATTTTTTTGCCATTTTTGTAGCATTTAGAAAGTACGAAAATCATGCGAGGATGCTGAGGAAATCACTCATTCCTTGCTAGGGTGGAACGTGGGTGGTACTGGTAGCAATTCCCAATACAAGTTTAACATGGATGTTAAAAGTTTCTAGTACAAGCCTGACATGGATTTACAAAAATCCAAGTATGCTTTGACCTTGGGTCTCTTATTTTTTTACTTAATGACAAAACAAAAAAACCCTCGTTGGATCCATACTTCTTTAATGAATGAACCAAGTACACGTTGTTCGAGGTTCTAAGCTCATGACCGGGTATGGAAGGAGATGGACCTTAAAATAAGAGTTTGAGAAAGCCGTTCATCTTAGTTTAACCTCACATACCACCACTACTTAGGACACGGAACATAAGTTAAAATCTTAAATCAACTCTGTCCCATCATTGGTGACTTCCAACTGTGATATATTTTTCATCTAGGCAATCATTTCTCGCCCAACACTATACACTAGACTAGTAAATACTTCAAAGCACACTAGTAAATTTTTACCTATTTTAATTACCTTAGGTTCAGGAATCTTACTCTTTGTACAGTTATCCTCCACTGTCTCACATGATTGTGGGCCTGTATCATTCCAAAAGGACAGATTGACTTGAACAGCAAATTACAAATAATTGTGAATCTTTAGTGCACTGAGACCACAAACACTAAGTTGCTTTACAGCAAACTCCTAACAGCAAATTACTTCATACTTATTCGTTCCAGAACAGGAGAGGAAAAAAGAAGCATGTTTTACAATTGTCTCAAAAAATATTCCACCTACAAATGTGCCCCCCCCCATTTGCCTATTTTACTCATCAACTCATAAATAACATGGAGATCAAACCTCATGATCACATCGCTGTATTGTTGTATAAATATCATATACCTCAATCCAGTGATATATATAGAATCTGAACAAGTTCTGAGAATGTACCGGCGGGACTAGATGATATGGTTTTGTAGCGAAGGTAGCAAATAATCAAGATCTAAGATAGATCCAGAAAGAAATGGAAACTGAGCTAAAGTCGGAAGTGGTATGTGGATGTTTCGAGCTGCCAAGTATGCAACTATCCCAGCAGTATAACCAGCCAATGCAAACCCACTTACCTGTAAATAAGTAAATATTAGTTGCTGATGATTTAACTAATGAAAAACTGATGATGTTGAAACCAGCGTTCTTTTCTAAAAAAGAAAAAAGAAAAAAGAAAGTGTTGCTATGCAATTGAGACAACTATAGAACTGTAGTCTCTCTACATTAATGCTACCGTTTTCCATTCTTCTAGATTTCGAGCATGCTTAGCAACAACTTATTCTACCTCCTATTAGAACTTGAAATAAAGGTATGTTAACTTTTATATATTGACTTATAAGTCAATTTTTTAGTTAGGTTGAGAAGCGACTATTTGTTGCTTTTCACTTGTAATTGAAACTTATTCAAGTCATGTTTAATGATCTAGAAGTTGTTCGCAGAAGTCCCATTCAATTTGGAAGTTGTATGTGCTACAAAGAGGCATTCGATTTATTTTTATTTTTATTTTTTGGAAGAAAACACTGCCTAATCATAAAATAATTATTCTTAGGTTTCCAAACCATTTCCCCCTTACTTTTGCTATCTTAAAAATAAATATACAACTATGCGGCTTTTACTATACCTTCTTGAGGTACCAAAAGAAGTCAACCTTCTCCATTCCCATAAACGCGACTCCAGCTGCAGAACCAATAATGAGCATAGACCCTCCAGTACCAGCACAAAAGGCAACTAGCTGCCAAAACTCCGAATCTTGAGGAAAAGAAGTCAGATCATACATTCCCATAGTTGCTGCAACTAATGGAACATTATCTATTACAGCTGATACAACACCAATTGCACTAGCAATTAGCTCAACGTTAGGAATGTGGGCATCTAGGTAATTTGCCAGTTCACGCAAAATGCCAGCAGCTTCTAGGCTAAAAAATGGAATAACCGGTATCACTATGTATCATTTTTTATTCCAACTATCCAAATTGTATGCAACTTAGAAAATTAAAATATACCTGCTCACTGATAACAGTATGCCTAGAAAGAAAAGAATTCCTTGAGTATCAATGCGGGACAAAGCTTGTGGTACTTTTAATTTTTGCCTTTCAGAATCTCCATAGTGGATTGCATCCGTTAAGATCCATAGAAAGCCTAAACCGAGCAACATGCCCATAAATGGAGGTAAGCCTGTTGCTGCTTTGAATACTGGAACAAATACTAGAGCTCCAATACCAACAGCAAACACTAGTTGTCCTCTAGGCGCCATTTGTTCTGATGCCAGAACACTAGAGGATTTCTGATCATCTCCACTGACTTCACTGCATAATTTTTTTAAAAGTTGCATGAGATTCTAAATTTCTATTAGACGCAATGTTCTATTTCACCAAGAATTTGTCTAATTCTGTTTTTCACTCATACAAAATTAGTGTATCTGAAATGACGCAGCTAGTAACTGAGTTAATCAATCAAACAAGAAGAGGAAATAACATGAAATATGTTACCTAAAACAAATGGTTAAAAAAAATGGGGGTAAAATATAAAATATGAGATAGCTGCATTACGGAGATTGATGTATAAGAAAAACGAAATTTTATAGCATTTGATTGTATGTGGTGGCATACCTGCTTAGTGACATAAGAGCCAGAGGGACAGCAAGAGAAATAGCAGAAGGGATAGCCAAACTCTGCAAAGAAAATAAAAAGATCAAAACTAAGGCGAGGCATCAAATTTATGCGTCATTAATTAGACGGTGGTAGTGATGCATTATATCAAACGAGAAAGGAAATTAAGAAGCAAAGATAGACACTCAAACAATTTATTCCATCCTATCTCATTAAACTAATCAATTCATACTTTGACATTGGAAACTGACAGCAGAAGCTAACACCAACAGACTTCACCTCAAATTAAGGCCTGTTGGAAATAAGACATGTATTGTCTGAAATATAGTTATCAGAGAGAAAAGTAGAGAGAATTGGTTGCTATTTAAAATTTAAAAGACACTGTCTTAGTAGTTTAAATTTTTAGAAGCATTAGCCAAGTTTCTTTGGAAAAAGATGACCACTAAATCTACAGGTTTGAAATTTGCCTAATACCACTGGATGAAGTACTAACATAGGTTAAAAATTCCGATTTCCGTTTACATTGCGTTCATTCATGATTTAAGAAATTTCGGAACATTTCAAAAATTCAAGAAATTCTGGTTATAATTTCGTTACAGAATTTTATTTTATTTTCTTATAGAAATACATTAATAGATAGTACATACATGTATCTACAAAAATAAAATAGTGGAAACTCGGATCCGCCTCTTATTTTCAAGTTTCATTCATGAAAAACTCTTCTCAAAAACATCTTTTAAATACACCCCTATTTCTATTTTTGGTAATTTTTTGTTTTTTTCGAAAATTAAATCTGAACTTAATCTCATGTTTCTATGACCAAAACTAGTTGTTATTTTTTTTTTGAAAAAGTGCAAATATTGACGGTTTTTTTACAAATATTTGTATTTCAAGAAACTGCAAATTTTTGCAAATTTTTTTCTGCAAATATGCTGAAACTAAAAACATGACTATTTTTAAAATTTTGTTTTTGAAGAGGGCTGACGGTGCATTTTGAAATTCAAAGAGGGTGTTTTACAAATGTATCATACATAAAAAAGTTGACTCAATATTTAATTTTTATTGTTTTTTCTGCTGAATTGGAACGGAATTGACAAACTTATCATGATTTTTCCAATATTTGGTCCTTCGTTCATTTTTTATTATCTTGTTTAATTTGTTGTCTTTTTTATTTTTCTGCAAGTTTAGCTCTTTTAATTTTTTCATTTTCTGCTGTTTTTTTAAACTACATTTTCAACAATGGAGCAAATCCCGGAATTCGCACTAGGATCGGAATTTAGACCGGATTCCATCCCCGTTATCATTTGAACCGGAACGAAATGACTGTAAATCCACCAGAATTTTGAACCATGGAACTAACTGCCCTACGTTAAAATAAATAAATAATATAATAATCTAGTGGAAAATACACTATGAAACAAGAACTTGACATCAGAAAGCATGTACCTGCATTGTTTGCAAAGTAGAAATTTGACCATGAATCCATAACATTGTTGTTGTAACATCACCAATGGGTGTCCATGCACCCCCAGCATTTGCTGCTATCACAACAACAGCACCTAAAAACCTATCAAATTAAATTTCAATGGGACCTTTTTAGAACATTCAACTTATTGATCCAAAGCACAGACAAAACATTAACAGGCTCAGGCAAACAGCAGGCACAACAAGTTGAATGCCGGTTTATAGGTATACAATGAGATCATATGCATATGCACAACCATGTACGCGGATACATTTAGATCAGGAAAGATCGGGTACATAATCGAATGAATTTGAATAGCAACATTAGCACTTATAATGAGAGCGACCAAATACAGAAACATAGTGCTCCTGATTTATTCAAACAAAGTATGGGGTAAACTGATCAATGACTATTAAATTATACAATAATATTAATATGCTACTTTAGTATCTTAAACGGTCAATGCAAAAATATCGGATCACTTACTTTCTGTACTCGGATGGTGGCACTAATTTCCGCAGTAAGGAAACCATGACAATTGTCGATGTTAAATTGTCAAGCACCGAACTTAGGAAGAACGTGACAAAACCAACCTGACAATTTAGCATTAATAATTGTTAAGAGTAAGATGTTTAACAAAATTTAGCAAGATAATGATGAAGTTGAAAACTCTTCAGAACACCAACACTTTCTCACACATCTTCCAGGGAAGGTCAAGTTATAGACCTGTTAGCTTATTGAGTTCCATATAAGGTTTCAGATCTTGAAACATTTTCCATTATGAAACAAAGAATGGGGCAAGCAGTAGAGCATTCAATATATGGAGAAAGTATTTGTCGTATGTTTATCAAATGTAAAAGAAAAGTTCCAGTACTATTCAAGCAGAAAGCAGCTTAACACAAGGATATGACTTCTACAGGCTCTTCGTTACAGAACAAAGAATGTAGCATGCAGTACCAAATTCAATATGTCATGACGATAAAAATCATATACTCAATAAATGTTAAAGACATGTTCTAGTAATATTCAAGCTAAAAGCTACTTAACGTAACGTCATAACTCATAACTTCTGTCTTCTACAGGCTCATCATTCTTTCACTAAGTCTCATAATTCCTTGATATGGGGTGAAATAAAAAGGAAAGAGATTTAGCAACTAGCTCAAGGCCTCTTGTTATGAGGTGATATAAAGCAAAGTGGAGAAAATATTACACCATATAGTATATTGCTAAAACAGCAGTGGAGTTCAAGCATCATTTTTTACACATCAAATATCACAATATAATTGAGGAATTGTTACATACCACCCATAACAGAACTTTAGGCTTCCGTGTTGTGATGTTATCGGTAACCAGCTTAAACCCTTGATGTGCATCAACAATTTCTACAATAGTCATAGCACCAAGCAAGAAAAATACTATTTCACTAACTTCAGATGATGCTCTGCTTAATTCTGTCACAGCTATATCTGTTGAAGGAGCCTACATCAGTCATAACACGTGTTGTCAAATGCAAACGGATCTAACCTACAAAACTTATTTGGATTCCTCAGTTACCATGTTTTTAAATAATGACCGCATACCATATTAACTTTAGTCAAAGGTTAAGTATTAAAGAAACAAACCATACCCCAATGCTCCTAATAACCCATAAACAAACAGCCATAAGTAAGCCAACTCCACTTTTGTTGAATGCTAAGGATTCTTCAAATATTATGCCTGCATACCCAATAGCAAATACCGAAGCCATAGCAACATCCTTCAAGGTCAAATTATAAATATCAATGGAAGGAACATGATCTGCATATTCTTTAAAATCGCAAGAGTGGGTACGAAACATAACAAAACCTGATTAGCAGCAACCCAAGAATGATTGATTGCAACTGCCCCAGCTAGACCTGCTAAACCAATTGTAAGAGCTTTGAGTAGATCGGTCTTTGGTTGATAATTTGCTTGAAAATCTTCTGAACTGAAATCATCAACTGAACACAAGGGGTCGCATTTTCCAGAATTTCCCATCTCCTAATTTTTATATCAAGCATTCATGTTTCAACAATAATAATGGTAACATATTTGGTGTCACAAACTATTTGTGTGACAATGAACATACAGAAACACCCGTCTATTTCTTTTTGAAGTGTACGTGTGTAACGTATAAAAAACAAGTACCCTTATCACAAATAAAATTTGCACGGAGTCAAATCTTAGTTGTGATAGAATTGTATAGCTTTATTATCTTTCAACTATTTTTTTTCCTAATATTTGTTAACTTTTTTATATTCTAAAATTTGGACATTTTTAAAAATACTTATTCTTCGTATTTGACTTTCATATTCATGCTTTTCGTATTCTACCTTCCGCATACGATGTTACTTTTATTAAAAACTTTTTTCACTTTAAGTAAAATCAATGATCATTGCTTTGCCAAAAAAAAATCAATGATCATCACTGTTTTACATTTAAAATTTTTGAACAGATCTTCACATTCAAAATTTGCTTTTAAAATGTACATCTAAAATCTCACACACAAATTTCAGACCGTCAGATCGTCAACAATCTACTTTTTTTTTCCCATATCATATGGTTTGGAATTTGTGTCTGTGATTTTAAGTGTAAACTTTTAAATGTGAAGATCAGCCCTCTTAGAAGTTATTAAAAAAAATCATAAATAAAAATGGACATTTTTTACAAGATGCTCTAATTCTTAATTTTATATAAAATGCAAGAATGTTTAAATCACTTCTAAGTTTCATGTAACTATAATATTTGTCAAAATAAAAATAATTACAACAACATTCAAAATTAGACTGATAATTTCAAATTAACATTTACTTTTAATTTCAAAATACTAATAATTTTGTTCATGTACACCAAATATTGTGTTTCATAATTAGATTTCCCCAAGTGTTTGATATTAACTTCCATTTGTTACCCTCAAAAACATTTTGGTTTTAAGTTTGGATAGTCCAATCTGAATTATGCCAAAAGAAGATTAATTTCTAGCAGAAGTGACTGGAGAAAAAACACTAAAAGTGATGTCCTAAAGTAATTAGTAAATGAAAAGATGTTAAAAAAACGAAGAAACGTTTGGAGTTAAAAACTAGATTGTAGCACCGAGAATACCTAAATATGAATACAAACATAAATAGTACTTTGTAAACTAACAGAAAATCTTATACCATTTGAATTTAAACTCGTTACTTACTTTTGGGAAGTTTGAAGTTTTATGCTATTGATGTCAACATGCATTTCAGAATAAGAAAGTTCGATACACAAGCTAATTTCTTTTATTTTAGGAGTATTTTTGTTTTCAGCTGTTAAGGTTTTGTGCACAAAACATGTGAAGCATCACATACATGAAACATCGATACTTGTCAATTTAACAAATCATCTTTCGATATGATTGTGTTGAATAACAGTTCACAGTTCACATATTACATTAATAACGTCTTAACACATTTATGAAATTGTAAGTATCTTTGTTACAGGCCTGATTTCTTTGAGGGTGTTTGACGAAGTCTAATTGTAAAAGCTTATGAGTGATGCTCATATTTGTAGCCTTTTGAGTTTTATACAGAATGAAACCAACATTGGTACATTTAGCTATTGCTTGATTAACTTACGTCACGTGCTTCAACAAAATTTCCTCACAAGCTATGATTCTTAGCTTTCTTATATTCTTGTAAATTAGTTTGATAATTGGCCATAGAAGCTAAACAGAATCACTACAGTGAGATTATACAGTCATTTTGACTCAAAGAAACTTAGCTGTATATCCTAAAAAAATGTTCTGGAAATTAGTATCTGCCCCTTATTTCTAAACTTAATTCCTGAAAAACCCTCCTCAAAAACAATTTTCACGAAATACTCACGTCAAAGTTTCTAGCAAAAAATACAGTTTAAAATGCAAATATATGTAGCTAGAATTGCAAATATATGCGATTGACGCTGCAAATTGTTGTGAAACAAAAATTTGCAGTGTTAACGGTAAATACATGTTTTTCTGCAAATATATACAGTTCTGGCTGCGATTATTTACAGTTTAGCTGCATATATATGCAGTTTAAACTGCATATTTTCACGACAAAAGTTGACGGAGTGTTTCATAAAACTATTTTTTGGAAGGGGGCAAACATGGATTTTGAAACTTTTTTTGGGTGTTTGACAAAATGTCCCAAAAATGTTTGTGTTCCCAATCCATGTTCTATTCAAATATCGCACTTCCATAATATCAAGAAGAATACCGATTAGACATGCAAGTTTCAATGTGATATTAGTATATTACCTTTAATCCGGTCAGGCAATAAATTTTTTTCACTTGCAATGACAAAAAAATATATTAACTTGAATATGTTTACACCAGAATATTATTTTAGCTTACACGGATACTTCCGTAGTTTGTTAATATGGTGCATCACGTGCATCATTCTGCAGATTTCTTAAGATCATTTTTTAAGTTTTGGATGGAGAACAACATAAAAACAATTGATTTTTCATCAGTCAATAACAACTAATACTAACCGCTAACACATGAAATTATGGACTTCTTGAAATGCTTCGAAAACTCAATAATTTGCTACCCACCTACACAATTAAATTGTTGATGTTACTTAGGGCTTCATATCTGATATGATTTCATAACATATCAATCAACTTATCTTTAGTTAGTATATCACCGACAAATTCAATAAGGGCATGTTTGACAACTCCTTATAACTTATAAGTAGTCAAACTTACTTACAAGCCAGCTATTTGAATTGTAGTACTTGAGAACTCCGCATAAAGAGTTTGCAAAAGTAGCTTAGAAGTAGAAATTGGAGAAGCAACTATTTGTTGCTTATTACTTATAAAGGAATATCATAAGTAATTCTGACCAAGCAAATGACTAAAATAGCCTTATGTTTTCAATCGGTTTACAACGAAATTTCCATTATTTTAGATTCACCACAGTCAAATTATGTAATATGTTATACATTCATTACTTATAGTCATAGTACCCAAACGTCAAATTTAACTTATTTTAACTTAAAAGTCAAATTGCATCCAAACATTTTTACTTAGAAGTTGTTCATAAGTTATATCTGCTTAGAAGCTATTATTTAAAACTCCTTTTAAGGAGATTCAAAATAAGTTATTATGAAACGGGCTCTAAAAATCTCATATAATGAAGTTTGAACATTTGATATTTCACTTATTAATGTACTACTACGAGCATGTTTGACAACTTCTTACAAGTAGTCAAACCTACTTACAAGCTACTTATTTGAATTGTAGTGCCTGAGAACTAATTATAAGGAACTTGCAAAAGTAGCTTATAAGTAGAAATTGAAGAAGCAATTATTTGTTGCTTATGACTTATGAAGGAATATCGTAACTAATTTTGACCAAGCAAAGGACTAAAATAGCCTTATGTTTTCAATCGGTTTACAAAGAAATTTCCATTATTCTAAATTCACCACGGTCAAATTATGTAATATGTTAATACATTCATTACTTATGAGTCATATTAGTCAAACACCAAATTAGATTTATTTTAACTTGAAATCCAAATTGCATCCAAACACTTAAGTTAGACGTTATTGTTCATAACTGCTTAGAAGCTATTATTTAAAACTCCTTTTAAGGAGATTCAAAATAAGTTGTCACCAAAGGGCTCTACTTCTAGTTTTTTAATCTTTCTCTCTGCCACATTGTTCTTCTTTTTTTCCCCACTCCTTTCTTCCAAATTTGTGTCATGTGCTTATTTTTCGAAACCTCGTTTTCCTTGTTTTCTTTTATCTTCTTTTTCTTTCCTATTTCTTCTCTTCTTCTACATTTTTTTTACATAATATTCAATGATCATGTGTGAACACATTTAATAATAATGGTCTGTGGTAACTTTAAAAGGAAAAGCCATGATATGAAACAGAACCGGTATACGCCTATTATCCCCGATATTTCATGTCTTGACCGATATACTACGGCATGACATACAGGTAAGCGGTTAGACAGCTCAGACACGTAAAAATCACAGTGGGTACGCTCCACTCAAACATAATCGATGCTTACAAAATCATTGAGAATTCATCCTATCTATAGCATGAACAGATGAAATAAAATCTGAATTCATCTAGCACCTTGTATTCTCTCTCAGCGTTATTTTCAGTTCGAATAGAATCATTGGTAGAAAGTCCTTCATCTTTCTCTTTCGCTTTGCTTGTAATTCCTCTACTATTGTTGCTCCATCTCCATTTTCGAAACAAGGGATCCGAAAAAGAGTGAACTGGTTCGAGAATTCGCGCATGTCGACGCTGATGTGCTCTATTCAATGAATTTATTGACGACGATCGAGATAGAACTGTCGAATATGAAGAATAAGTAAAAGAGATCGCCATTTTTTGAAGAGAGGAGCTCAAAATGTGCTAAAATGACATAACCAAGCGGAGCTTTGGTATCATAAACTGACACGTTTTATGCACGTGATCGGATGTATTAGTGGCCACGGACGAGCATTTATGGGTTCAAGAAAGATAAACCGCACCAAATGTCCATAGCCATTTTTTACGAAGAAAATGAGCAATTATTCATAGAAGTAGGGCACTCGTGTAATATCATATTATATTTAAAAAGAAGCTTTCAACAAATCAGATATCGAAATACCCTCAAGACAAAAAAACTCATTTCAAACCTAAAAATTAGGATTCACGGTGAGCTACTTTGAAAGAATACTAAAACATAATACTATAGAAATCGAGAAAACTGTAAAAATAAAATAAAGTACTGGAATTACAAAATAGCCACCAGAGATGAAAGACCAAAAACAACATCATGAAATGAAGGATAAAAGGAACCTAAGCAAAACAACAGCTGCATTTCATTTTTAAACTCGAAGGCCATAAGCAAAGTGGAAAAAAAATCAAAATCCAAGGAAAGCCATCGAAAGGCAAACAATGACATGTCAATAATCTGATCCACAACAATGTCATACCATAAGTCCCCAGCAACCCTTAATACTGACAATACTCAAAAAAGACGTGAGACCACACATGTAGATAAATATAGCTGTATATACATATACATGTGTAAAAATTAAAGTGGAAGCGTAAAATATGGCAAATTTAGTTTTCAGTTATAAGTAAATCATTTGAAGAGCTACTCTCAAGAGCGTTAACTAATTCGGTGCTTAAAGTCGTATTATTTCTCCCACTCTTGTAAACAACTTTTGCTTCAAGATATCAATGTGAACTTTTATTTTCTTAAGATATCCCTTGAAGTGAACATTTTTAGCAATTTATAGCTAGAGTTTGCAACCCAGTTATAACAGAAAAACGCAATAGACTGAATCAGATTATCGGATGGACTAATGGCATTATTGAACATTATTTAGTTTCTTTCAAACCATAAATACGAACAAGTAATAATGTAGATGTCAAGTAAAATTCTGTTTAGTTTTGGTGTTAAACCATAAATACTAAATTCAGATTTTATTTTCATAACTATTTTGTTTTTTGTTCAATTTCGCTTTCCAATATTTTGAAACCAAACCAACCAGTTAGACCGAATATATTAATTATAAGAAACATGGTATCAAAGAAAAATAATACTCTAATATATATATATATATATATATATATATATATATAATGTGAAAACTATCATTTGAAGCTTTTGAATTGTCGAAGTGCCCTTTATAATTTTTACTACATAGAGTGATTATTCATGTCATTGTATTTCCCTACATTTTTTTTTGAGAAAAATAAGTGATCCTCTTTAGGAGGAGAGCACTCATGTAATTTTATTATACTCTTTGAAAAGGTACTGCCAATAAGTTTGACAAGTAGCAAAAACCCCCCTATATAGCAAAAGGAAAAGAAAAACCACCTCCCTAATCTATTAACTAGAGTCCATGATAAATACTAAGAGGAATATTTGAAATCATAAAATACAAAAGACAAGAAAAAATGGTCAAATCAAACACCCTAGGACTTACTGTATATGAAAGTTGAAAAACTATGTTATCCATGGAATTCCAAATAGCATGATAATTTTTGCATTCACACAAAATGAAAATCGAAGCGGATCAATGGTAGTTAGTCTAAAGAAGCACTGCCACGTCAAACTCAAAGGGCCATCATTAAGCCCATGGCAAGTCGTTAATAGGTAAACAATAACGTCAATCCAACTTCAACAAACTCATCCACAATAATGGCATAGCAAAAGCAATCCAGTCCAATGTAACATCTATAACTTAAAAAACTCAAAAAAAGACGTGAGACTGTTACATATATATGTATGTAAAAGATGTTGATATACACATTTGTGTAAGAGAAGTAAAATGAAATCAAAATATAATAACGAAATTAGTTTTCAATTAATATTAAAATGTTTGAAGCGCTATCATTAGAAGTGTCAACTCTCGGTGCTTAATGTCATATTGTTTCTCCTATTGTTGTAAACAATATTTATCTTTAGGACACCAATGCGATTTTTACTTCGTTAAGGTATTCTTTAAAAAGAACATTTTTAGCTGATTTGTAGCTACTATTTGCTATCCAATAATAACAGAAAAGAACAATGGCGTAGATCAGGTTGTCAGAAGGTATGTTAACATTATTAAACACTCTTTGGTTTCTTTTAATCCACAAATACCAACAAGTAATAGTAAAGATAATATTAATTAAAATTCTATAACCTTTGGCATGTTAAAGTCTGAATTTGTTCCAGTAGAAATCGTACTTAAAATTAGTTTTGATCATGTTAAAGTCAAAAATATTATGAGTGTTTACAAGTATATATAGTTAAGGGGCGGCTATAATATAGGCGAGTTATACTTTCTAAGCTTAAATTGCAAAAAACACATTTTTGTCTGTTTGCACACAAAATGGCACAAACACCCAATGAAGTAATAAATATGAAAATTATCAAGAAAAACAAGAAATGACAAAGAAGAACACACGATTTTTATAATGGTTTGGCGAATACTCCGTCCTACGTCCACTTAAACTTTGTTATTCAATTTCTGTGACTTTTACAAACTTTGATTTTATGGATCGGTATTCTTAAATCAGTAGAGATCCAACAGGGCACTACGACAAATTCCAAAAATTCAAAAAAGCAGAAGAGAAAAAAGATCCCTTTTCAGTTACACTCCACCACTATATATAGGCAAAAAAATCCAAAATAATCTTTGAAAATCATTCCATAGGTCCATCACGTCATGCACGTTCTTCCATTAAAATCTCTGGGTCAACTGATCCAAAAAATCTCAAATCGATATAGATCCACGAGCTTCATACAAATACCATTCTGACTTCAGGTCACACTTTGGGCAAAGCTATGTATTGCTTCAGAACGTGTTTTAGGCCAATTTGAGGTTGAATTTCCTCTATGTTTTCCACTTGCTTCGGGCCAATCATTGGAAAGCTTCAGGTCGCACCTCAGGTTACTCGATACCGACCTGAGGACCCCAACCCAAAAATGTGATTTTCCAATTTTTCAACTAGTTTAAACCATTTTTTGATATTTCCTTTTTCTTTCCTTTATATGATGTTTCCCAAGTCCTTGGGTCATTTCTTGGTTGTTTACTCGTCTAATTCGATCATTTAAGTCTGTTCAAAGACTACAGAAATTCGGCCGTAACACTCGCCTCCCAAAACATGCCTTGTGAATGAAGGTGTGCATTGCTCAAGAACAAATATTAAAGTCGACACTAGTAGTTGAGCTCTCTGGCTTTTAACTAATCAAATTGTGGTGAATCGTCTAGTTCTTTCGAATTCACCTACAAATCAAATGCCATTATAGACTGCTATAACTAAGAACTCAAGTCTTTACTTGACTGTTAGTCATAAACCATCATCATTTAGTGTTCTCCCATAATTATTATATCATATATAGTAAACCAAAATCGTCCCTTGTTTGTTTGGGAGTTAGGAATCATATATCGAAAATCAATGTTATCCGTGTTCGCTAGGATTGTATTATCATGAGTTGAGCATGCATTGTGCAATAAAAGGTCAATAATTGCGTAAGTTCATTACTACCGATTGGAATGTTATTTATAAATTGTCTAGTATCGCCTAGTATTCCATTATAAGATGCTCAACCTAATCGAAGCAATAACTTTCATCAATCATTCGGTTGTCATAAGTTATTAACCAGAATATCCATCGATCGAAGTATCGTCTATAAATTGTTTGAAATCGCTTTACATCCCATTATAAACGAGTCTGACCAAATCGAGGCACTGATGTAATCTGAAAACCACTATCAAATCGTTTCAAAGTCAAGCAGCGTTCAAATCCAAAGTTTAGTTCAATCTCTCCGGATCGCATAGTCAGTACCCAAGTGAGCTTTCGATCTCTCCAGATCACAAAACCAATCCAATTCCTGATCTCTCGGATTGCTAATCCAATCTTCGATCTATCCAGATCGTTATTCTAATTTCTGATCTCTCCAAATCGTTAATCTAGTCTCTGATCTCTCTAGATCATTAATCCATTCAATCCAATCTCTGATCTCTCAGGATCATTAGTTTTATCCTCGATCTCTTTAGATCGTTAGTTTATGTTCATCCCAATACGCTCGCTCTTAGATGTGGGGACCCAATATCCGAGTAAGTTCATCCGCTAACTCTCTAATAAAGGAACTTACTATCCGAGTGCACCCATCCACTTACTCTTCAGCAAGGGTGCTTGCTTTTCGAGAGTACCTATTCATTCACTCTCCGATGAAAGGGTTTTGCTATCCAATTGCACCCATCTAATCACTCTCCGATGAAAGGGGTTTGCTATCTAGTATGAATCCATTTGCTCGCTCTTTGGTGAGGGGCCTCGTACTTTATCGTTATATTTTCTTAGTTTTAGATAATAACCAAACTCTGTTGGTATTCGGTTATAGTATCAATGTCAATCATCACGTTTGAGTGGTTTTCAAATGTACATGTCCACCAGTCATCCATCCATTGGTCTCAATTTGGTACATCAAACAAACATCAAAGCATTTAATTCGATCAAGGATTACTCTTGGACCTAAACTCAAAGTATGTTCGGGGACCGATCGGGGTCCCATGCATGTGTATGTGGTCAGGTAGTAGTTATTTAAAGAAAACAAGAGCGTAGAGATCGAACATGCTCCTAATCTATTCTGATCATGGGTTACTATCCTCGGCCCGACTTTCTGGCCAAACCCAGGTATATCCGCCATAGGTGGTGGTTGCTCCGGTCGCACCATTGTGGTTTGATTCCTTACGCATTGCGATAGTCGGTTATTCCGAATATGCCCTTCTATCAAGTCACACAGATGTCGACATTCGTTCGTCTCGTGCCCATCCAGCTCATGCAACATGTAGTGCTTTCTGGAATTTCTTTCTCGATCCATAGGCTCTCTCCTTGTGGGTTTTTGTAGGGGATCTGCCCTCCGGTATGTAAGTAGATTCTTTCTGAGGTCTCCGTCAATTCAGTGTAAAAGGAGAATTTTGGTTCTCACCTTTGTCATTTTTGTCCTCCAAAGCCATCATCGGCCTTCCTTTTTTTCTTTATCATTTCCATATCATGTTCCGGATAGTCCTCCATCATCCATAGTATTTACCTTGGTGCCTTCATCCACTTCAAAGTCCTCCTGGCTAGGAATCTTTCAACCTCACGGTAGAACTCTGTGAGATCCAATAGTGGATCCCTCTCCAAAGCAATTTTAAAATCGGTTTTGCTGGCTACTCCAGATATCACCACCATTAAAACAATCGATGGATTAGGCTTCTGAACTGTAGCGGCTGCTACGGTGAATCATCAAATAACTTCGTAAGGTCCACATGACCCTTTGTTTCACGTTCGAAAGTATCATAACATTTTTTGGTCGTGTAACATGCACTCTGAATTGCTTCATGAACTTGTCCACCAATTTGGTACATGTGCTAATAAATCCATTCTCCAAATGTTTAAACCACATTGCCACTAAAGTCATCAAATATGATGGGAAGCATCATCCCATTACCTCCTCAGAAGCACCGAATATCTTCATATGTCGGATGTATCTCATCAAGTGAATTCTCAGATATGTCCTTCCATTCTATATCTCAAGTGCTGGTAGCTTGAAATCAGGTGGATTTCTTGCATATTAGATATTTGTAGTGAATGGATTCCTAGTCTCATCTTCCAAGCTTTGTTCATTGGGTCTACTTCTTAGTACCCATCTTACTATCTTAGCGATTCTTTCTTTATCATTCAATGGAAGTCTTCGATCCAAGCCTTCATCGAACTCCATTCCAACGAGGAACTCTTGGATCCAACTCCTATTATTGTACGTTTGCATTTTGGCTCATGCTTCGACATTCATCATTCAATCCCAAATTCAAATCTGTTATACCTCCTTGGATCGGTATCAATCTGAAGTATCTCTATAGGGGTCGCTCCAACTTGTTATGCTCCGATTCCAAGGGCGTTTGCTCTGCCTTCTGTCCTTTGGTTCTAGTTTCCAATTTTTCCAATCGTCGTTCTTTGCGCCATTCCTCTGAAAAATTTATCGAACATTTCTTCTTGTTGACTAACCATCCTATCTTGCATCTTCTTCATCATTCTCTCCATCTCATCTCTAGTTACATAGATGGATGAGGGGTTAGATTCTTAGGACACCTCCTTGTCGCCCCTTTGTTCTTGTTAACTTCCTTCAATCATAGATCTGGTGTTAAGCCTCTTCATCTTCTTCAATTTCACATTTCAAGTTGTTAAATCTTAGTTGTTCTCAGTGAAAGCATCAAAATGTTTGCACCAAAAAGAGCATAAACACTCAATGAAGTAATAAATATGAAAATTATCAAGAAAAAACAAGAAATTGCAAAGAAGAACACATAATTTTTGTAGTGGTTCGACGAGCACTCCAGCCTACATCCACTTAAACTTTATTATTGATTTCTATGACTTTTACAAATTGTGATTTTATGGATCGGTATTCTCAAATCAGTAGAGATCCAATAGGGCTCCACGACAAAGTCCAAAAATTCAGAAAGAAGAAGAGAAAAAAGGTCCCTTTTCAAGTGCACTCCACCTCTATTTATAGACGAAAACTTCCAAGATAATCTTCAAAAATTGCTCCACACATCGACCAAGTCATGGATGTTCTTTTATAAAAATTTCAGGGTCAACCGATCCAATAAATCGTAGATCGGTACCAATTCATGAGCTTTAGATCGGCACCGATTTGGCTTTGGGTGGCACTTCGAGCAAAACCATGTATTGCTTCAAGATGCGCTTTAGGCTAATTTGAGATTGAATTTTATTTATGTTTTCCACTTGCTTCGAGCCAATCCTTGGTTCACTTTAGATTACGCTTCAAGCCAAATCAGTATCGACCTGAGGACCCCAATCCAAAAATGTGATTTTCCAAATTGTCAACTATTTTCAACCTTTTTTATATTTCCTTTGTTTTCCTTTTTATGATGTTTCCCAAGTCTTTAGGTCATTCCTTCATCGTTTGCGTCCAATTCGATCATTTAAGTATGTTCAAGGAATGTTGCAAATTCGGTCGTATCATTGTCTATAAGCAAATTCTTTTTCTTTAAAAATTCAATTGTATGTAAGTTCTTGTGTAAAATTACCCACATGCACAACTTTATTTTTGGTAGAGCATTTGCTTTCCAAATAAATATGAAAATGTTTCTTTTGGTTCATAAGAAATTTAAAAACTAATAGACCGATTTTGAAGAGTAAGTTTTCTTGTTATTCCAACACCAAATCCTTGTATCACTCTCGCTGTCTAAGTTATAATATTCTAACTTAGTATAAAATTAAACTACTTGGGTTGAGAAAATAACTTCAAGGGTGCGGTTGAAGTTAAAGCTACATGGAAATTCATTACGAGCACTAAAAACCTCAAAACTTAAAGCATCTTTAAAGTTACAAATGCTATAAAATTCTTTATACTAAACTCAAAGGGGGATAACAAAAATCCATCTATCATGCCAAAATGATGTGTTACTACCTGAATGAACTATATTATTAATCCCAAGGTTAAAAAAATTAAGATGGATTTTCAAAAGTGAGACACATTGTTAGAATTTAAAGTGATGCGGTGAAGGCTATATGTTCTACCATAAATGGATTCGAGATCATTTCTTTTCAAATAAAATTTTCATTTGATAAAGTTACGGTTATGCTCTATGAGCAATTCTACAATTTACAATAAATTATCAACTCTGTAAAAATATCTCTTTCAAAATAAAATATGTTTTTGTTTCTATTATATACTTAATATAATGTGTTATACTAATTATTTATTTAATTAAAAGTATATTTAATTGAAAAATCCATAAATGAGGTGTTTTGTGATAGTAATTATAATGTGTTATCATAATATAATAAACACATTGTTTTAAATATTTCTAGTCAAGATGTATCAAGATTGGATATTGATACATCCATTGAGATTAGAGTACATAACGCTCTCCAAATATTGGGCAGTATATTACTCATGGCTGTTGGGGACGGGGCACCAAAGTGTTACGTACTGATAGTTATTGGATATCTATAGAACAACTCATTCAATGGTTTTTTGTTGGTTAATATATAAATAAGGTCAAATTGATAGTATCGATGTGACAATATTACATAATTCTCGACTTGAGAACATTGTTGAGCTTCGATGTGGAACTTCAACTTTGATTATAGTCAAATCATGGCACAGCGTCCATCGAATGATTATAGTTAGATCATGTGGAAGCAGTGGAAGTGAAACACTATTTAGTTGATAATTTTCTACTCAGTTATATGGGGTTAGTATCACGGTCATCTAAAGTCAACTCAAAGTCAAAGTCTCTGGCCAAAGTGGTTCGGTTAATAATAATTGTTATTATTGGACCAAAGACTTTTTGTTTGGACTATAAAGCTGCATGTTGATGATATTGGAATTTTGGTCGTTACCAAATTTTATAAGTCCTTATGTGATGTAGTTTTGACAAAGAGAATTGATGTTAATCATTGTCACTACAGGGTACGCTAAAATATGTAAAATTGTGTTTTACCAAAGCTATGTAAGCTATAAATTTGGCCATATTGTCACACCACTAGGTAAGGTGATGTATGAACATTCATATTCAACTTGTTCGATATTAATCACTAACTAAATTTACACCTAAGAGTCATACAGCTGAAATGTTGAATACTCCGACCACCACCTGATTTAATAAATTATAATTGTTATAAATTAATTAAATCAATTAAATTTTATAAAATTTTATTTGAATTCTGTTGACCACTATTAAAAATAGTGTGTATATAAAAGTTATATACACATGTATCGATATACGATATAGATATGAAATTAGATTTAAACGCATATTTATTTGATTGGGCTTGAAGCATTTTGGAGGCCCATAAAGGGACATTTACAACTGGCTTGATAGTGGGAAAGAAGGGGTTAATTTGGTTTGAGTTGGTTTTGAATTGGTAGAGATAATTGTGGATTTGGATCCACTTTTAACTCCTACATATCTCTCTTATTTAAACACTTCTAACCCTTCGCTTTTGCTCTCTAGTTTTTTCGCTCCATCATCCCCATTTATGGCTAGTTATTCCCTTTACTCTCCTCCACATTTCATGCATTTAACACGTAAATTAAACTAAAACAGTAGATCAGTGGGTGGTGCTTTCAGTCTGGTAGCTCTCGTTGAAAGTTTTGGATATACATTTAAGGAGTTAACTGATTCAATGTTTCAATGTGTTACATCTAGGCCATAGTAAGGTAATGATTCTATTTACATTCATAGATACACATACACATTTATTACATGAATATATATATCTGTGCGTGTGTGTTTGTATATCATTCGACTAGTAGTAAAAAAATTATTTTAATTTTTTAACCTAATAAATAATTTAAAAAGCCTTTAAAACAAACTTTGATTATAAGACACACACACACATATGTAAAATGTGCATATATCTAATTTTGTTAATTTATATATTTATAGTTTTTCAGAAATAGAATTGTGTGTGTGTGTGTGTATATATTTAATTAAAACCGTGTATATATTTATATGACTTACACTGAATATAATATCTAACTTTTTTATATAAAGTAGACATACATATATATATTATAAAATATACATATAAATATTTGATAAAACTATGTATATGCTTTAAAAACTATTTTCGAAAAAAATATGAATTTTTAATGATTTCCATATGGAAATATTTATTAAAATAACAATTTTGAAAATCGCAAAGCTTCAAAAAAATTATTTTGGCCAAATATATATACACAAAATAAAACCATATATATAATTATTTTATATAAAATTTCTACATATTAATTTAATATATATATATATATATGTATGTATGTATGTATGTATGATTATGTGTATATGTATGATTATATGTATATATATGATTATATGTATATATAATTTTTAAAAATATTTTTGGAATATAATACACACACATATCTGTTTAGAAAATTAATATATTGATATGAATTCAAAATTAGTTGATATTTTATTATGAAGATCAAGATTTGAAATTTGAAACTTGAATTTAAATATAAAATTATTTATATTAATTTTTATAATTATAATTATTTTACATTATAATGTCATTTATATATATATACATACATATGTGTGTGTGTGTATAGAACATTTATATCTTACAAATATCATTTTATATTGTATAAAACTGTATATGTATGTATGTATGTATGTATGTATGTGCATATGTGTATTAGACAAAGTGCAAGCGCACGTGCGTGCGTGCGCACACATACATACAAACACACACACACACACACACACATAGAGGCTAATATGTCTATTGCAGTGTAAATCTCAGTACTTATACACGGACATGTTAAACCATGTCACTGTATACATTGCACGTGCATGTACACACATGTGTATATGATACGCATGTTATGTTATATAATATACATATTAACTTTATTTACAACTTAAATAAAATATTTAATTAAAATTAAATTTTATATGATCCAAATAAATTTAGAATTCATAGGCCTAATAAGATCCAAAATGGAATAATTTTTTTGAAATTTACCCATTTAACTCGCAAAGTGCCGGCGTAGATCAGAGAATGATAACAGAGCAAAATAACCTATGTAGTCTAAACTAGTCATTTTAGAGCCAACTAATTGAGTTTACCCATGGGGTGTCTAGAAAAGTAGTGTCTAGGATGGGTTGTTGGGTAATCAAGTACCCTGCCTTATCTGGCTACTAACATGGCCCAAAAAAGAAGTGAGACCAAAGGTTATCCCTAATAGAAAAGACCTAACTTGAATTTGGGCTTTGTGCTAATTTTCAAAATTGTTTTCAAATTAAAATATCAAAATTAAAATTTAAAAGTTAAATTTAAAATAATAAGTATATTTTTTTGGCAAGGGCAAATAATAAGTATTATAAATGATATAATATGATTTTCAAAATTGTTTTGAAAATATGCAAATAAATTTTGAAAATTTTAATAATTATTAATAAGATTAATAAATTAAATAAATTAATTAAATACTTAATTATATATATTATATACTACATATATAATGATATATATATTGCATTATCTTAAATTGTTTAAGGCAATGTAAGTATATATAAAATTTATAAAATTAATAATTAATTAAAAATTTTAATTAAATAAATTAATTAAATGTTAATTAATAAATAATAAATAGATATATGTATGTGCGTGTGTGTTTAACTATAAATGTTATGATATACATATTCAATATAAAATGTTAAATTTAATAATATAAAATTAATTAAAAGTTAATTAATTAAATTAGTTAAATTAAGTAAATAAGATTTAATTAATAATATTAATATAATGTTATACATAAGATTATTATAAAAGTTAATTAAATTATAAAAGTTATATAATATTTAAAACTTATATAATATGAACGTATAATAAAAGGTGGAACAATAAGAAGCACTAAATAGAGTTATGGGATAAATACATATGCATAATACGAATACCGTAATTTCAGATGTGTCCGACACTTGAATCATAAGAGTATTTCATAAGAAATACATTATTCCAAAAGTCGATATCACTCAATTAAATAAATTGAAGATTATGAATCTTTAATATATTAAGTTGTCCTCTACCATTTATATATTAATAAATTATTTGCATACTCTCTGGTTGTTGAGCAAACTCAAGCTAGAGATGTTATTGTTTGCGCCAAAATTGGTCACAAACCCCGAATATTGTGAAAGCATCAGTATATGAATATAAATCAACAATATTCACACACAAATCTCAAATCTAAGCAAACAGAGTATCACAATTCAGAAATAATGAACAGAAACACGAGATTTATAGTGGTTCGGCGATCTTGCCTACGTCCACTCTGAAGTTGATGATTTTATTGATGTTCACTCGATGATTACAATCTCTTCTAATGTAGTACAACTGAAATTATATTCCAAGTCTCAATCTAAGGTAGCGGTGGTGTTCTGGAGTAAATTTGGCAGAATCTGGGCGCTCTTCAGTACTTAGAATTATCCGACCCCTTTTCTGAATGACCAAGGGTTCTATTTATAGGTGTAGGAGGCTGATATTTCACCTAAAATCAGGGAAGAACGCTTCAGGCATGTGAGGGTGCCCACATGGCCGAAATTTGGAGATCTGGGCCCACATATGGATCGATTCGACCCTTGGATCGAATCGATCAGAAAATCGTCCAATCGAGTTGAAACTTGGCATGAACATTTTTCCATGTGTACGCAAGCTCCTGTGAAAATTTCATGTCATTTGGATTTGTAGATCTTGAGATATGATCGATTCAAGTTGGAGTCTTCCGCCACCTGAAGTCGTTCGAATCGATTCCTTCGAATCGATTCGTTCAAATCGATCTGTTCTTATTGATTCGTTCGAATTGATTCTCTTTGCATGCATGCGCTTCGAGTCAGTCCTCCACTTCCTCCGAGTATTCTGGGCCAAATCCCTGGGTTTCAGGCGCTTCAACCTAATGGATTCGAAGTGAGGGATTCGAAGGAATGTTCCTTCGAATCGATCAAATGGAATGCTATTCGAATCGATCAGGTTGTATCGTAGCCTGATGGGTATGGAACTGCGTTAACGGGACGGATTAGAAGATGGTGGATTCGAAGCTTTCTCAACCGTGTGGATTCGAAGAATACTTCCTTTGTGGACTTGAAGTAGGGAGCCAGTCTGATGGATTCGAACCAAGGGCATTTGGATGGAGTCGAACTGAGGGCCGAAGTGAGGCTAGGTTTCCATGGATTCGAACTATCGCATTTCGAGGATGGATTCGAGGCAAGGCTCTGGGCCAATGGATTCGAAGCAAGGACTTGCTTTATGGATTCGAACTGTAGAAGGATTCGAACTAAAGCATACTTCTTCCATTTTCCAATGACGATAGCTTGAGCATACGAACTCGGATTGCTCCGAAATTTGGAACGTTGTTTTATCTGGCCTTGCTTGACATGTTTTATCAATTGTAGCCCGATCCGGACTCGGACAAAATTCATCGATATCCATGGTGAACCTGCGATGCATAATCGATGTTCATGACTAATAATCATTGATTTTCAGTTAATCTTTTGGGTATCTCGGCTTTGCCAAAAGGCGGGATAACATTTGCCCCCCAAAACATGCCTTGCGATAGGAAGGTGTGTTTTGTAATGCCATAAGCTGGATGTTCATATCCTGTTGATGCCTTGCAAAGGAATTGATAGTTTTTCTTGACCATGAATGACAATCGTTCGCGACCGTATGTCATTCAAGGCGATATGGGACCTTTCGAGGTCGGATGTTGTTCACGGCAAATAAAGAAATGGGACCGTTCGCAGTCGGACGCCGTTCACGACAAATAAAGAAATGGGACCGTTCGCGGTCGGATGCCGTTCGCGGCAAATAAAGAAATGGGACCATCCGCGGTCGGATGTCGTTCTAGGCGAGTTGCGACCGTTCGTGATCGTGTGTCGTTCTAGGCGAAAATGTGATCGTTCGCGATCGAATGTCATATTAGGTGAATTGTGACCGTTCGTGGTCGAGTGCCGTACGAGGCAGAGTGTGATCGTTCGTGATCGAATGTTATACTAGATGAAGTGTGACCGTTCGCGATCGGGTGCCGTTCGAGGCTAATGGTGACCGTTCGAGGTCGGGTGCCGTTCGAGGCGAATGAGTGTGCCCAGGAGGGGGACTTAGTATTATCAATGTCAGGTTCACGTTCGGGTGAACTTCTGAATCAGCGATCGTGGCGGTTCGTCGCCATACAAGGTGTGCTTGTGGACCGTTCGCGATCCAAAGCGTACGCAAGTAACTTCTTCTACAGAATTGAAAATATCAAATTAACGTTCACAAAAATATTCAAACAAACAAAGTCTAAATGTTCAAATCAACATGCAACAAAAGCAAAGCAAGGATGTCGAAGTGTAAATCCTCACTACGAGACGATCAACAATCATTCAGAGCATGCCTGTGGATCGTTCGCGATCTCATACATGTGTAAATGGTTTGATGTTGTTAGTGAGAAGTTTACGACTTGTTCATCGTTTATTCAAATCAATTGATAACCAAACGGTGTCCTGGTTCAGGATCACCCCTAGCTGATGTAGATGGTGGTCGCTCTGGTTCCACCGTTGGAGTTCGCCTCCTCACATACTAAAGTAGCATGCCATTCCTGATATGCCCTTCTACTTCATCCTTCAGATGTCTACAATCATTTGTGCTATGCCCATTCAGCTCGTGGAATAAGCAATATTTGTCTGATTTTCTCTCGTCGGTAGTTGGATCCCGTCGTATTGGTCTACGATAGGCAACTTGCTCTCGGGTGTCTTGGTAGATTCGCTCCAAACCCTCGTTGAGTTCTGAATAGGTGGTAAATCGCGGCTCCCTCCGTTGCCGCTTTGACCTGTCATCATTTTCTTCAGCCTTTCGTTTTCCTTTATCCTGGTCTAAATCCTTTTCAAAAGGTTTTTTGTCTTTAAGTGCATAAACTTATATTCCCTCTCCTTCTTCTCTTTCAGCATTAGCGTCTTCCAATCGTAAAAACTTTTCTGCCTCGTGATAGAATTCTCCTAGATCCATAGGTGGATCCTTAGTTAATGAATTTTTGAATTCCGTGCCGTCAGCTATTCCGGACACAGCTGCCATCATAACCATGGATGGATCTGGCCGATACACCGATGCTGCTGCTGCATTGAACCGCGTCAGGAAATTCCTCAAAGACTCCCCAGCTTTCTGTTTTAGCGTTGCCAAACTCATCACATTCTTGGGTCTTGAAATATGAACCCTGAATTGCCTTATAAATTTCTCAATCAAATCGGTCCATGTCCCAATGGAGCCGCTCTCTAGCTGTCTGAACCATAAAGCTGCTATGTCTGTCAAATACAATGGGAAGCACCGGGCCATGACTTCTTGTGGTGCCCCCAACACTTCCATGTGCCTTATGTACCTCGTTAGATGGACCGCAGGGTCCGTCCTCCCATCATACCTCTCTACTGTTGGCAGTTTGAATTCTGGTGGGTTCCTAGCCAATCTAATCGCAGGAGAAAAGGGACTCTTGTTCACGTCTTCAAGATCTCTGTTTACTAATCCGCCTCTTATGGCTCGCCTGACCATCTCCGCCAATCTATCATTATCTCCAAGCTGTAGTCCTTGTTCACTACTTTCGATCTGCCCCCCGAGTCCGTGTGAGTTTTCGGGTGTCTGCCCCCCTGGCTGAGCATTCATCCCTCTATCGCCGCCAGGTTGCTCGGATGTCCTTGTCTCTCTTCCCAGGTTCGGATCAACATGTCCTAAGTGTGTGCCCCCCAGCTCCGGCGCTGCGTTAGATGGTCCTGCTCTGTTCTGGATTCTGGTTGCTCCTTGATTTTGTACTCCAAGTTGTCCGATCTGTTGAAGCAAATTCTGGATCATTTCCTCTTGTCTCTTCATCATTGTCTCCATCTCTTCCCTAGTGATGAAAACTGAAGCTTGGTTTGCTCCTGAGGAAGCCTCTTGAATCCCTTCGTGCTGACTTCGCTCTGGCCTCTGCCTTTTACTTGTTTGTCTTGTCATGATTCTTCGGATCTGAATCTCTTAGCCTTCTGATTCAACTTTCAAATGATAGAACTCTTACGTTCAGTTCTCAGTGAAAGCACCAAAGTGTTTGCGCCAAAATTGGTCACAAACCCTGAATATTGTGAAAGCACCAGTATATGAATATAAATCAACAATATTCACACACAAATCTCAAATCTAAGCAAACAGAGTATCACAATTCAGAAATAATGAACAGAAACACGAGATTTATAGTGGTTCGGCGATCTTGCCTACGTCCACTCTGAAGTTGATGATTTTATTGATGTTTACTCGATGATTACAATCTCTTCTAATGTAGTACAACTGAAATTATATTCCAAGTCTCAATCTAAGGTAGCGGTGGTGTTCTGGAGTAAATCTGGCAGAATCTGGGCGCTCTTCAGTACTTAGAATTATCCGACCCCTTTTCTGAATGACCAAGGGTTCTATTTATAGGTGTAGGAGGCTGATATTTCGCCTAAAATCAGGGAATAACGCTTCAGGCATGTGAGGGGGCCCACATGGCCGAAATCTGGAGATCTGGGCCCACATATGGATCGATTCGACCCTTGGATCGAATCGATCAGAAAATCGTCCAATCGAGTTGAAACTTGGCATGAACATTTTTCCATGTGTACGCAAGCTCCTGTGAAAATTTCATGTCATTTGGATTTGTAGATCTTGAGATATGATCGATTCAAGTTGGAGTCTTCCGCCACCTGAAGTCGTTCGAATCGATTCCTTTGAATCGATTCGTTCAAATCGATCTGTTCTTATTGATTCGTTCGAATTGATTCTCTTTGAATGCGTGCGCTTCGAGTCAGTCCTCCACTTCCTCTGAGTATTCTGGGCCAAATCCCTGGGTTTCAGGCGCTTCAACCTAATGGATTCGAAGTGAGGGATTCGAAGGAATGTTCCTTCGAATCGATCAAATGGAATGCTATTCGAATCGATCAGGTTGTATCGTAGCCTGATGGGTATGGAACTGCGTTAATGGGACAGATTCGAAGATGGTGGATTCGAAGCTTTCTCAACCGTGTGGATTCGAAGAATACTTCCTTTGTGGACTTGAAGTAGGGAGCCAGTCTGATGGATTCGAACCAAGGGCATTTGGATGGAGTCGAACTGAGGGCCGAAGTGAGGCTAGGTTTCCATGGATTCGAACTATCGCATTTCGAGGATGGATTCGAGGCAAGGCTCTGGGCCAATGGATTCGAAGCAAGGACTTGCTTTATGGATTCGAACTGTAGAAGGATTCGAACTAAAGCATACTTCTTCCATTTTCCAATGACGATAGCTTGAGCATACGAACTCGGATTGCTCCGAAATTTGGAACGTTGTTTTATCTAGCCTTGCTTGACATGTTTTATCAATTGTAGCCCGATCCGGACTCGGACAAAATTCATCGATATCCATGGTGAACCTACGATGCACAATCGATGTTCATGACTAATAATCATTGATTTTCAGTTAATCTTTTGGGTATCTCGGCTTTGCCAAAAGGCGGGATAACAGTTATGTGTAGTATTATTAATATATACACTAGACAAGATAAGATAGCTATATGTACTAGTTGAGCAAACTCAACATACATATACCATACTTAGGCCATCGCAGATAGGTATGAGTGAATAATCTCTTTCGATTTATTGAGCAAACTTAAGGTCGAAATGAGATTAGGATAAAACCACGGGTTAAGAGTCGTATATGATACAATCAGTAAAGTGTTATCCATCGTTTGTGGGCCTATGATTTGTTGAGAAAACTCAGTGTTAGAATCCCAAGATAAACAAGTCCTAATACCCACTAGAGAAGTTGAAATATTTCCATGTTCATCTTAGGGTTTTGAGAAAAATAAAAATATGGTGGAAGTCTTATTAAACAAATGAAATTGTAACATTTAACATTTATAATATTGTAAGAACATTTGCTATATAAAGTTATAATAATCTATTATGCAATTAATATAATTGATAATTATCAATTAAGATATACAAATGAACTAAATTAAAGACCGGCAAATGGAAATGTAAAATATACTTACTAATAAATATTTTTTGCATGTTATTGTTTCAATACCCATGCAAGCGGCTAACTTTACAACTACTAAATACATTCATAATTGGTCACTTAATTGTTTACTTACTCGAGAATGTGTATTGTCCTTTATGAGTTTCGAACTCTAAAAGCAATGCTTGAATATGGATGTCTGATCCATATTTGATCACATATGAATGTTATATGGTTAAAAGTCATGATTCATAATGCACAAAATCTAAATGAAATTAATTCATTCGAAATAAGCAAATAGACCTTAGCATGAGATTGTGTATTCAATATGATTGATTACAATAATGATCTTTTCTTGTTAAATGTAATACTAGACCAAAGACTATGAGATATATCTAAGACTTCGATCGTTGAAATATCAGTTTGATCGGTTTATGTAAAATGCAACTTATTGTATATCCTTAAGTGTTAAGGATGACCAAATGCACTTCTATAAAGAATTCATAACGTTATTGTAATAAGGGTTTCTTTTTGAATGGTTTGACCACTTAGAAAGGAAAACCAATGTAAGATGGTAGATATAACTTAAGATACAGTTTGGGATGAAAAGAGTGAATAGTAACTTCTGCTTCATGAAGAAACACTGGAAATAAGAATTGTATAAATTAATAAAAGATACTTAATATGAAATGAGAAATATGATTTCTATTCCAAATGTATTTCCATGTAGAAAATTGTTTTTTGTGAGATTTATATCTTTTAGTTCAAGATATTTGGTCTGAAAACTCTTGACTATAAACTGGTTACAGTAGATGAAATAAATAGCATATATTAAGTGGATGGGTGTAGTTTCGTATTTTATAAACTATTATAGTAATGGCGGAAATAGTGGGAGCATGTTATATATCACTTATTGGTCACATTAAGTTACGAAAATTGTTTCTGTAGAACATATCAAACATTATTTATGAAATAATAACTTTTTTCAGTATAGATTGAAAGTAAACATAGTTTTATTTCAATATGAATATTATGAATATTCGTTATAAAATAAAACTATAATAGTGTTATTTGTTTTCATAACAAAAGTAATGCATTGGAAAATATAGAAGTATCTAAAATTATTTTCTATTATTTTAGAATGTTGACCAAGCCACGATTTTGAGAAATAATTCTTTGATTATATGATTATAAATCATATGATACTATTAAATTATATCTCAAACAATTAAGGACAAAGTAACCGTTCAGTGGGAGCGATATAAGAGTTGATGAACTTTTAGGTTTGGCACATATAGATGTATGCAATCATAAATCTAATAACACCAAAAAGGTTCCATATACTTCGTTGAATTCATCGATGAATCATCACAAACATGAACATGCATATTTGATACACATGTAATATATTTATGATAAGTTCTTAGAATACAAAATGGAAGTCATTAAAATTATGTGAAATAGAAGATAAAATGATTCAATTTGATCAAATATGTGAGTATATCGGAAAGAGTTTCGAACGTGCCTAAAAATGAATGAAGTTCAATCTCAAAGTCACTCCTCCCTATGATACATAATGATAATGATGTATCGATATTGAGCAATCGAACTTTGTTGTACAAAGTACGATTAACAATGAGTGAAGTTGAGTTAACTTCATGCTATAATGTCATGTGCTTAAGAGTAATATAAAAGGTTAAAATTAATTTCATCTAAAGAATAGTTTACAAAATCATACAAGATAAGGGTTTATAAGAAACCCAATATGTCCTAGGTCAGGGAGTTGACAAGTTATGCGAGTCGAATGACTGCACGTAATATTTGTTTGTAAGGGATCCTGTGTGGACCATCCAAAATGGGTTTGGTGCCGATCAATATTGATTGACCAATTTATGTTTTGAACATAAGTTACATAAAATAAAACTAAATCGGTTTTATGTATATAGATGACAATTCATAAAATGTTTATGAATACATATTCTGTTGCATTGAAAAATAATTATTGTTTTAAGAAATACCAACTTCATAGTTAAGGAATTTCTTTTAAAAATTATTGGTAGTAAAATGGATTTTGATAGGATCAAATGATAAAATTGATTACGAGGGTGAAATAAAATTAATTAAACCTAAGTGAACATAGTGCATTAGAATGTCTAATAAGTATTCTTGCATATTGAAGGGAAACTATGAGTTTCTTATCAACGTCGAAAATAAATAATCCTCAGTTGTCAACAAAACCATTAAGAGTATTGACTCTTGAAAGTCGCTATGCGGATCGAGTAATATGAATATATCTACTAAATAAAAACTTATATCAAACTGGTAGTGTAAAAATTGCAATGAGTAAAGTGCACTAGAGATTTTTATACTGGTTCGAGCTTCCCGTTCTATGTTTGGTCCCAGACTCCTTCTAGATTTATGACTATACCCTCATTTAACCTGGAGGAACAAGTTTTAAAAACTGCTTGAGCTATCGAATAGGACTTCTATATTACAAACCACCTAAGCTGTCGAACAGGACTTCGTGCCTGAAGATCTCCAACAGGACTTTAAGTAAAAATAGTAGTAAAGTTTCTTGATTGGTTATGTTCTAGATAACACAAATAAGTCAATTAAGTACACTCTTCCTGTAATCTCCTTGAAATGATGAATTGAACGTGTAATTGTAGGAAGTAAATAGTTGAGAATACTTGTAAATCACAAGTAAGCGTAGATTAGAAAGATAGAAAGAATTAGTTCTTGGTAAGAATAAAAGTAAATTCTCAACTCTATTTACAGATTTGAAAAGTTCTAATTGAACAGCAGTAGCCATTGGAGAGAACTATTCAAAGCAGGGGATGCTACTATTGAAGAGGGGACATGTCTTTTCAGAAATTCAAATAAAAAACCTGGCTACAGGCATCCAGGCATCTGGATATTTTGCAATAGACATCTAGATTGCAATATAGACATCTATTATGAAAAATCCAGACATTTAGATTTGAACTAAAAAGTTCTTTTTTTATTTAAATGTACACAGATGTCTGGGACAAAAATGCCAGACGTCTAAAGTTTAACTATTTTGTTCATTTACTTCGAAATGTTATATTTTGACTATTTCCTTTGAATAAATATGTATTATAAAATAGTTTTATTGCAAAGATAATTTTTAAAAATATATTTGTGTGTGTGTATGCGCGCAATCATCAAATTGGAGATTGTAAATAAAATTTAGACCAACAAAAATTAAGATATAAAACCTATTTATTTTCTTCAATTTCAGCCCGGTTTTGATGTCGATCGTCATATCTCTTTGTATATACTTTTATACTCTTTTGTACTGTTTATCTTCATGTTGAACTTATTTGTTTGTCTCTTTTTGATACTTATGTACCTGCAAGTAAGCTTAGAGGTTCTTTGGCACAACTGTATAGTTGTTGTCATTAAAATCCAATAAGAGAGGTTCTAGCATTCTCCCCCTTTTTGATGATGATAACTATACAATTTTTGAAAAATATTTATTCTATGTAAAATGATAATATAATATGATTAAAGCTCCCCCTAAGTATAATATCCTCTCTTATCAAATGCATATGAATTTACCCCCCTTTGTCATTATCAAAAAGGATTAAAAGCATATGCATTATATTTTAATAACTCCCAATAAATATACTATTTCTCCTAAGAAATAAATCTATGTACTTTTTATATATATGTGAACACCTTATATATATAAAAGAGATAAGTATCATAGATAAGTGAATACAACAATTTAACATTAATGCAATTTAATGAGTATCTAATAGATATGTCAAATGTAAGCACAATGATACTCATTTTACAAAATAAATATAGGATTTACGACTTAGAAAACCATATCTAGTTGGATGTGGTTGATTCCTTAAAAACATAATTTTCATTATTAATCACAGTGTCATAATAATTGCTAATGTTTAATTTTCTATAATGATTGGTTAGATTAGCAGGAACTCATATATCAACATTATTTGTCATTGATTTAGTATTCAAAGAATTTTCTCTATTTCTAAGTAAAATACTACATGACATGAAGTGGTTTTAACTTTATTTTTAGTACTAGTATTAAACCGTGTATTCATGAATGCATATCTAATACTGTTTTTATGTTTATCGCACTTATAGCCTAAACCACTTTTATTATTATGAACTTTAGTATTTATCATTAAGGAAGATTAATCATCTTTTCCTTTATTGAATTTTGTAATTTTCTCATTTAATTTATCAAAATTCGCTTTAGAGTCACAAATTTCTTTTGCAAAATAACATTATTTTCTTTTAAAAGCTTGCATTCTTTAATTAAATCTAAATTTCTAGAATTCAAAGCACAATTTTCTTTATCAAGAAACAAAAATTTAGAATTAGATTCATTTAAATAATTTTCTAAAAATATAATTTTATATTGAAAAGATTCATTTTCCTTTAAAAGATTAGCATTATTATTAATCAAAAGCTTATTTTCTTTTAAAAGGAAATTAATTTGAGAAACAAGTTCTTTAATGTTAGTTTCGAAAATTCTAGTTTTTTTTATTAAAAAATCATTTTCTTCCTTTAATTTATCATGTTTAAGTTCACAATCCTTTAATTTCTGTAAAGAAAAATTATTGACCTTTTGTAACAATTTAATTTTTTTAAATTACTATCATGTGATACTAAAAGATCATTATAAATAGAATCATTGTGTACCGATTTTGATCTGTGTGTAGCTACATTGCACATGTATCGAGATTCAATTTCCAGTTGCTTGCTTTCAGAAATTTGCTTTTTCTCAACTGTCTTTGAGCTCTGAATAGTTGTTCTCTCTCTAGCCATTATTCTAGGATGTTTACGATCAGTAGAACACCAGGCTCTGATACTAAATGAAAGTCGCTATGCAGATCGAGTAAAATGAGTATATCTTTACTACTAATAAAGATAATTCATTGAATAGAATTACTCGGTGTCTTTTTGAAATTGCAAATATAACCTTTTACATCTTATAGAGAAATAGTATTCAAATATGGTGATGTAGCCTATTATTTTCTAAGTACAACTGTTAATCACCATGGTGAACTATAGTATACGTTTATAAGTTGTAGTATCCCAATGTTCTATATTGTCCGTAGTTTACGTAGAAGTTCATCGTTTGAAGTCTCACTTGATTCCAAGTTAGTATGAAGAAGTTATTCTAGTCTGAACAAAAAAATAGTAGCTTCTGCCTAAGCGGAGTTCAAATATGAGAATGTAGCATGTTATTTTCTAAGTACAACTGTTAGTCACCATGAAGAACTGTAGTATGCCTCCAAGAGATGAAGTATCCAAGTGTTCCATATTATCCGTAATTTAGGTAGGAGTTCATCGGTTAAAGTCTCGCCTGATTTCGAGCTAGTATGAAGAAGTTATTACAGTATTAATAAAAAAAATAGCGGCTTCTATCTAGGAGGAGTTCAAATATGGGGTGTAGCATGTTTTTTCTAAGTACAATTGTTAATCACCATAGAGAACTATGGCATACATTCATAAGCTAAAGTATCCAAGCATTTCATATTGTCCGTAATTTAGGTAGGAGTTCATCGGCCAAAGTCTCGCCTGATTCTGATTTAGTATGTTTACTGCAGTATGAACAAAAAAATAGCGGCTTCTGCCTAGGCGGAGTTCAAATATGAGGATGTAGCATGTTATTTTCTAAGTATAACTGTTAGTCACCCTGAAGAATTACAGTATGCATTGATAAGATAAAGTATCCGAGTGTTCCATATTGTCCATAATTTAGGTGGGAGTTCATCGATCGAAGTCTCGCCTAATTCCAAGTTATTATGAAGAAGTTATTGCAGTCTAAACAAAAAATAGCGGCTTCTTCCTAGGCGGAGTTCAAATATGATGATGCTTTCTTGTTATTTTCTAAGTACAATTATTAACCACCATGGAGAACTACAGTGTGCGTTCAAGAGATGAAGTATCTAAGTATTCCATATTCTCCGTAATTTATGTAGGATTTCATCGTTCGAAGTCTCGCCTAATTCCGAATTAGTATGAAGAAGTTATTGCAGTATGAACAAAAAAATAGTGGTTTCTGCCTAGGCGGAGTTCAAATATGGGGATGTAGTATGTTATTTTCTAAGTAAAACTTTTAATCACCATGGAGAACTATGGTATACGTTCATAAGCTTAAGTATCTGAGTGTTCCATATTGTCCGTAATTTAGGTAGGAATTCATCGGTCGAAGTCTCGCCTGATTCTGAGTTATTATGAAAAATTTATTGCAGTCTGAACAAAAAAATAGCGGCTTTTGCCTACTCGTAGTTCAAATATAAGGATGTAGCCTATTATTTTCCAAGTACAACTGTTAGTCGGCATGGAGAAATACAATATACGTTCATAAGCTGAAGTACCTAAGTGTTCCATATTGTCGGCAATTTTGGGTGGGAGTTGACTGGTCGAAGTCTCGCCTAATTCCGAGTTAGTACGAAGAAGTTATTGTAGTCTGAACAAAAAAAATAACGGCTTCTGCCTAGGTGGAGTTCAAATATGGGGATGCAGCCTGTTATTTTCTAAGTACAGTTGTTAGTCACTATGAAGAACCACAGCGTATGTTTAAGAGATGAAGTATCCAAGTGTTCCATAGTGGAAGTTCATCGGTCGAAGTCTCACCTGATTCCGAGTTAGCATGAAGAATTTATTGCAGTATGAAAAAAATAGCGGCTTTTGTCTAGGCGGAGTTCAAATATGGGGATGTAGCATGTTATTTTCAAGTACAACTGTTAATCACCATGGAGAACTATGGTATACGATCATAAGCTGAAGTATCCGAGTGTTCCATATTGTCCGTAATTTAGGTGGGAGTTCATCGGTCGAAGTCTCGCCTGACTCCGAGTTAGTATGAAGAAGTTACTACAGTCCAAACAAAAAAAATAGCGGCTTCTGCCTAGGCGGAGTTCAAATATGGAGAAGTAGCTTGTTGTTTTCCGAGTACAACTATTAATCACCATGAAGAACTATGGTATACGTTCATAGGATGAAGTATTCAAGTGTTCCATATTGTCCGTAATTTAGGTGGGAGTTCATCTATCGAAGTCTCGCCTGATTCCAAGTTAGTATGAAGAAGTTACTACAGTCTAAACAAAAAAATAGCAGCTTTTGCCTAGGCGGAGTTCAAATATGGGGATGTAGCCTATTATATTCTAAGTACAACTGTTAGTCACTATGGAGAACTACAGTGTGCGTTCACACGACGAAGTATCCGAGTATTCCATATTGTCCGTAATTTAGGTGGGAGTTTATCGGTCGAAGTCTTGCCTGATTCCAAGTTATCATGAAAAAGTTATTGTAGTCTGAACAAAAAAATATCGGCTCCTGCCTAATCGGAGTTCAAATATGGAGATGTAGCATGTTGTTTTCTAAGTACAACTGTTAATCACCATGGAGGACTACGGTATACGTTCATAAGCTGAAGTATCTGAGTGTTTCATATTGTCCGTAATTTAGGTGGGAGTTCATCGGTCGAAGTCTCGCTCGATTCCGAGTTAATATGAAGAAGTTACCGCAGTCTGGAAAAAAAATAGCGATTTGTGCCTAGCTGGAGTTCAAATACCAGGTTTGAATATACAAACCAATAATTCTTATATACTTATTTTTCTGATTCTTTTCATGTCTATTCTTTGAGTTTCATGTTTCCTTTCTTGAATTCCAGAACGAATGAAAAAAAAATCATTAAAATGGAAATAAAATATAAAGATTTTACTTGGGTAATTAACCCTACTAAAATAAGCACTACAAACTTAAGAAAGACAAATATGAAATAACTGGTTTCCAAAAGAAAAAATAGCAATTTGAAAGCTGGTTTCCAAAAGAGTAACTTGAAAGCATAAATGAAAAAATCTGCAAAAGAGTGGTAAAGAAACAATTAATCACTGATAAATTTTGATACATTTTTTCTCACAGCTCACATTAGCTAAAAGAGCATAAGCATGTAAAATTACAAGTATTATTTCAATTTCTAGTAGTATAAAATAAACTAAAACAAAAGAAACAAATGATAAAACTACGATTGCTTTCAAGTTATTGGTTCTATAAACGTTCTTCAATTGTCTCAATCTTCTCTGTCGTTGCCTCAGGTTTAGTTTGTGCTGTCAATGCTACTGTCAAATCTACTTCCATAGGTGCAACTAAAAATGCATGCACGTTGTGATTAAATGCAGGCCCACCTAGACATGCATATATACCCATCTACTAAATAAAACTTATATCAAACCGGTGATATAAAAATTGCAATAAGTAAAGTGCACCGGAGATTTTTATACTATTTCGAACTTTCCGTTCTACGACCAGTTTCAGACTCCTTCTGCATTTACGACTATACCCTCACTTAACCCGAAGGAATAGGTTTGCAAAACCGCCTGAGCTACCGAACATGACTTCTATATTATAAACGCCTAAACTACCAAAAAGGACTGCGTGCCTGAAGATCTCCAACAGGACTTTGATTACAAATAGTAATAAAATTTCTTGACTGATTGTGTTCTAGATAACACAGATAAGTCTATTAAGTGCACCCTTTCTCTAATCTCCTTGAAATGATGTTTTGAACGTGTAATTGTAGGAAGTAAATAGTTGAGAATATTTGTAAATCACAAGTAAGTATATATCAGAAAGATAGAATGAATTAGTTCTTCGTAAGAATAGAAGTGAATTCTCAACTCTATTTATAGATTTGAAAAGTTCTAATTAAATAGTAGTAACAAATGCAGCTGTTGAAGAAGAGGGGACATGTCTTTTTAGAAATTCAAATAAAAAACCCGGCTGCAGACATCCAGACGTCTGGATATTTTGTACCAGGCATCTAGATTACAATCTAGACGTTTATTATGAAAAATCCATACGTCTAGATTTGAACTAAAAAGTTCTTTTTTTATTTAAATGTACACAAACGTCTGGGACAAAAATGCCAGACGTTTGAAGTTGAACCATTTTGTTCATTTACTTTGAAATGTTATATTTTGACTATTTTCTTTGAATAAATATGTATTATAAAATAGTTATATTGCAAAGATAATTTTTTAAAATATTTTTTTTGTGTGTCTGTGCAATCATCAAATTGGAGATTGTACATAAAATCTAGACCAACAAAAATTAAGATATAAAACCTACTTTCTTTCTTCAATTTCAGCCAGGGCTTTGATGTCGATCGTCATATCTCCTTGTATATACTTTTATCATCTTTTGTACTGTTTATCTTCATGTTGAAATTATTTGTTTGTCTCCTTTTGATACTTATGTACCTGCAAGTAAGCTTAGAGGTTTTTTGGCACAATTGTATAGTTGTTGTCATTAAAATCCAACAAGAGAGATTTTAACAACTCTGTCGTATGGTATAATGTACAAATCTGAAAGGATTCCAAGTCATTATCAAAATATGATTTTGATAATTGTATCCGAAGGAAAATGATCCATCAATGACAAATGTATCTTTAAGAAAAAGACTAACGGAGATAGAATATTATGAGCTACATTGATAAGAATAACATCGTAAATTTCAATTATTGAAATCATAAATTTCAGTTGTTGAAATTAGCGTAACAGATTCATCATGCAACATGCTCAAGTTAATTTGGATTTTACTCAAAAAATTATCACTTGGTATAACTTTATGTTTTGGTACATATGTGTTGAAAAAGAAAATTCTAAATAATGATTTAGAATAGACTGTTTGCATATAATAACCAAAGTATCTCAAAGTCAGTGGTAGCGATATTTAGTTTGTGGGTTTTTGGATATAATCTAAGAAATGATATGAAAGTATCATTCTATAAGCATCAGAGTTGAATAAGTGTTTTGATAGAAATATGAAATAGTTTGGTTTTCAGTCAAAATGTAGGGGAATTGTGTATCTGTAAGAAAGAACATTAAAACGTACATATATTTCTAAACTATAAGCAGACAACATACTACTGATTGTTAATGATGTACTTTTGTTAAAATTAGCTCTAGCTTAGCTGTTTAATACTCGACATTGATGTTGTAAATGATATATTTTATAATAGGTATAAAGGATGCTGAGAATGTCTCAAATGATATGCAAAAACACCTTATTAAAATGTTTAATATGAAACATGTAAGATGGTTTCTTAAACATTGGCATTAGGGATTATCATACATGTTGTACTGTCTGCAATATCGTAATTTACTTATGGGTTTGATGCATGAAGAAAATATCAAATCCAAAATTAAGATCACTAAATAGTAATTTAGAGTGATCTGAGTATTTAAATACTAGAGAATTGTTTGCTGAAACAACGAACCCCTTATGAATTCATATGCATATTTCATAAGTGATATTGAGTATATATAATATGTCAGTATCAAATTCATGTTCAAACCTTAGTTAATAAGCTTTACATCGAAATCATTCTATGAAAAAGGTTGTGGCTGATTCAATGAAAATGCTAAGTATGTCGCCTTGAATAACACCACAATAAAAGCAATGTATAAATATAAATGCACAAATTTATAACCGAGCTTGGGGCAATTTCACATATTGAGAATACTAATCGTTTTTATATGATAACAATGTAATGATAAGAGCTCACTTGAATTTGAGAAACATACTCCGAATAGTTCCACATGATAAAGGTAGTTTATCAGCATCAGGGAGAGTTGATTGACACGGTAGATAATTAAAACAACTTAGAAGATCCTTCACGAAGGATCTAACTCTAACGGTTCTCTTCAAAACGATCGAAGAGTTGAGATCGAGATTCCATATTAGCCTCAAGTGCAAGTGGGAGATTGATAGGGTTAGGGGCATGCCCTAAAGGCAATTCTATAATTATAGTAAATTATTAACTCCGCAATAAAATCTTATTCGAAATAAAATGTGTTTTCTTTCTACTCTATACTTAACGTAATGTGTTATATTAATTATTCATTTAATTAAAAGCATATTTAATAGAAAATCCATAAATGATGCATTTTGCGATAGTAATTACAATGTGTTATAATTATGTGCAATTTATCACAATATAATAAACACATCATTTAAATATTCCTAATCAAGATGTATTTAGACTGGATATCGATACGTTCGTTGAGACTAGAGTACGTAATGCTCTCTAAATGTTGGGCAGTGTGTTACTCATGGTTGCTAAGGCACCAAGGTGTTACATACTGATATTTATTGAATAACCATGGAATGACTCACTCGGTAGTTTTCTATTGGTTAATATAACTAAGGTCAAATATAAAATATTGATGTGACAATATTAGATAATTCTCTCGAATTGAGAATACTATTGAGCTTCAATGTGGAAACTTCACTTTCAAATCATGGTCGAACAACTATAGTTGGGTCGAGTGGAAGCATTGGAAGCGAAACACTATTAAATAGAGAATTCGTCTCTTCAATTATACATGGTTAGTATCACGGTCAACTAAAGTCAACTCAAAGTTAAAACCTCTAGTCAGAGCAGCTCAGTTGATAATAATTGTTGCTATTGAACCAAGGACTTTGTGTTTGGGCTATAAAGTTAAAAGTGGAGGATATTGGAATTTTGGCCATTAGCAAATTCCATAAGTCTTAGTGTGATATAGTTTTGACAAAGAGAATTAGTGTAAATAATTGCCACTATAGGTAACACTTAAAATATGTAAAATTGTATTTTACCGAAGCTATGTAAGCGATAAATTTGGCTATAACGTCGCACCACTAGTTAATGTGACATGTTAACGTTAATATTTGAATTATTCGATATTAATCATTGAAAGAATTTACATCTAAGAGTTATATAACTGAATTGTTAAAGACTTCGACTACCACCTGATTTAATTAATTATAATTGTTATAAATTAATTACATCAATTAATATTCATAAAATATTATATATAAAATATTATTTTATTTGTGTTGATTAATGTTAAAAATAGTGCATATATAAAGGTTATATACATACGTATCGATACACGATATCATTGTGCATTTAAATTATATTTAAATGCATATTTATTTGATTAGCTTAAAGCATTTTAGACCCCAATAAAGGGGCATTTGCAGCTGACTATGATAGAGAGGAAGAAGGGGTTGATTTGGTTTGAGTTGGTTTTGAATTGGTAGAGATATTTGTGGATTAGATCCACTTTTAACTCCTACCTTTCTCTCATATTTAAACACTTCTAACCCTTTAGCTTTGCTATCTACTTTTTTTCTTCCATTACCCTATTTCTAGCCAGCTATTCCCCTTGCACTCTTTCACATTTTCAAGCATTTTAAAAAACAAATTAAATTACGGTAGATCGGTAGGTGGTACTTTCAGTCCGGTAGCTCTCTCTTTCTCTCAGTTTTGGATACAGATTCAAGGAGTGAACTGATTTAACGTTTCAACGTGTTACATCTAGGCCATTGTAAGGTAATGATTATATATATATATGTGTGTGTGTGTGTGTATGCATGCTCATATATTATTCACCTAGTAGTAAAAAAATTATTTTATTTTTCGAAATCAACAAATAATTTAAAAAGCCTTTAAAACCAAATCTGATTTTAAGATATACATACAAACTTACATACATACACACACATATATATTATTATATAAAACGTGTGTATGCATATATATATATATATAATTTTGTTAATTTATATACATTATAGTTTTTCAAAAATAAAATAAATTTATATTTATTTCATTAAAAACATATATGTATTTATGTAATTTACATTAGAAGTAATATCTAACATTATATAAAATACATACTGTATTATAAAATATACACATAAATATTCAACAAAATTATGTATATGATTCAATAATTGTTTCCCCAAAAACTTAAATTTTTAATGATTTTTGTACGAATTTTTTTTATTAGAAAAGCAATTTTGAAAACCGCAAAGCTTAAAAAATATATTTTATTAAACATTATTTTTCCCAAATATATAAATATATTTATTTACTTATTTATTTACATTAAAACATATGTATATATAGTTATTTTATCAAGAATTTCTAAATATATATATATATATGCATACATACATACACACATATATGTGTGTGCGTGTGTAATTATATGTATATAAAATTTCAAAAGAAAAATATTTTTGAAATGTACAACATATATATATATACATTTGTTTAGAAAATTAATATATTTCTTTGAATTTGAAATTAGTAGATATTTTATTTTGTAGATCTAGATTTGAAATTTAAATTTGATATTAAATACAAACTTATTTATATTAATATTTATAATTGTTTTACATTATAATGTCAATTATATATATGTATAAAACATTCATATTTTACAATTATTATTCCATGTTGTGTAAAACTATATATATGAAACGACCCGCAAATTTATCAATTTGATAAATTATATTTATTTTTGAAATATTCAAATACAAGTTTTTATAACACCAGCTATAAAGATTTAAACCATAAATTATAATAAAAAACTTGTTTTAAAATATAATTATGGAATATAGTTTCATAAATAAAGCACGTGCTTCGTACACAAATTTCCATCGATAAATTGATTTTCAATAGAAAGGAGATTTTCTCAGTATTTGAGTACATGAGTCTGGATACATAAACTAATATATCTATTTAAAGAAGATTATAAAATAAAATTATTTATTTTGTTTTTAGAATTAAAATGTATTTATGACATCAACAGAGATGTCATCGCTTTTATATATTTCTTTAGAAATTCAAGTTAAGTTTAAATAATTAAATAGTTGTTTTAATATGCTAATAATTCCTTTTGATTAGTTATAAAGTGATAGTAAATCATTTATAATAGTTTTGTGAAGATATATATTTAATTTGAAAATATAAGGAAAATTGATAACGCTTTATCGATACGATAACACTTTTTGCAAACTTGTTAATATCATATATATGGTTTTATAATTCAAGTGAGATCATTTTAATTCATTTAAAATGATGAGAAATATATTTTCAAGTTTGTTTACTAATATATATATTGTTTAACTAAAAACTGGAAATGTGACCGAGAATCGGAAACAGAATTCGTAACGGTTTAACGTATAGAAGTTGTAAACAAATCAATACAATGTTGTGATACATATACACATACATGAACACATATACAAATGTATACACATATACATTTAATTATGTTTAGGAATCAGTCAAATCAAGCAAAGAAAATATCCAAACACATATGTATATATACAAGCTCCTTATGTGTAAACAAGAGCTAAAAAAAAGCACCACATCACATCACAAGCCAAGTACATGGACGTGGGAGTAGGCTTCATGATCAGCCGAAGTAATGAGGGTGGTGGCACATGGTGGTAAGGTGTAAAGATGATGTGAAAGATGGTGAAAATATCATGATATTTGTTTTCAAACATTCGTCTATAAATACAAGGCCTTAGCTCTCTCATTTCATTCATCCATTCACCTCTTCTTCCTCCTTCTTCTTAAAGCTCTAAGAATTCTTCTTTAATGGCTTCCATGCCTTGAAAAAAATATTTGCAAAGTAATGGCAAAATAAAGTAAAATATATACACATATATATACCATTTCGATCCACTTCCAAACCAAAGCCAAATCACTCCACATCTCCACTTAATTCTCACGGATGCCACCCTCCATTACTAAAGTGGAGCCCACCTCTACTTGCAAGCATAGGCCGAGCTTTCCTAAGGTCCCGGGCTCAATTCCGTAAGCTTCGGTTCGATCGTAGTGAAGCTATAGTCCGTTTTCCTAATTTTAATATCCAATAAAAATTGAGAAAACTCTATAAACTTTATATATATATATATATGATGTGATATGATTGCTATGTATGTTTACTATGCTTTGATCATCAAATTTGGTTGTTTTAATATAGTTGTTTAAAATTTGTAAACAATTAACGTTTAATACTCGTCGAATATCACAAGGGAAATCACTTTTCTTTAATAAATGAAATGGTGTATATGAGATTGTTAAACCTCTTTAAAATGGTTTATAAATGTTTTATAAATACTAAAACCCAATTTGGTGAAGTTTGGACAAGTTATGAAAGTTTAGTCAAAATAGACGCGTCGCTACCGATAGTTCGCGATTTCGCTTCGAAGAAAGTTAAATCCATTTAAACGATGGATGCAGAGTCGGAATTCTTTGTAATAAGAATTTTCCAAACACTTATAACCATAGTTTTCAAACAAAAGAAAATGATCAAGATTTTGTTTTGTACATTTTGAAATATGAGCAAACCAAGTTTCTAAAATAGTCGCGGTTTGGTAGTTCGAAAACCAAAGTGATAAATTCTTTAAAAGTGATATTTAATTCTTTAAAAACATGGAAAAAATTCTATAAATAATTAAAATATTTTAAATTAGATTTGGTTTATAAAAATAGATTTCTAAATGATAGAAAAGTTGTTTTGATCAAATAATCCTTAAAAGCACTATTCACAACACTTTTTGCAGCACTTTTAATAACTTTTGAAATATGGCTTTAAAATTAAGTATTCTTTTCCAAATATTTTATAAATATTTTCAAATAAATAATTAAGGTTTTTAAAGATGATTTGGAGGTTTTATAATTAATTCAAAAAATGTTTAAATAAATGATTTAAAGAACAGCTGTTATAAATAAATGATTTAATCTTGGCTCTAAAAGCCGATGAGTAGACTAGATTTTTCTATTAGTGAAACGGGATGTGAGGTGCTTAAACTAAGGAGATGTTCAGGAGCAACCAGTTTCCTGGCTCATCTGGCCTTTTCCCTTGGCGAGGGATAGATAAGGTTGAAATGTTGGAAACGAGACAAGTATAAAAGATTTAATTTTTATAATTAATTAATTGCTACTTAGATTGAATATAGATAATCTTCTTATACTGGGTGTTAAATTCCGAGGAGGGAACTCATACTAATTATATGAATTTAAAAGGCGATTCCATCGTTATTCGATGAATAGTACAAGTTAAATACGGAAATTGGTATCGAGTAAAATTTGTATAATTTCTATGGATCTGTTTTACTCGAATACTAACTAATTTGGATCTACCATCTTAGATAACATTGTTTCAACCTATTAAAAAGTTATGATTTGAAAATAAGAAATCTTTTATCAAGATTTAAATAAATGATTCAGAACTATTTTAATTCCTATGGATCCTTTTACTTAAAATTAAATTTTTTGGGTTTAAGTAAACGATGTCTTAAATAGTATTGTTTTTGACCCGTTTAAAAGTTATGATTTGAAAATAAGAAATCTTTGTTAAGATTTAAATAAATGATTTGAAGATATTTTCCTAAGTAAAGGATGAAATGATTTGGAATTACTCCAAAATTTATAAAAGGTTTTAATTAAACAAAGATTTGATAAATGAGGTTTAATGGTCCCGTGTACACTAAAAAGAAATGGTTTTAAAAAGTAATATATCTCTAAGAAGATATTTTGGATAAAAAGATACTAATTAATGGAATATTAATTACCCACCTATTTAACATCTTTTTATTGATGATTGGCCTGTAGGAACCGGGATCAGATTTGGGCAAATTCCTATCCAGAAACCACTTCGAACCAATTTATGAGTTTGAAAGTGAAGACATGTTAAAGACAATGAAGTTGAAGGTGAGGATCTTCATAATGGATGGATTGCTTGTTGATAATTTCGGAGTAGCCGCCGAGATAAGTGTAACGACCCGTATTTTACCACTTTGGAAATGAGATATTTAATTTATTTTAAATATCCAGATATAGAATTTTCAAACTTAATAATTATGTCTTATGTGATAAATAAGAATGATAAACTTATTTTTAGAATTTGATTACAAAATCAAGAAGTTTTGATTTTCGTCGAAAATTGACAAAAGCCGGTTTTTGATAGAATTGGATATATATCCAATTAATTGTTGTAAATGGTAAATAAATCTTGTTAATGGTTATATAATGATACGATAATAATTGATTTATAATGATTTTATAAACATATATACTTGTTTTATAACGATTGAAAATTTTTGTCGCATTTTGGTAGATCGACGTCGTATTTTTATAATTAGATTTTAATATTATTTAGTATGATTTTATAACTAAAATGAAATTGTTTTAACTATTTTAATATGATAAGAAACTTATTTTCAAGTTTTTTTTACATAAATAAATAGTTTAACAAAAACGTCAAAATGTAACCGTAAAGGTTTTGTCGAAAATCAACGTTTTGTTCAAAATAAGTTATCGGAGCATTGTTACATCTTTGTTAGCATGTTTTAACATATATATTACATATTTTAATAACTAAACAAGTTTACTTTTACTAATTATGATCAGAAAACTTCTAGAATATAATTAAGAAAAGTGTAAGGAAAAAGGTTAAAAAAGTAAACATCAAATCAAATCACATCAAAAATCTAACAAATCTTCTCTTTAATCCACTTTTCCATCCAAATACATTTACTTAAGCATTAAGTGACTAGGACATAAAGTAAGATGTGAAAGGTGATGTTAAGTGTTGAAAAAGTAAGATAAAGTAAGGATATTTCGGTAATTTTGTAAAGGGTTAATTTTGTAATTCACCGCTCCTTACTTTTTCTATAAATACCCATCCATTCTTCTCATTTTCTTTACACTTCTCATTCTTCTTCTTCTTCTTAATTTTTGAGCTTTTTTTTGCTCATTAATGGCTTCTCTTCTTTAAGAGGGGCAGGAGAGTTAAAAATAGTGGAGTGCTTAAGCACCAATCCACTAATTACTCTCTAACCTCTTTTTAATTCACTTCTTCTTCTTCTTCTCTTCTTTAAATGGTCTTAGGCCATGAGTATTGGGATGAGGAGGTTATGACCATGAGCTATGGAGGAGGAAGGATGGTCATGAGGATGGGTAAGGTGGTGGAGTTGTTTATGGATGTATTAGTGAAGTATAGGTTAGTTTAGTGAAGTGTGGTTGGTTAAGAATGTTGGTAGGAAGAATCGATTAAGTTAAAGGTGAGTACTCATTTTTGAATTAACTAATAATTCCAAGTTTAATAATATGAAAGTTAAATATCTTAGATGATTAATATGTTTGATAACTTGGATGCAAAGTTGGTTGTTTATATGATTGTTAATATGGATGATTACTTGGTTTGATAAATGATAAGAGAAATGGTTAGAAATTAATCATAGTTAATTAAATAAGAATTTAAATCCATATAAATATGTGTATGGAAATTATTTAGCCTCTTAATGATTTTAAAATATCTAATAAGGTTGGAAATGATATTATAATAATATAATATTATAGTATGAAATGAAATGGATTTGAAATATGAAAAATATTATTTAAAATGAGTTTAAAATGATTTATAAATGTTTTATAAACATTTAAAAGTGTTTCCATGAAGTTTGAAAAGAAATTGAAAAACAAGTCAAAAGTAGGCGCGTCGCGTAATGTTAGTTCGCGATTTCGCGCCATAAAAGTTAAATAAGTGTACAAAGTGGAATATAGCTCGGAATCCTTTGAGATAAGAATTTTCCGGACTATTATTTCCATAGTTTTCCAATGAAGAAAGAAAATCAAGATTTCTTAAGTAGATTTTGAAATATGTCCAAAACAATTTTCTAAAAACATCGCGGTTATGCAGTTCGGAATCCAAGAAGGGATTTCTTTATAAATGATATTTTTGAATGATTAAAAATATGAAATAAATTTGATAAATCTACTAAAATGGTTTGAAAGAGATTTGAATTAGAAAATAATTGTAGGCTAACACCTTGTGATTTATTTCATGATTTGACTATAAGGTGTTTAGCGATAATATTGGTTCATTTAAATTGTTATAATTAGTTATAATAATTTGACGTCAATGGAATTGTTTTCAAAGTTGGTTTTCCTAGATAAAAGTTTATGAAATGGTTAAATAAATAGAAATATTTGGAAATGAATATTTTGAAGTTATATTATATAAAAGTTGATTTGTGTAATGGTTTTATAAAAATGTTTTATAAAACGAAAAGAGTTTTGAGGACTAAACCCGATGGTTTTAAAATGAACTTTGAAAGGATTTGGAAAGGGAAATTATTGTAGATTAGAAGTATTTGTAATTATTAGTGTAAATGATTTTGCCACTTCGGGATATAAAATGACTTGTTATGTTACCAAAGCTTCGGGTAACCCATAACTAAAAATGTGGGCAAGGCAGGTGCAGATGTTCTGTAGCCTCAGTATAGTCCGCTCTCGTTGAAGAGGGATACACATATCTATATTTATTTTTTGGAAGGCTGGGATCCAGTTGCCTTGTTATGGCTAGAAACCTCCCGATCAGGTAGCATATAGTTTTTGTATGCTTGTATATTAATATCGTTTCAAAAGGTGATTTGTTTTCAGATCCCGAAGTTAAAGGACTAGTTTGAATATAAAAGATAAATATATTTCAAAGGTGTTGAAATAAGAATTCGGGAATAAAGTCCAAAGAGATAATTTCCATAAAGTTAATTAGATTTGAAAATCTAAATTTAAAGATTAAGCCTAAGTGGGTAGTTTTGGAATTGCATATTGTTTGTTGCATCGTAGGCTCCATGAGTCCTATTTGCGGTAGGAAAACTATGTTGGCTTGATCCTGTATCTAATTGGGTACCTAATTAGATAGGGGTACGTAGGTAGTCACATGTGGTAGTGATGTAGCCCCAATAATAACTGTGACGACCCGGAATTTTTGTATATTTGAAATGTGAATATTTAAGTTATTTTAAATATTCGAAGGTTGAATTTTTAACTTTAATTTCAAATATACAGTATTTATTTGGATAATTAATTATTAAATTTAATTATCGGGATTGGGTAAAATATGGAATCTCGATTTTAAGCCCGTTAAAAATAGTTCAAAGGTTCAGAAAATTTATATTGTTAATACTGAAGATGATAGAACTTTTAAAATGGAATTTTAAAGAGTTTTGTTCAGTTTTAAAAATATATCGTTGAAATTGAATTTAAAAATAGCCGTCCGAGGCACAGTCTCGGAATCCGACGAAATCAGTTCCATTGGGTCCGTAATATTGAATTATTACCGGATTTCAAATTTTGTAGCTCTCGGAATTAACGTGTGATCGTACGAGGTATAAACGCTTAAACGATAATTATCGATTTAATTTAAATATCATAATCTGAAGGAAAATCTAATCACAACCAAAATTTATTTCACATCTATCGTTTCTTTTCATCAGCTACGAGCCTTCTGGATCACTCTGTTTGTCCACGCGTTGAAACATCTGTACACGCGTCTCTTTCTCCTTGACAACTTTTCAGCCGAGTCTTTTATTTTATTTTCAAGTTTCGTTCCCAAATTTATCACCATGGTCGAACAGTTTCTTTCCTTTAAAATTCGAAGACAAGGCTTCGTTCTCATTCACAAATTCAAAGCCACAGCTTCCTTTACTTCCACTCCTTCACGAATCGAAATCCAAAAGCTATCGAAAATATTAGGGCTCGCGAGTGAATCGCGAATGAGCCTCACGTGATGTCTGTTAAATCGAATCGGAGGGAGGCAAGGATCGCGTGCGCGTATCCATGGTAGCGTCACACTCGAGAATAGAGGGGGTCACGATGTTCGGGGGTTGCGTGCGATTTGCAGTGTAAGGGAGGTGCACAAGGCTGGCGTCATCGATTTTGGGTGTTCGCGAGCTCGCTGGTGACTCGGAGAGATCGCGTTGGTGATGAACTGGTGGCGCTCGAGCCTTTAGGCGAGGCGAGGCGACTCAGAAGGAAGGCAGGCTCGCGATGGTTTGGGGATTCGAGTGTTTACCTGAGGCCGTGACGATGGACTGCAATGAGGTATACTTTCAGGTTTATTTATCAATTTAAATGTTTATGTAAACAAGAAAAAGAGAAAGATGTTTTGCTGGCAGATTGATAGGATTGTAACAGAAAGAAATATATATGTTAAAACTTTAACAGTAAAAAGAATTTCAGTTTGTTTATATATGATATAGGAAAAGTTTGGAAATATATATGAGGATATTTTAACTTACTGTAAAAGTTTAAGAATATACCTTAAGGCAGTTTAATTTTATAACATTTTAATTTACCAGTTGTTTTTAAAAATATATAAAATATATATACAAAGTGATGAGTTTGTTCCATAAATTTACTTGATCTATTTTAGTTACTAAAGATTATTTAAAAAGGGAAATTAGTTTTAAATTAAATTGTTAGTTAATTGAATTAATAAATGGTAATTAATTTGTCCGATTATCTCAAATATTAATAAACCTTATATATACAAGGTCAAATCCTGAAAGGAAACAAGACTGTTGGGGTGGATTGCAAACAACAAAAAGAAGGTGAGTTAATCTCACTCAGTTGAATTTTATTTTAAATTTAAATGGTTAAATTTAAATAATTGATTGGATGATTGCATTGATTGAATATGCTATATTATATATATAGTAGTATATAGCAATATATACATATTGGCATATGTATATATTTGAGTTGTTGATATTCCCGCATTTATATAGCGGATGAGACCCTATGCGCCGCATAATAGCGGGTGATTTATATAAATCCCATATACCGCGATATTCCACTTTGAAGTGGAATTGGTATTGTGCTAACGTTTGTGGATGCAGGGAAACAGGTTGGAGGGATCCAACTGGATTCCTCAAAATTATTTAGATTATTTGATATTCTGTTCTATGAATATTGATATCCTGTGATGATTTTATTGATGATTGAAATATTGGATGATATGGTTGGATTGAATATTTCAATAAAAGGAGTTATCAAAATATATTGAATTGGATTTTGAAAGAAATAAAAGAGTAAAATTTAAGTAAATAATTCAAGTGAATTGGAATAAGGGAATTTCGAAATAACAAGGGAAATATTAACTTTAAACTAAAGTGATATTAAATTTAAAGAATAAAGGATTTATTTTGAATGTAAGGATTAAATTTAATTAAAGGCTAAAGAAGGAATTTTGGAAGTTTAAAATTGGTATTTTCAGTTAAAAAGGGTTTTAACTCAAATAAAGGAATAAATCTAAAAGTTAATGTATTTTGAAATAAATGAAGTAGTAAAGGAAATTTATTTCAAAGTAAAGTAAAGTAAATTGGAAAATCAATTGGAAATTGATTCAGTTATTTAAAATTGGAATTTTAAAAGAGAAGTGAGATTTTGGAAATATAAACTGGGTTTATAAAGTAAAATAAAATATAGTGGATATTTGAATATAAATTCAAGGTGAGAATTTATAAAAAGATATGGTTTGGTTTAAAAATAAATGTTGATTTATTTTTAAAAGATGGAAATGAGAAGTGTATTTCTCTGGATAGCCAAGTACGTTTTCAAAGCAATTTTAAATATAAGTTAAAAGTTTTAGGTATGTTTTAAAAAGCATGTTTTAGAAAATTGATTATTTCTAAATGTTAATTTTCAAAGTAGGTATATTTTAAAAATCTATTATTGTAGTAATTATATAAAAGTGAATTGCTATTCTGTTTTAAAAAGAGAAATTTAGTTTATATTTATAAAGAGGTTTAATTTAAAGTATATATTTTTAATAAAGTATTAAAGTAGTTTGATTTCAATGTTATAAAATATATTTTAAAATAAAGTGTTTTTAAATTATTTTAAAATCTAAAAGTGTTTTGTACTTGGTGTTTCAGAGAAATAAATATTTGGAAATGTATTCCGTAAGCGAAAATTGTTTGAAATTGTTTTCAAAAAGGAGTTTGAAAATTTGGAAATATATCTTGGAAAGATATTTGAGCAAATAAATAATGTGGGAAATTATTTAATTGTGTGATGGTTGCTTGTGGATGTGAATTGATAGTTAAATAACCGACTATCAATATTGGCCAAATGCGCTGATCGTTTCGAAGAGACCGGGATCGAGTTTCCGTATACCGGGATTCTAGGTCTGGAGACTCGAATACCACTTCGATCCAGTTTGTACGTTTCGTGTAACGATTTCGGAGTCAAAGATGGAGCTGTGAAGTGCAAGGGCTAGTCGCTACTAATCCTGAGGATATTTCCAAAAATGGATGTAGTAGGAGTAGTGCCTTCGGTTCCGTTCGAACCCGGGACGGACTGGTATGGACGAATGCTTGCGAAACATCGTCAGCGGACGATGGGCATTCTAAGGGATATGATCTCTAAAAGGTATCGTTTAGCCTCGAACCTCATCAACCGGGAATGACTGAAAATCAGGGGTTATGCAGCAAGGCTTCGTGGGTAGCTCCCACTGGAGGGTAAGGTCATCCCTGTCTAGATGTCCCTTTTTATTTCGGCTTAGTGGTGCGGTTGCTGATCCCAACCGTGGGGTGATTTTATTCGGGATCATCCAGTAAGGGATGGTTCCGGCCTTGTGTTGCAGGGGAGCGGGCGTACTCCTCGGTACGATGATCTAGGCCACGTACTGTGATAGGTGGTACCCCAGTGCCTAGTCATTCGTTGGAAATCCATTCTTCCTACGTGCCTTATACGGTATTTGTTTGTATTACCCACTTTTGTGGCTAGTATGCTGGAATTTAATAATGTAACAATTTCAGCTATTTTAATAAGTATGTGTATATAGACACTATTATAATATCAGAGGAATTTGATAAAAAGTGTTTTAGCTATCGTAAGGTAAAAACCCGACATGTTTATTTGTGGCGTGGTCTTACGAGATGCTTTTGTTTTCGAAGGGTTTGAAACTTTAATAATCAATTGAGTGTGATTTTCTCACGCTGGTATTCCAGACTGACTCGGGTATTGTTTTATATGATGCTCGGGTCAGACCGAGTATTATAGGTTACAGGATATGATGCTGTGGAGCTCAGGAGATGAGCTGGATGGCGAGACGTATCTTCCGTACTTGTTTATATATATATTCTGCTGTGTTGATTGTGGTACTCTGTTGTATTGAGGACATGATATGGTTATTGTCCAGTTGTATGTTATGTGTTCTCTGGTGTATACTCTGATGCTATATTATATAAACAGATATAGTTTTGATTTGTGTAAAGATCTGTTGACATATATTATATTTTATTCCGTTGCGATGGTTAGATTCTGATGTTGTTTTTCTATTTTTCTTCTTCTACCTCTTCTTTTTACCCAAATGGTCCGGTTTTTCGTGTTAGAAAAACTCGGGTCGTTACAGTGGTATCAGAGCTTAGGCTGGCGATAACCTTGGCTCTGGTGGGAATTTTGAGAGTATTAATGGATATGAGCGCGTATTTGTTAGTGAATATAAAATGATTTTATATTGTGTTGGTTGATTTATTGAGTGACATATGAACCTTCGTCGGCACAGTCTGGACAACTGTATCGAAGGGGTTTCTAAACACTTGAATAGAACAGTTCGACACAGTATTGTTTTAAATAGGGTGAATGAAATAATTTTGCCCAAATTATTTTTATATATAAAAGGATAACTTTTGTAAATTATATATTTGGTTGCTTGGTTGTTAGAAAGTGATGATATTAAATTATTATCATCATTGTGTAAAAATTGAATCAGAAATTGGAAAAAGTATAACCAAAGATGAAAGAATAAATTTATATAACAAAATGGAATTTGAAATATGGACTATAAATGCAATTTATAAATTGAGATAAACTTTATATACAAATGTGAATTACAAATGTGATTTATAATCAAATGAGATTAATTCATAAACAAATGAAATTTGTAAATGTAAATTGTAAATGTGACTTATAACTTGAAATAAAACGTGATAGAATTCCAGAGAAATGTTTGGATATAAAATTGAATGGATTTTGAATTTGAAGTTTTGGGAAAGATTTGAATTCCTTTGGATTTAAAAATTGTTTTAAAGGTTTTGGGAAAATAATGGTGATATTATTTCATGAATATTTTTGAAATTGAATTGAAATCTGGTGGAATTTGGGATTTTAAAAATGTTTGAAATGTTTTAAAGTGATAAAAGCATTAAATTCTCTTTTGGTCGCTGGAAAATAATTTCGGTGATGACTGCAGCATCATCGATGTCTATTTTTGGGTTTCCAAAGAGAAATTGCTACCAAACTGTTTTAAGTTGGAAATAATTGTGAACTGGGTTGGTTTTGAAATTCAAAGGGAAATTGTTTGGTAAAAGCAGATTATTTTAGAAATTGGGATTTGATGTGATATACCAGATGTGTATGAGTTATTTATGGATTCAAAATGGTTTTGGAATAAAATCGAGCAATTGGATTCTGGAAATTCTATTTAAAATTTAAATGTGGAAATTTAAATGAATCAACAATATAAAGTATAGAATGAAGTTGATTGAAATAAGAAAGGAATGAAAGTTAAATTCTGGGATTATAATTATGAGATGAAATTAACTCAATGAGTAATATAAGCTGGTAGATAAAAGAGTTAGAGAACTTGAAGGTGAATGAATTGTAAAACTTGTATAAAATTGTATCCTAGAATTAAAATTTAATTCGAGTATATGAAGGTGAATAAAATATATTTGAATTTAACTTAAGATAAGTTAAATAAAAATTGAGAATTGGAATTGAATTAAATATAAGTAAGTTGAAGTCGAATTGAATTGGATATAAAGGTAATGTAAAATGCTTATAATTGTGTAAAGAAATTCATATTCTTAAGTTCTTAAGTATAATAATTTGAAATTTGATTATAAAAATGAAATGGACTTAAATGAATAGTCCCAGGTCTTCAGCAAGTAAGTTAAAACTTATGAATAGAGATGAAATTGTAAGTCATAAATGGGAATTCATTTCTTTGAACCATTAGAGTTATAATTTGAAATTGTAATTATCAAATGGAAATGACTAAGATGAGCAATCTTAATAAAGCCAAACTTGAATTATAAAATAAATTGAATTTAAGATGATTAAGTGAAGTGATATTTGGGATTTAAAAAGCAAGTATTTAATTTTAACCAGCGGAGGAACTAATTTGATAATAAATTAGTTAATGAAATTGAATTGTGAATTAATGAAATTAAATTAAAATAGTGATGGTTTGGATTTCGAATGGAATCTGAATAAGTGAAAATAAATAAATGGATGGAATTTGATTAAATAAGAATCAAATGAAAGATGGAAATAAAACTTTAAAGGGTTGGTTAAATGGAAAATAAACTTAAGTTATTGACTTAAGTAAATGTTGAATGGAAACTGAACTCAACAGAAGAGTGGTTTAAATAAGTTGAGAAATAGTTATTTAATGAATTAACTTGGATTGTTGTCGAGCTAAATAAAATTCAATTTTTGGAAGTTGAAGATGAATTGAATTTAAGGAAAAAAAATTGGAAATGAAGTAGTAAATTGAAGTAAGTTGGAATTCATCTGAAATTGGAATTCAATTTGAATATATACACTTCAGTGGTGAAGTAGTAAATAAATATAAGAAAATTTATATTGAACTTAAGAATTGAAGAATGAAATTCTTAAGAAAATTTGTATTGGAAATATACTTAGTAATTTTGGAATGGAAAAAATAAAAAATATACTAAGTGAATAGTTGAATGAAGACTAAAACTGAAGTTGTGAAATGGGATAGTTGTGAATAAGGGGATAACAATCAAAAAGGAATGTGAATAAAAGAGAATTGATATAATTGGTAATCAATTGAAATTTATACGTAAGATGTACGTATATTATTTTATTCGCATAGCTATTTGGTCCAGATGTCGAACACAGAATTTCGAGATAGTTTTATCGATCCGAATCAGGATTTTTCACTCGATTTTCAACGGCGAACCTGGATATGGATTATTGATTGATTCTGGATATTCTCTATCATAGTTTGTGGCTATGCAAGGAGAATGACGGTTTCTGATCAAGAAACCAGATCTGAGTCCGCACTAGGAAGTCGGGTGGACAATACTAGTTCGGAAGTGGAATTGTGTGATCGATTGAGCGATCGAATGTGATATTGCGTACGGATGATATATGTGCATCGTACGGGCTTAAGTAAAACAAATATTGGAAATTTGTAAAGAAGTCGATAAAATGACTTTGGAATTGTGAGTGGATATTATTGCTTAATAGGATATACAGGTGTATAAAAGCAATGGATAATTGGGATTTTTGATTTTAGAAGATAAAAATTTAATGGCCCGACAAAAAGGTATGTATTTGAATTTCTATATGAAATTTGATTGGGTTTTTGATCCAGCCACTTGGCTTTTTGTTTTCTTTTTGAGATTGGGAGGCCGTAGAGCCATTTTGTAGTAGTACCGAGCTAGCCGCGCAAAGGAGACGCTGGCGAAATTTTTCGGAAATTTAGGGAGTTAGAAAAAATTTTGGAAAATTTTGATAAGTTAAAATTTGAATTCAAATTTAAATTTGAATGGATAAGTAGGTGGTATGAGTTGAACTTATGAATAAGTTTGGGAAGTTAAAAGATGATTAGTGTATCATTAATAAAAGATTGTTTGGATATTGTTAAAACTATTTGGATTGGGAAAAAGAACGGGTATCGAATCATTTCTCTTAACTGGTAATTTCGGGGACGAAATTCTTTTAAGGGGGGAGGAATGTGACGACCCGGAATTTTTGTATATTTGAAATGTGAATATTTAAGTTATTTTAAATATTCGAAGGTTGAATTTTTAACTTTAATTTCAAATATACAGTATTTATTTGGATAATTAATTATTAAATTTAATTATCGGGATTGGGTAAAATATGGAATCTCGATTTTAAGCCCGTTAAAAATAGTTCAAAGGTTCAGAAAATTTATATTGTTAATACTGAAGATGATAGAACTTTTAAAATGGAATTTTAAAGAGTTTTGTTCAGTTTTAAAAATATATCGTTGAAATTGAATTTAAAAATAGCCGTCCGAGGCACAGTCTCGGAATCCGACGAAACCAGTTCCATTGGGTCCGTAATATTGAATTATTACCGGATTTCAAATTTTGTAGCTCTCGGAATTAACGTGTGATCGTACGAGGTATGAACGCTTAAACGATAATTATCGATTTAATTTAAATATCATAATCTGAAGGAAAATCTAATCACAGCCAAAATTTATTTCACATCTATCGTTTCTTTTCATCAGCTACGAGCCTTCTGGATCACTCTGTTTGTCCACGCGTTGAAACATCTGTACACGCGTCTCTTTCTCCTTGACAACTTTTCAGCCGAGTCTTTTATTTTATTTTCAAGTTTCGTTCCCAAATTTATCACCATGGTCGAACAGTTTCTTTCCTTTAAAATTCGAAGACAAGGCTTCGTTCTCATTCACAAATTCAAAGCCACAGCTTCCTTTACTTCCACTCCTTCACGAATCGAAATCCAAAAGCTATCGAAAATATTAGGGCTCGCGAGTGAATCGCGAATGAGCCTCACGTGATGTCTGTTAAATCGAATCGGAGGGAGGCAAGGATCGCGTGCGCGTATCCATGGTAGCGTCACACTCGAGAATAGAGGGGGTCACGATGTTCGGGGGTTGCGTGCGATTTGCAGTGTAAGGGAGGTGCACAAGGCTGGCGTCATCGATTTTGGGTGTTCGCGAGCTCGTTGGTGACTCGGAGAGATCGCGTTGGTGATGAACTGGTGGCGCTCGAGCCTTTAGGCGAGGCGAGGCGACTCAGAAGGAAGGCAGGCTCGCGATGGTTTGGGGATTCGAGTGTTTACCTGAGGCCGTGACGATGGCCTGCAATGAGGTATACTTTCAGGTTTATTTATCAATTTAAATGTTTATGTAAACAAGAAAAAGAGAAAGATGTTTTGCTGGCAGATTGATAGGATTGTAACAGAAAGAAATATATATGTTAAAACTTTAACAGTAAAAAGAATTTCAGTTTGTTTATATATGATATAGGAAAAGTTTGGAAATATATATGAGGATATTTTAACTTACTGTAAAAGTTTAAGAATATACCTTAAGGCAGTTTAATTTTATAACATTTTAATTTACCAGTTGTTTTTAAAAATATATAAAATATATATACAAAGTGATGAGTTTGTTCCATAAATTTACATGATCTATTTTAGTTACTAAAGATTATTTAAAAAGGGAAATTAGTTTTAAATTAAATTGTTAGTTAATTGAATTAATAAATGGTAATTAATTTGTCCGATTATCTCAAATATTAATAAACCTTATATATACAAGGTCAAATCCTGAAAGGAAACAAGACTGTTGGGGTGGATTGCAAACAACAAAAAGAAGGTGAGTTAATCTCACTCAGTTGAATTTTATTTTAAATTTAAATGGTTAAATTTAAATAATTGATTGGATGATTGCATTGATTGAATATGCTATATTATATATATAGTAGTATATAGCAATATATACATATTGGCATATGTATATATTTGAGTTGTTGATATTCCCGCATTTATATAGCGGATGAGACCCTATGCGCCGCATAATAGCGGATGATTTATATAAATCCCATATACCGCGATATTCCACTTTGAAGTGGAATTGGTATTGTGCTAACGTTTGTGGATGCAGGGAAACAGGTTGGAGGGATCCAACTGGATTCCTCAAAATTATTTAGATTATTTGATATTCTGTTCTATGAATATTGATATCCTGTGATGATTTTATTGATGATTGAAATATTGGATGATATGGTTGGATTGAATATTTCAATAAAAGGAGTTATCAAAATATATTGAATTGGATTTTGAAAGAAATAAAAGAGTAAAATTTAAGTAAATAATTCAAGTGAATTGGAATAAGGGAATTTCGAAATAACAAGGGAAATATTAACTTTAAACTAAAGTGATATTAAATTTAAAGAATAAAGGATTTATTTTGAATGTAAGGATTAAATTTAATTAAAGGCTAAAGAAGGAATTTTGGAAGTTTAAAATTGGTATTTTCAGTTAAAAAGGGTTTTAACTCAAATAAAGGAATAAATCTAAAAGTTAATGTATTTTGAAATAAATGAAGTAGTAAAGGAAATTTATTTCAAAGTAAAGTAAAGTAAATTGGAAAATCAATTGGAAATTGATTCAGTTATTTAAAATTGGAATTTTAAAAGAGAAGTGAGATTTTGGAAATATAAACTGGGCTTATAAAGTAAAATAAAATATAGTGGATATTTGAATATAAATTCAAGGTGAGAATTTATAAAAAGATATGGTTTGGTTTAAAAATAAATGTTGATTTATTTTTAAAAGATGGAAATGAGAAGTGTATTTCTCTGGATAGCCAAGTACGTTTTCAAAGCAATTTTAAATATAAGTTAAAAGTTTTAGGTATGTTTTAAAAAGCATGTTTTAGAAAATTGATTATTTCTAAATGTTAATTTTCAAAGTAGGTATATTTTAAAAATCTATTATTGTAGTAATTATATAAAAGTGAATTGCTATTCTGTTTTAAAAAGAGAAATTTAGTTTATATTTATAAAGAGGTTTAATTTAAAGTATATATTTTTAATAAAGTATTAAAGTAGTTTGATTTCAATGTTATAAAATATATTTTAAAATAAAGTGTTTTAAATTATTTTAAAATCTAAAAGTGTTTTGTACTTGGTGTTTCAGAGAAATAAATATTTGGAAATGTATTCCGTAAGCGGAAATTGTTTGAAATTGTTTTCAAAAAGGAGTTTGAAAATTTGGAAATATATCTTGGAAAGATATTTGAGCAAATAAATAATGTGGGAAATTATTTAATTGTGTGATGGTTGCTTGTGGATGTGAATTGATAGTTAAATAACCGACTATCAATATTGGCCAAATGCGCTGATCGTTTCGAAGAGACCGGGATCGAGTTTCCGTATACCGGGATTCTAGGTCTGGAGACTCGAATACCACTTCGATCCGGTTTGTACGTTTCGTGTAACGATTTCGGAGTCAAAGAAGGAGCTGTGAAGTGCAAGGGCTAGTCGCTACTAATCCTGAGGATATTTCCAAAAATGGATGTAGTAGGAGTAGTGCCTTCGGTTCCGTTCGAACCCGGGACGGACTGGTATGGACGAATGCTTGCGAAACATCGTCAGCGGACGATGGGCATTCTAAGGGATATGTTCTCTAAAAGGTATCGTTTAGCCTCGAACCTCATCAACCGGGAATGACTGAAAATCAGGGGTTATGCAGCAAGGCTTCGTGGGTAGCTCCCACTGGAGGGTAAGGTCATCCCTGTCTAGATGTCCCTTTTTATTTCGGCTTAGTGGTGCGGTTGCTGATCCCAACCGTGGGGTGATTTTATTCAGGATCATCCAGTAAGAGATGGTTCCGGCCTTGTGTTGCAGGGGAGCGGGCGTACTCCTCGGTACGATGATCTAGGCCACGTACTGTGATAGGTGGTACCCCAGTGCCTAGTCATTCGTTGGAAATCCATTCTTCCTACGTGCCTTATACGGTATTTGTTTGTATTACCCACTTTTGTGGCTAGTATGCTGGAATTTAATAATGTAACAATTTCAGCTATTTTAATAAGTATGTGTATATAGACACTATTATAATATCAGAGGAATTTGATAAAAAGTGTTTTAGCTATCGTAAGGTAAAAACCCGACATGTTTATTTGTGGCGTGGTCTTACGAGATGCTTTTGTTTTCAAAGGGTTTGAAACTTTAATAATCAATTGAGTGTGATTTTCTCACGCTGGTATTCCAGACTGACTCCGGTATTGTTTTATATGATGCTCGGGTCAGACCGAGTATTATAGGTTACAGGATATGATGCTGTGGAGCTCAGGAGATGAGCTGGATGGCGAGACGTATCTTCCGTACTTGTTTATATATATATTCTGCTGTGTTGATTGTGGTACTCTGTTGTATTGAGGACATGATATGGTTATTGTCCAGTTGTATGTTATGTGTTCTCTGGTGTATACTCTGATGCTATATTATATAAACAGATATAGTTTTGATTTGTGTAAAGATCTGTTGACATATATTATATTTTATTCCGTTGCGATGGTTAGATTCTGATGTTGTTTTTCTATTTTTCTTCTTCTACCTCTTCTTTTTACCCAAATGGTCCGGTTTTTCGTGTTATAAAAACTCGGGTCGTTACAATAACATAACATTTTTCTGTTTATTGTTTACCATATATCATGTATTGATGTACTTTTCCTGCTTACTATTTTATTCCGCATTTGACATGTTTATTGAGTAAGCAGGAATGTCTATTGTCGTCTCTCTCATCAGAGTTATGTAGCGGTAGATTTATTTGTATTGGTATTTGGTATGTATTAAAGCACATCTAGTAGATTAAATTGATTACTCTGATAACTTGTAAAATTGAAATTGTATCCTATACATTTTATTGTGTTGAATATTTATCAAATATTGTGTATTAAGTTGGTAGTTTTCATTCGAAGTTTTAGAACGAGGGATTTTTTGACGATTTTGACTGGTCCCAAAATTCGGGTTGTCACAATAAGTAAATAGCAGTGGTCGCTTCGTTCTGGGATCTTCGTATGCAAGAACTGCTCGCTACTAATCCTGGGGGTGATGCCTATCTGGATTTGGTAGGATAGTGCCTTCGGTTTGTCTATTCCTAGACAACTTGTATGGAAGGATGTCTGACATTGCAGTTCTATGATTACAGTGCATTGATCTCTACAAATGCACATCTGTTTGGTGGTGTAGGAGGTAACCCCTCTTATGCTAAACATCCTTGTCTGAGAAGTACAAGCTTAGAGGTTATGATTTTGTTGAAATTAATAGTGTGTTTTTGGAAATGGTAATGTGGCATTTTAGTGGCATTTTAAGTGAAAATGTTCTAAGAAAGGTAAACGTCACCTCAAGCCTCACACCCGGAGAATTATGAAACATTAGTTGCTTTAAGGCTAAGTGGTTCGCAACTATTAGGGTATGATATCGCCTTTCTTGATTTATTTATTTTTGCTTGCTATAAAATCAGGTTTAAATTTTGTGGTGTATGCTATGAGACGTCTCAAAGAGGTCAGGAATGGCCGGGGTGATATCATATTCGACGCTATTTGTACCATCTGTTGATCTCGTGTAGGCCAGTCTTAATTCGTAGAGGACCATCTATTGGTGGCCTCGGTACATTCTTCTAGAAATGAAATGTACAAAAGGTAGTCCCTTACTTCGCTATTCATTGGAAATCCATTATCCAATAAGTCCTTCAGACTTAGTTGTAAACCTATTATGCTATCAAATTTAACCAATGTAACAATTTCGGCTATATGAATATCTTTATTTGAAAGGTTTTCAAAGAGTGTCATTAAAAATAATATCATTGGATTTTACGTAGGAATGATTTGGTTATCATAAGGTAAAATCTCGATCCATGTTAATGTGCGGTGTGGTCTTATGAGATACCCTTTTGTTTTCAAATACTCGTATTTTGAGTTGCTCACACCAGTCCCATGACCGACCCAGAGTTTATTTTCTTTCCCTTAAACTCTAGGTGCCCTATTTTTTCGAGCAGCCTAGTAATCGGGTTTAGATTGGAGCATTTTGAAAGAGCTCGGAGCATGAAGCTAGAAAATTCTTCTGAAGACTGTTATCCATATCCACCACACTTATGTACTATTGTATTCCGCATTTGTAAGGACATAGATTTATAACTGTCCATGTCGATGTTAAGTTAAACTCTGATAAATGTATTAAGAAAAATTTCGCTGTAAAGATTATATGTTGAAATAGTATATGTTATTCCATTTGTGTAAGATTCTGTTCTATTTCTTTATTTTCTTTTCCCCATAACTATCCACCTTTTCATTCAAATTGAGTTGGACATGTGTGGTTTATTGCCAACTTAAAATGTATGGAATTATGGATCGTTTCATTTGGTATCAGAGATTAGGTTGAGCAAACACCTATGCCTAACTGGGGGTGTGTCTCATCAGAGATAGGGTTAGTAGTGCCCTAGATGAGTAACTCATTAGAGATAGGGTAACTGACACCCTAGAATGAGTTAAGAGTATTATATATAAGTACGTATTTGTTAACGCTAAAAATGATTTTGTTTTGAAAATTTTGGGTAAATGAAATAATTTTACATAAGATGATATTTTATATATAAAGAAATAACATCCAAAAATTTATAGTTATTCATAGTGTGATAGTTTGCAATTAACGGAATAATAATATTAAGTTACTATCATTGATTGACTGATTTAAAAAAACACGAATACCCAGTGAATTAAGTTTCACGATTTGACTATATGGTGTTTGGTAATAATATTGGTTTAAAGTTAAGAAATTTATTTAAGAATAATAAATTTATGAGCCTAAAAATGTAAAATAAGATGATCCTAAGAAATGAATGTGTAAATAAAGTTTTATAAATAAATGAATTGAAAAGAAGAATCTCATAATGACTAGTTCGAGTGGCTCGGAAGTAACTAAAAATGGGTAGGAGATATATGCGGAAGGTAAACACTTCTCTTAGGTATTAAAATTCTAGTTAAGGGGATATATGATACTATTAGTAGTACCCAGTTCTTTGGTATAAATTTAAAGTTACTCGATCTATAAAAAAATTTAAGTTAAAAGATAATGCGAATCATCAATTGATAAATTGATTAGTAGTTATAAACATCTTTATAAAAGTGTTAAACCAAAGATAATTTGGATCACTAATTGATAAAATAAAATAGAATTTTCGGATATTTTGGATGTCGAAAATTTTCGAATCACACCTAACTCAGAACTAAGAAAATTTGAAAATATAAAAGATAAACAATTGTGAAATGTTTTGAGTAAATAAAATTATATAAGTATAATTTATAAATAAAAAGATTTGAAAGCTGAGAATTTGAGAATTTAAATCATTGTGATTTTGAAGATTGTTCTTTAAAATTGAGAAAATAATAATAGTATTATTTGGAAGTATTTTTGAATAAAAATATAAGATATAAGTTTTATAACTTATGAATTTAAGATGATAGTAAATCACAAGTTTTAAATTTGTCAAACACCCTGATGTAAGTAAAACCAATTTGAAATTTGTGATTTGTAAATATACTCTTAGGATGTAATGGAGTATTATACAAATATAGACTTAAGTCGTGAACTATTTATACACTTAAGTAACGTTGTAAGAGGCAATTCAATAATGGATTTAGTATGAAGTGAATGGTTATGAAACTTAAAAGTTCTGATTAAACCAAAGTTGTGTTTTATAAGTGTTTACAAACTTAAGAAATAGTTTTATGAAATGGTTCATAAATTGATAGTGATATAAAATTTATTGTGATTTGGTATAGTTAAAAAAACTAATTGGAATAAATACGTAAGTTATACATAAATCATTTTATTCGCGTAACTGTTTGACCTAAGATTCGAGTACAAAACTTTGAGGTATTTACACCGGTCTGAAAAATGATTTATCACTTAATTCTTAACGACGAATATTGATGAGGGTTTGTGGTCGGATCCATATATTTTCTTTGATAGTTGAGAGCTATGTAAGGAAAATAGAAGTTTCTAAGCCTAATTAGAGTCCGCACTAGAGAAGCGAAGGATCAACACTAGTTTGGAAGCAAAGTGGTGTATTCGAATTTAAGAAATAAGATGGTGCGTACATATAATCTGTAAATATAAGAACAAGTTTATATTTGAAATTTCAAAATTTATTTTGAATAAAGTACTACCGAGTCTGTAATGAACTGCAAATTTATCAATTTGATAAATTGTACTTATTTTTGAAATATTCAAATACAAAGTTTTATAACACCAACTACAAAGATTTAAATCCTAAAATTATGATAAAAACTCGTTTTAAAATATAATTGTGGAATATAGTTTCATAAATAAAGCATGTGTTTCGTACATAAATTTTCATCGATAAATTGATTTTCAGTAGAAAGTATATTTTCTCAGTATTTAGTGCATGAGTCTGGATACATACACTAATATATCTATTTAAATAAGATTATGAAATAAGTTATTTATTTTATTTTTAGAAATAAAACATATTTATGACATCAGCAGAGATGTCATCGCTTTTATATATTTCTCCGAAAATTCAAGTTAAGTTTATATAATTAAATAGTTGTTTTAATATGCTAGTGATTCCTTTTGATTAGCTATAAAGTTATAGTAAATCATTTATAATAGTTTTATGAAGTTATATACTTGATTTGAAAATATAAGGAAAATTGATAATGCTTTATCAATACGATAGTACATACTTTCTGTGAACACTTGTTAATATCAATATATATGGTTTTATAATTTAAGTGATCGTTTATATTCATTTAAAATGATGAGAAATATATTTTTAAGTTTTGTTTACTAATATATAGTTTAACTAAAAACTGGAAATGTGACTGGGAATCAGAACTAGAATTCGTAATGGTTTAACGTAAAAAAGTTTTATACAAATCAATACAACGTTGTGATACATATACACATACATGAACACATATACAAATATACACACATATGCATTTAATTATGTTTAGGAATTAGTCAAATCAAGCAAAGAAAATATCCAAACATATATGTAATATACAAGCTCCATACGTGTAAACAAGAGATAAAAATAAAAGCGCAACCTCACATCACAGCCAAGCACATAGAGGGAGAAGTGGGCTTCATGGTCGGCTGACGTAATAGGGGTGGCGGCATATGGTAGTGAGGTGTAAAGATGATGTGAAAGATGGTGAAAATATCATGATATTTGTTTTTAAACATTCGCCTATAAGTATAAGGCCTTAGCTCTCTCATTTCATTCATCCGTTCACTTCTTCTTCCTTCTTCTTCTTAAACCTCTAAGAGCTCTTCTTTAATGGATTCCATGCCTTAGAAAAATATATTTACAAAGTTATGGCAAAATAAAGTAAAATATATACACATATATATACCATGTCGATCCACTTCAAAACCAAAGCCAAATCACTCCACATCTTCACTCAAAGCTCATGGCCACCACCCTCCATCATTAAAGTAAAGTCAGCCTCCACTTACAAGCATATGACGAGCTTTCCCAAGGTCCCGGGCTCAATTCCATAAGCTTCGATTCAATCGTAGCAAAACTATAGCCCGTTTTCCTAAGTTTAATATCCAATAAAGGTGAGAAAACTCTATAAAAATATATATATATATATATATATGTATGTATGTATGTATGTATGATGTGATATGATTGTATGGATGTTTACTATGCTTTGATCATCAAGTTTGGTTGTTTTAATATAGTTGTTTGAATTTTGTAAAAAATTCACATTTAATACACGTCGAATATCACAAAGGAAATCAATTTCTTTTAATATATGAAATGGTATATATGAGATTGTTAAATCTCTTTAAAATGGTTTGTGAATGTTTTATAAACACAAAAACCAAATTTGGTGAAGCTTGTACAAGTTATGAAAGTTGAGTTAAAAATAGGCACGTCGCATCACGACAGTTCGCGATTTCGCTCCGAAGAAAGTTAAGTCTATTTAAACGATGGATTCAGAGTTAGAATAATAAGAATTTTACGAACTCCTATAATCATAGTTTTAAACCAAAAGAAAATGATCAAGATTTCGTTTAGTAGATTTTGAAATATGAGCAAATCAAATTTCTAAAATAGTCGCGGTTTGGCAGTTCGAAAACCAAAGCGATAAATTCTTTAAAAGTGATATTTTTAATTCTTTAAAAATATGGAATAAATTCTATAAATAATTTAATTTTTTTAAAAGAGATTTGAGTTATAAAAATGGATCTTTAAATGATAGAAAAGTTTTTTGATCAAATAAGCCTTATAGCACTATTCGCAGCACTTTTTGGAGCACTTTTAATAACTTTTGAAATATGGCTTTAAAATTAATTATTCTTTCCCAATTCTTTTATAAATTTTTTCAAATAAATAATTATGTATTTCAAAGATGATTTGGAGGTTTTATAATTAATTTAAAAGGAGTTTAAATAAATGATTTAAAGAAAAGCTGTTATAAATAAATGATTTAATCTTGGATTTAAAAGCCGATAAGTAGATTGGATTTTTCTATTCATGAGAATCAGATGTGTGATGCTTAAACTAATGAGATGATCTGGAGAAACCCGTGCCCTAGCTCACCTGGCCTTTTTTCCTGGGCTAGGGATAGATAAGGTCAAAATGTCGGAAACGAGACAAGTATAAAAGATTTAATTTTTATAATTAATTAATTGCAACTTGGATTGAATAGAGATAATCTATTTATACTTGGTGTTAAAATTCGAGAAGGGAACTCATACCAATCATATGAATTTTAAAGGTGTTTCCACCGTTATTCGATGAATAGTACAAGTTGAATATAGAAATTAGTATCGAATAATATTAGCATAATTTCTATGTATGCGTTTTACTCGAATACTAACTAATTTGGATCTACCATCTTAAATAACATTGTTTCAACCTATTAAAAATTTATGATTTGAAAATAAGAAATATTTTTTCAAGATTTAAATAAATGATTTGGAATTGTTTTAATTCCTATAAATCCTTTACTAAAATTAATTATTTTGGATTTACAGTAAACGATGTCTTAAATAACATTGGTTTTGGCCCGTTTAAAAGTTATGATTTGGAAATAAGAAATCTTTATTAAGATTTCAATAAATGATTTGGAGATATTTTCCTAAGTAAAGGATGAAATGATTTGGAATTATTTCAAGATTTAAAAAAGGTATCAATTAAACAAAGATTTGATAAATGAGCTTTAATGATCCCATGTATACTGGAAAGAAATGGTTTTAAAAAGATATATATCTCTAAGAAGATATTTTGGGTTAAAAGATACTAATTAATGGAATATTAGTCACTCACCTACTTAACATCTTTTTATTGACGATTAGTTTGGAGGAACCGGGATTGGATTTTGGCAAATTCCTATCCGAAATCACTTCGAACTAGTTTACGAGTTCGAAAGCGAAGATATGTTAAAGACAATGAAGTTAAAGGCGAGAATCTTCATAATGGAAGGAATGCCTGTTGATAATTTCAAAGTAGCTCCCGAGATAAATAAATAGCAGTGATACCTTCATTCTGGGATCTTCGTTTGCAAGGACTACTCGCTACTAATCTGAGGGTGATGCCCAATAGGATGTAGTAGGAGAGTGCCTTCAGTTTTTCCTGTTCCTAGATAACTTGTATGGATCGATATCTAACATTGCATTTCTAAGATCACAATGCATTGATCTCTACAAACGTGTATCTATTTGGTGGTGTAGGAGGTAACCCCTCTTATGCTCAACACCCTTCTCTGAGACGTACGAGCTCAAAGGTTGTACTTCTGTTGAAATCAATAGTGTGTTGTTGGAATGGCAATGTTGCATTTTAAGTGAAAATTTTCTAAGAAAGGTAAATGTTATCTCAAGCCTCACACCTTGGGAATTGTGAAATAGGGGATGCTTTAATGCTAAGCGGTTCACAACTATTAGGGTATGGTATCACCTTTCTAGATTTATTTATTTCTACCTGCTATGACGTCGAGTTTAAATTTTTTGGTGTATGCTATGATACGTCTCAGAGAGGTCGGGAACGGCCGAGGTGATATCATATTTGGCATAATTCGTAGAGGACCATCTGTTGGTGGCCTCGGTATATTTCTCTAGAAATGCACTGTATGGGAGGTAGTCCCTTACCTCGCTATTCATTGGAAATCCATTCTCCAATAAATGCCTTCGAACTTAGTTGTAAACCTATTATGCCGTCAAATTTAACCAATGTAACAATTTTAGCTGTTTGAATACGTTTATTTGAAAGGTTTTCAAAGAATGTCATTAGAAATAATATCATTGGATTTTACATAGAAATAATTTGGTTATTATAAGGTAAAAACTCGTTCCGTGTTTATGTGAGGCGTGGTCTTATGAGATACCCTTTTGTTTTCAAATACTTGTATTTTGAGTTTCTCACTCCAGTCTCATGACTAGTTCGGAGTTTATTTTCTTTCAATTAAACTCTGGGTGCCCTATTTTTTTGGGCAGCTTAGTAGTCAGGATTAGTTTGGAGCATTTTGAAAGAGCTCGGAGCATGAAGCTAGAAGATTCTTCTGAAGACTGTTATCCATTTCCACCACACTTGTGTACTATTGAACTCCGCATTTTTAAGGACAAAGATTTATAACTGTCCATGTTGATTGTTAAGTTAAACTCTGATAAATGTATCAAAAATTTTCCAATGTAAAGATTATATATTGAAATAATATATGTTATTCCATTCGTATAAGATTCTATTCTATGTCTATATTTTCTTTTCCCCATAACTATCCACCTTATCATTCAAATTGAGTTGGACATGTGTGGTTTATTATCAACTTAAAATATACGAAATTGTGGGTCATTACAATATATGTATATATTACATATGTATATGGAGGAGCTAATACATCCATGGCGGTGGAAATCCCAGTATTATACATGGTCATGTTAAACCATGTATACTGTATATGTTGCTCGTGCACGTACACGCACATATTTATATGCTACGCATGTCACATTACGTAATATAAATATAATATTAAAATAAAACTTTATTTACAACTTAAATAGAATATTGATTTTAAAATTAGTTTAGATCAAATCTTAATAAATTTAGACTTCGTAGGCAGGATAAGATCCAAAATGGAATAATTTTTTTAAAATTTACCATTTAACCTACTGTGTGCTGGCCCGGATCCAACATCATCATTATTATTAAATTTCCAAAGCCATTATCCTAATAAAGACAAATTAATGTTATGTTGATTTATAATTCCTATGCGTCCTTCCTCTTTAGATTTGCAAACCATTTCCAGGTTAACAAGATAACTGGTACTAATATAGGAATTATCTCCACTCCAAAGAAAGTTTCTTCTAATTTTATTTATTTTATCAATTGCCCATTTTTGAAAGAGGTAAAATGACATCCAATAAATTGGAAGAGCTGATAAAACCGAGCTAATTGGGATGATTCTACCTACTTTGGATAAAAATAAACCATTCTAATTAGATATTTTTTTAATTAATTTTGTCAATTATTATTTGCCAATCATCCATTTTTTAATTTGGTCTAATCAAAAATCATAAATGGTTTATAGGAAAATTCATATTTTCACAATTAAGTGTATTGACAACTAGATTAACCATATTATCTGTATCATTCAAGACTAAAGCAGAAATCTTGTTAAAATTATCTATGTCATTACCAACATGCTTCAGAGCCTCATTTGTAATGGACAACTTTATAACCCTAGTAAATTCATCCACTGCTAGGTTTGATAGTGGAGGAGACAAAGAGTTGCCTTGTCTAAGATCGCATTTGGATTGAATTTTATTTCCTAGAATTTATTTGACCATTATACTCGAGTTTATGGTTTTGAGTAAACTCATAATCCAACCTACCCATCTTAAACTATATCCCTAGCCGGTGGTAAATCTTTAAGAAAAGACTGATGAATAGAATCAAAGGCTTTAGGAGAATTAAGTTTTAAAAGGGCGCGCAAGTGGTATTATGTTTACAACAATAACTTATAAATTCTTAGACTACTATGACCCCGTCCATGATATTTCTACCCTTAATAAAAGTGGTTGTGTAATATTGATTCAGCTATTCATTTTAGCACTTAATGTATTAACTAAAACATTTGAGATAATTTTATAAGAACATTTAATTAACAAAATAAGCCTAAAATCCTTAAGCTCTAGTGTGCCCACCTTCTTATGAAGAAGAACTATGTTAGCAAAGTTAAATCTTCCTAATTGTAAATTACCGATATAAAAATCGTTAGACATTCCGATTAAGTCGAATTTTAAAACATGTCAAATTTTCTTATAAAACAACATAGGAAATCCATTATGTCCAAGCGATTTATCATTAGGCATATCGTTGATAGCTCTCAAGATCTATTCTTCCGAGAATGAAATGTCTTGCTAAAATAATCTTTGTATTTTCAAGGTATAAATTATTCCGTCTAGCATTAATTCTATGACCTCTTTTAGTTCAAAAAATTTCTTTATAGTAAGTAGTGAAGGAATTATTAAGCTCATTTTGATCAGAAATATCCTTATTATTAATGATAAGAAGTTTATGGTGTTGCTATACTTATGCCCATTAGCAACCCTATGACAAAACTTGGTATTCTTGTCTCTCTCGTCTAACTTTCAAATGCTAGACCTTTGCTTCCACTTTATTTCCTCTTGCGTAATAACTTTGTTAACTCACCTTTTGCCAAGGCAGTATACAGGCATATTTAACCCAACAGACTTCACGATTATCAAGGCCGATGAGTCCAGAAAAATGATTGTGGAGCCCAAAAATCAAGTATAGATAATAATATAAAGTCGAGATTGAATGGAATTGATAAATATGCAAGGCAGGATGTTCATAGTATGGATTATGGTTCAACATATAGGGGGGATCGGCAAAAATCAAACTTCCATCTTAGGGATCGGCATGTTTCAAGGAGCAAGTGTATTTCGATAGAAAATAATTAATAAATCAACAATCACAGGAGGGATCGAAGTGAAACTCCAGGAACATGAAGTAGGGACCCTAGTGAGCTCACTCTAGGGATCGTACCCCAAAACATGCAACTTGAAGGGATCGGTACCGATCCCTCATAGGGATCGGTACTCTTCCCTTATTGGGATCCATATATTCAATTCTAGCAGTGATTGGTCAATATCTCAACATCTATTGATCCAATTGGCATGAAACTTAGAAGCTATACATAATATAACATGGAGAAGCTCCCCTAGGGATCTCATGTCATTTGGAGGAGTTTGGAGGGATCGACTCCTATTCCTCCAAAGGGATCGGTTGAAATCAGAATATATGCAACACCACTTCACAGAAAACGCGATATCTCACAAACCGTAATTCAAAATGGCATAAAATTTAGAGGGAAAGTAGCTAACATCACGGGGAAACTCCCTAGAGGGATCCCAGTCCATTTGGACCCAAAAATAAGGATTGGTACCAATCCCTATTGTGGGCCCTAACGGGCCTGAAAATTCTTGGGTGGCCTCGTCATGGCCAGGAGGTTCTTCTGCCAAAATTTCAACCCGATCCGTACATGTCTTCCCCTATAAATACAGCAAGCATGGCATCAGAAAGAGGACCTTCTTCTTCTTGCTTCACTTTATCTTCTACCTGGCAATACTATGCTAATTTTATTCTTGAATTTCATGGATTTGTAAATGTAATCAGCAGTATAAACTAATAAAAGGAAAATCTTTGGAGTGGACGTAAGTCGGAGTTAACGGAACCACTATAAATCTATGTCTCTATTTACTTTTTTTATTGTTTTAATTTTGTTCTTCATCTATTTCTCTTCATATTTCTGTGACTGAATTGGATATTGGCGCTTTTATACAACTGGGTGTTGGTGGCCAATTTTAACACCAACATTTTTGGTGCTTTCACTAGGAGAGTTAGATCCCACGGATTTGGAATTCAGATTTAGAGTTTGGAAAAGATCTAGAGCTTGGATTTAAAGTAATGGTGAAGCACTCTACAAGATGATAGGTAGCAGATAGAAGCCATCATAAAGGGAGTCAGGAGGCTTCCTTAGGAGTTGGAGCTAATCAAACCTCCACCTACATCACTAGGGAGGAGATGGAAACAATGGTGAACGCTATGCAGGAGCGGATGCTGAAAAGACAGGAGGAGATGATGCATAATTTACTCCGATAGATTGGATAAGCTGGAGCACAGAATCAAGGGAATAGAGTGGTAGGATCTAATGACAACTTAGGTCAAGGAGTTAAAGCAGCAGGAATCATTGCAAATCAGAATCGGGAACATGAAAATGGAGCTAATGGACAAAGGAATGGAACAGAGCAGCCAAGGGCAGTCCCCAGCTATCTTAGAGGGATCGGCACCGATCCCTAAAGGTTAGAGTCCATAGCCCTAGGTCTGGTTAATCGCAATGTTGGAGGACCTACGATCAATCCCATGGAGCTCGGTGCAAATCAGAATTTGTACGCTCGTATGGAGGAATACGTTCCAGAATTCCCTCGTAGACTCAAGGGGCAGCTTGGACATTATGATAGGAGAATACCACTGGAAGACAATGACAGGTTTGCAGAGATGATCAAGCGAGATATGCGTGGTGGATTGGTAAATCGGGATCTGGAGGATGTAAATAGAAGTCCATTCGGTCCTAATATCAGGAATGCTAGGAATCTACCAGAATTCAAACTACCAACACTAGAAGTTTATGATGGAAAGTTGGATCCGACTATGCATATGATGAGGTATATATGGCACATGGAAGTATTGGGGGTAGTTGAAGAAGTCTTAGCATGATGCTTCCCCCTGTACTTACGGATGTAGCTACACTATGGTTCAGACAGTTGGAAAGTGGTTCTATTAGCACATGGACGGAATTGGTCGAAAGACTTATGAAGCAGTTTCAAGTTCACATTACGAGACCAAGAATGTGATGATATTGACATCAGCAAAGCAGCGGGTAGGAGAATCACTCAAGAATTTCTTAACCAAGTTCAATGTGGCAGTTGTTTCGGTGGATCGACCAGACCCGTCGATGGTTTTGATGGCGGTAGTGTCAGGAGTTGCAAATAATTCAGATTTTAAGATATCACTAATACGAGATCCACCAATGGATCTCGAGGAATTCTACCATAAAGAAGTAAGGTTTTTGAGATAAGAATATGCAAAAGATGATAGAGAGGCAATGGAAGTTAGTACGATACGGGATGGAGAACCGCCCGGTGAATGCTCGGGGAAGAACAAGGGTTAACGGAACATGGACAATAGCTTCGATGGATCGAAGCGGCAGAGGGGAGAACCCAAATTCTCTTCTTACTTGGACTTTAATGAAACCTTAGAAAGGATATATCTGGATACTCGAGGATGCCTTCCGTATCGAAGGCCGGCAAGGAGGGAACCCTCCGAACGTGAGCGGACATGAGGAAAGCACCGTCTATTCCATGAGCTGGATGGGCACAATACAAATGAGTGCAGGCATTTGAAGGATATCATTAAGGAACACATGAGGAATGGTCAGTTACAACAATATGTAAGGACTCGAGCTGCGACGGTGGAATAGGAGCAGCCACCGTCCACCTCGAATGAAAATGGCACTGGATCAAGGAATCATCATCAACTTTTCATCAACTGATTGGGATGACATGGAATAAGTAACAAACTCTACAGTAGGACGGCTAAGTCACTTACATATGTACGGGTTCGAGAATGGTCCCAAGGTATGCTCTGAGATGATGATAAACTGTAGTGCTTAGGTTTGTGAAATTTGTTTTTTTCTTATTTGTTTTGAACTCTTGTTTTTGTAGTTTTATTTGAACTCTGGTTTATTGGTTCTACAGACTCTTATTTTTTATTTTGGCAAATGGACTTAGGAATACTTGGATCAATGCAATAGATAACATAGGTCATGGTTATGGTCCTTTCCAGAGAGACGGGAAAACAATCGCAAGGTACGGGTCTTTTTGTCGGGTGAACACGACGAATCAGACTCGTGCATCATGGATTAAGTCCTTAACTGGGTATCGAGGCCGAAAAATAAAACCCAACAGGTCATTAGGTACGGACTATGCCTGTCAAGGGTAGGTTGCTACGCTCAAACGTGATGGATCAACCTACTCAGGTCGTCGAGTATGGATTGTGCTTGGCAAGGATCTATAGAGATCAAAATCGTCAAGTATGGACTATGTCTGGCAGGTGGTAGGTCGCTTCTCTCGAACGCGATGGATCGGCCTACTTGGGTCGTTGAGTACGGATTGTGCTCAACAAGGATCCGATGAGGTTGAGGATTTGGATTAGGATAACAACCCAAAGAGGTCATGGATTTGGATATCCGTTTTGAAAAACAATGGATTTAGCTTTGGGTGGATGCAGATTCGGATAGAACGATCCGGAGAGACCGTGGATTTGGATTGGATTCTAGATTGGAAAATACGGCTATCAATGGATTATAGATTTTGGATTTTGGATTCATGGCAATTCAAAACATACCTTCCTATCGCAAGACATGTTTTGGGGAGGGGGCAATGTGTTAACCCATCTTTTTCCAAGGTAGTATACATGTGGATTTAACCCAACAGACTTCACGATTATCAAGGCAGATGAGTCTAGAATGACGATTGTGGGGCCCAGAAATCAAGTACAGATAATAATATGAAGTTGAGATTGAATGGAATTGGTAGAAATGCAAGGCAGAATGTTCGAAGTATGGAATATGGTTCAACACATAGGAGGGATTGGCAAAAATCAACTTCCATCATAGGGATCGGCATGTTTCAGGGAGCAAGTGTATTTTGATAGAAAATAATTAATAGCTCAACAACCACAAGAGGGATCGAAGTGAAACTCCAGAAACAGGAAGCGGGGACCCTAGGGAGTTCACCTTAAGGATCATACCACAAAACATGCAACTTGATGTGATTAATACCGATCCCTCTATAGGGATCCACTATATTCAATTCGGGCAGTGATTGGTCAATATCTTAATATATACTAATCCAGTTGGCATAAAACTTGGAAGCTATACATAACATAACATGGAGAAGCTCCCCTAGGGATCCCATGTCATTTGGAGGATTTTGGAGGAATCGGCTCCAACCCCTCCAAAGGGATCGGTTGAAATCAGAATATATGCAACACCACTTCACGCAAAATGCGATATCTCACAGAGGGATCGCACTCCATTTGGACGCCAAAATAGGGATCAATACCGATCCCTATTGTGGGCCCCAATAGGCCTGAAAATTCTTGGGTGGCCTCAACATGGCCTTGAGGTTCTTCTATCGAAATTTCAACCCGATCCATGCACGTCTTCTCCTATAAATACAACAGGCATAGCGATAGAAAAAGGATCTTCTTCTTCTTGCTTCACTTCATCTTCTACCTAGGCGATACTCTACTAATTTTATTCTTGAATTTCATGGATTTGTAACTGTAGTCAGCAATATAAACTAATAAAAGGAAAATCTTTGGAGTGGATGTAGGCCGGAGTTAGCCAAACCACTATAAATCTGTGTCTCTATTTACTTGCTTAAGCATCTTTATTCCATTTCTTAAGAAATAACCTAAGTTCTCTAGGTTTACTAACAAAAACTTTAGCAATATTTCATGAATATTTATTAGTATTGTTAGTCATGAAAAGCCATTTATTAGTAACTAAATCACTAAAATTACTTTTTAAGAGCCATGTTTTGTTAAATCTAAAAATTACATGAATAAGGTTACGGTTATAGCAAAAAAGAATGATTGGATGTTGATCGGAAAACATAGTTGGAAGCATTTTAACATTCAGAGTAGGGAATTTATCTTCAACCCTTCAACAACAAGAAAACGATCAAGGAGCATCATCGATGGTACTTCTCTAGAGTTTTACCATGTAAAATTTCTATTACTAATTGGTAATTCTAATTACCATTAATAATAAGCTAGTTGAACTCACCCATAGCAGAAAATTCACCTTTGTTAGGTGAGCGCTTCCCTAAAAACCTTGTCACATTGAAGTCTCCACTACTACTCAAGGGCCGACTAAAAAGGATCTAAACTGTGGACACTCGCTCCAAAGAACTCTCCCATCAATCTTATTATGTGGCCCATAAATAATAGTGACATTTAATAAAGAATCATCTCTTAAATCCTTGAAAATAAGATGCATTGAGTAAACGTTGATAACAGGTGGAGTAGCTTTGCACAATTATGTTTCCAACCCACCATTAAACCTCTCGAGCAACCCCTGGCCAAGAGACAATCCCTGCAATTAGATAATACCCCCTAAGCTTCTATAGAAGAGGTAATCCAGATTATCTATTTTGGTTTCTTGTAGAAAAGATAAATCAATAATACTGTATTTAAAAAGGCCTGATTTTGTTGCATTTATCTAAATCATTTAAACCTATAAAATTCCAACTAATGAATCATATGGTCTAAGTGATTAGACTATACCAAGTTCCTTGCTCCTAATACACTCTATGTTGAACTGTTCTAAACCAAAAAAAATCATGACTTCCTAGCTAAATCAAGCTTAGTACTAGTTGAAAACTTGTTCAAAACTGTAGACAATAAGTGCTACCTACGTGATCAACCGAACCTTAGCTAGAGTCAGATGCTCTAGCAGTTTCATCAATGGATGAACTATATAGTCGTGCATTCCTCCTCACCAAGCTACATAGTTGAAGTTACTTCCGCCAAGGAGTATGCTTTAAGACCCGAAACCTGAATTAACGATCTCGTCACCAAACCTAAACCCTCCCCTCATCCTATATCAAAACAACCAAGCTTAAAACATCATAAACGACTGTATTTTAAAGATCATATAAGATCCTACCAAATATGCTTGAGTTCACACTTCCCATCATCAGATTACACTCCTTTAACTCACCAGTCCTTGCCCTTTAATAAAGTCACTTATGCATGAAACATCATTTTGGGTTCGCATGCTTGCAAAATCAACCACTAAACTATCTCCTGGTCCATTTTCATTTAGCTTCTCACGATATTCCACCTCCCTATTTTTAACTACTTCTTTCATAGCCTCCTCCTCAGTGATAATAGGATCCCATAGAAACCATCATCAACTTCGCCATAGTCGACCACATCTCCATCCAATGCCCTACTCACGTCTACCGTTACCCTATCATGCTTAGCATCTTTAACATCCCCAGTTTCTACCATTATCTCCTCCCCTGGAAATTTTACAATATGGTTTCCACCAAAACACTTATCACCGATAGACCCCTACCTAGAACTAAAACCAACGAGCTACCTTTGTCCATCACGGTCAGACCATAGTCATTGGCACCTATAGGCCCATCAGCACCTCCCAACTAATCATCCGCATCATCGTAGTTTCACACAATATAAAATTATTTGGTGAGTTAAAACAAACTAAAGAAACCTCTTCATTTACCGAGTTAGAGCTAAACAAGTTCCATGGTGGTTGAGCTAATCGTTAGACGAAAGGATTTGATCAAATGGGATGCACCCGAAGCATGGTATAACTAGACTCAATTAGATATTTGAGCAGCATTTCATGAATCATCTTATCTGCTAACAGTCTACCTTCGCAACTATTTGATTTTGAAGATTTCTTTTATGGCATGGGTTGGAGCTCACCACGAGATCCCTTAACCTCGATATAAAGTTGGACTAGGTATTCCCCATATTCTTATAGCACTATATTCTTACTACATGGAGTGGTTATTTTTATTTATGCATATGACCATTATGCCACAATAAAATTAATTTGCTTATATTCGCACACATCCAATGGACATGCCAAACGTATTGGTCTTAATAATGATCATTTTCTCTTAATTTATGCTAGTGTTTATGGAAGAAAAATAGTTTGTTTCTTACAATTATAACATCATCACAACATTATATAAATATAGACTCAATTAATTGTTTCATTCATATATTATATTAGTAACTAGACAATACAAATCATTTAAAGCCAAATCATTCAAATCAACTAAATTGAACTGATTTTTTTGGTTTAGATGGCATCAATTTTAAAACACGTCAGGTTGGTTTGGTTTGATTTCTATTTATTGAATGGTTGTTTTGATTTGATATTTTGATCGCTTTCAAATCGAGCCAACTATTTTCTCACCCATATCAGTCGGTGAGATTTTGTTGAGGTTCTATACATATATGTTTCTAAACTATTCGCAGTTTGGTTAGTTTTTGTCAAGAAAAACATCGCATTTAGGCACATTTGACAATTTGCATCATCATAATTTCTCTTGGTGTAACTATCAACTGCGTTTGTTGCTTGACTTGCTCGCAAAATCCTAAATCAGCTCATCAGTTCAAAATCCAACATCTGGCCCACCAGCATAATTCGACCAGCATCCTTTCTAGACAAATAATTCATCTGCCATCAGCAAGGACCTATTTTCCCCACCTTCGGGACCTTGCCCATCGAATCCTCTTTATCAATAAAGAGCTTAAAGCCTCGCGAACAATGCCTACACATCCCATCATTCAACGACCAAGTCGCTATAAGATAACTTCACATCCCAAATGCCTTAACTACCCATGGGTTCCGTTCACATCCCTCCCTTCTTGCCACTTTCCTAAAGGATAGCCTCTCTGCTCGATCTATTATATCATGACTCGCCAGACTTCTGATGCAAGCCCATGGACCCCATATTGTTCCCCTAAGAAAAACGACATTGTTCATCTAACAAAAGCACCATTTTGTAACAACCACTCTTATACTCCACTACCAACATGGAAAAAGCGTCATTGTACCATAGCCATTTCCTGCTTCGTGCTTTCATCCTGATGCAAGAAGGCCATTGTACGCCCGCCTACTAGTCTGCATCATCCATGCGACATTCGAGCTGGCTGCTATCTTAACTATGTATCTCAATCAGTTGTCTTAAGGAAACTTAGCAACTAAGGTCTAATCCCTTAAAAACACTATTTCTACAAAAAAAATAGAGATCTATATATACACGTATAAGGATCGAATTTTCTGCCCTAATATAATATATTTGCTAGCTCCTGTAATAGCCATTACTGTTCTCTTGTAATCAAAATACCAAGTAGTAATATTATCAACTATAGTGGATATAGATCTTTGCTAAGATCAAACCACTCTTTATCGTTTGTTATTCACCTTACTAGCACAACTTATAACTCTCTTAATCATCCTATATTTTACATTTTAACCATGATTTTAGTAATTAATCTTTTCTAAATCCACCTTTGAGGTTGTAGAAATCCAATCATATTTTGATGCTAGAAGAAGGGCCTCCCCTAAAATGTTGTCAACTTTCATTACCTTTTTCTCTTCAAAACATCTATTCTGCTCCTAAATAGCATTCACTATGCAAAATAATAGTAAAACTGAGATTTGACAAATCCAACTCTAAAGGTGGTACTGGTGCCACCACCGTTAGCACTATTCCCGACATTAAGCAATGATACATGGCTCGACCCAGTGAACGAGATCTCAAACATGGGGCAGCTAGATCAGACCTAAATGACTTACATGGGAGGAAGCCTAAGAAACTATCAAATATATTCCTATAGTCCCTATGACAACCCGCACCTCCCGACACACCAATCCAAAGCTCAATGTGGCTTTCGGCCTCGTGTCGTGCCAAGAAATACAAATCATTGGGATTTCACTTAACATAATAAAGACTAATAAAACAGATATAATATACGATGTACTATAATTTCAGAATTCACAGCGAAAGGAATAAAAACATATAACATGGAAAGAAGTCCATCTCAGAAAATATCCAAATTATAGGCTCGGAAAATCAGTACATAGTCCACTACAAAGTATATAGAAAATATCCTCCAAGTTTGATAAAAGAAATAAAATGTACTGATAAGATAGAATAATACATGGAGAGAAAATATGATAGAAAGCGGTCTTCAAAGGTAATCTCAACTCTCCAAGTATCAAGAATGGGCCAATCACCTGCTATTTGCCCTCCTATAGTGAAGCAAAAGAAGGAAAGAGAATGGGTCAGATAAAAGTCCGGTAAATGAGTACAAGTTTAATATGTGATGATCATATGCAGCTAACTTCATAACTATTCTAAATGACATGGGGTATGCTACAAGTGTACGTGAATTCCTAAGGTCCATTACCTAAGGGTTCTTATCTTGCACAAAGGTTGAACAATGGTCGAACCTCACACTAATGATCGGCCAATGCTCCTAGAGCTAACTAATATGAAAACATCGCCCAAAGGCTACCGTGGGAACTGCTCTCTCATAAATACCTATAATAATCACTATGCCTAGAGAGGGAGAACTTGAAATACACACTTGCATAGTGTCTCATCACATGCCTCCTTGTTCATCTCTCTATCGTAGTGCAAAATGCCTCTTATCCTACTACACCAGTGTCCACCTATACTACATATCATCAGAACCGTGCGTACAAGAATCCCATTAGTACCGGGCTCCTTCTTTACCTATATTGCCACTTATTGTACTACACTGGGCCTGATTGTCTATATAGGATCCCTCGTTAGTACCAGACACACTCACTGGCATCCATCAGTGCTGCGTGTCCACTATAGAACATCCCCCAAGTGTTTACTATGTGAAACTACATCGCCCCTGGTTGACTACTTGACTTTCAATGTGGTAATCAGCATTTCACCTAACATCAATATAACCTAGTGTCCTTTAATAGAAAATTAACTTCCCTACCATCTCTAACATGTACGCTTAGCCCAAATATAGGCTCAAACAAACAATTATCATTTACATAAATTTTATCTTGAATTATTTAAATTTTATTACAAACCTGGGCCATAGGACGAGGTTCAAAATTTGCAATTAACGTTGTGAACGGTCGACTGCTGGTCTTAACCAATCGACCGTTAGGGTTCCAGGGTCATTGGGTCACATACTAAAATTAAGGTTTCTTCATTTTCTTATAACTATTAATTGTTTATTAATTTTTAATCCATGTCATTAGTAGTTATTGGTGAACCCTAATTACTACATGACCAGTCCATGTTTCAATTTGCAATTCAATTTGGTTGATTTAGGGTTTTGTAATGTAATCATAGAGAGGTGTACTAGCATCTAACTAGGTTTAACAATTTACAGTGGTACAACTCTAATCTAGTTTATAGATTTCAACTTAGAGTTTTACATGTTTCAAATTAGGTTTCTAGCACCCTAAATCAATTAAAATAGTTTGAATCTGATGTAATAATCATCCAACTAAAATCGTTTCCACTCACCTCAAGCCTAAGCTATTCCTATTTGTTTCACCTAAGAATCACGTCTCCGAATGCTATCTCTATCTATCTTCAATTGCTCGTATTCTTCTAGGTTGATTTTCTTTTGACATTAAGAAAGTTTAGGGTTTAGAGGAGAAAGAAAATTTTGATAGAGTTTCGTTTCTGTAATATGTTATGTGGCAATTAGGGTTAGGTTAGGCTAGAATTTATAGGGTTTGCAAAATGGTTTAGACCGTTAGATTTAGGTTAGTGAATATTTTGAGTAATGACGTTTGCTCATCATAAACTTGGTTGCAAAGCAATCAATCTGGACCATTTGAACACATCACATGGCGCTCATAATGCTCGATTTTTCACTAGGCGTGGTCGACCTCCTTGTTCTTGTGGTTGACTCTTACGTTCGACTTTCGACCCCCATGGGTTGACTGGTTCCCATGTTAAGTTGTGTAATTTTCATTTTAATTTTTTATTTTATTTTCCACTTATTCCAACGCCCGTAAGTGTTATATATGAAAATCGTTCAGAAAATCGCTACAAGCGCAATGGTGCCAATTTCTTAGCCAAACTCGAACCTCTATGAAAATTTTGTTTTTAGTACTTATTTTAATTTTATTAAATTTCCTTATTAAATTTTCAGGGTGTTAAGCAGTCCAACTGTTACGAACAGAATAATCCTTTCTCCCATAGTTCCTAGTACTTTAAACATCATGCATGATGCCAACAAGTGGATCATGCTTGAGACCCATATTGGGGTCGCTCCACCTACAATAAGGATGTGCATGTTGCACAAGCTCATGACTTTTCTCACAACGTCCCAGTGCTTGAGCCCATTCATCTACAAAAAGCTTATGTTGCTCATCGCTCCCATCCCCTAAGAGATTGTCTATTTAGTTTGACTTAAGGCAGCGAATATAGCGCATGATCTACGCTTTGACCACCCAAGAGGTGAAGGATGAATAAGAAATAATGAATCTATAGAGTTTTCTATTCACTCCCAATCCAAATGGGAAATCCACAAACCTCACTATCGCAAGAGGCAATATCGATATGATAGATTTCCTTCTGTAAATAGGAACCGAAGGTCACCTACACCAAATCGTCATCATTGCTCACCATCTTCATATCAATGTTATATATATGCCTCTCCCATGAGGCACATAAGGATCCCCTCCTCGTTAAGGGCCTCATTTCGTCTGTAGGAGGCAGATGCGGGTCTTTGGAATGAAATGGCAGTACTTAGATAAAATTGTTTTTGGTTTTACAAAATATATTTTTTAACTAAAAAGAGTTTGTATATATGTATTTATTTTATAACGTATATATATAAATGTATTTAAAACTAAAATTATATATATACACACACTTTAAAATTAAAAAAAAAGTTTGTATATATAAATATTATTTATATTTTATAGTATTAATATTTAATCAATCATAGATATTTTAATTAACTAATTTAGATCCATATTTGAATTTGAATATCTTTTACCTAAACAAACTTAAACATTTTAGCCTTAAATTTAAAATTTAAAACTTTGACTTAGTCAAACTTAGGTATTATTAACTATAAATTCAAAATTCAAAATTTTGACTTAGTCAAAATATGTTAGATATTTTAATTAAATTTTATCTTATCGATATATATCATTCCCAAATATTATATATACATATATGTATTTGTATTAAATAATTTTGAGGCGATTAATATATATATATATATAATCATCAAGTTTCACCTTTATCATCATCTATGTGTAAAATGTATGAGATACATTCATACATACACATACATTATATCCAATTAAATAAAATAATAATAATAAAATAAAATATTATTTTATTTTAAAATAACTAGATCTGATCTATTATTAAATATTTGGCTTCATAGCCATGCTAAGATCCATTTAGGTATTTTCTTTGAATTAACTCATTTCGCCCACTGCGAACTGGGCCAAATCCAATAATGGAATTAGAGCCCAAATAGTCTATGTTGTCTAATTAGTTAATATTTAAGGCCAACTAATTACACTAACTTATTCGATGAGTGTTTACAAAAGTAGTGTCTAGGCTTAGGGTTGAATAACCAAGTATTCACCCCGTCCTAGCTATTAGCCGACCCCCAATAGATGGAGTAAGTCCTAATGGTTGACCTAGATGTAAGGTCCATAGTTGTTTGGGTCTTGGGCTAATTTTCAAATTAAGATTTAAAAATTTAAAATATATTTTAAATTTAAACGTAAAGGTTAAAATATAAAAGGAAATTTAATATTTGTAAAAATTGTTTTGAGAAATTAAATAATTAATTTTGAATAGTTTAATATATATATTTAATTAATATGATTAATTAAATAACATAAAATAATTAATTATTAGTTAGTTAATTAAAAAGACACACATACATACACGCACACATATATATAGTGACATATGTTGTAACGACCCGTAATTTTCGATAATTGAATTTATTAAATTTAATAAGATTTTGTAATTTAATATTGGAAGAAATTAAATTTTAAGATTTAATAATGAAAATAATAACTAGAATGTAATGTTAATTTAAGGCAACTAATAACTATTTTAATGTAATTCCAATTAATTGAAATGATTAAAAAGTTATGTTTGGTTACAGATGGTAAATAAGGAAATAAATTAAATGTTATAATTAATTGGTGAAATAATATGTAATTAATTGTAATTGGATAAATCAGTGCTGTGTAAGTGGTTATAACATTTGTTTATAGGTAACAAACTTATAAATGTGATTAAATTAAGAAAAATGGTGACAATTGTTATTTGTTACCTATTTATTTAATCTGTTGAATTAAATTGGAAATCAATTGCAATTAAATGCAATTAAACATTGCTTTAATATGAATCAAGATGATAACTGTAGAATATTAATGTAATAAATGTAAACCAATGTTAATTATATCCATTTGATAATGACTGATTGAACAAAAAGATTGAAATCAAATTAAATCAATATATTGGGATTTAAATTATAATTAATAAATTTATTGCAATTGAAAATTTGAACGCTGTAATTAGCGCAATATATATATTTAATTTGACTTGGAAATTTACTTTAAAAGATTATAAATCAACAGGTAACCAAAAATGATAAAAATTTGTTAATTATAAAATTTGAACTGAAAAAGCGATTTAATCAATTTAATAATAATTTATTTAATTAACGTGAAAATAACCATTTTGGCCACTGTCTCGGATTTCGACGAAACCAGTTTCATCGGATTTGTAACGGTGAATTATTATAGGATTTCAAGTTTCGTAGCGATCAGACTTGTCGTTTGATTGTGCGGACTCGAAACACGTAGGAATCAATTTAATTGGATTCAACTGAAATAAGCCGATTTTAAAAGCTAACTTCTTCATGCAATGGAATTAGGACTTGAAACCTTTTCCGTTGTGTTTAAATATATCGAAAACTTCTATTTTGATATATGGGATGCACTTTTGTTTCGGAAGCGAAACGGGCTTTTCGAGTCGTTATTATCGTTCGTACCAATTCGATACATGTTCATTTTCTTATCGGGATTTGTTCATATAAATAGATATTTCTAAACCCTAGTAGCCTTTTATTTCTTATATCAGAATGTACAATTCCATCTGCTTCTCTCTTCTCAATGGTAGAAACTAATTCAGACTACAAACCCTAAATTCAATTTCCAAATTAATTTCAAAATCAAACTTCTCAAAACCCTATTATATTATATACCGATTTGAAGCTCTCGACGAGCGCGTTCTAGATCTATAGTTTATTTTCGATTTGGTTCTCTATGTGTCTAGAATTTGGGAAATTTTTTTTCGGCCGTTCATTGGGCTTTGATCAAATGTAACGGATCGCCGATTCGAAGATATAGTTTTGTAGAGGTCGTCGAGGGGATTGCATCCATGTAGTTAGTTTGGCGAATTGATGGTTGGATGTGGCTAGATAATTCGATTAGGGTTTTAAGAGGGGTTGCGGCGCTAGGCTATTGGAGATATCGATCGTGATTGGGGGTCGTATAACGACCCCGAATTTTACATATATTTAAATTGATAATTTATTGAGTTTTTGAATTTATATTTGTGAAATAAATCGATAAGGTGATGCGAGTTTCCCCGATAGCCAAGTATATTTGTATAAATCGTTTAAAAATTTAAATTATTGTATATATGAGAATATATATCTGTATTTGAACATATCTGACTAAATTTGAAATAATATAATATATAATTGATTTGTGTTTAAATTGTAAATAAATGGTTTAAAAATAGAAATAAATATATCAGTAAAATAAAAATATCACTTCTACAACTTTTATCTCAGCTTAAACAAATGAAAGGTTATCTAGGCAAATAAAATATGCCTTTAAAATGAATACAAATGCAAGCCACAGCTGAAGACATAAAGTACATTTATATTTCCATCTTTAGCAGCAAAACAAAAGTATGTAAGCTTGTATAGGAAGGCAAGTAAAAATAAATATATATGAAGACTAAGCAAACATAGTCAGGTTAAACAAAAGAAACAACACTTATAAAAGTAAAGGATTGTACAAAGTAATAAATGCTTTCATCTGCCCAATACAACAAAGCTGCAGCCACCAAAAACATATTGTCTCGGCCAACAAAGAAAGAAAATATCACTGATCACTTGTACAAACCAAATAAAAATATATATCACCCTGTATAGTTCATCTCCACATATTCTTTTCTTCATTTCAGTTTCGTTCCTAGAAGCTGAGAATAAACTAAAGTAATATCGTCTCAAACTAAAACAAAACTTCAAGTTAAAAACAACACCACAATTAAATAAAACCAGAGATTAAAGAAGAGGGCTTCAGCTAGCAAGAATTCAAACCTGTCTCAAAACAGAAACTCTGTTCTTTCTTCTCTGCCATTTTCAAGGTGAGCAATCTCCTACCCGAATCTGTTGATTTTTGTTTGTGAGTAAACCTTGCATTTAAAACAGTTTTAAATCTGGTCTATGCTTGAGTTGAATATTGTTGTGATGTAGTATAATATTTACAAGAATGTTTGTTTTTTTGACTGCATGCTTGAAATAAATTAAATGCCTGAACGCAGTCACTGTGTAATATAAGATCTCTGTTATTCCCAGGTTCCCATTTGATTTAAAAAATTTATATCTTCACAAACTTCTAGCATTTGGGTACGATTTATAAATGAAATTTGATTAGCTTAGGGTAAGATGAATTTTGAAAATAGTTACAGAGTTTTATATTTAGAAAATATCTTCAATGACAAAGAATACAGGAATGATCTGATTTTGGCTTAAAATCAAATATCTTAAATTTATGATTCGAAGCTATAAACGAATTTGTAATGGCATATGATGAATTTAGAAACCGAAATCATGATTTTTAGTTTAGCATTCTCTATGATAATTAAAATTTTAAGATTTTGGGGTTTTCACCATTTTCCTTCGATCGATGGTGATTCAAGGGTGGGGATGGTTATCGAAGATGGCCTAGGGGATGGATATCACTGGAAAAATGGAAGGGGATTTTTCTGTTGGTCGTATGGATCAGTCAGAGGCAAGTTAGGGTTTTAGTTCTGTTTTGGGTTGGAGGTCTTTGCGAGGCATTACTGAACTCGTCGATGCATCGGACATCATCGGGGTAGGTAGGGTAGGTGCGTATGACGTTGTCGAAGCCTTGGGTGAAGTCCAGCGATCTACGGTGAACGAGGCATGGTGGTGCGAGGCGAATTGTTCATCGTGGTTTTGAGTCTTTCGTGCTTCAATGGGTCGTTTTCGTTTCTGATGATCGTCGAGGGAATCTGGAGGTTCGTATGGGCCGAGGTGTTGGGGAGTGACTTGGTGGAGTAATCGAGGTTGATCGGAGTTGCTCCGATCGTGGGTGCATATGCACGGTTTTGTTTGTGTATCTGAGGCTTTGGGAAAGAAGAAGAAGTAGGAGTGCGTACAGGGAAGAAAGGTGGGATCTCGGGTTCAAGCGCGAGCGAGCAGGCGTTCGACTCGAAGTCGAACTCGAGTAGAACGATGGGATACCGGGTAAAAATAACTTAAACAAATTTTAAAATGAAATTTAAAGTGTCTCGGGTTAATCTGGGGGAGAACTCGAAGCAGATGGGATTTTGGTTCGTGGAAGGCTCGGGTAGGAATTGTAACAGGCTTTCAGCCTGTTTGGTTTCCAAATTTAAGTAATCTGAGTTTTAAATTTAAGTTCAAGTTAGTTTGGAAACAAATAAAGTTTTAAATTTAAAATGTTTAAGTATGGGAAAGAAATTTGACTTTAAAATGAAATTTAAATGGTTAAGTTAGTTAAAATGGATAATTTATTTATTTAATTAATTAACGATTTGGATTAATTAAATAAGTTATTAAAGGGCTGAAGTAATTAATGAAGGATTTAAAGATTAATTAATTGATTAATTAAGGATTATAAATTAAATATTAATTAATGATTAAAGTGGATTTATCAAGTGGTTAATCAATAGTTAATTCAAAGATAATGTGATCAATTAATTAAGGTGATAAATTTGAGATAATGAATTCAAGTAAAGGTTAATTAACTAATGAAAATGATTAAAGGACCTTTAATCAAATGATTTGGAATCGATCAATGTTAATTAACTATGATTGATGACCCACCTGTTTTAAATAAATCAGATAATTAATTAAGGATATTTATGGATGACTATATTCTATGGATTGCTGTGTATTGGATTGATAACTATGTTATGTGATTGTGATCATTTGTGATATGAATTACTTTGTGCTGAGCTGTGATTTCTGTTTCTGTGATATATTACTATGTGAATATGAAAACCCTTGACCCGTAAAACGGCACTTGAACTTCGATGCGACAGGGAGTCGGATTCCAATTGGTTATCCGAAACCCACATCGAATTGTAATTGTGAATCTTTGTGACTGATAAATTTATTTTATCTATAAATCTGTGAATGAAGATAAGCGTTATCGATTATACCGCTTATGATATATCTGTGATGATTCATTGTGTTGCACTATTGTGTTAAACCCCTGGACTACACCATACACACACAAATATGGATTTCACGTGGAAATCAGTTAAGTCACAGATGATTTAAAATTTATGTTTTGAAATTGAAATTTTAATTTCAATTAATTTTGAAAATGGATTTGGGTTAAATGTTAAAGCTTTTGAAATGGGGTTTTTAAGATGAAAGTTATTTTGAATAACTTGGTAAAATTTCCAATTTAAATAATTTAATTTGAATTTGAATTCAATATTTAGAATTGAATTCAATGATTGGAAATTTTGATTAAAGATGATTTAAATGTGTTTATAGGAAGTTAAACCATTTTAAAAGTATAGTCTTGAGAATTTGAATTTAACCCAAGGATTTCAACTCGTATGAATGAATCAGATTTTCTGAAATGAAACTGTTTGTTTAAAAGAATAAAAGCTTTCAGATAAGAAATGAAATTCCAGTTTAATTAAAGGAATTTCAAGATTGAAGCGAAAATGGTTTTCCAAGTTATGAATGAATTGTTTTGAAAAGCTATGAATTGAATCTGTTTATTTTTAACAGATTTAAAATGATCATTTGTTTAAATCATTCGAAATGAAATTGTTTTGAAAGCTATAAGTTAAATCTTTGTTTTAAAGATTTAACGAGTTAACCATTTGAAATGGAAATTGATTTGGAAAATCTGTGAATGAATCTTTTGTTTAAAAGATTAAAGTGTGGAAATCGTTAAACCGTTGAAGGTTGTTAAAATGAATCTTTTTGCTTAAAGATTTTGAAATGGTAATCTGTTAAACCATTTAAAGAAAAGTTTTGGGTAATAAGTTGTGACTTAATTGAAATCCCAATATCCATATGTTTTTAAAGTATTGCGCTCGTTATTCGGTTTAGCCGGGAGAGGACCTTTGTGTCATATAACCCATTCCGAATACTGATACGTCGTATATGGATAGCATTTGAAGACCGGTGGTGAAGACCGGATATTTTCGAAAACGAAAGGACAACTCGTCGAATGTCTCTGCATCGAATGGTCCCCGGTATAGAGATTTTATCACCCTTTGTAATGGGAAGTCCGGACGGGATTGTGAATACCCGGAATTGCAAGGGCTTCGTAAGAAGTGCCTTCGGTTTTGTTCGAACCCGGAACAGACTTGTATGGTTACATGTCTGACATTACACTTTGAGATATAAAGCAGATTTCTTTCAAATACATTTCTGTTGGTGGCGGAGAATTTATTCTCTTAGCTTAACACCCTTCTCTGAGACGTACGAGCTCAGAGGTTATGTAGTTGAAGGTTATCAGCGATATATCCCAATTTGGTAATGTGACATGCTGAGTGTAGCTGTGTGATGATCATCGTTTGATCATTTGTGATATGATCATTTGTTTGATCATTTATCTTTGTGATCATAGGTTGATCATCTGTTGACCCAAAGCATGGCTTTGTGACAAAGCGTAGCTTTGTGGACGAGACTTCATCAGGGCCTCACAACCCGGAAATGGTCGAAACAGGAATGTTGCAGCAAGGTTATGAGGGTCGCGCCCTTTAGGGTATGTCATTTCCTTCTGGAAAGGGGTGGTATCATGGTATGGAGCCCAGATACTTACTCATGTGGATACACTCTATTATGTGTGATGTTGGTTTAGAGGCGCCTCGGATAAAGGTCCCAAAGGACCGGGGGGTGGCATATTCGTGAGTTACCTGTTACAGGGGTAACCCGACCTTGTGTTGGCAGAGAGCAGTTTGTCTCTCGGGGCGTCCCGCCAGAGGCGTTCCCATGCGGCGGAAGGAAGTTCCTTAGCCTGACCATTTGTTGGAAATCCAAAGAAACAATACGAACCTTTACGATTGCAATTGTATAACCTGCTATGGAATGTGGCGGTAACCTGCTATTGAACATAGTAGCTATAGTAGGCATACGATACTGGTCGTATGTTGGCTAAGATTAATATTATACTTTCGAAATTTTTTCTACACTATGCACTAATAATAATATCAAAAATGATTTGATTTTGCGTAGTAAGCATCTTTGACTATCATAAGAAGAAATCTCCTCCAATTCTGCGTTTGCATTGTGTGTGTGGTGGGAGGTCTTATGGTAGTTTCATTTTCCAAAAGCATTGCGGATTTCAATGTTTAAAACCTTTTGTGTTTGTTTAAAGATAAACTGTTTTTGTTGCTCACACCAGTCCCATGACTGATCCGGAGTTTATTGTTCCCTTCCTAAACTCTGGGTGCCCACTATTTTCCACACGGGCAGTCTAGAGTTGGGTTTCTTTCTAGATATTCAGGTTTAGTAGATTATCTGGAGCTAGTTCATTCATCGGAGTTGCTTATCTTGGAGTTGTGGATTCATTCTTGTCTGAAGATCATTTGGAGTTATCATTTCTATTGATATTGTTCCGCTGCTGTTGTTATCTTTTCTTTTCCGCTGCTATTTCTTGTATCATATCTCTGATGTATATTGATATTCATTGTATCACTCTGTTGTATCAGATATTGTATATCAATGTATTATTCTTTTCTTCCGCTGTGTTATTTACTTAATTGTGTTATAGCTCCGGCGAATCGGATTTGAACGGTCGAATCTGCGGCATTCTAGTACAATGTGAAGTACGGATGTTGATTTTCGAGCGAGCAAAATCCGATACGTTACATTTGGTATCAGAGCTAAGGTTGAACTTTAGTTCAGGAGTGTAACACGTTAAGTAGCTCATTAGAGATAGAGTGAAGTAAACTCTAGAATGAGTATATCCCTAAGATATCCGTTCATACGTCTCAGTAAATTCTCTTGCTATCCACTGATAGTGAGTATGAGTGCAAGAAGAGGACGAGATAGGGGACGGAGAATACGACTATAAATGGTCAATACTCTGTAACAACAGTGGAAATAATCTGTTCTCTATCAATCTCTTTTGTTCAACATCTCTTTTCTCAATTCTTCGATAATTTCTGGTAGATCCAGAAAGAAGATTCGATATATTAATATGGGACATAAACTCCAGATAGGCCAGACTTGTTTGTTTGGATGTATTGGTTGCCTTGGTTGCTTTGATTGCTATAGTTGATAGGTACATTTTGGTTTTTAAACTGAAAGTTTTGAAATTGTATCCATATATCTATCTATTCTTTGGGTCCCGATATGTTCTACGGATGGTTAGTTATCACTTCGAACTAACCAATGCCACTGTATATTTCGTAGATCTGGATAACCCGAGTATCGTGTGAAAGAATTCAACAGATTCGTTCTTGTATCTATTATTGATGTTCTGATTTGGTAAGCCAAATGCAGAATAGATGTTCAGTTTGATTCGATGAAATATTCTTCATCTATCTTTTCGTCTTCTTGGTAATTTCGAGGACGAAATTCTTTTAAGGGGGGAAGTCTGTAACGACCCCGAATTTTACATATATTTAAATTGATAATTTATTGAGTTTTTGAATTTATATTTGTGAAATAAATCGATAAGGTGATGCGAGTTTCCCCGATAGCCAAGTATATTTGTATAAATCATTTAAAAATTTAAATTATTGTATATATGAGAATATATATCTGTATTTGAACATATCTGACTAAATTTGAAATAATATAATATATAATTGATTTGTGTTTAAATTGTAAATAAATGGTTTAAAAATAGAAATAAATATATCAGTAAAATAAAAATATCACTTCTACAACTTTTATCTCAGCTTAAACAAATGAAAGGTTATCTAGGCAAATAAAATATGCCTTTAAAATGAATACAAATGCAAGCCACAGCTGAAGACATAAAGTACATTTATATTTCCATCTTTAGCAGCAAAACAAAAGTATGTAAGCTTGTATAGGAAGGCAAGTAAAAATAAATATATATGAAGACTAAGCAAACATAGTCAGGTTAAACAAAAGAAACAACACTTATAAAAGTAAAGGATTGTACAAAGTAATAAATGCTTTCATCTGCCAAATACAACAAAGCTGCAGCCACCAAAAACATATTGTCTCGGCCAACAAAGAAAGAAAATATCACTGATCACTTGTACAAACCAAATAAAAATATATATCACCCTGTATAGTTCATCTCCACATATTCTTTTCTTCATTTCAGTTTCGTTCCTAGAAGCTGAGAATAAACTAAAGTAATATCGTCTCAAACTAAAACAAAACTTCAAGTTAAAAACAACACCACAATTAAATAAAACCAGAGATTAAAGAAGAGGGCTTCAGCTAGCAAGAATTCAAACCTGTCTCAAAACAGAAACTCTGTTCTTTCTTCTCTGCCATTTTCAAGGTGAGCAATCTCCTACCCGAATCTGTTGATTTTTGTTTGTGAGTAAACCTTGCATTTAAAACAGTTTTAAATCTGGTCTATGCTTGAGTTGAATATTGTTGTGATGTAGTATAATATTTACAAGAATGTTTGTTTTTTGACTGCATGCTTGAAATAAATTAAATGCCTGAACGTAGTCACTGTGTAATATAAGATCTCTGTTATTCCCAGGTTCCCATTTGATTTAAAAAATTTATATCTTCACAAACTTCTAGCATTTGGGTACGATTTATAAATGAAATTTGATTAGCTTAGGGTAAGATGAATTTTGAAAATAGTTACAGAGTTTTATATTTAGAAAATATCTTCAATGACAAAGAATACAGGAATGATCTGATTTTGGCTTAAAATCAAATATCTTAAATTTATGATTCGAAGCTATAAACGAATTTGTAATGGCATATGATGAATTTAGAAACTGAAATCATGATTTCTAGTTTAGCATTCTCTATGATAATTAAAATTTTAAGATTTTGGGGTTTTCACCATTTTCCGTCGATCGATGGTGATTCAAGGGTGGGGATGGTTATCGAAGATGGCCTAGGGGATGGATATCACTGGAAAAATGGAAGGGGATTTTTCTGTTGGTCGTATGGATCAGTCAGAGGCAAGTTAGGGTTTTAGTTCTGTTTTGGGTTGGAGGTCTTTGCGAGGCATTACTGAACTCGTCGATGCATCGGACATCATCGGGGTAGGTAGGGTAGGTGCGTATGACGTTGTCGAAGCCTTGGGTGAAGTCCAGCGATCTACGGTGAACGAGGCATGGTGGTGCGAGGCGAATTGTTCATCGTGGTTTTGAGTCTTTCGTGCTTCAATGGGTCGTTTTCGTTTCTGATGATCGTCGAGGGAATCTGGAGGTTCGTATGGGCCGAGGTGTTGGGGAGTGACTTGGTGGAGTAATCGAGGTTGATCGGAGTTGCTCCGATCGTGGGTGCATATGCACGGTTTTGTTTGTGTATCTGAGGCTTTGGGAAAGAAGAAGAAGTAGGAGTGCGTACAGGGAAGAAAGGTGGGATCTCGGGTTCAAGCGCGAGCGAGCAGGCGTTCGACTCGAAGTCGAACTCGAGTAGAACGATGGGATACCGGGTAAAAATAACTTAAACAAATTTTAAAATGAAATTTAAAGTGTATCGGGTTAATCTGGGGGAGAACTCGAAGCAGATGGGATTTTGGTTCGTGGAAGGCTCGGGTAGGAATTGTAACAGGCTTTCAGCCTGTTTGGTTTCCAAATTTAAGTAATCTGAGTTTTAAATTTAAGTTCAAGTTAGTTTGGAAACAAATAAAGTTTTAAATTTAAAATGTTTAAGTATGGGAAAGAAATTTGACTTTAAAATGAAATTTAAATGGTTAAGTTAGTTAAAATGGATAATTTATCTATTTAATTAATTAACGATTTGGATTAATTAAATAAGTTATTAAAGGGCTGAAGTAATTAATGAAGGATTTAAAGATTAATTAATTGATTAATTAAGGATTATAAATTAAATATTAATTAATGATTAAAGTGGATTTATCAAGTGGTTAATCAATAGTTAATTCAAAGATAATGTGATCAATTTATTAAGGTGATAAATTTGAGATAATGAATTCAAGTAAAGGTTAATTAACTAATGAAAATGATTAAAGGACCTTTAATCAAATGATTTGGAATCGATCAATGTTAATTAACTATGATTGATGACCCACCTGTTTTAAATAAATCAGATAATTAATTAAGGATATTTATGGATGACTATATTCTATGGATTGCTGTGTATTGGATTGATAACTATGTTATGTGATTGTGATCATTTGTGATATGAATTACTTTGTGCTGAGCTGTGATTTCTGTTTCTGTGATATATTACTATGTGAATATGAAAACCCTTGACCCGTAAAATGGCACTTGAACTTCGATGCGACAGGGAGTCGGATTCCAATTGGTTATCCGAAACCCACATCGAATTGTAATTGTGAATCTTTGTGACTGATAAATTTATTTTATCTATAAATCTGTGAATGAAGATAAGCGTTATCGATTATACCGCTTATGATATATCTGTGATGATTCATTGTGTTGCACTATTGTGTTAAACCCCTGGACTACACCATACACACACAAATATGGATTTCACGTGGAAATCAGTTAAGTCACAGATGATTTAAAATTTATGTTTTGAAATTGAAATTTTAATTTCAATTAATTTTGAAAATGGATTTGGGTTAAATGTTAAAGCTTTTGAAATGGGGTTTTTAGGATGAAAGTTATTTTGAATAACTTGGTAAAATTTCCAATTTAAATAATTTAATTTGAATTTGAATTCAATATTTAGAATTGAATTCAATGATTGGAAATTTTGATTAAAGATGATTTAAATGTGTTTATAGGAAGTTAAACCATTTTAAAAGTATAGTCTTGAGAATTTGAATTTAACCCAAGGATTTCAACTCGTATGAATGAATCAGATTTTCTGAAATGAAACTGTTTGTTTAAAAGAATAAAAGCTTTCAGATAAGAAATGAAATTCCAGTTTAATTAAAGGAATTTCAAGATTGAAGCGAAAATGGTTTTCCAAGTTATGAATGAATTGTTTTGAAAAGCTATGAATTGAATATGTTTATTTTTAACAGATTTAAAATGATCATTTGTTTAAATCATTCGAAATGAAATTGTTTTGAAAGCTATAAGTTAAATCTTTGTTTTAAAGATTTAACGAGTTAACCATTTGAAATGGAAATTGATTTGGAAAATCTGTGAATGAATCTTTTGTTTAAAAGATTAAAGTGTGGAAATCGTTAAACCGTTGAAGGTTGTTAAAATGAATCTTTTTGCTTAAAGATTTTGAAATGGTAATCTGTTAAACCATTTAAAGAAAAGTTTTGGGTAATAAGTTGTGACTTAATTGAAATCCCAATATCCATATGTTTTTAAAGTATTGCGCTCGTTATTCGGTTTAGCCGGGAGAGGACCTTTGTGTCATATAACCCGTTCCGAATACTGATACGTCGTATATGGATAGCATTTGAAGACCGGTGGTGAAGACCGGATATTTTCGAAAACGAAAGGACAACTCGTCGAATGTCTCTGCATCGACTGGTCCCCGGTATAGAGATTTTATCACCCTTTGTGATGGGAAGTCCGGACGGGATTGTGAATACCCGGAATTGCAAGGGCTTCGTAAGAAGTGCCTTCGGTTCTGTTCGAACCCGGAACAGACTTGTATGGTTACATGTCTGACATTACACTTTGAGATATAAAGCAGATTTCTTTCAAATACATTTCTGTTGGTGGCGGAGAATTTATTCTCTTAGCTTAACACCCTTCTCTGAGACGTACGAGCTCAGAGGTTATGTAGTTGAAGGTTATCAACGATATATCCCAATTTGGTAATGTGACATGCTGAGTGTAACTGTGTGATGATCATCGTTTGATCATTTGTGATATGATCATTTGTTTGATCATTTATCTTTGTGATCATAGGTTGATCATCTGTTGACCCAAAGCATGGCTTTGTGACAAAGCGTAGCTTTGTGGACGAGACTTCATCAGGGCCTCACAACCCGAAAATGGTCGAAACAGGAATGTTGCAGCAAGGTTATGAGGGTCGCGCCCTTTAGGGTATGTCATTTCCTTCTGGAAAGGGGTGGTATCATGGTATGGAGCCCAGATACTTACTCATGTGGATACACTTTATTATGTGTGATGTTGGTTTAGAGGCGCCTCGGATAAAGGTCCCAAAGGACCGGGGGGTGGCATATTCGTGAGTTACCTGTTACAGGGGTAACCCGACCTTGTGTTGGCAGAGAGCAGTTTGTCTCTCGGGGTGTCCCGCCAGAGGCGTTCCCATGCGGCGGAAGGAAGTTCCTTAGCCTGACCATTTGTTGGAAATCCAAAGAAACAATACGAACCTTTACGATTGCAATTGTATAACCTGCTATGGAATGTGGCGGTAACCTGCTATTGAACATAGTAGCTATAGTAGGCATACGATACTGGTCTTATGTTGGCTAAGATTAATATTATACTTTCGAAATTTTTTCTACACTATGCACTAATAATAATATCAAAAATGATTTGATTTTGCGTAGTAAGCATCTTTGACTATCATAAGAAGAAATCTCCTCCAATTCTGCGTTTGCATTGTGTGTGTGGTGGGAGGTCTTATGGTAGTTTCATTTTCCAAAAGCATTGCGGATTTCAATGTTTAAAACCTTTTGTGTTTGTTTAAAGATAAACTGTTTTTGTTGCTCACACCAGTCCCATGACTGATCCGGAGTTTATTGTTCCCTTCCTAAACTCTGGGTGCCCACTATTTTCCACACGGGCAGTCTAGAGTTGGGTTTCTTTCCAGATATTCAGGTTTAGTAGATTATCTGGAGCTAGTTCATTCATCGGAGTTGCTTATCTTGGAGTTGTGGATTCATTCTTGTCTGAAGATCATTTGGAGTTATCATTTCTATTGATATTGTTCCGCTGTTGTTGTTATCTTTTCTTTTCCGCTGCTATTTCTTGTATCATATCTCTGATGTATATTGATATTCATTGTATCACTCTGTTGTATCAGATATTGTATATTAATGTATTATTCTTTTCTTCCGCTGTGTTATTTACTTAATTGTGTTATAGCTCCGGCGAATCGGATTTGAACGGTCGAATCTGCGGCATTCTAGTACAATGTGAAGTACGGATGTTGATTTTCGAGCGAGCAAAATCCGATACGTTACAGGTCGTTCATTGAGGTCGGAGGTCATAGGAAGGTGGTCGCGACTGACTCGGAGGGCGGTGCGGTGAACTGCACGTGGCGGCGGCGAGCTATGCATATCGCGTGCGTGGGTTCTGTGTTGAGTAGGGTTTTGAACAGGGTCGCGTGGAAGAAAGGTTACAGAGCAGGCGACGTGTAAAGTAGAGGAGATTGTTTTGTATTATTTTATTTAATTTAAATTTAAACTTCGAATGTTCTAACTTGTATATATTTTGGATACGAGCTCGGATTCATGTGTGGTTTTCTCCACTGCGATCGTATCGAAATTCCAAACGTTATGAAACTGGTTTGGACAAATTCTGACACTGTTCAAATTTTGGACTATAATTGGATTTTAAATCAATTTGAAATCAAAGGTGAGTGTTTTATCACACTCACAACTACTAGATTAATTTATGTTAGTGAAATTGAATTTATGATGTGATTAGAGTTTGATTGGGTGATGTTTGGTGTATTTAAATTGTCATTCCAGTTAAATCTGACTTTTATTGAATTTAATTGCCATTTAATTGAATATTGAATTTTAATTATCAATTGAATACCTGTTAATGATAATCAGCTAATTGATGTTATTTATTGGTTGATTTGAGTGATGATTGTGATGGATGTTTAATTGTTGAGATTGGATGATGGATGTTATGTTCATTTTATATATTGAATCAAACTGCAAGTTCCCTTAGTTATTGCTAGTAAAATCACTATGGGTTGAAATGATACTGTAATGACCCAAGATTTTAGGAATTTATTTTGACAAATATAAGTGAATTCAAAATAATTTTTGAATTAAATTTTGGAAGGAGATTGTTATGGCTTGATAGTGTATCAATATGTGTGTACATGTGTGCACAGGGTATACACATGAACTAAAGCTAAAAATCTCTGAACTTTAAGAATAAATACATATTGATATGTATGGGAATATATATATATATATATATATTAAATCTTTAAAAGCTGAATGCATAAGTAAATATAAATATATGCTACTGAATGTTTTTCTTAAGTATACATGTGCATGTGTGTGTCAATACAGAAGGATATATATATATATAAATATATATATATGTGTTAATAAAATACTAGAGTTCAAACTAGTGAAATAAAATATATATATAGACATATTTTAATATAAGCAGAAATAAAAAGAATGAAGATATAAAAAGAACTAATCCTCTTATAAATAAATAAAGGAAGTACATGCCATTTACATGAAAGCTAAAAATAGAAAAAAATAAGAGAAAACAGAGAAATGTTTGCTATAGGCAGAATTAGGAAGTGTATTTGATAAATAATAAAAAGCAAGTCACATTTTTGGCATGATTATAGACAAGGGGAAAAAGTATTTTCTGAAAAGCAAATTTCTGGAAAAAAAATGAGTAACCACTTTTCTCTTCACCCAAATTAAGCCGGGAAGGGTAAAACTCTGGGTTTAAAAAATGCAGATAACATGATTTTCTGGTGGGCAAAATGGACTTAGCCAATACCCAAAACCCTAAGAAAGACCCTGTATATATATACATGTATATGCAGCAGCCTCCTCTCCTCCTCAGAAAAGAATTTTGAAAAAAAAAAGAAGAAAAACAATACCACAGAAATCATAAAACAAAGGAAGAAAGGGAGCTTGAGGATAAGGGCAGAAGTTCATCAATTAATTAAGGAAACAAAGAAGAGAGCTAGGTGAGAAAACTCACTCAAAAATCTAAGGCAATAAGTCCTAATGTAGGCAGCCAGATAAAAGTATTTTTATTAAAAGAGTATTTTCATATATGAATGTTTATCTGTGATTTTAAACCTGAATATGTTTTGATTTTCCTTGGTTGATTGCTTGTTTTATTATAACAAAGTTTTATGTGTTGTTAGCATACATATCTGTTTTATACACTCAGATCTCTGATATGTTAATGTTTAGAGATATAAACAAATACCCAGAAAATAAAATGTTGAGAATAGGCAAGTAGTATTGGTTTTGGCTCAACCCAGAAAAATGTAAATAATGTTGAGCTACAATATACTCATGTATAAGTGCTGAGGCTTGAAATAGAAAGGAATTAGGGGTGCAATAGGGTTACCTATGTGCTGATGCTCCTGATTCAATAAAATGCACAGCAAACAAAATTTTGTGATTCAGTGAAACCAGGTTATCCTGAGTTTAACTCAAGCACAAATGTTTGCAAAAGAAAAAAAACTCTCTCAGAAACCAGAAGCCAATATTAGTTGCCTAAACTCCTTTTAAATACCAGGATGGATATATGTATATCCAGAACCTTATTTTGTAATCACCAATGGTTGTTTGCTTGTTTGCCTCTGTATGGTTATGAAAGGAATCACTGAATGGTTTTGCCATGAAAAATAAAAAGAGTTATTATTAACTTAAACCTGATTAGGATATTGGGGTCAAGAACACTGCAGGAATGACTTGTGTGCTTGAGTAACATAAGTTGACACATGGCTTGTTTAAGTCCTGAGATCTTTGTGTAATGGAGTGAATTAGTTCATTACAGTGTGTCCATTGATTCATAAATATTGCAGGTGAGACCAAGGATAGATAAATATACCAAGGGATTAATACTTGAAATGATGAGAAAACTAGAGTTTTTCCCAGATTTGAAATATGAGAATTGAATAGATGATTTAACTCATATTGGTTGTTTTCCTGTTTGGTATGAATGATTGCTTGATTATGATTGAGTTGTATGCTTGAATGTATGTGCCATATTTATATATGTAGTCTCTGGAAAGAAAAATTAAAGTGTGCACATGCACAATGACACAGAGCATGCACACAAGTATATACCTGATTTCAAAGGACAGAACCTTATGTATTTGTACTTAACTTGATTTTAACCTAATTAACAAATTGCTTTTGTGAATTTTCTCATACCAGACATGTGTCTGACCCTAGTGTGCTAATGGCATCTGGGGTGTCTCGTTTAAAATGAGGCAGTTTCAAATGCTTTTTCAGGGATTGCAGCAACTAAGTAGGAGTAGGAGCAAGGCCTTGAGAAGAAGATATAGCATGCTAAACTTAGTTAGATAAGAGCCTAAATGTTGAAATCTGCATGTATTGACAATTTAAATTGCTACTTGTATTAAGTGTTGAATATTGGATGAATATTTTGTTAGATATTTTGTTAAGAGGTTGACTTGTATCTGGAAACTATGAACTAAGTTAAATATCTGTTATGTTTAAAAAGGAATTTTGATCAAATCTTGTAAGTGGATTTAGCAAGAACACCATGTTAAAAATTGAATGATTACATTTTATAAATGTATTAGTCAATCTTGAGTTTTTGAAAAGGATTTAAGTTTTGGATAATCAGGATAGTTGATTCTCAGAAAATTAAATGGTTTTATTTTCTACTATGGCATATGTATACAAAAGAAAATAGACATAGGTTGAATGTTTTTATGTGGCTGCAAGGTTTCCATAATTTAACTTGTTCCATACAATTGTTTCATGTCCTATTTTTAAATAAAGAAAGAATCTGTAGTAAGGTAGATGGAAGCCAGATTCAAATAGTTGCAGATATATATGCACATAAACATGTTTTGTGCAAATATCAACACACCTTTTCCTTTGCACTTGTAATAGGAATCTGAATTCCACTCAGATTTTAACCAAAGGCATTTTAAATGCCAGACAGATCTTATAAGAAGAAATACAAACATGAATAATGATAAATACTTCTATCATCCTCAAAACCCAAGAACCAGACTCTTACTTCATATCAATCATGAAGCCTTCTAGGTTGTAGGAATGGATTTCAAAATAATTAAGCAAGAATTATTGTTTAGTATGCTGGAATATAGGCAAAAATAAAACATATATGTGCAGATATAGGTAATAACAGATTCCATATTGTACAGAAGAAAAATGGAAAAAAAAACAAAAATTGTGTTTGAACCAACCAGCATAGTACTTGAACTCGTGACCTCTCGTGTATAAGTTAGGCGCGTTTCCATTACGCCTAGATGTTGCTTGTGTTCACTTAGGATCCACTTCTTTTTAGCTTGATTTTGTCACTATTCAGATCTTAACACAAACATCTATATTAAAAGCTTGTTTACTACTGATTATTACTTGATCACTTCTTAGTTAGGATAAACAGACTAATGTATATGTTTCCAGTGGATTGTTTGGTCAAAAAAAAAAAAGAAATCAGCAATCCAATATCCTCTTGTTTTTCCAGAACTCTGATTCAAACAAGAGAGGCATATACATCCTCACATGTATGTGCTTATCTTTGTGAATGTACTGATATATTTATATTGGTTGATTATTGTGATCCTGGATATATTTGGTTTATTGGAGAAAGATTTTGACCCTGAGAATTATAATTGAAATGGATGATATATTTATCTATATATATATATCCTCTTTACCTTAAAAAAAAAAATTTCTTATGGAATTAGAGTAGAAATAGGAGGGTCATTTCAGTTGGTATCAGAGCTATGTTATTCAACATAGTAGAAGTAAGGATCAAGTTCTTAGATAGAAATAAAAATTAAAAGGAACTAAATATCAAACTAACCAGCTATGTAAATTATTATTAGCAAACTATGGTAGGGAGACCACCAAATCAGGGAGCAGGATCTTCCCATGCACCACCAATGGTCAATCTGCAAGACTTGGTGAGAGCATTTAGGGATGGGGCAGGACAAAGGCAAGAAAATCCCTATGAAGAACTCTCAAAACTACTTAAGACATATACTCATTTAGGAGGCAAAAGCTTTGAAGGGACAGAGAGTATCATGGAAATTCAAACATGGTTGAGAACATTGGAAAGAATTTTCAATGACATGCAACTTGATGATCAAAGAAAGAGGCAAGTGGCTTCAAGACAGCTAAAAGGAGTAGCTTTAGGCTGGTGGGAAGTAATCATTGCAGGAAGGAATGAGAATGAAATCACTTGGAATCAGTTCAAAGAGATGTTGGAAGCAAGGTTTGTACCAGCATCAGCAAAGACTACCTTGCTAGAAGAGTTCATTAGACTTAGACAAGGAACCATGACTGTCACAGAATACACTCAAAAGTTTGAGGGACTTTCCACATATGGAGCAATGCTTGTGGCAGATGAGGCATCTAAAAATGATAGGTACATAAAAGGTTTGAATCCAGGACTTAGTAGAGCCATGTTACCCTATGCAGACAAGACTTTTGATCATGTGATAGACTTAGCTTTGAGGTTGGAGCAGCATGACAAGGAAAGGGAGAAGTTCAGAAATTTTAAGAGCAATAATAACAAGAAAGGTAAGGGGAGGTATCACCCTTATGATAAGAAGAAAGAAGAGGCTAGTAACAAAAACACTGGAGATGTCAAGGCTAAGGAAGATAAGAAGAAAATTGTGTGCCATCAGTGTGGAAAGGAAGGGCATATCAAACCAAAATGTCCAGAGTTGAAAGGAGGAGCTTTCAAATGCTATCTATGTGGGAAAGAGGGGCATATGAAGAGGAATTGTCCTGAGTATAAACAGCAAGGCAAATTGGCAAATTTGGAAGGAAAAGGCAAAGCCACAGTGGAGAGTAACACTGTAAACCATAGCCAAGTGGAAGGTACATTACTTATTTGTACCATACCCATAACAGTAGTGTATGATACTGGGGCAACTCACTCTTTAATTTCTTATGAACTGGTTAGAATGCTAAAACTGAATTGCATATTAGTTGAAACTCCATTGCATATACACAGTCCATTGGGGAGTTCTAGTGTTTTAAATATGGTTTGTGTGGATGTGGAGTTAAACATAGGAGGAAATATTTTTATTTCCAATTTATATGTTTTGAATTACCCAAATATAGGTGTTATATTGGGGGTAGACTGGTTAAGGCAATTTAAAGCCATAATTAATTTAGACTCATCCACCATATCATTGCAAAATTCTAGAGGCCAGAGAATCACAGTTTTATGTGAGGTAGCTAAGGAAAGAAAACTATATCATTTAGTTGACTCAGAAAAAGATTTCAGTGAACTAACCATTGAAGAAATTCCCATAGTCAATGAATATTTGGATGTGTTTGGTGAGGTCAAGGGTATTCCACACCATAGACCAGTAGAATTCCAGATCAATCTAGTTCCAGGAGCAAGCCCCGTGATTAAAAAGCCAACTAGAATGGGGCCAAATGAACTAAAAGAATTAAAGAAACAGTTAGAAGAATTGGAAGAAAAGGGTTTTATAAGACCAAGTAATTCTTGCTGGGGAGCACCAGTAGTGTTTGTTAAGAAGCAAGATGGATCCTTAAGACTCTGCATAGATTATAGAGAATTAAACAAAGTAACTATTAAAAATAAATACCCATTGCCAAGAATAGATGATCTTTTTGATCAATTAGCAGGGGCAAAAGTATTTTCTAGACTAGACTTAGCATCTGGTTTTCATCAAATGAAGGTGGAAGAATCAAGCATCAAGTACACTGCCTTTAACACTAGGTATGGGTTGTATGAATTTTTGGTTATGCCATTTGGCTTGACCAATGCACCATCTTACTTTGTAGATTTAATGAACAGAACCTTTAGAGATTGTTTAGACAAGTTTGTGCTTATTTTTATAGATGACATTTTGATTTATTCCAAGACAGTGGAAGAACATAAGCATCATTTGCACCTGGTTTTGTCTAGATTAAGGGAAAAAGATTTAAAGGCAAAATTTTCAAAATGTGTATTTTGGAAGGAGGAAGTACATTTTCTTGGCCATGTTATATCTGCCAAAGGAATTTCTGTGAACCCCAACAAAGTAGTGGCTATTCAAGCATGGAAGAGGCCAAGCACTGTGAGTGAAGTGAGGTCATTTATGGGGATGGCAGGGTATTATAGAAGGTTTATAAAAGATTTTTCAAAAATTTCTACACCACTCACTAACCTAACCAGGAAGAACCAAGCTTTTGTTTGGTCAGAAAAATGTGAAAAGTCTTTTGAACAGTTGAAGGAGGCATTGGTGAATGCTCCCATTCTAAAAGTACCACATGGAAATGAAGAATTAGTGGTATACACTGATGCTAGTGGATTTGGCTTGGGTGCAGTGTTGATGCAACAAGGCCAAGTCATTGCATATGCATCCAGGCAACTTAAACCCCATGAAGTAAGGTATGCCACACATGATCTCGAATTAGCAGCTGTGATATATGCTTTAAAACTTTGGAGACATTATTTGTTAGGCACTAAGTTTGAACTGTACACAGACCACAAGTCTCTAAAATATTTGTTTTCACAAAAAGATTTGAACATGAGGCAACATAGATGGGTGGAGTTCTTAGCTGCCTATGACTTTGACATACTTTATACACCAGGAAAAGCAAACAAAGTTGCAGATGCTCTAAGTAGACAACATGCTAAATTGGCTATGATGATGATAGCAGAATTTAAAGATTTATCTTTGCTAACTGAGTTAGAGATTGGGGAGAATGGTTGTGTGCACACTAATGAGCAGATGCATGATACACAAGAAGATAAAGGGAAGTTAAGCTTAATGACACTACAACCGGATTTAATTCTGAAGGTAGGGAAAATGCAAGAACAAGATGCTCACTTATTAGAGAAGAGAATGCTCCTCTCAAGAGGAGAGGAAGTAATGAATCACCACATCGATAAAGATGGTTATGTGAGATACCAGAATAGGGTGTGTGTACCAGAGGACATAGAATTGAAGAAGGAGATATTGAATGAATATCATAGAAGTAAATACTCCATTCACCCAGGTAACACAAAAATGTATCAAAATTTGAAAAGAGACTTCTGGTGGAAGGGGATGAAATCTGATATAGCTAAGTACATTGCCAAATGTATGACTTGCCAACAAGTCAAGGCTGAAACTCAAAGACCATCAGGGTTGATGCAACCTCTTAGTGTACCACAGTGGAAGTGGGAAGACATATCTATGGACTTCATAGATGGACTGCCTAAATCTAAGAGAGGTAATACAAGTATATGGGTGATAGTGGATAGGCTAACCAAGGTAGCACACTTCATCCCAGTCAAGTCAGAAAGAACAGCACCAAAACTAGCTCAAATTTTTGTAAAAGAAGTGGTAAAGTTACATGGCATTCCCAAAACCATTGTGAGTGATAGGGATACCATCTTCACTTCAAAATTCTGGAGAAGCTTTCAAGAAGCAATGGGAAGTGAACTATGTTTAAGTACTGCCTACCATCCTCAATCAGATGGGCAGACTGAGGTGGTAAACAAAGTTTTGGAGGACATGTTGAGGGCATGTATACTGGATTTTGGGGGCAACTGGGAAGATTATCTTCATCTAGCTGAATTTACATACAACAACAGCTACCAAAGCACCATAGGAATGGCTCCATTTGAAGCCTTATATGGTAAACCCTGTTTGTCACCTGTTTGCTGGGTAGAAGCAGGAGAAAGGTCTATTTTAGGACCTGAGTACATACAAGAAACCAAGGAGAAAATTGAGTTGATAAGAAGAAGAATGACAGCAGCTCAAGATAGGCAAAAGAAATTTGCAAACATGAGAAGGAGGCAGGTAGAATATGAGGTGGGAAATTTTGTCTTCATCAAAATCTCACCCATGAAAAATGTGCTGAGGTTTGGAAAACAAGGCAAATTAACCCCAAGATATATTGGACCATACAAAATTCTGGAGAGAATTGGACCCTTGGCATATAAGTTGGAATTACCAGAAAACATGCAAGGTATACATGATGTTTTTCATGTATCACAATTGAGAAGATGGGTCCATGATAAGGCAGAAATTCTTGAAACCCCAACCCAAGTACAGATAAATCCTAATTTGATTTATGAAAAGGATCCAGTGGGAATTTTGGCAAAAGATGTGAAGAAGTTGAGGAATAAATCTCTGAAACTTGTGAAGGTACAGTGGAGTCTAGATCCTAGTGATTGCACATGGGAATTAGAAGACAAAGTTAGGATGAATTATCCTAAGCTATTTTCAGATTAAGGTAATTCTGATTTTTGATTGTTTTCTTTAATTTGGATGAATATATTTTTAGTTAGTATAGAACTAAGAATCTATTTGTTAGAGAATAAACTTGTTCTCTGAATTAAGTTTAAAATTTATTTTAAGCTTAGGAAAATTATGGGACACAATTTCTAAAAGGAGGGGTGTATGTAATGACCCAAGATTTTAGGAATTTATTTTGACAAATATAAGTGAATTCAAAATAATTTTTGAATTAAATTTTGGAAGGAGATTGTTATGGCTTGATAGTGTATCAATATGTGTGTACATGTGTGCACAGGGTATACACATGAACTAAAGCTAAAAATCTCTGAACTTTAAGAATAAATACATATTGATATGTATGGGAATATATATATATATATATATTAAATCTTTAAAAGCTGAATGCATAAGTAAATATAAATATATGCTACTGAATATTTTTCTTAAGTATACATGTGCATGTGTGTGTCAATACAGAAGGATATATATATAAATATATATATATATATGTTAATAAAATACTAGAGTTCAAACTAGTGAAATAAAATATATATATAGACATATTTTAATATAAGCAGAAATAAAAAGAATGAAGATATAAAAAGAACTAATCCTCTTATAAATAAATAAAGGAAGTACATGCCATTTACATGAAAGCTAAAAATAGAAAAAAATAAGAGAAAACAGAGAAATGTTTGCTATAGGCAGAATTAGGAAGTGTATTTGATAAATAATAAAAAGCAAGTCACATTTTTGGCATGATTATAGACAAGGGGAAAAAGTATTTTCTGAAAAGCAAATTTCTGAAAAAAAAATGAGTAACCACTTTTCTCTTCACCCAAATTAAGCCGGGAAGGGTAAAACTCTGGGTTTAAAAAATGCAGATAACATGATTTTCTGGTGGGCAAAATGGACTTAGCCAATACCCAAAACCCTAAGAAAGACCTGTATATATATACATGTATATGCAGCAGCCTCCTCTCCTCCTCAGAAAAGAATTTTGAAAAAAAAAAGAAGAAAAACAATACCACAGAAATCATAAAACAAAGGAAGAAAGGGAGCTTGAGGATAAGGGCAGAAGTTCATCAATTAATTAAGGAAACAAAGAAGAGAGCTAGGTGAGAAAACTCACTCAAAAATCTAAGGCAATAAGTCCTAATGTAGGCAGCCAGATAAAAGTATTTTTATTAAAAGAGTATTTTCATATATGAATGTTTATCTGTGATTTTAAACCTGAATATGTTTTGATTTTCCTTGGTTGATTGCTTGTTTTATTATAACAAAGTTTTATGTGTTGTTAGCATACATATCTGTTTTATACACTCAGATCTCCGATATGTTAATGTTTAGAGATATAAACAAATACCCAGAAAATAAAATGTTGAGAATAGGCAAGTAGTATTGGTTTTGGCTCAACCCAGAAAAATGTAAATAATGTTGAGCTGCAATATACTCATGTATAAGTGCTGAGGCTTGAAATAGAAAGGAATTAGGGGTGCAATAGGGTTACCTATGTGCTGATGCTCCTGATTCAATAAAATGCACAGCAAACAAAATTTTGTGATTCAGTGAAACCAGGTTATCCTGAGTTTAACTCAAGCACAAATGTTTGCAAAAGAAAAAAAACTCTCTCAGAAACCAGAAGCCAATATTAGTTGCCTAAACTCCTTTTAAATACCAGGATGGATATATGTATATCCAGAACCTTATTTTGTAATCACCAATGGTTGTTTGCTTGTTTGCCTCTGTATGGTTATGAAAGGAATCACTGAATGGTTTTGCCATGAAAAATAAAAAGAGTTATTATTAACTTAAACCTGATTAGGATATTGGGGTCAAGAACACTGCAGGAATGACTTGTGTGCTTGAGTAACATAAGTTGACACATGGCTTGTTTAAGTCCTGAGATCTTTGTGTAATGGAGTGAATTAGTTCATTACAGTGTGTCCATTGATTCATAAATATTGCAGGTGAGACCAAGGATAGATAAATATACCAAGGGATTAATACTTGAAATGATGAGAAAACTAGAGTTTTTCCTAGATTTGAAATATGAGAATTGAATAGATGATTTAACTCATATTGGTTGTTTTCCTGTTTGGTATGAATGATTGCTTGATTATGATTGAGTTGTATGCTTGAATGTATGTGCCATATTTATATATGTAGTCTCTGGAAAGAAAAATTAAAGTGTGCACATGCACAATGACACAGAGCATGCACACAAGTATATACCTGATTTCAAAGGACAGAACCTTATGTATTTGTACTTAACTTGATTTTAACCTAATTAACAAATTGCTTTTGTGAAATTTCTCATACCAGACATGTGTCTGACCCTAGTGTGCTAATGGCATCTGGGGTGTCTCGTTTAAAATGAGGCAGTTTCAAATGCTTTTTCAGGGATTGCAGCAACTAAGTAGGAGTAGGAGCAAGGCCTTGAGAAGAAGATATAGCATGCTAAACTTAGTTAGATAAGAGCCTAAATGTTGAAATCTGCATGTATTGACAATTTAAATTGCTACTTGTATTAAGTGTTGAATATTGGATGAATATTTTGTTAGATATTTTGTTAAGAGGTTGACTTGTATCTGGAAACTATGAACTAAGTTAAATATCTGTTATGTTTAAAAAGGAATTTTGATCAAATCTTGTAAGTGGATTTAGCAAGAACACCATGTTAAAAATTGAATGATTACATTTTATAAATGTATTAGTCAATCTTGAGTTTTTGAAAAGGATTTAAGTTTTGGATAATCAGGATAGTTGATTCTCAGAAAATTAAATGGTTTTATTTTCTACTATAGCATATGTATACAAAAGAAAATAGACATAGGTTGAATGTTTTTATGTGGCTGCAAGGTTTCCATAATTTAACTTGTTCCATACAATTGTTTCATGTCCTATTTTTAAATAAAGAAAGAATCTGTAGTAAGGTAGATGGAAGCCAGATTCAAATAGTTGCAGATATATATGCACATAAACATGTTTTGTGCAAATATCAACACACCTTTTCCTTTGCACTTGTAATAGGAATCTGAATTCCACTCAGATTTTAACCAAAGGCATTTTAAATGCCAGACAGATCTTATAAGAAGAAATACAAACATGAATAATGATAAATACTTCTATCATCCTCAAAACCCAAGAACCAGACTCTTACTTCATATCAATCATGAAGCCTTCTAGGTTGTAGGAATGGATTTCAAAATAATTAAGCAAGAATTATTGTTTAGTATGCTGGAATATAGGCAAAAATAAAACATATATGTGCAGATATAGGTAATAACAGATTCCATATTGTACAGAAGAAAAATGGAAAAAAAAAACAAAAATTGTGTTTGAACCAACCAGCATAGTACTTGAACTCGTGACCTCTCGTGTATAAGTTAGGCGCGTTTCCATTACGCCTAGATGTTGCTTGTGTTCACTTAGGATCCACTTCTTTTTAGCTTGATTTTGTCACTATTCAGATCTTAACACAAACATCTATATTAAAAGCTTGTTTACTACTGATTATTACTTGATCACTTCTTAGTTAGGATAAACAGACTAATGTATATATTTCCAGTGGATTGTTTGGTCAAAAAAAAAAAGAAATCATCAATCCAATATCCTCTTGTTTTTCCAGAACTCTGATTCAAACAAGAGAGGCATATACATCCTCACATGTATGTGCTTATCTTTGTGAATGTACTGATATATTTATATTGGTTGATTATTGTGATCCTGGATATATTTGGTTTATTGGAGAAAGATTTTGACCCTGAGAATTATAATTGAAATGGATGATATATTTATCTATATATATATATCCTCTTTACCTTAAAAAAAAAATTTCTTATGGAATTAGAGTAGAAATAGGAGGGTCATTTTAGATACATACCCGAACGATATATAGATTAGGAAAAAATCGTTATGGGTTGAAATTTAGACTCGAGCGATTTTATGGATTTTGAATTTTAATTCGGTATTGCGGGTTGAAATGATATATACCCGTTGTAACAACCAGGAGATTTTCGACCTCGAAAATCGACATCAAAACGCCCATTGTATCGAATGCCGAATATCGATGTGCCGGAAATACCAGGTCATTAGGGTTAAAGAAGAAGGAGGTAGAAGAAGAAAATAGAAAACAACATCAGAATCTCACAATCGCAGCGGAATAAAATATAATATATAATAACTGATCTTTACAGAAAAGAAACTATATCTGTTTATACATACATCACCAGAATACAACATCAGAGTACAAATAAATCAACATCACAATTCAGGACAGTTATAATAACTTGTCCTCACAAGATGACTATACCACTTATGATACACAGCGGAATACAACAAATACGGGTGGTACGTCTCGCCATCCAGCTCGTCTCCCGAGCTTCACAACATCCTATCTTGTATCTGTAATACTCGGTCTGACCCGAGCATTATAATAAAATAACACCCGAGTCAGTCTGGAAAACCAGCGTGAGAAAATCACACTCAAGTTGATTATTAAAGTTTCAAAATCCTTTGAAATCAAAAGCATCTCGTAAGATCACGCCACAAATAAACATGTCGGGTTTTTACCTTACGATAGCCAAAACACTTCCTTATCAAAATCCTCTGATATTATAGTAGTGTATATATACAAATACTTATTCAAATAGCTGAAATTGTTACATGATTAAATTCCAGCATACTAGCCACAAAGTGGGTTCTACAATCAAAACCGTAAAGGCACGTAGGGAGAATGGATTTCCAACTAATGACTAGGCACTGGGGTACCACCTGTCACAGTACGTGGCCTAGATCACCGTACCGAGGATCACTCCCAATCCCCTGCAACACAAGACCGGAACTATCCCTTACTGGATAATTCCGAGTAAGATCACCCCGCGGTTGGGATCAGCAACCACCCACTAAGCCGAATAAAAAGGGACATCTAGACAGGGATGACTTCACCCTAATAGGCGCGACCCCACATAGCCTTGCTGCATAACCCCTGATTTTCAGTCATTCCTGGTTGATGAGGCTAGAGGCTAAGCGTTACCTTTTTAGAACACATCTCTTAGAATGCCCACCGTCCACCTGACGATGTTCCGAAAGCATTCATCCATGCAAGTCCGTCACGGGTTCGAACGGAACCGAAGGCACTACCCCTACTACATCCATTTTGGAGTCACCCTCAGGATTAGTAGCGACTAGTCCTTGCACTTCACTGCTCCATCTTCGACTCCAAACTCGTTTTCCCCACGAAAACGTACAAACCGGATCGAAGTGGTTTTCGGAAAATAAATCCCGATCCCGGTCTCTTCGAAACGATCAGCGCATTGGCCAATATTGATAGTTGGTTATTTAACTATCAAATAACATCCACAAACAACCATCAAACATAAATAATTTTCCAAATTATTTATTGACCTCAAAATATCTTCTCAAGATATATTTCCCCTTTCAAACCTTTTTGAAACAGTTTTCAAACCACACTCTTCTCATGGAATAAATTCCCAAATACTTATTTCCACTGAAAACACCAAGTACAATTACTTTAGATTTTTAAAATAATTTAAAAACACTTTATTATAAAATACACTTTAAAACATTTAAACTAAGACTACTTTAATACTTTATTTAAAAATATATACTTTAAGAATATTTAAAATAAACTACTTTATAAAATATAAAACTACATTTTTTATCCTTTTAAAACACAATACCAAGTTACCTTTAAATAATTACTACTAAATTAAATTTGAGAAATACTTACCTTTAAACTTTAAACATTTAAAAATAATAAATTTTCTAAAACATACTCTAAAAACAACTTTAAAACCTTTAACTCATACTTAAAAGTTTGCTTTGGAAACGTACTTGGCTATCCACGGAAATACACTTCTCTTTCACATCTTTAAAAATAAATCACTATTTATTTTTAAACAAATTTACCCATTTCTTTAATAAATTCCCACCGTGAATGTATTCTTCCAAATGTCCATTGATATATTACTTTACTTTATAAACCCAGTTTATAAATTCCATAGTCTCATCTTCCTTTTAAGATCCCAGTTTCAACCGCTTAATAAATTTTCGAATTGATTTCCAAAATTTACTCCATTTTAAAATAAATTCCTTTACTTACTAAATTTTATTCAAAAATCCATAAATTTCATAAATTACGGATTTAACTCTTTATTATGATTTTAAACTGGAAATACCAATTTCATAAAAATTCCTTTTATTGCATCCTAAACCATTTAAATTCTGAATTTAAAAACAAATCCTTTATTCCTTTAATTAATACCTCCTAAGTTTTAAATTTCATTTATTCCCATTTATTCAAAAATCTCCTTTCCCATATTTGGAATTTAATTATTAACAATTTTAAAATCCACTTTTATCCTTTTCCCATTCATTCTTTAATTTATCCCAAATCTCTATAATCATTTTACTTACAAATTCTCTCCTTTTATTTTCTTTTAAAATCCAAATCTATACATTTTTGATAACTCAATGTCCAAATATATCCAATCAAACCATAGCATCCAACATTCCAGTTATCAATATAATTCATCACAGAATGTATAATAATCATAACACAGAATATTAAACAATCTAAATGATTTTGAGGAATCCAGTTAGATCCCTCCATCCTGTTTCCCTGCATCCACAGACGTTATCACAATACCAATTCCACTTTGAGGTGGAATATCGCGGTATATGGGTTTATATAATATCATCCGCTATTAGGCGGCGCATAGGGTCTCTCCGCTATATAATGCGGGAAATCAATCACTCCAATATATATATATATATACTACTATATATAATATCACATCCAATCAATTCATTCATTCAATCAAAATTTAGATTTAACTATTTAAATTTAAATTAAACCCAGATGAGTGAGATTAACTCACCTTTATTTTGCTGTTTGCAATCCATTCCAGACGGGCTTGTTTCCCCCCTCCCCCCGATTTAAGACCTTGTATACACATTAGATGATTTTTATTAATATTCGAACCAATCGAACAATTAAATTTCCTTTGATAAATTTAATTAACCAATGATTTTATTTTAAACTCATAAGTTTCCTTTGAAAATCCTTTTTAAAATAATTAAATAGGTTAACTAACAATTTAATCACCATAATCTATTTTTAAAATGAACTATAAAGTTTAAATATGTGTTTATGTATATTTACCTTATTTTTATTTTCTTTGAAACTACCTATATGCTAGAATTAACCTATATAGATATAATATCTAATTTAATTACATAAACCCCATAACCATTTTAAAATTCCCAATTCCAAAATCAGATCTATATCTTTTTAGATTAAAACAGAAATGGTTTTGCCTATTACTGTAAAAATTAAATACTGGGTTATATATATTTTTCCCTAACTTTAGCTATAAAATAATTCTCTGCTTTTAGTAATATGTATATATAAAATTAACAGAAGAAACTAAGAATACCTCACTGCCTCGCAACGATTCCGACAAGCCCTTCTTCGCCACCGCGACCCGAACCACGCATGCAAACCTTCCACCCTGCCATGACTACCTTCGAGTTCGACACAACCACGCTCTCCCAATCGACGCTTCCTCGAACCTACGACCCTCTCCAACCTAGCGAACGTCAGGAGTCACCCTGACTTGTCTCCCTAAATCGAACTCCAGCTTCCTCCTCGTGTACACGACTCGAAGCCGTCACGACCTCGATCCCTGCCGACGTCGCCACCGAAAGACTCAAAGTCGATCGCGAAACCCAAGCTTTGCTCCCCTTTTCGATTTCGATTTTCGAATCGAACCACGAAAAGTAGCTCACCACCTCTGTCGATATACGATCGAGTGCCCCCATTTACGAATGAATGCGGTTTAAAAAAAAAACAAGGCAGTCGTTTTTATCTCGATTTGGCATGATTCACGCTTTTTTTTTCTGGCTTTGTTTTCTTTTTTTCTGAAGTTTGAAATCTCGGCTGGGTGATTTAAAATAAAGGGAAGGGAAGAGTGCTTCACACGATAAGGAATAGTGATTTGACGGAATAAAAACAGCTGATGCGAAAAGATAAAGTTCTTATGTGAAGGAAATACGGCTGAAGTTAAGCAGTATAAAAAAAACATATATATATATATATATATATTTTAAATTCAAATTGTCATGAAATATACAACTTAAAATTTCAAACTCCTAACGAGGCGTGCCGCTAGGCGTTTATAATGTTATACCCCTATTCCGAACGTAATGGAAAAGGTTTTGAGTCCTAACTCGATCGTATGGAGAAGATAGCTTTTTGGACCCAGTTATTATATTAAATTTCGATATAAATTTCAACGCGTTTCCTTACCGTATGATCACACGACAACTCCAATCACTATGAAATTTAAAATCTGATAATAATACAATATTACAGATCCAATGGAACTGGTTTCGTCGAAATCTGAGACTGTGCCTCGGAAGGCTATTTTTAAATTCAATTTAAACAATACATTTTCAAAACTGAACAAAACACTGTTAAATTCAATTTTAACAGTTCTATTATCTCCAATATTATAAATATAAATTTTATATGCCTTTAAATTATTTTCCACAAGCTTGAAACCCAAGATTCAACATTTTATCCAATTTCCAAAAATTTAATCCAATAATTAGTGATATTTGAAATTCAAGTTAGAAATTGACTTTTAAATATTTAAAATGAATTAAATATTCCAATTTCAAATATTCAAAAATTACGGGTCGTCACATTCCTCCCCCCTTAAAAGAATTTCGTCTTCGAAATTATTGGTTAGAAAGAATGATCCATAATCCGTTCACTCACTTCCCAAAACCAAACAGTTTTCAATGACTTCCCAAAACGAATCTTTTTATCAAAGACACACTAACCCTCTTTCTAACTTTCCAGCTTATCCATTAGTTCCAAACAATATTACTTACTTATCAATTCAAATTTAAATTTGAAACCAAATTTTGAATTATCAAAATTTTCTCAAAATTTTTCTAACTCCCTAAATTTTCGAAATTTTTTGCCAGCGTCTCCTTTGCACGGCTAGCTCCGTACAACTACAAAATGCCTCTACGGGCCCCCAAATTTCAAAAGAAAACAAAAAGGCCAAGTGGCTAGATCATAAAATCATCAAATTTCATATGCCAATTTTAAAACATACCTTTTGTCGGGCCATTCAAATTTATCTTCTAATATCAAATCACCAATTCCCTTTTGCTTTTAAAACACCTGTATATCCTACCTAGCAATACTATCCAATCACAGAACCCCAAAATCATTTTATTCACTTCCTTTCAAAATTTTCAATATTTGCTTTACTTAACCCCGTACGATGCACATATATCATCCGTACGCAAAACCAAATCCGATCGCTCACTCGATCACACAATTTCATTTCCGAACTAGTATCGTCCACCCGACTCTCTAGTGCGGACTCAGATCTGGTTTCTTGATCAGAAACCGTCATTCTCCTTGCATAGCCATAAACTATGATAGAGAATTTCCAGAATCAATCAAAATCCATATCCAGGGTTCGCCGTCGAAAATCGAGTGAAAAATCCCAACTCGGATCGATATAACTATCTCGAAATTCTATGCTTGAATCTGGATCAAACCATTATGCGAATAAAATAATATACGTACATCTTACGTATTTACCCATTGATTATTAACTATATCAATTCTCTATTTTATTCACATTCATTTGATTGTTATTCACTTATCCACAATTACCCCATTTCACAACTTCCAGTTTTAATCTTCATTCAATTATTCACTTAGTATATTCCGAATACCAATTTACTTAAGAACTTCATCCTTCATTTCTTAAGTCCAATATAAATATTCTTATATTTATTTTTACTAATTCACTACTGAAGTTTATATCCATTTCTATTCACTTTGCCTTTACAATTCCATTTGAATTCATTTTGCTTCAATTTACTAATTACTTCCAAATCTAAATACTTTTTCCCAATTTTCATTCAAATTTTCATTTTCAATTGTACTTGAAAATTTCGAAATTTTTTGGCAGTCTCCTTTGTACGGAGGAGCTTTTGCAATTTGACAAGAGATATAAATATATATACATCGACCCACACGGTCGAAAAACAAAAACAAACAACAGTTCATATTTCCTATCTTTTTATTGCGTAAGCGTACCTCTATATAGCATTTTTAAGTAAGCGGCTTATTTATTTATCATTTTGCGCGACCAAATCCAGCCACACGACTCAATTCAAACATGTAAGTGCCAAATATATGCAATTTACAACATTTCATTTGCGTTTACAAAGCTAATACATGAATTCTATAAACAATGCATGTTATATAGTTTTCATAAGCACATATAAGGTTTCGACACCTATTTCAATTGCATATTTGCATAATTTTCATTCGAAACCGTTTTATTTAGGCTCGACAACATTCCTTGCTTGTATATTAATAACCATTTCCAAATTAATTCAACTCAGACTTTATTTAATGGACTTTCATTTTCACCCGAAGCCATGCTTCCATAAATTTAAACTTAAGTTAATTTACTTCAAATCATTCCAATTTCATAACTTAAGTTCATTCTCATTTTATTTGATTCTCATCAAATTTCATCTAATTCAAATTGTCCATTCTCTTTATCCATTTTAAATTTTAATTCACATTCTCAATTTATTTCAAAACTTATTTCATTAATAACAAGATCAATTCAATTTTTATTAATCAAGGCCATTTCCAATTTATTTCTACTCATTTGAGTTTTATTTGCAATTCAAACCATTACTATTATTATCCAATCTTATTTCATTCGACAACATTTCCAATCTTATTTAATTTACTTGCAATATATGTTGAATATTATTTATTACTCAAGCTTGACTTCAAAATCCACTTTCAACTCCCAATTCAACTTTAACTATACTTACTTGAGTTCAATCTTATTTTATATCTCAGGTTTGGATTTTTTTATTTCAATTCCAAAATACCAAACAAATTTATTCTGGCTTATTACTTCACTCTTAGACCTTTATAAATCATACACTTATTAATTTTTTCCACTTCCATTCAAGTTATGATTTTATAACTTATCTCATCAGAACTTTCAATTCCATTCTGAATTTAATTTTTCTTTAATTTTTAATTTATTTCCAAATCAATTTAAATATTGAATTCCATTTTATTCTAACATATTCAAAATTTTATAAATTATCAATCCATTTATATTCTATAACAATCTCAAACCAACTCTAGAGTATTTAAAGAATTACTCATATTTCAAAAGCATTTTTAAAATCAATCATATCCAAAATCTTTTGGTATCAAATTATCTTTTGAATTTTAAAACCAAACTCATTTTTGAAGACATTACAGTATAAAAAAATTTGGTAGCAATTTCTCTCTTGGAAACTCGAAAATGAACATCGATGATGCTGTAGTCATCACCGAAGTTATTTTCCAGCGACCGAAAGAGAGTTAAATGCTTTTATCTCTTTAAAACCCCTCCAAATATTTTTCAATTCCAAATCTCTCCAGATTTCAAATCCAATTCAAAGAAATATTTCCGAAATAATACCACCATTATTTCTCCAAAACATTTGAAAACTATTTTCAAATTCAAAGGAATTTAAACTTCCCAAAATTCAAAATTTCAAATCAAATTTATATTCAATCATTACTCTGGAATTTTATTTTAAAATTATAAATCACATTTATAATTCACATTTACAAATTCCATTTTATTACCTGAATTTATTTCCTTAACTTTGGTTATTTTTAATTTCTAGTTAAATTTCCACATAACAATGATAATAATTTAATATTATCATTCCGAACATCCAAGCAACCAATAATTTACAAAACTTTTCCTTTTACATCCGAAAATAATTTGGGGTAAAATTATTTCATTTACCCTATTTGAAAACCATACTGTGTCGGTTTATCTTGTTTAAGAGTTTAGAAATTCCTATCGATAACATGGCGTCCCACATATCGACCAGAATTCATAAACACTTAACCGATAAGTCAACACAATATAAACCATTTTTATATTCACTAACAAATACGTGCTCATATCTATTAATACACTCAAACTCATTCTAGAGTACTATGGATCTATTTCAATATGTAATCCCACCAAAGCCAAGGTTATCGCTAGCCTTCAGCTCTAATACCACCGTTGTGACGACCGCCCCATGACCCCTGCACCGAATCTAGAGAAAGTGCGCTATAAGGTGTGCCCGGCGACCATGGACGATTGTCAGGGTAAATTAAAAACAACAGAATCTATCATATTACTCACAGCGCAGGGACAAAATACAATAGAACATATGTATAGTGAAGCTTTACAGAATAAAATGCCATCATATAAAACTTCATAATAGTTGAATACAAGCATCCAAATAGTCAATACATCAAGCCTCACTACACAACACTCAGAGAATATACAAACAGCGGAACACCCAGTACATATAGTAAGAAGATAATATGCAACCCTCTAGCTCGTCTTCGATATCAGCATCGTGAGAAGCAAGAACAGCACCTGTCACCTGCTACCTAGTCTGCCCGTCCCAAAAATGGACGAACAGCCCAAGGCAATAAGAATTAAAACATAAAGCCTTGAGTCAGACAACAGTCTTAGTGATCAGTAAATTAACTAACAATATACCAAAAGAGCATAAAGGAAAAGGAATAGGAATACAACCCTCCCACTCCAACCTCATTCTACAGTGATAGCCCCCAGACACACACTAAGCAGAAGCAAACATAGCAGAGTATACAATTTAAAGTAAAGTAATTATCACTCGAGTCAAGGGCGATGTTTTCCAAGCACAAACCCCCAAGGCCTAAACCAAGATCAGATAAGCACCTGGAAAACACTGCTCTTGAGACCGAATGACGATACAACCAAACATCCATAACTCTGGCTATCACTGTTATCATTGCTTCGATATCACCGTTAATTGAATGACCGGCACATTCTTTCAGCCGTCCGTCAAGGGCTAATGGAAACCCCGGTTCTAGACAGTACTCCGCACGTCGTCGTAGCCCGTGCCAAGGATTTTCGCAACTACCCAGGGTACTCGACCATCAATTCATTGTCGTTGGGATTTTCGCAACTGCCCAAACGTACCCTTGCTTTGAGTCTGCTAGAACCTTCAACAACGATGCTATCCAAGCCTCCTAGTCATCCTCCTCGACGACTATTTCCATACTAGCTCAAGCGCCTCTCGAGCATCCATTATCCTCAAACTCGAACCATATCACCGAGTTATCAATCTGCTTGGAATGATCCCGTCTGGACTAGACCAAGACTATCTCATATCATGCTTCGCTTCATCACATCCTCGCAAAGCTTCATCTCAACATCATCATCAAATCTATGCATAAGAGCTTCATCATCCACTACATATGCCACAAGCAGCTTTCCCAATTCAAGAGCCTTTCCCTCAGCTTTTGAATCATCCTCGATCTAAATCAAATCATCAATCATCTAATTCATAGCAATCAACCAAGTCAAACATTAATGCAAACAATCAAGCATTCAAATATGATCTAAGTAGACAATTATCACAATAATGGCAATTTCGTAATTAAAGAGTTGAAAGTCTAACAAGCATGAAATCATGAGAAATATCTCTACAATCTAGATGAATGAACTTGCATAGGTTAACACTTAGTAAAATGGTTGTCAAATCATCATGAACAATGGGTCTACATGAATCTACACTTAGGATGAAGAAAATGCATGAAAATCACTATTTTAACACCCAATCGAGCCAACAATCCGATATACTCCTTTGGATCCGTGTGAGAGATAATCACCACTCACCAAATCACCTAAACAACCCCAAATAGCTTGATCTATCACGAATCCGCTTCAAACGAAGAAATCTCACTTCAAAGGATGAAGATCTTCAATCTAAGCTCTTGAATCTTCAATTTGATCTTCAAATTGGATGGATGGAAGCACTAGATTAGAGTGGAGAGAAGAAGTGAAGAAGTGTAGAAGTCGAGCTCTCAAAATGGCAGCACTTCGTCGCTTTGAAATCCGGATCCCAAAAAGTGAGAAAAACCCTTCCTATTTATAGCTGAAATCTCCCCTAGGTCGCTCGGAGTTAGGTCGTCCACGACTTACGACCTAAAACCCACCGACCTAAAGACTTAACAAAACCCCCAGCCTCTACGACCTAACCAAACGCGCATCCGCGACCTAACTGCTAAGTCCTTACGCGACCTAATACTCACGCGCCTCAACAACCCAGCGACCTATCGCATATGCGCGACCTATGACTTAACACCATCTCGACTTAACAAAGTCACGACCTAACACTTAAGCGAAACCTTGCGACCTAACAACTTAGAAGTCCACGACCTAACTCTTTAAGCTACCACGCGACCTAACTCTTAGACGCGACTTCTTAGCGACCTAACAATGCTACGACATAACTTCTCAGCGACCTAACACATAAGTGTTTTCTCGCGACCTAACAACTTATAGCCTAGCGACTTAACTACACACAAGATATACGACCTAACTACTCCTACCTTAGGTCGCTGCCGACCTATCCTTCTTAGCTAGGATACGACCTAACTTCACTAACTCGCTAGCAACTGTGCTATTCCTTAGGTCGCTAACAATTAGGTCGCTAACTACTAGTTTCCTTAGGTCGCTCTCCTATAGGTCGCCTAATTCTATAGGTCGCTCCAAACGACCTAGCACTTAACCAATTCACCTCCTTAGGTCATCTAGACAACCTAACAATACAACTCCCAAACTTAGGTCGCTCACACACTAGGTCGCACTACCTCTTAGGTCGTCTACGACCTAAACCAAGAAGACCTAACCTCTAAGTCGCTCCAATACTTCCTTAGGTCGTCTAACCCACTTAAGTTGGTCACGACTTAACTCTTAGGTCGTGTACGACCTAAAACTTAACCATATTTTGCCTAAAATCTGAAATGGCTCAACAACACTAAAATTCCATATTTTTGACAAACTTTTCGATCCGTAAAAATACGGGTCGTTACATTCTCTCCCCCTTAGGAATTTCGCCCCCGAAATTCCAAACAAACAAAGCAATCAAAGACTATTCTGCACGCCTACCATCCATAGCAATCAGCAAACCATTCATCCAATTCTAGCTTAGCATGCAGAATTCTAAAACTAGAACAAGTTACAATTTTGTTAGATGACACGACACCTTAGGGCCATACCTCAAAGAGTTCAGGATGAGCTGCCTTCATCCTCTCTTCCACCTCCCACGTACAGTCGTTGTCATCGTCACTCCATTGTATCTTGAGCAACTTAACTACCTTCCTCCTAAGCTGTTTCGTGTCGGTTTCCACAACACGAAGCGGCTTACGAGGTCTTCTATCGACTGAATCAACTTCGAAATCTTCACAACTATCAGCAGAAACCACCGTATTCGAGTCGTGCACATACTTCCGTAGATACGATACGTGAAAAACATTGTGTACACCCGACATCTTCTCCGGTAACTCCAATCTATAGGCGAGCTTTCCAATTCGCTCGATGATCGGGAATGGTCCAACAAATCTCGGAGTCAATTTCCCTTTCTTCCCGAATCGAATAACATTCTTCAGTGGAGAAATCTTCACAAAAACCATATCTCCAACGCCGAATTCCAAATCCTTACGACGCTTATCGGCATAACTCTTCTGACGGTCTTGGGCTGCCTTCATTCGTTACCGAATGATCTCTATGCACTCCGTAGTCTGTCGAATCATCTCTGGCCCAAGCATCAGCTTTTCTCCAGTTTCTATCCAACACGTCGGAGAATTACACGGTCTTCCATACAATGCCTCATACGGTGCCATACCAATGCTTGATTGGTAACTGTTGTTGTACGCAAACTCCACCAAATGAAGGTGATCTTCCCATGATCCTCCGAAGTCCAAAACACATGCTCTAAGAAGATCTTCCAAAACTTGGGTGACTCTCTCGGTCTGACCATCTGTTTGAGGGTGATAAGCTGTACTCAAACACAACTCGGTTCCCAAAACTTCCTGGAAGCTCTTCCAAAATCCACTAGTGAACAATGGGTCTTGATCGCTCACTATACTCTTCGGAATACCATGGAATCGAACTATCCACTTCACATACAACTCAGCCAACCTTGATGCAGTCCTAGTCGATCGAACAGGAATGAACCTCGCACTCTTGGTCAGACGATCTACAATGACCCAAATCCCTTCATTTCCCGTTCTTGTTCTAGGTAATCCATCAATAAAATCCATCGATATCTGCTCCCACTTCCATGTAGGAACTTCTAATGGCTGAAGTAATCCACTTGGCTTCTTCTGTTCGGCTTTTACCAACTGGCAGTTCATACACTTGGAAATAAAATTTCCAACATCCTTCTTCATACCTTCCCAGTAGTAGGTTCTCTTCATATCCCGATACATCTTATTTCCACCTGGATGAATTGTCAACTTCGAGTGATGATTTTCCTTCAGAACTTCACTCCTCAATTCATCTATATCGGGAACAACTAGTCGTCCTTGCTTTCGAAGCCAACCCTCCCGATCGACCTCGAATCCTTTATCCTTTTCTGGATCCAATCCAGATTCCAATTCACGGATAATCTTGACAAGCTTATCATCCCGCTTTTGGCTCTCGTCAATCCTTTCCACAAGAGAAGTTCTTATCGATAAGTTTGCCAACATCTCAGGTTCCAATTCGCATCTAGGCCTGAAGTCAAATCCAGCTAAATACTCGAGATTCTTCCATTCTGAAAACATGGCTCCCAGTCCTGCATGTCTTTGACTTAACGCATCTGCCACTGCGTTACCTTTTCCCGGAGTATAAGCTATACCAAAATCATATGATGCCAAAAACTCTAGCCAATGTTGCTGCCGAAGATTCAAATCCTTTTGGGAGAAAAGATACTTCAACGACTTATGATCTGTAAACAACTCGAATCGAACTCCCAGCAGATAATGTCTCCACATCTTCAGAGCAAAAACAATTGCCGCTAACTCCAAATCATGAGTCGGGTAATTCCTTTCATGCGGCTTCAGTTGTCGACTGGCATACGCAACAACTTTATCCCTCTGCATCAGCACTGCTCCAAGTCCAGTACCACATGCGTCGGTGTAAACCACCATCTCATCATTCCCACTAGGAATAATCAAAACAGGAGCACTCGTCAATCTCTCTTTCAGGATTCCGAAAGCTTGCTCACACTTAGCATTCCAACTGAACACCTGGTTCTTTTTCGTCAATCCTGTTAACGGTGCAGCTATCTTGGAGAAGTCTTTGATAAACCGTCGATAATATCCTGCTAATCCAAGAAAACTTCTCACATCAGATGCATTCTTAGGTCTAACCCAATCCTGGATTGCTGCCACCTTAGCGGGATCAACCGCTATTCCATTTCCAGAGATAACATGGCCCAAGAACCTCACTTCACTCTTCCAGAAGTGACACTTCGAAAACTTAGCCTTCAGCTGATGTTTCCGCAAGATTTCCAAAACAATACGCAAGTGCGTCTTGTGCTCTTCTTCCGTTCTGGAATAAATCAGAATATCATCCACGAACACAAGCACAAACTTGTTCAATTGATCTCTGAACACTCTATTCATAAGATCCACAAAATAAGCTGGTGCGTTAGTCAATCCAAACGGCATTACCAGCCACTCAAAGAAACCAGATGGTGTCCTAAAAGCAGTCTTCGGCACACTATCCTTAGCCACTCTTAACTGGTGAAATCCCGTTGCCAAATCCATCTGAGAAAACACCTTAGCTTCGTGAAGCTGATCAAACAAGTCATCTATTCTCGGCAATGGATACTTGTTCTTCTTAGTCACCTTATTCAGCTCACGATAATCCACACACAACCTCAGCGATCCATCTGCTTTGGTTACAAACACAACGGGTGCACCCCATTCGGACACACTACGCCGAATGAATCCTTTCTGTAAAAGATCATCAACCTGCACCCTCAACTCCTGTTGTTCTCTAGGCGCCATCCGCCTAAGAGGCATCACAACAGGTCTGGCTCCTTCAACTAGATCTATACGAAACTCGATCTCTCTATGCGGCGGCAACCCTTTGACTTCGTCAAAGACATCCTCAAATCCATTAGCGATTGGCACCGATGATAGTCCATCCCGTGGAACAACCAGCGAATACATGAAGCTCATGAAGACGCCTTCTTCATGCTTACATCGTATCACAACCTTTCACCCCTCCACATTCTCGACTGTCACTTCCAACCTCTCGCAATCAACCTTTGCCGCATACCTCCTAAGCCAGTCCATGCCCAAAATAATTCTGAACCCCGCAAAGTTCAGAACAAAACAATCACAAACAAAAGAGCAACCATGACTCGACACAATCAGACCATGGCATAACATACACAAACAAGACGAACCCCCAACTGGATTAGTCACAACCAATGGCCTATCAACAATATCCGGCTTCAAATCTAGCCGGCCTACGAGTTCATTACAAACAAACGAATGCGACGCTCCAGTATCAAACAGAACTCTAACTGGAACACCACATAGGAAAAGAGTACCTTGAACAACCACACTCTTTCCTTTCTCTTCAGCAGTAGGAGCTTTCGAAGACGACGGAACAGCTCCTAAAGCATAAGCTTGCACAATCTGCTTGTCCCTCCTCGGTTCTGGACAATTCTTCCTGAAATGCCCCGGCTTGTCACAGTTGTGGCACTTCGCCGGCGCTTTCGGATTCTTGCAATCCCTGGAGAGATGGCCTTTCTGCTGACAGTTGTAGCAGGTCACTTCGCCCTTCGGCTTCTTCTGGCCATCCTTACCCTTCTGCTGCTGCTGCTTCCTCTTCTTGTTTCCACCCTGCTGGGGTTTAGACTCTTCCCTGGTCACAGCAACAACAGATCCTTCCTTAGGAAACAGACTCTCATGCCTGAGAGCCTTCTCCACAAGCTTCTCAAATGAATCGTCCAAATGATCCACCAACTGTCTCCCAAGATAACTGTCCAAGCCTATCACAAACTTCTCATTCTTCTGATATGCAGATTCAATATATGACCGAGCATACTTGGACAAAGCTTCAAACTCAAAAACATACTCAAGAACTGGTCTTCCACCTTGCTTGAGCTCCACGAACTTCTTGAACAGAACAGACTTCTGAGCTGTAGAAATGAACTTAGCCTCAAATCTGACTTGGAATTGCTCCCAAGTAATCTCTTCCTCCGGAGTATTGATGGTAATAGAGTTCCACCAATCAGAGGCTCTCCCTTGAAGCTGCCTTGATGCCAACTTCCTCTTAGTTGCATCATCAATTCCCAAATCACCAAAGATCCTTCTACAAGCATCTATCCACCTCTGGACCTCAATAGTTGATTCTGTTCCCAAGAAAACCTTCCCTCCAAGAGCAGTATAGTCCTTGCACAACTTAGCAAAATCCACTGGTTTTGGAGTTTGGACTTGAACTCCAACATCTACTGCTGCCCCCGGAACTGGTATCCTTCTCATGATCGAAGTCATCATAGCTTCGAACATAGCTGCATAATCAGCAGTCCCCTCAGTAGCACGGCCTTCCCTAGCAGCTGGCCTCCCTCTTTGACTCATTCTCAATATCTATAAAAAGGAATGATCAGAACATCTTAGAGAAACAACTGCATAAAGGACTCAAACTCTTCTAAGCTACTATATTATATATAGTAATCATCCATCAAAATTACAATTACGTCTCTCATACGTAGTTACGTCAATGAGCGTTGGGTAAAATCGATTAACCAATGCTCTGATACCAAATGTGACGACTGCCCATGACCCCTGCACCGAATCTAGAGAAAGTGCGCTATAAGGTGTGCCCGACGACCATGGACGATTGTCAGGGTAAATTAAAAACAACAGAATCTATCGTATTACTCACAGCGCAGGGACAAAATACAATAGAACATATGTATAGTGAAGCTTTATAGAATAAAATGCCATCATATAAAACTTCATAATAGTTGAATACAAGCATCCAAATAGTCAATACATCAAGCCTCACTACACAACACTCAGAGAATATACAAACAGCGGAACACCCAGTACATATAGTAAGAAGATAATATGCAACCCTCTAGCTCGTCTTCGATATCAGCATCGTGAGAAGCAAGAACAGCACCTGTCACCTGCTACCTAGTCTGCCCGTCCCAAAAATGGACGAACAGCCCAAGGCAATAAGAATTAAAACATAAAGCCTTGAGTCAGACAACAGTCTTAGTGAGCAGTAAATTAACTAACAACATACCAAAAGAGCATAAAGGAAAAGGAATAGGAATACAACCCTCCCACTCCAACCTCATTCTACAGTGATAGCCCCCAGACACACACTAAGCAGAAGCAAACATAGCAGAGTATAAAATTTAAAGTAAAGTAATTATCACTCGAGTCAAGGGCGACGTTTTCCAAGCACAAACCCCCAAGGCCTAAACCAAGATCAAATAAGCACCCGGAAAACACTGCTCTTGAGACCGAATGACGATACAACCAAACATCCATGACTCTGGCTATCACTGTTATCATTGCTTCGATATCACCGTTAATTGAATGACCGGCACATTCTTTCAGCCGTCCATCAAGGGCTAATGGAAACCCCGGTTCTAGACAGTACTCCGCACGTCGTCGCAGCCCGTGCCAAGGATTTTCGCAACTACCCAGGGTACTCGACCATCAATTCATTGTCGTTGGGATTTTCGCAACTGCCCAAACGTACCCTTGCTTTGAGTCTGCTAGAACCTTCAACAACGATGCTATCCAAGCCTCCTAGTCATCCTCCTCGACGACTATTTCCATACTAGCTCAAGCGCCTCTCGAGCATCCATTATCCTCAAACTCGAACCATATCACCGAGTTATCAATCTGCTTGGAATGATCCCGTCTGGACTAGACCAAGACTATCTCATATCATGCTTCGCTTCATCACATCCTCGCAAAGCTTCATCTCAACATCATCATCAAATCTATGCATAAGAGCTTCATCATCCGCTACATATGCCACAAGCAGCTTTCCCAATTCAAGAGCCTTTCCCTCAGCTTTTGAATCATCCTCGATCTAAATCAAATCATCAATCATCTAATTCATAGCAATCAACCAAGTCAAACATTAATCCAAACAATCAAGCATTCAAATATGATCTAAGTAGACAATTATCACAATAATGGCAATTTCGTAATTAAAGAGTTGAAAGTCTAACAAGCATGAAATCATGAGAAATATCTCTACAATCTAGATGAATGAACTTGAATAGGTTAACACTTAGTAAAATGGTTGTCAAATCATCATGAACAATGGGTCTACATGAATCTACACTTAGGATGAAGAAAATGCATGAAAATCACTATTTTAACACCCAATCGAGCCAACAATCCGATATACTCCTTTGGATCCGTGTGAGAGATAATCACCACTCACCAAATCACCTAAAAAACCCCAAATCAATACGCTTCAGATCTGGACAGCGAAGGATCAAGCTTGATCTATCACGAATTCGCTTCAAACGAAGAAATCTCACTTCAAAGGATGAAGATCTTCAATCTAAGCTCTTGAATCTTCAATTTGATCTTCAACTTGGATGGATGGAAGCACTAGATTAGAGTGGAGAGAAGAAGTGAAGAAGTGTAGAAGTCGAGCTCTCAAAATGGCAGCACTTCGTCGCTTCGAAATCCGGATCCCAAAAAGTGAGAAAAACCCTTCCTATTTATAGCTGAAATCTCCCCTAGGTCGCTCGGAGTTAGGTCGTCCACGACTTACGACCTAAAACCCACCGACCTAAAGACTTAACAAAACCCCCAGCCTCTACGACCTAACCAAACGCGCATCCGCGACCTAACTGCTAAGTCCTTACGCGACCTAATACTCACGCGCCTCAACAACCCAGCGACCTATCGCATATTCGCATTTGCGCGACCTATGACTTAACACCATCTCGACTTAACAAAGTCACGGCCTAACACTTAAGCGAAACCTTGCGACCTAACAACTTAGAAGTCCACGACCTAACTCTTTAAGCTACCACGCGACCTAACTCTTAGACGCGACTTCTTAGCGACCTAACAATGCTACGACATAACTTCTCAGCGACCTAACACATAAGTGTTTTCTCGCGATCTAACAACTTATAGCCTAGCGACCTAACTACACACAAGATATACGACCTAACTACTCCTACCTTAGGTCGCTGCCGACCTATCCTTCTTAGCTAGGATACGACCTAACTTCACTAACTCGCTAGCAACTGTGCTATTCCTTAGGTCGCTAACAATTAGGTCGCTAACTACTAGTTTCCTTAGGTCGCTCTCCTATAGGTCGCCTAATTCTATAGGTCGCTCCAAACGACCTAGCACTTAACCAATTCACCTCCTTAGGTCATCTAGACAACCTAACAATACAACTCCCAAACTTAGGTCGCTCACACACTAGGTCGCACTACCTCTTAGGTCGTCTACGACCTAAACCAAGAAGACCTAACCTCTAAGTCGCTCCAATACTTCCTTAGGTCGTCTAACCCACTTAAGTTGGTCACGACTTAACTCTTAGGTCGTGTACGACCTAAAACTTAACCATATTTTGCCTAAAATTTGAAATGGCTCAACAACACTAAAATTCCATATTTTTGACAAACTTTTCGATCCGTAAAAATACGGGTCGTTACAACTGTAACAACCAGGAGATTTTCGACCTCGAAAATCGACATCAATACGCCCACTGTATCGAATGCCGAATATCCAAGTGCCGAAAATACCAGGTCATTAGGGTTAAAGAAGAAGGAGGTAGAAGAAGAAAATAGAAAACAACATCAGAATCTCACAATCGCAATGGAATAAAATATAATATATAATAACTAATCTTTACAGAAAAGAAACTATATCTGTTTATACATACATCACCAGAATACAACATCAGAGTACAAATAAATCAACATCACAATTCAGGACAGTTATAATAACTTGTCCTCACAAGATGACTATACCACTTATGATACACAGCGGAATACAACAAATACAGGTGGTACGTCTCGCCATCCAGCTCGTCTCTTGAGCTCCACAACATCCTATCCTGTATCTGTAATACTCGGTCTGACCCGAGCATTATAATAAAATAACACCCGAGTCAGTCTGGAAAACCAGCATGAGAAAATCACACTCAAGTTGATTATTAAAGTTTCAAAATCCTTTGAAATCAAAAGCATCTCGTAAGACCACGCCACAAATAAACATGTCGGGTTTTTACCTTACGATAGCCAAAACACTTTCTTATCAAAATCCTCTGATATTATAGTAGTGTCTATATACAAATACTTATTTGAATAGCTGAAATTGTTACATGATTAAATTCCAGCATACTAGCCACAAAGTGGGTTCTACAATCAAAACCGTAAAGGCACGTAGGGAGAATGGATTTCCAACTAATGACTAGGCACTGGGGTACCACCTGTCATAGTACGTGGCCTAGATCACCGTACCGAGGATCACTCCCAATCCCCTGCAACACAAGACCGGAACTACCCCTTACTGGATAATTCCGAGTAAGATCACCCTGCAGTTGGGATCAACAACCGCCCACTAAGCCGAATAAAAAGGGACATCTAGACAGGGATGACCTTACCCTAATGGGCTCAACCTACATAGCCTTGCTGCATAACCCTTGATTTTCAGTCATTCCTGGTTGATGAGGCTAGAGGGTAAGCGTTACCTTTTTAGAACACATCTCTTAGAATGCCCACCGTCCACCTGACGATGTTCCGAAAGCATTCATCCATACAAGTCCGTCCCAGGTTCGAACGGAACCGAAGGCACTACCCCTACTACATCCATTTTAGAGTCACCCTTAGGATTAGTAGCGACTAGTCCTTGCACTTCACTGCTCCATCTTCGACTACAAACTCGTTTTCCCCACGAAAACGTACAAACCGGATCGAAGTGGTTTTCGGAAAATAAATCCCGATCCCGGTCTCTTCGAAACAATCAGCGCATTGGCCAATATTGATAGTTGGTTATTTAACTATCAAATAACATCCACAAACAACCATCAAACATAAATAATTTTCCAAATTATTTATTGACCTCAAAATATCTTTTCAAGATATATTTCCCCTTTCAAACCTTTTTGAAACAGTTTTCAAACCACACTCTTCTCATGGAATAAATTCCCAAATACATATTTCCATTGAAAACACCAAGTACAATTACTTTAGATTTTTAAAATAATTTAAAAACACTTTATTATAAAATACACTTTAAAACATTTAAATTAAGACTACTTTAATACTTTATTTAAAAATATATACTTTAAGAATATTTAAAATAAACTACTTTATAAAATATAAAACTATATTTTTTATCCTTTTAAAACACAATACCAAGTTACCTTTAAATAATTACTACTAAATTAAATTTGAGAAATACTTACCTTTAAACTGTGAGAAATGCGGATTAAGGATCTTAAGGCTAGAATTAACACTAGAGGGGGGGGGGTGAATAGTGTTTTAAGAAATTTGTTAATCTTTTTGAGTTTTATCTTAATTTGTTAACAATGTATACACTAATCAGACACAGATATGAACACAGAATCAAACACAAATGCAAATATAAAGTAAAAGCAGTAAAGGAAAGAACACACCGGATTTTATACTGGTTCGGAGTTACCCTACATCCAGTCCCGCAACACAAGTACAGATTTCCTTTCAACAACAATTCAACAATTACAACCCTCGGTTTCAAGGCTACGAGGTACACCCTCCAGAATGACAATCCTCTGGGTAGAGATACTTGATTTCCGGGGCAACAAGTTCACCCAATTGATTTCCAGGGCTACAATCACACCTTTTCTCGCTTAATTGATTTCCAAGGCTACAATCACACCTTTTCTCGCTAATATATTACAAAGAAGTCTATAACTCTGAATAGCACTGAGAACCTTGTAGAGATAGTGATGGAGAATCAAACTAGAAGTAATCAAGTATGATTCGATGTTGATTTCGGCAGAGTAATGGTATGATTTTGGATTAAGAAATGTGGAAGAAGAAGAGGAGTGAAAACCAGAAAAAAGTGATTAAAAATTCGTTGAAACTGACCCCTATTTATAGAAGATCAACATCCATGACCATTCATGAAGAGTTATGGCGAATAGACACTTCTTTTGAAATTTGAATTTTGAACTTCAACTGTCACTATGTCGACATAGTGCCTAGGGGCATGTCGACATCCCTCAGCCAAAGTTGATATTTTGAATTTCTATAAAAATAATATTTATCTTATATAAAAACTATTTAAAACTTTATAAATATACTTGAATATAGTTGAAATTCATAAGTAAATATAAAGAACAATATATACATAATTTAACTATAATTTTATATTTAAATCTAAGTATAAATATTAAAAGTTAAATATATTATTTGAAAAGACATTTAAAATCAGGAGTAATTTGACTTTGAAATTAAAGATGTTTTGAGGCTAAAATTATTTAAAATCAGGATAGAGAGTTTTGAATCTTTTAAAAGGAAAGTTTTGAAATCATTTTGAAAACAAGATTATTTTGTAAAATCATTTGAATTAAAATTAGTGGATACAAAACAATGTCCCACTAGATTTTCGTAGGTTCCATCCTACTTAGGGTTCCATCCCTTTAACGGGCTCGAAGTGGATTGCATTCCATGAATAAATTGGATATTAAGATACTAGTGCTTTTCTATGAGTTTTAACAAATATTCCTAATAAAACAAACTTAACCTTGAACTCTTGAACTCTTGATAATCTTGATACTCATGAGTCTTCTATCTCTATATCTTGAATCTCTATTCTGTACAGTCTTCATTCTTGATACCTGCATGGTTAGATCCTGCATATACATATATATCTGAACTTGTAATGTTAGTATTTATATTTTATAATCTATTCTAAGGTTGTTGTCATCAAAACCATCATCTCATGGACTAACAATCTCCCCCTTTTTGATGATGACAACCTTTGTTTATAAAATATTCCTTCTATCCTAATAACTCTAATAACTCCCCCTTAATCTATGCCTAACTATCCTATTTTATACTTCTCCCCCTTTGTCATCAACAAAAAACTTACTCTAAACTAGATAATTCCAAACTATATAACTCCCCCTAAAACTTATCACTCTATGACGTGTGATTATAATGATAGTGTTATCATAAATAATTAACACTTAAATCTAATACAAAAATATAAACCTAAACTATTAACTATCCTAACTAAGAATTCACAATTATACTAACACATATAAGAACACGAGTTTATTTATTACGAGTATGGTTTTATTTACATTTGCGTTTGAAAAAACATAAAAACATAAATAACAACAGAAAGAAAGAATAGAAACTAATGTGTGTTTCTGAACATAGGAGATTTATGAACTGAACAGTTTGGATAGTGGAAACAGAAATTTCCACGTTGTTCGACAAGATTCCCATTTTTGTCAAAACACACTTCTCCAACGCATACTACTTGGTCATTATCCTCCTCGTGTGCTTCTTTCATTGGTTCTTCTTCTTCTTCGTTGCTGACCTCATGTTCTTGATTGAGTGAAGAGTCTTCATCGATCAAGATAGGGTTGGCCTGGTTATCCATTAGGAATTTTTGTAAATTCCTAAGAATCTTGCCTTGCCTTTCTTCCTCTTTCGCCATACGAAGTTGAGTCACTTGAATTCCAGTCAACATCTGAAGAGTATCCTTCATAGACTCCTCCAATTTAGTTACATGTGCGAGAGTAGAGCATTGGAATGAACCAGAAGTAGGAGAGGGGAATAAGAAAGTTGATTTTATGTTTGATTTAGAGGAAGATGCCATTATTTTATATATTTCAGAATAGAAAATGAAGAGAAAACAGAGAGAATGAATAAGAATTCGAAATAGAGAAGAATATATAACTAAAATTTTGAATTTTGGTGGGAAAATTTTAAAAAATAAAAACGTTATATGTCGACATGTCCTCCTAGGGGATGTCGACATGGTCCTTATATTTAAACTCTATGATTTATTATTAATTATTAATTATACTTGTTATTTATATTTTATATTTCAGTTATAGAACAAATACCTAATTCTCTTCTTAATTTAGTAAATATAGATTCATTTAATGGTTTTGTTAAGATATCAGCAGTTTGATTCTCAGAGTTTACATATTCGAGAGTAATTACTTCTTTAGTTATATTATCTCTAAGAAAATGATGTCGAATATCAATATGTTTAGTTCGAGCATAATGAGTAGGATTTTTAGATAAATTTAATATTTAATCCAAAATCTCTTAAGGTTTGTTGCATATATATTACTTGAGAACAAGCCAAAGCAGCAGAAATATACTCTGCTTCAGTTGTTGATAGAGAAACTGTACTTTGCTTTTTACTAAACCAGGAAACCAGAGAATGTCCAAAAAAGTGACAAGTTCCACTTGTACTTTTTCGGTCTGATTTACATCCAGCATAGTCAGCATCACAGTATGATATTAAATCAAATGAATCATTTTTAGGATAAAATAAGCCATAATTAGAGGTGTGTTTAATATATCTTATGATACGTTTTACAGCTTTTAAGTGAGTTTCTTTAGGATGAGATTGATATCTTGCACAGAGACATACACTATGCATGATATCAGGTCTACTAGCAGTGATATAGAGCAATGATCTGATCATTCCTCTATACAACTTTTGATCTACATCTTTCGAGAAATCTTCTTTACTTAGATATTCATTGGTTGCCATGGGAGTAGGTTTTCCACTCGCAGTAGTCAAACCAAATTTATTGACTAGTTCTTTAGCATATTTTTCTTGACTAATAAAAATACCATTATCTAACTGTTTTATTTGCAATCCTAGAAAGAAGTTTAATTCACCCATATGACTCATCTCAAACTCTTTTGTCATTATTTCAGAAAATTCTTTATTCATTTCGAAGTTAGTTAAACCAAAAAGGATATCATCTACGTATACTTGAACTAGTTGAATATCATTTTTATTTCTTTTAATAAAAAGAGTATTATCTATTTTACCAATTTCAAAATTTGATTGTAATAAATAGGATTTTAGTCTATCATACCATGCTCTAGGAGCTTGTTTTAGACCATATAAAGCTTTCTTAAGTTTGTACACATGGTTTGGTAAATTTTCATCTTCAAAAAGTGGTGGTTGTTCAATATATACTTCTTCTTTTACAAATCCATTTAAAAATGCACTTTTAACATCCATTTGATATAATTTGAAATTATTATGATTTGCGAAAGCAAGTAGAATCCCAATGGCTTCTAATCTTGCTACAGGAGAAAAGGTTTCTTCATAATCTATACCTTCTTCTTGACAATAACCTTGGGCGACTAATCGTGCTTTATTTCTAACGACCTCACCATGTTCATTCATTTTTTTTATAGACCCATTTAGTTCCATTTATAGTTTTATCTTCAGGTCTAGGAACAAGTTCCCAAACTTCATTTCTAGTGAATTGATTTAATTCTTCTTGCATAGCCAAAATCCATGAATCATCAGTTGATGCTTCTTTAGGATTTTTGGGTTCAATAGATGATATAAATGCTACATTACTCATTTTACTTAGTTGATTTCTAGTTGTAACAATAGATTGCATATCTCCTATTATATTTTCAATATGATGATCTTTTAAAAGTTTAATCCTTTTATTAGGATGATTAATTTCATTATTAATTTCGGTTGATTCCTGATTTTGAGTAATTAAATCTTCTTCATCATTTGTAATTTCAAAATCTTTTAAATTTTCATCAAACGAAACACGCATTTTTTCTTCGATGGTGTTAGTTCTTAAATTAAAAACTCTATAAGCTTTACTTCTATTAGAATATCCGATAAAGATTCCTTTGTCGGATTTAGGATCAAATTTATCCAAATTATCCTTTGTATTTAAAATAAAGCATTTACTTCCAAAAATTCTGAAGTATGATACCTTAGGTTTCTTTCCATGAAGAAGTTCATAAGGTGTCTTATCAGTTAAAGGTCTAATTAAAATTATATTCAAAATATAACAGGCGGTAGCAACAGCTTCTGCCCAAAAGTGTTTTGGTAAATTACTATCTGAAAGCATAGTTCTCGCACACTCTTGTATCGTTCTATTTTTACGTTCAACTACTCCGTTTTGTTGTGGAGTTCTTGGAAATGAGAAATTGTGAGTTATTCCCTTCTTATTGCAGAATTCCTCAAACTTTTCATTTTCAAATTCACCACCGTGATCACTACGTATAATTATAATTTTTAAAGATAATTGGTTTTGAATCCTTTTTGTAAAAATTTTAAAACATTCAAAAGTATCACTTTTATGTTTCAAAAATATTGTCCATGTAAATCTAGAATAATCATCTACAATTACAAAAACATATTTACTATGATTTATTGACAGAATTTGAGATGGACCAAATAAATCAAGATGAAGTAACTCAAGGGGTTTTGAAGTTGAAATCATATCTTTTAATTTAAAGGAACTTTTTCTAAGCTTTCCTAATTGACATGCATCACATAAACTATCTACTTTAAAATTCATTTTAGGGAGACCTCTTACTAGATCATGTTTTGACAGTCTAGATAAGAGTTTGAAATTCAAATGTCCAAATCTCTTATGCCAAATCCAAGGGTCGCTTGTATTTTCCAGAAGACATAGGTTATCATTTGAAACTTTCATACTAAGAATATAAATATTCTTTTTCCTAGTTCCCTCAAATATTATGGTTGAGTTATTATCTTCAATATGAAATTTATCTTTTTCAAATTTAATTTTATATCCTTTATCACATAGTTGACTTATACTTAGTAGATTGTGTTTCAGATTCTTAACTAGCAAAACATTAGTAATAATAGGAGTTTCAGAGTTACCGACATTGCCGATGCCAATCACGTATCCTTTCGAGTTGTCTCCAAAGTTAACCAGTCCTCCGTCTTTGTATATAATATTATTCAGCATATCCGGATTACCAGTCATGTGTCTAGAGCATCCACTATCAAGTATCCATTTATTCCTTTTGATCTGCACAGATTGTCCATTGTGGATTGATTCATTAATACCCATAAAGCATCTTTCCTGCACATTATAAAATTTGGGTAGACAACTAGAATTTGAATAACATTCATATGCAGACTCATGGAACAATGATAATTTAAACAATTCTAAACTAGTTTTAACAGATTTTTCAAAAATAGCCATTTTAAATCTTTTCAAAATTCAGATTATGAAACTTTTGAAAACAAAGCTCTGATACCAAATGTGAGAAATGCGGATTAAGGATCTTAAGGCTAGAATTAACACTAGAGGGGGGGGGGTGAATAGTGTTTTAAGAAATTTGTTAATCTTTTTGAGTTTTATCTTAATTTGTTAACAATGTATACACTAATCAGACACAGATATGAACACAGAATCAAACACAAATGCAAATATAAAGTAAAAGCAGTAAAGGAAAGAATACACCGGATTTTATACTGGTTCGGAGTTACCCTACATCCAGTCCCGCAACACAAGTACAGATTTCCTTTCAACAACAATTCAACAATTACAACCCTCGGTTTCAAGGCTACGAGGTACACCCTCCAGAATGACAATCCTCTGGGTAGAGATACTTGATTTCCGGGGCAACAAGTTCACCCAATTGATTTCCAGGGCTACAATCACACCTTTTCTCGCTTAATTGATTTCCAAGGCTACAGTCACACCTTTTCTCGCTAATATATTACAAATAACTCTATAACTCTGAATAGCACTGAGAACCTTATAGAGATAGTGATGGAGAATCAAACTAGAAGTAATCGAGTATGATTTGATGTTGATTTCGGTAGAGTAATGGTATGATTTTGTATTAAGAAATGTGGAAGAAGAAGAGGAGTGAAAACCAGAAAAAAGTGATTAAAAATTCGTTGAAACTGACCCCTATTTATAGAAGATCAATAGCCATGACCATTCATGAAGAGTTATGGCGAATAGACACTTCTTTTGAAATTTGAATTTTGAACTTCAACTGTCACTATGTCGACATAGTGCCTAGGGGCATGTCGACATCCCTCAGCCAAAGTTGATATTTTGAATTTCTTTAAAAATAATATTTATCTTATATAAAAACTATTTAAAACTTTATAAATATACTTGAATATAGTTGAAATTCATAAGTAAATATAAAGAACAATATATACATAATTTAACTATAATTTTATATTTAAATCTAAGTATAAATATTAAAAGTTAAACATATTATTTGAAAAGACATTTAAAATCAGGAGTAATTTGACTTTGAAATTAAAGATGTTTTGAGGCTAAAATTATTTAAAATCAGGATAGAGAGTTTTGAATCTTTTAAAAGGAAAGTTTTGAAATCATTTTGAAAACAAGATAATTTTGTAAAATCATTTGAATTAAAATTAGTGGATACAAAACAATGTCCCACTAGATTTTCGTAGGTTCCATCCTACTTAGGGTTCCATCCCTTTAACGGGCTCGAAGTGGATTGCATTTCATGAATAAATTGGATATTAAGATACTAGTGCTTTTCTACGAGTTTTAACAAATATTCCTAATAAAAAAACTTAACCTTGAACTCTTGAACTCTTGATAATCTTGATACTCATGAGTCTTCTATCTCTATATCTTGAATCTCTATACTGTACAGTCTTCATTCTTGATACCTGCATGGTTAGATCCAAAATATACATATATATATATCTAAACTTGTAATGTTAGTATTTATATTTTATAATCTATTCTAAGGTTGTTTTTATCAAAACCATCATCTCATGGACTAACATAAACTTTAAACATTTAAAAATAATAAATTTTCTATAACATACTTTAAAAACAACTTTAAAACCTTTAACTCATACTTAAAAGTTTGCTTTGGAAACGTACTTGGCTATCCAGGGAAATACACTTCTCTTTCATATCTTTAAAAATAAATCACTATTTATTTTTAAATAAATTTACCCATTTCTTTAATAAATTCCCACCGTGAATTTATTCTTCCAAATATCCATTGATATATTACTTTACTTTATAAACCCAGTTTATAAATTCCATAGTCTCATCTTCCTTTTAAGATCCCAGTTTCAACCGCTTAATAAATTTTCGAATTGATTTCCAAAATTTACTCCATTTTAAAATAAATTCCTTTACTTACTAAATTTTATTCCAAAATCCATAAATTTCATAAATTCCAGATTTAACTCTTTATTATGATTTTAAACTGGAAATACCAATTTCATAAAAAATTCCTTTTATTGCATCCTAAACCATTTAAATTCTGAATTTAAAAATAAATCCTTTATTCCTTTAATTAATACCTCCTAAGTTTTAAATTTCATTTATTCCCATTTATTCAAAAATCTCCTTTCCCATACTTGGAATTTATTTATTAACAATTTTAAAATCCACTTTTATCCTTTTCCCATTCATTCTTTAATTTATCCCAAATCTCTATAATCATTTTACTTACAAATTCTCTCTTTTTATTTTCTTTTAAAATCCAAATCTATACATTTTTGATAACTCAATGTCCAAATATATCCAATCAAACCATAGCATCCAACATTCCAGTTATCAATATAATTCATCACAGAATGTCTAATAATCATAACACAGAATATTAAACAATCTAAATGATTTTGAGGAATCCAGTTGGATCCCTCCAACCTGTTTCCCTATATCCACAGACGTTAGCACAATACCAATTCCACTTCGAGGTGGAATATCGTGGTATATGGGTTTATATAATATCATCCGCTATTATGCGGCGCATAGGGTCTCTCCGCTATATAATGCGGGAAATCAATCACTCCAATATATATATACTAATATATATAATATCACATCCAATCAATTCATTCATTCAATCAAAATTTAGATTTAACTTTTTAAATTTAAATTAAACCCATATGAGTGAGATTAACTCACCTTTATTTTGCTGTTTGCAATCCATTACAAACGGGCTTGTTTTCCCCCCCGATTTAAGACCTTGTATAAACATTAGATGATTTTTATTAATATTCAAACCAATCAAACAATTAAATTTCCTTTAATAAATTTAATTAACCAATGATTTTATTTTAAACTCATAAGTTTCCTTTGAAAATCCTTTTTAAAATAATTAAATAGGTTAAATGACAATTTAATCACCATAATTTATTTTTAAAATGAACTATAAAGTTTAAATATGTGTTTATGTATATTTACCTTATTTTTATTTTCTTTGAAACTACCTATATGCTAGAATTAACCTATATAGATATAATATCTAATTTAATTACATAAACCCCATAACCATTTTAAAATTCCCAATTCCAAAATCAGATCTATATCTTTTTAGATTAAAACAGAAATGGTTTTGCCTATTACTGTAAAAATTAAATACCGGGTTATATATATTTTTCCCTAACTTTAGCTATAAAATAATTCTCTGCTTTTAGTAATATGTATATATAAAATTAACAAAAGAAACTAAGAATACCTCACTGCCTCGCAACGATTCCGACAAGCCCTTCTTCGCCACCGCGACCCAAACCACGCATGCAAACCTTTCACCCTGCCACGACTACCTTCGAGTTCGACACAACCCCGCTCTCCCAATCGACGCTTCCTCGAACCTACGACCCTCTCCAACCTCGCAAACGTCAGGAGTCACCCCGACTTGTCTCCCTAAATCGAACTCCAGCTTCCTCCTCGCGCACACGACTCGAAGCCGTCACGACCTTGATCCCTGCCGACATCACCACCGAAAGACTCAAAGTCAATCGCAAAACCCAAGCTTTGCTCCCCTTTTCGATTTCGATTTTTGAATCGAACCATGAAAAGTAGCTCACCACCTCTGTCGATATACGATCGAGTGCCCCCATTTACGAATGAATGCGGTTTTTTAAAAATAACAAGGCAGTCGTTTTTATCTCGATTTGGCATGATTCACGCTTTTTTTTCTGGCTTTGTTTTCTTTTTTTTCTGAAGTTTGAAATCTCAGCTGGGTGATTTAAAATAAAGGGAAGGGAAGAGTGCTTCACACGATAAGGAACAGTGATTTGACGAAATAAAAACAGTTGATGCGAAAAGATAAAGTTCTTATGTGAAGGAAATACAGATGAAGTTAAGCAGTATAAAAAAACATATATATATATATATATATATTTAAATTCAAATTGTCATGAAATATACAACTTAAAATTTCAAACTCCTAACGAGGCGAGCCGCTAGGCGTTTATAATGTTATACCCCTATTCCAAACGTACTGAAAAAGGTTTTGAGTCCTAACTCGATCGTATAGAGAAGATAGCTTTTTGGACCCAGTTATTATATTAAATTTCGATATAAATTTCAGTGCGTTTCCTTACCGTACGATCACATGACAACTCCAATCACTACGAAATTTGAAATCCGATAATAATACAATATTACATATCCAATGGAACTGGTTTCGTCGAAATCCGAGACTGTGCCTCGGAAGGCTATTTTTAAATTCACTTTAAACAATATATTTTCAAAACTGAACAAAACACTGTTAAATTCAATTTTAACAGTTCTATTATAATATTATAAATATAAATTTTATAAGCCTTTAAATTATTTTCCACAAGCTTGAAACCCAAGATTCAACATTTTATCCAATTTCCAAAAATTTAATCCAATAATTAGTGATATTTGAAATTCAAGTTAGAAATTGACTTTTAAATATTTAAAATCAATTAAATATTCCAATTTAAAATATTCAAAAATTACGGGTCGTCACACCCGTAAATTTTAATTTATTGCGGGTTGAAATGATATATATCGTATCACTTAACTATAGGGTAGAAAATTATATACGGATACCAGATTGGTTAAATTAAATGATTTTTAAATCCTTAAATTTTGAATTCAGTTAAATAATATTTTTAAATAAAATTTGATTTATATAAACTGGATTATTTTTGAAAATCCAAGCTGTAAATGTTGAAATTGGAATTGGTTTAAATGAATTGATTAAAGAATCTAAAGTGAAATTTTAAGTTTGAATTGCGAAATATAAATGAAATTATCGAAATTGAGTTATTGAAAATGTTTGAATAATTAAACTTTGAAATCTATGAAATTGAAGTGCTTTAAAATTATAGTTCAAACATGAGTTTGAAATCGATATAAATTGAAGGATTTTTATGGGAATTTGAATTAAAAGAAAATTTAGTTTCGTTGCAATCTGGATACAGTCCAGATTTGTTGAAATGGAAGAAATAGTTTAATTTGATATTAATTTCAAATAAATTATTTAATATAAACTGTTTAAAGATATATTATTTTAAAAATCGTGATTATTAAGATTTTCAAACTATTAAACTAATTTTAACTATTTTAACTATTTTAACCTACTTAAAACTATTAAACTATTTCAATCTATTTTAAAACTATTTTAAACTATTTTAAACTATTAAACTATTTTAATCTATTTTAAAACTATTTTAAACTATATTAAACCATGTTAATCTATTTTAAACTATTCAAACTATTTAATCTATTTTAAGACATTTAAACTAATTTAAAGTATTTTAAACCATTTTAATTATTTAAACTATTTATGACAATCTAAACTATATTTCCAATCCTTAATGGTGTAATGTCGAATTGGTTATATTTAAACCCTTGATTTAAAAGCGAATATGGTTAAATGATGTTATAATCTAAGTTGGGATTTGAAATGATATTTTCTAGTGAAATAACATATTCTGAGTAAATATGATAATTTTAAAATGAGGGTTTAACCTATTTTGGAAGTATGATTTTGAAAGTAAATATGATTTCAGAAGTGATGATTTCAAATGTGATATGATTTCGAAAGTGAATATGATTTCGAAAGTGATATGGTTTAAATTGAATATGATATTTTAATATCAATTATGAATTGATTTTGGAAATGTAAAAGAACCATCCGGTGTGAAATAAACGTTTAGTTGTTAAAGGGACCGAGATCGGATATTGTCATACTCTCTGCCAATACTGAAAACCACTTTAACAACTGTGTACGTGGTGGAGATTCCAAAATGAAGTAGGATGGTTGGCGAATGATTCTATATGAGGTATTTACGTAGCCTTGACTTCGGTGAGTCAGTTTGATGTGGCTAAAACAGGAGCCATGCCGGGCCAAGTGAGGTCGCACCTTCGATCGGATACATTTCTTCGATACCATATTATGACTTTGTGATTGATTTGGTGGCCACCCCTCGATTTGATTTTGGGAGTGTGATCCAAGGTAGGCGGAGTAGTTGCTATGTGTTACCACCAGTCTGGATCCGCAAAACGGTAGTATACTACCTTGGGCATTGCCTCGCGTACCTTGTCACATGCCTTATCGCGCTTCTACGAGTTTGGTTTGTACCTTACCTATGGAGTGCCCTATGATTGCCCTCCAGTTTATGGAGGAACTATGGTACTGTATAGACTACGGGAATATATAAAATGTGTTAAGGGGGATATGGATAACGCCTTAACGCTATTTTAATAGTTTACTTTACTATAGACTCTATTATAATAGTGTATTGTACTATGTATATAGATAGATTAATGGATCCTTAGGAGATGGAAATCCTGAACATCTCTTAAGTTATTGCACGCATGTTAGACATTGGATAGGAGATGTCAAAACCCGTAAACATCTCTAACGCCATTACACTCATATTTATTTACTGTTGATTTAACTTACATAAGGTCTTTTAGTTCCGACTCGAATGTTTTGTCTTTTCATTACGCTCGGGTCAGTCTGAGCTTTTCAGTGTATCGAAGACCATTTATTTCTAGAGGACGAAGATGAAGATTTAGTACTATTATTATTTATTATATTTATTCCGCTGCATCATGTTGTTCCGCTGCATTATTTATTTATTACTGCTTTATGTACTCTGATCTGTATTGTAAATGTGTAATCAAATGTATTTGTAAAACAGCTTCATGAACTGTTATTTGATTATTATATTTTTGTCATTCTGCTGTGAGATTCTGTGTTTGTTTTATTCTTTCTCTTCTTTTTCTAATTTACCCCATAACAATCATCCCTTTTGAATGGTTTGAGTTTGACATGTGTGGTTTATTGTCGATTTGAACCGTCCAAAAAGGTGGGTCGTTACATTTGGTATCAGAGCTTTGGTTTAGCGATAACCTTAGCTTTGTGGGGTCTGACCCATTAGAAATAGGGTAGTAATACCCTAGAATGGGTTGTCTGAGTGTGTATATATATATATGAGGGAGCGTATTCATTAGTGTTATACAAATGTTTTTGTATTGTGTTAATTTGTTCTGTTTAGTATTTATAAATTCTAGTCAGTACATAGGATGCTATGGCATCGATAGAGATTTCTAAACACTTAATAGGGTAGACCGACATAATATTGGTTTTGAAATATAGGTAAATGAAATAATTTTACCTAGTAGTATATTTGTATACGAAAGAATAAATTTTTTAATGACATAGTTCGATGTGATATGTTGTTTGTTAGGTAGAGAAATTTAATAAATATTGAAAGTAAAATAGGATTTACAAGTAAAGTAAAAATAAATTGGAATTTGAGAACTAAATTTCTAGGGTTTTGAAATTGGGTTTCAAAAGATTTTGGAATATAATATTTGATAGTATTTGGAAGTATTTTCGGATAAATATTTTCAATATAATTTGAAAGAAAATTTTAAAAAGAATTTTTAAAGGAAATAAGTTCTGTACTTCCCCTCCGTCGCTGGAAAATAATTTCGGTGACGAGTGCACGCATCATCGACGTTCATTTTCGAGTTTCAAAGTGGGAAGGCCACTGTAGTAGTTTTACTACACAATTGTTTTGATAAACAAATCTTAACTTTGAATTCCTAAGTATGATTTGGTTTATAAAGGATATGAGTATATATATTATTTTAAAATAATTTGGAAAGGAAACCAGGTATTTAGTTCTTAAGTTCTGCAAATTAGAAATTTCAATTATTGTAGTGAAATGAAATCTTAACTATTTTAATAGTTGGAAGCTTTTAAAATGGAAAATAAGAAATTGGATGCTAAGTGATTAATGAAATATATAAGAGATTGGAATTTATAACTTATAAATTAAAGAATAATGAAAATTTGGATGTAATTATGGAACATTTTGTTAACTAAAATAAATAAGATAAATTTGTGTAATATTCAATTGCATTCTAAAAGACATATATATAACTTACCAAAATATTAAAAGTTGTAATGTTAAATAGAAATATGTAATAAAATATCATACAGGTAAAACTTTAGTAATGAAGGTATTCAATGGAATTACTTCTGTAAATAAAAATTTTGATGTTATAAATTGTTATAAATTTAAGTTAATGATTTGAAATGTTACTAATTAAATTTATAGAATGAGTGAATACTGTAAGTAAATGGTTATGAACTTAAGTTAATGTTGCAGCTATTTGTAATTAAAATGAATAGTAAAAGTGTATACTACATTAAGTAAATAATTATAACTTCAGAAATGTTGAAATGATTCAGAAAATGGATTTAATATTCAATGACACTATGTAGGGGAGGATGAATGTAAATTGAAAGTTGAGGAACTTAAGTATGAATTTGTGCACTAATGAATATTAATATTTAATGGAAATCAAGTATATAACTAAATAATAAATGTGAATTAAACTGAAATAAAATGCATGCAATACGTCAATAATAAAGTATGGATGATCTAAATAATTGAATGAATTTCTTTGTAAGTAATGAATGTAAATTAATGAAAATAAGCATTGTATGAATGAATGAAATTGAGGAACAGTAAATAATGTGAAAGGGGATTAATAAGAATAAACTTAATGACATTTGAATTTATGGGTTGTTTGGCTTATGGGATGATTGGGAAGTGATACTTTAAATTGTTTAGGATGTATAAATAATCTATTAAGTTTTATCTAGGACTGTTGAGTGCATGATATACTTAGTAGTTTATTTACCATTTTATATGATTAAAAGTTTCTGAACCCGAACAAATCATTTGTTTTGGTTGTTATGGATGGATGGTTGATTACTTTGATTGCATGTGATGGTTGTATGGTTTTGTTTGCAAGTGACTATTGTTATGTTGTGTTGTTTTGTTTGTTATTAATTGAAATAACTTAAATATTTATGTTTTTACATAATCATTAACTCTTTTGGATTATATAAGTGAAATACAGGTTATGGAAGCAATTACTAATGCTTTTGGTTTCATAAATAAAGCGTTGTTTGCTCGTACGTTTTTGGATTACGGTTTTCTAGCGATATTATATTGTATTTCCCGGGGTTTGGGATATTTTATTATTGAAATATGATATATATGTTTATTATTGATATTATTATTTCTTTCGGACCTCTCCGTACAAAGGAGACTCTGCCGAAATTTTCAGTGAATTTTGGACTTAGAATTTTTTTGTGAAAATGGAAATGTTTTTCAAACTTCAATTAGACTTGAATATGGAAGGATTTAATTGTTTTATAAATTGATATATTTTATTTAAATTATTTATTATGTAAATTAATTGTTTATAAATTGAATACTTTGAATAAGATATATTGATTCTTTACTTCCTTATTCCTTCTTTTCCCTTTTCGAGGATGAAAAGTATTGTGTGGGGGAGAGTGTAACGACTCGTAATTTTTGATAATTAAATTTATTAAATTTAATAAGATTTTGTAATTTAATATTGGAAGAAATTAAATTTTAAGATTTAATAATGAGAAGAATAACTAGAATGTAATGTTAATTTAAGGCAACTGATAACTATTTTAATGTAATTCCAATTAATTGAAATGATTAAAAAGTTATGTTTGGTTATAGATGGTAAATAAGGAAATAAATTAAATGTTATAATTAATTGGTGAAATAATATGTAATTAATTGTAATTGGATAAATCAGTGCTATGTAAGTGGTTATAAGATTTGTTTGTAGGTAACAAACTTATAAATGTGATTAAATTAAGTAAAAGGGTAACAATTGTTATTTGTTACCTATTTATTTAATCTGTTGAATTAAATTGGAAATCAATTGCAACTAAATGTAATTAAACATTGCGTTAATATGAATCAAGATGATAACTTTAGAATATTGATGTAATAAATGTAAACCAATGTTAATTATATCCATTTGATAATGAATGATTGAATAAAAAGATTGAAATCAAATTATACCAATTTATTGGGATTTAAATTATAATTAATAAATTTATTGCAATTGAAAATTTGAACGCTGTAATTAGCGTAATATATATATATATATATATTGAATTTGACTTGGAAATTTACTTTAAAAGATTATAAATCAACACGTAACCAAAAATGATAAAAATTTGTTAATTATAAAATTTGAATTGAAAAAGTTAATCAATTTAATAATAATTTATTTAATTAACGTAAAACTAGCTATTTTGGCCACTATCTCGGATTTTGGCAAAACCAGTTTCATCGGATCCGTAACGGTGAATTATTGTAGGATTTCAAGTTTCGTAGCGATCAGACTTGTCGTTTGACCGTGCGGACTCGAAACGTGTAAGAATGAATTTAATTGGATTCAATTGAAGGAAGCTGATTTTAAAAGCTTACTTCTTCATACAATGGAATTAGGACTTGAAACCTTTTCCATTGAGTTTAAAAATATTGAAAACATCTATTTTGATATATGGGATGACCTACTTTCGTTTCGGAAGCGAAACTGGATTTTCGGGTCGTTATTGCCGTTCGTACCAATTCGATTCATGTTCATTTTCTTATCGGGCTTTGTTCATATAAATAGATCTTTCTAAATCTTACCAGCCTTTTATTTCTTATCTTAGTATGTACAATTCCATCTGCTTCTCTCTTCTCAATGGCAGAAACCAATTCAAACTACAAACCCTAAATTCAATTTCAAAAACCCTATCATATTATATACCGATTCAAAGCTCTTGACGAGTGCATTCTAGATTTACAGTTTGTTTTTTGATTTATGTCTCTGTGTGTCCAGAATTTGGGAAACAAATCTCAGCCATTCATTGGGGTTTGATCAACTGTGATGGATCGCCGATTCGAAGTTACAGTTTTGTAGAGGTCGTCGAGGGGATTGCATCCATGTAGTTTGTTTGGCGAATTGATGGTTGGATGTGGCTAGATAATTCGATTAGGGTTTTAAGAGGGGTGGCATTACTGGGCTATTGGAGACGTCGATCGTGATTGGGGGTCATTCGTTGAGGTCGGAGGTCATAGGGAGGTGGTCGCGACTGACTCGGAGGGCGGCGCGGTGAACTGCACGTGGCAGCGACGGGCTCTGCATATCGCATGCATGGGTTCTGTGTTGAGTAGGGTTTCGAACAGGGTCACGTTGAAGAAAGTTTACAGAGCAGGCGACGTGTAAAGTAGAGGAGATTGTTTTGTATTATTTTATTTAATTTAAATTTTAACTTCGAATGTTCTAACTTGTATATCTTTTGCATACGAGCTCGGATTCACATGCGGTTTTCTCCGCTGTGATCGTATTGAAATTCCGGACATTATGGAACTAGTTTGGATGAATTCTGAGATTATTCAAATTTTGGGCTATAATTGGATTTTAAATCAATTTGAAATCAAAGGTGAGTGTTTTAACCCACTCACAACAGCTAGATTATTTTATGTTAGTTAAATTGAATTTATGATGTGATTAGAGTTTGATTGGTTGATGTTTGGTGTATTTAAATTGTCATTCTAGTTAAATATTACTTTTATTGAATTTAATCGCCATTTAATTGAATATTGAATTTTAAATGTCAATTGAATACCTGTTGATGATAATCAGTTAATTGATGTTATTTATTGGTTGATTTGGGTGATGATTGTGATGGATGTTTAATTGTTGAGATTGGATGACTAGATGTTATGTTTATTTTATATATTGATTCACACTACAAGTTCCTTTAGTTATTGCTAGGAAAATCACTATGGGTTGAAATGATACATGCTCGAACGATCTATAGATTAGGGAAAATCGTTATGGGTTGAAATGATTGACTCGAGCGATTTTATGGATTTTGAATTTTAATTCAGGACTGCGAGTTGAAATGATATATACCCCTTAATTTTAAATTATTGCGGGTTGAAATGATATATATCCGTATCACTTGACCATAGGGTGGAAAATTATATACGAACACCAGATTGGTTAAATTAAATGATTTTTAAATCCTTAAATTTTGAATTCAGTTAAATAATATTTTTAAATAAAATTTGATTTATATAAAATGAATTATTTTCGAAAATCCAAGCTTTAAATGTTGAAATTGGAATTGGTTTAAATGAATTGATTAAAGAATCTAAAGTGAAATTTTAAGTTTGAATTGTAAAATATAAATGAAATTATCGAAATTGAGTTATTGAAAATGTTTGAATAATTAAACTTTGAAATCTATGAAATTGAAGTGCTTTAAAATTGTAGTTCAAACATGAGTTTGAAATCGATATAAATTGAAGGATTTTTATGGGAATTTGAATTGAAAGTAAATTTAGTTTCGTTGAAATATGGATATGATTTCAAATGGAAGAAATAGTTTAATTTGATATTAATTTCAAATAAATTATTTAATATAAGTTGTTTAAAGATATATTATTTTAAAAATCCTGATTATTAAGATTTTCAAACTAATAAACTAATTTTAACTATTTTAACCTGTTTTAAAACTATTAAACTATTTTAATCTATTTTAACACTATTTTAAACTATTTTAAACTATTAAACTATTTTAATCTATTTTAAAACTATTTTAAACTATGTTAAACTATATTAAACTATTTTAATCTATTTTAAACCATTCAAACTATTTAATCTATTTTAATCTATTTTAAGACGTTTAAACTAATTTAAAGTATTTTAAACCATTTTAATTATTTAAACTATTTATGATAATCTAAACTAGATTTCCAATCCTAACGGTGTAAGGTCGAATTGGTTATATTTAAACCCTTGATTTAAAAGCGGATATGGTTAAATGATGTTGTAATCTAAGTTGGGATTTGAAATGATATTTTCTAGTGAAATAACATATTCTGAGTAAATATGATGATTTTAAAATGAGGGTTAAACCTATTTTGGAAGTATGATTTCGAAAGTAAATATGATTTCGGAAGTGATATGATTTCAAATGTAAATATGATTTCGAAAGTGAATATGATTTCGAAAGTGATATGGTTTGAATTGAATATGATATTTTAATATCAATTATGAATTGATTTTGGAAATGTAAAAGAACCATCCGGTGTGAAATAAACGTTTGGTTGTTAAAGGGATCAAGATCGGATATTGTCATACTCTTTGCCAATATCGAAAACCACTTTAACAACTGTGTACGTTGTCACGTACCGAAATTTTCGACTTTCGAAAATTCGACATCGATACTCACTTTATCGACTACCGAGCAATCGAGTGCCGGAAACTCCAATAGTGAGGGTTTTAAGAACAAGAAAAGGGAGAAGAAGAAGATAGAAGAAAGAGAGAAGAACAACTGAACAACATCAGAACAGAAAACAATATCAGAATCTCACATATCGCAGCGGAACAATATATAATAAATAAACACTAGTCTTTAAAAACAAAGAACTATATCAGTTTATACATACATCAATCAGAGTCATATACAACAGTGGACGGTTATATAAACTTGTCCTCATACAAAATACACAGCGGAATAAATACTATCAGATACAAATACTACGTCTCGTCCTCCAGCTTATCTCCAAAGCTCCAGAATATCCTGATAACATAACTCTAGGCTGCCCGTGTGGAAATTGGTGGGCACCCAGAGTTTAGAAGGGAAACAATAAACTCCGAGTCAGTCATGGTGACTGGTGTGAGATCGTAAAACAGTTATTCTTTAAAATAAACAACAGGAAAATTTTAAAGTCAATTCGAAATGCTTTTGGAAAATGAAACTACCATAAGACCTCCCACCACACACACAATGCAAACGCAGACTTGGAGGAGATTTCTTCTTATGTTAGTCAAAGATGCTTACTACGCAAAAATCAAATCTTTTTTTGATATTATTATTAGTGCATAGTGTAGAAAACATTTCGAAAGTAGAATATAAATCTTAGCCAGCATAGGTACCATTATATTATGCCTGCTATAGCTGCCTCCTGAGGAGACAGGTTATACAATTGAAATCGTAAAGGCTCGTATTGTTTCTTTGGATTTCCAACAAATGGTCAGGCTAAGGAACTTCCTATCCACGATGGGTACGTCCCTGGAATAGACGACCCGAGAACCTAACCGGATCTCTGCCAACACAAGGCCGGGTTACCTCTGCAAAAATAGGTAACTACTGACACGCGTATGCCATCCCCCGATCGTCACCGATCTTCCCGAGGATCCCCGATTCGCAACAACCACAAAGAAATAAATTTTGCAGCAACCACAGAGGTTAAGTATCTGGGCTCCATACCATGATACCACCTTTATCCAGAAGGAATGACATACACTAAGGGGCGCTACTCCCTAGAACCTTGCCGCATTCTTCCTGTTTTGACCATTTCCGGGGTGTGAGGCTCGACGAAGTCTCGTCCACAAAGCTACGCTTTCTCAAAAAAGCCCTGCTTCGGGTCAAACAAAATGATCAACCTATGATCACAAAGATATAAGATCAAACAAATGATCATATCACAAATGATCAAACACTGATCATTTCAAAGCAACACTCAGTATGCCACGTTACCAAATTGGGATATATCGCTGATAAATTTCAACTACATAACCTCTGAGCTCGTACGTCTCAGAGAAGGGTGTTAAGCTAAGAGAATAAATTCTCCGCCACCAACAGAAATGTATTTGAAAGAAATCAGCTTTATATCTCAAATTGTAACGTCAGACACACAATCCATACAAGTCTGTTCCGGGATCGAACAGAACCGAAGGCACTTCTCACGAAGCCCTTGCATATCCGGATAATTTTCAATCACGTCAGGACTTCCCGTCACTAAGGGTGATAAAACCTCTAAATCGGAGATCAGCCGATGTAGAGTAACTCGACGGTAATCCTTCCGTTTTCAAAAATATCCGGTCTTCAACACCGGTCTTCGAATGCGATTCATAACGACGTATCACATATTCGGAATGGGTTATACGACCCCATGGTCCTTTCCCGGCTAACCCGAATAGTGAGCGCTTATTCAAAAATAAGTGTGGCATTCAAATTCATCCAATTCACAACAAATACCTACTCAAGGTAATTATTGATAGTCGGTTATTTAACTATCAATAAAGATGCGCAACATCATCAGATTCCAAATAATTTTCCAAATTATTTCATCTTCAAAAATATCTTTACTAGATATAAAATTTCCACACTTAACCGTTTGAAAAGAATTTCAAACCAATTTCCACATTTCATTTTATCTTTGAAGATAAAATCTCAAAACAGTTCATTTCATATTGGAAAAGCATTTCCATACTTATTTAAAAATAAGTAATTCCCAAATCATTTATTTTCAACATTTGAAAATATTCGATATACTTAAAACAATATTAAGTATATATTCATTCTTTAAGGAAATCATAAATTTGACATCTATTTGAGTCAAAACGAATGTTGCGTAAAACATCGTTACGACGACCCAAAATCATTAGTATAGGGATTCGAATTTTTAAGATAGATATGTAAATCCCAATACTATATAAAAACATTTCCTTTCGGAAATCATTTACTATAACAACAATGTTATAGTCCATCATTTCCTTCTTCCTCGAAAACGTCTATTTCAACAATAAATGTTGAAATCTATGTTTTCGATATTTAACACGTTTTAAAACATCTTTTAAAACAATTACTTCATTTCGTAATATCACTTCTTCAAAAATGAATCCATTTTATTCAATAATATATTCACTGTCCAAAATCGTGAATATAATTCACTTAACCCAATTTCAATCATTTCTACACATTTTTATCTCAATAAAAATTCGCTATCCAAAATCGCGAATATACCTTCTTTAAAAATCTTCTATATTTAATTTCTCAAATTCAACTGATTTTGAATTTATAAACACGTTTATAAATTCTATTCCTATTTTAGTAACAACTCGACTTATAAATCTTCTTTTTATCAACTTCTATATTTTACTTATCAGAATAAGTGATTTCGGATTTATAAACAACTTTTATAAATTCCAATTCTATTTATAAAAACTTCAATCCCAAATCAATTTCGATATTGATTTAAAAATTTATTTATCACTACTAAGTAAATTCCTTATTTTCCTCAAATTATTCAATATTCTATTTTTAACAATGGATTCTTCAATTTGAAATCATTTTACATTGATTTCCCAATTTGTTTCAATTTACCAATTAAATTTCTAATAGGATTTCCAACTTATCTTCTCTTAAATAAATTCCTTTTTAAGAAAATAAATTTCAATCGTTTCTTTCAATCTATTTTAAAAATCCAAATTTTAAATTAAATTCTTCAATTTAAAATCACTATTTTACGAAATCCATTTATTTAACATTTTCACTTTATTCTGGAATAAATTCGATAATACTATAAAAATCAACTTTTATACCTTTAAATTCTTTTCTTCAAATTTTATTCAATTTCAAAAAATCAATTCACTTAAAATTTTCTGCTTGAATTACCAAAAATTCAATTTCGTTTATTTTTGGAGTCCAATGATATCAAACATCCATTCAGCTAAATTTTAGCTTTCAACAATTTCCAGACATCAATTCAATAACATCAATAATCATTCACAGATTATCACATCACAGTAGAAATAAATTCAATCAATGTGAGGGGTCCAGTTGGATCCCTCCAACCTGTTTCCCTGCATCCAAAGACGTCAGCACAATACCAATTCCGCTCCAGTACGGAATTATCGCGGTATATGGGTTTTATAAAAATCCGCTTACTAACGGCGCAATAGGGTCTCATCCGCTATACGAGGCGGGAAATCATCAATCCAATATATACATATGCCAATATGTATATATTGCTATATATATAGATATATCCTACTATATCTAATACCACAACCAATAGCAATCATATCAATCAATAACTGTAATCCCAATTTATTTTGAGTGAGAAGATCTCACCTTTTGCTTTTTATTAGCAATCCCATTTCCAATCCTGACTCGATTTTCTCTTGATTTATACCTTGTATAAATAATTATACAAATTTATTAATATTCGAAACAAATAAATAACCAATTTCCGTTTTTAATTGTTAAATTTTGATAGTTCGTTCTAAACCAATTTCTCAATCAATAAATTTTGTTTAACCACCATTTAAATTTCTTTAAACCCATTTCCCTTTTTAAAAATTTATTTAACAAAAATTAAATTTAAACAATTAAACTTCCCTTTTAAATGTTTTATCTACATATATATACCACCATAAATAAAACAGTAATTCATTTCACTGAATATATATATATATATATCTATATGTTACTGTTAAAATTTTGTTATATATTATTTTTTTTTCTTCTCTGTGAATTTATAAACACATAAATTAAGCAAAAGCAAAATATAACTATCTGCCTACTGGTAAAATCCTAATCTCGATAAAAAATAAAAATTAAAACAAAATGTATACCTATAGTCGAAGTCGTCGTCCTTGGCCTGGAGCTCGCACGCGCCACCAACCCCAATCGAACAGCCCCTTCGCCGAATCGCGACCTGCCAGACTTCGATATGCCACTGTGATTCCCCAAACGCCTTCGCGAACTGCCGCCGTCACCAACCCCAGTCGCGAGCTCCTAGTCGACCCCACACGTCGTCGCCTTCCACCGTGAGTCCTCCTCGTTGTTGCCAAGCTTCACGAGTTTCCCCACCTGACAGCGCCGCCGTCGCGATTTCGAACTCCCCAAACGATCGCCTTATGCCGCACGCGTCGCGATCCCAAACTCGAGCCTCGCGAGTTTAAATCATGGAGAGGGGAACGAGTTGAAGACAATGTCGATTTGGGAAAGGAGAGTACGAAGCCATAAATTTAGTTTTAAACGAAGAAAGTTTTCGTTTTGATTTTGAAAACCGGAGAGGGAGAGGAGGGTTGTCATTAAGATTGAAAGGAGGATGGTTGGCACGATCTTATTCCGTGATTCTCGACTTGATTTTAGGCGTAAGATAGGGAAAGAAAACGTGCAAATGTCTGACCAATTTTTAAATTTAAATTTTTAAATTTTAAATTGAATTTGATTTTATTTTCAACGCGTTTGCATATCGTACGGTCACACGACAACTCCGAAAAATACGAAATTTGAAATCCGGCAATAATTCAATATTGCAGACCCAATGGAACTGGTTTCATCAAATTCTGAGACTTTTTGAAAAATGACTATTTTTAACTATCGGTTAAACGATATAAATTTCAAAACTGATCAAACCAATTCGAAATTGGATTCTGAAGCTTCTGTTATCTTCAGAATTATCAACACGAGTTTTATAAGCTTTCCAAATATTTTTCTCTAGCTTTAAACTGAAGATTCAAAATTTTTATTCAGCATTAAATAGATTAAATTTTATAATTAAATCGTCAAATTCAAATTTATATCGAGGATTCAAATTAAATTACCGTTCAAATATTTAAAATTAATTAAATATTCTCAATTTAATTTGGTCAAAATTCTGGGTCGTTACAGACTTCCCTCCTTAAAAGAATTTCGTCCTCGAAATTACAAGTTAGGAAAAAAAATGTCCTTAACTCGTCTACTATTTTTCACAATCAATAGTTTTATCAAATTTTCAAAACAAATCTTTCTACTAAAGATTCGTTATCATTCAATTAACTTTCCAACTTTAATTATAAGTTTCAAACAACATTGTTTACTTCAAAATTCAAATTTAAACTTAAATTCAAATTTTAACTTTCAAAAATTTATCAAAATTTTTCTAACACTCTAAAATTTCGAAAAATTTCGCCAGCGTCTCCTTTGCGCGGCTAATAAGGCACTACTACAAAACGTCCCTACGGACTCTCAGATTTCAAAAAGAAAAGAAAAAGCCAAGCGGCTAGACAAGAAATCAGCAAAAACTCATATCGAAATTTAAAATACATACCTTTTTCGAGCAATTCAAAATATCTTTGAAATCAAAATCCCAATTTATCACCTGTATATCCTACTAGCCATAATATCTAGCTGCATATATTCAAACCATTTTGCAAATTCTATTACAAAATTTTCAATATAAACTGCTTATACATTTTCTGTTGAAGTTATACATATTCATTTTCATTCCATTTTACATTTCACATTCATTTGAATTTTTAATTCACAATTTCAATTCTAATTTGGATTCGGTTCAACTTCTGAATATTGAATTTTTATCAATTAACTTTAGTTCACTTCAAACTAATCTCAAAACTTCATTTAATTTCACACAATTCAACTTCATTTTCAATATTCAGTTTTGATTCCAGTTTTATTCTTTTGCTCATTTCCAAAATTTATTTTCAGTTTGCTATTTTGGTTTATAACTACTCACATTTAACTGGATTCAGATTCCATATGAATTTTTTTAACTTTTCTTTCAATTCACATTTGTAATTATTCAATTCAATTCAATGCTTACAACTTCAAAATGAATCTCAACTTTCAATTTCATTTTCATTTAATTGATTCACTTATACTTGCTTTGATTTACTTCATTCTTTTAAGTTAAATTTATTCTACCAAAACTCAATTGGTATAAGTTATCAACTTAATAATATTTCATAATTATTTTTATATAGCATTCCAGAGTCTTACCATCATTCCAAAGCCATTTTGAAAACAATTCAAATTCCATTTGAATTTCCAAAACAAAAACCCAAATTTTCCAAACACTTTCATTTAAAACAATTTGGCAGCAATTTCTCTTTTGGAAACCCGAAAATGAATTCTAATGATGTGGCCATCATCATCAGGATTATTTTCCAGCGACCTAAAAGAGTTTAGAGCTTTCATCTCTCTAAAATACTTTTCAAAACCTTCGAAATCCATTTTCAAATCAAAAAGGATTTAAACTTTCCAAATCTCCAAAATTTACAAATTCCTTTCAAAACATTTCCAAATACTTCTCTGGAATTCCATTTTAAATTACAAATCACATTTATAATTTACATTCTTTAATTTCATTTGTATGTGAATTCATCTCTTTATCTTTTATTCGTTAAATGGATTTATTTCCAAATCTTTAGTTATTATTTTAATTTCCCATTCCATTTCATATAACCATGATAATAATTCAATGTTATTATTTCATAACAACCAAACATCCATATACTATGATAATTCATAGAAAATCATTTCTTTTCTATACAAAAATAGTTTTGGGCGAAATTATCTCATTCACCCTATTTAAAATGATACTATGTCGTCTTGCCTCGTTTAAGTGTTTAGAAATCCCTATCGATAATATGGCGTCCCACATACCGACCAAAATTCATAAACATCTCAACGGATAAGCAAACACAATACAAAACATTTTATATTCACTAACAAATACGCACTCGTATCTATTATTACACTCAAACTCATTCTAGAGTACTACTGACTCTATCTCTAATGAGTAACACCCAACAGAGCAGGGTTGTCGCTTAACCATATGCTCCGATACCACGCTGTCACGTACCGAAATTTTCGACTTTCGAAAATTCGACATCGATACTCACTTTATCGACTACCGAGCAATCGAGTGCCGGAAACTCCAATAGTGAGGGTTTTAAGAACAAGAAAAGGGAGAAGAAGAAGATAGAAGAAAGAGAGAAGAACAACTGAACAACATCAGAACAGAAAACAATATCAGAATCTCACATATCGCAGCGGAACAATATATAATAAATAAACACTAGTCTTTAAAAACAAAGAACTATATCAGTTTATACATACATCAATCAGAGTCATATACAACAGTGGACAGTTATATAAACTTGTCCTCATACAGAATACACAGCGGAATAAATACTATCAGATACAAATACTACGTCTCGTCCTCCAGCTTATCTCCAAAGCTCCAGAATATCCTGATAACATAACTCTAGGCTGCCCGTGTGGAAATTGGTGGGCACCCAGAGTTTAGAAGGGAAACAATAAACTCCGAGTCAGTCATGGTGACTGGTGTGAGATCGTAAAACAGTTATTCTTTAAAATAAACAACAGGAAAATTTTAAAGTCAATTCGAAATGCTTTTGGAAAATGAAACTACCATAAGACCTCCCACCACACACACAATGCAAACGCAGACTTGGAGGAGATTTCTTCTTATGTTAGTCAAAGATGCTTACTACGCAAAAATCAAATCTTTTTTTGATATTATTATTAGTGCATAGTGTAGAAAACATTTCGAAAGTAGAATATAAATCTTAGCCAGCATAGGTACCATTATATTATGCCTGCTATAGCTGCCTCCTGAGGAGACAGGTTATACAATTGAAATCGTAAAGGCTCGTATTGTTTCTTTGGATTTCCAACAAATGGTCAGGCTAAGGAACTTCCTATCCACGATGGGTACGTCCATGGAATAGACGACCCGAGAACCTAACCGGATCTCTGCCAACACAAGGCCGGGTTACCTCTGCAAAAATAGGTAACTACTGACACGCGTATGCCATCCCCCGATCGTCACCGATCTTCCCGAGGATCCCCGATTCGCAACAACCACAAAGAAATAAATTTTGCAGCAACCACAGAGGTTAAGTATCTGGGCTCCATACCATGATACCACCTTTATCCAGAAGGAATGACATACACTAAGGGGCGCTACTCCCTAGAACCTTGCCGCATTCTTCCTGTTTTGACCATTTCCGAGGTGTGAGGCTCGACGAAGTCTCGTCCACAAAGCTACGCTTTCTCAAAAAAGCCCTGCTTCGGGTCAAACAAAATGATCAACCTATGATCACAAAGATATAAGATCAAACAAATGATCATATCACAAATGATCAAACACTGATCATTTCAAAGCAACACTCAGTATGCCACGTTACCAAATTGGGATATATCGCTGATAAATTTCAACTACATAACCTCTGAGCTCGTACGTCTCAGAGAAGGGTGTTAAGCTAAGAGAATAAATTCTCCGCCACCAACAGAAATGTATTTGAAAGAAATCAGCTTTATATCTCAAATTGTAACGTCAGACACACAATCCATACAAGTCTGTTCCGGGATCGAACAGAACCGAAGGCACTTCTCACGAAGCCCTTGCATATCCGGATAATTTTCAATCACGTCAGGACTTCCCGTCACTAAGGGTGATAAAACCTCTAAATCGGAGATCAGCCGATGTAGAGTAACTCGACGGTAATCCTTCCGTTTTCAAAAATATTCGGTCTTCAACACCGGTCTTCGAATGCGATTCATAACGACGTATCACATATTCGGAATGGGTTATACGACCCCATGGTCCTTTCCCGGCTAACCCGAATAGTGAGCGCTTATTCAAAAATAAGTGTGGCATTCAAATTCATCCAATTCACAACAAATACCTACTCAAGGTAATTATTGATAGTCGGTTATTTAACTATCAATAAAGATGCGCAACATCATCAGATTCCAAATAATTTTCCAAATTATTTCATCTTCAAAAATATCTTTACTAGATATAAAATTTCCACACTTAACCGTTTGAAAAGAATTTCAAATCAATTTCCACATTTCATTTTATCTTTGAAGATAAAATCTCAAAACAGTTCATTTCATATTGGAAAAGCATTTCCATACTTATTTAAAAATAAGTAATTCCCAAATCATTTATTTTCAACATTTGAAAATATTCGATATACTTAAAACAATATTAAGTATATATTCATTCTTTAAGGAAATCATTAATTTGACATCTATTTGAGTCAAAACGAATGTTGCGTAAAACATCGTTACGACGACCCAAAATCATTAGTATAGGGATTCGAATTTTTAAGATAGATATGTAAATCCCAATACTATATAAAAACATTTCCTTTTGGAAATCATTTACTATAACAACAGTGTTATAGTCCATCATTTCCTTCTTCCTCGAAAACGTCTATTTCAACAATAAATGTTGAAATCTATGTTTTCGATATTTAACACGTTTTAAAACATCTTTTAAAACAATTACTTCATTTCGTAATATCACTTCTTCAAAAATGAATCCATTTTATTCAATAATATATTCACTGTCCAAAATCGTGAATATAATTCACTTAACCCAATTTCAATCATTTCTACACATTTTTATCTCAATAAAAATTCGCTATCCAAAATCGCGAATATACCTTCTTTAAAAATCTTCTATATTTAATTTCTCAAATTCAACTGATTTTGAATTTATAAACACGTTTATAAATTCTATTCCTATTTTAGTAACAACTCGACTTATAAATCTTCTTTTTATCAACTTCTATATTTTACTTATCAGAATAATTGATTTCGGATTTATAAACAACTTTTATAAATTCCAATTCTATTTATAAAAACTTCAATCCCAAATCAATTTCGATATTGATTTAAAAATTTATTTATCACTACTAAGTAAATTCCTTATTTTCCTCAAATTATTCAATATTCTATTTTTAACAATGGATTCTTCAATTTGAAATCATTTTACATTGATTTCCCAATTTGTTTCAATTTACCAATTAAATTTCTAATAGGATTTCCAACTTATCTTCTCTTAAATAAATTCCTTTTTAAGAAAATAAATTTCAATCGTTTCTTTCAATCTATTTTAAAAATCCAAATTTTAAATTAAATTCTTCAATTTAAAATCACTATTTTACGAAATCCATTTATTTAACATTTTCACTTTATTCTGGAATAAATTCGATAATACTATAAAAATCAACTTTTATACCTTTAAATTCTTTTCTTCAAATTTTATTCAATTTCAAAAAATCAATTCACTTAAAATTTTCTGCTTGAATTACCAAAAATTCAATTTCGTTTATTTTTGGAATCCAATGATATCAAACATCCATTCAGCTAAATTTTAGCTTTCAACAATTTCCAGACATCAATTCAATAACATCAATAATCATTCACAGATTATCACATCACAGTAGAAATAAATTCAATCAATGTGAGGGGTCCAGTTGGATCCCTCCAACCTGTTTCCCTGCATCCAAAGACGTCAGCACAATACCAATTCCGCTCCAGTACGGAATTATCGCGGTATATGGGTTTTATAAAAATCCGCTTACTAACGGCGCAATAGGGTCTCATCCGCTATACGAGGCGGGAAATCATCAATCCAATATATACATATGCCAATATGTATATATTGCTATATATATAGATATATCCTACTATATCTAATACCACATCCAATAGCAATCATATCAATCAATAACTGTAATCCCAATTTATTTTGAGTGAGAAGATCTCACCTTTTGCTTTTTATTAGCAATCCCATTTCCAATCCTGACTCGATTTTCTCTTGATTTATACCTTGTATAAATAATTATACAAATTTATTAATATTCGAAACAAATAAATAACCAATTTCCGTTTTTAATTGTTAAATTTTGATAGTTCGTTCTAAACCAATTTCTCAATCAATAAATTTTGTTTAACCACCATTTAAATTTCTTTAAACCCATTTCCCTTTTTAAAAATTTATTTAACAAAAATTAAATTTAAACAATTAAACTTCCCTTTTAAATGTTTTATCTACATATATATACCACCTTAAATAAAACAGTAATTCATTTCACTGAATATATATTTTTTTTTTTTGAAAATGGGTAAACCGCCTCATTAAAAACCTTACTAGATATCAACTTGATATCTTGGTAAGGAAAAAAGAGTGCGGTGCTTTATTGATATATCTAACAATATCGATATACAGTTTACAAACATAGTTCTTCTAATCGGGTAAAAGAGAACACCCGATCATACTAAGTACACAACACAACTAATCAGTTGAAACAAAACACATATCAAGGAAAACTGAAAAAACTGAAATCTGGTTATCAACCGTTATCCACTAGATCGATTCCCCATCTTTGTAAAATTTCTTCATTTTCTTTCGTTCGCACTGTCTTCCTTTTACTTTTCATCAGCAAGTATTTAACATCCATCTCCACATAGTTCCAACGCTGAAATTTGTCTATTTCTTTGCCATCATGTATTCTGGCATTTCTTTCCAACCATATATGATAGATTATTGTGACGAAGCTGCAGGAAGCAAGGTCTTTAATTTGATTTGCAATTTTGAATGAATCATGAATGTCCATCGCTTCCTCTTCAATCAGCATCGAGCTGTTCATATTCATTCCTAGTTTGAGTTTACTTCGAGTCCAGAGATATGTCGAATATGGGCATTGAAAGAACAGGTGATCTCTATTTTCTGGCTCTCGATTACATAACACACATGTAGGATCTACTGAGAATCCCCATTCCATCTGTTTGTCTTTGGTAGGAATTCTGTTAAGGATAATTTTGTATGAACATAAACTCATTTTAGGACTGTTGCAATGGTTCCAAATAATTTTAGCCCAAAAATGAGGCTGAAAATGTCTTCTAGTGCTATCCCAGGCTGAATAGAAAGTGAAGCCATTTGGCTTGTGGTTCCAGTTCCAATAGTCAGAAACATGAGTAGTAGACAGTTTTACTTCTTTAATTTGATTAACTTGTCTAGTAAACTGTAGGATCTGTGGCTTAAAGGTGTTGTTTTGTATTATACTACTGACCTTCAGATTGTCCCCTCCATATAAACCAAGAGCATCCCACCCAAGGATATTGACCAATAATTCATTGTTTATCCAGGGGTCGTGCCATAGCAGTGTGTCCTGCCCATTTACTATGTTTCTATGAATGTGTTGTAAACCTTTTTGTCTATGTTTTAGTATAGATTTCCAAGTGCAAGAACTGTTGTTATCTATCACCATCGTCCAGAAGTGTTTTTCTTTGCAATATCTACTTCTCATCCAGTTTGCCCAAAGATTGTTGTTAACTGTGTAATACCACAACAATTTGATAGCAGTAGCAGTTCTAATATCCTCAAAATTTCGTAGACCTACCCCTCCTTCAAGCTTAGGTCTGCATAAGATGTCCCAGGCAATTTTATGTGTTCTGCCACCCCACACAAAATTTGCACAAAGTTTATTGATTTTATTGATTGTAGCATGAGGTAATTGATATATCATCATCCAGTATAGTACCATAGGTGTAATAACTGAGTGTATGAGTTCAATCCTTCCTGCCATTGATAGGAGTTTGCAATCCCATCCATCCATTCTGTTTTGGATCCTTTCAAGTAGATTTCCACAGTCATTATAATGAATGTAATTGTATGATAGAGGAACTCCCAAATATTTAATGGGAAGTATTCCTTCATTCATATCCAATATGTTGAGGAGAGAATTTCTGTTGGTTACACCTCTGCTGAAATAAATTTTAGATTTCAAGTTGTTTGTATTTAATCCTGTCAGATCTTTCAATTTCTGCATCATGTCTTTGAGGGCTGTAGCATATTTATGCTTAGCTTTTGAAAATATCATGAGATCATCTGCATACATGAGGTGAGTGACACAAGGATCTTGATTGTAGATAGGTTGAAGATTGCCTGCCTTGTGAGCTTTATATAACATCAAAGATAAACATTCCATGGCTATGCAGAAAAGATAAGGAGAGAGGGGATCTCCCTGTCTCAACCCTCTATTGCTATGAATAAAACCTTTGGGGCTACCATTGACAAGGATAGAATAGGTAGGGGATGAGATGCATTTTCTTATAAGTTTGATAAGGCTACGCGGGAAACCCATCATGTTCATCATATGGCATACAAACTCCCTATTAACCATATCATAAGCCTTTTGAAGGTCAATCTTAAGACACATTTTATCACTGCCTTTTCTATTAAATTGTCTGATTTGTTCATGTGCAAGCAGGATATTTTCTGCTATGCATCTTCCTGGAATGAAAGCTGACTGGTTTTCTGATATAAGGTGAGGTAAGAAAGGCTTAATCCTATTGCATATGATTTTGGATATAATTTTGTATAGGACATTACAGCAAGCAATAGGTCTATAATCAGAGATGCTAACAGGCTGTTTGATTTTAGGTACAAGTGTGATAAAAGTATGGTTTAGACCTTTTTCAATTCTACCTGTATCGAATGCTTCTTGAATTAAGTCCAGGATATCATACTTCAACTCATTCCAGTGAATTTTGTAAAATTTTGCAGTGAATCCATCTGGGCCTGGGCTCTTGTCTTCAGGGATTGAGAAAACTGCTTTTTGAACCTCTTCTATTGTAATAAGAGAAGTGAGTTTAAATCTTCCTCTATCATTTATTTTGTTCTTACACTGGATATCTGGGAAATTACTAGACAGAGGCTGTGTGGAGTAAAAAATGGTAGTGTAATAATTTAAAGCCTCAGATTCTATTTTATTAGCATCTTGTAATATTTCCCCATTGCTCATAATAATCTGGTTCCAGTTGTTGATATATCTCCTTTGTGACATCTTTGCATGAAAGAATTTGGTACTTGAATCCCCTTCTGTCAGCCATTCAATCTTTGCTTTCTGTTTTGATTTTAAAAATTCTGCCTCATTTTGTATCTTCCAGTTGGTATATGCGTTGCTAAGCTTTTCAAATAAAAGAGTGTTTGTAGGGTTTGCATCACAATCCTTAAGGCATTTCTGGTATACTTCTTCATAGAATTTGAGAAGGTTACCCTCTCTACAATTTTTGAGATTCCAATCTTTGAGCCTGTACTTGCATTGAATAATGAATTTCATGAACTTGTGCATTTTTGAAGCTTGGTAATTTGGGGAAGTAACCTGGTAAATTTCTAAAGCACTTTGAAAACATTGCATGTAGCCTTCTGTCATATGCCAGGAATTCACATATCTAAAAGGAGTGTTTTTAAGAGATTTGACCTCTTTATTAAAACTGATAAATATTGGTATATGGTCGCTAACAGCATTAGAAACCCCAAAGGAAGTAATCCCAGGATTAGATCCCATTAATAAGTGATTACACAGGACCTTATCAATTTTAGAAGCTACCCCCTTCTTCCTCCAAGTGTATTTAAAACCTATAATCGGAAGTTCCAGCAAACCCATTCTAGTAACGCAATTATTAAATCCTGCCATTTGACTAAAAGGCACAACTGATCCTCCCTTTTTATCTGAAGGTGATAATATATTATTAAAGTCTCCTAATATTATCCATGGGGAATTCACCAATCTAGCTTCTTCAATTAAGTCTTCCCATAATTTATTTCTGTCTTTAATGAAATTGCTAGCATAAACAAAAGTTATTCTGCATGTAAATCCACCAGTGTTTACAGCTAGTATAGAAATGTGTTGAACAGATTTTTTCTCCATTTGAAAACTCCAAATATTTGAGTCCCAGATAATGAGGATACAGCCTTTGCTACCACAGTCATTATTATCAATCATTTTCCAATTATTTTCCAGTCTTTGCCCCAATTTATCTATATTCATATTACTTAATTTATTTTCCAGTAAGCCAGCAATAGTTGGCTTGTATTTTGTTAGGAATTTAATCACTTCGAATTGTTTATTCTTAGTATTTAAACCCCTAACATTCCATGAAACAATGTTCATTATTTATTCTTGCTTTGGCTCCTTGTATTTGCTTTAGGAGGAGCAGAGGTTAGTTTTCCTTTTCTACTTTTAGTGCTATATATGTTAGCTGTTTCAATTTCTTCATAAAATTTTTGGTTTTTATCCACACAGTTCGATACATCTTCCAATTTCTCTGGTTGTTTGCATTCCTTTTCTTCTCTGACAAGATTCCTGATTAGTTCCTCTCCTTCAGAATCACTTAAATCTTCCACCAAGCCTTCTGAGATTTGTTCACCAATGTGACTGCTTTGTACTGGTGTAATGTCTGGCCTATCAGGTTCAGAAGAGGTATTACTATCCTTTAACAATGATATATCAGAGCTCTGTTCTTTATGAATGGAAGACATTTCATTTATTAAATTCTTTTCTGTTGTTTTATCAACTGCAGGCATCTTGAATTGGTCTATATGTTACTGTTAAAATTTTGTTATATATTATTTTTTTTTCTTCTCTGTGAATTTATAAACACATAAATTAAGCAAAAGCAAAATATAACTATCTGCCTACGGGTAAAATCCTAATCTCGATAAAAAATAAAAATTAAAAAAAAATGTATACCTATAGTCGAAGTCGTCGTCCTTGGCCTGGAGCTCGCACGCGCCACCAACCCCAATCGAACAGCCCCTTCGCCGAATCGCGACCTGACAGACTTCGATATGCCACTGTGATTCCCCAAACGCCTTCGCGAACTGCTGCCGTCACCAACCCCAGTCGCGAGCTCCTAGTCGACCCCACACGTCGTCGCCTTCCACCGTGAGTCCTCCTCGTTGTTGCCGAGCTTCACGAGTTTCCCCACCTGACAGCGCCGCCGTCGCGATTTCGAACTCCCCAAACGATCGCCTTATGCCGCACGCGTCGCGATCCCAAACTCGAGCCTCGCGAGTTTAAATCATGGAGAGGGGAACGAGTTGAAGACAATGTCGATTTGGGAAAGGAGAGTACGAAGCCATAAATTTAGTTTTAAACGAAGAAAGTTTTCGTTTTGATTTTGAAAACCGGAGAGGGAGAGGAGGGTTGTCATTAAGATTGAAAGGAGGATGGTTGGCACGATCTTATTCCGTGATTCTCGACTTGATTTTAGGCGTAAGATAGGGAAAGAAAACGTGCAAATGTCTGACCAATTTTTAAATTTAAATTTTTAAATTTTAAATTGAATTTGATTTTATTTTCAACGCGTTTGCATATCGTACGGTCACACGACAACTCCGAAAAATACGAAATTTGAAATCCGGCAATAATTCAATATTGCAGACCCAATGGAACTGGTTTCGTCGAATTCCGAGACTGTTTGAAAAATGACTATTTTTAACTATCGGTTAAACGATATAAATTTCAAAACTGATCAAACCAATTCGAAATTGGATTCTGAAGCTTCTGTTATCTTCAGAATTATCAACACGAGTTTTATAAGCTTTCCAAATATTTTTCTCTAGCTTTAAACTGAAGATTCAAAATTTTTATTCAGCATTAAATAGATTAAATTTTATAATTAAATCGTCAAATTCAAATTTATATCGAGGATTCAAATTAAATTACCGTTCAAATATTTAAAATTAATTAAATATTCTCAATTTAATTTGGTCAAAATTCTGGGTCGTTACATACGTGGTGAAGATTCCAGAATGAAGTAGGATGGTTGGCAAACTATTATGTATGAGGTATTTACGTAGCCCTGACTCCCGTGAGTCAGCTTGATGTGGCTAAAACAGGAGCCATGCCGGGCCAAATGAGGTCGCACCTCCGATCGGACACATTTCTTCGATACCATATTATGACTTTGTGATTGATTTGGTGGCCACCCCTCGATTTGGTTTTGGGAGTGTGTTCCGAGTTGGGCGGTAGTAGCTGTTATGCTTTACCACCAGTCCGGATCCACAAAACGATATTATCCTACCCTGGGCATTGCCTCACATGCCTTGTCACATGCCTTATCGCACCTTCTACGAGTTATGTTTGTACCGTACCTATGGAGTGCCCTTTTATAGCCCTCCAGTTTACGGAGGAATTACGGTACTGTATAGACTACAAGAATATATAAAATGTGTTAAGGGGGATATGGGTAACGCCTTAACGCTATTTTAATACTCTACTTTACTATAGACACTATTATAATAGCGTATTGTACTATGTATGTAGATAGATTAACGGATCCTTAGGAAATGGAAATCCCGAACATCTCTTAAGTTATTGCACGCACATTAGACACTGGATATGAGATGTCAAAACCCGTAAACATCTCTGACGCCGTTACACTCATATTTATCTACTGTTGATTTATCTTACATAAGATCTTTTAGTTCTGACTCGAGTGTTTTCTCTTTTTATTACGCTCGGGTCAGCCTGAGCTTTTCAGTGTATCGAAGACCATTTATTTCTGGAGGACGAAGACGAAGATTTAGTACTATTATTATTTATTATATTTATTCCACTGCATTATTTATTTATTACTGTTGTATGTACTTTGATTTGTATTGTAAAGGTGTAATCAAATGTATTTGTAAAACAGCTTCATGAACTATTATTTAATTATTATATTTTGTCATTTTGCTGTGAGATTCTGTGTTTGCTTTATTCTTTCTCTTCTTTTTCTTATTTACCCTATAATAATCCTCCCTTTTGAATGGTCTGAGTTTGACATGTGTGGTTTATTGTCGATTTGAACCGTCCAAAAAGGTGGGTCGTTACATATGTATTAACTATTATTGTTATAGTTGTATATTATCTTAAAATTATTTAAAATAAATCAAATTAAAACTTTCAAATTAATTAATTTTTTAATTAAATAAATGAACTTATTAAATAATTAATTAACTAAAGGCTAACTTATATATATATATATATATGCATATATATAAACGACTACAAAGGTTATAATTGATTATTCATCTTAAATAGTTTAGGGTGAATAAAAAAAATTCTAAAATTTAAATAAAATTTAATCAAGTAAGAAATAAAATTAATTAAATTTGATTTACTTAATATGATACATATAAAAAGTACATAAGTTAATTAAATTATAACAGTTATAAATAAATTAAACTTGTACAATAATATATGTATAAACATATAAACCTAAAACAGATTTTTGGAATAAACACTATGTATAGTATGTATATCATGATTTCAGATGTCCTTGATATGTTGATCATGAAGGTATTTCATAAGAAATATGTTATTCCTTAAATCGATATCATTCAAGTATTTATATCAAAGATTATGAATCCTTAACATATAACTATCCTCTATCATTTATATATTGATTGATTACTTACATATGCGCTAGTTGCTGAGGAAACTGAAGGCAGAGTTATTATGTGTAAAAACCCTGCTTTCTATGCCGTAAAATAAGTAAATTTAGCTGAAATAAAAATATCTGAATTTGATTTTTGATAATTATTATTTAAATAATGATAATAATATAATAAATTTTTATTTAATTAAATGCTAATTTTTTAATTGAATTAATAAATTATCTTTAGATAATATATTAAACTCGAATAAAATGTTTTAATGAATAATAAAATAGAAATAAACAAATATTGAATTGAAGGGAATCGTGTAGTTATCAAATTATATCTCGTATAATGAAGTGTAAAGCAATTTAAACTAGATTGAAATTTATTCACAGATAAATGAAAAGAGTTGTTATAAAAAGAAAAGAAGAGTAAACTAATTAATTAAAACCAAAGCCTATGTAGTAACCAAGCCCAAGCCATTCATTTTTCTCCATGCGCCTAGAAGACTCTAACTACTTCTTCATACAAGCCCAAACCCCTTTCCCTTTTTTATAATTTATTCTAGACAATTATGTACCCCTCCATACTCTCCTTACCATACCTGACTCCACCTTCTCTCCTTAGCCTATTTCACTTAAAAAATTGGATGGGAAAACGATAAAAAAGAAAAATCAAATTCGTGAAAAAAAGATGCATGCAAATGGATGACATCAACGTCGAGGCTAACTGTAGAGGAGTATAACGCGCAGGCAGTTGATAAGGCGACTGTAATTTAGGGAACACGATTGGTGGCTAGTGGTTGCGCGATTAGAGTCGCGATGGTTGGTGGTTGCAGATTTAGAGGCATGTGAACTTTGGCGAGGCAGAGGCGGAAGTTAGGGCAGTGGTTGTCAACGGATGGTATTGTGATGCAAAAGGAGACATGGCGGTTTATGTGGCATGATGTTGGAAAGGCAGTGGTCGGCCGAGAGCTGGAGCTTAATGGCAGCTACTAGAGGCTCGTGGGGGTTGAGTGGTGATGGCTGTGGCATAGATGTGGTGCTAATAATGGTTAAGGCAAGGGGCAGCGAAGGAGTTTTGATATAAGCGACAACATATCGATGAGTTATTCTATTTAACTCACATTACTATATCTAGAATAATTATAACCCTTGCATGCTTTTCTTTGAGTTATGGTTTACAATGAATTTTCATTGTGAATGAATGAAATGCTAGAAATATAATTACGTGCTATGGTTCCATTTGGTTTAGTAATTTGAATTGATTAAATTGTTTTTTTGGTATACTGGGATGAATTTTGTTGATATGGATGATGTTGTAATAAATGGTTGGTTGTGTTGGTTAGATGTGTCAGTTTGCTAGTGGAACGTTGTCCGTTTGCGAATTGAACTATATATTATGTCAATGTGTGTTTTTTATGGAAGACCGGAGTGTTTTATGGAAGACCGAAGTTTGACAGTACTCGACTCGGGTCACAGGATATGTATGTGTGTATATATATATGTATATATATATGTGTGTATTTATGTATGTGTGTGCGTGTGTATGTATGTATATATCGTGTTGATGTGCACGTAAATGTGTATATTTTTACCACCATATTTAATCTATTTAAATTAAATAAATGATCATATCGTGTATTTTAACTTGTTTAAACCAAAATTGATATTATTTTCAAATCGTCACATATTCATCTTCATCTAGGGGTAAAATGGTATTTTTATGCATTTATTAAATTGTGAAAATTTACTTGGAATTTTCTATGTTGTTTTGTAGAAAATTTGGTGAATTTTACAAGTGGCTTCATGATAATGTATGCATGCACAAGAGTAAATATAAAGAAATGAAGATGGAAATAATTCAAAGGCATGATAATGGAGGACCCCACCTACCTTAATGTACAAATTAGAGGCTAATGCACATGCTTATGGAATTAATGGCTTCATGTACACTTAAATGATGATTAGTAGAATCTAATGATTACTTGGCCTCCACACTTTCTCAAGGGTATTTTGGGCATTCCCCAAAAATATGAATTAGGGTTTAGCACATGTATAAGTACCCCTTATGTTTCATGTAACCCTCCTTCTCCCCTTAGTCTCTCTTAGTTTAGTTTTTAGCTTAAAAATAAAAGAAAGCTCTCTTTCTCTTTTCATGGCTACTTAGCCATTTTTATTTCTAGTAAATTTTCTTTTCTTTCTTATGCAATTCAATATATGCTCTTTACATTTACATGCTCTCTTTCTTATGTTGTAGTGTAGATTTCTTTTCTTTTATGCAAGTAGAATAGTTTTCCTTACATTTTGCTCTCTTTTTCCTCTTGTTAGTTTCATGTTGCTTTCTACATTTGTTTATATGATAACAAATATGAGAGGCTAATCCCTATAATTTAGGGGTAATGAAGCTCTCTAGTATGTAGATGCAACATTTTGATGTTTATGCTCTCCTTTTGTGCTTAATGAATCATTTGAAGTGGTTTAACTTGTTTTTGATGTGAATTTGATAGCCTATATTGTTGACACCAAATAGGCTATGCTTAAATAATCACAAACAATGATTACCTCTTCATCTACGTATGATGATGGTAATGAAGTGATTGTTGAAATTAAAATTTGATGGCCTATATTTCTAAACAATAGTTAATAGGTCATGCTTAAAATAGATTTTGCTTTCAACTTTGTTGTCATATTTCATGAGAGTTAAATGTGTAATAATGGTTGTGTTATAGTTTGATGGTTTATATTATGCTAATTAATAGCACAAATATACCATACTTATGATAAGCACATCAACTAATTACACTAATGAAAGAAAAGAGAGATCATAACTTCATTTTGTTGATTTATGTGATCTAGAGAGTGGAATTATCTCTAAATTGTCATTTTATTCTCATAGTTTTCATTCACATTTGTAGTTGTTAGTTTGTTAGTTTTCTCATTTTTAGCTTAACTTTCACTCGACTTTGGTTTAATTTGATTGAATTGATTTTTAAAATCATCAATTCCCTGCAGATCGACCCGTATTCGCCACGTACTACAAGTGTACGCTGTGCGCTTGCGGTTATATTTTATTTCGAAATTTATCGGCATTTTCTAATCGATAGAATATTTGTCGTTAAACATGTGTGACACGAGTCGAGTAATTTTATAGCGATGTTTGGTCTATATGTTCGTGGAGTAATTTTACTCTATAAAGTTAGATATTTATCTATTTCTTATTTAAAAAGATGTTTGAAACGTTTTGAAAAATTATTCAAGAGTCTTAAAATTTTATCAAAAGTATATTATGAACAATTTACTAAAATTTTACTTAATTTAGCTATTTTTATATTTAAAAATCTATTTTTTTAATTTTTCATTCAGACAGTTTAGTGATAGTTACGCTTAAGGTCTTAATGCAAGTAAAAAAATTTCAATGAAATTACTGTATGCTTTTTATAACTTTACTGGTATTCGCTTTAACCTATCCAATATGTGGAAGTCTATATCACCTGTTAATTTAAGATACATATGAGGTTTATTATACTTAACAAGCTTAATACTACTGCACTTTTAGTGTCTAAGCAGTTAGGATCTGTCCAACCTTGCTTCCTATGCGGCAGCTTTACGGATGCAACTCCACAAAGTTATTTCCATTGTGATTTTTCTTTCCAGGTTTGGAGTGTATGCACAACAAACCATATCCCCACCCTTTTTCCTTATTTAGAACCTCTCTTGTTTTGGAATAACAGCCTAAACACCTTAGACGCTTCTTTAGCTTTGGCCTTCTGTTGGGTGATTTGGATCGAGAGAAATAACAGATGTTTCAACTCTATTTCTAGAAGTTGTTTGCCAGTTGCTAATACTATCATGCTTATAATATGTAATTGGACAAGTGATGGCGCATGGTGTTTGCAGTTTCTGCTCATGAACTCCAATAGGGTGGAATCGGAGTGAAGTAACAATCTTCCTTGATCACTTGATGGTTGGTACTTGACTGTGGTACTTTTGGCTTGTATAGTTATTATATATGCTAGTATTATGGTGGTCCTTAGCTGGACATTTTGTTATAATGTTTATGTTGTATGATGTTGCTATTGTACTGTAGTCTGAGTGTTAGTATACTGGGAACTACTATTTTGGCCACCAGCTAGGCTTGTTATCTAGAATATGTTACTATGTATATATATCTAGTACAACTGCGCAGCTTAGTGTTGCATAACCTTTTAATAAAAAAAAAATCTATTTTTAGTTATATATACAAGTATAGTTTTCTTTTGGTTAAAACCTTTTAAACAACACTATTATAATTATATTATAAATTTGGAATTGGTTTAAAGACTAAAATAAATATATTACTATTTAATAAAAAATACCGTTGACGCAATAATATTATTCTAAATGACTTTTACTACGAAAGTCATTTAAATACTTTGAAACGTTTTCAAACCTTGGAAAAATATAAAAAATCTTTTCGAGAGTAATAATTATATAGTTTAAATATGTTTTGAATAAATAAAAATCTCTTTCTATAATATGAACCTTTCAAATATTGTATGGTATAATACAAATGTTTTATTTCTAATTATTTGTGTAAGTAGTGAAGGTTTTAAATTATAAATTAGAATTTGAAATGAAAATAAATTATTTCAGAGGTTTACAATTTTATTTTAAAGTAGTATTTAGTTACTGGAAATTATGAAATAGCTTCTATAATTGATTTATAAAGTAATTTGGGAAGTTTTGAAAATATGTATAAAAGGATTTGGAAATAAATTATAGTATCTAAATTTTACATTGGTATTATATAAATAAAGTGAATATATTATTCTATATATAAGCATTTGAAAAGTTTTTATTATTTTTTGAATATAAAATTGATTTAAAAATATTTATTACAATTTTGTTAATATAATCTATTTCTTAATTTATATTTTAAATGTTTTGAATGTTTACATTTTATATAACGAGAAATCTAAATAAAGGGACCAGTAACACGGTTTAGGATGAGGCATTCGGTAATATTTTTTGGTTATTCTTTGGACTTGTTATATAGAATATTGAAGGAGCGAGTGTGATGTGTGAGTATTGAATAAATGGATTAGTAACATGTGGTGGTATGGGACGCTGTCACGATAATTATCCAGTTGCAAGTGGATGACACTTATACAGGGATAAGTATGATGAGATTACGATATGGAGCTCGCTGCGGTAAGAAAAATTTATATTTATAGCCGTGTGTCGACATATCTATAGAGACGTGTATCGTCATATGTATAGGCTATGCGTTAGCTATTGAGTAAATATATACTATATGTCTGTCTGTCTCTGTCCAACTTTCTTTATGATTCGGGACTGAACCAGATTAGGCCACTATCCACCCTAGCGGCTTGATCGCGAGGTTGCTTCCCAAATCTGTAATACCCTTATATTTATTTAGCTGTGTGCATCCACCCCCGTGTCACATTGTTTAGTAGTCAGTTACCATAGGAGCACGTGCCGGGTCATGACCAAAGAATCCATGCATTGACGAGCACATTGGTGGATCTTGTCAAATACCAAGAGGTGGTAACCGATGAATGCAAGAGTTGTGTCAAACGGACACACATTGTTAACCCGCCTTTTGGCCAGGCAACATATAGGCGGATTTAACCCAATTGACTACACGGTTATCGAGGCTGGAATATTTTGGGTTTGATTCGGATGAATGGATGGACAATCAATTACGGATAGTAAACATGAATACGAAGCCAGGGTACAACACGGTTGATGGATAAACGATGTCGGGTACTTGGAATATGGATTTTGGGAAAGGTCGAGTTGCTTTGAGTCACCAAAGGGGTTGCTTCGAGTCACTATGTGGTTTTCTTCGGGTTAGGAAAGCATTTACTTTGGGTCACGATTGGATGCACTTTGGTCAGGTCGGCATTGCTCTTGCTTGGGGTCGGATCGGCATCTACTTGGGGTCGGTGCTAGTGAAACTTTGGGTCGGCATAGCTTTGGCGTGGGGTCGGCATATGGAGATGGCATTGGATCGGCATATGATTTGCTCCGGGTCCTACTTGGGGTGGGCATGGTGTTTACTTCGGGTTCTACATTGGGTTGTTTCAAGTCGGCATTGTTGAGTCACCTCGGGTCTGCATTGAGCTAGGGGTCAACATATGACTTACTTCGGGTCCTACTTGGGGTCAGCATGGTGTTTACTTCAGGTTCTACTATGGGTCACTTTGGATCGGCTATGAACTAGGTGTCGGCATCAGAAAAACTTCGTGTCGGCATAACTTTGGCTTGAGGTCGGCATTGGACTTGGGGTCGGCATTGGACATAGGATCGACATTGGGGATTACTTTGGGTCGGTGCAGGTTATTCTTCAGGTTAGTACTCGGGTCGGCATTGGATTCTAGGATCGCATACTTGGAAGGGTCGGCATACTATAAGGGATCGACATCACTTCAGGTCTGCTATAGTTTGGCTTCGGGTCAGTGTTGGAGCTTCAGGTCGGCAATGATATGGGGTCGGTAGATGGAAATGACTAGGGGTCAGCTATGGGTGCTGCTTCGGGATTCACTTCGGGCCGGTGTGGCATGTGCTTCGGTTCAGCACTCGGGTCGGCAGAGGAGAGTTCATTTGGGGTCGGCATACACGCTACTTGGATATTGGTGCTTTCATTTTAATTTTGATTATTCTTCATATTATACTCTCTACATATACTCTATCTGCGATCTGTGATTGGATATTGGTGCTTTCACTTACAATTGGGTGTTTGCGACCAAATTTGGCTCAAACATTTTGGTGCTTTCATTGAGAAAGCTAGCACTCGTGGATTTGGAAGTTTGAAGCTTGGATTTGAAAGCTTGGAAGCTTGGATTTAGGAGGCTATGGTTAGGCAATCAACCAGGAGATAGAGGATAGAGAGGAGCCATCATGAAGGTAGTCAGGAGGCTTCCTCAGGAGATAATTAGACCTTAATCTTCATCATCAGAGACGAGATGGAGATGATGATGGATACTATGCAGGAGAGGATGTTGAAGAGACAGGAGGATATGATGCAGAACTTATTTTGACAGGTTAGACAAGCTGGAGTGCAAAACCAAGGGAATAGAGTTGCAGAGAATGCTGGAAATGTGGATCACAAAGCTGGAGCAGCAGGAACAGAGGAAGTCCAGAATCAGAACCAAGGAAATGGAGCAACTAGGATACAGGATAGACTGGAACCATCGGGAGCAGCCCTTGTACCTGGAGGCATGCCCCAGATCATATTGGCTCGATTCCAGGCAGGACACCAGGTGGTGCTGTGCAGTTTGGCGTTAATAGGGAAATGGATGCTCGTCCAGAAGGGCAGCTTTCAGGGTCCCCTCGCGGGCTTGGGGGCAGGATGAAAATGATGATCGGAAACAATTTATTGATGCTGGAATAGCTGGAAATTGGAACCCAAGACTTAGAGCAGAAATTAGCAGGCTTAGATATGGATTGGATCAGCCGGGGGCAAACCCCGGCCAAGGAGAATGGATTGGCATAACTACCCATGGAACCGGGGGCATAGATTTGGATGGCTTTGTTTAGAAATGGATAGCGGTGATGGAACAGGAGCAACTACCATCCGCCATAGGTCGGAGCTAGCCCGGCTTAAGGGCACAGGTCGTCATCTCTTGATGGTATGGAATTAGTAATAAACCCCGTAGTAATGCGGCCAAGTCACTTACGCATGTACGGGATCAAGGACGGTCCCTAGGCATGCTCTGAGATGACGATGAACCATGGTGCTCGGGTTTATGAAATCTTGTTTTTTCTGTTTACTGCAAACTTTGGTTTTTCAGGTCACGGTTACGGTCCCGACCGGAGAGTCGGGGCAATAACCGCGAGTTACGAGTCCCTTCGTCGGAGAGTGACAGGATGGACTCGAACTCGGATTAAGTCCTCGACTGGGAATCGATGTCAGAGTATAACACCCCACAGATAAGTCCTCGACCGGAGAGTCGAGGCCGGAGAATATAAGTCCTCGACCAGAGAGTCGAGGTCGGAGAATATAAGTCCTCGACTGGGGATCGAGGCCGGAGAAGGATACCTCATGGATTAAGTCCTCGATTGGGGATCGAGGCCGGAGAAGGATACCCCACGGATTAAGTCCTTGACCGAAGAGTTGAGGGCGGAGAAAAAAACCATGGATAAGCCCTTGATCGGAAAGTCGATGCAAGAGTTGGATAAAGTGATCCAGAGAGGTCTATGGATTTGGATTTGGACCCGGAGAGGTCCTGACTTTGGATACAGGACCCGGAGAGGTCCCGGATTTGGATATGGAACCGGCAAGGTCCCAGATTTGGATATGGACCCGGCGAGGTCTCGGATTTGGATTACAGGACCCGAAGAGGTCCCGGACTTGGATAAAATGATTCGAAGAGATCATGGATTCAGTTAATGGATTTAAAATGAATCCGGAATTGGATATCGACTCAGAACAGTCATGGATTTTGTTAATGATCCGAAGAGATCGAGGAATTGGTTTGGCAATGGATTGGATTTAAGGTTGGATGATATGGCGATCAGTGGATTATGGACTTCGGATTTTGGAGTTATGGCAATTCAAAACACGCCTCCCGATCGCAAGGCATGTTTTGAGGGGCAAAGTGTTAACCCGCCTTTTGACCAGGCAACATATAGGCGGATTTAACCCAATCGACTGCACGGTTATCTAAGCTAGAATATTATGGGTTTGATTCGGATGAATGGATGGACAATCAATTACGGATAGTAAACATGAATACGAAGCCAGGCTACAGCACGGTCGATGGACAAATGATGCCGGGTACTTGGAATATGGATTTTGGGAAAGGTCGAGTTGCTTTGAGTCACCCAAGGGGTTGCTTCAAGTCACTGTATGGTTTGCTTTGGGTCAGGAAAGTATTTACTTCGCGCCACGATTGGATGAACTTTGGTCAGGTCGGCATTGCTCTTGCTTGGGGTCGGATCGGCATCTACTTGGGGTCGGTGCTAGTAAAACTTCGGATCGGTATAGCTTTGGCATGGGGTCGACATATGGAGATGGTATGGGATCGACATATGACTTGCTTCGGTCCTACTTGGGGTCGGCATGGTGTTTACTTTGGGTTCTACTTTGGGTCGTTTCGGGTCGGATTGTTTAGTCACTTCGGGTCGACATTGAGCTAGGGGTCGGCATATGACTTGCTTCGGGTCCTACTTGGGGTCGGCATGGCGTTTACTTCGGGTCACTTTGGATCAGCAATGAACTAGGGGTCGGCATCAGGAAAACTTCGAGTTGGCATAGCTTTGGCTTGGGGTCGGCATTGGACTTGGGGTTGGCGTTGCACTTGGGATCGACATTGGGGATTACTTTGGATCGGTGCAGGTTATTCTTCAGGTCAGTACTCGGGTCGACATTGGATTATGGGATTGGCATACTTGGAAGGGTCGGCATCACTTCGGGTCTGCTATTGTTTGGCTTCAGGTTAGTGTTGGAGTTTCAGGTCGGCAAGGATATGGGTCAACATATGAAAATGACTAGGGGTCAGCTATGGGTGCTGCTTTGGGATTCACTTCGGGTCGGTGTAGCATGTGCTTCGGGTTAGCACTTGGGTCGGCAGAGGAGAGTTCATCTGGGGTCGACGTACACGCTACTTGGGGTCGGCATTCATATTACTTCGGGTCAGAACCAAGGTTACTTCGGGTCAGCACCCCGGTCAATACGCGAACTACTTTGGGTTAACATAGGTCGGACAATTTGGGCTCGGCGATCGTCGTGCGGGCCCATGTAGGTGAGGAGGCGTTGTAGCCGGGGTTTTGCCTATAAATACAATAGGCGTGGCTTCAGAAAAAGGGATCTCCATTCTGCTTCTCTTCATCTTCTTCTATAAAAAGCTACTCTGCCATTTTAGTTTTAGAAATTATGGATTGTAACTATAACCAGATTTTAGTATAATAAAAAGGAAATTTTTGGAGTGGACGTAGGCCGGAGTTAGCCGAACCACTATAAATCTTGTCTTTTTTACTGCTTTCATTTTAATTTTGATTATTCTTCATATTATAATCTCTACATATACTCTATTTGCGATCTATGACTAGATATTGGAGCTTTCACTTGCAATTGGGTGTTTGTGACCAATTTTGGCACAAACACACATGTAGCTCCTGAAGCAAGCGGACGTGCTGTCAGTCTTCTGTATGGCTCCAATGTGTGTGTGTGTGGTAGATAGGCATATACTATGGTGAGATGTGATTATACTTGAGACTGTGTCCAGTGTATGGTCAACCCTCGTATCCTTCTAAGGCATGTGTTGCCACGTATATTTCACCAACGTGTGTCACCAATTATTCTTATTTGGCATATGTTGTCATTTGTTTGTTTGGATGATTATTTATTTTGTTACTTTGATTATGGCTGACCCGGGAATGTTACTATATATATATATATATATCCATTTTGGGAAATGTTTGTGTACTAGCCTTATTTTACTTGACAATTTATTCGTTTGGATGATTTACCCATCTGATATTGATTTTAATGATTTTATATTGATTTGATTTATATAGTTGATGACACTTTTTTGCATGGTCTTACAATGGATGATATTTTGATAGAGTTTGTACTATCACCATTATACAGTTCATCTTATCATTTTGACTAGTAATTACATTTACATTATAAAGATAGTTTCACCTGTGTGTTATTTATATAATACTCGGGTTAGTTTGAGACATTTCAGGTTCAGGGACAAAATAGCCAGTTATGGATGTTAGGAAAAGATGGAGGATATGATATCACTATATATATATATGTCATTCCATGTATGTATAATATTGAGATGTATGATTGACTCTGTAAAGACTGCACTACACCTCCGATGCTCATATAACTGAATAGTGAACTGTTGGAGCATTCGGTCGATGTAGGACGATTGTCAAGGGAAAGAAAAAGAAGTAAAGAAGAGGAATAGAAAAGAAGGGAAAAGAATAGAAGAGAAGATGAAGAAATAAAATATCATACAATCACATAACCTATCGTATATCTTATAGAACATCAAATAAAATATAATAATCATCACAGATATAAACAAGCGAGATAGTAATAACTATATAAAACACATAATCAGAGTACATAAGCTCATACAGTTATACAAAACAGTAATAGAGTTTATATAAGTGATATATAAACTCAAATGACAAACTTTCTGTAATAAATAGTAAGTCAACACTGTCAAGGCTCCACAGTGTCACGCAACGGAATAAACCATAATAACTCGAAATATAAATATGGGAAAGCATCACCATCTTCTGTTCGTCTGCACAGCTCCAAGTGCTATTTACACCTGGTATCCGTTGACGCCAAAAATGGGCACCAACCCCCAATAGAATCTCGTAGAGACTAAACGATGAATGAAATTAAAAACATAGCAGAAAAAGTAAATGAACACACAGATTTTTATAGTGGCTCGGCAATCTTGGCCTACGTCCACTTCAACTTTTATTGATCTTGCACTGGATTATGATTACAAGAATGTTTGGATCAGCTAGGATCCATTAGTACAAGAGTGAAGAATAAAAATGGCAGAGTCTAGGTAGTAGAAAGAAGGATCCTCTTTATGGAGAATTGTAGATGTATTTATAATGTAAGATGTGCATGGATCGGGCTGAAAATTTGCTAGAAGAATCTCTAGATCCGTAGGAGCCCACCATAACGATCGGTGGACATAACTCTTTATTTTGGAACGATCGGTAAGAATTACACCGATTGTTATTTTGGCCTTTAACTGATGTGCAATCAATAATGTAAGCCCTTAATGATGTAAAATACTTGCTCTCCAAGTTTCATGCAATTCTGACGTACCGTTTGTGAGATATCGCATTTTCCGTGCAACTATGGATCGTTCTAGCTGATTTTGTACGATCGTTATGGAACGATCTTTATGTTTTTCCAAGATTTGGGAGTTTTATCATGCGATCGTTTTTGTGGGCTCCACTCTTCAATATTTTGATGCTCTGAAAGTTTCAAGTGCATTGGCTTTGTAAATTTTGAGATATCGATCAATCTTCGTCGATTTATGCTGTTTTATGGATTGTTCTAGATCGATCCATATAAATTCTTCATTTGTCCATAACTCGAGCGTGTGAACTCCGATCGACTTGAAATTTGAAATGTAGCCTCACAAGGCCTTCCTTGTTACTATATATTGGTTGCACCTTGATCGGGACCCGGTCTGTATCCGCTCGACCATCGTCCATAGCCTTGTATATCATTGATTCTCAAGGTTGGTAATCACCCGTTTTAGCAAAATCTAAGGTTTCATGGCCTTGCCAAAAGGTGAGATAACACTGTCTAGTCTACTCATTTAAGAGTACCTGAAATAATAAGAAGCAAAGTATAAAACCTCGAGTCAGACAACAATCTAGTGTGAGCGATAAATAAACTCAAAACACTATAGAAGTTGGTATAGTATATGGAACATAGGGTATGGAGAATCATACCTAGCCTGTACCTGCATCCACAGAGTTAGCACAAAACATCGAATATATGCTACTCTATGATAGTCATCATAGGTGTACTATACATCAAAGGACTAAAGGTGTTTAGATATAGGCATCGATAATATCTACATTGTGTGACATCCCCAAGGTGATAAACAATCAAGCAAACATAGCATTCATCCTCACGTTCACTCATTTGGTGCATTGGATATATGATAATCATATGACCCCATTGTTAGGTTAAGAAATACTCAACGTCCTAGTCTCTCGGTACTCGAATCCATGCCACTCAGTAGGCTAGTAACTAAACTACCCGTCTGATAGTCCGGGGTATGACGTACCCCAAATTAAAATATCTAGGGGCCATCGTATCCCCAACGGATATCATCACAAATACCCTTGCTTTACTAGTACATATCGAAACCTACGAATATAAACGATCCCTTTGCACAGGTCATCCATAGCAGAGTTCATTCCGGTACCATCCTTACAACTCCCATCTGAAGTCGTCGCGGTTAGGAACTACTCTAGATAACCATAATAAGTCATAGAGTGTCATCATGCATCCCATAACCTTCCTTCAATAGTTCCATTAATCCATCTCATCGTCGCTTACTGTGCATCCCGAAGTACAGCTATTTATCGTCGAAGCTATCACTTCCCATCATGGAATCATCATCGTTAAATAATGGAGTCATCTTGTCGAAGCATCACATCTTCGCCTCACTGCCAAAACCTCTCGTCGAAGAGCCATATCATCAAAATTGAATGTCGAACGAACAAAAGGATCATCACATCATGCTCCTTGAAGCCTCTCCATCATCCATGTCAAAATTGGCCAAATCAGCCATCATTAATAGTGCTTGATATCGACCATTCCAGAGTAGTCTATAATAACCACTTTGGTCGTGTACTTAGCCAAAGTGGTTAAATACAAACCAAATGAAAACGTTCAGCATCCATCTCGAAATTTGAAGCACGTCCTTAAGTCCATTTTCCACCTTCAGATCAATCGACGTGCACAAAACTCTGTGTACGAAATCCTACCCTATGGGATATTTGTCATACTATATCACCTTCAAACAATGTTTTTAACTAGACTAAGCAAACAAGCATACATGCAACCAACAAGCATATAAACATCTATAATAGCCTGCATATGTCTACAATAACACAATACAATACATCTGAGCAATCATTGTCAGATTAATATCCAAATTCCTAAATTTATCGATATCGTCAATGCATCAATGGAAAAAAATGTGATTTTTAATTAAAAACCATTTTAAGCACTTTTTATAAAGTAAGATATAGGTTTAACTATTTTAGAAATCCACTTTTAAAGTTAGAAAGCATTTCAAAACATCGTTTTAATACTATACTAACAATCATAGTATAGTGACAGATCATATAACTAACCTCAATCAAATTTGACCAAACTATCGCCAAGTCGTGGAGCTCTCCATTATGAGCACAACACAAAAAGATGTGTCCAAATTGGATCTTGTATGCAAAAGATACATAATATATAAGATAATGGATGATATAAGTAACTAAATAACCTAATCTTAATTATAATTAAGTTAATTACCTATGCTAATCCATCTTCCCCAAGGAATTTGCACCTGTACGTGCATGGATACAAGAACCCACTTCATTCACATTCTTTGGTCTTGGATTTCTCGCTCATCTCTTGACAAAACGCTTTGTTGTCTTCGCCAACATTCTCCATTTCGTGTGCTCACCGCACTAGACTCGAAAAAGCAAAGCCCGGCTGCCTCTATGGAATCGCGACCATAGAATATGCCGCACCTTCTATACGTTAGCAGCACGTCACCATCTCCTTGTCACCTACTCCCCTTGCGCAAGAAATACGATGCCATACCCGGATTTGCATATCATCGCCTAAATTCCCCATAAACCAAAACCCTAGCTCGACTATTGCTAACAGCCATCATTCACATCAGTGCCGCACCCTTCAATATATATATATATAGGCGTTAAGTTTTCTCTGATACGAGTTCAACGAGCTCGGTTTCGTATTTTTTCATGGAGAAAATATGAGATTTTAATTTTTGAAATCTAAATGGGGAAGGTGGCCATGATATTTTGGAGTGGATAACGAAACAATACATGGCCAATGGGAGAGAGATGTTTAGGGTATTACTTAAATAATGTAATAATTCTTTTATTTGCTTTCTCAAATAAGTGGTGCGCGCTTTGAGCTCATACGATCAAACGGCACATCCGATCGCCACGAAACTCATTTGCTTGTATCACATTATATTTTCGGTCCCGATGATATAAATTTTGTCGTTATCGGAGAATGTGCTCCGGGATGATAATTTCGTGCTTTTCGAGACCGTTGTAACCATCAAATCATCTGATTTTCAAATATATTGATCCTTATACTCATTTTGATTTGCAACGTCGACACGAACTCAACGGAAATGGTCTCGAGTCCTGACTCAATCATATGCAAAAAATCATATTTTTGGGATGGTCAATTAATTAACGATTCTATATTTAAATCAATTATTTAAATATATTATCGTTAAAAATATGGGTCGTTACATTCTCCTCTCCTTAAAAGGATTTCATCCTCGTAATCCTAAGGACGAAGCAACACAATACAATACCCTCACGTAAGCAACGGTACAAGAGAAATCGTCACTTATCTACTTACGACAATAATCACTATCAAATCCAAAATCAATATGGCTAAACCAAACATCTATAGGCACTAATTTCCAAAGAAACGAACAATGGAAAATAAAAGCGCCAACTTACTAATAGAAAGGCAAGTCAACGAAATCTTATACATTACCGACTCCCTCAACTATGGAAAACGTTTAGCATTCTATACATTTACTTTTCTCTCAATTTTGGATTATGTCATGAAAGATTTCGGCAGCATCTCCTTTGCGCGGCTAGATATGGAAAAAATCCCAATACAATATAGATATATATATACATCTCATATCTAAGGCATCTCGTTTCCGAGGAAAACCAAACATATATAGCCAAATCTACACTACTGATGTTACGTGCCTCTTTCATAGCAAGAGCATAGCATTTGGATGCGAATAAAAGCTAGTAGGCATATAAATAGCCAACGTTTGCTTCGATGTACCTGATCAAGTACTCAACAAAGAGTATTAAGCACAATAGTAACATCAACATGTAAGTAAGCATACCAAATCATATATATGGTAATCGTCTCAAATAAATGTGCTATATCAAATCTTAGCTATCCTGCATGCCTAACAACCATATAAGCAAAAGTAACTGTATCAAATGCCAGCAATCAAACATCAATAGGCATATATAAGATCAACCATCAAAAAGGAACACCCATGCCTATCCTAACATGCAGGATACTAAAACATCTAGTATAAAACATCAAACATCAAACATGATATCCAATATGAAAGCTTGCGAACAATAGAATTATCCCCTACTGAAGAGCTCCAGAAAAGCGGTCCTCATGCTCTCATCGGTCTCTTATGTGCAATCGCATTTTCTTTCACTCTACTGAACCTCTACTACTCCACTACCTTCCTCCTAACCTGTTTCACATCTCGTCTATTGGTACAAATAAGCCTACGAGGTCTTGAAGTTTCTAGTCCTATCTCAATATCATCTAGTCAATTTGGTGCCAAATTTCCAAATGCCTCTTGTAAGTTCTTCCAAAACCCTCTAGTGAACAATGGGTTTCAGCCACTTACAATGCTCTTGGCACACAATGGAATTGCACTATCCATTCCATATATACTCGATTAATGTTCATGCTGTTCTATTGGACTTAATGAATATAAATTTAGCATTCTCCGTCACTCTACTAACTGTGATCTAAACTCTATTATATTCTCTTATAGTCCTTGGTAATCCATCGATGTAGCCTATAGATATCTATTCCCACCACTCGAGAACAAACAATGTCTCATCTCTATGGAACCTATTGTCTCGGTCGGGTCCGCACTGCATCACCTTTACAGACATTACTTGTTCCTCTAATTTAACCATGATCTCCACTAGTCTAGCTTCATGCTTCTGGCTAGTACCAATCTACTAAATCAAAGTAGGTCTAAAAGTCAAACCGACCATTATCTCTGGCCGTAGCTCACATCAAGTTTTGGAGTCATAACTGATGATAAACTCGAGCAACATCCACTCTAGGAATATCGCTCCTAAACTGGTACGTCACCAATTTAAAACATCAACGACCACATTTCCCTTACGAACGTCTAGGAGATGTCAAAGTCGTAGGAGGCCAATAATTCCAACCATCGCTACAGGCGAAGGTTGAGATCCTTCTCAGAGAAGAGATACTCCAATGATGTGGAATCACTGAACAACTCGAATCCCTCTCTTAATATACGGTGCCTCCAAATCCCCAAAGCAAACTCTATCGCCGCCGACTCCGAGTCAAGAGTCGGATACTTCCTCTTGTGCGGTTTCGGTTGTTGACTAGCATATATGACAACCCTACCTTTTGGCATCAATACCGCACCTAGTTAAGTACCACAAGCATGTGTGTAATATCAACTCCTCATTCCCGCTTGGAATGAGTAACATCGGTGCACTCGTCAACCTCTATGTCAGACTCACTAACGCATGTTTGCACCTCGTGTCTCAAATAAAAGTCTGATACTCCCTCGTCAAATCGATTAACGGTGCTACTACCTTTGAGAAGTCCTTGGTAAGACATATATAACCTCTCGCCAATCCAAGGGAACTTCTCATTATTAGTTGGTGTTTTCTCAACACCTCCAACACAATCATCAATCGTGTCCTGTGTTCCCCTTTCGTCCATGAGTAGACGAAAGTATCATCAACTAGCATAAGCACGAACCTAGTTAAGTGATCCCCTGAAACACGGCTTAAGAGATCAACAAAGCATGCCGATGCATTGGTTAGCCTGAGCGACATAACCAACCAATCAAAATCAAAGCAATGTATGAAATGCAATGATCAACATACTCTCTCCAGTTACTCTTAGCGGATGAAACCTCATCGCAAAGTCCAACTGAGAGAACACCTTCCTACTATAGAGCTGATCGAACAAGCCATCAATAAATGGGAGTGGTTACTTGTTCGTCATCTCACTCAGCCCACGGTAATCAATATACAACCTCAAAGAGCCATTTGCCCTAGTGGCAGACACTATAGGTGCATCCCGAGTATGCTCCTACGAATGAACACTCACATAAATAGGTTATCTGCTCACACCTTTGGTCTCCTCTGCTCTTTGGGCATCATCAGCCTTAAAGGCCTAACTACTGGTCAAGCACGTCTAACTAGATTGATATGGTACTCAATCCTCATATGGTGGTAATATGGTTACTTCATCGAATGTACCCGGACACTCTCTAGATGCAGGCACATATGACAACTCATTGTGTGGGATATTGAGTGAATATAGAAAGCCAACCATCACCTCATCATCAGGTGGGTAGCCGCACACTATCTTTCGCTCATCGTCAGTTCTTGTCGTCAACTACAGACTCTCGAAATCCACCACTATACCACTTCAGCCATTCAATTCCTAGACTCTGATACTGAACCAAACTAAAGAAATCAATAGCAAACAGAAAATCATCCATGACTAGATAAGACAGAGTTTTGACAAACCATGTATAAGCTAAGTGTAGACAAACCATGTGGTAACATTCCACATTTTGAGGCCTAAAACTAAGCGCTACAGATGCTGCAGTCATCCATAGTATTACTTTCCGATGATAAAATGGCCGAGCCCCAACAAGGTTCGCCATAATTTAAAGGTCGGTCAATAATTTCGGGTCTTAATTCCAATCTATCTACAAATCACCGATATAAAGGAATATGAAACCTCGACGACAAATAAAACACGTATTGAACTACCATAAATGGAATGCATACTCTCAAACAGTAATGTCATTTCCCTTCTCTTTTGTCGATGGAGCACTTGACGAAATCGGAATGGCATTTAACTCATATGCTTCCATTATCTACCCTTACTCAACCCGTTCGGGACAATCCTTCATACTGGGTTCAGGACCTCACATCATAAAGCATTTTCGATCAACTTCTCAAAGCTCTCGTCAATATGACCAATTAACCGCTTCTCGGGATGATCGCTCAACCCAGTGATAAATTCTCTACTCTTCCTGTGTGGAATATCAGTGTGAGATAGACTGTACTTCGATAGCACATCAAATTCAGTTACATACTCTAACACAGACATATCGCCTTACTTCAAATCGACGAGCTTCCTAAATAACATTGATTTTTGAAAGTCGAAATAAATTCCTCTTCGAAGCAAACTATGAACTAATCCCAAGTAAAATGATCCTTGGGAATCAAAGTTATAAAGGCACTCCGCCAGTTCATTGTTTGTCCCTGGAGTCATATAGTGGTTATCTTCTACCTTATGGTGTCACCTAACTCCTAGTCATCGAAGATCCTTTCACAAATATCATCCTGTCTTGCATCACAATAGCCGACTTCGTTTTAAGGAACCATCTGCCTTCTAGACTTACATAGTCTTTATACAGCTCGGTAAAGTCGACTCTAAGTGTTTGCACTTGAGCACCATAATCATTTGGAGCAACTTGGGCACTCTAGAATAATGTTTCGCACCATCTCAACGAACATATTCTCTAAATCGGAGTTATCCCTAACTTGCCCGCTCCTCAAGTCTGAAGTGGAGTCAATAATAGCAATTTCCATATGCCAAATCGCTCCTATTCTATAATAAGAACAACCAGTCTCTCATAGAGAAAACTGCATCAATAGTGCTCATGTGTGCAATGCAACTTATATACTATATATACTACTATATAGTTTTGGAAAATATATAACAAATACGCATTCTCTCATATATAAGTATACTCTCGACTCAGTCTAGGGTGAGAGCTCCTAACCTATCTATACTAAATCATAGTATCAACTCAAGTTAATTGTGTAACTTGGCTCCAATACCAAATGTAACGACCGTCCTACACCTCTGATGCTCATTTAACTGAATAGTGCGTCGTTGGAGCATCCGGTCAATGTAGGATGATTTTCAAGGGAAAGAAAAAGTAGCAAAGAAGAGGAATATAAAAGAAGAGAAGGTAATAAAAGAGAAGAGAAAGAAATAAAACATCACAGAATCACATAGCCTGACATATATCTCGCAGCGCATCAGATAAAATATAATCATCATCATAGACATAAAACATGCGAGACAATGATAACTATATAAACCACATAATCAAAGTACATAGGCTCATACAGTTATACAAAAGAGTAATAGAGTTTATACAACTGATAAATAAACTCAATTGATAAACTGTCTCTAATAAATAGCATGTCAACACTGTCAAGGCTCCACAGTGTCACACATCGGAATAAACCATAATAACTCAAAATATAAATGTAGGAAAGCATCACCATCTGCTAGTCCATCTGCACAGCTCCAAGTGATATTTACACTTTCTATCTAATCCACTCATTTAAGAGTACCTAAGATAATAAGAAGCAAAGCGTAAAACCTCAAGTTAGACAATAGTCTGGTGTGAGCGATAAATAATCTCAAAACACTATAAAAGTCGGTATAGTATATGGAACAGAGGGATGTAGAATCATACCCGGCCCATCCCTTCATCAACAGAGTTAGCACATAACATCAATATATGCTACTCTATTATAGTCATCATGGGTGTACTATATATCAAAGTACTAGGGGTGTCTAGATATCGGCATCGGTAATATCTACATCATGTGACATCCCTAAGATGTATATATATGATACTCATATGACCCCATTGTCAGGTCAAGGACTACTCAATGTCTCGGTTTCTCAGTACTCAAATCCATGCCACTCGGTAGGCTATGAACTAAAATACCCATTTGATAGTCCATGGTATGACGTATCTAAACATCATGCGATCTAGGGGCCATCGTATCACCCAAGGCCATCGTATCCCCAAGTGAAATATCCAAGGGCCATCGTATCCCCAACGGATATCATCACAAATACCCTTGCTTTACGAGTACACATCAAAACCTATGAATATCAACGATCCATTTGCATAAGTCATTTATAGCGGAGCTTATCCTGAAACTGTCCTTACAACTCCCGAAGTTATCGCGGTTAGGAACTACTCTAGACAACCATCATAAGTAATAGAGTGTCAACGTGCATCCCATAACCTTCCTTCGACAATTCCATTAATCCGACTCATCGTCGCCTACTCTGCATCCCCAAGTACATCTTTCCATCGTTGAAGCAGTAGCTTCCCATCATGGAATCATCATCGTCGAATCATGAAGTCATCGTATCGAAGCATCACATCTTCGCTTCACTGTCAAAACCAATCATCAAACAGCCGTATCATCAAAATCAAATGTCGAATGAACGAACAAACCATCACATCATGCTCCTCGAAGCCTCTCCATCTTCCCCGTTAAAATTGGCTAAATTGGCCATCATTAATAGTGATAGATATCGACCAGTCCAGAGTAGTCGATAACGACCACTTTAGTCGTGTACTTAACCAAAAAGTGGTTAAATACAAACCAAATGAAAATGTCCGGCATCTATCTTGAGAAGCACATCCTCAAGTTCATCTTCTGCCTTCAGATCAATCGTCTTACATGGAACCCTATGCACAAAATCCTATCATATAGGATATTTCTAATACTATTTTGCCTTCAAACGGTGTTTTCAACCAAACTAAGCAAACAAACATATGTGTAACTAACAAGCGTATAAGAGTCTATAATAGCCTATATATGTCTATAATAACATGATATAATACATCCAAGCAGTTAATATGAGATAAAGTAGGATTAATATCAAAATAGCCTAAATCTATCCATATCATCAAAATAGTGCATCAATGGAAAAAATGTGATATTTAATTAAAAAATATTTTAAAACACTACTAATTCATTTTGTAAAATAAGATATGGGTTTAACTATTTTAGAAATCCCCTTTTAAAGTTAGAAAAAATTTCAAAACGTCATTTTAATACTATACTAACAGTCATAGTATGGTGACAAACAATATCACTAACCTTAACCAAATCTAGCCAAACCATCACCAAGTCATAGAGCTCTCTGTCATGAGCGCAACACAACAAACAGCATCCAAAACAGACCTCGTATGCAAAAGCTACGCAATATACAAGATAACAGATGGTATAGGTAATTAAAGAACCTAATCTTAATTATAATTAAGTTAATTACCTATGATAAGCCATCTTCCCCAAGGAATTCGCACCTGTATGTGCATGTATACAAGAACCCACTTCATTCACATTCTTCTATCTCTGATTTCTTGCTCATCTCTCGACAAAACGCCATACCATCTTCGCTAACGTGCTCCATTTTGTGTGCTCTCTGCACTGAACCCGAAAAAGCAAAGCTCGGCTACCTCTATGAAATCACGACCATCAGGTCATGTCGTGTATAGAATACATCGCGCCTTCTATACGTCAGCCGTACATAACCATCTTCTTGCCACCTACTCCCCTTCGCATGAAAAACACGATGCCACACTCGGATTTGCTTATCGTCGCCTAAATACCCGATGAACCAAAACCCTAACTCGGTCATTGCTAACGGCCATCACCCACATCAGTGCCGCATCTTTCAATATATATGTATGTGCGCGCGCGTGCGAAGTTTTATCCGATACGAGTTCAACGAGCTCGGTTTCATATTTTCTCATGGAGTAAATAGGAAGATTTTAACTTTGAAATCCAAATAGAGGAGGCGACTCTAATATTTTGGAGAGGATAATGAAACGGTACTTGGCCAATGGAAGAGAGGCGTTTAGGGTATTATTTAAATAATATAATAATTCTTTTATTTACTTTCTCAAATAAACGGTGCACGTTTTGAGCTCGTACGATCAAACGACACGTCCGATCACCATGAAACTCGTCTACATGTATCACCTTATTTTTCCGGTCCCGATGGTAAAAGTTTCATCGCTATCTGAGACTACACTCCAGGATGATAATTTCTCGCTTTTCAAGACCGTTTTGATCGTTGAATCATCTGATCTTTAAATATAGCGATCCTTACACTCATTTTGATTCGCAACGTCGATACAAACTCAACGGAATAGGTTTCGAGTCTTGATTCGATTGTATGCAAAAATCATATTTCTAGTACTGTCAATTAATTAATGATTCAATATTTAAATCAATTATTTAAATATATTATCATTAAAAATACGAGTCGCAGACTCTTTATATTTATTTAGGATAGTGAGAATTTGACTTACATTTTGTATCCCACTCAAACTATGTATATTTTCTTTCAAATATTATCGTTGCATTTATAGGCTATGTGTTCTCTCTATTATTTATTATATATATTGTGTATAGTTATGTCCTAGAGGCACAAATGTTTACTGCTTTGTACTAAGATTGTGTACATCTATGGTGAGTATTATATGATATAAGATATGAATCGGTCTTAGTCCAAGGCAATATTTACATATGTACCCAATATCGCCTCATTCTCCATATTATCCAATAGTATTACTTTGTAATACTCTTGGGTAGTATAGGTATAGAGGTGGGGGTGTTACAATTTGTTATCAGGGTGAGGTTTAGAATAATACATTATATATAAGAGACACAAGTCTTAACCTTAGATGTGACTTAGAGTCCCTATCCCCTTGGTGTGTTGGGTAGTTACCCTAAATTAAAGGGATTTAGGAGTATACGATGATTACTAGGGTAATCGTCTAGGGAAGTACTTATTATTTTTCTTATTATATAGTACCTTTATTCATACATCTTTTATGTGTTTGTTTCTGCATGAAATAGAAGTTGTTAATGGGAGTAGTAAAGGAAGCAATTGTTTGCCGGACGGTAGTGTCGACATTGGTGATGTTGACTTAATCTTTGTGTGGCTTGAATGAGAATTAAGTAAATCGATTTGGGAAGCTGTAAAAGGCTTAATCCGAATCTCACATTATGAAAATTCATAACTCCAAATAGTGATGTGGTATAGAATAATCAAGAACTGATCAGAGTTGCGCAGTGGTAACTGATAAATAGTTTTCTGTTGAAGGTGATTATTTGATTGTTTGTTTGATATGTGTGTTTGGTTGCATTAATTATTGTTTTCATTTCGCTAAGTCAAGAATATGGGAGTTGAGTAGAAGTTAGCACTCAAATTTATAAATCCACTTGAATCTGGATGGAGCCAAATATTAATCGAAACTAGCGGTATCTCCAATACTACAAGGGACATAAATTTTCTTATTATATAAAGAAAACAATAATTATATATACAAATAATTAAAATATAAAGAGATATAAATTAACTTGAATTCTTGCTTATGGATGTGCATGGTTTGGATTTGGATATTTGATTGCTTGATTGTTTCTTGTTAGTGATAGATTATTTGGGCACTAAAATAATCAACATTAACATATAAATTTACGAAAGGTAAGAAATTATGTATAGTACTAAATTATAACTATACTTCTAAAATGTTTTAAAAATAAAATATTGAAATAAAATTTAATTTAAAATAATTTAAAAATATTTGCAAAAATCTAGGGTTGTTACAGACATGTATGGATGCGAATGGTTGAAAATTTCGGGATGTTACATTGCATATAACACAACCAGTAGAACATCGGTAGCCAATGATATGAAAATACTAAATCAAAATCGAAATGGTCTCGAATAAGGATAAAAGTATGACAAGGCACATGAGGCAATGCCCAAGGTAGGATACGGCCAGTTTGCGTTCTCGGCTGATCGTAACACATCGCCGCAGCGATTGCCGACCGCATCCAACACTCCCAAAATCAGAGGGTGCGCGCCAATCAATAACAATGTAAAGATAGTCATATGAAGGAGTGTGTCCGCTAGAGGTAGCTAACCTCATTGGCACGGATGTGACTCATGTTTTAGTCATTTCAAATTGACACAAGTAGCGGGTCATCCATCAACGTTCACTTCCTTCAAATCCACCAAACGTACACCAAATCTAACCACTTCATTCTGGAGTCTCCTCCATGTAAACAGTTGTTAAAGTGGTTCCAATATTGACAGAGAGTATGCCAATAAGAGGCCCCGGTCTCTTTAACAACCAAACGTCATTTTTCACACCGGTTTGATCTTTTACATTTAAAAAAAGATTCACTTGATATCAAAATATCATATTCACTTCAAAGCATCTTTCGTTTCAAAATTATCATATTCACTTCAAAATCAGTTTCATTTCAAAATCATTTTATTCACTTCGAAATCAATTTCATTTCAATATCTCAATTTCACCTCCAAAATCGTTTTGAATTTCAACTTAGGTTATAACATCATTTTAACCAAATTCGCATTTTAAATCCACGATTTAAATATAAACCGTTCCCACTTTGACCATTTTGAATTTTTAGAAAATAGTTTGAATAGTTTAAAACGTTAAAATAGTTTAAATAGTTAAAATTGTTTAAAAAGTTAAAATGGTTTAAATAGTTAAAATAGTTTAAAAAGTTAAAATAGTTTAAAAAGTTAAAATAGTTTATATAGCAAAATAGTTTAGAAAATTAAAATAATTTGAATATTTAAAAAGATAAAATTTTAAACAGTTTATATTAAAATAATTTATTTTGAAAATAGTTTCAAATCAAACTGTCTCATTCCATTTCAACAAATCTGGACCTAAGTCCAAATTTCAATCAAACTAATTAAATTTCAAATCTCTCAATTCAAATAATCTTCTATCTCAATTCAATTCAGATCGATTCAATTCCGATTTCAATCCAAATTAATTTCAATTTCAATTCAAATCAACTCGATTTCGATTTCATTTTACATCAATTTCAATTTCAATTCAAATCAACTTCGGTTTCAAATAATTTAAGTCTCAATTCCCAATCTTATACCACTTCAGTTTATATAAAGTTCGAGTTCAATTTTAGAGTACCGATTTAAACCACTTAAATCGAATTAAACTTCACTATTCAATTTAAGGTTCAAATCTTTTAAAATAATTCAATTTCGAGCCCAAATTAGAAATATCCATTTATATCACTTTTACTTAAATAAATTCGAAGTTCAAGTAAAAGTTCAAACCTTTAAAACAATTTCAATTTCTTAATTCAAGTCATATGTCGATTTCTACTTCACATTTCAAAATAAATTCTTAAACAATTTCTGTAAACAAATTTCAATTTCAACATTTCAAAACTAGAAATCAAAATTAATTCAATCTTTATAAATTTGATTTTTATTTCCTTAAAACAAAATCATTAAAATATATTCAAATTCAAGAATTTAAAACCATTTAATTTAACCAATCCTGTGTCCGTGAATAATTTTATATCATATGGTCAAGTGGTCACTTATTATAGTTTTAATTTCAGGGATGGATATATATCATTTTAATCCAAATCAAAGTGTCATAGATATATATCATTTTAACATATTTCTTACTTTATTCGAAAGATAACAAATTATATACTGTCAAATAATATACCGGGTGATAACAGGGATATATAAAAAATAAATAAACATCCACTAATCACAGATATCAACCAACAACCATCCATCACAATCAACATCCAAAACAGCAAATAAATCACAACAGTTAAGTAGTTATCAATATAGGGTGTTTAACTAGCAATTCAATTTCAATTTCAAATTGAACTGTCAATTTAAATTCCTATCAGACAATTCATATGTCAATTTAAATTCCTTTCAAACAATTCATACGTCAATTTAAATGTCAGTTAAATTATCACAATAATCAATAAAATTAAATCACTTCATGATTTCAATTTAACTAACATCAGAATATTTTAGTATTTCGTGAGCAGTATAAAAATCTCACCTTTATTTAAAACTAAATTTTTTTCAGCTTCAAATAAATTCCAATCCAGTTCCATGTCGTAGAGGACGTCGATACAAATCCAACGCCATGGGTTTCGCTCGAATCAGACCTCATAGGAAAAAAGTTATGATTTTATTAATATAACGATATAATTAAAAACAGAATCAGCATAATTAATAAAATTAAAACAAAACATATACCTCACCTCTCTCGTCCAAGCACGTTCCAGGCCTAGAGAACCATCACGACCCAAACTCGCGACCACCACATCAACGTGCACGACACCGTCGGCCGCCGCACTAGATCGGAGCTCACCACCGCGACAGTCTCAGCTCACTCCACCCACGCCAGCAAAACCCTAGCCTTCTTCACCGCCATTCACGAACAAAACCCAAACACAGCAGCAAACTTCGGAGATCGATTCTGGCGAATTCTAAACGATACGCCTTGATCCAAATGTTGAATGTGTAGAGCTCGATGAGATCTACATTTTTCCTTTTGGAATCACTCGATTTCGTTGAACGGATTGGAAGATAACGAGTGTAACAACCCGCATAATTTACGATTGTATATTTAAATATTTTATTTCAATATAACTTCGTTAGTCGGATTCAAGTCCGAAATGTCACTTTTTGCAAACAGTCGAATTGGGACTCGAGACCACTTCCATTGAGTCCAAAATGGCGTTTGCGACCTTTTTGAGTATAAACATCGATATGTTTGGAGTTGAGTAGATAATTTTGACATTTTCACTTAGGGCTTTGGGCTTGGGTTTGGGTTTCAGCCCACTAACCCAACTCATCTTATATCCTAACTCCACCCCCTCTCCTCTTCATTCATTCTATTATTTTCCTAACACTTCAAGCTTTAGTAAAAATGGGGGAAGAGATTGGAAACTAAAATTCTAAGCCCTAGTTTCCTTTGCAAATTCAAGTTCTAGCTCCAAAATCAAGGAGAAGTTTAGGTAAGCATCCTCTTCTTCTTCTCCTTCTCAATTTCTCTCCAATTTCAGAAATTTCCTATGACCTAACTTAGGAAATATTCATTGTAATCTTAGATTGGAGCTTCTAGAGTTAAAGTTGAAGTGTGGTTGATCTTTCTTTTGATTTCAAAGCTTCTCATTTGTGTTTGGGTTGAAAAGGTGAGTTTTTGAACTCACATATACGTCTATAGCTTTTGTTGTTGTTAGGTATGAATTCCTAACATCTATTCATGTTCATTTGTTTTTTATTTGGATTGATTTGGTAAATTTTCCATTTTTTGGTGTTTTGAAGTCAAAATCTTTAAAAATCCTAGTTTTGACGTTTGAACATGTTTTTGGTGGTGTATCGAAGAGCCTATAGGGCTGGGTTGTCGATTGGCAGAATCTCCTAGCGCCCATCGCTCGTCCGATTGCAATTTGTTTGGATTTTTTTCCCTTGGTAGGGCTAGGCTGAGAAGACTGAAGTTTGCAGATTCAGTCGACTGACTTCTGAGTTCAGTCAACTGAAACTGGAACTAGAAAATTCCTGGTCCCTGTGTCAGTCGACTGAACTCTGAGTTCAGTCGACTGAGCCTGGAAACCGAGTGTTTCCAGGCATGTGTCAGTCGACTAAACTCTGAGTTCAGTCGACTAAACCTGGAAACAGAAAGTTTCCAGGCATTGAATCAGTCGACTGACTTCAGAGTCCATTCGACTGAATCTGGGAAATTGCATTTTTGCTTAATTTAGGCAATTTTTGTGTGGATTTCCAATTTTTAATCGATTTTTGGATGATCCGAATTGTTGTTATCATTTATTGACTTTGAAGACTTCTTTTTCGGGATTTTTAGAAATATCCATTTTGATGGATTCAGTATCGATTTTTGTGGTTTTAATTCACGTCGTCGAATGTGGATTTTGGTGATTGATTGTTTCTACAATCGTTTCTGTGATTTGTCACTTTAAAATACAAAGGTTTCTAAAAATTCTTTATATAATCTTTTCAAAACCAATTATTATCGTTTCAAATTATAACTCAAATTTCCGTCTGAATCAGGTTAAAAAGTAATGGCGTCCTCTCTCAATTTCCGTCTGAATCCTCCATCATTCTTTCAAGATTCTCATCTGAAATCTTTGTTATCATCTGGAATATCTAATCTCTCGTGCAGTAATCCTATTCCTTATACTTATGCTCAAGCCGTTAAGAATCAATTCACAACTCCAACTCAAGAATTGAATCGTAAATCCAAATCGAAATGGATAGATTCCAGGAAAGGCAAGAATTATTGTTTCAGATGTGGGGATCTCAATCACTTTGCAAATAAGTGTCGTGACCCAGTCAGATGTTTTGACTGTGGCTCTTTTGGGCATAAGAGCAAGGTCTGTGAGAAGAAATTAGTTTCTGATAATAACTCGAATTTGATTATCGATTCTAACTCGAATCGATTAATCATGGCTTTCAATTCGCATTGAAGTTCTTGTTGCTGAAAGGAGTTTTGCTTGATAATCATTGGTATAAGAAAGATATAGGTATCAAGTACCTTGATGAGTTATTGTATCATTTTAACATTATCAATGAGCCAAATATAGGTAAAGGATACACTGAAAGATTTGGTAATCCAGAAGAATATTTTGGCAAGTCAGAAACTGGTGAAGTCAAGGATCAGATTGCATTTAACAAACCAAACTTTCGAGAACAGGGATACTCCTCACCAAAATTGGTTAATCATGGTTTTCAATTTGCATTGAAATATTTGATGTTGAGGGGAATATTGATTGATCATCTATGGTATATGAAAGAAGTAGGACTCAACTATCTTGATGAACTGTTCTATCATTTTGAAATCATAAATGAGCCTAACATCGGCAAAGGATATAATGAAAAAGAATTCGTTGGCATATTTGAAGACTTCAATAAGTCTGATTCTCCGGAGGCCGTAATAGTAAGTTCAAACAACCCTATCTATTTTGCTATTAAAGATGATCATCTGGGATTTGATCCCATTCTTTTAGATCCTGATGTTGCATTATGCAAAGAGTCGTCTTGTCTAATATCTTTATTGAATGAATGTGAAAATGTTGAAGAACAGAGTCATGACTTTATTTCTTATCATAGAAAATGTTGTAAATCCAATAATCGTGCGAAGGATAATTTTGAGATTATTACCTTCAACAAGTTCGGCTGTCTAACTTCGAGTTCAGATTCTGATTTTAATGTAGATAGTATAGATGGTGATGGTGATCTGATGGTTATTACTGAGCAAATAATTCCAGAGCAATTGGATATCATGAGTGATTATGTATCAATAGCTGATAGAAGAGACGATATATATTCAGTTGATAGCAGTTATTCTAGTGTGGAGAGGATGGATTGGTCTGTTGATTTAGAAGTTGTGAATTTCGAATTTTTGGAGCAGGATACAATGGTAATAGATAGCAACAGCTCTGGTAATAAATTGACTTTTGGCATACAGTGTTTTGTTGCAAATTTGAATTTTGATAAGACTAAATGTTTTGATAAAGTGATAGATTCATTAAATTCTTGTGTTATACAATCTTCAACGGTGGTGAAAAATTCAGAGAAATTCCATTAGGATTTATTATCTTTTAGTTCTTCAGATTTGGTATACTCGAGTGAATCAAAATTTTCTTCAGTTTTTTCTTTGGTTAAAGATAATCCACTGGAATGGTTTATTGAATCTGTAGCAGATGAAGTCTTGATTGAGAATGATGTTTTTGTTCATTTTGACAAGTTGCTGGAGATTAGGGATGAAAAGTGTTTATCTTCAACAAGGGTTTCAACCGATATGCACATATGTACAGAGGACGTACATGCCAATCATACTACATTTAAGGATGTTAATGTTGAAGATAAGCAGCGAATTCACTCATTACATTTGATTGAGAAGTTAGTTGGTGATAGAGAGATAGGCACCACTCCAGTTTCTTGTATACTTGCATCAAAGAAAGCCAATTCAAATCAGTTGGCTTTGGGCAGTTTATCAGATAGGTCAGCTCATGTGGATCTAGATTTGGCATCAGGTGATAGTGTTTTCTCTTTGAGCTCTTGTGTGGCATTAGGGAATAATGCTGCTAAGGATTTGGATTCTTTGTCCAAGAAAGTAAAGTGTAAGAAAACTGTAGCTGCTAGTGGTTCTGTTCGCCGAAGTGTCAGGATTTGTAACTGTCAGTTACAGTCTATGGGTGAGTTACCTGGTTCGAGTGTCACGAATGGCACTATGAATCCATGCTCAGGTATGAGTTCTTTTTTGGGTAGTACGTAGTACGTACTATACTTATGCTTTAGGCAGTCTTTCATCTGCTGAGTTTAGTCAGTTAGCTTCTGATACATCTTTTATTTTTTCTGATGCTGAGATAGATAGGGAGTACATTAGATGTAAGGAAATAGAGAGGGCTAGTATAGTTAGTTTATGAGGATCATTAGTTGGAACATTAAGGGTTTAAATGATTTGAATAAATGCGATAAAGTTAGAACGTTCTTTAAAGATTATTCTATTAACATTGCTTTACTTCAGGAAACTAAAATTTGTTGTCCTGATGTTAGGTTTTTTAGAAGATTAGGCGGGTATCATTTTAGAAAATGAGTTTTTTTACCTTCTATGGGTACTTCAGGGGGATTAATGATAGGGTGGCGGGATAATAATTTTAAATTAGTTCAATGTATTGTTAAACAACATTCTCTTCATGTTATACTTATTAGTCTTTCTGATAACTCTTTTTTAAATATTTCTAATGTTTACGGGCCTAATTCTAAATTTAATCGGAGAATTTTATGGAATGAATGCCTAGATTTTAGATCCTTTTCCCCGGGTTCTTGGATTTTGGGGGGTGATTTTAATGTTACGCGTTTCATTGGTGAGCGATATCCTAGGGAAGGGGATTACTCTGCAATGGAGGAGTTCGATCAATTTATTATTAATTCTAATTTGATTAAAATTCCCCTTTCTAATAGAGAGTTTACTTGGAATAATGCTAGAGAGTCTCCATCCATGGCTCTTCTTGATAGATTTTTTGTTAGTGATGAAATCGAAGACAAATTCCCAATCTGTAGAGTCACTGGTTTACCTTATACATACTTCGATCATTGTCCAATTATACTTAATTGTGAATACCATAGATTTATTATTAACAATTTTAAATTTGAAAAGATGTGGCTTTTGGAATCTAGCTTTGTGAATCTAGTTAAAGGTAAATGGGTTTCTTTGAGTTTTTATAATATCAGAAATAAGGAAAATTCTGCAAAAACTTTTGTTTCTAAACTTAGGGAGCTTAGGATTTTTCTTAAAAACTGGAACAAAAATGTTTTTGGCAATATAAAAATTAAAAAAGATAATATTCTTAACGAAATGCTTAAAATTAATAAGATAGAAGAATCTAGATCTCTAAATATAGGTGAACGCAATGTTCTTGCTAATTTAAAAGATGAATTAAATTCTATTTTAGAAAAGGAGGAGGTTATGTGGAAACAACGATCCAGAATTCAATGGATCAACGATGGTGATAATAATACCAAATTTTTTCATAATATAGCTAATGGTAGAAAATGTAGTAATACAATTAACTCTATATTTGTTAATAATATAGAGTTAGTTGATCAAAGAGATCTTAACAAGGCTTTTACAGACTATTATAAGGATATTTTTGGTTCTAAAATCAAACATAGAATCAATGTTAGATGGATAGATCTGCATCCACCTGATTCTATTATTGATTTATCAGAGTTAGATAATCCTTTTACCGAAGAAGAAATTAGAAAAGCAATTAATGACATGCTAAGTGATAAATCCTTGGGACCTGACGGGTTTCCTATTTTATTTTATAATACTTTTTGGGACGTTTTAAAATTTGACTTAGTTAATATGTTTAATGATTTTTACAATGGTAATTTGCAATTAGGGAGATTTAACTTCGCAAATGTTATTTTGTTACACAAAAAAGTAGGAGCTAAAAACTTAAAAGATTTTAGACCTATTTCTTTGATTAACTGTTCAATTAAAATCATTTCTAAAGTTCTAGCTAATAGACTTAGTAAAAGAATGAATGAATTAATCGATTGTTCACAATCGACTTTTATTAAAGGGAGAAATATCACTGATGGAGTGGCAGTTGTTCAAGAATATATTAATTACTGTTGTAAGAATAACATAACTTGTGTGATTTTAAAACTTGATTTTGCTAAAGCTTTTGATTCAGTAGATTGGGATTTTCTTGTAGATATTTTTCATGCTAGAGGTTTTAGTCATAGATGGATATATTGGATTTGGATTTTGCTTAGAACTGGAAACTCTAGTATTATGATTAACGGTATATTAGGTAATAGAATTCAATCTAAGAGAGGTTTAAGGCAAGGGGATCCCTTATCGCCTTTATTATTTAACTTAGCTGCTGATGTTTTTGCTAAAATTATTAAAAGAACATTAGATAATGGATCTCTTGGACGTGTAGGCAATGATATTTCGTGTAATGGTTTATCGGTTCTTCAATTTGCTGATGATACCTTACTTTTTTCTTCCCATCTTCCTAGACACATCATTACCCTTAAGTTTATCCTTTACAGTTTTGAACTTTTATCTGGTTTAAGAATAAATTTTGACAAAAGTTCCGTGTTAGTTTTAAATGATTTTGATAAAGTTGAAAACTTAGTTGTTAATACTCTTAATTGCAAAACTATGAACTTTCCTTTTGACTACCTCGGTTTTATGATTAGACCCACCAAACTCAAAAATGACGACTGGATTATTATCATTGATAAAATTAAAAATAAGATTTCTAACTGGAATAGGAGATTATTATCTAGAGCAGGTAGACTAGTTTTAATAAATTCGGTTTTATCAGCTCTTCCGATTATTGAATGTCCTTGCATTTGTTCCTGGATTGGGTTATTGATAAAATTGATAAGATTAGAAGAGATTTCTTATGGAGTGGAGAAAATTCTAATAATAATATTAAATGTCTTGTAAATTGGGAAACCGTTTGTAAGGCCAAAAGGGAAGGTGGACTAGGTGTTATTAATTTGCGTAATATGAATTTGTCTCTGTTAGGTAAATGGCTTTGGAAGTTTAAAGATATAAATGATAACGCTATTTGGAAAGAGATCATTTCTAAATATTACTATAATGGAAATAGCAATTTATATCAAATTGCTTCTCCAGCCACTCAAAATATATCTAACTTTTGGAAAAACATTTTAAAATAATGAGATATTTAATTTAGGAATAAATACAATTGTTCACTCTGGTAATCGTACTTCGTTTTGGCATGACCGTTGGATTTTGATCTTGCCTCTTAAGATAGAATTTAAGGATCTGTATGAAATTTGTAACTTTAAGTATGCTTTAATCAATGAAGTTTATTCTCCAGAAAATGATCCTCCTTGGAATTTCAGTTTTAACAGAATTTTAGTTGATTCAACTTTTAGACAACTTTCTTTGCTTTATGCCAGATTAATTCTTTATAATATTGATAATGATAATGATTTTATTAGTTAGGAATGGGATAAAAGTAAGAAATATACTTCTAATTCTTTCTACAGATTCATTAATTTTTCGGGTATAATAAATAACTCATTTAAATATATGTGGAAATCTAATGCTCCTCCCAAATCCAAAATTCACATGTGGTTAATTCTTCATGGAAAACTTAATACAATCGAATTTTTAAAGAGAAAATATATTCAAAATGATAATAAATGTTATTTTTGTAATCTGTATCTTGTGGACATTAATCATATATACTATAATTGTATGGATTCTAATTACATTCTAATTAATACTCTTAAAATTTTTAACTTTAATATAACAACTAAAATTTCGGATTGTGAAGTTTACTGGAATAATTATAGATTCAAGTTCAAAAAGAATATTAGATTTTTACTAGACACTTTATTCATTATTATTAGTTGGTTTATTTGGTTTGAAAGAAATCAAAGAATTTTCAGTAATAATAATTGTCATTTTAACAAATTGATTTTTACAATTTCTTCAATTTGTTTTAATTGGATCTCTAACCCCAAATATAAATTAGCTAAAAATATCCTTTTCAAAAGGTATCTTAACAAGGTTAATCATAATATTAATTTTTTTAAACACAACAATAATCTTTTTAACATTAATAATAGTATTATTAATATTTTCTCTAATTTAGATGGTGACTTCACTTCTAATCATAACTTACTTATGATTAAAGGTTCATAAGATAGATCAGTCCCAATATTTGTACTAGTCTCTGTTTGATATTGGCTTTTAGGTATTTTATTTATACTGTTATTGTCCAGTTAGTCTTATTTAGGTTTTTATTTCCTTCCTTATTAATACATATATATGTATATATATATATGTATGTATCATTCTAATTTTTTCTTTAGTCATTTTCCAGTTACAGGTATGGGAGATAGGATATCATGTTCACTTTGCAAGTTTTCATATCTTCAGATTGCTGGACACCAGATGGTAGAGAGGTCACCAGAGCAGAGTATCTTCATCCAAGACTACTAGCAGTTTCTCCTCAGATTTAGGATTATGCTATTTTCATTATGGAGTACTTTATTCAGGAGGGTACCCCTTTCTCTTGTTCAGAGGCTTCAGAGCGGTTTCTCTTTTTAGCAGATCCACTTCAGAGCAGATGCTTATTCACCTCTCCTGATTCAGTTGGTTGGAGCTTCTCATTAGTCTGGGACGTCATCCAGTAGTTTTTGTTTTTCCTCTAGTTTTTTAGGTACTTCTAACACCTTAATATCGGGCAGTGGCCATGCCGGAGCTCGATATCGGGGTGTGATGGGTGGTGGCCTTGCCGGAACTCATCTTAGGAGTACCTGAGATTTGATATATATGTATTTGGTTTTTGTTACCTGCCAGGCATGTTGGTAGCACTTTATATTCGTGATATATATATATATATATATATATATATATATATATTCGCATGTGTGCTCTCCTCTATTCGAAGAGGATCACACATTTTTCTCAAAAAAAAAGAATAAGAGTATAAAAGAACTTTTAGTTTCATAATCATAATTTATTACTAAAAGATCAGATTTTTAAGATATTTAATTTTTTTGGAAAGAAGATTGAAATGCCAATAACTTTGATGTACTGTGTTTGATCAAATATTTTTGTCTAAAAGGAGAAACTTTAATTTCATTTGAAATATAAATTTTGGGATAGAGTGTTGAAATTTTAAATTAGAAGTGGTGTGGATAAAATAGACATCTCTTTTGATTTTGAAATTGGATTTTATTGATTTTCCTTTCACTGGAAAGATGTTTTCATAAGTATCAATTTTTTTGTTTACTACTTTACAAAATTTTAAAGTTTTCTAATACCAAATTGTGTTTAAACTTGAACTTAAAATTATATCCGAGTATGAAATTCCTGAACTAAATTATTGTATTATTTTAATCATATCTTTCAGCCCTCTTATCCATTTTCGATGATCTTATACTTGTTCTAAAGCTAAGATGATAAGAAACAAGTTTTGTTTTTTAACTTTTGCAAAATTTTATCATTTTCTATGCAAAATTATATTTAAAGAAGAGGGCTTTCATTTTAAAAAATTATTCCAGAATTTGATAAGTTTAGTAAAACCAACAGAACTTTTAATGTACTTCATATTTTATTGATCCGAATACTGTTTTGGGGAGCTAATGTGTCAAGATACAACTTCACTTTTGAAAGCATTGTCTAAATATGTGTTTTTAACATCTCAAATTTAGTTGTAAAGTCGCTAGATGAAAATGCAATGTTGTTTTTTGTGATATGCGAATGCAAAACCTCTTTTTATTTATATTATATGATTTAATATGGTTTCTTTGAGCCGAGCATAGGTAAGCTATTGCGGGTTGGATTTTGGTGCATGCTCACTTTTTTTTGCATAAAAATTAAGCAAACTTGCTTGATTACAAAACTAAGGTATGTTTTTACGCATATGGTGATGGATATGTGATATTATATTGTTAACCCTGTTTTAGAATGCCCAATGTTGGGATGTATACACATATGTTATATAAGCCCAATGTTGGGATGTATACACATATGTTATATATTTGTGTCTTGATTTTCAAGAACGCTCTTTATACAAAGGAGACTCTGTCGAAATTTTTTGGAATATCCGATACTTAGAATATTTTCACAAACATATATTGTATGCAAAAAATAGAATGTCGTCAATAGAATCTATTTAGAATTGTTGCATACGATGAGATTAATCGGAGTTGAAGCTATATGGAAGATTAAGTAGTTAATTTTGATAAAACATCATTGAAAATACGAAGAAAGTTCATGGTATGAGTTGTATATGACGTTCCCCTACAAGAAATTGCGAGGAAATAATTATCATATGAAGGAAGACTGTAACAACCATGCTTTTTACACCGTAAAATAAGTATGCTTAATCGAAAAAAGAATTATTTGAATTTGATTTTTGATAATTATTATTTAGTAATAAATTATATTTAATTAAATAATATTTAATAAAAGATTTTGTTTTAATAAATTGAATTAAATTAATAAATTCTTTCAGATAATATATTAAACTCGAATAAAATGTTTTCATGAATAATTAAATAGAAATAAAAAATATTGAATTGAAGCGAATTATGCAATTATCAAATTATATCACGTACAATGAAGTGTAAAGCAATTTAAACTAGATTGAAATTTATTTACAAATAAATTAAAAGAGTTGTTAAAAGAAAAATTAATTATTTAATTATAACCAAAGCCCTTGTAGTAACCAAGCCCAAGCCCATTCATTTTTCTCCATGTATCTAGAAGACTCTAACTGCTTCTTCATACAAGCCCAAATCCATTTCCCCTTTCTATAATTTATTCTAGATAATTCTTTACCCCTCCATACTCTCCCTACCATACCATACACCTCCTTCTCTCCTTAGCTTATTTCACTTCATAAAATCGAGGAGAGGGGGTGGGGGAACTAAAAAAAGAAAAATTGAATTTGTGAAAAAAAAGACACGTGTAGATGGACGACATCGATATCAAGGCTGATTGTGGGGAAGTGTAACGTGTAGGGTTCATGGGTTGGTTGCGATTTGGGGAATGCGATTGGTGGCTGGTGGTTACGCGGTTGGAGTCGCGGTGGCTGGTGGTTGCAAATTTAGAGGCACATGAACTTTGTGATGATGGCTACTTTAGTGAGGAGGAGGCGGAAGTTAGGGCAGTGGTTGTCAATAGATGGTGCTGTGATGCAGAAGACAACCATGGTGGTTTGAGGGGCATGATGTTGGCAAGGCAGTTGTTGACCGAGAGCTGGAGCTTGATGGATGCTACTAGAGGCTCATGGGGGTTGAGTGGTGACGGTTGCGACATGATGCCGACAATGGCTAAGGCAAGGGGCAACGAAATAGTTTGATCGGAGCAACGACATATCGATGAGTTATTTTATTTAACTCACATTACTATATCTACAATAATTATTCGTCCTGGTTTCTTTTCTTTGAATTATGGTTTGCGATGAATTTTTTTTTATGAATGAATGAAACGCTAGAAATACAATTACATGCTATGGTTCCATTTGGTTTAGTAATTTGAATTGGTTGAATTATTTGTTTGGTATATTGGAATGAATTTGATTGATATGGATGGTGTTGTGATAAATGGTAGATTGTGTTGGGATGGGACATTCGATAATATTTCTCCGGTTATTCTTTGGACTCGTTATATAGAATACCGAAGGAGCGAGTGCGATGTGTGAGCATTGAATAAACGGACTAGTAATACTCGGTGGTATGGGACACCGTTGTGATATTTATTTAGTTATTCTTTACTCATAGATGACACTCATACAAGGATAAAATGATGAGATTACGATGTTGAGCACGTTGCGGTGAGCAAAATTTATATTTATAGTAGTGTGTCGACATATCTATAGAGCGGTGTGTCGGCTTATGTATAGGCTATATGTATCTATTGGGTAAATATATACTACGTATCTGTCTATCTTTGTCAACTTCCTTTATAATTAATGAGTGAGCCAGATTAGGCTAGTATCCACCCTAACGGCCTGATTGCGGGGTCCCTCCTCGAATCCGTGACACCATTATATTTATTTAGCTATGTGCTATTACTGTGTGCATCTGCCCCTATGTCACGTTGGCCAAGAGTCGGTTACCATTGGGGCACATGTCGGGTCGTGATCGAAGAGTCCTCGCATTGACGAGCACATTGGTGGATCTTGTCACGATACCGAGTGGGAGGTAACCGATGACTGTAGGAGTCCTGTCAGATGGACACATAGGTGGCTCCTAGAGCAAGCATATGTGCTGTCATTCTCTCGTCTAGTTCCGGTGTGTGTGGTAGATAGGCATATACTATGATGAGATGTGATTATACCTAAGATTGTGTCTAGTGTATGGTTAACCCACGTATCCTTCTAAGGCATGTTTTGCCACTTATATTTTACCAGCGTGTGCCACCATTTATTATTATTTGGCATATGTTGCCATTTATTTGTTTGGATGATTATTTATTTATTACTTTGATTATGGCAGAACCGAGAATGTCTATTATATATATATGTATGTATGTATGTATCCATTTTAGGCATTGTTGTGTACCAGTTGATTTTACTTGACAATTTATTTGTCTGGATGATTCACCCATTTGATATCGATTTTCATGATTTCTTATTGATTTGATTTATATGGGTGATGACACTTTTTTGCATGGTTTTGCAATGGATGCTATTTTAAGATATCTTGATACTGTTTGTACTATCACCATTTTACCCTTTATTTTATCATTATGAGTTGTTATAACATTTACATATAGATATACTCTGACCCATGTGTTATTTATATAATACTTGGATTAGTTCAGGACATTTCAGCTTCAGGGACAAGGTGGCTAGTTATTGATGTTGGGCATAGATGGTGGATAGGATATCACTAGGTTTATGTCATTCCATGTATGTACAATATTGAGATTTATGATTGACACTTTGTATTTATTAAAGATAGTGGGAATCTGACTTACATTTTGTACCCCACTCAAACTATGTACATATTTCTATTATATATTATCGCTGCATTTATTGACTATGTGTTCTCTCTGTTATTTATTATATACACCATGTACATTTATGTCCTAGAGGCACACATGTTTATCACTTTGTACTAAGACCGTGTACATCTACGGTGAGTATTATATGATATGAGTACCGATGTTAGTCCAAAGGAATATTTACATGTGTACCCCATGCCCCATTCTTGGAACTATCCGACAGTATTACTTTGTAATACTCTTGGGTAGTATAAGTATAGAGGTGTGAGTGTTACAATGTAGTACTATAAATATATTGCCTAGACAAGGTAAGATACGTGCATGTATTTGTTGAGCAAGCTCAAGGTACGTGCATTATACTTAGGCCACCACAAAATGATAGGTAAGAGTGAATCGTCTCTCTGTTAAGCAAACTCAAGGTCGAGGTCGAGATTAGGGAAAAGACCATGGTTAGTACTTGTGTATGATGTAACCGGTAATGAGTTATCCATCGCTTGCAGGCCTATGATTTGTTGAGCAAAATCAAGGACATAATTCCAAGATAAGCGAGTCCTAACACTCACTAAAGAATCGAAAAATTTATATATTTCTCCTAGTGTTTTGAGGAATATAAAAATCTAGTGGGAACTTATTAGAAAAATTAAATGAATATATTTAACCTTTCTAGTATTATAAGAACATTTGCTACATAACTATACTAATTTGCAGCAAAATAACAACTTAAGATTATTTTCGAAAAATGATAAGCCCATAGACTTAACTATACTAACTAGCTAAGGCTGATAAAAATAACACTCATATATGAGCATTTATGGTTCATAATTTCTAAACCTTTAAAAGAATATCCCGCTGATATTGTTGACCCTAAGATAGTGAAAGCTTATAACACTTGGGTAGTTGACTGTGACATAGTCCAAGCATATGTGTTGTCTATCTTAACAAGTCATTGCAAAGGCAACACAAGAACATGTCTGTCATTAAAATCATTGAAACCCCAATGCTTAGTTTAGGGTGGAATCTTGACCAAAGGTATGAGATTACCAAAAAAATCTTCAATACAAAGATTAGTAAGGGCTACCGTGTTGAGGATTATTTCATAATGATGAAAGGCTATATTGATATATACATTTAGAGCTAAATGTTAAAATAAGTGATAAACTGCAAGTGGACTTGATCTTAGGCTTGCTGACTTTGCAGTTTGAGCCCTTCATATTAAATTACAATATGAACCGGTTGAACGTAAGCCTCGTAGAGCTACTCGATATGTTGAGGTCAACTGAAGGCTCGTTCAAGGATCATGACGTGGTGTTCGCTATAATGGGAAAGGTATTGTCTTCTATAGATTCGAAGAAGTGTAAGTGTGCTAATAATATAGCTAAGGGTAAGAAGGGTGAATGTCATCATTGTCAAAAGAAAGGTTACCAGAAACGGAACTGTTCGAACTATCTTAAGATGGTAAAGAAAAGAAAGAATATGATCTTCCACTCTCAAAGGTATGTTTATGATTCCAATTTGTTTTACAATCAACAAGTCTTCTTGGGTTTTAGATACTGAATCTCTGAAACTCATATCTATACTTGTTATAAGGACTTAGGAGTAGATGACATAAGGCAATATGAGAAATAAGCCTTCAAGCTGCGGATGGATCTATAGTAGATGCAACAGCTATTGGATATTACTATTTAGTTTTGCTAAATCATGATTTAGTTTTGATGGATTTGGTTTTCATTGCAATAATAATGTTATGAAAATTGTGTATTGATGGAAATAATGTCTATAATGGTGTTTTGTATAATAGCATTTATGTACTTAACTTTAATCATATATGTGCTGTGAATAATTCTTCTACTATTAATGTTAAATATATCCACTTATGGTATTGTAAGCTAGGTCATATTGGTGAAAAAAGACTGCACAAACTGAAAACTAAAGGTTTTCTTCCATCATTTTATTTTGAATCACATAACATATGTGAGTCATGACTCAAAGGGAAAATGACCAAACACCCCTTCAGTGGGAGAAATGAAAGAGCTAAAGAACTCTTGGATCTTGTATATACTGATATGTGTGGCCAAATGCCTTTAATGACCAAGTACAATTCCACTTACTTCGTAATTTTTACTGATGATTTCTTAGGACTAGGATATGTATATCTTATGAAGATTAAATCTGATATCTGTGAGAATTTTAAACAGTATAATACCAAAGTAGAAAATCAGACGAACCATAAAATTAAAATAATTCGATCTAAATGAGGATGTGAGTATGTTGGACGAGAACTCAAACAATTCTTAAAAGATAATAGGATTGTCTCTTAGATTATTCCACCCTATACTTCTTAACTCAATGGTATTTTAGAGAGAAGGAATCGAACCCTATTAGAAATGGTTCGATCAGTGATGAGTGTGGCTAAGTTAACTCTTTCCTATTGAGATATGCATTAGAATCTGCAGCACATAAGTTGAATTTGATGCCTACTAAATCTATGCCTAAGGAGTAATATGAGATATGGTATGGGAAGAAACCTCACCTTAAATATTTGTAAGTGTGGGGTTGTCCAGTCTGCATTAAGAATGTTGGCTCCAATAAATTTAAGGCAAGATTTGTATTGTGCAAGTTATACAATATCCCATCTATGGGATATATTTTCTGCCATACTGAGAAATAAAAGGTCATTGTTTCTCAACATGCTATCTTTTTAGAAAAGGAATTTTGGTCAAAGGAAATTATAACGAAGTTGTAAGCTTGGATGAATTCGAGAGACTAACACAGAAACCGAACTGGTAGAAGAATCAAGTTTACTAATATATGAAAACATGCAACCTATTAAAAGGTCTTATAGAAAATTTTATGCACATAGAGATACTATTGTTTTTTCGTGGATAGCAAGAAAGAGGATTGTGTCCTAGAAGATGACACTCCCCTCATATTCCAACAGTCACTGCAGAGTAAAGTCTCTTCACTTTGGCTTGACGCTATAAAATCCAAGATGGATTCCATGTACGAAAAATGTATGGACTTTTGATGAAACCCATTGGCTATAAATGGATCTTTAAGAAGAAACTAAATACATATGGAAAGATATAGACCTCTAAGGCGAGGCTAGTTATGTAAGATTTTTGTCAAATTCAGGGTGTTGATTATGACAAAACGTTTTACTTGTAGCTAAGCTTAAGTCCATTCGGATGCTACTTGCTATCACCATGTTCAATAACTAAGAATTACATCAACTAGATGTAAAAACGGAATTTATAAATGATGATTTAGAAGAGAGCATTCACATGTTGCAGTCCGAGGGTTTCGAGGTCAGTGGGAGCGAGGAAAAGCCTTATAAGTTGTTAAGATCAATATATGGTCTTAAGCAAGCTTCAAGAAGTTGGAATAAGTGTTTTGATCGAGTAATCAAACATTTTGGTTTTTACCAAAACATAAAGGCAACATGCATATAATGGAAGGAACAAGGTAGTTCTATAAAGTTTATTGTCCTTTATATTGATCATTTGCTTTTGATTAGCAATGATGTTGTGTTAACGCAATCACTGAAAGCATGGTTGTTCAAGAAATTCTCCTTGAAGTATTTGGGATAAGCAACCTATTGTGACATCCCCATTCTAAGGTCCAAAACCAACCGCTATGGATACTGCAATCATCCATAGTTATCAATTCCCAACGACAAAATAAGGCTATGTTAATCTTATCAGTAATTGGAAGCACATGAATATGAAAAAATTTCGAACACAATTCAGAAGTAACCTTTACATTCCATTTCAAGATATGATTTCATATTATTTACATTATCCCATTCGCAGTTCCACGTTCAGAGAGAAATATAACTATTACAAAGTACTCCAAGACCAACATCTGAAGATGCCCCTTTGATTGGTCAGAGTCTACTACTACTTGATAGTTAGATTCTTATGGCATTACATACATTCAAATGAACAAAAATAGCGGAAATAAATAAAGCTCCTAATAATTAGATTGCCTCTTGCACATCTTCGAAAGCTTATTCATCTAACTGGAACCTAAAAATCCTTAATCCTGACCTACTCAAATGAGTACTTGAGAGTTTAAGGGGAAAAACAAAAACTTCGGGTAAGACAAAAAGTCTGGTGTGAATAATAACTTACCATCTCGAACAAAATAGATATCTAGTGAGACCAGGTCATTGAACGGAACGGATTTTCCCACACTAGTATCTTAACCCAAAATACGTTAACCATATACCGTGCTCCTGCACCCAAAATGGTTAAAACACTATAATATATGATGATATGCAAGCATGCAATATACCCTGGATTACCCATCCCAATTTATCGGATCATCTATCTCAATTTATAGTTTTCCTAGAGTCACTATTAACCTATTCGATTTCATGGGCTGACTAATAACCTGTCTCAAGTATTGGGGACAATGCATCCAACTTTATAGTTTTCATGAGATCACTAAGAACCTATTGGATTTTACCAATAATCTTCCAATCATAGTTTTCATAGGCTTACTGTGAACGTATTGGATTCCCCAATAACTTCTCTCATTTCATAGTTTTTATGGGGTCACCGAAAACCTATTGGATACCCTCCAATAACATTCCAATCATTAGGCTTACTACGAACCTATTGGATGCTCTCCAATAACTTCTCATGGCATAGTTTTCATGGGATAACTATGAACCTATTGGACCCTTCCAAAAACCACTCTAAATCAATAATATTTTGATCAGTTCTGGACATCCTACTAGTTTGATCTACCTAATCTCTTGGATGCAATCATACTCACTCAAGAGTAAACTTTGTTTACACTCACTACCGGGCCAACCAAGCTGGTTATTCAGCCCTTAATACCCCACAATGCTGTTATGGGTCATAAATGATGTGAATATGGGAATAACAATTATGCATAATAACTGTTTAAATAAACACAAGAACATATAGCATCCAACATTCAATACGTTCAATCAATAATATTTTTATGTCCCGTAATTACTTAATCTTAAGTAATATTCTCTTTGGTAATTTTAACTCAAAACTTGGGCTAATCCATTCTTTAATTCCTTGAAACCATTTTCACAATATACGATTAATCTCTTTAATTCTTATTTAAAATGATGAAAAACATAGCCTTTTATATTACTAATTTCTTATGCCATTTTATAGAACCATTTAGAATTTTGATGAAGGTATGAGGACGTCACACTTCATCCTTATGGTCATATCACCAAAATAAGTAATAATATGTTTATTTTTGAAAACATGCAGCATCAATAAGGTCGACGTGGGTCGTCGCCTCTTTTGATACCGTCCTTTATATAAAAGGATACTGATTTCATAAAAACATAAGGCTATAGTGCCTAAAGTAACCATGTCCCATGAAATAAATGTGTGGGTCACCGACCCTATTCAAAATAGTCTTCATTATTTAAAACAGATGGATGTCAACATTGATGAATATCGACGTCGATGTCTTATTTCACTTCGAAACTAATTAATGGCGGCATAAACCAAAACAGTGGGTAGTGGCGTCTATCAAAACCTTGGTGAAAACATGCAGTGTCAATGCCATCTAAAACAAGACTTGGTCGGTGAGCTTGATGAAAGGCGGTATAGGTATACTTACGAGGAGCTATGTCGATGTCGATCTCAGTGTCGAATACTGTATATATGCCCCTCGACCGTATAGGAACCACTCCATACCAACATCGTCAATATCATGTACTTCCCTTAAGATCAACGGGAACACGAATGGCTTCGATCAAGAAGGGCGTCAACACTAAACAAAGGCGCATGACATTCTCGTAATTATTATTAAAATCGATTTATTTCTATTTAAAGCCTATAATTTTTCACCAACTCTTAATATTTGGCGATTTATTATTGGTTGAAACAATCTTTAACATATTTCTTTTCAAAAAAAATTTGCCGCACCCTATTTTGACACATAATCACGTTTTCGCCCATTTTAAATATTATTGATCATTTTGTATTCTCATAAGCTTTTCTAACTTATTTAGTTCACAATAAATCGACAACCCATGGGAAAAATCCCATAAATTCATCGAAAATCAAAAACAACATATTCTATATCTTATAAAGATTTCAGGGTCAAAAACCATATTTAATTATTTTGAATAATTAAAACTCGAAATTACACTATTTCCTCTTTAGGAAATTCATAAAATATTTAATATAACTTAGAAAATTACGAAATTAAAACTCCATCTCCAAATTATTATTTTACATATAATATCAGAAAATCAAGTCATTTGGAGATTATTAACCAAGGTTTTGCTCTTAAACCTATCATTTAATTTCATAAAATCCATTTATTTCATCATTAGTTCAAGATATGGAAAAATCAAGCATGGCATCTCATTCAAACATCAATCCATTCAGTTTCATATCCAAGCCAAAATTAAACAATCATAACACAACAAAAGTGAGATGGATTTGACTATTATTCACTTGATTTGAAAATTAGAATTGAGACTTGTTGATTTGAATTGGTTCCTTTAGCTCTTCCTAGGTTTTTCTCCCTCCTTTCTTCTAGCTTATGGCCAACCTTGATTTTCTTTCTTTGATTGTTTTTGTGTTGTAAAACGTAAATGATATGGGAGGTAATGTTTTTAAGGGATGAAAGGCTTATCTAACCCTATTTTACCCCTCTTATATATTCTTTCATGTTTTTAAGTCATCATAACAACCTTATGAATTTATTTAGCTAAGGCTCGACCTTGATGTTTGTCAGATCCCAATTCCATTATCTTACTGCATATTACATTATTCTTTTTAGTTTATATAATTTATTCTCTTAAGTAATGTTAATCAAAATTAGGGGTGTTACAGGCTCCCTTCCCTAAAGAATTTTGTCCTCAAAATTCAGTAAGGACTACAAAATAAGCACATTGTTAACAAGAAATCTCATCATCACCCCAAGGTTGAGTTATGGAATAAGGTTTATCCCTTAGGTAGATGGAAAACAGTAGAATGGGTATATCCTCCTTGAATTTCCTTTCGAGTAGATTGTTGTAGTAAAAAGTTGTTCAGATTGACCTTTCGACTCAGTCGAAAGGGTCGTCTTCTTCCCTTATCAACCTTTCGATTCTGTTGAGATAGATTGGTTTTCCCTTTTAAAGCTCACCTTTCGAAATGGTTGAGATACCTTGGATAAGGTTTTCCTTTGTTGATTTCGACTATGTCGAAGGCCTTAGTTGTTGTGTGGCTAGGACTTTATCCAAGAATCTGAGTCAGAGGTTTCGACCCTGATTAGGTGTTAAGACTTAAACCAGGAATCTAGGGTTGGGGTTTTGACCTTGTCGAAAGCTGTAGGCTTAAATGTCCCGAGTTTGGATTAGAAATCTCAAGTTGGAATGATTTGGAACTAGGTTTTGACCTTGTCGAAATTTGTACCTTTTGGCACCTTGTATTAATCAAAGTTTTCAGTAGATTGAGGCTTGGTTTCGACCTTGTCGAAAGCAGAAGCTCAGGAGAAGGTAGCTTGGAATATATAACTACAATTATTTGAATAAGCCAGGTTTCGACTGTGTCAGAAGGGTCCTTTCGATATGAGAGACACCTGAAATACAAAGTTAAGCCTGATAAAAGCTTTAAAAACAGTAAAGTACTCTGAAAATTGACAACTTCCCTTTAGTAGGCTAAAGAAGACTTTATTGTTCAGAATCCCCAAATAAATTCGGAAATTAGGGTTTACAGCTCTTTTAATAAAGAAAATACAAGATTAGAACGACTAGATTCGGATACTCAAAACATGATCCCTAGGGTCTTATTTATAGATGCGGGTCAACACCTTTTGACTCTAAAGCTTTCGACTTGTTGAAAGGTGGCTGTCGAATAACTCAAGTATGCTTCCGCTTTTGTCGAAAGGAACGGCTGCGCTTCTCTTCCTTGTATTGCCTTGTAAGAGCTTTCGACTCTGTCGATAGGCTTTGTTTAGTGGTTCCGATGGTGTTGAGGTGCTGCTGGTTTTGACACTGATGGTGGCTTCTGAACTCTTATTTGTGGATTGATGCGGAACCCTCCTGGATCACAATGGATTCGACCGCTTCGAAAGGCTTGTTATAGCTTTCAAAGGGGTTGTTCAAGACAATATTTTATTTCTATTGATTTGAGTGAAGGCGAAATCTTTAGTTTCGAAAGATTTGGTGCGTATTTGAAGAGTTGACCTTCATTACCTTCGAAAGGTGTTGCTTTAACTCATTCGAAAGTTCTCCATGCATATGGAATTATCTGATCGAAAGGTGGTTACTGGAGGTGGAAGGGTGCTTTTGACTCCTTTGAAAGGTAAGAACTGTCCAGATCTTGACTGTAGCATCCTTTCGACATCTTCGAAAGGTTTTAAGCTTTCAGACTTTGGCTGTAGCATCCCTTCGACTCATTCGAAAGGTGTAGCTGGGGTTTCTCCTTTTGTTCTTCCATTGTCCTCTGCTCAAACAGGTTTCGACTTAGTCGAAAGAGGATTTTTGGCAGTAACATTTGCCCCCCTCCTCTTGCGAAGGGATGCTCTTGACCTTCCAAGTCATCTATGTCAAAACCTAAAAGTTTTCCGCCTCTTGGTCTTCCCGTGTGAATCTGGGCCGTCTATTTAAATCTGATCTAACGGCTGGTAGCTCTTGATGACTTTTCTTATAAGTACGCTCTTCTTCTTCTTCCCCTTTCACTTTTCTGCAAATCAAAATTTCGAGTGAAAGTAAGGAGTTCGAAAAAATTTCAAATTTCCTTCTCAATCAAAGAAATAACCAGATCTAAACGTAAGTTTGAGATTATTTCTGTTTTTATAATCTCTCTTTCACTGTTTTGTTTTTTTATGATGAACTTTGATTTTTCAAATCTCGCAATCAGAATTTATTTCTTAAAATCGTTCGAATGTTAGTTTTCTAAAAGCACGTTTGATTTGATTTTCTGAAAATGCTTGAGTTTTAAAATTCGATTTATCCGAGAGACTCTATCCTGATTCAATTCCATGAATCGATGGGATTTTTTTCTCGTTTTGAATTTTATTTCAGTGTTTCTAATTCTGTTATTCTTTTAGAAGATCTAAATTTTCGTTTGACAATAATTTCTTTGTACCCTTGAAATTGAAAAAGGTTAATTCGTGTTGAAATCCATTTTCTTAATGGGTTTAATTTATTTGTTTAATAAGTTTTTGAAATTCTAGATTTGCAATCGAGTTTGGGGAAGACAGAAGCTTCTCTTTTCTTCACCCGGAAGTTTCAAGTTGTACGGATGAAAAATTGGCGCTACCAATTTACCTTTCTACCCCTTCTAAAGGGTATAAGGTGGCAACATTGATTTTGCTTTCTTAGCCTCTTTCAATGGGGTCAAAAGGTATTGTAACGCGAATTTGACCGACTTTGTTGAAAGGTTGTAGCAAAGAAGAATGCAGTCACCCTTTTCGAAAGCGAAGTGTTTCGACTTAGTCGAAACCTTTGTACTGATTGAAATCCTTTTTTCTTTAATATGCTTTCTAAACCATAATGCCCCTTCATCCCTTTCAAAACCTTTTATGACTAATGAGTCAAAACCTTCTATAATCGTCTTTCTTCACCACTGTCGAAACGTTCCAGGTTCATATAAACTTAACCTAGGACCTTTCATCTAGATGGGTATACAAGGTTTTGATGACATCCATATTTCCCTTAGAAAATTTAAGTCACTGGTTTCGACTGTGTCGAAGGGACTTGCTATTTTGTTTTTAGAGCACTAGTTGTATGTACTTTGTTCAGATTTTCAAGTTAGTTTTAACTATTTTCTTTTAACAACTTGGTTCATGTTGAACCTTCGGCATTGTTGAAAAGTGCCACTAGGACATATATTTCCATCTTTCCTTTCAACTCTGTCGAAAGCTTAGTGAATGTTCATATTTAGGCATTTGACACTGTCGAGAGGTAGATGCTAAGTGTTAATTTTCTTTCCCTTTCGACTCTATCGAAAGCTCCATATCTTTGATTTTAAACTTTAACATTTTCCAAGAATTTGAAGTTTCATGTTTGGTTTTGTGTTTAAGTTATTTCAATAGGTTCTTACCATTTCTTGAAAGAATGCTAAGTTCATAACAGACTGAGAATTTTAACTGAAATGTTTTCACCTGGCCGAACCATGAGCTCCCCAAAGAAAGTTGATGCCATTTCAAAGCACTCCCTGATATCTTAACAAGATGAAGTAGATGCCATCCTCAAGGACTTTGGAATTTCTGGTGTGGAAGCTATCCAACCTCAAGAATCTGATACCATCAACAACCTTCCCGAAGGGTTCTTCGCCTATACTGCCGTCCATTTATGGCACGGGGGGTTCCTGCCTTTTTCGGAGTTCCTGTCCAGATTTCTTTCTTATCTTGAGATTGCTCCAATCCAGCTGTCCCCAAATGTCTACACCTACCCATTATCTCTGGAGCTAATGGCATTAGATTCTGGCGTTCCCTCTCTAAACGCTGAAGTCTTGAATTACTTGGTCAGACTAGTAAAGCTCAGCAATCTCAATCATCAGATCTTCAGAGCCAACCCCCCCCAAAGAAGCTGATATCGGATGGGGTTAACAAGTTTAAAGACTGGGAAAACCAGTTTTTCTTCGTTAGATGCTTCCCAAATACCAGTGGGACCTTTTCTACTCCTCGTAAGTTCAAATTTTCATTGTCTTCCTTCTATCTTGTTACTTCTCTTATCTAATCTTTATCTTATGTCAGATTCTCCTGCTAAAGAACTTAATGAGGCAGACAGAAGAATAGTGGAGTCTTAAATTGCAGCCTTTAACAAGATCAAAAACCGACTGAGGCTGCTAATCCCTTCTAATTTAAAGAAGCACTCTCTTCTTCCCCTCGATCAAAGGATTTTGGGGCTACCTCCTATGATTCAGCATACATCAAAGGGTAAACGCTTCCTTTCCTTGGGAGATCCTACTCATTTCTCTCCCATGTCACCTATTTGCTCTGACCATCCCGGTAGTTTATAGACTCTGCATTCGTTTTCTATTCCTGTGTTGCTTTTCAAATCATTCTGCTGACCTTTTATTTGTTTAGGTCCTTTACAACTGCTTCTCAGGTTACAATGCCTATTAGTGGTGCCGCTCCCCTTCCTACAACTTCTGGTGCACCATCTATTATCCAATTTCTCGCCAAAACTAAGTTGGCCATCAAAAGGAAGTTAGTGCCACCGACCGAAGCGAAACCTCCTCTGAAGGTTGCTAAAGTTGTTGATATAGAAGAGAAGGAACATTCATCTTTTGAAAAAGCCTCGGAGAGCCCGATCGTTGAAGCTCCTCAAGAAAAACCGAAGCAGACTCCTACTGCCATCGATCCTCTCTCACGTATAACCGTTTCTAGCTCTCCCGCCATTCTCAAACAAATACAAAAGGCTTTGGAGATGACTCCCACTCTTAAGCGTACACCTCAGAGGCCAACCTCTTCTTCTCCTTCCGTTAATTTTTAGGAGATAACTCAATCTATTTTAAATTCCGAGTCCTTCACCTCCATCCACCTGCCTTCCACTGTCTCTGATTTGGTGGGTCATTATTGCTCTCTGATAAAGCAACAATTCTTGGTAGGTTTCACTTCGATCAACTTTTTCATCGCTGTTCTTCTTCTAAATTTCTGACTTGTGCTGTACTTCTTTTTTCAGATTTCTAAAAGTTGGCTAGTTTTGCACGAGCAGGCATCCAAATCCTCTACCGAGTCCTCCAAGTTTCAAGAGGAAATTTCTGCTCTAAAGAATCAAGTGTCTTCTCTTTCTGCAGCAAAAGATGAAGCGACCTCTGAATTGGAGCGATTGAAAGCTTCCCTTGCCCAGTCAGAATCCGCTATTTTAGAGGAAAGAAAGGCTCGCCAACTCCTCGCCGATGAGAACTTTGCTATGCAACTAACTTTAAAAGATTCCAACGTGGAGAAGGTCCGCATAGCACCAAAGAATGCTTCTTTAAAGGAGAAGTTAAAGAAAAACAGAGCCTCCCTGAAGCTTGCTGTCAATATTATCTCCGATACCAAACAGCGAGTGTCGCAGTTCCTCGGCACCACATTTGGGGAGATGACGTTGAGTTCCTTTGAAGACACCTTGATGCTGGCCTATGCTGATAATATCGACAAATGCCCAGAGCTCAGCTTTCCTACACTCAATTCCGCCCTCATAGATAGAACTATGGGCAAGATAAACCAGATGAAGTAGGGAGCCGAGACTGTTGAAAAAGAAGAGATTGATGCCTCCCAGATTCTCTCTTTCGATGTCCCCTCTTTTGAAATTGAATCTGACTCAGAGGATGAGGGCAACAAAGATGATTTCACCAAGAAAGAGGGCAATGGCGATGGCAATGATAATGATGATGACAATGATGACGATGATGATAACAATAACGACGGTCAAGACTTAGGTGGTTATCGAGGAGGCCATACCGAAACCTCTGATAAAGACGAAGATGATAACACAAGAGTTTCTGAAAAAGAGCCATCTCCTCATGAAGCTATGCCGCCTGAGTCCGCAAACCACTTTGCTTCTCAAGAGGATCCTGGTTCCATTAATGTTGAAGAACCAAGAGAAAAGGATCAGGTTTCTCAAGCTTGTATCTCAGGTATGGGACTCTTTGTTTAAACAACTTTTACTTCAAAAGTCATAATAGTGTAATTCTTTTATTTAGATAAGGAAGAAATCCGTCCTCCCCTATAAAACCAAACTCGAGAGAAACAGGTAGAAATAAACATATTATATAGTGAGTTAGACAAGCAAATAAGGGAGCATAATGTAATTTTCGACAAGTATCATAGGCTCGATAGAAGTGCATCAGTGCTGGCGTATTTTAAGCATAAAAAAGTTGCCCCTTTACTAAAGAGAGCGTGTCTCCGCTGCGACGCTCTCGTAGAAGAAAACTGGGAGTTAATCACTTTATTTTGGATGCTGATTAGAGAAAGAGATATTTTATCAACTTCTAATATAAGGCTTACTGTAGACATTCAATTATCGATTTTTCATATTTAGGCAAATTTAGTGGGGGTCTACTTAAGCATTTTCATAAGAGATACTTGGATGAATTCGAATCTGACCCGCACCCTGGAGCTTGTTCGAACTTACCACGGATTAGATCAATTCTCCAAGATCTACCCCCTAAAAAGCTTAAGTACTATAAGAACAAATTTGTCTCTGAATTATTTTCTAAGTCTGTTTTGTATGAACAGATGAATAATTGTAAACATGCAACAATGTATTGATTTATAAATATTTGTTTTAGTCTTGCTTTTTATGCTTAGCTTCATTTTATTATATTATCACAGAATGATTTTTCGTCTGGCCAACTTGTTTCTAGAGACCATTTAAGTCAGTACGTCAAATTGAGATGATTTTATCTTGAAAATGCATCAATTTTAAAATCTTCGAAATTAGCAAGATACTGCTTCCTTAGAGATTTACAAAAACTTTACTTGGAATATCTTCATCTTCGCTTTGATTTTCTTAGTGATGAAAAAGAGAAACTACTTAAGGAAATCGGGACATTCCATTCTAAGTTAATTTGTGGTCGTGACGGTCCTCCAGTTGGGAAGTGGGACTATAGTAGATGTCCACCAGTTATCACTCCTGAAGGAGTTAATATTCCTTTTGATTCAACAGTTACCCTTTCGGCTAATTCATTAGATAAAATTAGAAATGTAGTTTCTCAACTTTAGATGTAACCCAATTGTTTATTGTATCTTTTAACTTCGTTGTTGCTTGAGTTGTAATCTGTTGTTATAATAATAATAAAGAGATTTTTCATCTTGATTATGACTTTATTTTGTTTCTTTTTACTTAAATAGGAGTTACAATTATCTGCAGCTCCTCTCCCTCTTGATTTAACATCACACATCACTAATCTTATAGATAAACCATTAAAAGAATGTGGAAGGAGTGAACCTCTTGATGATATCTTACTGGCATGCTTCCATGGCAATGTCGAAGCCTTGAAATGGCATAAAAGATATTTACTTCAGAAAGCCATTGTTAGTAATATGAAAGATCAAATTGCCTATCTTGAGGCCGATATCAAGAGCAAGGATGAAATGATTTCTTCACTGAAGCGACAGGTAAAGTCAAACCCTTCAATCGACTTCGATCATAAGATGTCAAAGCTTATTCAAAAAATTAGTGACTTGGAGTTGAAATTGAAGGACAGTCAAGCACAGAGTGAATCATTGGAATACATTATGGGAGACAAGATTTTGAGCATTGATTTACCGGCTCCTCGCACTACTCCCTCTGTTTCTAGACCTACGAGGTCTACTTCCCTTATAGCCTTGAAATTTCCCACAACGCTTACCCCTCCTCCAGGCTTAGACGAGAACGTTGTGGGTGAATGGTGCAGGAAATTAAAGTTTGAAATTGCAAGATATTTTGATGAGCAGCAAAAAGCTAAATATTTGCAAAGTATCAATGAGTATGCCGCCAAGATTCAGAAGTTTAAACACGATAATTACTTCCTTGAGAAGCACGTTGTGGAATTAGAAAGGGAAAACAAGACCCTTAGGGGCGCAAACAGAGCTTTCAATCACGCTCTGAAGACAAATATTGATGCAATCGATGACGCAGACAGGGTGAAGAAGAAGGAAAAGAAACTTAAAGAAGTTCTTCGCGTTGCAATTTGTCACATAGTTGATCCTTCGATCGCCATGAATCTTAGCAAGGCTACTCAAGACCTATGACATATTTGTACCTTTGAAATGTATAGACTTGTCTTGTATATATGTGAATAAATTCCTGAGTTTTGTAAATAATTTATTAAGTTATGTAAATCATATAAACTTTGTAAATATCACCTGATTTGTAATTCTTTTATGTAATGTCACTTCTGAAATGCCTTTTAATAGCTCATTCATTATTTCTGTATTTGCTGAGTCCTTTATTTCTTTTTGCTGTGTTGATCTCCCTAAAAAGTATGAAGCAAACAATATTTCCAATTGTTAGCTTGAAATTGACATGCAAATCTATGTATATCATTTGTATATATTAACAAATCATCTTGTTAATCGCATGAAAAGTAGTTTATATCAAATATCTAAATCCTATCTTTAACCGTGATGAGAAATAATTAAGAATTTAACTTCAACCATTTGGCTGGAATGTCTGAAATTGGTTGATAGGAAATCCCACCCTATCACAAGGGAATAAATGTTAGAGAGTGATTTTCAAGAGAGATTTAGTAAAAATCTAAATCTAGAAATCATTATTTGAATATTCGTAGTAGAAACCCACCGACCCATTCTTGGGTATTAATGGGAACTTATAATAATGATCTTCTTGAGAGTATTCTTTGACCCAGATTCGGTATTTATGATGGATAAATAGAAATCCATTATTGAAATCTCAAACCCAGATTATGGCATAAACAAGTAATAGTCTCGAAACCCAGATTCGAGGATAATGATAGTTAGTGATTGATAAAGACCCGAAACCCAGATTCGGGTATTAGTAAATGAAGTTCTGAAATGAATGTCCCAAAACCCAGATTTAGGTATTAATTGATGAAATTCAGATATGAGAGACCCAAAACCTAGATTCGGGTATTAATAGATGATGTTTAGAAATGAAAGTCACGAAACCCAGATTCGGATATTAATAAGTGGAGTTCTATTCTACTCCTTTGATGCATGAATCCTCCAGGTCTTGTATAGAAGTAATTTGATTAGTAGCTTCTTAAGCTCGGACGTCTTAGTCCATAATTGGATATGCTATTTCTCGGGCTTGAACATTTGAACCTCATCTTAGGATTGGACATCTCAGTTCATTTTTGATGAGTCTCTTCTTAGGCCTGGACATCTTAGTCCATTGTTTGATGTACCGCTTCTCGGGTTTGGACATCTCAGTCTATGATTTGAAGAGCCTTTTCTCAGGCTTGGACATCTTAGTCCATTGTTGGATTAGCCTCTTCTTGGGCTTGGAAATCTTAGTCCATTATTGTATGAGCCACTTCTTAGGCTTGGACATCTTAGTCCATTATATATGAGCCTCTTCTTGGGCTTGGACATCTTAGTCCATTATTGTATGAGCCTCTTCTTAGGCTTGGACATCTTAGTCCATTGTCTCGTGCTCTAGATTAGCTCATCTTAGAGGCATGAACCAAGGACTTACCCAACCTCCCTCCAGGAGGCGCCTTGACCTAGCCAGGGACGCGGTCAAGGGTTGTCTTATGCTTTACCCTGGCCATCTTATAGCACAGATAAAGGCTTACTCTGACCTTCCTCTAGGAGGCGCCCTGTCTTGGCTATAGCATGGCATGGACATGGGCTTTTTTGGTGATTTACACTGGCCAACTTATGGCGCGGATAAAGGCTTACTCCATCCTCCCTCCAGGAGGTGCCTTGACCTAACCAGAGGCACGACCAAGGGCTTGTTCGGTGCTTTAACCCGACCATATTATGGCATGGCTAAAGGCTTACTCTGCCCTCCCTCCAGGAGGTGCTCTGCCCTGGCCATCTCGATGCAGATAGAGGCTTTCTACCATCTTAGATAGACTACCATCTTAGGTAGTATCCAAATATAAGGAGCATTTCACTCCCAACCACGTAGATTTTCCCTAGAAAAGTAACTCTTTATTGATTTTTCTAAAGTTCTCTTTACAAACTCATGAATTTTCCCTTGTCGGAAGAAATTGATGATCATCCCCTCCAAGGCTTTGCAATGCTTGGTTTCATGGCCATTCATCATGTGGTAGTAACAGTAGAATCCTCCCAGAATCCTTTCATGTTTCGGCTTCTTTTTCTGTGATGGTCAATAGTTAAGGTCATCCTTTATAAACAAGTAAAAATTCTCTATGGATGTTGTTAATGTGAGGAATGCAGAATATGGATCTTAAGGCTAGAATGAACACTAGAGGGGGGGGTGAATAGTGTTTATAAGAAATTACTAAATCTTTTTGAGTTATTGTTGATTTGTACACAAATGTATGCAATATTCAGACACAGATATAATCACAGAATCAAACACAGATGTAGAAATAAAGTAAATGCAGTAAAGGAAAGAACACACCGGATTTTATACTGGTTCGGAGTTACCCTACATCCAGTCCCGCACAACTAAGTATGGATTTCCTTTCAAAAGCAATTCAACAATTACAACCTTCGATTTCAAGGCCACGAGGTACACCCTCCAGAATCACAATCCTATGGGCAGAGATACTTGATTTCCAGGCAACAAGTTCACCCAATTGATTTCTCAAGGCTACAATCACACCTTTTCTCACTTGATTGATTTCCAAGGCTACACTCACACCTTTTACTCTATTGATTACAAAGAAAGCCTATAACTCTGAATAACACTGAGGATCTTGATGAGATAGTGACAGAGAATCAAACCAGAGATGATCTAGTTAGATTCAATGTTGATTTCGGTAGAGTGATGATAGGATTTTGAATAAGAAAATGTGGAAGAAGAAGAGAAGTGAAAAACCAGAAAATCTTATATAAAATTCGTTGAAACTAACCCCTATTTATAGAAGAACAACAGCCATGTCTATTCATGAAAGGTTATGGCGAATAGACACTTCTTTTGAAATTCAAATTTTTGAATCTAACTGTCACTATGTCGACATGGGGTACTAGGGCATGTCGACATCCCAAAGCATTTTTTGAAGATTTGATTTTCTTTGAAAATAACCTTTATCTTATATTAAAAACTATTTAAACTTTATAAATATACTTGACTATAGACAAAATACATAGATAAATATAGAGAATAATATATATATAATTTTACTATAATTTTATATTTAAATCTAAGTATAAATATATTATAATTAAAAGATAGTTTAAAACAAACGAAGTTTAAAACAAGAGTTTATTAAAAACAAAAACAAAGAATATTTTAAGGCTAAAACATCTTTTTGAAAATCATTTGAAAAGATAATTTTTAAGGCTAAAACATTTTGAAAAGCAGTTTTGAAAATCATTCTGAAGTAGTTTTCAAAATCATTTTGAAGTAGTTTTGCAAGCTTCTTCCTGCAGAATATCTCATCACATCAGGACTCGAGAACTTGTACAAAACTAGGATGTTCGTGGGTTTGTAAGCCACTTGTCGTAGGTTTGTAAGCTACTTGTCGTGGGTTTGTAAGCCACTAAAAAGGTAGAAATGGGTTCCATCCCAAAAGAAAAATGGAGTGAAGATCTTAGTGCTATTATGAAGTTTTAACATAATTCTAGACTCAATACTTATCTTGAAATCTTGAACTCTTGATAATCTTGATACTCATCAGCCTTCAATCTTGATATCTTGAATCTCTATACTGTACAGTCTTCATTCTTTGTACCTGCATGGTTAAATCCTGCATATACATATATATCTAAACTATAATGTTAGTATTTATATTTTATAATCTTATTCTAAGGTTGTTGTCATCAAAACCATCATCTCAAGGACTAACAGTTATGTTGCATTCTTTTGGAAGTCTAGACTTAAAGCTTGATTCTCGAGGATGGCTTTTGACTTTTTGTTTCTTGGCCTTGAGGTTTCACATTCTTCTATTGCTTTTCTTTTTGCCAACCTTCGTAGTTCTTGTGTAGGAAGTGTTCTTGTTGTAATTGGTTGTTGCCACTTATTTACAAAGGCATTTTAATCAGCCATCATCTCTTTTTCAAAGATTGTGCCTTTGAAATAGTGTTGGATGGTTCTTCTCATTTATTGAATATATTATCACTTCCATTTGTCCTTTTTCTATGGCAAAAATAGGGGTGGGGCCAACATTAAAGGAATTTAAGCTCCATTTCTCAGGATCGTATGATTCTGCTTTTTTCTTATTTATAATTCTCAGAGCTTCTAGCCTTAGTCTTTGCTCTTTATTTTGATTAGAATCCTTGATGAATTTTGAGGGGAATCTTATCTCATGGGGTTCAGAGGATCCTTGTTCAGATCTTATGATTCTTCTAGCCATTATTCGACCAAAGTAGATGAACTTGAGATTGATTTAAGTGGGGTCAGAGACAAGTAGTGTTGGGTGTTCAACCAAGTCGAAGGTTCAAGCCCTCCTTCTAGCACTAAAATGTTAACAAAAAATCTCGTCAACACCCCAAGGTTGAGTTATGGAATAAGGTTTACCCCTTAGGCAGACGGAAAAGAGTGGAATTGTTATATCCTCCTTGAATTTCCTTTCGAGTAGATTGCTGTAGTAAAAAGTTGTTCAGATTAACCTTTCGACTCAGTCGAAAGGGTCAGCTTCTTCCCTTATAAACCTTTCGATTCTGTTGAGATAGATTGGTTTTCCCTTTGAAACCCACCTTTTGAAACGGTTGAGATACACTGGATAAGGTTTTCCTTTATTGATTTCGACTATGTTGAAGGCCTTCGTTGTTGTGTGGCCAGGACTTTATCCAAGAATCTGAGACACAGGTTTCGACCCAGTCGAAAGCAATGTTGATTGGGTGTTAAGACTTGAACCAGGTATCTGGGATTGGGGTTTCGACCTTGTCGAAAGCTGTAGGCTTAAATGTCCCGGGTTTGAATTGGAAATCTCAAGTTGGAATGATTTGGAACTAGGTTTCAACCTTGTCGAAAGCTATACCTTTTGGCACCTTGTATTAATCAAAGTTTTCAGTAGATTGAGGCTTGGTTTCGACCTTGTTGAAAGCAGAAGCTCAGGGGAAGGTAGCTTGGAATATATAGCTAAAATTATTTGAATAAGCCAGGTTTCGACTGTGTCAGAAGGGTCCTTTCGATATGAGCGACACCTAAAATACAAAGTTAAGCCTGGTAAAAGCTTTAAAAACAGTAAAGTACTTTGAAAATTGACAACTTCCCTTTCATTGGCTAAAGAAAACTTTATTATTCAAAATCCCCAAATTAATTTAGAAATTAGGGTTTACAGCTCTTTTAATTAAAAAAATACAAGATTAGAATGACAAGATTCAGATCCCTAAAACATGACCCCTGGGGTCTTATTTATAGATGCGGGTCAGCATCTTTCAACTCTAAAGCTTTCGACTTGGTCGAAAGGTGGCTGTCGAATAACTCAAGTTTGCTTCTGCTTTTGTCGAAAGGAACGGCTACGCTTCTCTTCCTTGTATTGCCTTGTAAGAGTTTTCGATTCTGTCGATAGGCTTTGTTTAGTGGTTCTGATGGTGTTGAGGTGCCGCTGGTTTCGACACTGATGGTTGCTTCTGAACTCTTGTTTGTGACTTGATGTGGAACCCTCCTGGATCACAATGGCTTCGACCGGTTCGAAAGGCTTATTATAGATTTCGAAGGGGTTGTTCAGGACAATATTTGCTTTCTATTGATTTGAGTGAAGATGAAACCTTTAGTTTCGAAAGGTTTGGCGCGTATTTGAAGAGTTTACCTTCATTGTCTTCGAAAGGTGTTGCTTTAACTCATTCGAAAGGTCTCCATGCATATGGAATTACCTAATCGAAAGGTGGCTACTGGTGGTGGAAGGGTGCTTTCGACTCCTTCGACTCCCTCGAAAAGGTAAGAACCTACTGGACCTTGATTGTAGCATCCTTTTGACATCTTCGAAAGGTTTTAAAGCTTTCAGACTTTGGCTGTAGCAACCCTTCGACTCCTTTGAAAGGTGTAGCTGGGGTTTTCTCCTTTTTTTTCCTTTGTCCGTTGCTCAAATAGGTTTTGACTTAGTCGAAAGGGGATTTTCGGTAGTAACACACATCATATATTCAAACAATTCTAGTATATCCTACCAGCTATAAAGTATATATTCAACAAATATAGAACATATCATCATAATAACTCAGGATAAGTATCCATATTCCTGTCCTCTGTCTCCTAAGTAGAGTCTTTCTCCTTGTCACTCTGCCTGACTTTTGCTAATCTGACTGTCTTGTTCCTTAACTTCTTCTTATCTCTCGCTACAACTCAAACGGGTCGTCTCACAAAAGTAAGATCTGGTTCAACTACTAAATCTTCTAGTGCAGTCGGGGCAATAGTAGTCTTTGGATCATACACATACTTTCTAAGATGAGAAAAATGAAACACATTATGGATCCCAACCAAACTGCTCAGTAACTCTACTCAATATGCGAGTTTTCCAATCCTATCTATAATATGGAATGGTCCAACATATCTTGGTGCTAATTTCCCTGTCTTTCCAAATCGTATCACACCCTTCATCGCGGACACTTTAATAAAAACATGATCTCCAACTAAGAACTCGAAGTCTTTACGCCTCTTTATCCACTTAACTTTTCTGCCTAGACTGAGCTTCTCTCATCCTATCTCGGATTAACTCAATCTTCTCTGTGGCTTGTCTTACCATATCTAGACCGAGGACCAATCTGTCTCAAATCTCTAACCAACATGCCAATGATTTGCACGGCCTTCTATACAAAGCTTCGAAAGACGTCATTCCTATACTAGTCTGATAACTATTATAAGAAAACTCGACCAAGTGCAAATGATCCTCCCACGACCAACCAAAGTCTAGTACACAAGCCCTCAACAAATTTTTAATTACCTTATTGACTCTCTTTGTCTGCCCAGTGGTAAGCTGTTGTGACGCCCCACCTCTATACTCATGCTAGCCAAGGACACTACGGGGTAATGCCGTCGACTAGCACGAAGAATAAGGCTGTTGAGGAGTGACCATCTGTGTAATTGCTTTGTGCGAGTACCGATAGGTCAGATAATATAACTTACATTTCATTTCAAGAGGAAATCCGACATATCAAATACAAACTCAAAGCTACCACACAGTGGCTATGTGGACTTTGGAAACAAATATAGAAAATAAGCATAACACAAATCAGTCACAGACATTCATATCACAAAGGCGGAAACAAATATGAATATAACACATAAAAGTGTACATCAAAATAGTGGTCAAACTAGATCCACTACATCACAAAAGAATAGATACAAGTGCTAGACAAAAGAATAAGTATACATCAAGGAGTCTATATCTCGAATGTATAACAACAAAAACTACTAAGCTAAAGTAGTTAGCCAAAAGCCAGGTGACGGACCCTGATAAGAAGTCAAGCAGAAGCACCTGAAATACCTCGGTCTGACTCGAGTATTATTTAAGAAGAACATAATAAATGGATCAGTCTAGCTATAAATATCATATAAAATGAGATAGGATATGAGATATCACAAAAACGTATGATAACAATAATGCCATACTTAGACAAGTATACATCAGATAACAACAAAAATCATACAATATCTCAAATATTATCAAACACCAAAAAGAATGTCATATTCTTTATATTATTCACCAAAACACAAATATTGATAAAGCTTATCAATGCAATCCACAAAAATTGGTGAAACCCAAATTCTAGAAATCACCCACCAGAAATTCAGAAATCACAAAGGGGGAGGCCGATCACAAACGGGAGCATGAAAACTCACCAACACGTGTATTATAAATGGAATGCTATTCCATGGTCGCTAACCATCAATTTTGAGCCGAAGCTCCACAAACGGCCCGAAGACCATGGGTCACTACCCCACCAAATTGAACCGAAGTTCCACAAACGGGGTTTTAAGTCCCTACACAAACAAATAGACATCGCACATCGCTAGTCTAAATCACCAAATGATCATCATCGACCAATAAAAAGTGTGAACCACACTAAGCTAGTAACTAAATGAGTTTAGCTTCATGTCCCATAACCACTGGCTTAACTTAAATATTTACAAACAAATTGTAGATTTCCACTCGAAAATTGTCACAAGAGTTCAATCGAACAAGTCCAAGAATTAACCGACGAAGTAAACGCAAGTGTTTCATACCACTTGTTTTACTAAGCCGTTTAATTAGATTTCTCATACGAATGAGGTAAAGGTTTGTATATACTAATAGATTGGAAAATGATTTTATAAACGAGATTTGTATTAAAATAGAGTTGAAATCATCTTTGTGAAAGAGTTTGAATATTTACTACTAGTATAGAAACCTTTTGTATTTGAAAGTGACAAATCAAAAAAATGATTGCAAAAACAATCAATCACCAAAGATTCACATTCGAAGACATGAATCAAATCCATAGAAATCGATATCAAATCCATCAAATGGATGTTTCCAAAAATCCAACGAAAGAAGTCATCCAAGTCGATAATAAGTGATAACAACTAACCGGATTGACAAAAATCGATTAAACAGTGGAAATTCACTCAAAAATAGGCAAAACTGGGCAGTTCCAAATGTCTGGGGGTCAATCCAGACGTCTGGATTTGGTTTCTGGAAATATTCCAGAAAACCACCCAGGCGTCGGAAGTTTCTAAACAGACGTCTGAAACCGCTTTCAGACGTCTGAACCATAATTTCAGACGTCTGAAGTTGTTCTCTGCCATTTTTTTATGTTCTGCCGTGAATATTTTTGCTCCAGGTCTGATTCTAGACGTTTGAAATTGCATTTCAGATGTCTGAACCACTCAGCTAGGCAGAAATTACCCTAGGCCAATGATGGCCAAAACATATCGGGAGCGATCGGACGAGCAACGACGACTAAGGATTTACGCCAATCGACAACCCAGCCTTAAAGGCTCTTCGATACACCCCAAACAACAATGTCCAAACATCCATAGTAGGATTTTTTAAAATTGGACTTCAAAACCAAAAATCGGAGAATTCACAAAACCAATTCAAATCAAAGCAAATGAACACAATTAAATGTTAGGAATTCATATCTAACAACAATGAGAGTTATAGACGTAGATGTGAGTTAAAGAACTCACCTTTAAACCCAAAAACAATAAACGATAAGCTCTAAAGCAAAGGAAAGATCAACTACTCTTCAATTTCAATTCTTGAAGCTCCAATCTTAGCTTCTCTTTGATGTTGGAGCTAGAATTTGTATTTCTTAATTAAACTAGGGTTTGGAATTCTAATTTCCTTTCTCTTCCACCATTTTTCCTTTGACTTGAGAGTGTTAGGAAAATAATAGAATGTAAGAAGAGGGAGTGGAGTGTTAGGGTATTAGAAGGGTTGATGGGCTGAAACCCAAACCCAAAGCCCTAAATGAAAATATCAAAATTCTACTCAACTCCAAATATATCGACGTTTATACTTGGAAAAGTTGTAAATGCCATTTTGGACTCAATGGAAGTGGTCTCGAGTCCCAATTCGACTGTTTACAAAAAGTAACATTTCGGACTTTAATCCGATTAACGATGCTATATTTAAATAAAACATTTAAATATACAATCGTAAAATATGCGGGTTGTTACAGACTCCCCTCCTTAAAGAAATTGCATCCTCGCAATTCTGAAGAAGAAAACAAAGAGTAACAACCGTAAAAGCATATCAACACAAAAGAAAATTTGAAATAAGAAGTTCACCTTAAGGAGCACGAGAGAGTAAGTCCGGATGTGTTCGCTCGATGAATTCTTTGGATTCCCAAGAGCAATCCTTAGGATTTTTGGACCATTGAACTTTCACAAGAGGAACATCTTTATTTCGAAGGCGTTTAACCTCCGTAGCAATGATACGAATAGGATGTTGCTCATAAGTCAAATTATCCGAAACTTCAATTTCTTCAATAACACCGGGCTCAAGAATAGAATCGAAATCTCGAAGGCATTTCCATAATTGAGAGACGTGGAATACATCATGAATAGCAGAAAACTGAGCCGGTAATAAAAGGCGATAAGCCACGGAACCAATGCATTCGATGATGGGAAATGGACCAATATATCGAGGTGCTAATTTTCCCGATCGACTGAAACGCACAACGCCCTTCATAGGTGAAACACGAATAAACCCAAAATCTCCCACAGAAAATTCTAATCGCCTACTTCGGTTATCGGCATAGGATTTTTGTTTACTTTGAGCTTCTTTCATCCTATAACGAATAAGGTCAATCTTTTCTGTGGCATCACGAATAAAATCTGGACCTAAAACCAGCTTCTCACTAGATTGACCGGCGCTGGGACGGCCTGGTCTAACCATTTCTCTTCTTTAAGAAAGAAAGAAGAGGAAAAGGTTTATCACAGAATGAATATCAAACAAACTTGATTGATAAAACAAGGCATCACAAAAGAAAATAGGATAGAACGGTACAAAGACCCGAATTAAATCCTATGGCACGATTCCTAAGAGAGACTTAGGACAATGATCCTTGCAAGATTATTCTACATTGTTCCGAAGTTTGGCTCTGATACCAAGCTGTGATGCCCCACCTCTATACTCATGCTAGCCAAGGACACTACGGGGTAATGCCATCGACTAGCACGAAAAATAAGGCTGTTGAGGAGCGACCATCTGTGTAATTGCTTTGTGCGAGTACCGATATGTCAGATAATATAACTTACATTTCATTTCAAGAGGAAATCCGACATATCAAATACAAACTCAAAGCTACCACACAGTGGCTATGTGGACTTTGGAAACAAATATAGAAATAAGCATAACACAAATCAGTCACAGACATTCATATCACAAAGGCGGAAACATATATGAATATAACACATAAAAGTGTACATCAAAATAGTGGTCAAACTAGATTCACTGCATCACAAAAGAATAGATACAAGTGCTAGACAAAAGAATAAGTATACATCAAGGAGTCTATATCTCGAATATATAACAACAAAAACTACTAAGCTAAAGTAGTTAGCCAAAACCCAGGTGACGGACCTTGATAAGAAGTCATGCAGAAGCACTTGAAATACCTCGGTCTGACCCAAGTATTATTTAAGAAGAAAATAAAAAATGGATTAGTATAGCTATAAATATAATATAAAATGAGATAGGATATGAGATATCGCAAAAACGTATGATAACAATAATGCCATACTTAGACAAGTATACATCAGATAACAACAAAAATCATACAATATCTCAAATATTCTCAAACACCAAAAAGAATGTCATATTCTTTATATTATTCATCAAAACACAAATATTGATAAAGCTTATCAATTCAATCCACGAAAATTGGTGAAACCCAAATTCTAGAAATCAACCACCAGAAATCCAGAAATCACAAAGGGGGAGGCCTATCACAAACGGGAGCATGAAAACTCACCAACACGTGTATCACAAACGGAACGCTATTCCATGGTCGCTAACCATCAATTTTGAGCCAAAGCTCCACAAACGGCCCGAAGACCATGGATCGCTACCCCACCAAATTGAACCAAAGTTCCACAAATGGGGTTTTTAGTCCCCACACAAACAAATAGACATCGCTCATTGCTAGTCTAAATCACAAAATGATCATCATCGGTCAATAAAAAGTGTGAACCACACTAAGCTAGAAAATAAATGAGTTTAGCTTCATGTCCCATAACCACTGGCTTAACATATTTACAAACAAATTGTAGATTTCCACTCGAAAATTGTCACAAGAGTTCAATCGAACAAGTCCAAGAATTAACCGACGAAGTAAACGCAAGTGTTTCATACCACTTGTTTTACTAAGCCGTTTAATTAGATTTCTCATACGAATGAGGTAAAGGTATGTAAATACTAATAGATTGGAAAACAATTTTATAAACGAGATTTGTATTAAAATAGAGTTGAAAACATCTTTGTGAAAGAGTTTGAATATTTACTACTAGTATAGAAACCTTTGTATTTGAAAGTGGCAAATCACTAAAATGATTGTAAAAACAATCAATCACCAAAGATTCACATTCGAAGACGTGAATCAAATCCATAGAAATCGATATCAAATCCATCAAATGGATGTTTCCAAAAATCCAATGAAAGAATTTATCAAAGTCGATAATAAGTGATAACAATTAGCCAGATTGACAAAAATCGATTAAATAGTGGAAATTCACTCAAAAATAGGAAAATAGGCAAAACTGGGCAGTTCCAGATGTTTGGGGGTCAATCCAAACGTCTGGATTTGGTTTCTAGAAATATTCCAGAATGACCCCCAGACGTCTGGATTTGGTTTCTGGAAATATTCCAGAAAACCACCCAAGCGTCTGAAGTTTCTAAACAGACGTCTGAAAGCCCTTTCAGACGTCTGAACCATAATTTCAGATGTCTGAAGTTGTTCTCTGCCATTTTTTTATTTTCTGGCGTTAATATTTTTGCTCCAGCTCTGATTACAGACGTCTGAACTTGCATTTCAGACGTCTGAACCACTCAGCTGGGTAGAAATTACCCTAGGCCAATGATGGCCAAAACATATCGGGAGCGATCGGACGAGCAACGACGACTAAGGATTTACGCCAATCGACAACCCAGCCTTAAAGGCTCTTCGATACACCCCAAACAACAATGTCCAAACATCCATAGTAGGATTTTTATAAAATTGGACTTCAAAACCAAAAATTGGAGAATTCACAAAACCAATTCAAATCAAAGCAAATGAACACAATTAAATGTTAGGAATTCATACCTAACAACAATGAGACTAACAGACGTAGGTGTGAGTTAAAGAACTCACCTTTAAACCCAAAAACAATATACGAGAAGCTCTAAAGCAAAGGAAAGATCAACTACTCTTCAATTTCAACTCTTGAAGCTCCAATCTTAGCTTCTCTTTGATGTTGGAGCTAGAATTTGTATTTCCTAATTAAACTAGGGTTTGGAATTCTAATTTCCTTTCTCTTCCACCATTTTTCCTTTGACTTGAGAGTGTTAGGAAAATAATAGAATGTGAGAAGAGGGAGTGGAGTGTTAGGGTATTAGATGGGTTGATGGGTTGAAACCCAAACCCAAAGCCCTAAATGAAAATATCAAAATTCTACTCAACTCCAAACATATCGACGTTTATACTCAAAAAAGTTGTAAACGCCATTTTGGACTTGTTTCCTGGAGATTTGACCAAGCAACTAGTGCTCGGCATCAGGTAGCACCCGGCAACAAGAAAGTGTCCGGCATCCAGGAGTGATCGGCGAAGCACTTGGCATCTAGGAGTGATCGGCGAAGCACTTGGCATCCAGGAGTGGTCGGCGAAGCACTTGGCATCCAGGAGTGTTCGGCGAAGCACTTGGCATCCAGGAGTGGTCGGCGAAGCACTTGGCATCCAGGAGTGTTCGGCGAAGCGCACGGCATCCAGTGGGACTCGGCATCCATAGTGTTCGGCATCCGTAATGCTCGGCGACCAGGAGACTCGGCGTCAAGTAGTGTTCGGCGTCAACTGGCACTCGGCGACAACCAATGCTCAGCTCCCTAGCGTTCGGCATCATTAGAACTCGGTGATAGGAGAACTCGGCAACAAGAGCGTTCGGCATCCCTTGGTACTCGGCGTAGTACTCGGCAATAGGAGTACTCGGCACTCCTTGGTACTCGGCGTAGTACTCGGCAACAGGAGTACTCGGCACTCAAAGGTACTCGGCGTAGTACTCGGCAACGAGAGTACTTGGCATCCAGAAGACATTCAGTATGCACAACTACTCAAGGTGACAATGTCGTTCGGCCAGCGTGCACTTTTCGTTCAAGAGCTTCGGATAGAGACACGTTCGGCCTCAACTGACAATCATCCTACACTTCCCAAGAATCCAGCGTATCGTTCGGCATAGAAGGACTGTTCGGCATCAGAGCGTTCGGCATACCAGGATCGGCATGCAGCAACCACTGTACTGGGGCTAGAGTGTTCGGCCATCCAGCCCATTTGGGAAGTCCAGCCCATATTTGCCTATAAATAGAGGGGCAGGGTCACAGTGAAAGGGATCCTTTTTTGGGGAGAGAACACTGGGGAGAATCTGCCATTTTCGAGACTCATCTTCTCTACTTAAACAACTTCATGTAAGCATTTGATTCACGAATTGTATTTGTAATCAACTATAAAGAAGATCAATAAAGTTTAACCTCAAAGTGGACGTAGGCAATTACGCTGAACCACTATAAATTTGGTGTTCTTACTTTCTGCAGTTAGATTAGCATTGTCTTCTCTGTTTAATTTACTTTCATCACTTATATCTCTACACAATCTTTCTCTACGAGGTTAGTGACCAATTTTGGTGCTAACACTTTGGTGCTTTCACTGAGAATTGAATTCTCAGACCTCAAGGATCTGCTTTGAAGCTACTGGATTGAACAAATCCCCCAAAGAAGATCCGACTCACTGATAGGACATCCGTTGATTCTACTCAGAGTTCATACCGATAACTCTACAATGGCAAGACCACGTACCAGGTCAGCTTCTCATAATGCGGATGCCCATGAAACTGCTAGTGTGCAACAAGCAGGACCTAGCAATCAACCAGCGATTCCGAGTGCAGGAATTGCCGCTCAAAAACAGACTCCAGTTGTCACCAGAATAGAGTTCAATGACTTGATGAGAGAACTCAGGGAAAGCAGGAGACAACTAGGAGAGAAGATGCAAGCTAACGCCAACCTGATGGCACAACTCACTCAACAGCAGCAACAGAATGCTGGGGGCAATCCCGCTCCTTACTCTTCATCTGACAGCTCAACTTCCTCTGATGAACCTCCCAGGCGCAGACGCCGCAAGACTGACGCTGCACGAGCAGAAGCTGCTGTTCAAACAACTGGAGACCATGACCAAGCAAGAGCTGGAAACTTCAGGACCGGGGTACAGACGGAGGATAGAGGCCCGGATCATCAAAATGCTAAAGATGTCGAACCTCAAGACGCACGATTGGCAGACCGCCAGGAGAGGAGGCATCAGCATGGACAGGCGCGCAGAACAGACACTAACCTTCCGCCTTCCATACAGACACCAGATCTGACAGCCATGATCAGGCAGTTGATGAAGGAAAATCAGGGGTTATCGAATGATGATTGGGGAGTGTCAAGAAGTCATACTCCATTCACGGATGTTGTGTTGCAAGCGGTGTACCCCAGGAAGTTTAGTATGCCTACTATCCCTGCGTATGAAGGGAGGACTGACCCCAGACAGCATGTCATGAGGTACGAATGGATGATGGATTCAGCTAGAGCGAATGATGCCACCAAGTGTAGGTGCTTTCCGATTACTCTATCTGGGATCGCTACTATGTGGTTCACCCGACTTCCTCCGCGATCCGTATCAAATTTCGAGGAGTTGGCAAAGAAGTTTATTGAGCAGTTCAGGATACACACTACGCGCCCAAAGGACGTGATGTCTCTGTCGAGTGTAATCCAAAATCCCGGGGAGTCGTTGAAGGAATATTTACAAAGATTCCACGTAGCAACAACTGAAGTCAGTAATCCCAATGACCATGCAATTCTGATGGCTGTAATGAGAGGTGTGGATCCAGACTCTGAGTTTGGGGACTGGCTGGCAGGAAAACCTTCGGCTACACTAGAGCGTTTCTACTCAAAGGCACACCAGTTCATAAGAAGAGAGGAAGCTAGGTGGGTACGACGAGATAAGGCGCCAGGACCTGTCCAAGAGTCAATAAAGAGCAACGTTGCTGTGAAGCAGTCTGGAGACAGCTCGGGAAAGGTCCAAGTCAATGTCTAGAACAAGCCTGGGCAACCCAAGGAGTCCGGCGGAAGGAGTCAAGGGAAAAAGAGAGAAGCGGGGAAATGGAAGTCGAGAATCCCAAGCTACAGCGAGTATACTCCGCTGAACGCACCGCTTGAGAACATTTACTTATCCACCTGCAATACATTTCAATACAGAAAGCCACGTCCGAAAGAATCAACCGAGGAACAGAAGCGGAGCGGGAAATATTGTCGCTTCCATGAGACTTATGGGCACAATACGGAGGAGTGCAGACACCTACACGACGCTATTGAAAAGTTGATCAGGTAGAAGAAATTGCAAGAATTTGTGAAGGATCCACAAGAAGGAGGACAGGGAACGTCCAACCCAGGTCGTGCACCAGCTCCGCGTCATCCCGAGGAGCCTGCCCGAACCATAGGTAGACTAGTCATAAATACAATTATCGGCGGACCTCACCCCGCGGATAAGAATTGGCAAGAGATGGAGCGATATGCAAGTTCCCTGAAGCATGCCGATTTTGAGTGTTGTTCGAACATGGAGGACGGGGCCCCTGCTAAGCAGCAGCGCGTAATGACAGACGATATTGTGTTCAGAAGTAGAGACGCTGATCAGATAGAGGCTCCGACCATCGATCCCATGGTCATATCTGCAACGATCGAACCAGCATATGTAAAAAGAATTCTGATTGATTATGGGAGCTCAGTCAACATCATCTTCAAGAAGGCTTACGACCAAATGAAACTGGAAACAAAAGACCTGAAACCGTCCAAGGCTCGTATACACGGCTTTAACGGCACGGCAACCGACGCCGTGGGGTACGTTGAGTTACCAGTTGAACTGGGACAAGGCGAGCGTCGGAGGGTGCGGATTCTACCCTTCGTAGTTTTGGATGTGGATTCTCCATATAACGTTTTCTTGGGCCGGCCGGCCCTGGCTGAGTTTAGGGCAGCATTAGCCCCTTGGTGTTTAACTTTGAAGTTCCCGACTGACAAAGGAGTAGGTATTGTTCATGGCGATCAAGCAGCTGGTCATTCCTATTATGTGGCTGAGCTCCGAGAAGGCCATCGGAGGGAGAAGGGAAAGGTTGCGGACAATCCCGTCCGCATCCTTAATGCGGATAATTGACAAGTAGTGCCCGAGCCCTGGCTCGGGCATAGTTCTCGGATCTTCGGAGATATAGATCCAAGAGACGACGATGAGAACCCCTGGGAAGAGAAGGCGGCACCGGCTGAATAACAATTGACATCTCAGTTAGCCGTGACGACCCTTCGCGAATTCTGAAAATCGGATCATAGCTTGGTCCCGCGATGACTGAAGACCTTAGCGACTTCCTCCGGGCGAATCTTGATGTTTTCGCCTGGACGCATTCTGATATGTGTGGGATTTATCCCGCCATCACGAGTCATATGTTGAACATAAACCCGAAATACGTCCCAGTTAAACAAAAAAGGAGAGGAATGGATTCGGAGAGATCCGTCGCTCTTGGAGAGGAGGTGGACAAACTCAAAGCAAATGTGTTCGTCCGCGACGCCCTTTACCCTGAATGGGTATCCAACCCCGTGCTCGTAAAAAAGGCGAATGGGAAATGGAGGACTTGCGTAGATTATTCCGAATTGAACAAAGCGTGCCCTAAGGACAGTTTCCTGTTGCCTAGGATCGATTAGTTGGTCGACTCCACCGCAGGACACGAGCTGCTGTCATTCATGGACGCGTACTCAGGGTACAACCAAATCCCGATGCATATTCCGGACCAAGAACACACCAGCTTCGTTACAAATGTCGGACTGTATTGCTATGTAGTGATGCCCTTTGGATTGAAGAATGCAGGAGCAACTTACCAGCGTTTAGTGAATCGAATGTTCAAGGACCAGCTGGGTAGAACAATGGAAGTCTATGTGGATGACATGCTCGTGAAGTCACGACGGTCAAACGACCACATTCGAGACTTGGCTGAAATGTTCGACATACTCAGGTTTTATGGGATGAAGATCAACCCTTTGAAGTGTTCCTTCGGCGTTGCATCAGGGAAGTTTTTGGGGTTCATCGTCAATGCTAGGGGAATCGAAGCCAACCCAGAAAAGATCCAAGCTATTCGAGATGTGCAAGCGCCCAGGACCATAAAGCAAGTACAGAGCTTGAACGGAAAAGTAGCTGCGCTAAGTCGATTTATATCCAGGGCAACTGACAAGTGCATCACATTCTTCGATATAATAAAGAAAGGGAAGAGAAATTTTGAATGGACGTCTAGTTGTGAGGAAGCATTCCGGAATCTGGTGAGGCATCTGGAGAGTCCACCAATGCTATCAAAACCAGTTGACCACGAAATGTTGTACGTATACTTGGCTGTATCCCCACATGCGATAAGTGCGGCTTTGGTTCGTGAGGAGAATCGAGTCCAGAAGCCGGTGTATTATGTTAGCAAGCGTTTAATAGGGGCAGAGAGGAATTACCCTAAAATCGAGAAATTGGCTTATTGCTTGGTGATTGCATCACGTAAGCTGCGCCCATACTTTCAAGCACATTCAATCGGTGTTTATACCGATCGACCCCTGAGACAGGTACTCCAACGACCGGAAACTTCTGGAAGATTGCTAAGATGGAACATCGAGTTGAGCCAGTTCGATGTCGCATACTTACCGCGGAGAGCCATCCGAGGGCAAGCATTAGCAGATTTTATCACTGAGTTTACCATACCCATCAAACCGGATGACCACGACATCATTCCCCCCGTTCGATGGAAATTATACACTGACGGTGCATCAAACGACCGTTGCTCCGGCGCGGGCGTAGTTCTTATAACTCCGGAAAACCGATCAATCTGTTATGCCCTGAAGCTCTATTTCCCGGCTACAAATAACGAAGCCGAATATGAAGCACTGATCGCTGGCTTGAAGCTCATCAGGGAACTCGGGATCGAATCAGTCGAAATCTTTTGTGACTCACAGCTGGTAGTTTACCAAGTACGGGGAGACTACCAAGCAAAGGGACGAAAGCTCGCTCCGTACCTTGTTCAGGTCCAAGAGCTACTATCAAATCTTGAGCGTTATGACATTTCACATATCCCGCGCGAACAGAACAAAGAAGCTGACTTATTGGCTAAGTTTGCAAGTACCGGCGATGCGCAGCAAATGGGATTGTATCCTGTCGAAGTCTTGCATGCCCCGAGCATAGACGGGATGAAAGTCGATCGCGTGTTGGAAACAGAAATCGAGATGGAATCGTGGATAACCCCATTCAAACTGTGCCTAACGACCGGGGCTTTACCAGAAAAAAGAAGCGAAAGACGGCAGTTCCTTCGAAAGGCCGCGCGATACGTAATGCTGGATGGGTCGATGTACCGAAAAGGATTCTCAGTCCCATTATTGCGATGCATCGCTCATGACGAGACAAAGCGGGTCTTAAGAGAGGTTCACGAAGGGGAATGTGGCGACCATACTGGAGGGCAAACGCTAGCAAAGAAGATCCTCCGCTATGGATATTACTGGCCCACCGTAAACCGGGACGCCGTGGACTACGCAAGAAAATGCGACAAGTGTCAAAGATATGCGAAAATCCCGAGGGCTCCATCAACGGAACTCACACAAATGATTAGTCCCTGGCCATTTGCGATCTAGGGAATCGACATAATCGGCTCTTTGCCTATATCCAAAGGTGGCGCGAAATATGCGATAGTTGCAGTCGACTATTTCACAAAATGGGCTGAGGCAGAACCTTTGGCCACAATCACCTCTAAGAAGGTCATTAACTTCATTGTACGAAACATTATATGTCGCTTTGGCCTTCCACGCACCATCATTACGGACAACGGGACGCAATTTGAAAGTAGAGAGTTCAAAGAGTTCTGTTTAAAGTATGGCATCGAGAAGAAGTTCGCCGCCGTGGCACACCCGAAAGCTAACGGGCAAGTCGAGGCCGTCAACAAAATAATCAAGTCCATACTGAAGAAGCGTCTGGAGAAGGTTGGAGGCAAGTGGGTAGATGAACTCCCGACAGCATTATGGGCATATAGAACTACCCACAAGTCCGCGACCGGCCACACTCCATTTGCCTTGGCATACGGCTCTGAAGCCGTTATACCCGTGGAGCTTGAAGTTCCATCGCACCGAGTGACATACTATGATCCCAAGACAAACCAGAATCTCTTGTTGGAATCCTTGGACTGCATCGATGAAAAGCGTGAAGAAGCTGAATTAAGGGCGGCAGTGCATAGACACCGAGTTAAGCGTTACTACGACGACAGAGTCCGTCCAAGGATTTTTGATGTGGGTGATCTTGTTCTAAAACGAGTTTTCCCGGTACCATCACGTATGAATCCCAGCTGGGAAGGTCCGTACGCCATTGAACGAAAGCTTGGAGAGGGAACATTCAAGCTAGCGACCGTTGATGGCACGACACTCCCCCAAGCATGGAACAGTGAACATCTGCGGCACTATTACATTTAGCATGTTTCCTTTCTTATTTTAGGCACTGTTATTTCCTGCATGTTTCCGTTCATTCATAACGTAGTTTCTTTTTAAAGTTGTAATCAAGCAGTTTAGTTGATTTTCATTAATAAAGGCTTGAAGCCGTATTTTCCATGAATCACTAACATTTCTGTATCACACAGTTGAATGACGAACTACATTATCTTGTACGACGTACGGACTCGTATAAACAATTTCAAATCTCCGAATCCACAGAGCGCGGATCGGAGTACTCTAAGTCCCCAGAGCGTGGACTAGAGTATAAACGATTTCGAATCTCCGAATCCCCAGAGCGCGGATCGGAGTACTCTAAGTCCCCAGAGCGCGGACTAGAGTATAAACGATTTCAAATCTCCAAATCCCCAGAGCGCGGATCGGAGTACTCTAAGTCCCCAGAGCGCGGACTAGAGTATAAACGATTTCGAATCTCCGAATCCCCAGAGCGCGGATCGGAGTACTCTAAGTCCCCAGAGCGCGGACTAGAGTATAAACGATTTTAAATCTCCGAATCCCCAGAGCGCGGATCGGAGTACTCTAAGTCCCCAGAGCGCGGACTAGAGTATAAACGATTTCGAATCTCCGAATCCCCAGAGCGCGGATCGGAGTACTCTAAGTCCCCAGAGCGCGGACTAGAGTATAAACGATTTTGAATCTTCGAATCCCCAGAGCGCGGATCGGAGTACTCTTAGTCCCCAGAGCGCAGACTAGAGTATAAACGATTTCGAACCTCCGAATCTCCAGAGCACGGATCGGAGTACTCTAAGTCCCCAGAGCGCGGACTAGAGTATAAACGATTTCAAACCTCCAAATCCCCTGAACGCGGATCAACTTACTCTAAATCTCCGGAGCGCAGATTTAGAAAAAAGGTCAAAATGCTCGAGAAATGTGGAATAAGGAGTATGCTACGTCCGGAGATGTTTGAACAACATGAAAATAGACTGGGAAATAAGGCAACTCATAAGAACTTGAGTTATGGCTACAATTAGTCATCAAACCAAAGAAAAGCAAGAGAATCATTCGAACGAAAAAGAAACAAAAAACTTTATTCGATCAGTCCAAAATGGGGTTACATGATCACTCCTACAAAATTCAGACCTGCCTATACAAACTACAAGCTACGGAAGATAAAAGCAATTACAAGACTTGAGCAAGAAGCTCGTTGAACGAGTATATCGATTATTTCTTCGATTTCTTCTTCTTATCTTCCTTCGTCTTTTCCGATGACTCCTCTCCCTCACGCTTTTTCTTGGACTTATTGCTTGCTAAGGAAGCGGAGTCAGGAGTAGGAGACGGAACATCTAGTGGTTTGGACCTGCCCGGGAGGATGATTTTCAAAGGTCTGTTCCGCGGGTCGGTAAGTTCCAGGATTCCAGGTTCAACTTTGACCTCGGCCTTTTTCTTCTCCTCTTCGGCAAGGCGGTCCTTCATGCTCATATGCAAGGTATGCTCAGAGGCACCGGTGATTTCAATTTCATCATCCCCTTCGGCAGGAGATGAAGCGTCGAGCTTATCATCATCCAGCGCCCCGATCACCTGAGCATCGGGACCAGGGAGTACTCCCGCGTGGACAGCATCGCTTGTTTTCCCTGCCTCCTCCTTGACATCATCGCTCCTCGGAGTTGGCTCGGCGTCAGAACAACCTGCACGGGAACATAGAGAATGAGCGTTAGAACGATTAGCCACTGCTGAAAAAAGACGGGATCTTTCAACTTCTAGAGAAAGAAGAATTTCCTACCAAGTTCTGGTTGGCTATCGGTGGCGCGTGGGGTTTCACCCTCCAGGATAGGTGATAGCACATGAGCACCGAGCCCGGGGTCTTCGGGGTCATAACCAACATGCTGCTCGAATGGATCAAGTGTCGGCCGACCGGCCGATTGGACAGCGGATTGAGCAGCAGTATGAAGAGCGGTAATATTGGCCCCAAACGGTCCAGCTTCATCATCTTTATCTTTTGGAAGGGGAGAGCCTTTGCTGTAAAGTGCCAATGCTGCGGATAAATCCGATGGCTCATTCCCCCTAAGGAACTCTTTCACCAAGGCCTCCTCATCAACCTCTTCGGAGCCTGACTCGATCTTCCTGATCCTTATCAAAGTTTCCCAGGCCTCAGCTAGGGACTCAAGGTAGCCGTCGCCCAAGAATGTTAAGTCGCGATGTATAAGGACGCAGGCTCCATATTCAGCAATCAACGGGTCAAACATGTTTTTGACCTCTTACCTGCCGGCTTCCGCGGCCGCCTCGAGGCGAGAATCAATCTCCTCCGTAGCCTCTCTTTTGCCCTCCTCACGGGCCTCATCCTTCATTTTCTCAACCCCAGCGAGTTCGTCATCGAGCTTTGTTTTCAGGAGTCGGGTAGCAACGATCTCATCACAGTATCGTTGTGATTCTTCTTGAGCAGCTACCTTATCCTCCTTCTCCTTGGAGAGTAATTCTTTTAGCTCTTTGACTTGGGTGGCGAGCGCGTCCCTTTCCTTTTGGACAGAGTCTTTTTCTAGGGCGAGGGCACCGCTGCGCTGGACTGCTTAGTCAAGCTCTTTTTTGTGAGCCGCCTCTAAACGAGTAACTGCCTCAGCAGTATCTTTTGCGCTTTGTTCAGCGGCTTCCAGCTTCGACTTATACGAAGCAAGCTCTTTGTCTTGGAGTTTGATGATTTTCTTATCGCTGCCAGCCTCCAGATTCAGACGATCAATCTCGTGTTGACGCTCAACGGATACTTCCGAGATCTTCTCCACCAAGTGCATAAACGCGTCATGTTGAACATAAATGTCGTTATTGCAGGTAATGGCACTCTGCTTCACATGCCCGGGAATATGATGAATGGCCGGGAGGAACTTCAGACCATCGAAGCAAATTTTTGGAAACTTGGCCTTAAGATCGACCATCTTTTCCGCAACAGTTGGGTCCACCGCAGGAGTAGGAGGAGGAGGCTTTGAGAATTCCGCTCTTTTCCGTTGCTCTCGAACTTGCCTTGTACTCGATGAACTGGAGTGTTGTTCTCGAGGAGCATCAGATTGATAACCCTTTTGTAAAGACTTCTCTCTATCCGGCTCAGTTGGAGGAGGAAGATCGCGAGGCTGGGAAGATTGAGAGTGTGCCTTCTTGCGGTGAGACGACTCGCGAGGACGATTGTCCCTATCTTCATAATCGCCTTTGTCCCTGCGTCTGCCTGAACCTGAATCCCGTACAGAGTGATGAAATACAGAAGAGCCCTGAAGGCGATCGAGACCGTGAGAACGCCCCATATCACCTGCAAAGAATGGAGATAACAACGAGTTAAGGAAAATTCACGAGATAAGAAAAAAGACTTGAAGTATATTATGGAATGCGCATGTGCGTGTGTGTCCTAGTGTTCCCCCCGATGGACCCGTTCGTTTATCTTTGCTAATCGGAGTGGTGTCTCCTTGGGCCGGGAGTTGAACTCCTGCATTGCCTCTCGCGGGCGAAGAAAATTTGAGAGCTTCAGGATCATCGAACATGTAATTAAGTAAATCATCGGGAATGGACAGGTTGGACAGACCCCTCAGAGAACTTTCCAGATGCTGTGAGGAAGCCTCTTTCTCAGGCGGGATAGGTGTAATTTTTGAAGTGCCACCAACTTTCTCTTTTTGAACTGTATATTTTAACTTCTTCTTTCCCTTCGAAGGGGAGGATGACGTCTCAATATCCTAAACTTCGATTGCCGGATTCCAAGCGGGACCCACGTTCTCGCCTTGAGTCTCAGGGACATCATCTTCTCTACGCTCACCTTCTCCGTGCGTATCGGGAGTGCGGCGCGACGACGATCCGGCCTGTTTTTTCCCTTTACCGGACGGAGGTTTGGGAATGGTGACACCTTCTGGAAGGCTGATCCGACGACCAGGGGCTAGCAAGCCAAACCCCGACAGTGATTCATTTGAAATGATAGTCCGGATGTCTCGATCCTCAGCAGGAAGAGCTCTAATGGCTTCAATAGCCTCAGAATATCCTCGGCCTTCCGGACGTGGGTTGATACCTGAAAAGATGAAATGAAGAGTTAGGAAAAGCATGACTCCGATTAAATACGAATAGTGACTCAGCAGAGAGACTTACTGCCTTCAACCCATCTCCTAGCGAAACCAGAAGGGCAGCGCACATAGAACCATTCCTGTTTGTACAGGGCGAATTTACTACATGCCCCTGTCAAGATCTGGCATTTGTGGTATGGCTCGAGGAACATAAAGGAGACTATCTTTCCGTCTCTTGAACATATAAATGTATCTGATATCACCGGCGGTTGGAGGTCTGGAGAAGACAGCCATGAAAAGTAAGTAAGTCCCATATAGAAATGCATGGCCGTTCGGGTGCAGCTGCGACGGAGCTATGTCTATTTACTGCAGTACATCCCGGAGAAATAAATTGAATGGAGGCACGCTGCCCATCCAACACATGAACTTGTTGCAGGTAGTGTACCCGACTGGGAGCAGATGAGGACGATCGTGTCTCGAAGGAACTAACACATCGACAAAAGGAATCCCATGAATGGAGCTTATCCGTCACAGAGCAGCTTCGTTGATCTTCGAGGCTTGTGAATCAATCGGATTGTCTAGTAGGATGGTTGCCTCCAGAGCATCAGGTGCCAAGTTATGAGCAGGAGAAGTCGACGGATTAGAAGTATCAGCGGCTCCTTGCCTTGATGTCAGCCCAGGCCTGTCGGATATGGTGGTAGAGCTAGATTTTCTCAACATCCCCAATAAATAACGAACCTGGCTAAGTGCTTGAGAAAACTATACTTAAAAAACGTTGAACGTTAGAATTAGCAACACGAGTTTTCCCCCCACGTGGTGTGTGAACTAGTGCAAGCAATTGTGTACAAGCGATAAGAATCTAAAGATTTCAAAGATATAAAAATGTGCTTCGAATCGTTGCCTTCGATTACCGTCATCGCTGACCGTCTCAAAGAGCCCGCCTGGTGGTGATTGCAGTTCCAGATTCAGAAAACATATGATTTATAAAGTAACCGGCCTAAGTGTAGTTTGACATTTATACTGTTCGGCATTTGAATGTTGTTCGGCAATTGTATTGTTCATCCTAAGTATAGGTCGGCATGTATGTTTGTTCGACATGCCACAGTGTTCGGCTAAAGGCCTTGTTCGGCTAAGTCTGTGTTCGGCTAAAGGCCTCGTTCGGTTAAGTCATTGTCCAGTTAAAAGTCCTATTCGGCATTCAGATTGTTCGGCCTAGGTATAGTGTTCGACTTTGTTTTGCTCGGTCTAAGTTCTGTTCGGCAATCGTATTGTTCGGCCTCGATACTATTCGGCATCTAAGAATGTTCGGCTTGGGTTTTGTTCAGCTAAGTTATTATTCGGCTTTGGTTCGTTCGGCTAAGTTGTTGTTCAGCGTTCTAGCGAGTGTTCGGCCTTAGTTTATTCAGACGAAATACTATTCGGCAGCCTCTATCATTCGGCGCATGACAACATACGCCGAACCATAGCTATGCCATCCAACACCCTTACCACCTCCAACGTTTTCCTTTTCCTTCTTTTTTGACTTTGGTTCGGCGCGATGGAGCTAAAGGCACATGTGCAAACACCTCAAATCCTTCCTCCTCACCTCGCATTATCGTTCGGCAATGAGGGCAACCTACTCGAAAGCTTTTTACATGACAAACTTGACCATCTCATTTGAAACCTATTCGAGTTATACGAGGAGCAGTACCTAGATTGCAGTTAGGAGCTTAGGAAGGAATGTTCAAGTTGTAAATCTGTTCGGCTAGAGAAAATTGCGAATCTTGGAAGAGTGACAGAAATAAAAAGGTAAAGGAGAAGGGACGTGAAGGACCTGGTTATATAGAGGGAGGTAGAAGTTGAAAAGGCTATACCCGATAGAACCAGTCAATACCAGAGTGTTCGGCATCAAAACGAAGTGTCGTTCGGCACATGAGGGCTGTCCGGCTTCGAACGTATCGTTCAGCGTCCAAACCACGCTCGTCACGCACCTCCGTCACAGGCATTCTCGAGAAGGCATCATCAAGGGAAATTGAACCAGATTTAAAGCGCATCACGTTCGGTCACATGATACACTTTGGGGGGCAAGTGTTTCCTGGAGATTTGACTAGGCAACTAGTGCTCGGCATCAGGTAGCACCCGGCAACAAGAAAGTGTCCGGCATCCAGGAGTGATCGGCAAAGCACTTGGCATCCAGGAGTGATCGGCGAAGCACTTGGCATCCAGGAGTGGTCGGCGAAGCACTTGGCATCCAGGAGTGTTCGGCGAAGCACTTGGCATCCAGGAGTGGTCGGCGATGCACTTGGCATCCAGGAGTGTTCGGCGAAGTGCACGGCATCCAGTAGGACTCGGCATCCATAGCGTTCGGCATCCGTAATGCTCGGCGACCAGGAGACTCGGCGTCAAGTAGTGTTCGGCGTCAACTGGCACTCGGCGACAACCAATGCTCAGCTCCCTAGCGTTCGGCATCATTAGAACTCGGTGATAGGAGAACTCGGCAACAAGAGCGTTCGGCATCCCTTGGTACTCGGCGTAGTACTCGGCAACAGGAGTACTCGGCACTCCTTGGTACTCGGCGTAGTACTCGGCAACAGGAGTACTCGGCACTCCAAGGTACTCGGCGTAGTACTCGGCAACGAGAGTACTTGGCATCCAGAAGACATTCAGTATGCACAACTACTCAAGGTGACAATGTCGTTCAGCCAGCGTGCACTTTTCGTTCAAGAGCTTCGGATAGAGACACGTTCGGCCTCAACTGACAATCATCCTGCACTTCCCACGCATCCAGCGTATCGTTCGGCATAGAAGGACTGTTCGGCATCAGAGCGTTCGGCATACCAGGATCGGCATGCAGCAACCACTGTACTGGGGCTAGAGTGTTCGGCCATCCAGCCCATGTGGGAAGTCCAGCCCATATTTGCCTATAAATAGAGGGGCAGGGTCACAGTGAAAGGGATCCTTTTTTGGGGAGAGAACACTGGGGAGACTCTGCCATTTTCGAGACTCATCTTCTCTACTTAAACAACTTCATGCAAGCATTTGATTCACGAATTGTATTTGTAATCAACTATAAAGAAGATCAATAAAGTTTAACCTCAAAGTGGACGTAGGCAATTACGCTGAACCACTATAAATTTGGTGTTCTTACTTTCTGCAGTTAGATTAGCATTGTCTTCTCTATTTAATTTACTTTCATCACTTATATCTCTACACAATCTTTCTCTACGAGGTTAGTGACCAATTTTGGTGCTAACAGGACTCAATGGAAGTGGTCTCGAGTCCCAATTCGACTGTTTACAAAAAGTAACATTTCGGAATTTAATCCGATTAACGATGCTATATTTAAATAAAACATTTAAATATACAATCGTAAAATATGCGGGTTGTTACAGACTCCCCTCCTTAAAGAAATTACGTCCTCGCAATTCTGAAGAAGAAAACAAAGAGTAACACCCGTAAAAGCATATCAACACAAAAGAAAATTTGAAATAAGAAGTTCACCTTAAGGAGCACGAGAGAGTAAGTCCGGATGTGTTCGCTCGATGAATTATTTGGATTCCCAAGAGCAATCCTTAGGATTCCCAAGCGTCTGAAGTTTCTAAACAGACGTCTGAAAGCCCTTTCAGACGTCTGAACCATAATTTCAGATGTCTGAAGTTGTTCTCTGCCATTTTTTTATTTTCTGGCGTTAATATTTTTGCTCCAGCTCTGATTACAGACGTCTGAACTTGCATTTCAGACGTCTGAACCACTCAGCTGGGTAGAAATTACCCTAGGCCAATGATGGCCAAAACATATCGTGAGCGATCGGACGAGCAACGACGACTAAGGATTTACGCCAATCGACAACCCAGCCTTAAAGGCTCTTCGATACACCCCAAACAACAATGTCCAAACATCCATAGTAGGATTTTTATAAAATTGGACTTCAAAACCAAAAATTGGAGAATTCACAAAACCAATTCAAATCAAAGCAAATGAACACAATTAAATGTTAGGAATTCATACCTAACAACAATGAGACTAACAGACGTAGGTGTGAGTTAAAGAACTCACCTTTAAACCCAAAAACAATATACGAGAAGCTCTAAAGCAAAGGAAAGATCAACTACTCTTCAATTTCAACTCTTGAAGCTCCAATCTTAGCTTCTCTTTGATGTTGGAGCTAGAATTTGTATTTCCTAATTAAACTAGGGTTTGGAATTCTAATTTCCTTTCTCTTCCACCATTTTTCCTTTGACTTGAGAGTGTTAGGAAAATAATAGAATGTGAGAAGAGGGAGTGGAGTGTTAGGGTATTAGATGGGTTGATGGGTTGAAACCCAAACCCAAAGCCCTAAATGAAAATATCAAAATTCTACTCAACTCCAAACATATCGACGTTTATACTCAAAAAAGTTGTAAACGCCATTTTGGACTTGTTTCCTGGAGATTTGACCAGGCAACTAGTGCTCGGCATCAGGTAGCACCCGGCAACAAGAAAGTGTCCGGCATCCAGGAGTGATCGGCGAAGCACTTGGCATCTAGGAGTGATCGGCGAAGCACTTGGCATCCAGGAGTGGTCGGCGAAGCACTTGGCATCCAGGAGTGTTCGGCGAAGCACTTGGCATCCAGGAGTGGTCGGGGAAGCACTTGGCATCCAGGAGTGTTCGGCGAAGCGCACGGCATCCAGTGGGACTCGGCATCCATAGTGTTCGGCATCCGTAATGCTCGGCGACCAGGAGACTCGGCGTCAAGTAGTGTTCGGCGTCAACTGGCACTCGGCGACAACCAATGCTCAGCTCCCTAGCGTTCGGCATCATTAGAACTCGGTGATAGGAGAACTCGGCAACAAGAGCGTTCGGCATCCCTTGGTACTCGGCGTAGTACTCGGCAATAGGAGTACTCGGCACTCCTTGGTACTCGGCGTAGTACTCGGCAACAGGAGTACTCGGCACTAAAAGGTACTCGGCGTAGTACTCGGCAACGAGAGTACTTGGCATCCAGAAGACATTCAGTATGCACAACTACTCAAGGTGACAATGTCGTTCGGCCAGCGTGCACTTTTCGTTCAAGAGCTTCGGATAGAGACACGTTCGGCCTCAACTGACAATCATCCTGCACTTCCCAAGAATCCAGCGTATCGTTCGGCATAGAAGGACTGTTCGGCATCAGAGCGTTCGGCATACCAGGATCGGCATGCAGCAACCACTGTACTGGGGCTAGAGTGTTCGGCCATCCAGCCCATTTGGGAAGTCCAGCCCATATTTGCCTATAAATAGAGGGGCAGGGTCACAGTGAAAGGGATCCTTTTTTGGGGAGAGAACACTGGGGAGACTCTGCCATTTTCGAGACTCATCTTCTCTACTTAAACAACTTCATGCAAGCATTTGATTCACGAATTGTATTTGTAATCAACTATAAAGAAGATCAATAAAGTTTAACCTCAAAGTGGACGTAGGCAATTACGCTGAACCACTATAAATTTGGTGTTCTTACTTTCTGCAGTTAGATTAGCATTGTCTTCTCTATTTAATTTACTTTCATCACTTATATCTCTACACAATCTTTCTCTACGAGGTTAGTGACCAATTTTGGTGCTAACAGGACTCAATGGAAGTGGTCTCGAGTCCCAATTCGACTGTTTACAAAAAGTAACATTTCGGAATTTAATCCGATTAACGATGCTATATTTAAATAAAACATTTAAATATACAATCGTAAAATACGCGGGTTGTTACAGACTCCCCTCCTTAAAGAAATTACGTCCTCGCAATTCTGAAGAAGAAAACAAAGAGTAACAACCGTAAAAGCATATCAACACAAAAGAAAATTTGAAATAAGAAGTTCACCTTAAGGAGCACGAGAGAGTAAGTCCGGATGTGTTCGCTCGATGAATTATTTGGATTCCCAAGAGCAATCCTTAGGATTTGTGGACCATTGAACTTTCACAAGAGGAACATCATTATTTCGAAGGCGTTTAACCTCCGTAGCAATGATACGAATACGATGTTGCTCATAAGTCAAATAAGGCGAAACTTCAATTTATTCAATAACACCGGGCTCAAGAATAGAATCGGAATCTCGAAGGCATTTCCGTAATTGAGAGACGTGGAATACGTCATGAATAGCAGAAAACTGAGCCGGTAATAAAAGGCGATAAGCCATGGAACCAATGCATTCGGTGATGGGAAATGTACCAATATATCGAGGTGCTAATTTTCCCGATCGACTGAAACGCACAACGCCCTTCATAGGTGAAACACGAATAAACCCAAAATCTCCCACATAAAATTCTAATCTCCTTCTTCGGTTATCGGCATAGGATTTTTGTTTACTTTGAGCTTCTTTCATCCTATGACGAATAAGGTCAATCTTTTCTGTGGCATCACGAATAAAATCTAGACCTAAAACCAGCTTCTCACCGGCTTCAAGCCAACACGAAGGAGATCGACATGACCTTCGTAGAGTGCCTCGAAAGGTGTCATACCAATACTAGATTGGAAGCTATTATTATAGGAAAACTCAACAAGGGAAATATGATCTTCCCAACTTCCACCAAAATCAAGAACACATGCACGAAGAAGATCTTCAAGAGTTTGATTCACACGCACGGTTTGTCCATCGGACTGAGGATGATAAGCGGTGCTAAAATTAAGCTTCGTTCCCAAAGCTTTTTGAAGACCTTTCCAAAATCCACTAGTAAATAATGGATCACGATCACTAACAATAGAAGTAGGAACTCCATGCAATTTAACAATCTCTTTAACATAGAGTTTGGCCAAAAGAGGTACATTCCGATTGGACCGAACGGGAATAAAATGGGCGGATTTTGTAAGTCTATCGACAATTACCCATAAACTATCATGGCCCGAATGAGAACGGGGAAGACCATCAATTAATTCCATGGAGACTTGATCCCACTTCCAAACGGGAATGTCCAAAGGTTGCAATAACCCACCGAGCCTTTGATGCTCGGCCTTTACGAGTTGGCAAGTCATGCAACGCTTAATAAAGTTAGCAATATCAGATTTCATTCCATCCCAATAATAAAGTCACTTCATGTCCGCGTACATTTTACTACTACCGGGATGAATGGTAAATTTAGAACGATGAGAATCTTCTAAAATGTCTTTACAAAGATCACTAATATTTGGCACAATAAGTCTACCAAATTTTCGCATACCGCCACGAGCATCAATATCAAAGTCTTTTAAACCTTCAATATCAATTTTTTCCCTATAACTTTGGCTAAGAAGAACCAATTCAGGATCATGCTTTTGAGCTTCAAGAATGCGGTCTAAAAGAGAAGGATGAGCCTCAAGGCTACACAAAACAAGAGATGAACATGAATTAGATTCACGATCTCGAATCTCACAAGTGGATAAAGTCGTGAGATCATTCAACTCGGATATCATCATATAAACAATCGAATGTTGCTTACGACTAAGGGCATCGGCCACACGATTACCCTTTCCAGGAGTATAAAGAATATCAAGATCATAAGATGCAAGGAACTCGAGCCAACGTTGTTGACACAAATTAAGTTCCTTTTGAGAAAATAAATACTTCAAATATTTATGATCGGTGTAGAGAACAAATTTCACTCCCAAAAGATAATGACGCCAAATTCTAAGAGCGAAAACAATAGCTGCGAGCTCTAAATCATGAGTGGCATATCTAGTCTCGGCAGGCTTTAATTGCCTAGAAGCATAAGCGATAACACGTTCCCTTTGCATGAGAACGGCACCCAAACCAACACGAATAGCATCGGTATAAACAATAAAATCTTGGTTCCCTTCGGGAATCACAAGAATAGGAGCATCAGAAAGGAGTTCTTTTAATTTTTGAAAAGCAGCTTCACATTTGTCAGACTAAAAACTCCCTTCTTTGTCAAACTAGTAAGAGGCACAGAAATTTTTGAAAAGTCTTTTATGAAACGACGGTAATAACCCGCCAATCCGAGAAAGCTATGAATTTCCGTCACACTCTCCGGTCTCTTCCAATTTTGAATCGTTTCAATCTTTGAAGGATCCACGAAAATTCCGGATTCAGAAATAATATGCCCCAAAAATTTCACACGAGATTGCCAAAAGTGGCATTTAGAAAATTTTGCTTTCAATTGGTTGCTCCTAAGAGTTTCCAACACAATCCGAAGATGATTTTCATGCTCTTCCTCGGTTTTAGAATAAACAAGAATATCATCGATAAAGATGAGAACAAATCGATCGAGGAAGTCTTTGAAAACTCGATTCATAAGGTCAACGAAATAAGCTAGAGCATTCGTCGAACCAAATGGCATAACAAGCCATTCAAAAGATCCATAACGGGTACGGAATGATGTCAAAGGAATGCTATCCTCTGCAATACGGAGCTTATGAAAACCGGTTGCTAAGTCTAACCGTGAAAAGACTTTAGCACCACTAAGTTGATCGAATAAATCATCAACCCGCGGTAAGGGATATTTATTCTTGATGGTGAGATCATTAAGTTTGCGGTAGTCAACGCAAAGGCTAAGTGTACCATCAGATTTCTTCACAAAAATAGCTGAAGCTCCCCATGGAGAGGAACTAGATCGAACAAATTGTTTTGCTTCCAATTCGGATAATTGTTTACGCATCTCCTCATTTTCCTTATTGGACATACGATAAGAAGGACGAGTAATAGGTAGAGCTCCAGGGATAAGATTAATTCTGAACTCAATTGCTCGCTTAGGTGGTAATCCTAAAACGGGCTCAAATATGTTGGGAAATTCACGAACAATGTGAATGAGGGAAATGACATCTTCCTCATCATCATGAGGATTTAGAGAATACATGGATGCTACCAAATTGGAATCTGAATCTTTATGAACAAGAGAAATCTGCTTAACAGATTGAGGATGTCGAAGATATATAGTCCGCTCAGGACATAGGATATGGGCTTCATAACGATTAAGCCAATCTATTCCAAAAAACATTTCGAAACCTAAGTAGCGCATAACATGCAAATCGGCTTGGAAAGAATAATCACATAAAATAATTTCGACATCTTTACAAAGTAAACTGAGTGTTGTGGATCCACCAACCGCATTCGCAATTCTCAATGAAGTCATCAGGCCAATAACCTTCAAAGACAAAGCATCAACAAGTTCTTTTGATATAAAAGAGTGGGATGCACCCATATCAAAAAGAACTCGAATAGGATGATCACAAAACATAATAATGCCATCAAGGATAGAATGAGAAATACCTTGACCAAGAGAAGTGTTACTAGGGGCTTGCACCATATTTAGCTTCCCTTCCTTCTTGCTTTGAAGTTTGGGACATGAAGATATAGTATGACCCGAATTTTTGCAATAGCGGCAAGTAAGGGACTTCGGACACTTGTTTGCATAATGGTCCTTAGAACCACAATTGTAACATTCTCCACGACTAGAGGTTGGAGTCTTTTCTACCGAAGTTTCTTGCTTCCCTTTCTTGTTGGGATTAGGCTTGAATTTAAAGGCCTCTTCTTGTTGATGTTTTGTTTGACTTCAACATCACTTTCTTTATCGGCCTCTTCGAGTCGAAGAGCGATATCAACCAGCTGATCGAAAGAAACTTCTAGTTCAGAAGTAATGGATTTTTGAGATTCTTATTCAACCCATAGACAAATCTCTGATTTTTCTTCAATGGGGTGTTAATATACTCGACCCCATACTTAGAAAGAGATTCAAAAGATGCGACGTAATCTGTCACAGAAGATTCACCTTGAACAAGGTCAATAAAGCATCGAGCTAAAGATACTTTTTCAGCTTCTAGCACAAATTTTAACTCGAACCTTTCCCGGAATTGCTCCCAAGTAAGAACCGCTTCGATAATTTTTGAAACCAAAAGCTCATACCAATCTAATGCTCTTTCTTGGAGCATGCTAGAAGCCACTTATACTCGATGAAGATCAATAAGATTCATGCGAGAAAATATGTGGTTGCACGATCTAAGCCAAGCTTGGACTTCTATAACGCTTTCGGAACCCTTGAATGGCCTTCCACCCAAATTGGTATAATCACTGCACAAGCATGCAAACCCAGATTTAGGACGAGTAGGCTCTGGAATAGGTCCGACAGCTTGAGCATTCTTTACAAGATCTAGAAGCTGTTGGGCAAACATAAATACTCCATCCTGAGGAGTAGCACTAGATTGACCAGTACTGGGATGGCCTGGTCTAACCATTTCTCTTCTTTAAGAAAGAAAGAAAGAAGAGGAAAAGGGTTATTCATAGAATGAATATCAAACAAACTTGATTGATAAAACAAGGCATCACAAAAGAAAATAGGATAGAACGGTACGAAGACCCGAATTAAATCCTATGGCACGATTCCTAAGAGAGACTTAGGACAATGATCCTTGCAAGATTATTCTACATTGTTCCGAAGTTTGGCTCTGATACCAAGCTGTGAAGCCCCACCTCTATACTCATACTAGCCAAGAACATACGGGGTAATGCCATCGACTAGCATGAAGAATAAGGCTGTTGAGGAGCGACCATCTATGTAATTGCTTTGTGCGAGTACCGATATGTCAGATAATATAACTTACATTTCATTTCAAGAGGAAATCCGACATATCAAATACAAACTCAAAGCTACCACACAGTGGCTATGTGGACTTTGGAAACAAATATAGAAATAAGTATAACACAAATCAGTCACAGACATTCATATCACAAAGGCGGAAATATATATGAATATAACACATAATAGTGTACATCAAAATAGTGGTCAAACTAGATCCACTACATCACAAAAGAATAGATACAAGTGCTAGACAAAAGAATAAGTATACATCAAGGAGTCTATATCTCGAATGTATAACAAAAAAAACTACTAAGCTAAAGTAGTTAGCCAAAAGCCAGGTGACGGACCCTGATAAGAAGTCAAGCATAAGCACCCGAAATACCTCAGTCTGACCCGAGTATTATTTAAGAAGAAAATAATAAACGGATCAGTCTAGCTATAAATATCATATAAAATGAGATAGGATATGAGTTATCACAAAAACGTATGATAACAATAATGCCATACTTAGGCAAGTATACATCAGATAACCAAAAAAATCATACAATATCTCAAATATTCTCAAACACCAAAAAGAATGTCATATTCTTTATATTATTCACCAAAACACAAATATTGATAAAGCTTATCAATGCAATCCACGAAAATTGGTGAAACCCAAATTCTAGAAATCAACCACCAGAAATCCAGAAATCACAAAAGGGGAGGCCTATCACAAACGGGAGCATGAAAACTCACCAACACGTGTATCACAAACGAAACGCTATTCCATGGTCGCTAACCATCAATTTTGAGCCGAAGCTCCACAAACGGCCCGAAGACCATGGGTCGCTACCCCACCAAATTGAACCGAAGTTCCACAAATGGGGTTTTTAGTCCCCACACAAACAAATAGACATCGCACATCGCTAGTCTAAATCACAAAATGATCATCATCGATCAATAAAAAGTGTGAACCACACTAAGCTAGTAAATAAATGAGTTTAGCTTCGTTTCCCATAACCACTGGCTTAACTTAAATATTTACGAACAAATTGTAGATTTCCACTCGAAAATTGTCACAAGAGTTCAATCGAACAAGTCCAAGAATTAACCGACGAAGTAAACACAAGTTCTTCATACCACTTGTTTTACTAAGCCGTTTAATTAGATTTCTCATACGAATGAGGTAAAGGTTTGTATATACTAATAGATTGGAAAACGATTTTATAAATGAGATTTGTATTAAAATAGAGTTGAAAACATCTTTGTGAAAGGGTTTGAATATTTACTACTAGTATAGAAACCTTTGTATTTGAAAGTGACAAATCACAAAAATGATTGTAAAAACAATCAATCACCAAAGATTCACATTCGAAGACGTGAATCAAATTCATAGAAATCGATATCAAATCCATCAAATGGATGTTTCCAAAAATCCAACGAAAGAAGTCATCAAAGTCCATAATAAGTGATAACAACTAACCGGATTGACAAAAATCGATTAAACAGTGGAAATTCACTCAAAAATAGGCAAATAGGCAAAACTGGGCAGTTCCAGAAGTCTGGGGGTCAATCTAGACATCTGGATTTGGTTTTTGGAAATATTCTAGAAAACCACCCTGGCATCTGAATTTTCTAAACAGACGTCTGAAACCCCTTTTAGACGTCTGAACCATAATTTCAGACGTTTGAAGTTGTTCTCTGCCATTTTTTTATTTTCTGCCGTGAATATTTTTGCTCCAGGTTTGATTCCAGACGTCTGAACTTGCATTTCAGATGTCTGAACCACTCAGCTGGGCAGAAATTACCCTAGGCCAATGATGGCCAAAACATATCGGGAGCGATCAGACGAGCTACGACGACTAAGGATTTACGCCAATCGACATCCCAGCCTTAAAGGCTCTTCGATACACCCCAAACAACAATGTCCAAACATCCATAGTAGGATTTTTTATAAAATTGGACTTCAAAACCAAAAATTGGAGAATTCATAAATCCAATTCAAATCAAAGCAAATGAACACAATTAAATGTTAGGAATTCATACCTAACAACAATGAGAGTTATAGACATAGATGTGAGTTAAAGAACTCACCTTTAAACCCAAAAACAATAAACGAGAAGCTCTAAAGCAAAGGAAAGATCAACTACTCTTTAATTTCAACTCTTGAAGCTCCAATCTTAGCTTCTCTTTGATGTTGGAGCTAAAATTTGTATTTCCTAATTAAACTAGAGTTTGGAATTCTAATTTCCTTTCTCTTCCACCATTTTTCCTTTGACTTGAGAGTGTTAGGAAAATAATAGAATGTAAGAAGAGGGAGTGGAGTGTTAGGGTATTAGATGGGTTGATGGGCTGAAACCCAAACCCAAAGCCCTAAATGAAAATATCAAAATTCTACTCAACTCCAAACATATCGTTGTTTATACTCGAAAAAGCTGTAAACGTCATTTTGGACTCAATGGAAGTCATCTTGAGTCCCAATTCAACTGTTTACAAAAGTAACATTTCGGACTTTAATCCAATTAACGATGCTATATTTAAATAAAACATTTAAATATACAATCGTAAAATATGCGAGTTGTTATAGCTGTACTCATCTTAAGCCTGGCACCTAATACTTCATGTAGACCCTTTCAGAATTCACTAGTGAACAAGGCATCTCTTTCACCGACTATACTACTAGGAATCCCATGCAGTCTAACGATGCTCTTCATAAACAACTTAGCCAATACAGGTGTCGTCCTGGTTGACTTAACATGAACGAAATGTGCACTCTTGGTCAGTCAATCCACTACGACTGTAATGACCCCACCATGATATTCATTTAGTAAAGAACATTACAAGTATTGTCGTCCGCTAATCCAAAGAATATGGCTTGTTAAGGGCGTTTGAATGTGAATATATCTTTATACTAACACTGACATGTCATTATATCCTTTTACTTAATATCTGAACTGAAATTTGTCATGTACAGTATTAATACAAAGTAATAGACACATCGATTTTTCAAAATCAGAATAGTATATCATATAAACAGTAATCACATATCACAACGGATAAAAAAAGATCAATTTATACATATGCAAATTGTGAGTCAATAGAATAAAAACACTAAACTCACATAATATACAAGTTTTACAATTCTCTAATCTCAGTTATACATTTTATATACAAAGCCCAAATTCCTATATGAGATAATTAAAAGTCCAAATGTTTATCTTATGGCTAGCCCAACCATCCAAAAGTCAACTTGTCCTATAATCTGAAAAGGCTCAACCTGACATGAGCAAAATAACACCCGGATCAGACTATCTCTAATATCCAATAGGGTGAGAACCAGGTATAAAACAAGAACAACTAATAGATAAGTATATCCAGATGTCCAATATATATATATATATGTATGTATATGTATATGTATATGTGTATATATATATGTATAAAGTCATGAGATTAATTTAACTCAGAACAGGGTTATAAGCTTGAGACACAAACACAGACTAGTCACTAAAATAAAGAATCATAGAATTAACTTAGCTTAGCATCCATCACAAAACACAAGAATATATATATTTATTTCACAAACACAGAGTAGTCACATAATTCAAATTTATAGAATCCAAGAGATCTTAATCCAAAACGATTGTAATGATCATAATCAGACCCATGTGGAACAAATAAATAAATGTAGTATCACTTGAACCGATCCGATACCAAAGATTTTACTCAGACCAGGAACACAGAATCATAGAATTATATTACCTTTCAAACAAGACCAAAAATACAATATTCGAATCATTAACAGAAGATTTTTGACCGAAATTCTACAAATGGGTTAATAAAAAATTTAACAAAACTTCAACAAAATTTTTATTCCCTCACTTACACAATTAAGGTTTCCAAATTTACTTTCTTATTCCATAAAATTAATTTGATTTTTGAAATTTAAAACTTCGTCTTTACCAAATTAATAATTTCAAAACTCATTCCAACCTAAATACTTCTCTTATTTATTTATATAGTCATCACATAAGCAATTTAATAATTTCACTTTCACTTTATCCATAATTTAATTCAAGGATATAAGATAAATTCTTATAGAATAATTTATCACTCATTAAATGCTCATTTATTTTATTTTATTTTTTCTAAACCATATCAAATAACTAAAATTTTCTTTTCCATGATTTCATAATATTCAAGAATATCATCTACTTATTTACCATATCAATTATTATTGAAATTATAAATCTTTTTTTCACAATAATAAATATTTCTCTCAACACACCACAATACATATAAAATAATATTGAGCCTCAGAATTTACTGAGCTACTTTGTCACTTAGCTGCAAAGTTGCTAACATATATTATCAGCATTGCCTCGTCATGCTTTCTAATTCTCATAATTTAAATTCGATGGCTTAAAATATTATTTTAAATTGTTTTTAAACTCGCTTATTTTTCAAATTAATTATTTCTCATGTCGAATGTCTCGTTCAATGTCTAGGAACCCTTATCAATAACATGGCGTCCCACATATCGATCAGAATCCTTAAACAATGTTTGGACAAGTCAACACAATAGATAATCACAAATTTTCCCTATTTATTTTATTATCACTAGTATACATGCCTACAATATAAATAAATACAACCAAGCATTCAGTTCTTAAAAACCAGTCTACCAAAACCCAATAACTCTAATATTATTTCTAATCTAACCAATTAAAATCAAAATACGCCCCAAATGATTATCCCCATAATCAGTTTATGTTTTTATACTTATATAGATAATTACTATAACTATCTACCACATACCCCAGGGAACAGGACTGTAAGTCTTACTAGGACTAGATCTATGATTTTATATGCTATAATGTTCCGACAATGCTCTGATACCAAGCTGTAACGATCCCACTGCGATACCCAGTTTAGCATAGAACATTATAACTAATGTCATCTGCTAATCCGGAGAATATGGCTTGTTAAGGGCGATCGAATGTGAATATATCTTCATACTAACACTAACAGGTCATTTATACCTACTTAATATCTTAATTGAATTTGACGTGTACAATATTAATACAAAGTAATAGACACACCAATTTCTCAGAATCAGAACAGTATATCATATAAACAACAATCACAGATAACATCGGAATAAAAAAAATCTCAATTTATGCACATGCAAATTATGAATCTACAAAATAAAAACACTAAACTCATATAATATACAAATTTTAGAATCCTCCAGTTATACATTTTATATACAAAGTCCAAATTCCTGTATGAGATATTTAAAAGTCCAAATGTTTATCTACTAGCTAGCCCAACCATCCAAAAGTCAGCCTATTCTGTTACCTAAAAAGTCTTGGCCTGACCCGAGCAAAATAACACCCTGGTCAGACTATCTCTAATCCAATAAGGTGAGAACCAGAGATAACACAAGAACAAATAACAGATAAGTATATCCAAATGTCCAATATATATATATATAGTCACCGGATTAATTTAAAACAGAACAAAAATATAAGTTTGTGTCACAAACACAGAGTAGTCACTAAGACACAGAATCACAGAATTAACTTAACTTAGCATCCATTACAAAATACAAGAATATATATATTTATTTTACAAACACAGTTTAGTCGCAGAATTCAAATTTCTAAAATCCAAGAGATCTTAATCCAAAATGATCGTGATGATCATACTCAAACCCGTAGGAAACAACTAATAAATATGGTATCACTCGAACCGATCCGATACCAAGGATCGTGCTTAGATTGGGAACACAGAATCATACAATGATCTCAAAGAAAGTCCATACCATCAAGACGATCGTAGCAACCAAGACTCGATAAATTCAGATTTATTTAATATTATTATATTCTTATGTTTGAAAAGAAATCAAGGAGTAAAGGTCTTATGGATCTAGCAGCCCCGTGCCGCACACCAAAAGAGAGTGAACTCAAAAGTGCGAAATACTATCACTTTAAGTAATCACTAGAAGTTAACCAAAACGTCCCATACCGGCTGGTGAAATTCAAGTATTTACTAAAAGCTAGTAAATCTCACTTATTACGGATACCGCTAGAAAATCTGAACTATATTTGTTACCCCGCCTTTAGGACAAGGCCAGGATATCAACAAATTGGCTAAAAAGGATGGATATCAGGATTGGAGATCGATTGGAAACAAGGCTATGATCGATATCATCAAAATTGGACCAAGCTACAATCAAGGTGGGATCGATTGGGAATGATAAACAAGGCTGGGTGAGGCTAAATTTCAAATTTCAGGTCAATCAGAGTTCATATGCTCAAGTTACGGATGGATCAAGGTTCTTGGCAAGTTGGTTCGTATCGATACTTTCGTATCGATCAAGGTGAATATGGATATGGGTAACACTCACAGTGCATTGGCTTTGGATCGATAGTTGGTCGTATCGATAGGTTTCGTATCGATCTTTGGCATCAGATCGATATGAAGAAAAGGAGCTTGGATCGATACGAGGAGCAAAGCAACCAGTGGGTGCGGATTTGATGGATACAAAGGCATATACCTTTTAAGGGCGGCATCAGATCGATACGAAGATGAAGCTACTTGATGGATACGAAGTCATATGCTTCATTAGGATACTCGGGATCGATATGAAGGTAGGTGTAAGGCATGGATACGAGGCAATGGCTACAAGGGTTTAGAAAAGCGTTTTGTATCGATCATTTATCTATCGATACGAAGGGCATGCATGGAAGCAAGACGTGGATGGATACGAAAGGCAATTGGGATCGATACAAAGAGAGGAGCGGCTGATGGATATGAAGAAGGTAGCAGGCGTTCATAGATGGATGTAAAAGGTATGGATACGAAGACTATAGATGTGAAGGCCGATGGATACGTGGTCGATGGATACAAAGCTCTGGATGGATACGTGGTTTTGGATGGATACGAAATCACCAGCCTATATTGAAAAAGACAAACTTGGATCGATCACTGAAGCTACCAGCCCAAATGCTATGAAATTTTCATAGAAGCTTTCATATGCACTCAAGCACTACCACGATCGATCGCAGCTCCTTCTGACCATTCCTTGATTGATACGAAGTGCATATGGATCGATCAGGGATCGATCCCAAACAACCGCTGACTGATCTGGTGGGCCCACCTGCGCGTGAGAAAAGGTATTCTGAGGTTTGAGGAAGATTTCCAGATCTACTCCTATAAATAGCGACTCTATGGCAACTAAAAGGGGGATCTTTCTCTTCTTTTCTAGGCTAAACTCTGCAATTTTGGTTATTGATTTCAAAGGATTGTAATTGTAATCAGTATAAAAAGGAATAAAAAGTATATATTCAAAGTGGACGTAGGCCGGAGATGGCCGAACCACTATAAACCTCGTGTCTTTTCTCACTTTATTTCATTTTAATTTTGTTATTTCTTCATTTTTGCTCTCTACATTATCTGGATCTATAGTCTATGATTGGGATTTGTGTGCAAACATTGGTGCTTTGGCGACATTCTATGTTTGTGACCAATTTTGGCGCAAACACTTTGTTGCTTCCACTGAGAAAGCTAGCACTCAGGGATTTGGTAGCTTGGATTTTGGATCTGAAAGCTTAAGAACTCGGATTCTGGGAAACAATGGCTAAGCAATCAACAAGGAGACAGAGAACGGAGAGGAGTCAGCATGAAGGAAGTCAGGAGGCTTACTCAGAAGCTAATCGGGCCTCAATCTTCATCACTGGAGACGAGATGGAAACGATGCTGAAAAGGCAAGAGGACATGATATAGAACCTACTCCCACAGGTTGGAAAAGCTGGTGTGCAAGGTCAAGGGAATGGAGTTGCAAAGAATGCTGGGAGTGAGGATCACGAAGCTTGAGTAGTAGGAGGAGAGGCAATCCAAAATCAGGACCGAGGAAACAAAGCAAATAAGATGCGGGATAGAGCGGAACCATCAGGAGTAGCTCCTACACTCGGGGGCATACCCTCGGATCATGTTGGCTCAATTCCAGGAAGGATACCAGACGGCGCTGTGCAGTTTGGCATTAATCGGGATACAGATGCTCGTCCAGAAGGACAGGTTTCAGGATTCCCTAATGGACTCGGGGGGCAGGTTGGAGATAGCAGGCAGAGGCTAACACTTGATGACAACGACAGGTTAGTGGACATGATCAGACGGGCTATGAGGGGAGGATTGGTAAATAAAGATCTAGAGGATGTGAATAGGAGCCCCTTTCCTCCTACGATCAGGTAGGCTAGGAATCCACCGGATTTCAAACTACTAACGCTGGAGATGTATGACGGGAGAACGGATCCCGCTGTTTACTTAACAAGATACATGAGGCACATGGAAGTACTGGGGGCATCGAAAGAAGTTATAGCGCGGTGCTTCCCTTTTTATTTGACGGATATAGCAGCACTATGGTTCATACAACTAGAAAGCGGTTCTATCGGCACATAGACGGAGTTGATTGAGAGGTTTATGAGGCAATTTCGGGTCCACATCGTGAGACCCAAAAATGTAATGACTTTAACATCGATGAAACAATGGAAAGGAGAATCACTTAGGGATTTCTTAACCTGATTCAAAGCGGCAGTGGCTTCAGTCGATCGACCCGATTTGTCGATGGTTTTGATGGCAGCAGTCTCAGGGATTGCAGATAATTCATACTTTAAGATATCGTTGGAGTGGGATCCACCGATGGATCTCAGGGAGTTTTACCATGAAGCGGAGAGGTTTCTACGACAGGAAGATGCGCATGCTGAAAGAGAGGGGAGAGAGGCCGAAGTTTATGCGGCAAAAGGTGGAGGTCCACCAAGGGAGGATTCGGACAAGAACGATAGAGGGAAAATGAAAATGAATGACAACAGTAACACATCGAAAAGGCAATGGAGGGAATCAAAATTCTCTTCTTACATGGATTTGACTGAAACTCTGGAAAGGATTTACGTGGATACTCTAGGGCGTCTCCAGTATCGAAGGTTGGCAAAAATGGAACCCTCTGAAAACGAACGGTCATCGGGAAAGCATTGCCTATTCCATGAGCTGGATGGGTAAAACACGAACGACTGCAGGCATCTGAAGGATATTATTGAGGAACACGTGAGGAATGGTCATTTGCAACAAAACATAAGGAATCGAGTTATGGCAAAGGAACAGGAGCGACCACCACCCACCTCAAACGAAGATGGCACTGATCTAGGCAGCGTCATCAGCTTGTTACAGCTGATTAGATTTATGGCATGGAATAAGTAATAAACCCCAAGATAATGCGGCTAAGTCACTTACACATACGGGATCGAGGACGGTCCCTAGACATGCTCTGAGATGATGATAAACCATGATGCTTGGGTTTATGAAATCTAGTTTTTTCTGCTTTCTACAAACTCTGGTTTCTTTTTTGGTACTCCAGTTATTTAGTTTTCTTGGTTGTACAGACTTTTATTTTATCAATTGAACTATATGATGATTGGATATGGATTAATGTAATAAATAATACAGGTCACGCGATAAAGGTCCCGACCGGAGAGACGGGGCAGTAACCGCGAGTTACGAGTCCCTTCGCCGGAGAGCGAAGGAATGGGCTCAAACACGTAATAAGTCCTCGACCAGGGAGTCGAGGCCGGAGAATATAAAAGTCCTCGATCGGAGAGTCGAGGCCGAAGAATATAAATGTCCTCGATCAGGGAGTCGAGGCCGGAGAATATATAAGTCCTCGACCTAAGAGTCGAGGCCGAAGAATATAAAAGTCCTCGACCGGAGAGTCGAGGCCGGAGAATATAAAAGTCCTCGATCGAAGAGTCGAGGCCGGAGAATATAAGTCCTCGACCGGAGAGTCAAGGCTAGAATAGGATATAGCGACCCGGCAAGGTCTATAGATTCGGATTTATACCCGGAGAGGTCCCGACTTTGGATTTTGACCCGGCGAGGTCCCGGATTTGGATTATAGGACCTGGAGAGGTCCCGGACGCGGATTTGGATAGCAATACGGAGAGGTCATGGATTTGGTTATTGGTTAATAGTTATGGATGAATTAGAACTCAGTTGTCGGGTTCAGATGGATATGGAATTGGCTAAGGATTTGGTTATTGGATTCGAAATCGGATATCGATACAGAATAGTTGCGAATTTGGATAAGGATATGGCTATGGCACTTGGATATAATGGCTTGGTAATGGATTGGATTATGGATCGAATGATATGGCTATGGATAAAATATGGACTTTGAATGTCGGATTTGAAGCTATTCAAAACACGCCTTCCTACCACAAGGCAAGTTTTGGGGGACAAATGTTACCGCGTCTTTTGGACAAGGCCGGGATATCAACAAATTGGCTAAAAAGGATGGATATTAGGATTGTAGATCGATTGGAAACAAGGCTATGATCGATACCGTCAAAATTGGACTAAGCTCCAATCAAGGTGGGATCGATTGGGAATGATAGAAAAGGCTAGGTAAGGCTACATTTCAAATTTTAGGTCAATCGGAGTTCGTATGCTCAAGTTATGGATGGATCAAGGTTTATGGCAAGTTGGTTCGTATCGATACTTTCGTATCGATCAAGGTGAATATGGATATGGGTAACACTCACAGTGCACTGGCTTTGGATCGATAGCAGGTCGTATCGATCTATGGCATCAGATCGATACGAAGAAAAGGAGCTTGGATCGATACGAGGAGCAAAGCAACCAGTGGGTGCGGATTTGATGGATACAAAGGCATATACCTTTTAAGGGCAGCATCAGATCGATACGAAGGATGAAGCTATTTGATGGATACGAAGTCATATGCTTCATTAGGATAATTGGGATCGATACGAAGGTAGGTGTAAGGCATGGATACGAGGCAATGGCTACAAGGGTTTAGAAAAGCGTTTTGTATCGATCATTTATCTATCGACACGAAGGGCATGCATGGAAGCAAGACGTGGATGGATACGAAAGGCAATTGGGATCGATACGAAGAGTGGAGCGGCTGATGGATACGAAGAAGGCAGCAGGCGTTCATGGATGGATGCAAAAGGTATGGATATGAAGACTATGCATGTGAAGATCGATGGATACGTGGTCAATGGATATGAAGCATTGGATGGATACACAGTTCTGGATGGATACAAAATCACCAGCCTACATTTAAAACGACAAACTTGGATCAATCATAACTCTCAAGCTACAAGTCCAAATGCTATGAATTTTCACAGATGCTTTCTTATGCACTCAAGAACCACCACGATCGATCGCAGCTCCATCTGACCATTCCTTGATCGATACGAAGTGCACATGGATCGATCAGGGATCGATCCCAAACAACCCATGATCGATCTGGTGGGCCCACCTACGCATGAGAAAAGGTATTCCGAGGTTTGAGGAAGATATTTCCAGATCTACTCCTATAAATAGCGACTCTATGACAACTAAAAGGGGGATCTTCTTCTTCTTTTCTAGGCTAAACTCTGCCATTTTGGTTATTGATTTCAAAGGATTGTAATTGTAATCGGTATAAAAAGAAATAAAAAGGATCAATTCAAAGTGGACGTAGGCCGGAGATAGCCGAACCACTATAAATCTCATGTCTTTTCTCACTTTCTTTCATTTTAATTTTGTTATTTCTTCATTTTTTCTCTCTACATTATCTGGATCTATAGTCTATGATTGGATATTCAGGATTTGTGTGCAAACACTGGTGCTTTCGCGACATTCGGGGTCTGTGACCAATTTTGGCACAAACAATATTCTCTTAAGGATCTAGCAGCCCCATGCCGCACACCAAAAGAGAATATAAATCTAAAGTTTAAAATACTTACTCATAGCAATTGCATTAATTTAACAAGGACATCCCATACTACCAGGTGAAATTTGAATATTCACTAATGGGCTAGCAAGTTCTACTCAAACATTTTATTCAATGAGTTATACCATATTTGACGAAGCATTATTCGAAAGCATTTAAACCAATCGATAATACTAATTCGATTATTGGTACTCCCCACCTTTTAGAACTAAGGCTCTCAAAACATTTGGTTGATTTACCTCTCATTAAAATATTCCATTAATCCGAATTGTTCCAAAAGCATTTATTTTCTAAAACCAATATTTTTCATAATCCAAAGCATATTTTTAAGTCTGTTTATTTTATAAAACCACCATTATTTCTCTTCCAAACCATCATTGAATCATAACTAAAGAAATAAACGAAGTTTATATTTTTCAAACAATTTTCTATTATTACTAATATACAAATTCCTAAGATTTAATTAATAACAAAGTGTAACAATATACATTTATATTTATAGTTAACCAAAACTTTAATCTATATTCGTTTGGAAATTGGGTTAAGAGATAATATGGATACACAAAACTTTTATATGTATAAGTTCTTTCTTAAAAGTACAAGACCTACTATTTAAAAGTCTAACTAGGTTCTACTATATAAATATACAAACTTCTTTCGAAATCCATAACACACTTTGTTTACCAAAATATAAGTATATGAAATTATAAGATTTATTACTTACCGTACTAGATTGAAAACTTGTTATGCAACTTAAAGCAAGATATACATACATACATACATATATATATATATATATAGTACTACTAGATTGAAAACTACCAGGTGATTAAATAATAACTTATAGTACTATGCATATAAAATTGCTTGACTCTGCTAACACATTCTATTATTGCATAGACTAACTTAGTGTGTGTGTGTATTACGAATCATAGGTTATATAGTTATAAATTCCTTTATCTCTGTACACTTTTGACAACTAACTTAAACAAAAAGTAAGAAATATATATATTCCGACTGTCTATACACAAAAGAATTCAACAGTTTATAAATTCGTTCACTAAGTGTTAAAGCATATATCACATACAAGTAACATGATGGCTGAGAGTATTTCAAAGCTATGTTTCAAAGCTATGTTGCAAGACACTATAAAAATCATCACATAATCACATGAAGGGTTGCACGCAGCCAAAGAAATCAACAGTAGTATTCTCAAATGCAACAAAAAAATATAGTAACAAAAGGTGCTTTAATCGATAAGTAAAAAGAGATTTCCTGAAACCAATTCGGTTGGAGATGCTGCCTGAAGCCCTACGGCTTCAGGAACTCCTCCCGATCCATGTTTGCCGATCACTGGCAGCACAATGGCAACTAAGCCTCATGGTTTGTATTAAACGAGGACGTGCAAGCATATTTTATTAACTAATAAAAGATTAGCTTAATAATTTAAAGAAATTGGATTATTAAGTAAATGTATTGAACTCAAAATCTCTAATAGGAAATAACCCAATGTCTCAGTAAAACAATCCGTTTATCCATATGGAACGTCACCAAATTCAATGATATAAACGTGCAACTGATATATAGAGAAAGAGTGGTGAGGTTAACTGACCTAAATCACCACCATTGAAATCAAAATCGCCTCCATGCCCTAGGTTTTCACCTCCTTCGCTGCCTTGCCCATCCGCTTCCGCCACATCGCTCCAGCCTCCCTGCGCTGCTATACCGAGCTATTATGCCTTAGGCTTTAACGAATTCGCATTGATTTAGGATTTAATAATTAGGGAAGAGGGGATTTAGGGCTTAGTTATCGATTTGGAAATGAAGAGGAGATGAAGGGAGAATGTTTTTAGGGAAGGAGAAGAATAAACATGTTTATCTTATTTGCTTAGGAATAAACTTAGGTTATTAAATGAGTTATTAGGTGGACTAATGGGCTTGGGTATAAGCAAGGCCCAACCACTCAATAAAATTATTAATTACACTACTTAGCCTAACCACTTATACAATGAAAATAAATTCCTAAGCCATAATCAAATTGTAAAATTAATAAATTCAAATGTTAATTTATTCCGCATTCTAAGAAACCAACAATCATTTTAAATAATATTTCGATTAAATCAAATTCCATAATTTAAATCATTTTATTCAAATTAGATTAAACTTTGTAAATAAATTACAAAATTCGAAATTTATATTAATCACACTAATTAATTGTAATTAATTAGGTCATTAACAACAGGGTTGTTACAATAACCCAAGTACTTTCATTTCCGATGTTTGACCTTGGAAACCCATCAATAAAATCCATGTATGTCAAATCCTATTTCCAAACTGGTCTATCTAAACGTTGATGCAATCTACTTGGCTTCTGATGTTCGGCTTTCACTTACAGGCAATTTGCACATTGCTTCACCCATAAGCCTACATCCCTCTTTATACCTTTCCAAAAGAAACTTATCTTCATATCCCGATACATATTGATTCCTCTAGGATGAATTGTAAACTTCGATTGATGACATTCACAAAGAACTTCTCTCCTTAGGTCACTAACATCCGAAACACATAATCGTCCCTTCTCCTTTTTGGTCAAGACTAAAACCTTTCAGATCATCGATCTCATTTCCATTTTCCAGCCTTCAAATCCATTCTACGACCACTAGATCATCCCTTTGTTTAGAAGAAGTCCTTTCGATCAACACTGGTCAAACTTCTAAGCAAGATAGCATGGCTGTACTCTAACTAGAACTAGTAGTCGAGCTCAACTGCATATTACAAATAGTCAATGTCTCTAGATCCTTTCACTCTGCCAACATAGCTAACACTATATTCTGATGTTTTTGCTAAGGGTGTCCGCAACTTTATTTCCTTTCTTTGGTGTATACTCAATACCGAAATCATAAGCTATTAAAAACTCCAACCGTCCCTACTGTCTCATATTTAGCTCTTTCTAAGAGAATAAATATCTTAAAGACTTATGATCTGTGTACAACCCAATCTTTCTCCCAAAAGATAGTGTCTCCAGACTATCAACGCAAAGATCACCATTGCCAAATCCAAATCATGGGTCGAATATCTAAGTTCATGCAGTCTGAGTTGTCGAGAAGTATTGACAATCACTTTACCCCTCTACATTAACACGGCTCCTAATCCAGTTCTACACGCATCTGTATACACCACTAAATCCTAATTCTTATCTGGAACAACTAACACGGACGCATTGGTCAATAAATGTTTTAACTTAAGGATGCTTCCTCACATTTATCTGACCAAATAAACTTCGTGTCTTTTCTAGTTAGCTTAGTCAAAGGTGGCGCTATTCGTAAGAAGTCCTTGATAAATCTTCGCTAATAGCTAGCTAGTCCAAAAAAACTCCTTATCTCGGTCATCGTCTCAGGCTTTTTCCAACTGTTAACGGCTTCGATCTTAGTTGGATCGATTGACAACCCATTCTCTAAAACTACATGACAAAGAAACTTCACTTCCTTCTTCCAGAAATGGCACATAAGAAAACTTCGCATTCAGCTGATGCTGCCTCAACGTCTCAAGCACTACTCTAAGATGAACCTCATAATCTCTTTCATCCGTAGAATATACCAGAATGTTATTAATGAATACCAATACGAACCTATCGAAGTGATCTCGGAAAATCCGGTTCATTAAATCCATAAAGAAAACAGGCACATTAGTTAATCCGAATGACATCACCAACTACTTGTACAGACCATATCTCTTTCGAAACGCCGTCAAAGGAATACTGTCCTTGGCCACCCTTAGTTGATGGAACTCTATGGCCAAATCCAACTAGAAAAATACTTCGGCTACACTCAATTTATCAAATAAATCATCAGTTCTCAGCAAAGGATATCAATTCTTTATCGTCTTCTCATTCAACTTACGATAATCGATGCACAATCTTAACGACCCGTCCAGTTTCTTCATGAACGCCACAGCCGCTCCCTAAGGCAAACTGCTTGGTCTAATAAAACTCTTTCCTTCTAACCCTGCTAGTTGCAGCTTTAATTCCTTCATCGTGGTAGGTGTCGTCCTGCTAGGTGGTCTACTCATGGGTTTAGCTCCCGTTATAAGATCTATGCGAAACTTAATAGCTCGTTTTGGTGGTAGTCCTGTAGCAGGCTCAAACACAATTATGAATTCTCTCACAACCAAAACCCGATTTATCTCATCTTCTACATCCATTTCTCCTAACAAAGCACAAACATCCAAACCCAAATTCTCCACCGAGTATATGATTCGGTTGCGGCTATTTGGGTGTCTTAATTATATTTTCCTATCCTAGAAAAATATCTTAGCATCATATCTATCTAGCCAATCCAGACCCAGTATGATCCCAAACCCCACAAAATCAAATACATACAAACTGTAGGCAAACTTATGACCTAATAAATCAAGTTCTAATTGGTTACATTTCATCCCCGGAGTTGCATACCCTCCTATCGGATTCACAACCCTTAAGAAAGTAACAAGATATGATGGCCGTAGACACAACTTATCTATCAAATGCTAAGAGATAAAAGAATGTGATGCACCGGTATTAAACAATACTCTAACTGGTATGTTCTAAATCAAAAGCATAACTTTCATTACAGAATTTCCTTTCTTAGCAGCAGTCGGTCTAGATGATGATGGTTCCAAAGCCAAAACCTTTCCTTTATCAACTTTGACCGGCTCTGGACACCAATTCTTGTAGTGCATTATCTGGTCGCAGTTGAAACACTTCACACCTTTCTTCTTCACAATCTTCTTCCCCTTGCTGGTTCGACACTCATGAGCAAAATGTCCCTTCTTATAACACTTGAAGTAGACAAGATCAGCTTTCCCTTTCTTGGTAGCTCCAGCCTTCTGAGCTCCCTCTTCTTAAAGAACATCCTCTTCTTACCATAAGAATTTTGAATTTCCACTGGCTTTTCTCTTCCAAAAGTTGTATGCATCTCCTCGTTCCTTATAGCCATTTCCACCACAAAATTACTCGAATCTCGAAGACGTGGCACAGTTGCCTTAGCAATCTCCGGCTTCAACCCCCGAATAAACTTTTCATTTCTCTTGATAACACTGTCAATGGTGGCATACCCATATCTGGATAGCTCATCAAATTTAGTGGCATATTCGATCACCGACAATTCTCTATCCTCTAATTCCATAAACTTTCTAAGCAAGGCTAATCTAGCTACCTCAGACAAAAATCATTCCTCAAATCTCCTTAGAAACTCTGCCCATCAATTCCTCCTTAGGCACACCCACTATTACTTCATTCCACCAATACAACACTGCCCCTTATTGCAGTCTCGAGGCCAACCTCCTTTTCTGCTCATCATTCAAACCTAGATTAGAAAAAACTCTCTCACAGTGTAATAACCAGTTCTCCACTTCAACAGCATCCTCAGTTCCTAGAAAAGGCTTTCCACCAAGACTGGTGTAATCTCGGCTTAACTTAGCATAGTTATTATCAACTGGCGCTATGGGATTGACTCCTCCCACACCAGCATTATTTCCTCCAGCTACTCCTATAGCTGCTCCAACTTGCATCAGATTGACAAAGAACTAATACATAGCCCCCAATTCTACTGGTGGGGTCATTGCACCAACATTGACATTTGCATTTTGATTAGCATTCGCTTGTCGACCTTGGTTCCTCCTAATGTTGGGCCGAGCATTTCCATTGGTTATGGTGCTTCTACACCAAGATTCACTCTTCCGTTTCCTGCTTCCATATCTTTCTTTCTCGTAAATATTCATACGAGCCTTAATAAGATACAAAAGAACAGTCTAGAGAGAGTGGAGAATACATACTTATATATAGCAAAAATAAGTACTTTACTATGGCGTTATCCTATACTCCAATCTTATTCTCTGATTTATTAGGATAATGTTTTCAAAAATCTTTTAAGTTTTACATAAACCTATGCTCTGATACCAACTTGTAACATCCTCCATTCTGAGGTCTAAAACTAACTGCTACAGATGCTGCAGTCATCAATAGTTATTAATTCCCGACGACAAAATAAGGCTAAGTTAATCTTATCAGTAATCTGAAGCACATGAATGTGAAAAGATTTCAAACATAATTCAGAAATAACTTTTACATTCCATTTAAAAATATGATTTCATATTCATTACATACTCCCATTCGCGATTCCACGTTCATAGAAAATATAACTATTATAAAATACTCAAAGAGCAACATATGAAGATGCCCTCTTAGTTGATCGGAGTCTACTACTACTATTTGACAGTTAGAATCTTCTATCATTACATACATTCAAACAAACAACATAGTGAAAATGGATAAAGCTCCTAATAGCTAGGTTGCTTCCTACATGTCTTTGGAAGCTTATTCGTCTAATTGGAACTATAAAACTCTTACTCCCAACCTACTCAAATGAGAACCGAGAGTTTAAGGGGAAAAACAAAAACTTCGGGTCAGACAAAAAGTCTGGTGTGAATAATAACCTACCATCTCGAACCAAATAGATATCCAGTGAGACCACGCCGCTAAGCGGAATGGGTTTTCTCCTCACTAGTATCTTAACCCAAAATACATTAACCATATACCATGCTCCTGCACCAACAATGGTTACAACACGATAATATATGATGATATGCAATCATGCAATATACCCTGGATTACCCATCCCAATTTGTCAGACCATCTGTCTCAATTTATAGTTTTCCTAGGGTCACTATTAATATATTAGTTTTCAAGGGCTGTCTAATAACATGTCCTAATTCTTGGAACAATCTGTCCAACTTTATAATTTCCATAAGACCACTAAGAACCTATTGGATTCCACCAATAACCTTCTAATCATAGTTTTCATGGGCTTACTATGAATCGATTAGATTTCCTAATAACTTCTCTCATTTCATAGTTCTAATAGGATCACTAAGAACCTATTGGATACCCTCTAATAACATTCCAATCATAGTTTTTATGGGCTTACCACGAACCTATTGGATACTCTCCAATAACATCTTGTGACATAGTTTTCATGGGATGACTATGAACCTATTGGACCCTTCTGATAACCAGTCTAAATCAATAATCTTTTGTTCAATTCTGGGCTTCCTACCTCTTTGATCTACCTGATCTCCTAGTTGTCATGGTACTCACTCTGGAGTTAACTCTGTTTACACTTACTAATGGGTCAACCTAGCTGGTTATTCTACCCTTAATACCCCAAAATGAAGTTATGGGTCATAAATGATATGAGTATGATAATAAAAATTATGCGTAATAACTGATCAAATAAATACAAGAACATATAACATCTATCATTCGATATGTTCAGTCAGTAATCGTTTTATGTCTCGTAATTACTTAATCTTAAGTAATATTCTCTCTGGTAATTTTAACTCAAACTTTGGGCTAATCCATTCTTTAATGCCTTGAAACCATTTTCGCAATATAGAATTAATCCCTTTAATTCATATTTTAAATAAGGAAAAACATAGCCCTTTATATTACCAATCCCTTATGCCATTTTATAGAACCATTTCGAATATCGATGAAGGTATGAGGACGTCGCACCTCATCCTTATGGCCACACCACCAAAATAAGTAAGAATATGTTTATCTTTGAAAACACTCGGCATCAATAAGGTCGACGTGAGTCATCGCCTCTCTTGATGTCATCCTTTATATAAAAGCGTTCTGATTTCATAAAAACATAAGGCAATAGTGCCAATAGTATCCATGTCACACGACAAAAATGCGTGGGTCACCGACCCTATCCAAAATAGTCTTCATTATTTAAAACAAATGGACATTGACATCGATAACTATTGACATCGATGTCTTATTTCACTTCGAAAGTAATCAATGGTGGCATTAACCAAAACAATGGGTAGTAGTGTCGTTCAAAACCTTGGCGAAAACATGCACCGTCGATGCTGTCTAAAACAAGACAAAGGTTGGCAAGCTTGATGAAAGGCGGTATAGGTATACTTACGAGGAGCTATGTCGATGTCGATCTCCATGTCGAATACCATACATACGTGCTTCGACCTTATAGGAACCACTCCATACCAGCATCGTTGATATCATGTACTTTCGTTAAGATCAATGGCGACAAAAATGCTTCGACCCTTAAGTGCGTCGATACTAAACAAAGGCACATGGCTTTCAAATAATTATTATTTAGACTAATTTATTTCTATTTAAAGCCTATACTTTTCCACCAACTCTTAATCTTTTGCAATTTCTTATTGGTTGAAACAATCTTTAACATATTCCTTTTCAAAAAAATCTACCGCACCTTATTTTGACACAAAATCACATTTTCACCTATTTAAATATTATTAATCATTTAATATTCTCATAAGCTTTTCTAACTTATTAAATTCACAATAAATCGAAAACCCTTGGGAAATATTCCATAAATTCACTGAAAATCAAAAATAATATATTCTTTATCATATAAAAATTCAGGGCCAAAAACCATATTTAATTATGTTAAATAATTAAAACCAGAAATTACACTATTTCCTTCTTGGGAAATTTATAAAATATTTAATATAACTTGAAAAATTACGAAATCAGGGTCCCATTTTAAATTATTATTTTACATATCATATCAAAAAATCAAGTAATTTAGAGATCATTAACCAAGGTTTTGCTCTTAAACCTATCATTTAATTTCATAAAATCCATTTATTTCATGATTAATTCAAGATATTGCAAAATCAAGCATGGCATCTCATTCAAATATCAATCCATTCGGTTCCATATCTAAGCCGGAACTAAACTGCCATAACACAATAAAAATGAGATGGATTTGACTATATTCACCATGATTTGATAATGAGAATTGAGACTTGTTGATTTGAATTGGTTCCCTTAGCTCTTCCTAGGTTTATTTCTATCCTTTCTTCTAGCTTATGGGCGGCCTTGATTTTCTTTCTTTGATTGTTTTTGTTTTTGTGAAAACGTGAATGATATGTGAGGTAAGGGTTTTAAGGGATGAAAGGTCTATCTAACCCTTCTTGTTAGTCCCTGAGAAGTTGGTTTTGATGACAACAACCTTATAATAAGATTATAAAATATAAATACTAACAGTATGGTTTAGATATATATGTATATGCAGGATGTATATGCAAGTACCAAAGAATGAAGACTGTATAGTATAGAGATTCAAGAACTGATGAACTCAAGATCGAAGATATCAAGGTTCAAGACTCATGAGTATCAAGATTATCAAGAATTCAAGATTTCAAGATATGTAATTTAGTTAGGAATTTTGTTAAAACTTCTAGAAAAGCACTGACATCTTAAAATCCATTTTATTCGTGGAATGGAATCCACTTCGAGCTCGTTAAAGGGATGGAACCCTAAGTAGGATGGAACCTACGAAAAATCTAGTGGAACATTGTTTTGTATCCACTAACTTTTATTCAAATGTTTTACAAAATTATATCTTGTTTTCAAAATGATTTCAAAATCTTCCTTTTTAAATCAAAAACATCTATCCTGGTTTTAAAATACTTTTAGCCTCAAAATAATCTTTATTTTCAATATCAAATTATCCTTGGTTTTAAACTATATTTTAATTATAATATATTTAACTTTTAATATTTATACTTAGATTTAAATATAAAATTATAGTAAAATTTTATATATACTAAAATATTATTCTCTATACTTATTTATGTATGTTAACTATAGTTAAGTATATTTATAAAGTTTAAAATATTTTTAATACAAGATAGCATTTATTTTCAAAGAAAAACAAATTATCAAAAATAACTAGGCCTGTCGACAATCCCGAGTACCCCTTGTCGACGAGGTAAAAGTTGATTTCAAAAGTTTGAATTTCAAAGGAAGTGTCTATTCATCATATCCTTTCATGAATGGACATGGCTGTTGTTCTACTATAAATAGGGGATGTTTTAAATGAATTTATATTCATATTTTCTCTGATTTCACTTCTCTTCTTCTTCCACATTTCTTTATATACATTTTTACCATTACTCTGCCGAAATCACCATTGAATCTAACTAGATCATCTCTGGTTTGATTCTCTATCACTATCTCAACAAGATGCCAGTGTTATTCAAAGTTATAGATTTCTTTGTAATCAATCGAGCGAGAAAAGGTGTGATTGTAGCTTGGAAAATGTGAACTTGTTGCCCGTAAAATCAAGTATCTCTACCCAGAGGATTGTGAATTTGGAGCAGTGTACCTCGTGGCCTTGAAATCGAGGGTGTAATTGTAAGAATTGATTTTGAAAGGAAATCCGTACTTGTGTTGCGGGACTGGATGTAGGGTAACTCCGAACCAGTATAAAATCCGATGTGTTCTTTCCTTTATTGCTTTTACTGTATATCTGCATCTGTGTTTGATTCTGTGATCATATCTGTGTCTGAATATTGCATACATTTGTGTTCAAATTAATATAGACTCAAAAAGAATTAGTAGTTCCTTAAAACACTATTCACCCCCCCTCTAGTGTTAATTCTAGCCTTAAGATCCATAATCCGCATTTCTCACATTTGGTATCAGAGCAAGGTTTTCAAAGTTTCATAATCTGAATTTTGAAAATTTTCAAAATGACTACCAACACTGGTACTGTTACTACTACCAACACTGGTTCTGTTACTTCTGTCACTAGTTCATTTATAGAAGGTCAGTCTACTGTCAGACCACCACTTTTCAATGGCAATAACTATGCATATTGGGCATGTAAGATGAAAATATATTTACAATCTGTAGGACTAGACACTTGGAATATCACACAGACTGAATATTTTGAACCCACAACTGATTTTGCACAATGGACTGCTGAGCAAAAGACCGTCGCACAAAATAACTCTAAAGCTATGAATATTCTGTTTTGTTCACTTGATAAGAATGAATTTAATAGAGTGTCAGTTTGTAAGTCTGCATATGAAATCTGGAAAACTTTGCAAGTTACTCACGAAGGAACAAGCAAAGTTAAACAGACCAAAATTTCCATGCTCACAAATCAGTTTCAATTATTTAAAATGAATCCTAATGAGTCTATTCCAGATATGTATAGTAGATTTCAGGATATTGTGCATTCTCTAATATCCTTGGGAAAGGTATTTTCGGAAGAAGATCGAGTCAGAAAAATCTTAAATTCTCTTACTCCAGAATGGGATCAAAAGACACTTGCAATCGAAGAGGAAAATGACATCCGTACCTTAAAGATAGAAGAATTAATTAGAAATCTAATGTCGTTTGAAGTCCAAATGATTGGGAGAAGAGAAAGCAAAGCATCTGAAAAGAAATTAATTGCATTCAATGCATTGACCGATGGATCAGACTCAAACAACGATAATGATGAAGAGATAGCCTTTATGACCAAGAACTTTTGGAAATTCCTGAAATACAGAAAGATGAATAATCTCAAGAGAAACAACTATAAGAACTCTGGTAATCAGAATGTAGTGCCAAACTATATCAAATATTTCAACTGTGACGAACCAGGACATATCAAAAGAGACTGTCCGCATCCAGATAAGAAAAATCTTCCTATAAACAATTCCACAAAGAAACGAAAACGTGCATTTACCGCTACTCTAGATGACTCAGACTCGCCCTCAAGCGATGATGATCAGAAGACAAATAATTCAAATATGTGTTTCACGGCAGTTCACGACTCCGACGAATTCAGAGAAACGGACTCAGAAAAAGGTAAAGGTTTACAATACATTGGTTGAAATTGCATGCTTAGGATTGGATGTTTGATTGGTTGATTTTGAATTGGTGTGTCGTTTGAATTTTAAAATTTTTATTATTCTTTTATTATATTTTTACTATTATTTTATTATTATTTTTATTTTTAAATAGTATCATAATATTTTATGGAATATACTATAATTTTAGTAATATTCCAGATATTATATAGACATTAAAAATAATATATATATATATATATATATTAGAATACTTAAGAGAAATAAATCATGAAAATTCAGAGACACCTATCGACAAGGCCCCCCCACGTTGTCGACAAGGGTACAAAAATTTGAAATTTGAATTTGAATTCAAATGTTTGAATTTCCCTCCATCTTTTCACTTCATTCAAGTCTCTAAAAAGTCACCTTTTGACCAGAGAACCTGTCCCTTGAGAATCTATTTATTTACTATCACTTATCACATCTTTTCACTTTCATTTTCAAATTCAAACTCTTATTTCAAAATATCAAGCTCTCTACTCTCTACTCTATTGGCTTCTTCAAGCAACCCTTCCACAATGAGACTTTCCAGAAATATAAAAGAGCAACTTTTCAATAATCCAGAGGCTATAAAAGCAAATATCAACTATGCTAACTATGGAAAAGGCCATCCTGGAAAGTTTGCTTTATTTCAAGATTTCTCTACTTATGAAATCGATTCTCTTTTTGCAAACAATCAAGTTCTTAGTCTTGTTGATGCTTCACAAAATGACTTTGTTTGTTATCCAAATCTTGTTAAAATTTTCTATGCAAATCTCAACCGTGGATTTTATAATGGAAATGATGATGAAATTTGGAGTAGTATCAAAGGCACTAGAATCATTTTAAATTGTGATGTTTTGGGTACCATTCTTAATTGCAAGAGCACGGGAATGGATCTTTCTAGTTTTAATATCGATGAAAATGATCATGAGACATTTCATCACATTTTCGAAGGAAATGATAACTTTGAATTCTTAAATCGAAACTTTCGACCAAAAGCCAGAATTATTAATCTTCTTTTACAACATACTTTGACCCCAAGATCGGGGAGTTTTAACAATCCAACTACAAAAGTTTGCAAAGCACTTTTTGCTATTTTTGGAAATTATGATATTAATTGGGCGCAAGTTATTTTGGATGAACTTCGTCCCAAAAATATTGAAATGGGTGAAAACACGTTGTATCATGGAATCTATCTCACTCGGATTTTTAATTATTTTGGAGTGAATTTCAAAGGATAAGAATTTGTTTCAAGAAAAGATTTTAATCACTCAAACATTTCTCTTAAGAAAATTCCATATGTTTTTCAACCATATGAGACTCTTGCCGAAAAGGAAGAGCGTTTGGCTCATGAGGAGATGGAAGAGGAAGAAGAAGAAGAAGGGGATGAAATGGAAATAAAAGAAGAAGAAGAAGGTGAAACATCCTTGGAAAGTATTGACTATCCCTCTAATCCAACCAACAAAACCTTACTCAAAAATCAAAAGACCATTGTAGAGAATCAACGGATTCTTAAACGATCCGTTAGTAAGAGATTGGATAAAATGTCATCCAAGATGAACAAGTTTTTCTCCAAAGTCAGCAAGAAGCTTGGATTATCTTCATCTTCGTCATCCTCTAACTAGTTCTACCTTTTCATGTCATGTTGTATTGGTTTTAGTTTGTTTTGATTTCAATGTTTGTATAGTTCTTAATGTTTAATCATTGTATCGTTCTATTATGAAATGAAATTGAATTACTTTTCTGTTATCTAACTTATCTTATCTCCAGAATAAATGTTAGTATATTATATAAATATATATATATATATACAAAATTATTCACAAAATCAAAACGAGTCATCAAAATTAACTGACCCCTGTCGACAACCCCCCAGAGACCCTGTTGACAAGTACTGGTCAGAAATGACTTTTCATTTTAAATTTGGAATTTGAATAACTACCTTGTGTCTATTCATTTCAAACGAATTTCTACACCTATAAATACATATTTCTTCCAGAATTCATCACTCAAAATCATTTCTTATCTACTCAATCTATATTCCCTCTCACAAACTCAAATATGGCTAATCCAATTCATAGTTTGACCGAGAATCTTGAAGAAACCCTTAATTCTTTCAAGAATATTCTTTCTTTCATTCTCCGTAATTAGCGACACTTAGAGTTGAGTCAAATGCAGATGATCAAGGAACAAGAAAAGCATTTCGATGCGATTCGATGGATGATTTCCTCCCTACACAAAGATGATAATGAAGCACATCCTCCAGTCTCTCTCACCAATGAAAATGAAAATGAAAATTGGGATGCCATTAAAGCAGACCCTATATTAGGAGAAGAAAGATAGGTGGAAGTTCCTCGTAATGTTTGATTTTATTTGATTGTTTTGTTTAATTTGAATTGATTGCTTGGATTGAGTATCAAGATTATCAAGAGTTCAAGATATGTAATTTAGTTAGGAATTTTGTTAAAACTTCTAGCAAAGCACTGACATCTTAAAATCCATTTTATTCGTGGAATGGAATCACTTCGAGCCCGTTAAAGGGATGGAACCCTAAGTAGGATGGAACCTACGAAAAATCTAGTGGAACATTGTTTTGTATCCACTAACTTTTATTCAAATGTTTTGCAAAATTATATCTTGTTTTCAAAATGATTTCAAAATCTTCCTTTTTAAATCAAAAACATCTATCCTGGTTTTAAAATACTTTTAGCCTCAAAATAATCTTTATTTTCAATATCAAATTATCCTTGGTTTTAAACTATATTTTAATTATAATATATTTAACTTTTAATATTTATACTTAGATTTAAATATAAAATTATAGTAAAATTTTATATATACTAAAATATTATTCTCTATACTTATTTATGTATGTTAACTATAGTTATGTATATTTATAAAGTTTAAAATATTTTTAATACAAGATAGAAATTATTTTCAAAGAAAAACAAATTATCAAAAATAACTTAGGCCTGTCGACAACCCAAGTACCCCTTGTCGACCAGGTGATAGTTGATTTCAAAAGTTTGAATTTCAAAGGAAGTGTCTATTCGTCATATCCTTTCACGAATGGACATGGCTGTTGTTCTACTATAAATAGGGGATGTTTTAAACGAATTTATATTCATATTTTCTCTGATTTCACTTCTCTTCTTCTTCCACATTTCTTTATATACATTTTTACCATTACTCTGCCGAAATCACCATTGAATCTAACTAGATCATCTCTGGTTTGATTCTCTATCACTATCTCAACAAGATCCCAGTGCTGTTCAGAGTTATAGATTTCTTTGTAATCAATCGAGCGAGAAAAGGTGTGATTGTAGCCTGGAAAATCAATCAGGTGAACTTGTTGCCCGTAAAATCAAGTATCTCTACCCAAAGGATTGTGAATCTGGAGCGGTGTACCTCGTGGCCTTGAAATTAAGGGTGTAATTGTAAGAATTGATTTTGAAAGGAAATCCGTACTTGTGTTACGGGACTGGATGTAGGGTAACTCCGAACCAGTATAAAATCCGGTGTGTTCTTTCCTTTATTGCTTTTACTTTATATCTGCATCTGTGTTTGATTCTGCGATCATATATGTGTCTGAATATTGCATACATTTGTGTTCAAATAAATATAAACTCAAAAAGAATTAGTAATTCCTTAAAACACTATTCACCCCCCTCTAGTGTTAATTCTAGCCTTAAGATCCATAATCCGCATTTCTCACAATTCTTACCCCTCTCATATTATAACAACCCTGGTCGGGATTAACTGGAACTAAACATAAAATATGATTCAATTTATCTTAATTAACTTTAGGATGAAATTGGCGAATTTTATTTGGTTTTATTCCAATTTAAAATAGATTCGAATTTAAATAAAGAAGAAATTCAGGAACGATTTTTCCAAATAGAGGCAAATATATTAGGGACTTGATGAAACATCATTTTTTTGTGTTTTACTACTTATATTTTATAATATAAGAATAATATTGGGGAAAAAAGAATAAATAAAATATACAGAGATAATTTTACAATTAAAAACGTGAATAAGATAGTTGTTATTCTTCCATTTATTTATGAGTAATGAATTGTAATAAAAAAATTTCCCTTTCAAAATTATTTCAACAAAGTGTTATTATTTTAAGTAAAATAGCAATATTGGAATTTATTATAAAATGAGAATTTTACAATTATTAAGCTAATTTTATTAAAAACATGAGAACAACTTGTAATTTCAAAAGTTGTATTGAGTTTTATAAAATATTCCATTACTAAGGAGAATGTGAATTTTTGGCATATTGATTGTTTTATTAAAAATTGGAGAAATCAATTTATAAAATGTGTAAACATTGTATAAATACAAAATGATGTTTTATAAAGGGAAAATAAGAAAGGAAATAATAACACCTATCATAATTGGCTCCATAGGGAACCCAATGCCCATGTAGTAAGATGAGAAATAAACATATGCATTTATTCCCTTTCACCATTTCTCATTTCAGCCAAAACATCAAAATATGAAAATATCTCCTCTTTATTTCTAAACCCAAAAAACTAAAATCCTCTCCAAATTCAAATTAAATCAAAGGGTAATTGGCGAATTATTAAAGATAAACAACTCAGGTAATCTCTTCTATCCTATATCGCATCTGTTGGAGTTTTAATCTCAGTTTTTGGCTTAGGGTTGTAATTTTTCTTCTTTAATTTTTGAGATAGACCTAGGTTTTGTGGCTGAGAGGTGATAGCCTAGGTGAATCCAGATTCTCAGCACTAATTCAAGTTCCTTGAGACGAGTAATACCCACACTTCTACCATATATCGAATGCATGTTGTTGCTGGTCATTTTGGATGAATTTTGGCATTGATTTGATCTCAATCTTTATTTTTGTTCATATCTTTTGCTACGCAATTTTCTACCTGCTGAAACCCTTACTTTATGATCTTAATTAGCATTCAATTGTACATGTTTGCATGCTTGCTTGAACGTTAGTTCAATACCCCAGACCTCAAGTTGATCAACGATAAAGAAACGAGCAACAACGAGTCATTAGAGCACCATCGGAGTCGCCTGGGACTCAGTCCAACCACTAAACCGATGGACCAGTGGTGACCTGGGCTGAGTCCCAGGTCAAGTCACACGGCTTCCAGGTCATGGCCGTTCACCCCTTCATTCGTCCTTTTGATCGCTTGAATCTATTTGCTTATTTTAATGCTATTTTCCATGCGGGTTTCAATGTTACGTATGGATTCTGATTTATGAATTTGTGAATTCATCTTAGGTTATTATTATTCCATAGAAATGCTCTATGGATCCATGCTACATCACATAATTTTTTTGCATGTTTTTAACTTGAGTTTTCAAGAGAACAATTTCCAAATTCAAACCGTTTTCCTATATTTTCAAGTACAAGTATACATCCATTATTTATCTTGCTTAACTCATTCATTATAGTCTAGACTGATCCATTTATTATTTTATAATACTTGGGTCAGACTGAGATATTTTAAGTGCTCCAGTTTGATATTTTTAGAGAGAATTTCACTCCACTTATCTAGTTATCATTCATCTTACTTTCATCTTGTATATGTGTACATATTCATGTAGTGTTGTATCTTATATCGAATTTAGAATCATTTAAATGTACATATTTATATCTATAGGATGTAGTACTTGTATATGCCATGGTTCATAATGACCATAATTTTGTAGTCAACTTTATGTACCTATTCGATCTGATCAGCTTGTATCTATTTGTATTCCGCTGTGATATGTGATTTTATGAATTTTTATATATCATATGTTGTTCTGGATTATCATCATAGCCACTTTAGTTTATTCTTAAGCCTGGATTGCGCAAGTCGATTCCACATGGAAAAATATATAGCATATTAATCGACATATAAATGCTCACTTAAAGCAAAATTCGCGGATGGTCGCTCCTAACTAGCCATATTCTCTATGCTAGTAGACGGTATTACTTTGTAATATCCTTTGTTAGTGTAGGTCTCGAGGTGGGGCATCACAACTTGGTATTAGAGCTGAGTTTAGAACAAAATATGATATTATAGACATAAACCTTAGCCTAGATGTGTCTTAGAGACCGTCCACTAAGGGTTCTTAGGCCAGATAGTAGGAATCATTCCCGTTAGGATAAGAAGGGTCTTTTGGGATTCTAGGAACATTTCCCTTCGTTTCCACTCCTTGATGTTCCTATTATCAAATCATGTGATTCCTAAGCAATCTTTGATCCAATCTTGTCCATTCTGGAAGTGTAGTTGGCTAGCGGCTGAGTCACTCGTTCTAGTATTAGGCAATCCAGCGAGTCCAGTTGAGGCATAGTGCTTTGTCCGTCTAGCTAATCATGATGTTTGTTGTCGATCTTTTTATGATCGGAGTCACGCAACGGAAGCAGATGGATGGTTCCGCCGGACACATCATTTAGTAAATTTATGACCGTATGATTGGTTGATTGGATGTTTATTTGCATAGGATTCGTAGTGACTATTCAAATTCAATTAAGGGTCATCCCTTGATATTCTATTTGAAGGTTAATAATTGAATCTTACGGTATCTTCGTTTTGGAAATCACCGCAAGAGATATTGAATTTCTTGGATACAAAGTAATCAAGGACCAAATCTTGTAATTATAAAAATTAATCAATTGGAAATGGAGATAAGTTTTAGTAATTAATTACCAATTAACAAAAATAAATGATTTATTATCTACTATAAACAAACAGTTTGACTAAATTGTTTAGATGAAATCATCGCCTAATTAGGAAATACCAGCCTATGATTTTTCTATAAGATATTTAATGGTGATGATTATAAGCTCGTTGTTATATATATAGACCATGGTATATAAAGATATAAGTATACTTCATTTTAAAAAGAGGATTTCAAAGTTTATATATATTTATGGGTGTTAAATTGCCCATTGGATGCTTTAAGGATTCTAGTCGAGATGTTTGGCCAACGTACTCTATAGGTGTTCTTAAACATTCAAAGAAGACAATTGGACATGCACTTTTATTAAAATAAGTACTTTGGAAAATCATATTTTTGAAAATATATTAATTAAAGAAGGAATAAAAATATTTTTGAAACTTATGTGGTTTAAAATAAAATGATATTTGAAAATATATACAAAGATATGTACCTATTAAGGTTTTGGAAGTATAAAGGTATTTATATATTATAGAAAGAACAGAAATATCAATAAAAATAAGTTATATGAGTAATAATTTAATAATAGGCTTAGATGCTTAACCTTAGAGATCGTTGAGAATAATGGCAAGGCAATTTTGATTTTATAATCAACACCGCAGCCACTGGTCAAGACAATTTGTTATGAATGAATGGAGAGGTAATATTATATATTGTTTATGATATTTGGAAATTATTTTAAGATTTGCTCTGAAAAATTGAATTTGATATAATGCTTTAGATAGGATATGAAAGACCATTATAATCTAAGTAAAACACATAAGTGTAAATCCTTAAATGGCCAAATCAACAAAAGCTAAATAGAAGCATGGTTCTTTTACTTAAATCAATTGAAAGCAAATTTTGAATGTTAAAAAGGGCAACGTTTAAGTTCGGAAATAAGCTTAGGTTAAATAATATGAAAATTTGAGATACTATCTCTAATTGTATTTGAAGTAACAATTTGTGGAAATAAATTTATGAATTAATTCATCTTTTGGATACAAATCCCGGTATTAAAAGAAGTTTTGGTAATGCTTTATGGAACAAATATTATATACATTGACTCACTATTCAAACTTATTACTAAAAAGGATAACTATTTAAACTTAAATAGTTAAGAGTTTGAATGTATCATGAATTTTTTTATGATGACTTTATAGATTAATTTATTTCTTGGATATTAATTAAAATATTAAGAGGAAATTAGATACACTCCTAAGAAGAGGCTAGTTAATTGAACCAATGAGATACATTCACACACACACCTTAAATTAAGTAGTGTTTAAGGTTTTAAACTTGCATTAAGAAAATTATTTATTTCAAAAGAAAAATAATCCGGGATTTGAAAATATTTTTGGGAATTTCAAAGGATGAGAAATTGTAAATGGAAAATACAAGGATGAGAAATGAGACTAAATTTATATTTTTGGGTTTTTACCCAATATAAGCATTGTTGAATATTGAGAAAGTAAATAATTAAGAGATTTGAAAATTTTATTTCTAAATTAAAATGGAGTTTGGAAAAGTAAGAAAGGAGTTCATGTAAATGATTTTCTAATGGGAAAATGAATTTTGGAGGCTTGGTTATTATAATAATTTCTTAGGAAGCTAATTTTGTTATTTTTATCATAAAAGAAAATGGAAAAATTTAATTAGTAAATTCTTGAATAGGATAAAATCTAATTGGAGGATCCTATTGATTTATATACATATTGTGCAATAAAGGTGAAGTGCATAGGTAAAAGTAATGGTTGAATTTTAAGGGCTTTAACTACAGAAACCTCTTTTGGAAAATCTTCAAGTTTTCAAAACTCAACACTAATTTTGGAAATACTAAAGGAAGTTTCCTTATTTGGGAAATAAATATTTAGCAAAGCAAAATAGTTGGGATTCCTTTAGTAAAAAGTAATCTTCATTTTTTTAAATGAAATTTGTAGTGTAAGACTATAAAGGAAATTTTCTCCCAATTTATCTCCTTTTTGATCTCTAGGGCTATTAAGGAAATTTAATTAAATAAAGTGAATACTTTAGAAGGAGTTATAAAATTTGAGTCTTTCAAGTGAAGCCAATTAAGAGTTTACTCAGTATAGAAATGAGTAGGGTGAAAATTTAAAAAGTAAATAATTGCAATAGGGGTTTGTATGAGTTTTTGGAAAATTTAAAAACCCATAAGCAAGGGTTTTTATGGTAAGATAAATTTATATTATGAATCTAGAAGTCATATCAAGGAGAAATCCTAGAATTAATCCATAACTCTTGAATATGATTAATTAAACAAGTATCTTAAAACATTAAGAATGTTAGGTATTTTGAATAGAGAAAACACTTTTAGTAAATTGAGATGTAAAAACTAAGTTCAAAACTTATTTGGAAATTTACAACTAAGAACCTCTTTTGGGTAATGACCTTTATTTGATTATTTAAGATTGGTATTTGTAAATTTTAATCCTATAAACAAGTTAAAGATTATAGAAATTTTGAGAACTCAAACCAATCATTTGATATTATCTCAAATAAATAATGAACGAAACTGTATCTTATGGGAAAATTAAATAGAGAACTCCTAGTGGTTTGGATGTAGATAAAAATCTTAAAAATCTACCTCATGATTGTATTACTAACTTTGGTAGTGCTAGGAGGATCATGTTTGCCTTGATTTAATTTTCATATTGTTGACAGTTACCAATCCAGTATCGACATGGCTCCTTTTGAGATTTTATTTAAGAGGCCATATCGATCACTCTCCTGTTAGCTTGAGTTTAGGAAAGAAATTGATCTTAAGTCCCGACTCTATTCGTGAATCTTTTAATTTTCTTTAACGAAGATCAAATTTTTATGTGTTTCTTCCTTGTTGGATGACTAGTATTTTAGTCAATTTGGGATAATGGATCTTTGATACATGGGATCCTACATAACCATTGAGTGTAGTGGCCTTATTGCTTACCGAGTTTCTTTACCAGTCCAGTTCTCTGGCATTCATGGTACCCTTCATGTGTTTCAACCTTGGAAACACTTTAGAAATTCTGATTCCATACTTGGGTATAGAATCCTTTTTGTGCTTGAGATCTCACAAAAACTTAACTTATGAACCGAGCTCTATTCGTTTAGTTGCCTTGGGGGTTGATTGCCTTCGAGATATAGTCGTTTCGCTCATCTTAGTCCAATGGCCTAATGATCCTACGGACTATTCTTGTGGAACTATAGAGTTCATCGAGCGAACGCATCTTATGTATTTTCCCGAGTTCATTTGTGATGAGTCTCTTGTTTTGGGTTATCCCTCGTTCATAATTCAATTTCCTTTGACAAAATACGTTCTTTGTAATTTGTTGTAGACTTTTCCCTTAAGGAAATTGTAGGGATGCAATTTTTGTAGGGGGGGAGGGGTTTGTAAAAACCCTGGTCAGGAATACATGGAATTATACATAAAACATGATTTAATATATCTTAATTAATTTTAAGAAGAAATTGGGGAATTTTATTTGGTTTTGTTCCAATTTGAAATAAATTTGGATTTATATAAATAAGAAATTCATGAATGGTTTTTCCAAATGGAAGGAAATATATCGGGGATTTAATGAAACATCATTTTTGTGTGGTTTAGTACTTATATTTATAATATAAGAATAATCTTGGGGAAAATAAGAATAATTAAAATATATGGAGATAATTTTACAATTAAAAATGTGAATAAAATAGTTTTTATTCTTTCATTTATTTATGACTAATGAATTGTAATAAAATATTTTCCCTTTCAAAATTATTCCAATAAAGTATTATTATTTTAAGCAAAATAGCAATATTGGGATTTATTGAAAAATGAGATTTTTATAATTATTTAGCCATTTTTATTAATAATATAAAAAAACTTTTAATTCAAAAAGTTGTATTGAGTTTTATAAAATATTCCATTACTAAGGGGAATGTGAATTTTTGGCATATTGATTGTTTTATTAAAAATTGGAGAAATCAATTTATAAATTTTGTAAACATTATTTAAATACAGAATGATGTTTTATAAAGGGAAAAATAAGAAAGGAAATAATAAAACCTATCAAAATTGAGTCCATAGAGAACCCAAGGCCCATGTAGTAAGGTGAGAAATAAACATATACGTTTATTCTCTTACACCATTTCTCATTTCAGCCAAAACATCAAAATCTAAAAATATCTCCTCTTTATTTCTGAACCCTAGGAACTAAAATCCTCCCCAAATTCCAGTTAAATCAAAGGGTAATTGGCTAATTATTGAATATAACCAACTCAGGTAATCTCTACTATCCTATATCACATCTTTTGGAGTTTTAATCTAACTTTTTGGCTTAGGGTTGTAAATTTTCTTCTCCAATTTTTGAGATAAACCTAGGTTTTGTGGCTGAGAGGTGATAGCCTAGGTGAATCTATATTCTAAGCACTAATTCAAGTTCCTTTAGGTGAGTAATACTCACACTTCTACCCTATATCGAATGCATGTTGTTGCTGTTCATTTTGGATGAATTTTGGGATTGATTTGATCTCAATCTTTGTTTTTGTTCATATCTTTTGCTATGCAACTTTCTACTGCTGAAACCCTTACAATATGATCTTAATTATCATTCAGTTGTACATGTTTACATGCTTGCTTGAATATTAATTCAGTAACCCAGACCTCAAGTTGATCAACAGCGAAGAAACGAACGATAATGGGCTGTCAAAGAGCCACCAGAGCCGCCAGGAACTCAGTCCAGGCATGACCATCAGTTGACCGGTCCCACCAGACCGGTGGTGACTTGGGTTCAGTCCTAGGTCAAGCTTTTCGGCTCCCCTGTCATGCCCGTTGGTCCTTCCATTCGTTCGTTTGATCGCTTGAACCTATTTGCTTGTTTTGATGTTGTTTTCCATGCGGGTTTCAATGTTACTTATGGATTTTGATTTATGAATTTGTGAATTCATCTTGGGTTATTATTATTCGATAGAAATGATCTATGGATCCATGCTACAACACAATTTTATTGCACGTTCTTAACTTGAGTTTTCAAGAGAATAATTTTCGATTTCAAACCGTTTTCCTATATTTTCAATTACAAGTATATTTTTCTATACAAAGGATATTTAGGTATATATATATATACATAATAATCTATTTCTTTAGAATAATAATGGTTTTATAATGATTTGGAATAATAGTTTAAAATTGTATTTTCATATAAGAATTTAACAAGGACTTTTCAATATACATAATAGCTTATAAAATCATATTTTCCAAGAAGGATTTTAAAGCAAGGTATTTTTATAAAAAAAAGATTGCACGCTACCAATGGATTGTGAAGGTGATTTAAACATTTTAATAAAACGAGTGGTATGGAATGCTCGTGTTTATTTTACCGGTTAAATTCCCGAACTTGTTCGATTGATCCATTTATACACACGAGTGAAGTTTGCTAGATTATAGTAAACATCTAGGTAAAGCCGAGTGGTATGGGACATACAGTTGTTGCTTATTTAGTTGCTATTTGAGAGTACATGACACTTATCGACGAGTTTCTGACTCGCCCTTGGGTTATAAGCTTATGCATATCTTGTATTTATAGGTCTCGTACCTATCTTGGGTTTATAGGTTCTCGTCTACCTTGGGTTCATAGGTCTCGTACCTATCTTGGGATTATCGGTCTCGTACGTATCTAGGGTTTTATCGGCTCACGCTTATATTGGGATATTATAGGTTTCGACCTATCTTGCATATACATGCATGTAGGTGGATTTATTCACCAATCTTGGGTTTATTTGGTGTCGTTTTCCTTTTATGTGATTTTTCTGGATTTCTAATGATGATTCCTAGATTCTACGTGTTTTGCGTCTTCACCAAATATTTCGAGGAGTTTGCTTTTATAAGCTATCTTGGTTTTCTGATTTGGTGATTAAAATCTTGTGTTTAATTGTAATTTTGGGAAATGCCCCTACGTGGCATAAATTTATAATTAAAACTAATTCATTATAATTCATCATTTGTGTCTCACCAAATATCTTGGGGTTTTCTTATATAAAATATCATGGGGTTTTGATATTTGGTAATTAATACTTGGAGTTTATTAAAGCATTCTTGATGTTTTCTAATACTTGGCTTTGTTTTTATATTTGAGATCTATCTTCTTACTTCCATTATATTATCTTGCTTAACTCATTCATTATAGTCTAGAGCGACCACTATTAGACAAAGTATAATCAGGACCTAAATAAGGGACATGAATTAATTCAGCAGATAATATAGCATCATTCAGTGGTTGAACATCTCTACTAGATAAGGACTTACCACCAACTCTCTCCAAAGACATCATCATGCAATTAAAATCTCCGAGAACTAGCCAAGGATTAGAATGTTTTAAGGAAAGCAATTTTTCAAGAAATAATTTTCTACTAGGAAGGAGATTATTAGCATTGTTAACAAGAAAACTAGTCAACATCCCCAAAGCTATGTAATTAGCAAATAAGTTTATCTGTGATGCAAAAGAGAATTGTTAAAGAGATTACTCCCTTTGAAACCACCTTTTCGATCGGGTTGAATTGATTCAACCGACCTCCTCATGATGAAGATTAAGGAGAGAGTATCTCATCCGAAACCCCTCTTTCGAATGATTCGAAAGTATCCATTTATTTCAAATATTCATCCCTTCCGACTATGTCTAAAGGTTCACTTATCCCTTTCGATCATATTGAAAGGTCTGCTTTTCCTTTAAAGAGAAGAAACTACTTTCGACATCATTGATTACGCTCCTTTAGGAGGAACTCCTTCGAAAGGGTCATAGGCATTGTAGGGTACACATACCTTTCGAAGGAATCCATTTCACATAACAGTGCTTCACATTTATGCATCTGATCTTCCCTGAAACCTCCCTTTCGACTAAGTCGAAAGCTGTGTAGTTAAAGCGCTCGACAGATTCAATGCGGTGGAGGTGCAAAAAGTCATAGCGGGGATACAGCGAGGATATAGCAGGATATAACGGATGACTCTAAAATAGCATATAAAACTCGTACTTAATGTTTTTACAAATATATAAACGGTAGTTAAATGAAAAATTAACATTAAATTGAATTATAATTAATACATAAATAATTTTAAATAAAAATATGTGCGCATATATTGTAAATAAACGTAAAATTGTTATATAATATAATTGAATATAGTAGAATACTACAGTATTTTCATTTTTGAAAATATATTAAAAATTCAATTAAATAAATTGATTTCATGATTTTTATAATGTATAAATTTCATTTTTAATTCATTGGTTTTAAAGAAGATATAGCGGAAATAGCAAAATATAGCGGGAATAATGGGATATAGCGGAAAAAGCGGGGCTTAAAGTGGAAAGGCTATATTTGGGGCTATATTAAAAAATCATAGCGGTAGAAATCCGCTACGAGATATAGCCGGGTTATAGCGGGATAATAACGGGGCATTAACTGCACAGGTCGAAAGGGATCTGGCTCTTTCGAAGTAATCAAATGTATAATATGCTAAGCCTTATTTAATATATGTAATGGGAAATCATCTTAGATAACACAAGTTCTGTAAACTTGTTAAAATCATGACGTCATCATCATCATCTTTATTTGTCATAATATATTGTTGATCATGATGATAATGTTTTTCATTTTCATATTATCCAAGTCGATCCTAAGGCATTTCATAAGACAAAAAGAAATTAAGAAGATAAGATAGCATCATGTGTAATTGATCATTAGTCTAGCTAATGATCGAAATGATCTCCCTCATAATTGAAATCCTTATTGATTCCATGCATTTCCTCTTTTTCACATTCATCCAGGATGAGTTACAGGTTTGCGAGCTTTTTCCCCAATTCAATTTAGGGTTACAAGTATTTGATTTTTTCTAAGAAGTAGAAGAATGAGTTTTGGATTCCAAAATCCGGTCCTTAAAATCGGACCCCTAGGGTCTTATTTATAGATGTAGGTTGGGCCCCTTTCGCGCCACTTCTTTCAACTTAGTCGAAAGGTCCTCCTATCTTCTGCATCCATCCTTTCGACATAGTCGATAGGAGTTCCTATCTTCTGCATCCATCCTTTCGACATGGTCAAAAGGTCCTCCTATCTTCTACATCCATCCTTTTGACATAGTCGAAAGGCCCTCTTTCTTTTTGCAGTGCGCCTGCTTTCGACGTTGTCGAAAGGCATTCCCTTCGAGTTTCCTCATTCATCCTTTTGCTTCCCATTTTTCTATTACAGACCTTTCGACCAAGTCGAAAGGGTCCCCTTGTCCACCTTACGCCATCATTAAGGTCCAAGTGTTTCTTTTCTCTGCTTTCTCCTGGATTGCTTTCGACCTCATCGAAAGGGTGATAGATACACCTTTTCTCTCTCTGTTGCTTTGTTGTCATAAGAAGTAAAGATACGACCTTCCAACTTTGTCGATAGGTAGTTTCTTGGGGTTCTGAAGGTGTTGAAGTGTTAATGGTTTCGAAACGGTAGATAGCTTCCGTATGCATGCTTGCGAATTGATGCGGAACCTTCCCTGGATGTTAAAGGCTTCGACCGGTTCGAAAGGCTTGATAATGCTTTCGAAAGGGTTTTTCTGATTAAGGCATCTTTCTGAGTAATTTGAATAAAGGTGAAACCTTTGGTTTCGAAAGGTTTGGCGCGTATATGAAAGGTTGTTATCCATTGCCTTCGAAAAGGGTTTCGAACCCACTCCTGCTTTTTCTTATATATGCGAATCCATCTACATCGAAGGGTCTTAATGAGGCGGAAGGATAGCTCTGCTTTCTTTTTCATCCTTTCAAAAGCTTTTACGCTGTTTACCATTTGTAATAACGCTTGGTGCTTGCGACTCCTTCGAAATCCATCTCAATGCAGTCGAAACACCCTACATTGAACCTTGACGAAACATATGTCTTCAACTTTAGTAGAGCCTAGCACTTCTCTTAACCTTCTTTCATATCTTTGTTCTTAAGTGGATCTTATGGTTAACATTTTGATCCCCCTTGTATGAAAGAAGCTTTTGTTCTTTAGGACAAAAGTTTCACAACCTCATCGTTCTTAATAACCTCGTTTTTCTGCAAAATTTAAAGCAAGTAACATTTTCTATTGTTTACTCATTATTCATTTAAATATATGCTTCATGATCTGGGAAATAAAATCAATAGCAATGCTCCTAAACTCAAATGATTAATTGGTCATAATCTTGAGCTAATAAAGGATATGAAATCCCCAATTGTAAACGATTAAGGACTAAGGACTTTTGCTCGGCAATATTACGAGTGCCACCATTCAAATTTTATAGTTGAAAATGAAGTTCATAGTTAAACTCCAAAGCAATTAATAGTTATCCATGCATATAATACTTGAAGTCCAAGAACTTTCTGCTGGAGACAACCAATGTTCAAAAATAGGAGGTCATAAGCTATCATCTGGAAACAAGTCATTATGATCCATAAATCTTTTATTTGGTGGAATAAGTAATATGTATTTAGAAACTCCTCTTGAAAATAAGAATGAACTAGAGGCCTAAATTCAGATGTTGGTGAACGTCGTTTAGAATTGCAAACTAATAACCCTGATTTGGGTATTAAGAAGATAAACTCAAAATTTTTGGTTGGAGACTTAGATGTCCATTGTAATTTCAATACCACCGCTTTAAAACCCATATTTGGGAATTGATAAATGGAATCCAAAATTGATGATAAAAGACTTGAAATTCAAATTCAGGTATTAGAAGGTTAAGAAATCTAAAACCTAGATTAGGGCATTGATAAGTGAAGTTCAGAAGTTAATAGTAAGATGTTTAGAACCAGATTCGGGTTTCAATAAGTGAAATTCAGAAATAGTCTTTATAATAGAACTCTCAAACCCAGATTTGGGTATTAGTGATGTATAATAAGAAATCCATAATAATTATCTTCATAATAGAAATCTCAATCCCAAACTAGGGCATTAATAAGTGAAGTCTGATAATAGTTTCGAAACCCAGGTTCGGGTGTGAGGAAGACCATAAGTTATTGGTAAAGACCCGAAACCTAGATTCAGGTATTAACAGATGAAGTTTAGAAATAAGAAAACCGAAACCCATATTTGGGTATTAATAAGCAAAGTTCTGTTCTACTCCTTAGATTCTGTCTTCTTTAACATATGTAACCTCTTTAGGCCTTGTATGTAGTTGCGGCTTGATTGGCTGCTTCTTGAACTTGGACGTCTTAGTCCATCATTTGATATGTCGCTTCTAGGGCTCGAATGTCTTAGTTCGTTGTTTGATATGCCCTTCTTGAGCTCGGGCGTCTTAGTCCGTTGTTTGATATGTCGCTTCTTGGGCTTGGACGTCTTAGTCCAATATAGATATGCCACTTCTTGGGCTTGGACATCTTAGTCCGTTGTTTGATATGTCGCTTCTTAGGCTTGGACGTCTTAGTCCATTGTTGTCTGGTATGATTGGTTATCTTATTCTCAAGCTGGAACCAAGGACTTACCCAACTTCCCTCTAGGAGGTGCCTTGACCTAGCCATAGCGTGGCGTGGCCTAGGGATGGTCGATGCTTTAACCTGGCCATAGTATGGCACGGATAAAGGCTTACACTCCTTCCTCCAGGAGGTGCCTTGCCCTGGCCATAGCGTGGCGTGGTCAAGGGCTTGTCGATACTTTAACTTGGCCATAGTGTGGCGCAGATAAAGGCTTACACTCCTCCCTCTAGGAGGTGCTCTGCCCTGGCCATCTCGGCGCGGATAGAGGCTTTGACTATTAAAGGTAGTGTCCAAATGCAAGGAGAATTCTACTCCCAACCTTGTAGACTTTTCTTTTGCAGAAAGAGATAATTTATTCATTCACCGTAGGAAAATATGTTCTCATATGTTCTGCGTTCCATGTTCTAGGAACCATATTTTCATCTGGTCAGCATAACTTGTAAGCTCATGGGGGAATTTCTTTGTATATGATTAGGGGACCTTCCTAATTTAGTCCCAACGGTCCATCCGTGGGATTTCTCGTGTTTGCCATTACTCTTCGGAGTACTAGATCTTCTTCTTGAAATGATCTCGTTCTTACTTTTGACTTGTAATATTTCAAAATTCTTCTTTGATATTCTGCTGTTCGAATTGCTGCTTCATCTCTTAACTCGTGTATTAAATTCGGTGATTCTCTCTTTAACTCTTGGTTTAAATCGAATGCATATGCGATCCTTCAATGTGAGGGTATTTCAATTTCAATTGGTAACATCGCCTCACACCCGTATGTTAATGAATAGGGAGTATGTCCCATCGCTGTTCTGGTAGATGTTCGATAATCCCATAACACGAGTGGCAACTCTTCTACCAATTCCCTTTAGCTTTGTTCAGCCGCTTTTTCAGAATAGTCTTTATAGTCTTATTTGCAGCCTCAACGGCTTCGTTTTCCTTTGGATGCGCAATGGAGGAAAAGCTCATAATAATCCCATTCTTATGAAAAAATCAAGAGAATTCTTCACTGTCAAACCGCGTTTCGTTGTCTGAGATAATCTTGTGGGAAATTCTAAATCTGGTTATAATGTTTTTAATGACAAATCTGAGTACTTTTCCAGAGGTGATCTTGGCGAGCGGTTCTACTTCAATCCACTTTGTAAAGATGTCTTTGGCGACTGCAGCATATTTTGCTCCCCTTTTGAAATTGGCAATGGGTCGATTAAGTCAATTCCCTATATATTAGAGGGCCATGGACTTGAGATTGGGGTTAAATGACTTGGTGGTAATCGGGGAATCTTCGAGTATTTCTAGCATTTCTCGCACCTCCTTACATATTCAATGGCTTGACTTACCATACAAGGCCAATAAAAACCCTGTCTCATTATCATTTTTGCTAGTTTTGTCCCGTTAGAGTGGTCTCCACAAAATCCTTCATGTGCTTCTACTAGCAATTTCATCCCATCCTCCAAGCTTACACATCTTAAATAAGGTAGTGCATATCCTTTCTTGTAAAGGATTCCATCCACTATCGTGAAAGTTGGAGCTTGTCGCTTGATTTTCCTATCTTCCCCCTTGTCAGATGGCAATTTCTCCATTGAAAGATGTTCGATAATAGGTGACATCAAAGTGTTATCATAATAGTTATCTGCCCTTGGCTAGTTAACCCTCTCATTCGGGATTTCCCTATTAATTTCCTTATTTTCCTTTCTTGTGACATAGCTTGAGATCTAGTTAAGACTAGTAGTTCCTTTCCTTGTTTGGATGTCCCCTCTTCTATACTTAGATTTACTTGATATCCCACCGGCACAATCTGAGTTTCTAGGGCTCCCCTTGAACTAGCCAATTTTGCTAATGAATCTATCTGTGAGTTTTCTCCTCTCGGAACTTGATGTATAAAAAAATCTTCAAATAAAGCTAACATCTTCAATATCTTCTTTACAGATGAAGATAGCTTGGCGTCTTTAGTCTAATGCACTTGCTTCACTTGATTCACCATTAATTGTGAATCACTAAAGACTTGAATTCGTGGAATTTTGAGCTCTAATGCCAAAGTCAACTATGCCACCATTGATTCATATTTGGCTACATTGTTTGTTCATGGAAATCCTAACTTCATTGCATAGTGAAGACGGTGTCTGTCTGGTGTTATTATAACATATCCCGCACCAGCCCCATGTTCATTTGATGCATTGTCGATGAATAACTGCCACATGGGTTTTTGATCCCTTTCCTTTTATGACTCTTCCTTAATGAAATTGGTACACTTGTTGATAAAATCCGCCAATGCTTGTCCTTTGATAACTGGCCGTGGTTGAAACTCAACATCGTACCGACTAAGCTCAATTCCCGATTTAACCAGCCTACCCGAAGTTCCGGCTTACTGAAAACTTTTTTGAGGGGAAAATTGATCAGTACCCTGATGGGATGTGCTTGAATGTATGCTCTAAGCTTTCGTGCTATGAGTATCAAGCAATAAGCTAATTTTTCTATTATGGGGTTATCAAATCAACAAATGTAGAAAGCAACATGAAATAAACAAGAGGAAAAAGAGAGCAAAATGAAAAGAAAAGCTAAGTAAAAAGAAATGAACACTAATCTACTTGCATGAAAAGTAAACTACACTACTAACATAAGAAGAGAAGCTTGTAAATAACATAGAACACTAATTAACATTTCATAAAAAAAAGGAAATTACATGAAATAAAAATGGATAAGTAGCCATGGAAAAGAGAAAGAGAGCTTTCTTTTATTTGATCCTAAACTAAACTAAAGAGAAGAGGGCCTAAGAGAGACTAAAGAAGAGGCGCTAATTACATGAAGATAAGGGGTATTTATACATGTATGAAACCTTAATCCACTTTTTTGGGAATGCCCAAAATACTCTCTTAGGAAGTGTGGAGGCCAAGTAATCATTAGCATCATATAATCATCATTTAGATGTGCATGAAGCTTTAAACTCTATTAGCATGTGCATTAGCCTCTAATTTGTACATGAAGGTATGTGGGGTCCTCCATGATCCATGAATTGAATTATTTCCATTTCTATTCCTTTGTATTCACTCTTGTACATGCATATATCTCCATGAAGCCATTTGAATTTAAATTCCTACAAAACAACATAGAAATTTTCAATTAAATTTTAGAAAATTAATATATGCACAAAAATGACCATTTTGCCCCTGGATGAAGATGACTATGTGACGATTTGAAATAATTTGAATTTTGGTTTAAACAAGTTAAACTACCCAATATGATCATTTATTTAATTTAAATAGATTAAATATGGTGGTAAAAATATGCACATTTACGTGCACATCAAATACCCCCACACTTATCTTTTTATTCGTCCTCGAATAAAGAAAAAAACTAAGATAAATCCGTTTTCGTAGGAAACACGATTGCATTGAGCGTATGCAACAAGCCGTTAAACCTCTGGGTGTCCCCAGTAGGACGAGTGTTGTCTCATGAGGGTTTTAAGCGGATACTACCTACAAAATCCAAATGTAGGATGAAAATATTTACAAAATGCAAGATTTATTTACAAAGATATGAATGCGAGTTTTTGAAATATTTACAAATGAAAGATTTACTTTTAAATAGACACAAATAAGTTAAATATAAGTTTTGGTTATTATCGAGAAATTTCAGACATTTTACTTGTCAAAATTTCCAACAAAAATCAAGTTAACATAACAAATAGACAATAGTTTAACTCGTTGTTTCAGTTGATAACAAAGTGTAACCATGAAATAGATTCTTAGTTGATTATCAAAGTTTATTAAAGTGGTATTTTCATTTCTTTTCAATAACAAGTCAAATCAAATAAGTTAAAATAGTGCTTGGATTTCATTTGCTTACTCTCTCTATTTTTTTTTGAAAATTTTATTGATATTTACAATATTTACTTATGCCTAACTCAGATAAACCGAGGCCAGATATATTACCCGTGCACTGTCTTGCAGACTTATGTGAGAGGAATATAGAGCGTGGCGATTGAACACACAAGTGTGAACACTTATCGACTGTAGGCGTTATTAATAAAAGAATTTTTTTTATATACACACACCTAACTCAGATAAACTGAGACCAGATATACCGATCGTGCACTGCCTTTCGGGCTTACGTGAGAAGGGTACAAAGCATGGCGAGCGAACACACGAGTGTGAACACATGACTCTAGGTGTTAATAAAAATTATGTACATATATATTTTTTGTTTTTTTTTGTTTTTTGTTTTGAAGAGAGAGTTTTGCAAAATCATCTTAGCACCATTTAACTTAGAAGTCAAAAAAAATGTTATATCCTTTTATTTGAATTCACCACTTTTTAAAACAAAGATTTTCAATTAGGATATCTCATAATTTACATGTATGAACCTTCCTATATACTAGTTAAACCATCGTTATTTGTAATCAAACTTCATTTTTATTTTTGTTGAGACAAATAAATTTTCAAAAATTTCTCTTTAATTAACTAAAACCATACATTTATCCTACAGTGTTTCTTTAAAAATAAATCAAAAGAAAATTTGTTTTTTTTTTTTGGGAATTTTTTTTTGAGTTTTTACAAGAAAATGCAAAAATAAACCATGAAAAATAAAAAAATGAAGATGAGTCTCCCCCCACACTTGATTTTGACTGTGTCCCCACAGTCAACCCAAGTGGAACGAGATAAGAAAATAAAAATATGACCTATATTTACATGAATACGAAAAGATTATTATTTACAAGAGTTTAGAAAGTATATCGTCAAAAAGTAAATGAAACGGTCTTCCAAAGACCGATTCAATTGTCTCGTCAAGTATGCGAGACACAGCTTAAGCTCGGAAAACCAAATCATAAAAGACTTGAAAGTTGAAAGTTGATTCGGAAAAACGAATGTCGTTTTATTGAAAATCATGTGAGTTGTTTTGTTTTCGATGAATTTTTGGGTTGATAAAACAATTGATTGAAATTCAAGTTTATTTTCACCAAATTGAAAGTTAAGCTCATCATCAACAAATTTTTCAAAATTATTGATTTCAAAATTGAAATGGTGATTCAAATCTTCCCCTTCAGAATTTAACAACTCATTTTTGAAAAGTCCAAAGAAATCGTGTTAATTAGATTCATCTTTCTTTGTTGGATTATCAACAACTTCATTGCATATATTATTTTCAAAATCCAAAGTTGTTGTATTCAAAATTTCAAAATCGAGGAAAGGAAGATCGAATTTTAAATCGAGTTTCTCACCCTCAAAAGTATTGAAATCTAACTCAATTATCGTGTTTTCAACAACTTCATTAAGATCATCATCATCATCTTTTTCATTTTCAAAAGTTGTTGTTTGAAAATCGTTGATTTGGGTAAAAGGTGGATTATCACTTTACTCGTCACACGTTGGGATTTGATTTTGTTTATCACCTAGTTTCATATATGTTTCGAACAACAAATCCGTATGTTCATCGTAAATTTCATCCATTTGTTCAACAAAATCCAATTTATAGTTATTAACTTGAGAATTTTCAATTTGGATTTGTTGAGAACAAAAATTTTCACTCGTATCGTAATCGAGATTATTCTCATTGCTAAAATTATTTGAAAAGTGGTTCACATTTCCGTTTTGAAATTCGTTTTGGAGTTCGAAGTGGTATTGGCATGGGTTATACTCGAAGTCATTTGAATTTTGAAGTGAATTCAAATTTTGATTATTTTGAAAATTTTGACTTGAGTTATTACACAAATGAGAACTACACAAATCATTTATCATTTGATTTTGTTGTGTAGAGATTTCAAGTAGAGATGAAACCATTTCAACGCTTTTTTCAAGAGTTGAGGGTTGGTCAATGTTTTGAAAATTTTGTTGTTCGAAATTCGAATTGTTTATACAAAAGTTGTCATTAAAATATCCATACGAGTTTGATGTGAAACTATATGGATTATATTGATTTTCACAACTATTGTAAAATTCATGTGAATATGGAAATTCAGACATTTTCAAGAATGTTTTTTTTATAAAAGAAAACCATTTACTAAAAGAAATTTATTTTTCAAAAGGAAAATTTGATTTTTGGTTTTTTTTTGGATTTTCAAAAATTTTTTGGTTATTTTTTTTGAAAAGGTTTATATATTTTTTGGATTTTTTGCTTTTCTAAAAAAGTAAGAAAGATTTTTTTTTGGATTTTTGAAATTTCAAAGGGAAAGGATTTAAAAATTTCAAAGGAAAAGGAAAAGGAATATTTACAAATTTTTTTTAGTTTTGAATTTTGAAATATTTTTTTATTTTTTAAATATGCATGAACTAATGGAACTAAATGAATGCAAGGTTAATTACGAATTATTTATCCTAACACAAAATTGTATAATCACACTTTATCTTCAATCAACAAGATAGTTCTCGGCCAGGTAATGGGCAGGATTTATCGGTGCACCACGAATCACCGTAGCAATGCAGCCGAAGGTTTAAGTACTTTCAGAGAAACTATTCAGTATAATATTTAGGAATCACCGTAATATTTATAACTGATTATTGCTCTATCGTAGCCTAGACACCGAGAATTTAATTGTTCAAAGAAGACAACTTGTCAATATACAATTAAAAGTTATCGATGTCTAATCGTTATTATTAATCAAAATCTAGGATGAAATGCAAAGCAGAAATTAAACGTGTATTAACAATGCAACTATGAATGGATTTTTTTGTTTTGTTTTTGATTTTTTGATTTTTTTTAATATATAAATGTAAATGCAAGCAATCAACAATGCAACTAAAATAAAAACAAGAGATATATACAATGCAAGGCATATAAAAAAATTATAAGCAAGCAAGCAATTTTTTTTTGGCAAGCTATGCAAAGCAAGTAATTTATTTTAGCAAACACTTCTTTTCCTTGTGATTTTCTGCTTGGGCAACCTAAAAATAAAACAATGGTATATATATACAGTTTTCTCATATATATCAAAGGAGAAAATAAAGGAAAATCAAAAACTACAGAAATCAAAGGAAACAAAACAAAAGATTTCCAAATAAAACTTATTTGTTTTATCCTTTTTTTTGAATTTGAAAACTAAACAAATTAAAACAAACTAAAAAAAATTGAATTCGAGCCTACATGCCCGGCCCGACAAACAACTTAAACACTCTTCTCTTTTTTTTAAACAGATAAAAGAAAATGAAACTTAAAAATTAAAATTAAATAAATAAAAAATAATAAAAGAAAATCTCATGTTTTCAACCCGGCCCGAAACCACTTCCACAGCCTAGTTCGGATGATTTGTGACAACCAAAAACACAATTCGTTTCTTTAATTACCCACTGATACTCTCTCGCCTTAAACTTCACAAATCAAAATTCAATTTTCCGAATCAAAATTCAATTCAATCTTAATACGAGTTCGGCAATTTTTTGTGAAGTTATGGTACTCGTCAATGTTCGCGATTGAGTGAGGTTGCAGCGGCGGTGGTTCAAATTCAAGGTTGAGGTGTTCGCAGTCAGCAGCGTTTTGGTAGATGGTTATTGCAATTGGGTGAGGTGGTTTTGGGTGATGTGAGGAGTGGTTTCAGCGACTGGTCATTCGAAGTTGGTTGCTCTATGGGCTGCGACTTTGGGGTAGGCAGATGTTCGATGATGAGGCGTATAGATGTGGAGTCGAGTAGTTGGATACGGGCTTCGATGTCTTGAGGAGGAAGTTTGAGGTATGTAAGTTAGAAGGGGTGAGCTGCTGTGTTGAAAATGGTTTGTAAAGGGTTGTTGTTTGGTTGCTGGCGGTTGTGGCGGTTGTGGAAGAATGTGATGTGTTGTAGGTGATGATTTGAAGATGAGGGCAGAGTATGAATTAGGTGTGGATGTTGGTAGGTAGTGAACTACTGTCAGTAGTATACATGGAAGATGCACCGCAGTAGAGATTTGAAGGTATAAAGTGGTGACAGGTTGAATGATAGTGGAGGAAGGAAGTTGTTTGGGCTTGAAGGCAAGTTGCTGAAGTCTGTATGTATGTGTGAAGGGTAAGTGTTGTCGACAGAGGTAGGTTGAAGTCTGTATGTCTGTATGGTGGTGGTGGTTTGTATCAGTGGTCTGATGTGGTATGTTTGTATGTAACGACCTGCTTTTTGGACGTTTTAAGCAGACACACATGTCGACTTAGATCATACAAAGAGGCAGATTGTTATTGGGGTAAATAAGAAAAGAGAAAGAAAGAAAACAAATACAGAATCTTGCAACGGAATGACAAAATATAATAATCAAATAACAGTTCATGAAGCTATTTTATAAATACATTGGATTATACTTTACAACACAAACATCATAGTTACATAAACAGGAATAAATAAATAATGCAGCGGAACAGTATGAATGTAGTGGAATAAATATAGTAAATAATAGTAGAATAAATCTTCGTCTTCGTCCTCCAGAAATAAGGTCTTCAAATCCTGAAATGCTCAGGCTTACCCGAGCGAATTGAAAAGACAAAACACTCGAGTCAGAACTAAAAGATCTTATGTAAGTTAAATCAACGGTAAATATGCCTGAGGCGGCGTCGGAGATGTTTACGGGGTTTGACATCTCCTATCCAGTGTCTAACGTGAGTGCAATAACTTAAGAGATGTTCGGGATTACCATCTCCTAAGGATCCGTTAAACTATCTACTATGTAGTATAATACGCTATTATAATATGTCTACAGTAAAGTAAAAGTACTAAAATAGCGTTAAGGCGTTACCCATATCCCCCTTAACACATTTTATATATTCCCATAGTCTATACAGTACCGTAAGCTCCTCCGTAAACTGGAGGTTTACCCAGAGGGCACCCCATAGGTATGGTACAAAACGAACTCGTAGGAGGCGCTCTAGGGCATGTGAACACTGCACACGAGGAAATGCCAGGGTAGATATACCATTTGCGGATCCAGACTGGTGGTAACGCATAGTAGCTACTACCGCCCACCTTGAAATGCACTCCCAAATAAAAATCAAGGGTGGCCACCAAATCAATCACAAAGTCAGAATATAGTATCGAAGAAGTGTGTCCGATCGGAGGAATGACCTCACTTGGCCCTACGTGGCTCCTGATTTTAGTCACATCTAAGCTGACTTACGGGAGTCAGGTTTACGTCATACCTCATACAGGAATCGTTCACCAAACCATCCTACTTCATTTCTGGAATCAACCCATATTGATTTTCCAAATAATAACCAAAGGAACTTACAGAGTGATAACATTATATAATTCAAACAAGACATCCATCATTCAATATCAAAAATCAAACATCCATCACAATCATCATCCAAATCAACCAATAAACATCAATCAACTGATTATCATATACTGGTATTAAATTGACAATTAAATTCAATATTAAATTAAATGATGATTAAATACAATAAAAGTCATATTTAACTAGAATGACAATTTAAATATACCAAACATTAATCAATCAAATTTTAATCACATCATAAAATTTATTTAACTAACATAAGAAATATTAGAAGTTGTGAGTGGGTCAAAACACTCACCTTTGAATTTAAATCGAATAACAATACAATTTAAGCCCAAAATTTGAACGGTCTCAAAATTTGTCCAAACTAGCCTCAAAATGTCCAAAATTACGATATGCTCGCAGCGGAACAAACCGCGCGTGAAACGGACCTCGTATGTAAAAGTTACGACAATTAGAATGATTAAAATTTAAATTTGAATTTAAATTGAACAAAGAAATGAACGTACCACTCAGTCGCGTCATGCTCACGTGGCCCTCACGCATGCGAGAACTGCTCTCGTTCGAACACGAAACGCCGCTGCTCCTGGATGATCGGCGCACTCCTCCGACCAGCCACCGCGACCGCCGCCGTCAACATCAGGTACCGCGCCACCCCAAGAGCCTCGCGTTCCTCTCGAAAAACTCCTTCGGCGATGATAAAGACAGCCGCCGCCACCGCCTTTGTATATAAAACCCTAATCAAATTTAATGCTCCATCTAACCGTCATCTCGCCAAACTAAGCACACCGTTGGACTACGCTCATCAATCTCCACAAATCCATGTCGTCAATTCGACGATCGGTCGAAGTCGATCGCAGCCCAACGAACGGCCTAGAATTGATCACCAATATCTGGCTACACAGAAGCCCAAATCGAAAAACTAACAGCTGATTTAGCTTGCGCTCGTCGAGAGCTTCAAATCGATATATAATTTGATATATATTGAGAAGTTTGAATTTTTCGATTGAAATTTGATTTGAAAGTGGATTGCAAATTTGTTTGTCTGCCATTGAGAAGGAGAAGATATACATGAAATGTACCTACAGACAAATGAAAAATAGGAAGTAGCTAGGGTTTATAACGGACTATTTATAGGTAGGTCAGAATTGAGATAAATGGACACGATTTGATTTGGAAGTTGAACGATAAACGACCCGAAAAACCCGTTCTGCCTCCGGAGCGAAGATGGGTCATCCCATATATCAAAATAGATGTTTTTGAAGATTTTAAACTCAAAGGAACATGTTTCAAGTCCTAATTCAATCGTATGAAGACGTTATGATAAAATCGGCTTATTTCAAATTGATTTCTAGGCGTTTCAAGTCCGTACGATCAAACGACAGATCCGATCGATACGAAACTTGAAATCCTACAATAATTCACTGTTACGGATCCGATGAAGCTGGTTTCATCGAAATTGGAGACAGTTGCCTAAATGGCCATATTTCAAATTAATTAAATAAATTAATATTAAATTAATTAAATCAAAATTTCAATTTCATTCTATAATTGGCAAATTTTATCATTTTTGATTTCTTAAACAATTACAATAATTTTAACAAATTTAGATACCAATTTAAAGTTAATTAATTTACCATTACAGTGTTTTAATTTCAACTTCAGTAAATTCAGTAACTAGAAATAAAATTCCCAAATAATCCATTTGATTTGACTTCCATCTTGTAACTCCATCAATTGTCATTTTATGGGTATAATTATCATTAGTTTATACCTTAGTACAATAATATTTTACAATCTCATCTAAGTTCCCATTAACGTAATACTTAATTACATTTAATTGCAATAAATCCAATTATTATAATTTAAATTCCAAAATTGATAAATTTTGATTTTCAATTATTTTATTCAGTCAATTATCATTTTATGAAATAGAATTTACATTGGTTACTTCTTATTGAATTAACATTCTTCAATTACCAGTTTAATATACATTACAGCAGTAATTAAGTGAATAAATTGCAATTGATTTCAAATTAAATTTAACAAATTAAATAAATAGGTAACTTATAACAATGGTTACCATTAACTTTTAATCACACTTATGAGTTTATTATTTACAAACAAGTGTTATAATTACTTACATAACATTGACTTTATTCAATTACAATTTACTATATATTATTTCATAAATTAATTCAATATTTACATTTTTTTTCTTATATTTAATTTATAACCAAGTATAACATTTAAATCATTTCAGTCGATTGGAATTTCATTCAAATTGTTAATGATTAACTTTAATTAACATTGTTACGTTTCATTTAGTTATTATTTCATTAGTATGAATTTTTTTTATTTCTCCTAATATTAAATCACAAAATCTTATTAAATTTACAATTTTTAATTATCGGAAATTACGGGTCGTTACACTCTCCTCCACTCAAAACTTTTCGTCCTCGAAAAGGAGAAAGAAGGGAAAAGAAGGAATTTAGTAATCAATATATCTTATTCAAAATGTTAAATTTATAAACGATTAATTTACATAATAATTTTTTTTTAAAATAAAATATACCAAATTTATAACAATTAAATCCTTTTATATTCAAGTTAACAAAGTTTGAAAACATTTTACAAAATTTTCTAAGTCCAAAACTTCACGAAAAATTTCGGTAGAGTCTCCTTTGTACGGAGAGGCTCGAGAGAAATAATAATATCAATAATAACAATATATATCATAATTTTCAAAATAATATATCCCAACAGCGAGAAAAACAGTATAATATCGCTATAAACCTAATCCGAGAACGTACCTATTTGTCGGGCAAACAACGCTTATTTTTATGAAACCAAAAGCTGTAGCAATTGCTTCCATAACTTGTATTTCACTTATAATCCAAAGATGTTAATAATTATATAAAAGAGAAATATTTCAAGTTGTTTCTAACTAATAACTAACAAATCAATACAACATAACAACAATCACTTGCAAACAAACATACAATCATCACAAGGAATCAAAGTAATCAACCATTCATCCATATCAAGCATAACAAATGGTTTGTTCGGGTTTAGACACTTTTAATCGCATATAATGACAAATAACTTCCAAGTATACCATCTACTCAACAGTCTTAGATAAAACTCAATAGATTATTCATGCATCCTAAACAATTAGAAGTATCCTTTCCCATACAACCATAAGCCAAAACAAACAACAAATTCCAAACACTATTTAAGCTTATTCTTTTTAATTTCATTTCATATTATTTACCTTTCTTTGGTTTCATTCATATAATGACTCTTTCATTCATTCACATTCATTTATTTACATATGTTATTTACACTTCCTCACATATGTTACTCATTTATAATTATTTAGACATATGTAAATCAATTCTTAAAGTACTATATAGGTTTCTTTGTAAATAAATTCACATTCATTCATTCAGTGCTTATTTTCATTTATTCCCATTTGTTACTTACAAAAAAATTCACTTTTAGTTATCCATATAATGTCATTTCATTTCTTTACTTTATAATTATTTCTCACATAAGTTATTTCCATTCAATTGTTTATAATAATTAATGAATTTAGTATTTAAGTATTACATACATTTTATTGTAGTTTAGTTTACATTTATAAATTTATACTTGATTTCCATTAGATATTAATATTCATTAGTGCAGAAGTTCATACTTAAGTTTCCTACTCTTTTTATTTACATTCATTTTCTTATTTAATGTCGTTGAATATTAAATCCATTTTCTAAATCATTTCAACTTTTCTGAAGTTATACCCATTTAATTTAGTTTCATTTTATTATTTACTTTAATTATCAATAGCTTCAAACATTAACTTAAGTTTATAATCTTTTACTTACAGTACTCACTTTCTATTACATTTTATTAGAATCATTTCAATTATAGCTTAAGTTTATAACCATTATAATATCAAAATTCTTATTTATAAAAGAAATTCCATTGAACACTTTCATTACTTAAATATTACTTGTATAATATTCCATTACATATTCTTATTTAATATTTCAACTTTTAATATTTGGTAAGTTATATATATTGTCCTAAGGATGCAATTGAATATTACACAAGTTTAAAATTTTTAAATTTGCAAAATGCTCAATAGTTATCATCTCTCATTTTCATATCCTTTTTATTTTCAGGTTACAAATTTCAATTTCCTTGTATATCTCATTTATAGCTTAGCATTCAATTTCTTACTTTCAATTTTAGAAGTTCCAATTATTAAATAGTTAAAAAATTTATTCCATTACAATAATTGAAATCTCTAATTTATAGAAATTTAAGAACTAAATGTCGTGTTCCATTTTCAAATTATTTAAAATAATATAAATATATATATACACACTCATAACTTTCATATCAAATCATATTTAAACTTTGAAATTTATATTTGTTTATCAAAATAAATCTGTAGTAAAACTACTACAATGGCTTTCCCACTTTGAAACTCGAAAATGAATGTCGATGATGCATGCACTCATTGTAAGTCGCTATGTGCTATAGGATCGTGTAATATGGATAAACTACTTGTGCGGAATAAGTAAGTAAATAGTAAAAGCAGTAAAGTAAATGACACCAGTGATTTTTATACTAGTTCGAACTCCCGTTCTACGTCCAGTCCCAGACTCCTTCTGGAATTCAATCGATACCCTCGCTTCACCCGGAGGAACAGGTATTACACCGCCTGAACAACCGAACAGGACTTTCCCGCCTAGACAACCAAATAGGACTTCTACTACCTGAGGATACTACAACAGGACTTCAAATACAAGTGGAAATGTTTCTGACTAAATATGCTCTGTAATAGCACTGATAAGTCAATATAAGTACACCCATCCTATAACCTTCTCCTTTATGGTATATAGTGTAATTTGTGAAGAAAGGAAGTCTAGTTGACCACACTAGAGTATGCTTGAGTGTTTGGTGATCAAATAGTTTGATTTGTAAAACTTGAAGGTAAATAGCAAGAATATAGATTTTAGAAATCAAAATAAAAATTGGTTGAAAATAGTGTTGAAATTGCTTGCTATTTATAGTTGTTAAAAGTTGCAATGATTAGTGAAGAGTTACCATGAATCAGAATAGAAGCAACTGTTGAAATTAACATTGTTTCTGTTTAGGGAAGAGAAGCAACCTTTCAAAAAACTAGCCGTTAATTTTAACTCAGACTTTTGAATTTAAAATTCAGCCTTCTGAATGTTGGAAATAATAAGGCAGCACCGAAATAGTTCATTTTGGACCTTATTAAGACGTCTGAATATCATGTTCAGACGTTTGAATTTGCTGTTTAAAAATTATTTTCTTCAGTAGTCAGACATCTGAATTTATGATTCAGACGTCTGAATTCTGCTAATTCAGACATCTTTAAAACTTCATTTGAAAACAAGTGTGTGTATTCAATAGCTTGTGCATTTATACCAATTAGGAGAGATTTTAACATATATTACTAACTAGACACAAACTCTATAACCTGTAAACGATTACGTCCATCAATCTGGAATCTGGTCATCAATATTTTCCTGTAAAACTTGGTTAGATAAACACATATAATTGTTATTATCAAAATATCAGGAACTGAGGTTCTAACACTCATCACCGAAAATATTTTCCAGCAACAGAGAGGGGAGTACAGGACTTATTTCCTTTAAAATTTCTTTTAAAACATTTCTTCCAAATCACTTTGAAATATTGATATCAGAAAATACTTCTAAATAATATTAATATTATATTCCAAAATCTTTGAAAGAAATTTTCAAAAATCCCGAAACTTCAGTTCTCAACTTTCCAATTTATATTTGTTTTATTGACAAATCTCACTTTCAACCAATATTTACAAATGTCACTACCTAACAAACAAATATATAACAACCAAATATACCATTTATAAAATTATTATTTTATATACAAAATATATAATAGGAAAAATTATTTCATTTACCTATATTTCAAAACAAATATTGTGTCGGTCTGTCCTATTAAGTGTTTAGAAATCCCTATCGATGTCATAGCGTCTTATGCACCAACCAGAATTTATAAATACAAAACGGAACAGATTAAAACAATACAAAACCTTTTATAACACTAACAAATATGCTCTCTCATATATACACTCAGCGACTCATTCTAGGGTATTACTACCCTATTTTATATGAGTCAGACCCCACAAAGCTAAGGTTATTGCTAAACCAAAGCTCTGATACCAACTGTAATGACCTGCCTTTTTGGACGTTTTAAGCAGACACACATGTCGACTTAGACCATACAAAGAGGCAGATTGTTATTGGGGTAAATAAGAAAAGAGAAAGAAAGAAACCAAATACAGAATCTTGCAGTGGAATGACAAAATATAATAATCAAATAATAGTTCATGAAGCTGTTTTATATATACATTTGATTATTCTTTACAACACAAACATCAGAGTTACATAAACAGGAATAAATAAATAATGCAGCGGAACAGTATGAATGCAGTGGAATAAATATAGTAAATAATAGTAGTACAAATCTTCGTCTTCGTCCTCCAGAAATAAGGTCTTCAAATCCCGAAATGCTCAGGCTGACCCGAGCGAATTGAAAAGACAAAACACTCGAGTCAGAACTAAAAGATATTATGTAAGTTAAATCAATGGTAAATATGCGTGTGACGGCGTCGGAGATGTTTACGGGGTTTGACATCTCCTATCCAGTGTCTAACATGAGTGCAATAACTTAAGAGATGTTCAGGATTACCATCTCCTAAGGATCTGTTAAAATATTTACTATGTAGTACAATACCCTATTATAATATGTCAACAGTAAAGTAAAAGTACTAAAATAGCATTAAGGCGTTACCCATATCCCCCTTAACATATTTTATATATTCCCATAGTTTATACAGTACCGTAAGCTCCTCCGTAAACTGGAGGTTTACCCAGAGGGCACCCTATAGGTATGGTACAAAACGAACTCGTAGAAGGCGCTCTAGGGCATGTGAACATGGCACACGAGGAAATGCTAGGGTAGATATACCATTTGCGGATCCGGACTGGTCGTAACGCATAGTAGCTACTACCGCCCACCTCGAAACGCACTCCCAAATCAAAATCAAGGGTGGCCACCAAATCAATCACAAAGTCAGAATAAAGTATCGAAGATGTGTGTCCGATCGGAGGAATGACCTCACTTGGCCCGGCGTGGCTCTTGATTTTAGTCACATATAAGCTGACTCACGGGAGTTAGGGTCACGTCATACCTCATACAGGAATCGTTCGCCAAACCATCCTACTTCATTTTTGGAATCTCCACCACGTACACAGTTGTTAAAGTGGTTTTCGGTATTGGCAGAGAGTATGACAATATCCAAGCCTGGTCTCTTTAACAACCAAATGCTTATTTCACACCGGATGGTTCTTTTACATTTCAAAAGTAAATTCACAATTTATATCAAAATACCATATTCTCAAAACCATATCACTTTCGAAATTTTATTCACTTTCAAATTCTTATCACATTTGAAATCATATCGTTTCCGAAATCATAATTTCTTTCAAAATTCATATTTCCAAATAGGTTAATCCTTACTTCCAAATCATCATATTCAATTAATTATAACATTTAAATCCCAAATTTGGTCATAACATCATTTAACCGTATTCACTTTAAAATCAAGGATTCAAGACATAAACACATCTACTTTATTTAGTTGAAATTTAGAAAAGATAGTTTAGATAGTTATAAATAATTTTAAATAGTTGTAAATAGTTAAAATACTCTAAAATAGTTTAATTAAAGATTAAAGATACTATTAAATTGATTTAAGATAGTTAAATAGATTTAAAATAGATTTAATATAATTAAAATAAATTAAATAGCTTTAAAATAGATTAATTAGATTTAAAATAAGTTAAAATGGGTTAATTAATTTTAAAAGAAATTAAATGGTTTAAAATAGTTTAAAATGATTTAATATAGTTAATATAGGTTAAAATAGTTTGAAAATCTTAATAATTTAGAAATTTTAAAATATTATATTTTTAAACAGTTTATATTAAAATATGAATTTGGAATTAATATCAATTTAAACTATTTATTTTATTTCAACACATCTGAACCATTTCAATTTCCAAATCAACAAAGCCCAATTTTAGATCTTTCAATTCAATTTCTTTCCAATCCATGTTTGAAATATCAATTTAAATTATTCCAATTTCAAGACAGTTTAAAGTTATATTTCAAACCAATTCAATAACTCAATTCCGAAAAAATTTCATTTATACTTAAATTTCAACTTTAAACCTTCAATTAATTTCTTAAAGCAGTTCCTTTAAACCAATTCACATTCCAACATAAGACTTGATTTTCCAATAATAATTCAATTTATATAAAACAAATTTAATTTCAAAATATCATTTAACTAGATTCGAAATCAAGGATTTAAAATCATTTAATTTAACCAATCCGGTGTTCGTATATAATTCTCTACCCTATGGTCAAGTGATACGGATATTTATCATTTCAATCCGCAATTTAAAATTTTACGGTTCTATATAATTTCAAACCGCAATCCATAATTTAATATAAAAATCCATAAAATCGCTAGAGTCTATCATTTCAACCCATAACGATTTTTTCGTAATCTATAGATCCTTCGGGTATATATCATTTCAACCCATAGTGATTTTCCAAATAATAACCAAGGGAACTTGCAGAGTGATAACATTATATAATTCAAACAAGACATCCATCATTCAATATCAAAAATCAAACATCCATCACAATCATCATCCAAATCAACTAATAAACATCAATCAACTGATTATCATATACTGGTATTAAATTGACAATTAAATTCAATATTAAATTAAATGACGATTAAATACAATAAAAGTCATATTTAACTAGAATGACAATTTAAATATACCAAACATTAATCAATCAACTTTTAATCATATCATAAAATTTATTTAACTAACATAAGAATTTTTAGAAGTTGTGAGTGGGTCAAAACACTCACTTTGAATTTAAATCGAATAAAAATTCAATTTAAGCCCAAAATTTCAACGGTCTTAAAATTCATCCAGACCAGCGTCAAAATGTCTGGAATTACGATACGCTCGCAGCGGAACAAACCGCGCATGAAACGGACCTCGTATGTAAAAGTTATGACAATTAGAACGATTAAAATTAAAATTTGAATTTAAATTGAACAAAGAAACGAACGTACCACTCAGCCGCGTCATGCTCACGTGACCCTCACGCATGCGAGAACTGCTCTCGTTCGAACCCGAAACGCTGCTGCTCCTAGATGATCGGCGCGCTCCTCCGATCAGCCACCGCGACTGCCGCCGTCAACATCAGGTGTCACGCCGCCCCCAGAGCCTCGCGTTCCTCTTGAAAAACTCCTTCGGTGATGATAAAGACAGCCGCAGCCGCCTTTTGTATATAAAACCCTAATCAAATTTAACGCTCCATCCAACTGTCATCTCACCAAACTAAGCACACCGATGGACTACGCTCATCAATCTCCACAAATCCTTATCGACGATCGGTCGAAGTCGATCGCAGCCCAACAAACGGCCGAGAATTGATCACCTATTTCTTGCTACACAGAAGCCCAAATCGAAAAACTAACAGCTGATTTAGCTAGCGCTCATCGAGAGCTTCAAATCGATATATAATTTGATATATATTGAGGAGTTTGAATTTTTCGATTGAAATTTGATTTGAAAGTGGATTGCAAATTTGTTTGTCTGCCATTAAGAAGGAGAAGATAGACATGAAATGTACGTACAGACAAATGAAAAATAGGAAGTAGCTAGGGTTTATAATGGACTATTAAGAGGTATGTCAGAATTGAGATAAATGGACACGATTTGATTTGGAAGTTGAACGATAAACGACCTGAAAACCCCGTTCTGCCTCCGGAGCGAAGATGGGTCATCCCATATATCAAAATAGATGTTTTTGAAGATTTTAAACTCAATGGAACAGGTTTTAATTCCTAATTCAATCGTATGAAGACGTTATGATAAAATAAGCTTATTTCAAATTGATTTCTAGGGTTTCAAGTCCGTATGATCAAATGACAGATCCGATCGATACAAAATTTGAAATCCTATAATAATTCACCGTTACGGATCCGATGAAACTGGTTTCGTCGAAATCGGAGACAGTTGCCTAAATGGCTATATTTCAAATTAATTAAATAATTTAATATTAAATTAATTAAATCAAAATTTCAATTTCAATTCTATAATTGACAAATTTTATCATTTTTGATTCCTTAAACAATTACAATAATTTTAAATAATTTAGATATCAATTTAAAGTTAATTAATTTACCATTACATTGTTTTAATTTCAACTTCAGTAAATTCAGTAACAAGAAATAAAATTCCCAAATAATCCATTTGATTTGACTTCCATCTTGTAACTCCATCAATTGTCATTTTATGGGTATAATTATCATTAGTTTATACCTTAGTACAATAATATTTTACAATCTCATCTAAGTTCCCATTAACGTAATACTTAATTACATTTAATTGCAATAAATCCAATTGTTATAATTTAAATTCCAAAATTGATAAATTTTGATTTTTAATTATTTTTATTCAGTCAATTATCATATTATGAAATAGAATTTACATTGGTTACATCTTATTGAATTAACATTCTTCAATTACTAGTTTAATCTACATTACAACACTAATTAAGTGAATAAATTGCAATTGATTTCAAATTAAATTTAACGAACTAAATAAATAGGTAACTTATAACAATGGTTACCATTAACTTTTAATCACACTTATGAGTTTTTTATTTAAAAACAAGTGTTATAATTACTTACATAACATTGACTTTATTCAATTACCATTTACTATATATTATTTCATAAATTAATCCAATATTTACATTTGTTTTCTTGTACTTAATTTATAACCAAGTATAACATTTAAATCATTTCAGTTGATTGGAATTTCATTCAAATTGTTAATGATTAAATTTAATTAAAATTGTTATGTTTCATTTAGTTATTATTTAATTAGTATCACATTTTTTCTTATTTCTCCTAATATTAAATCACAAAATCTTATTAAATTTACAATTTTTAATTATTGGAAATTATGGGTCGTTACATTTGTATCAGTTGTATGTTGGTATGTGGTTGTATGAAATTGGAGTTGTTTGGATGTTGTGGAAGTTGGTGGCAATTTGATTGCTCAAGAAATTTGGAGCTATTCAGTAAGGTTGTGAAATGAGTAAGGTTGTGAAGTGACAGCAGTGAAGGTTTGGTTCAAATGGGAGTGCAGTGGCTTGTTTGGAGGCCAATTGATTTGGAAGCAGTGAGAAATTGAGGCACAACAGCGGTTTGGACTGTGGTTTGTAATGTGTTGACTGTGGTGAGGGAAGTGGTTGTGGTCTGCTAAGAGTTTAGGCAATTGCTTGAAGTAGTTGTGATGTATTATTGAAGTTACTGTGATGGACAGTTGAAGGCTGTTAGATGTATGTAAGTTTTGATGATGATGAGCAATGAAGTAGGCTGAATGTGAGATGGAATTGGTAGTGCTGTTAAGATGTTTATGTTGTATGACAGTAGGAATAACAGTGATTTGGATGGTGATTGCAAGGCAAAGGTATGGAGAAGCAGGAATTAGTTAGATGTTGACTGTGGCCAGATGGTTTATATGTCAAGTACAAAAGATGATTCGTGGCAAGCAGTTTTGGTTATGCTTGTGGCAGAGATATAAGTATGCTGTTGATATGTGGAGTATTTGCAGAAGTTGTTTGTTATTTGTAATGTAGATGTAAGGAGGGTTTGCAGAAGATATGACAATGGGATGGTTAGGAATGTGGTATGCACAGTGGGGTAACAGAGCAGCAAGTTGTGGTTCAGATGGTCGACATACTTGTTCGACAGCAGTATGGCAGAGGGTTAGGAGGTGATGGAGTGGTGACAAGTGTGTTTGATGGACGTGCACTGTGAAACAGTTAAGTGCACAGTGAACAGAGAGGAACTGTAACGACCCGGAATTGTGGTCGTTAGTTTTGAACATTTAATTCAGTTTAAATGTTGAATGTGAATTATAATTTGATTTGAAATAAGAAATTTTGGTTAAATCATTAAGATTAGTTAAAATTTCAAATATGACAATTCAATTGAAATTTGAATAATAATAATTAAATATTTGAAATTGGGAGAAATTGTGAATCTGGATATAAATGGTTATGAAAATGGTTTCTAAGGTTTATTTTAAATCTAGTTTGGTTTAAAATTTTAATATTGGACTTTTGGATAGAATCAAAAGTCAATAAGTTTAAATTGGAATTTTTATATTAATTTAATAATGGAATTTAATATAGTAATAATATTGCAAATAATCAGATTTTGATTTAAAACGAATCAGAATGATGTCTAATGTGAATGTAAGTTTTATATGATTTATAATTAAGTTAGTAAAATTTTAAAAGTGAGATTTTAAATGATTTCGACGATTTTGGAAATCGCTCGAATTTATCGACGAGTTAAAATAGCCTTCCGGGGCACAGTCTCGGAATTCGACGAAACTAGTTCCATTGGATCCGTAATAGTGTATTATTTTCGGATTTCAAATTTCGTAGCGTTTGGAGTTACCGTATGTTCGTACGGGTGGGGTGGAAAACGCGTTGAAATTTAAATCGATAATTAAATATTTTAAATCGATTCAAAAAGCTATCTTCCACATACGACCAAATTAGCTTCCGAAACACGTTCCATTGTATTCGGAATGCGGGTAAAACATTATAATCGCCTATCGACATACATCGTTTGGAGTTCGTTTGTAAATGTTCGTTAAAATTGAATTTAATAATAAATTAATATGTATATACGTGTATATATATACGTATTTGGGCCGAAACCCTAGCTATCTTTGCAGCCGCCGCTTTTGTTTTTAATGGCTGAAACTCTCCCTCACTCTTCCTCATTTATCTCTCCATCCTCTTGACATTAGCCAAAACTCCCAATTGGAAAGTCGACGAGCTCGACGGGATCTTGGAACCTAACGGTCATGATGGCTTATAGTTTATCGATGGCGAAGTTATAGGGTTCCGTTCATCGTACATTCGCACGTAAATCGCATGGCATCGGGACGCTCGAGTTCGTCGGGGCTTGGGGCGGTGGTGGAGGAGGCCGTGGGCTTCGTGGTGGAGTCGACCGATCGTCGTGTAGTCGAGGAGGGGAGGAGCAGTTCCAAACCCTAAATGGCGGCGGCGGGTTTGTTCGAACCTGGAACGTGATGTAGGAGATGAAGAAAAGTGCGGCCTGTATCTTGGCATTTGGAATCGACAGTTTTGATTGGATTTGGTATGAAAATAATAATAAAAAGAGGAATTTTTTTTATAAATAATATTGAAAACTTTGCAATAACATATCTCATCCATACGAGGTCGAAATCGGGCAAAACTGGTGGCGCCGGAATCGCAGCGATGAGCAGCCCGTTGTGGTGCAAATCTGGGATTGTTTTGAGCAAATAAAATTTAGGTTAAATCGAACGCTGTTCGATTTAATTTAAAAATTGGAACGCTCGATAAATTCAAGGTGAGTTAATCTCACTCACATTCGGAATTTCAGCTGATTTAAATAGTTAATATTTAAATAATTGTGTGGTTGGTTGAATATGAATATTAATATCAGTCTGGATTGATATTTGTTGTTGTGCTAACATCTGTGGATGTAGGGAAACATGTATGAGGGATCCAACTGGATTCCTCACAATATAGGAATTATATTCATAATCTATGATATATTTCATTGATATCCTGTGATAGATTGATTTGGAACTTTGTTATGCTGTGTTATGATTGGATAATATAATTTGGTATTTTAAAATATCAGTAAAATGAAATGGGGATGTAAAAGGGAAATGAAAAGGGATTTTTGAGTTATGAATTTAAGGAAATTAAATTTAGGAAATTGGTTTGGGAATTTGAAGTGTTTTTGAAATGGTGTTTTAAAAAGGAAATGAGGAATGGAAATTTATAGACTGGGTTTATAAATGAAATGGAATATTTATCGATGGATAAATTTTGAAAGATAGATTTCCGGTGGGAATTTCTATAAGAGGGGCAAATTGTTTTAAAAATAATAGTGAGATTATTTTTAAAAGGATGGAAAGTGTATTTTTCCTGGGAAATGAAGTATGTTTCAAAGAGAACTTTCATGGTATAAACCAGAATGTTTAAATGCGTTTCTATAGTATTTTAGAAAATTATTATCTTTAATTATTTTTAAGGGAAAAAAATAAGTATTTATTAAGTAATTATGGTATTTAATTAATTTAAAGATAAATTAGCATTTTGATTCCTAAAGGAAATTTTATTATAAGTATTCGATATAATAACTTTATATTAAAATGAAATTTTTGATTTAAGCTACCCAATATAAACTTTTATAGTTTTTTCAAAAAGTACATTTTGAATAAAGAATTTGGAAACTTATTTTAAATAATTGAAGCATATGTTTTGGAAGTGATTTCCAAGAAATGGGAAGTGTGCTTAAAAATAAAAGGGAGTTTTATTTTAAAGTGTTGGAAGAAATTTATGGGATTTAAACGTAAATTTAAATTGAGATAAATTAAGCAGGATTTATAAGGAGAATTCTTTGGTTTATTCTGAAATGGAAGTGAATTTCCCTGAAAAGCCAAGTACATTTTAAAAATAAATTTTTGAGTAAAAATTAGAAGTTTTGAAGTTGTTTTTAAAAGAACGTTTTTAAGAATTATTATTTAAGTTGTATAAATCTTAGAAGTAAAAATTTAATAAATTAGTTATAGTAGTTATTATTTTTAAGGGTTAATTGGTATTATGTTTTGAAAGAATATTATTAATATTTATATTTTATAAAATGGATTTATTTTAAAGATAGTTTGATTAAAGTTTTATTTGAACTAGTATAGAATTTTGTAATTCTTCTTTTAAAATTCTAGGGTAAATTAACCTTTATTTTAAAATTAGATATATCTTATAAAATAGTTTTGCTTTAAATATTTTTAAGATATATTTTAGAATAAAGTGATTTAATTGTTTTAGAATCTAAAATGTTTGGACTTGGTTATTTTAAGTGGAAAAACAATATTTGGGAAATTTATTACGTAAAGGAAGATGGATTGAAAAACTGTTTCAAGGGTGAAATTGGGAATATATCTTGTGAAGATATCTTGAGATTAATAAATAATTTGGGTAATTATATATGTTTGATGGATGTTTGTGAATGTTAATTGATAGTTAAATAACCGACTATCAATATTGGCCAATGCGCTGATCGTTTCGAAGAAACCGGGATCGGGATTTATCTCCCGAAAACCACTTCGATCCGGTTTGTACGTTTTCGTGGAAAAATGAGTTCGGAGTCGAAGATGGAGCAGTGAAGTGCAAGGGCTAGTCGCTACTAATCCTGAGGGTGATTCCAAAATGGATGTAGTAGGAGTAGTGCCTTCTGTTCCGTTCGAACCCGGGACGGACTTGTATGGATGAATGCTTTCGGAACATTGTCAGGAGGACGATGAGCATTCTAAGTGATATGTTCTAAAAAGGTAACGCTTAGCCTCAAGCCTCATCAACCGGGAATGACTGAAAATCAGGGGTTATGCAGCAAGGCTATGTGGGTAGCGCCCATTAGGGTGAGGTCATCCCTGTCTAGATGTCCCTTTTTATTCGGCTTAGTGGTGCGGTTGCTGATCCCAACCGTGGGGTGATCTTACTCAGAATTATCCAGTTAGGGGTAGTTCCGGCCTTGTGTTGCAGGGGATCGGGCGTGGTCCTCGGTACACCGATCTAGACCAGGTACTATGACAGGTGGTACCCCAGTGCCTAGTCATTAGTTGGAAATCCATTTTCCATACGTACCTTTACGGTTTTGATTGTAGAACCCACTTTGTGGCTAGTATGCTGGAATTTAATCATGTAACAATTTCAGCTATTTGAATAAGTATTTGTATATAGACACTATTATAATATCAGACGGATTTGATAAAAAGTGTTTTGGCTATCGTAAGGTAAAAACCCGACATGTTTATTTGTGGCGTGGTCTTACGAGACGCTTTTGATTTTCAAAGGATTTTTGAAACTTTAAGAATCAGTTTGGATGTATTTTTCTGACGCTGGTATTCCAGACTGACTCGGGTGTTATTTCATTATAATGCTCGGGTCAGACCGAGTATTATAGATTACAGGATAGGATGCTGTGGAGCTCAGGAGAGGAGCTGGTGTTCGAGACGTATTATTCGTACTTGATTATTCCGCTGCTATGGTTGTTTGAAATCGCCAGCAGTTGTGAGGCAGGCTGATATAACTGCCAGGCTGGTAATTGTTGTTTACTTGTGATATACTCTGATGATGTACTGTATAAAATAGATATAGTTTCATTTTGTGTAAAGATCTGTTATTATTTATTATATTTTGTTCCGCTGCGATTGTGAGATTCTGATGTTGTTTAGTTCCGTTTTCCTTCTATCTTCTTCTTTTTCCTCAACAATCTGTCTTTTCCGGCACTCGATCGTCGGCATATTATACTGTGGTGAATTTTGTGTCAATTTTCGAGAGTCGAGAAGGGTGGGTCGTCTCACTTGGTATCAAAGCGAGGTTGGCGATAACCTTGGCTTTGGTGGAAATTACTCATTAGAAATAGAGTCAATAGTACTCTAGAAATGAGTTTGAGTGTAATAATAGCTATGAGCACGTATTTGTTAGTGAATATAAAAACTGTTTTTATACTGTGTTGACTTATCGGTTGAGTGTTTATGAATTCTGGTTGGTACGGGAAGTACAACCGTATCGATAGGGGTTTCTAAACTCTTAAACAAGATAAATCGACATAGTATTATTTTTAAAGTGGGTAAATGAAATAATTTTACCCAAAATTATATTTTGATATAAAAGAAATGATTTTCTGAAAATATTATATATATACTGGGATGTTTGGTTGTTGATATTATAATCAAATAAGAATCTAAAATTTGAAATGGTTTATAACCAAATAGAATTATGTAAGTATGAAATAATACAAGGGTGTATAACTAAAATTTGATTTAAACCAGAATTTAAATCCCGGAAATTTTAGAAAATGTTTTAAATGTATGTAAACAAAGATTTGAGAATCTTGGGAATGTTTGAAATGTTTTCCAAAGTATTGAAGGAAGTAATAATGGAGTATTATTCTGGAAAATATTTTGGATGGAAATTGTTTTGAAAGGAATTTGGGAAAGTAGGGAAGCACTGAACTCACTTCAGTCATTGGGAAATAATCCTGATTGATGGCCACATCATCAGTATTCATTTTCGAGTTTCTAAGGTGATGGATTGCTTCCGTGGTGATTGGTTATGATATTTGTTTGGACTTGTTTGATAAACAAGTATCTTTTAGAAATTTCAAAAGGGAATTGTTTGGTAAAACCAAGTTGTTTTGGAATCCGGAGATTTGATTTGACATACCAAGTGGGTATGTGTTGATTATTATTTCAAAATGGTTTTGAAATAAAACCAGACAATTGAATTTTGGAAAATTCTATTTAAATAATGTGAAAGGTTAAGATGAATTAACTATGGAATTTATAAAGTGAAGTTGATTTAAATGAGAAAGGGAAGATGAAATTTTAATTCCTGGAATTAAAATTTTACTTGAGTGAATAATATATAATTGAATTTAACTCAGGATAAGATAAATAAAATTGAAAATGGAATTGAATTAAATTGGATATAAAGTTGAAATGTAAAAATGGTATGGTGAATTCAAAATTTAAATAGAATGGAGGAATAAAATTGGATCGAATTGGATTTAATTTAAATTAAAGTAATTGAGTTGAATTTGGACTGAATTGAAATCAAGATTCAGTTGGGTTATAAATAGTATTGAAGGGGATTAAATTCTTACTTAAATTAGTAAGGGAATGGTATGAATTTAAATTGGCTAAATAAAATTTTGGTAGCTCGTTAAAATATGAGAAGCAAAATAAAACCCAGTTCTGATTTGGAGTAATTGGAATGGTCATATTATTAATAAATCCAGAAATGAATTGAAAAGGTGAATAGAAATTAAATGGATTTCAAGTAAACTAGTTGAATTAAAATTTGTAAATGGATTGGAATTTGATTGGATGAGAATTAAATTAAAATGAAAGTAGAATTGATGCAAGAAGAAATGAAGTTATTGTGAAGTTGAGATAATTTAAGAAAATAGTGAAATGTTGTTGTTGAGCTTATGTAAGGGACTTAAATGAACCTGTATGGATAATGAAATTTAAATGTTAGAGTAGGGATTTAATTTAATAATTGTAATGGAATAAGAATGTATAGGTTGTGAATAATTCGGTATGGATTGAAATTAATATAGATTGTGTTGGAATTAATTTAAAATGGGTATAAAACTTAAGTAATGGTTATTTGCTTGAATAACATCAAATTTGCATTTAGATTTGTCGTTTTTGTTGTAAACAAGTTAATAAATTAAAGGAAGTAAATAAAGTTGGTTTTTGAATAAATTGAAATGGGTTGGAATTTAATTAAGTGGATTGGTATATAAATGAAAGTGAATTATAAAGAAAGCAAATATATCAAATTGAAAATAAAAATTTGATTGTGAATTAATTCGAAATTGGGTAGAAGTTAAATAAATTGATTTTTGAGATCAATTGAATTAAACATGAGTTGTTTTGCTTAAAAATGAATTGAATGTAAGTAAGGCATATAAACCGATTTGAAGTAAATATGAATTGTATATAGAAAACTTGAATGTAAATCATTCGAGTGGAATACAATGAAGTTTGAATTTGTAAAAGAACTTAAAATAGTATTGAAACTTGTGATTGTTTATAAAAGGTGGTTTACATGTAAAATTATGCAAATTTGTTGTGTAGGCTATGAAATTGATATGTCTAGCTAAGATAAATGTATGGAAGGTTGTTAGAAATCTCATATTATTGGAAACTGTTGTGTTTGTTTGAGTAAGTACCGGTGCAGGAGGCAATCGATAGAGTTGGAGCGCGTAAATGCATAGTAAATTAGCCGCTTGCTTTAAAATGCTAATCAAAAGGTACGCCTATGCAATAAAATTGGAAAATGATATATATATATTGTGAAATATTTTGTTTTTCGACCGTGTGGGTCGATGTATATATATTTATATCTATTGTGGTATTGTGAAAGGCTCTCCGTACAAAGGAGACGCTGTCAAAAATTTTCAAAAATTTTGGGAGTTAGAAATTTTTTGGTTAACTAGTAAAGTTCCTTTTGAAATGATGTTGGAAACAAAGCTTTTGAGTTAAAATAAAGCAAATGGTTTTGGAATTGAGCTAAGAGTTTTGGTGAAGTGAATTTAAGTTTTTAACTAAGTAAGTTGGGTAAGTAAATGAGTTTAGTAGCATTTTTCTACCTTAGCAAATTTTGGGGCCGAAATTTTTATAAGGGTGGAGGAATGTAACGACCCGGAATTGTGGTCGTTAGTTTTGAACATTTAATTCAGTTTAAATGTTGAATGTGAATTATAATTTGATTTTAAATAAGAAATTTTGGTTAAATCATTAAGATTAGTTAAAATTTCAAATATGACAATTCAATTGAAATTTGAATAATAATTAAATATTTGAAATTGGGAGAAATTGTGAATCTGGATATAAATGGTTATGAAAATGGTTTCTAAGGTTTATTTTAAATCTAGTTTGGTTTAAAATTTTAATATTGGACTTTTGGATAGAATCAAAAGTCGATAAGTTTAAATTGGAATTTTTATATTAATTTAATAATGGAATTTAATATAGTAATAATATTGCAAATAATCAGATTTTGATTTAAAACGAATCAGAATGATGTCTAATGTGAACGTAAGTTTTATATGATTTATAATTGAGTTAGTAAAATTTTAAAAGTGAGATTTTAAATGATTTCGACGATTTTGGAAATTGCTCGAATTTATCGACGAGTTAAAATAGCCTTCCGAGGCACAGTCTCGGAATTCGACGAAACCAGTTCCATTGGATTTGTAATAGTGTATTATTTTCGGATTTCAAATTTCGTAGCGTTTGGAGTTACTGTTTGTTCGTACGGGTGGGAAACGCGTTGAAATTTAAATCGATAATTAAATATTTTAAATCGATTCAAAAGGCTATCTTCCACATACGACCAAATTAGCTTCCGAAACACATTCCATTGTGTTTGGAATGCGGGTAAAACATTATAATCGCCTGTCGGCATACGTCGTTTGGAGTTCGTTTGTAAATGTTCGTTAAAATTGAATTTAATATTAAATTAATATGTATATACGTATATATATACGTATTTGGGCCGAAACCCTAGCTATCTTTGCAGCCGGCGCTTATGTTTTTAATGGCTGAAACTCTCCCTCACTCTTCCTCATTTATCTCTCCATCCTCTCGACATTAGCCAAAACTCCTAACTGGAAAGTCGACGAGCTCGACGGGATCTTGGAATCTAACGGTCGTGATGGCTTATAGTTTGTCGATGGCGAAGTTATAGGGTTTCGTTCGTCGTACGTTCGCACGTAAATTGCAAGGCATCAGGACGCTCGAGTTCGTCAGGGCTTGGGGTGGTGGTGGTGGAGCAGGCCGTGGGCTTCGTGGTGGAGTCGACCGATCGTCGTGTAGTCGAGGAGGGGAGGAGCGGTTCTAAACCCTAAATGGTGGCGGTGGGTTCGTTTGAACCTGGAACGTGATGTAGGAGATGAAGAAAAGTGCAGCCTGGATCTTGGCATTTGGAATCGACGGTTTTGATTGGATTTGGTATGAAAATAATAATAAAAAGAGTAATTTGTTTTATAAATAATATTAAAAAAAATTGTAATAACATATCACATCCATACGAGGTCGAAATCGGGCAAAACTGGTGGCGCCAGAGTCGCAGCGACGAGCAGCCCGCTGTGGTGCAGATCTAGGATTGTTTTGAGCAAATAAAATTTAGGTTAAATCGAACGATGTTCGATTTAATTTAAAAATTGGAACGCTCGATAAATTCAAGGTGAGTTAATCTCACTCACATCCGGAATTTCAGCTGATTTAAATAGTTAATATTTAAATAATTGTGTGGTTGGTTGAATATGAATATTAATATCAGTCTGGATTGATATTTGCTGTTGTGCTAACATCTATGGATGTAGGGAAACATGTATGAGGGATCCAACTGGATTCCTCACAATATAGGAATTATATTCATAATCTATGATATATTTCATTGATATCCTGTGATAGATTGATTTGGAACTTTGTTATGCTGTGTTATGATTGGATAATATAATTTGGTATTTTAAAATATCAATAAAATGAAATGGGGATGTAAAAGGGAAATGAAAAGGGATTTTTGAGTTATGAATTTAAGGAAATTAAATTCAGGAAATTGGTTTGGGAATTCGAAGTGTTTTTGAAATGGTGTTTTAAAAAGGAAATGAGGAATGGAAATTTATAGACTGGGTTTATAAATGAAATGGAATATTTATCGGTGGATAAATTTTGAAAGATAGATTTCCGGTGGGAATTTCTATAAGAGGGGCAAATTTTTTTAAAAATAATAGTGAGATTATTTTTAAAAGGATGGAAAGTGTATTTTTCCTGGGAAATGAAGTATGTTTCAAAGAGAAATTTCATGGTATAAACCAAAATGTTTAAATGTGTTTCTAGAGTATTTTAGAAAATTATTATCTTTAATTATTTTTAAGGGAAAAAAAGTATTTATTAAGTAATTATGGTATTTAATTAATTTAAAGATAAATTAGCATTTTGATTTCTAAAGGAAATTTTATTATAAGTATTCGATATAATAACTTTATATTAAAAGGAAATTTTTGATTTAAGCTACCCAATATAAACTTTTATAGTTTTTTCAAAAAGTACATTTTGAATAAAGAATTTGGAAACTTATTTTAAATAATTGAAGCATATGTTTTGGAAGTGATTTCCAGGAAATGGGAAGTGTGCTTAAAAATAAAAGGGAGTTTTATTTTAAAGTGTTGGAAGAAATTTACGGGATTTAAACGTAAATTTAAATTGAGATAAATCAAGCAGGATTTACAAGGAGAATTCTTTGGTTTATTCTGAAATGGAAGTGAATCTCCCTTAAAAGCCAAGTACATTTTAAAAACATATTTTTGAGTAAAAGTTAGAAGTTTTGAAGTTGTTTTTAAAAGAACGTTTTTAAGAATTATTATTTAAGTTGTAAAAATCTTAGAAGTATAATTTTAATAAATTAGTTATAGTAGTAATTATTTTTAAGGGTTAATTGGTATTATGTTTTGAAAGAATATTATTAATATTTATATTTTATAAAATGGATTTATTTTAAAGATAGTTTGGTTAAAGTTTTATTTGAACTATTATAGAATTTTGTAATATTTCTTTTAAAATTCTAGGGTAACTTAACCTTTATTTTAAAATTAGATATATCTTATAAAATAGTTTTGCTTTAAATATTTTTAAAATATATTTTTGAATAAAATATTTAAAAGTAGTTTAGTTTAAATATTTTAAGATATATTTTAGAATAAAGTGATTTAATTGTTTTAGAATCTAAAATGTTTGGACTTGGTTATTTTCACTGGAAAAACAATATTTGGGAAATTTATTCTATAAAGGAAGATGGATTGAAAAACTGTTTCAAGGGTGAAATTGGGAATATATCTTGTGAAGATATCTTGAGATTAATAAATAATTTGGGTAATTATTTATGTTTGATGGATGTTTGTGAATGTTAATTGATAGTTAAATAACCAACTATCAATATTGGCCAATGCGCTGATCGTTTCGAAGAGACCGGGATCGGGATTTATCTCCCGAAAACCACTTCGATCCGGTTTGTACGTTTTTGTGGAAAACGAGTTCGGAGTCGAAGATGGAGCAGTGAAGTGCAAGGGCTAGTCGCTACTAATCCTGAGGGTGATTCCAAAATGGATGTAGTAGGAGTAGTGCCTTCGGTTCCGTTTGAACCCGGGACAGACTTGTATGGATGAATGCTTTCGGAACATTGTCATGAGGACGATGAGCATTCTAAGTGATATGTTCTAAAAAGGTAACGCTTAGCCTCAAGCCTCATCAACATGGAATGACTGAAAATCAAGGGTTATGCAGCAAGGCTATGTGGGTAGCGCCCATTAGGGTGAGGTCATCCCTGTCTAGATGTCCCTTTTTATTCGGCTTAGTGGTGCGGTTGCTGATCCCAACCGTGGGGTGATCTTACTCGGAATTATCCAGTTAGGGGTAGTTCCGGCCTTGTGTTGCAGGGGATCGGGCGTGGTCCTCGGTACGCCGATCTATACCAGGTACTGTGACAGTTGGTACCCCAGTGCCTAGTCATTAGTTGGAAATCCATTTTCCCTACGTACCTTTACGGTTTTGATTGTAGAACCCACTTTGTGGCTAGTATGCTGGAATTTAATCATGTAACAATTTCAGCTATTTGAATAAGTATTTGTATATAGACACTATTATAATATTAGACAGATTTGATAAAAAGTGTTTTGGCTATCGTAAGGTAAAAACCCGACATGTTTATTTGTGGCGTGGTCTTACGAGACGCTTTTGATTTTCAAAGGATTTTTGAAACTTTAAGAATCAGTTTGGATGTATTTTTCTGACGCTGGTATTCCAGACTGACTCGGGTGTTATTTCATTATAATGCTCGGGTCAGACCGAGTATTATAGATTACAGGATAGGATGCTGTGGAGCTCAGGAGAGGAGCTGGTGTTCGAGACGTATTATTCATACTTGATTATTCCGCTGCTATGGTTGTTTGAAATCGCCAGCAGTTGTGAGGCAGGCTGATATAACTGCCAGGCTAGTAATTGTTGTTTACTTGTGATATACTCTGATGATGTATTGTATAAAACAGATATAGTTTCATTTTGTGTAAAGATCTGTTATTATTTATTATATTTTGTTCCGCTGCGATTTTGAGATTCTGATGTTGTTTAGTTCCTTTTTCCTTCTATCTTCTTTCTTTTTCCTCAACAATCTGTCTTTTCCAGCACTCGATCGTCGGCATATTATACTATGGTGAATTTTGTGTCGATTTTCGAGAGTCGAGAAGGGCGGGTCATCTCAGGAACTGCACAATGAACAGTGAATAGAGAAGTGTTTGATGGAGGCAATGCAATGTTTTTTTGTGTAAATTGTGATTAGAATGTGAATTGTAAAATGAAATGAAATTTGTAAATAAAATGGAAATAAAATGTTTTTGTTTTGAAATTGCGAATTTTTTTTATAAGTAGAAGTGCAAATAAACAACAACAAGCACACAAACAAAATTGAAAATAGAAATCACACGAACACACACAAGTTTTTTTAAAATGCAAACACACACAAAATGAAACACACAAAAATCAAACAAAAATAATCCCAAGAATAGAAATAAAAATCGAATCAACTCCCCAACAACGGCGCTTAAAACTTGTTTAGACGGCTAAATGTCTATCGAGTTAGAAAATAGCCAAACGAATTTTGAAATAAAAATAACCGCAAGCGCACGGCGTACTATCGTAGTACATAGTGAGTACGGGTCGATCCGCAGGGAATTGTTGACTTTAAAAATCTATTCAATCAAATTAAACCAAAGTTGAAGAGAGTGTTAAGCTAGAAAAGGAAAAAACTAACAAACTAACAAAGTGATAAAAATATGAGAGTGTGAAGGCAATTTAGAAGCAGTTTCCACTCTCTAGATCACATAAATCAACAAAATGAAGTTATGATCTCTCTTTTCTTGTCATTAATGTAATTAGTTGATGTGCTTATCATAAGTATGGTATATTTGTGCTATTAATTAGCCCAATATAAACCATCAAACTATAACACAACCACTAATACACATTTAACTCTCATGAAATATGACAACAAAGTTGAAAGAAAAATCTATTTTAAGCATGGCATATTAACTATTGTTTAGAAATATAGGCCATAAAATTTTAAATTCAACAATCACTTCATTACCATCATCATATGTAGATGAAGAGGTAATTATTGTTTGTGATTGTTTAAGCATAGCCAATTTGATGTCAACAATATAGGCTATCAAATTCAAATCAAAAACAACAAGTTAAACCATTTCAAATGTTTCATAATAAACAGGAAGTTGAGTCCCCCTTCCTTCCCCGATCAATACCAAATTCACCGCATGTTTCGAGACTGCCATCTATAGGTACAAGATTTCACCATTCTCGGGACTAGATAGTATTACCGATTTTTCCAAATGGTTTTTCAACACTTGAAAAGCTTTTCTACAATCTTCTCCCCATTCAAAGTTTTCTTTTTTCTTGATTACATCGAAAAAGGGATACACTTATCAGTCACCTTGGAAATGAATCTACTTAGAGCGGCTACCCTTTCATTGTAACTCATTACCTCTTTGCTAGTTTTGGGCTCAGCCATATCTTTGATAGCTTGAACCTGGTCTGGGCTAGCTTCAATCCCTTGAGCACTTACAAGATAGCTTAAAAACCTCCCTGAATGAACTCCAAAAGAGCATTTCTGGGGATTCGGTTTCATCTGATATTTCCATAATAATTCAAACACTTCCCCTAGATCTTCATGGTGACTTTTAGCCTCATAAGACTTTACTAACATGTCATCAACATAAACTTCCATATTTCGTCCAATCTATTCTTTAAGCATTCTGTTGACTAACCTTTGATACGTAGCCCTTGCATTCTTTAACCCGAATGGCATTGCTATGTAGTGATAATCAATAATAAAACTTGTGTGTTCCTCATTTGGCTTGAACATGGGTATCTGATTGTATCCTGAGTATGCATCCATGAGAGATAACAATCTATGCCCACAAGTTGCATCAACCAATTGATCAATCCGTGGCAATGAAAAACAGTCTTTCGGACAAGCCTTGTTCAAGTCAATATATTCGACGTAAGTCCATTTACCATTCGACTTCTTTACTAATATTAGGTTTGCCAGCCATTTTGGGTAGTAAACTTCCTGAATAAATCCATTTCCAAGTAGCCTATTAACTTCTTCTTTTAAGGCGTCAGACCGCACTTTATCCAGTTGTCTCTTTTTCTGTCTAATGGGGGTTGCTTCTGGATTGATGTTTAGTGTATGACACATAATCAATGGGTCAATCCCACCATATCCGAATGAGACCATGAAAATACATCTTTATTGGTTTTTAGAAACTGGATTAAGTCCTTCTTCAAGATGTTATCCAATTCCTTTCCCACCTTGACTAATTAAGTGGAATCATCTGGGTCTATGCATGCCTCTTCAAGGTCTTCCAAGGGTTTTATTCTTTCTACTTCCCCACGACAATCAAATTCGGTGATGATTTGGCCTTCTTTTACAGAATTTGCATCGGCTCTCTTCCTCTTGCCTCTAGGGGAAATGTACCTTTCATATGTACATTTGTTAGTCTTATTAGATCTAATCTTTGCTTCGAATGTTGGATGCAAAAATCCATCATCCGAAGGCTAAAAAACAGTAGAATAATCAAAGTAAGCAGGAACTCCCTTATGTATTGGTCAATTGTTGCAAAATACATTTCATGAGAACTGAATTGCTCCCCGTGGACAGTTCCCCAGCCTCCCTTGGTCAAGAATTTCACCATCAGATACTTTGACGAGACAAAGGCATCTATCTCATCAAGTGCAGGTCTGCTAAAGAAAGCGTTGTAATAGGATGGCTGGTTAATGATCACAAAGAGAGTTTCGAAAGTCCGACAACATGGTGGCACCCCCATTTGTACTAGCAGTATTACTTGTCCCACAGGAGTCGGCCCTATGTTGTAGAACCCAAAGATGGGTTCAATGCTGGGCTCTAGCTTGTCCTCGGGGATGTTCATCTGATCAAAGGCATGCTTAAAGATGACATTGACTACGCTACCCGTATACATAAGAATCTTGGACACGATAGACAATCCAATCTGAGTAGTAATCATTAGGGGATCATTGTGTAGGTGATGAACTCCTTTCCTTTGCTCTTGAGGAGTAATGACAAGATTTGGCATAGGGATGTTGAGTTGTGGATTTTTTAGCGGGGGCTCTTCTTGGACTGAGAACACACCTTCTCTACCTCCTTAATATACTTGTTCCTTGCCATTTTGCTGGTCCCCGCTGGATGTGACCTCCATGAATTACATCGATTCTATTCAGCGGCAGACTTAAGCTCAAAGGATCTTCCTCTTCTAGAATATTAACAGCATTATTACGGAGCTTCTACGGACCGTCCCCAGTTCGCAGAACTTTCTTTTTGTCCTGGATGAACTCTTTCAAATGACCTTCACGAATCAACTTTTGAATTATTCCTGCTAACACTGCATTTGTCAGCCTTGTGGCTATTTGCTTTGTGGTAGACACAGTAGTTATCTTCTATTCTTTTTTCTGGGTGATTCTTGGCCTGGAAGGTTGGGAAATTGACTCTCTCCTTCACCACAACATAGATGTAAGACAATGGCTTGTTCAAAGCGATTGAATTAGCAATAGTCTCTTCCCATCTTGCTCTTTTATGCCATCGATCCAATTTGAATCTTTCTCCTTCCTTTTTAGGAATTTCTTTCCTTTTAGCGTGATATAGCTCATCCATTCGAATGAACTTGTCTGCTTGAAAATGGAACTCTTGCAAATCCTTTAACCCATTAACAAAGAGTTGTTTCCAGAATGGGTTATTCTCTATTAGTCTAGAATGCACCGCAATGAGCTTATCACGGTAATTCATGTCCTTAGCCTTTAATGCTTCAGTGTTGAACCTTTTAAGGAAATTCCCTAAAGACTCTCCCTGTCTCTGTTTTATGTTACCCAGAACTGTATAATCGATGGTTGGGCCCTTGCATATACAAAACTAAGCAGTCAATTCATAAGAAAATTACTTCCATGAATAGATAGTCTTTTCTTTGTATTGTCGATACCATTTAGCTCTAGCCCCTTGGAGAGTCAGTGGAAATAATCTGCATCAAACAGCTCCAGATGCATTATACAAATCCATTTGGCTGTTAAAATCTATCAAGTGGTCGTCTGGATCTGTAGTTCCATGATACTTCATAGTCGAGATTTTTACATAGGATAGAATAGTTGTTGCCATGATTTCATCTGTGAAAGGCGGCACATGCTCATTATCTTTCACATTCTCGTCCAAGGTTCTCTTCCCCTTCGCATTTAGCACATCTTTAATTGCTTTTTCCGTCGCATCTTTTAGGTAGGACTCAGCATCAAGATAATTTTTCTGGTCTGGATAGTATTCTTTCGATGTTGAGCTACCGAACTGTTCAAGAGATTATCTAGTACTCTTCCATGATGATCAGCTTTAGTTGGAAGACTCCCTTTCTTTTTTGAAGATGTTAAATCAATTTTGCTCTTGTCTTCGTTTGCATAAGCCTAAAAATTCCTCCTCGAAGAGATCACCTCATCTTCATTTGTTGGTCTTGCTGTTTTAGAAGATTTTTAAGGACAACGCCATCTTGAGAAGTTCCTGCATCTCGAGCAACTGCTGTTCTAATTGCTTTATTTTGGCGGCATTAGCATCTTATTGAGTTGATGCTGATGGTTACCCTGGTACAACCCTCTCCAAGTTGAAAGTTGGAGTGATATATGAACAACCTCCTCGTCCATTCTGCTAGTCTCTTGGATTTGATTTTCCTATGCCAAGTTAAACAACCCATAATTAGTCTATAAGATAACCGCAAGGTCAGAGGTTCGAGCCCTCCTTCTAGCGCCAAAAATGTTAATAAGAAAACTTGTTAACATCCCCAAAGCTATGTGGTTAGCAAATAAGTTTATTTATGATGCAAAAGAGAATTGTTAAAGAGATTACTCCCTTTGAAACCCCCTTTCAATCGGGTTAAATTGATTCAACCAACCTCCTCATGATGAAGATTAAGGAGAGAGTATCTCATCTGAAACCCCTCTTTCGGATGAGTCGAAAGTAGCCATTTGTTTCAAATATTCATCCCTTCTAACAATGTCGAAAGGTTCACTTATCCCTTTCGATCATATAGAAAGGTCCGCTTTGCCTTTAAAGAGAAGAAACTACTTTCGACATCATTGGTTTCGCTCCTTTAGGAGGAACTCTTTCGAAAGGGTCGTGGGCAATGTAGGGTACACATACCTTTTGAAGGAATCCATTTTACATAACAATGCTTCACATTTATGCATCTGATCTTCCCTGCAACGTCCCTTTCGACCAAGTCAAAGGGATCTGACTCTTTCGCAGTAATCAAATGTGTAATATGCTAAGCCTTATTTAATATATGTAATGGGAAATCATCTTAGATAACACAAGTTCTGTAAACTTGTTAAAATCGAGACATCATCATCATCTTTATTTGTCGTAATATATTGTTGACTATGATGATAATGTGTTTTGTTTTCATATTATCCAAGTCGATCCCAAGGCATTGCATAAGACAAAAAGGAATTAAGAAAATAAGATAACATCATGTGCAAGTGATTTAGTCTAGCTAATGATTGAAATGATCTCCCTAATAATCGAAATCTTTATTGCTTCCATGCATTTCCTCTTTTTCACATTAATCTAGGATAAGTTACAAGTTTGAGAGCTTTTTCCCTAAATCAATTTAGGGTTACAAGTATTTGATTTTTGCTAAGAAGTAGAAGAATGAGTTTTGGATTCCAAAATCTGGTCCTCAAAATCGGACCCCTAGGGTCTTATTTATAGATGCAGGTCGGTCCCCTTTCGCGCCCCTTCTTTCGAATCGGTCAAAAGGTCCTCCTATTTTCCGCATCCATCCTTTCGACATAGTCAAAAGGAGTTCCTATCTTCTGCATCCATCCTTTTGACATAGTCGAAAGGTCCTCCTATCTTCCGCATCCATCCTTTCGACATAGTCGAAAGGCCCTCTTTCTTTCTGCAGTGCGCCTGCTTTCGACACTGTCGAAAGGCATTCCCTTTGAGTTTCCTCATTCATCCTTGCGCTTCCCATTTTCCTATTCCAGACCTTTCGACCCAGTTGAAAGGGTGATAGATGCGCTTTTTCTCTCTGTGTTGCTTTGTTGTCATAAGAAGTAAAGATACGAGCTTCCGACTCTATCAATCGGTAGTTTCCTGGGGTTTTGAAGGTGTTGAAGTGTTGATAGTTCTGATGCGGTAGATGGCTTCCAAACGCATGCTCACGAATTGATGCAGAACCTTCCCTCGATGTTAAAGGCTTCGACTGGTTCGGAAGGCTTGATTATGCTTTTGAAAGAGTTGTCCTGATCAAGGCATCTTTCTAAGTAATTTTAATGAAGGTGAAACCTTTGGTTTCGAAAGGTTTGAAACATATATGAAGAGTTGTTACCATTGCGTTCGAATGGGGGTTTTGAACCCACTCTTGCTTTTTCTTATATATGCCAATCCATCTACATCAAAGAGTCTTAATGAGGCGGAAGGGTAGCTCTGCTTTCTTTTTCATCCTTTCGAAAGCTTTTGCGATATTTACCATCTGTAGTGATGCTTGGTGCTTGCGACTCCTTCGAAAACCATCTCAATGCCTTCAAAACACCCTTCCGTTAATCTTGACGAAACCTATATGTTCAACTTTAGTAGAGCCTAGCACTTCTCTTTACCTTCTTTCATATCTTTGTCCTTAAGTGGATCTTATGGTTAACAATCATAAACAAAAGAACAATGAAATATGACATTAGAAAGGATGTGCTTGATCTTATAGTGGATAAACTGTCTATCATACATAAGAGGGGATAGACCGAATTTACTTGGATTCCAAAGGACCAATATCCTACCATAAGCAACCATGCTAAGATTATGATCCATACACCAGCTTGGGGCAATAAGCTTATTAGCTAAGGAAGAGAGCTCATAGTTGATCAAATTTCTTATCTCCACTTGACCCTGTGGATCAAATTTCTTGTCTCCACTTACTTTGATGCAAGGTGAGCTCCTCTAATATTCCAGTAATAGATTATATCTATCATCTGAAACCTTGTATTTTTGTTTGAGTTTCTGTGACCTAGTTGATGGGGGAGAGTAAAGTTTGGAAGGAACGGTGAGGGTACTTTTAACAGGAACCACACTTTCCTTATCATATGAACTCCATTGTCCATGTCATTTGTAGCGAGATGATTGTCTTTAGATAGGATAGTTACTTGATTAGTTGAAGAACCATCATTGGAGCTATTGAGTATCATATTAGATGGATCAATAGAAGGATCAATATATTTATCATTATGTATTATAGCATCCATATTATCCTTTATAGTTAAGACAAGATTGTGACGACCACCCTACACCGTCGACACCCAATATACTTATATAAGTGTGCTGTAGCGCTGCTCGGTTGATGCAGGACGATAATTAGAAGATTAAAGTAAAATAACACGTCATAGAACCAGTCATACATCTCACAACACATCGAATAAAATATAATAGTGAAATATCTCATATATAAAACACGCGAGATAGTAAATAACTGAATAGATCACAACTTCAGAGTATATAGATCCATACATTAAATAGCATAAGTGATAGAGTTATACATTAGGTAACAATGCATAAATGACCGACTCTAAATAGTAAGGCACTAGTAAGCTCCATAGTGTTGTGCAGCGAAATAACAAATGAGTACATATAATAATACGAAATGGTATTGGTATTGGCAATATGAAATGACATTGCTATCATAGGTATGAAATTGTATTGCTATTGAAAACATGAAATGACATTCCTATCAAAGATATAGAAAGTGTTGTTATCAGGGTTATGAAATGGTACTGCCATATCAAAGATATGAAATGACATTACTATCGGAGATATGAAATGATATTGTTATCGAAGATATGAAATGATATTGCCATCAAAGATATGTGAAGTGCTTTTATCAAGGATATGAAATTGTAATGCTATCAAATATTTGAAATGACATTTCAATCGAAGATATGAGAAGTGTTGTTATCAAAGATATGAAATGGTATTGCTATCGAAGATATGAAATGACATTGCTATTGAAGATGTGATACAAATATTATGTCGAAACTATGAACTATGGCACGTGCTAGCACTTCATTGGACAATTATTGCCACATCGGTAGAAAGTGAAAAGTATTACAATGCATGGAGAAGCGATCCTAAGAATGCCACATGTAACCTTTTGAATGTGCCATATCTTAAACTTGCCAAAGAATATTCAAATGGCCATAAGATACATGTGTCAAGAATCCAAGGGTACAAACTTACAATAAATAGGGATTTACCATCACATAAGAATGAGCTTTTTTCAAAATCTTCTTTTCTTTCATGTTACATTTGTAATTCTAATAACTTGTAAATGCACAGTTGGGGATTTAATGGTTGTTTGGGTCAAACCCAAGTAAGTAGATTATAATCAAGGATGGATAGAGTAATTTTGCATATTTAAACATGAGGTTTGAAAAGTTAGGTAGAAATTTTGGCTTAATATTTTGGTGCTTTCGCTGAAAGAGTTAGCTAACCCTCTCAACAACCGATCATCTAAGACCATGCCATCCAAGTAACAAGGATCATCTGAGCCATACACCATAGTAAAGGATATGCTTTGTTACTTGCAAAACCCGATTCTAAAAAACCAGAAGTTGTGCTTTCAATATTATTAAAGGCAAATAAGGAATCAGTAATTTAGCCTTACAAACCATAGCTGAAAGGAAGAAGATTCCCTGGTATAATCTTGAAAAATGGAGGATGAACCCTGTCATATCAGAGAAAAACAAAGTTCTCCATTGCTTGAGAATTATAAGAAGTTGAAGAATCAAGTCGATGAATGAATATTAAGAATGGTGAAGAGAAACCACTTCGAGCACATGCATATGGTAATTTTATCTCAAGCTAGAGGAATAAATTTTGAGATTGATTTTCATTATAAATTAAATCAAATTCATAAGGAAAGGAAGAAGCAAAAAACTCAGGCTTGGCAAAAGCAATTCGGTTTACATTCAAAAGGAATTAAGCAAGATAATGCCTTGGGGAAAGTGATAAAAGTTAATAAAATAAGAAGAATTCTCATTGACACAGGATGTCCCTCTTACTTCTGTTTAATAAAATCTCAAATTATTTCATGATTTTGTTCCTTATCTAATAATAAAAACAAATCTTACTAAAAAAATAATAATATAGAAATAAGATTAACCTTGAGATGGATGGAAAGTTTGAGAGAACAATTAAAAATTACTTGAGGAGAGTTTTTGGAAGGAATTGGAAGGCCTAGAAGAAAAATTAGAAACTTTTCTTCTGTGAAGGGATGAAGTAGAAGAATTTGGTTCCATGGAAATAATTTATGGATCTTCATGTCGAGAAACAGGATCAGAGGCGATTGAAGTAGGACCTTTACCTTGATGAGAAGGAATAGGTAGGAAATTCTTTAGAGAAGAATGATCATTATTATGAGGATCAGGAAAGTGAGAATGAAATTTGGTGTTGTGCTCCTTGTTATGATCGCCATTTCTGGGCTCGATACTATCATTAGGATTGTCGGCATTATCATCCTTTCGATGGTCACCTTTATTACCTCTAGCAACATCAATATCATTGTCGTCATCAGCATCATCATCACTAGCATAACTTTCGTCATTGGAAGAGGACTTGCTAAAAGCCGAAGATCTCTCGACGCTTGTAATGTTAAAATGCTTGAATGATATGTTATGCTTGATTTGATGTTGTTTGTTGTAAGTTTGATTGCATGTATGACTGAATAGATGATTACATGTGTTTTTAGGGATTCGAGATGATGAGGTGATGATTGTATAGATGAGAACTCTTATATTATATTGAGTAAACTATATGGGAAGGTCTTTTGATCGATACACAAAGAGACGAGTTCACACCATAGAGAATTTTGATTGCTAGCTTGAGAATTTGGAGCTAATTGTTGCATTTTTGGAGTCTATATGCAGATCAGACCGACGATGCAAGAGATTGATTGATGTAGTAATTAGAGCTGAAGCAACTTAGAAATTTTCTTCTTTAAGGGATGGATCGATAATATTGATCGGTGAATCATATAGATCGAGCGGAGAGGTTGGCATATGGATATAGAGTGGAGGGATCAACTAAAGCCTTTGATGGAGAAAGGAATTAGCTAAGTGTATGATCAGTACCAATCGGTGCCTTATGATAATGCAGATAACTTGAAGCTAATGGATGATAGAAGGATCGAATCTACAGAGCATAGGGTACAAAATCAGCTGAGTTATGGGCCGATGTCGATCCATGATGAATCAATGTCAATCGATATTGGGTAATAAAGTATTGATGACTAGAGCATATGGAGTCATCCGAGTAGACAAGTTCTATATAGAGATGAGTTGCAGAGTGGAATAAGAGAATTTTACTATTGGTACATGAGCTATGAGAATGTTGGTAATCGAAGGCTTGATGTATGCTTCTAAGGAAGGAGTATATGGGGACTCTCACCGAGGATCTTTTCAGTGGATCGATATTACTAGACCAATTGAGTTGGTTTAGATTCCTAACCATTTGATTAGGCTTGGGTTTGAGAATTGATGAACCCGCAATATGAGTAGTCATTGGCATTTTGATGGTGGTCATTTGTGTCAACTTATATCCAAGTGCACTGTGAGTATGAGAGAAGCTTTGTTGGTGGTTGATATGGTTGACTATGTTGATGTTAGGTACTAATAAGTCTAACACCCCGATACCTTAGTGTATATTGGTAGAATAGTATACCCTTATGATGATACTCTAGCACAATATATTAATATGTGCTAACTATTGGATGCAAGAGTGGAAGTGGTATGACTTTCCATATCATATTGCTCTTACTGTATGGTATATCGAATTTATATCCATTACTTTAGGCTTATAAAGCACTCACACTAGACTATTGTCAGCTTAAGGTGATTTTTATTTGTGTTTCTTATAACTCTTATGCACGCTTTATGTATAGACTTTCTAGTCGGGTATGATGACAATGCATTTAGTTACAATGTAGCATTCCCCATTCCGAGACTAAAAGATGGAATCCTAATACGAAGAAGAGTGAGATTGATTATATATTTATCGATAATTTAAGTAAATGGATCATCTAAACATATGTCATATTTAATCATTTTTACATTCAAAATCCGAATATTCCAAACCGTGCCCATTCAGGAGTAAAATATAAAAGGAACACAAATAATAATCTCATGCTTGAGATATGAAGATGGGGTAAAATATAAGTGGAACATAGATAATAGTCCTATGCATGACATATGAAAACACCGACATGATCAATTACACTACTACGCTAGAAAACCTATCTCGTAATGGCTTTGGGCCGTTGCAAATGGATTTTGCAACTGCCCAAAGCCATTGCAAAATAGGAAGTGGCTAAAATTTCACAACAGCTCAACACTGCTGCTAAATTTCATTTTGCAATGGTTCAAGGCCGACATGAAATTAAATTTTGCAATGGTTAATAATTATTGCGAAATTAAATTTAGCAACGGCTTTGAGCCGTTGCGAAATTAAATTTGGCAATCGCTTAATTACAATATGGAAAATCCATCCAGGTAACCAAAGAACAAAACTACATAATTTGGAAATAATTTAGTAGAAAACTAAAGTTGAAAATACCAAAGTTTTCAAGTACAATAGTAATGAAATACTAGTTTTTACTAAATTGAAATTATGTTCAAATATCACTATTGCATACAGAAAGAATGGACTATTATAACATGATATACAAAAAAAGAATGACACACTAATTCATTTACGCATACAGTTTTTTTTCCACAGCATATGCATAGTAATTATACTAAAGCAGCGTTAAAATGCAGGAGCGGTGGTTGAGGTGTTAAAGTATGCTAGGGTTGACTTGAATGAAATTTTAAGCATTGCGTTTAGATTAGAAATAAAATCATTGACTGATGATCTTCTTTGCTTCCTGGTGCTATGTTGATGAGGCCTAGATAGCTTTCAAACTACATCTAGCACTAGTGAGGGCAGCAATCACATTTAGTGTTGTAGCCTGACATTTGGGCAATTGCAGCTTCATTTAAACATGCTTCTGTAGCAATTTAAGGTTATTCACCATGGAATAATCATTGTTTCTGAACCATTTATCCAATCATAGCTTTGCTTGACGAAATATATGTTTCAGCTTAAGGTTATTTCAGTTTCAAATTTTCAATTCAACACCGCTTCAGCTTCGAATTACAGTGCAACTGCTGCTTGTTTGAAATGGTTCAGCCTATACCTATTTGGATTAATCTTTCTCTGGATTGAAGTTTAAACTCAATCCATATGCTCTAAAATTAAAAAGTATAAAATCACTATACTCTACACATGAACACATATACATATCATTTAAATATTATATCCAAAGTAAAAATACCACCCATAAACATCACATATATTGTATCCAATTTACCCATCCTAGTCCCAAGGATCAAGTCAAGGTATAAGATTTTGTTCCTCATAAGGTCTTGGTATTGTTCTATGCACGCGCGCACATGTATGTATGTGTATATATGTATGTATGTGTATGTGTATGTGTGTACATTGTATGTATATGTGAATGAAAAGCGGCTAACAATATAAATACTAAAATGAAATAACATCATCTATTAATAGTTTTAAGAATTTGGGTAGATCCTGGAGTGGATTGTATGATGAAGGTGCATCCGAACCATATAAATCCCATTGACCAGTTGTGTTCCCTATATCCTCTAAATCAAAGTACACACTCTTATCACCATATTTAGCAACCATAGATCCAGTAGACCTTAATGAAACAATTCAGTATATCATATCCAAGTTCAATATATATGTAACAGATATAAAGTGATCACCTTTTTTTAGACAGTGAATGCAATCCATAATCTCTCCATAGAGTTGGTCTATTCAATATAATTTCTAGTTGTTTTTCAAGTACCCATGAATCCTACAATATAAAACACACAGATAACTTATTTGTAGCCATCGTTCAAACATTCATGAAAACTTTTACTTCAAGATCATACTTATAGCTGGAATGATTCCCATCATGAATGTGAAAAGGCTGACATAACCAAAATGAGGAATTAAAGAGAGTTTGGTCTTTTCTAATGTCTCGCGCAAAAGCTTTCTTTCTGGACCATCAACACCTTATACTTCTTGCCATTTCAGTCGAACCTACAACTTAAGTTTAAAATCAACTTCCATTCAACACAGTAACATATGATTACAGAAAGGATTAGTTTTTTTAACTAACCTTCTTAGTGTGTGTAATAACCCACCTCGAAACAAGCCTATTTTTCGACCTTATAAAAGCCTATCGAACCTTAAGTCCATTCCAAAGCAGGTTGTTGGTTGGTAAAATTAATACAATGAACAATATATAGGGCTGTCTATCTATGCTATTAGAATTTCACAACGGAAGGTATAAAATATAATACACAAATAAGTACCCATTTCATAAAAATTCAAATCTCATAAGCATAGCTTATCATCCTAAATATCCAAAATACAATGTCTCAAAATAACATCAATGTCTAAAATTGGGCACATTATAATATATCAAAAACATAAGTAGATTGATAAACTATTGCAAATCTTTGCCACTGCCCCCATCTTCTCTATCAGCATTTTTTCGACTAACCAGTGTGTTGTGATGAGGAGGGGTTCAGAACAACAATGTCGCATGAACGAAATCTCAAGTCTTACCATAATAGTATTTGGGCAATATCATTTAGATAAGTAATATGTGTTAGGCATGCTATATTATACCCTGCCAAGAAATACCTCTAACTGTAAGCTCGAAGGGTTTTCCAGCCCAACTCCATACGTACATTCGACTGTAAGCCAAAGGCCCCTGTTCAGTCCAACACAACTACTGTCAATCATGTACTAAGAATGTGAGAGAAAGTATTTAAGCCCCTTAATATCTCTTTAATGGGAATTAGGCAGACTCTGATTATTTAATACATATACCTTAGGCAGATTCCCATCATTTAATACCAAAAACCCCTTCTTTGGTACTCCCTAACTGACATCGCATGAAATCTCATTAAGCCACTCAATACTTCTTTATGGGAAAAGGCAAACTCTACAATAGCCACTTAATACCTCGATTCTGAAGTAGACACCTCTCGAGATTCCCCGCTATCGCACCTAAAATATAATCTCGACCATTTAATACCTCTTAAGTGGGAAGGAGGTAGACCCTACAAAAACCACTTAATACCCCAAACCTAGAAGTAAGCCCTACGTCATATGACCCGTAACTCAAACTGTGACGTCTCACATTAGTTCAATTATTCATTGGTGCTGGTAGTCAGATTATCTAGGAAGAATTACTCTACAAAATTGGAACTAACCTCGCGTCAACTGTGGGTACTTATTATAGGTGATGTCTCACATTAGTCCTAAAGTTACACTGTCGGTAGCCAGATTAGCTTGGCAGACTTCTGTGTGCTTTTGTTTGACCTCATATCCCTATAATATAGTCATATTTCCGCTCTCCTAACATACTACCATAGATATACTACATACATACACACATACATACATACATACATACATATACATACATACATATATATACATACATACATACATATATATATATATATATATAACCACAGTTCGCATTAAGGACTTATAAGGAAAGCTCCTTATTCTGCCTTTAATTATGGATTAATTTCCATAATTATCCTTCCTTCCTAAGGGTTTAACGTTATTTTTTGATCTATTTGTTTTGTACTACGCGATTAATACGTTATTAATATATTGAAATGCTAATATTTAGGCTTACTAAATATTCCTAAGCATGCGAAGATTTTTCATCCTATACTAATTGTTTAAAATGTCCAAACTTCCAGATTCATACAAGTCTAACTCCATGCAATAACTTACAAAATAGCTAATACACTTAGCCAAACAACAGACTTGCATTAACAAAATTAAATCAGATACCAAACTTATTTTATATTAATATAGTAGAATCGGTGCCTTTTAAGTTATAAAGCCTACAATTTAAATTATTTATATTCTATTTAACTTTTACATATACAATGAAAAACGGATTCATATATAAATTACAAAAATAAGCACTGCAAACTACGAATAGAAGAATTCATATTATACGCACCATTTTCTAACCTATTTTCCTTTCAAACCCCTTTAGTCCAACAATAGAGAAATGTTGGAAATGAAATAGAGTATAAACTACTCAATGCAATAAAAAAACAATTCTACTATTTTAATATAAAACAATTGAGGTTCGAATTAACTAAGAAGTAAATTTTCATTTGGAGGAATTTTGGGGTTTTAGATTTAAGGTTTTCGGGTACAAAATTCCCTAAGATATAAAATGTGAAAAACAAAGATTTTCACTCATAGATAGTTTCTAGCTTCCCTTTGAATTTAGTTCACGCCTTTTCCTAACTGCTCCTTTAGATTTCCTCTCTTTGAAATGTACAATAATTCAATTGTATGTAAATTAGATTCATAATTCAGACATTGGGTAAGAATAAAATAGAAAAACGTATAATCAATAAACCTATTACCTTTCTCCTTGGACTTGAACCCTTAAATCTAATCAAGGAAGAAGACTAACAGATTTTTGCCAGAGTTCTGAATATTTTTGTGAATAAAAGTGAGCGGGTCAGCCTCTTATTTATAACGGTTGGAACGAGTCAGGACCGTATGACTAAAGTCAGTTTAAAATAATAAAATCCGAACCACTCGTGCCTAACAAAACCTTAGTCGCAATACACTCACCGGTCGACCGTTTCTCCCTAGGCGGTCAACTGCTAGCGATCGACCGGCGCAATGGAGGTGGTCGATCGAAGTTATTGAATTAGGCGAATATTAATTGTTGCTGTTTGTTTTGATTTGTCACCTATTTTAAGTCCTGCCGTTAATGTTTATTCAGCATTTTTATAACCTAAGCTTCCTTTCAAAGTTAAAATATTTATTATCGTTTTTAATTTCAAATGTTAACCTTAATTAAGTTTTTAAAAATTCATTCGAATTATTTTAAATTCATAAACTTTAAACATCAATAACTTTTTCGTTTAAAGTCAATCGCAAAATTTTAAATATAAAAATTGATCAAAAAACCGCCACAAACGCAATGGTGTAACTTTCATGACCAAATTTCGACGTTTGCAAAATTTTCATTTTTAACCATATAATTAATTAATTAATTCTTATTAATTTTTACTGGGTGTTACAGTGTGATTCCCAAAATCAAAATAAGCCCTGGAAATTTCATGTAAATGTATCTGCCAGATAAGTAAGTGCCATTCATTAAGATTTGTTATTAACTAAGCAGCATTTCACAATATTGTTACATTTGCAGATGTCAACTAAGTACAGACCTGTCAAATGGTTGCCTTCCAGTTAATAGCTTTAGTAATAAAATTCCAAAGCTATACACATCACACTTAGCCATATAAGCTCCTGGAGTATCCAGTTCGAGTGCAGCATGTCTGCTAGATTCTACATCAAAGTCTGGAGCCTGATTGTAAGTTGCAGCACAATAAGAACATTCCTCGGATTGAGCTATACATATATATGTTGTCTTAAATGGTAGCATATACATACCTTTGTATCTGATTTGATCATATGCCTTAATGTGTAGAATCCACATTCAGTGATCCGAGGCATTAGTTCATGATCAAGCAAATGTTGGTTGCTTTCAAATTTCCATATACCAGGCGAGGAGAACATATACAGTGCATGTATCTAAAAAAACCCAACCATAGCTTTTGACCATCTTTTCAAGAAATAATAGAACATACATGCATATTAAAAACATAATGGTGGGAAAGAAAACATACTCTAAAGCATAACCTATACCAAGAGTAATCCTAAGCCTGATTTTCCAGGAAAGAGCTTTGCATAATTCACCGAAAGGGGAATAGAGAACATCACTAAGCGACCCATTTTTTCCATATTCGTAAACAAAAACATCTTCATAAGTCATAAAAAATAGCATACGAGCCCTATGTATTAGTACCTTGTAATGCAACTCTCTACATACACATGCGATATGATTTTAATGAAAGGCTAATCTTTGTTTACACATGTGATATGTAAATTGATCATAAGAGAAAGACAGTTAACTTGAATAACATACGTTCAAATCCATGCATCAGATAGTTAAATAACCTTTAAAAGTTTATGCTCAAACTTAGTCTTTATTTACAAAAAACACAAATGACAAAATATGTTTAAAACAAAGTTAGTAGCACCGTATTGGTAGAGGTATCTCATTGTTGCTTTAAACATGTTTATTAGTGGTGACATCATGTATGTATAGATCTATATTAAAATTTTACATAAATTAGTACATCTTTATGTTAATTACACTTTAATTCATTGTGATCGTACGTAATTCCTGCTTCAGGCACCAGGTGAAGCAGCATCTCATCATTTTACATATTTCAAATCTAGTTCTTCCGTGCCTTATTTATATGTAAGTTCAAATCTAGTACATGCTAGATACATATATATCTTATTTGAACTCCAAATCAATTATAATCCATATAGTTATTGTTTGTTCAAAAAATGGACAAACACCTCGAAGTTGTATGATTTAGTAGATCTTATGTTATTCTTAGTGATTTGAGAGATTTATGCAAATATATAAAAAACAGGGGCTAAACTGTAAAAAGACACGCAGATTTATAGTGGATCAGCCAGAATGTGCCTACGTCCACTTTATATGTTATTTCTCTTCTCTTATTCTGATTACAAGTACAAAGCTTTGATACCAGTAAAAGAAAGTTGTTTGAAAGTTCTATCCGTGCTTGAGCTCTCAAAAACTTCTCCCCATTGTTGTACCCCTGCCCCTCTATTTATAGAGTGAGGCTGGGGGTAGGGGTCTAGGATGTGTATAGTTGCTGATGGGCCTGGGCTGATGTGATCTGACCTGGTACGTCTTGGTTCGTCATTGCTTGGTTCGGAGGTGGTTGGAGTGTAGAATGGACCGGTAGTTGCTTGGACCGGTGGTGGGATGGTGAGGTTGATCCGGTGTGGAGATGGTTCAGCATGGGCTGGTCCGGTTGGTTTGGCAGGAGGGTTGGTCCGATTGGCTCGGCAGGAGGTGGTTCGGTGGGAGTTAGGAAGGTTGATCCGGTTATGGAGATAGGAAAGGTTTGTCTGCCGAATGAGCTCGAATGAGGTCTGCCGGATGGGGTATGCCGAATGGGGTATGCCGAATGGATCAAGCTTCTTAGCCTCGAGGTCTTCTGGGTGAGAACACGCCCAACATTTGCCCCCCAAAGTGGGGCATATTCTTGAATATGGCGTGCTTTGTTTGACATTTGCAATTGGTCCTTGGATGCCGAACCAGATGGTCCGGTCGTGTCCTTTTGTCTATAAGTAGGGACCGTACGCCTTTGCTATTTCCTACCTGCCGAACTAAACATTTGCTCTTGCCGGATCAAACTTCGTAGCTGAGTCGAACGTGGTAGCCGAATCAACCTGGTAACCGAACCAACCTGGTAGCCGAATCAAAGTGATAGCCGAATCAAAGTGATAGCCGAATCAAAGTGATAGCCGAATCAAAGTGATAGCCGAATCAAAGTGATAGCCGAATCAAAGTGATAGCCGAATCAACGTGGTGCCCGAATCAATTTCTCTATATTCACTGAATCAGGTGAGATCCTTTCTATGTCGGACAAATGGTTTATCGAAGGTAGATGTATATCAGTATAAACGGATGGAGTTGGGAATGCCGAATGGATATGAGAACTACCGAACGGCCTTGAGAATTTTGCATTTACTTTACCGAATGACAACGGGAGTTTGAACATTCTGATTTTATGAGTGAAATTCCATATTATATACTTACTTTTTTACCTCCTTTGTTCTAACAACACGTTTTTTCGGTGTTGTAGATAATGTCTCGTAAAGTGGAAACTCGATCAGACAAAAAGAAATCCGGGGGTGAAGGAGGTTCCTCTGCCGTGCCCCCAGCTCAGCCGAATCCAGAACGTCACGGATCTGCCCCGAGATCACTAGTGGACGGGTACGGCCCTCAGGAGCTTCTGAACTCCCCGCCCGATTGCTTTCCTAGTTCCCTCAAGGAGGAGCAGCTCGATGTCATTTCCCGATCCTTTGGAATTGATAGGGCGCGCTTGCTATTGCCTGGGAGAGACGTTATGCCGTATGATCCTCCTGAAGGGTACTTCGCCTACAGCAGATACCACTGCATGTGTGGTGCCATCCCTCCTCTGAACGCTTGGATAGCCAGCTTCCTTACATATCTTAAGGTGGCCCCTTTCCAGCTTCAACCCAACTCCTATGCGATACTGGTGAGCCTCTTCGTCATTTTCCGGAGGAAGTATGGTCGTGCTCCTTCCAACCGAGAGATCCGGTATCTATACAACCTGAGGGGCTATAAGAAGGGGTCCCCATACATTAGCTTGGAGTCAGCTGTGACCTTCAAGCCGGTCTTGGATCTGTATTCCAAATTCAGCATGTTCAAGAAGGAATGGTTCTTTGTTAGGGACGACTCTGTATCAATTCGGCGCTTTACTTCTGGATGTAAGTTGGTGCTTTTACTTATAATTTCGATTGCGATGCTTCTTCTCATACTTCCTCATTTTTGCTAGCGACAGGTGGCTTTGCGGTTGTGGAGACTGACCGCCTGGTTCAGACGGCGGCTGAGATAGAAGCTATTCTCGGGAAATATAGATCATCTGCCTTCTTGATCAGAAATGCGATTCTTTTGGAGTATAACTTAATCCTTCCACAGCAGTCGGTAGTTAAGCTGAGGGAGACGGCGGAGGAGAGGGCGGCTGCTCAGACCAAGGAAGGTGCTACGGTAGAGAGTAGCAAGAGGAAACCTTTCACAAAACCTCCAGCCGTCGGAGGTAAGAAACTCAAGAAGTCGGACGGTCCCTCCACCAGCAATTGTCCACTTACCCGGGAGGAGGAAGACATAGAGGAGGAAAGAGGCGAGGGTGGAGACGATCGGGAAGGTGATGAAGGTGGCGATGGCATCGGGGCCTTGCTTCCTGGGCAAGCGGGCGAGATTCAGGAGTGGACGGACGATGCGTTCCACCAGGCTTTCGAGGGGCTGGACAAAGATCCGGCTTTGGTAGAGAAAACCGGGAAAGCGGACAAAGCCGGGACCGGTGCAAGCGAGTCTTCCCAGACCATTCCAGCCAGGGTGGCTCCGACGACTCAAGGTGAACTCTTGACTCCTGCATGCTTCACTAATGATAGGGACTTAGGAATATTTTATGACCCGCTCCCGTCCTGGAATGAAATCCAGGACCTATTGCAGTATCCTACTCCTCCTCAGGGTTTGTACAACCACAGATGTGTTTCTCTCCTTTTAATTTGCTGTGTTTTCTCGAAGTATAGAACAATATATGCTTATGACACTTTTTCTTCATATCAGGAGCAGGTAAAACGGTCAAAGCCTCAGATTTTCGGCACAGGCTTGAACAGTACAAGCTTTCCAAAACTTCTGTCAAGCCGAAGCCTTCGACCCACCGCTCCGGGGATGTAGTCGGCTACCGTCCTCTTCTCGGGGTTATCGAAGAGGGTATTCAGCAGAGAAAGAGGAGTCGTTCTTTATCCGAACCTTCGCCTGGTCCCCAGTTCCCGGCTCAGCCTCTTCATGATATCACGGAGGAGGATAGCGAGTTTGCACCTTCTCCGCACCCGTCCGGAAACCCTTCTGTTACTTATATCGACCGTCCTAACTTGGCTCGTAATCCATTTGCGGATCATCCTGATCTGGATCCGAGCTCTCATGATATTACCTTTGACGAAGCCACTGGTGAACACCTTCTCCCCCGCAACCCCATGGTACGGGTACTTGATGAAGCTAAGTCCTTAGATCTCGATTTACTCACTACTCGTATAATCACTATGGGAGACGAGGCCAAGGCTAATATTGATCAGGTGGCGGAGGAGACCAAGAAGCTGATGGGGCATCATGCCCGGCTGGTTAAGGCCGGAGAGGAGATTGGGAGCGCCAATATCCGACTTCGATTGGTGGTTTCGGATCAGGCCAAACAGCTTGCGGATCAGGCTATTCAGATTTCTCAGCATGAGGCTGCTACTGGACGATTAAGGAAAAACATGGAAGAGGCCAGTCGGGCCGAATTGCGGAAAATGGAAGCTACTTGCAAAGAGCGGATTGACATGGCTATTGCCATGGTGGACGAGGTTCGGAAAGCGGATCTCGAGCAGGTGGAGGAATTGTCCGGGAAACTTGAGGCTGCAGAGCTTGCTCAAGCTAAGTTGAGGGAGGAGATGGAGGCAATGCGGGGATCCCTTCTAGCCGACTGCTCGAGATACCAATCGGAGAGAGATGCTGCCGTTGGGAGGTTGTTGGCTTCTGAGGCCCGGATGAGGGAGTTTGAGGAGAAAGAGGGGATGATGGACGAAATGCTCCAGGACATGTACTTCCGAACCTGGAGGCAGGGCAACCTATCCTGGATGGATGATTATCCTAGGATCAAGGCTAAGATCTATCTTTGGGCTCTGGAGGAGGCCAAGGCCGATGCAGATAAAGATGGTGGCGTGACCTTCAGCATGGATGCAGTCACTGCCCAGTTTGCCAAGGAGGAGAAGGTGGCGGTGAAGGAAGGTATGCGGTTGCTTGCCGCCGAGGAGGTAGGCGTGCAGGTAGAGGATGACGATCAGGATAGTCAGGAAGCAGGCGCTGGTAAGTTTCCCTTTTTAGTTTCTCCATCAACTTGGTTGCTTATTGCTAATGAGTCCTCCTTTTTTTTTGACTGGACAGGGGGTCAACAGGGCAAGGATAAAGCTCCACTGCAGCCGGCTCCCTGATTATACCTGGAAAAACTCTTTTTGTGGATTCGACAGTGTTGTATATGTTAGTCGAAAAGATAGTAACGTAGCCTTTAGGTTGTAATATTTTGCCACTTGTAATAAATAGTCTTATTTTTGACGTGCAATTCTTTAACTTGGGCTGATTTTCTTGAATGTTTGTTGCTTTTTCGACATGTCGTATGAGAAATATAGCTATGCATATTCTTGTAATTGAATTGTGTTTGATGTCAGGTTTTGGTTTCAAAACATAATTTCATGACTTGTAATATTAGTGTGTGGTGTGAACAGATTATAGTCATGTATTTGTACATAAAAGAAGAAAATACCGCCTTTCATGTTTTAATCGTAGATGGCAGTCTTGAATATCTTGTATGACCGAGCATGGAATGTAGTCGAATGTCCTGCCACTGTGAGTCCTTATACCCATTGGCGAGTATCTCCTACTCTGTATCATGTACTTTAGGGATTGTTATAGGGGATAGGGAAAAAGCTTTTTAAGTAAAATTGAAATACGTGAAAAGGTAAAACTTCCAATCACGGAAGGCCTTCGACGTGCTTAAGTTCATGGCAAACGGGTTTTGTAGTCACTTTCCCTAGCTGTGGGTCTTGGAGACATTCGTCACCCATCTTACGCTTCCGCGGGGAGTTAATTCTTTTTTACCACAGCCGCACTTAAGACACATCGGAGCCGAGATCGCGCACAGTAACTACCCGGGCCATTATGGCCCGTAATCGTGGGTATTATTCGATTTACTGTGGCCGGCTAGCGTGGGTGCCGATCGTCAACTGTGAACTGCCCCTGGCTGGCCACACCTTATGTTGGGGCTTATAGTCGGTTCATAGTTGCCGGCGAGCCTAACGCCGTAATGAGCTGCCTCGGCTATAGTCGGCCTTCTCGGTGGCTTATAATCGGCTCATTATAGTTGGCTTTAAGGGCCGTCGCGAGCAATGAGTTAACCCGCAGCAGAGGGATGCTGGAGCAAAAGTGTCTCATTGGCGAGGGCATAGATTCACATAGTACCTGTTGGGTCTTGTCCAGGTGAAGTTGCGTTGTGGAGAGCTTTGAATAGAAATGTTATATACTTAGGATTTTGTTCAACAGAAAAGGATAAAGTTAACAAGCAGCCAAGATACAAAGGAACAAGTTAAAAAAGAGACAAGGTTTTTAAAGTGGTTCGGCACGAAAATGCCTACGTCCACTGATTCTCTTTGTTAATTCACTTCATATGGGCAATACAAGTTAAGAAAAGTATCGACGGAGGTGTTGGATGTTCCATGCCCTCTGGAACACCTCTCCGTCCACTGTTGACAAAATATAGGCTCCGTTGTGGAGATCTTTATGAATTACATATGGTCCATCCCAGATTGGGTCTAGTGCTCCGGGGCGAGGGAAGATTCGCTTGAGGACAAGATCCCCTTCCTGTAAGGTACGATGCTTGACTTTGGAGTTGTAGTGTGCCGCCACTTTTTGTTTGTGGGCTGCTGCTTTAAGGACTGCATCATTTCTTCTTTCCTCGACTAGATCCAAAGACATGTTGAGGAGCTCTTCATTCTCTTCTGGGTTATAGTGGATCCTACAGTGGGAAGGCACAAGGGTTTCAACCGGGAGCATAGCCTCCGATCCGTAATCCAAAGAGAAAGGAGTGTGCCCCGTTGATGTTCTGAAAGATGTGCGGTAAGCCCACAGTGCCGTAGGGAGTTCGTCCACCCAAGCGCCCTTTGACTTTTCGAGCTTCTTTTTGATCAGAGTTTTCAGAATTTTGTTGACTGCTTCGACTTGTCCGTTTGCCTGGGGATACGCTACGGATGAGAAGCTTTTATGAATTCCGTGTTCTCGGCACCAGTTGGCGAATTCCTCGCTGTCAAACTGAAATCCATTGTCTGATATGATTTTGAGTGGGACTCCATACCTGCATAGAATATTTTTGACCAAGAAGTTAATAACTTTTGCTGAAGATACTTTATTCAGAGGTTCTGCTTCCACCCATTTGGTGAAATAATCAACTGCCACTATAGCATATTTGGCCCCGCCTCGGCCCATCGGTAGCTCGCCGATTAAGTCAATTCCCCATATTGCGAAGGGCCAAGGGCTGGTCATTTGAGTAATCTCAGTTGTTGGTAGCCGTGGAATCTTAGCAAATTTTTGGCATCTGTCACATCTCTTGACGAAATCTAAGGTGTCCTTGCTTAAGGTGGGCCAGAAATATCCGTATCGGAGTATCTTTTTTGCTAATGTTTGCCCCCCGGTGTGATCTCCACAGCTCCCCTGATGGATGTTGGATAAGATTTCCTTGGCTTCCCTTCCGGCGACACACCTTAATAATGGGTTAGAGAAACCGCGCCGATAGAGGATGTCTTCTTGTATTGTATAGCGGGACGCTTTCCTCAAGATTTTCTTGACTTCATTACGCCCGTCGGGTAGTGTGCCACTTTGTAGGTAGTTTCGGATGGGAGTCATCCAAGTTGCTTCTTCGGCTGCAGCTATCAGATTCACTTGCTCAAAACTTGGGACCGTTTGCTTTGAGATGGTTACTGCCCCGAAGATGGCGATGTCTCTCATACTCGCTTGCTTTGCCAATTCGTCGGCCTCTTGGTTCTCTTCCCGAGGGATGTGTTTGACTAAGTACTAATCCAATTGGCTGAGAAGCAACTTGGTCTTCTTTAGATATGCTATGAGTCGTTCCTCTCGAGCTTGGAATTCTCCTAGTATTTGATTAACAATAAGTTGAGAATCGCTGTGAAGACACAAAGAATTGGCTCCGATTTCTATGGCAATTTCTAGTCCAGCTATCACTGCTTCATATTCCGCATCGTTGTTGGTGGCAGCGAACTCCAACCTTATAGCATAGTGCAGTTTATTTCCCCTGGGAGTGATTATTACCACACCTGCCCCCGAGCCTTGTTCGTTAGATGCACCGTCCACAAAGAGATTCCACTTGATATCTTCTGTTATTTCCAGTTGCTCCTTATCCTCGTTGGTAGTGAACTCTGCAATGAAATCAGCCATGGCTTGTCCCTTGATGGTGGTGCGAGGGTGATAGGTGATATCATATTGACTCAGCTCAATACACCATTTAAGTAGTCGCCCGGAAGTGTCGGGACGATGGAGTACCTGCCTCAGTGGTTGATCGGTCAGAACTTTGATGGAATGGGATTGGAAGTAGTGACGTAGTTTTCGTGAAGTGATTAGTAAACAGTATGCTAACTTTTCAAGTTTAGGATATCTGACTTCTGCCCCAGTAAACCTTTTACTGACGAAGTAAACTGGTCGTTGCGTGCGGTTGTCTTCCCTTACCAAGGCAGCGCTTAAAGCGTGAGATGACACAGCAAGGTATAGGTATAATTCTTCGCCTTCGCTTGGGGTCGAGAGTACCGGTGGTTTCTAGAGGTGTTCGATCAGGTTAAGGAAAGCGGTTAAGCATTCGTCCGTCCATTTGAACTTTCCTTTATCTTTCTTTAGAGCTTCGAAAAAGGGGACGCACTTGTCCGTTGCCTTGGAGATGAATCGGCTTAGGGCGGCCACTTTTCCATTTAGGCTTTGCATTTCCTTTCGGGTGGAAGGTATCTTGACGTCCCTTAATGCTCGGACTTGTTCAGGGTTTGCTTCAATCCCTCGGGCATGGACAATGAACCCTAAGAATTTTCCCGATGACACTCCGAAGGAGCACTTTAGTGGATTCAACTTCATTCCATACTGTCGAAGTACCTGGAACATTTCGCCTAGGTGGCTTACGTGATCTTTGGCTTTCAGTGATTTCACCAGCATGTCGTCCACATATACTTCCATAGTTTGTCCTATTAGCCCTGCAAACATCTTGTTGACGAGGCGATGGTAGGTGGCTCCTGCATTTTTAAGTCCGAAAGGCATCACTTTGTAGCAGTATAAACCCCGGTCGGTGAAGAAACTAGTGTGGTCTTGGTCGGGAGCATGCATAGGAATTTGGTTATATCCTGAGTATGCATCCATAAAAGATAGGAGTTCGTGCCCGGCTGTGCTGTCTACAAGTTGGTCGATTCTGGGAAGCGGGAAGCAATCCTTTGGGCAGGCGTCGTTTAGGTTGGAGAAGTCAATGCAGGTCCGCCACTTCCCATTAGCCTTCTTTACTAGTACTGGGTTGGCGATCCATTCTGGGTAAACAGCTTCTCGTATGAAGTCATTGGCGAGTAGATTCTTTACTTCTTCATCGAGGGCTGCTGATCGCTCTGCCCCCATACTTCTCTTTTTTTGTTTTACAGGCGCCTTGGTAGGATCAATGTTTAATACGTGGCATGCTATGTCGGGGGAGATTCCGGTCATGTCAGCGTGTGACCAAGCGAATACATCCAAGTTGTGGCGGAGAAAATCAATGAGTTGTTCCTTCAATTCAGCTTTCAGCTAGGACCCAATTTTCAGTAGCCTACTTGAGTCGTGCTTGTCTACAGATATAAACTCCATAGCCTCTGCAGGCTCGGCGGTGGCCTCCTCCTCTTTGTCCCTAGGGTCTAATTCATTGAAAGGGTCGCTGGTGTATCGAAGAGGAGGGGCTTTCTTTAGTTGCTATGCTTCAAGGCTTTTTGTGCAGAGGGCAATCTCTACACCTTTCCCTTTATCTTTCCTGTGGTTGTTGCGAAGTTCGGTTACATAGCACTCTCGTGCAATATCCTGGTCTCCTTCCACTTCCCCTACCCCATTGTCTGTTGGAAATTTCATTTTCAGGCACCATGGTGCTAGGACAATCTGGAAGTCAGACAAGGCTGGTCTTCCTAAGAAGGCGTTGTAGGCCGAATGGTTTTCTATCAGCACAAACGTCTGTTTCCTTACAACGGAGCGGGGATGGCTTCCAATCTCAACAAAGAGGTCCAGCTGCCCGAGGGGCATCTTCACATCTCCAGTGAAACCGTGTAGTGGTTTATCGCAGGGAGATACATCCTTCATTGATAGCTTCATTTTGTCGAATGCGTGTTTGAACAGGATATTTACAGAGCTTCCAGTGTCTACCAGGATTCGGTAAACTTCGGCGGGACCGAGTCGGGCAGAGATAACCATGGGATCCATGTGAGGGTACTGTCTTCCTTCTAGGTCACGCTTACTGAATGTGATGTCATCACTTTCTTTCCGCTTTGGGTGGCGCTCTTCTATAACCGTATTGACACAGTCTTTATTGTCTCTAAGCGACTTCCCATATCTTTCCATCTCTCTCCAACTTTTGTCTGCGATGTGCGGACCTCCTGAGATGGTATGGACCACTATCTTCTCTTGACTAGAGCTGCTAGCGTTGCGGTTTCCTCTGTCGGTCCCTGTTGAGGGTAGCCTTGGGTTTTCATTGGCAGGAGCTGGAGTCCTGTCTTGACTTTTTACATAACGTTCCAGTTTCTTCCTTCTGATGTGTTCCTCAATCAGATCTCGGAGATGATGGCATTCATTGGTATCATGTCCGTGAGATTCGTGGAAGCGGCAGAATTTTCCAGACTTCTGTGCGTTATCTGATTCTTTCTTGTATGGTGGGCGTTTGTATCTAACTTCGCCTTGGGTGGCAAGGAAGATATTTTCGACGGTCTCGTTCAAAGGGGTGTAAGTGTCGAATCTTGATCCTGGCCGATATAGGCGCTTTTCTACCTTCTTGCCCCCAGCATTGTCTCTGGAATCATTTCTTCGAACGTCCCTTGCCACAGCAGGGGCATTGCCATGGGTCGTCTTATTTTGCTGTCCGGACTGCCCCTCAACGGCAGCATCCTCAAGCCTCATGTATTTTCCGGCTTCATGGAAGAAATCGGGTAAAGTAGCTGGTTTTTCTTTTGTCAATCTTCTAGCAAATTTAGTGTCCGGATGCACACCACTGCAGAGGGCCATTAGGATAAGCTTCTCATCGGCATCTTGAACTGCGGCTGCTGCGGCGTTGAATCTGGTTAGGTATTGCTGCAGCTTTTCTCCAGGTTTCTGTTTGACGCTGGATAAGGAATAAGCGTCCTTAGGTTGCTCCACATGAATGCGGAATTGACTGATAAATTTTTCTTTCAACATTTCCCACGAGCTGATGGATCCTTGGGGTAGACGACAGAACCAGGAGGTAGCAAGATCAGCCAAGAAGAGCGGGAAGCATTTGCATAGTACTCCCTCTGTTGCTCCACTCATGAGCATATGCTGCGTGTACCTTTGTAAGTGTACAACGGGATCGGAGGTTCCTTTGTAGGGTTCCATTGTTGGCATCTTCCATTCTCGGGGGGTGATAGCAATTTCGATATTGCGGGCGAAAGGGCTGGTTACCCTAGCGCCTATCCCTCGATATCTTTGCTCCCGTTGGACACACTCTCTGAATAAGCGTGCCATCCTTTCATCAGAACTTGGAGCAGATAGAAATGAGTTTGGTTCTGTTCTGTGGGATTGATTCCATCCAGATGACCTGTAGGGATGGTATCGTCTATCATTCCTCATATTTTCCAGTGGCTGCCTTTGATCTTCTGGGAGCATGCTTGGGTCAGCTACAGTTGGCCCTTGCCTTGATCTCCCCCTGTTGGGTTCTGATCTAAGCACTTCCTCGGGTCCAACTTCGGGCTGGACTCTAGCTCGGCCCCGTTCACTGGCGTTTCTGTGGTTAGGCAGCATGACAGGCTCAGCTACAGTTGACCTTCGCCCGGTACCTTCCCCGTTGGGTTCGATACCAAACGCTTCCTCAGGCCTAACTTCGGGATGTGCTCGGTCTCGGCTCCTACCACGGCTACTTCTGCCGTTAGCTCCTTCGAAGAAGGAAGATCTTTGTTGTCTCTGAGATCCTCCAGACTGGGACTCGCCCCATGATTCAGTGTTGCGGTTGGATTCTTCAGCGTCCCTTAAGCGTGACATGAGATGGTCCACCAAGGCTTCCTGCTGGGACGTGAAGCGGTTAGTTACTTCAACCACAACTCTGTCCAAATCTGCCCTAGTAATTGCTGCAGGCTGTTCCGTGGCAGGAGTGGTGGGGTTAGCCTGTTCTTCATTTGTTACTGTTGCTGGAGGAGGACGATTTGCTTGATTCGTGACAGCTGGATCTGGAAGACTGCTGGATGCGATGTTTTTTCCTTTGTTAACATCTTTTCTCTGTTTGGGAGGCATGTTTTCCAAGTGGCGAACGATGCTGTTAGGAAAACTGTTAAGTGGATGAAGCTGAAGCTTCGAGCTTCTAGCTCTCAATGAAAGCACCAAAAATGTTTGTTCAAAAAAATGGACAAACACCTCGAAGTTGTATGATTTAGTAGATCTTATGTTATTCTTAGTGATTTGAGCGATTTATGCAAATATATAAAAAACAGGGGCTAAACTGTAAAAAGACACGCAGATTTATAGTGGATCAGCCAGAATGTGCCTACGTCCACTTTATATGTTATTTCTCTTCTCTTATTCTGATTACAAGTACAAAGCTTTGATACCAGTAAAAGAAAGTTGTTTGAAAGTTCTATCCATGCTTGAGCTCTCAAAAACTTCTCCCCATTGTTGTACCCCTGCCCCTCTATTTATAGAGTGAGGCTGGGGGTAGGGGTCTAGGATGTGTATAGTTGCTGATGGGCTTGGGCTGATGTGATCTGGCCTGGTACGTCTTGGTTCGTCATTGCTTGGTTCGGAGGTGGTTGGAGTGTAGAATGGACCGGTAGTTGCTTGGACCGGTGGTGGGATGGTGAGGTTGATCCGGTGTGGAGATGGTTCGGCATGGGCTGGTCCGGTTGGTTTGGCAGGAGGGTTGGTCCGGTTGGCTCGGCAGGAGGTGGTTCGGTGGGAGTTAGGAAGGTTGATCCGGTTATGGAGATAGGAAAGGTTTGTCTGCCGAATGAGCTCGAATGAGGTCTGCCGGATGGGGTATGCCGAATGGGGTATGCCGAATGGGGTATGCCGAATGGATCAAGCTTCTTAGCCTCGAGGTCTTCTGGGTGAGAACACGCCCAACAGTTATTTTTATTGATATCAACTGACTATTCTTATATTGGTAGTTTTTCTCCCTTCACCTTGTTCATGGTTAACATCATCAGTATTTCCAAGTTAAAATAAGTCTCAACTGTTATTTCACACAGCATCAGGACGTGCAATATAAGAAAAACTGATTGAAGAAGAAAGGAGTGATTTCTTACTATTTGTCTTTGAATGAATACAGAAATACAAGTTATTGTACTGCTTTTATATATATTACAAACTGTACTGGTATTGGGCTTTTATCTTGTGGCCTAAAGCCTTACTACTTGATACTGCTATACTAAAGGTAGTTGAGAAACTCTCGTTACTTCATAATTCGCCCCTTCAATTAGATCTAGGGTTTCCTTCTTCATCTTTCTCTGCGCCGCCACTTCTAACTCTAAGCTCCTCCCTTAATCTACTGAAATTTGTCATAGATAACGACTTCGTGAGAATGTCCGCTCTTTGATAGAAGGCTGGGATGTGGCGAACTTCCAGTCTCTTGCTTATGACCTTCTCACGAACGAAGTAGAGGTCAATTTCGATGTGCTTCGTTCGTGAGTGCAAAATAGGGTTTGTAGTGAGGGAAACCGAGCTGAGGTTGTCGCACCAGATAATCGGTATGCTTTTGAGATCAATTTTGATTTCATGAAGAAGTGATTCTATCCATGTGATCTCTGCTGCTGTGCTGGCTATGGATCTGTACTCAGACTCTGTGCTAGAGCGAGATACAGTGGCTTGTTTCTTTGAACTCCAGGAAATTGGGTTGTCGCCCAGGTAAATGCAATACCCTGATGTCGATCTTCGATCATCGAGGTCGGAGGCCCAGTCTGCATCTGAGTTAGCCTGTATCCTTAGTTGTTTTTTGCTGTTGAATGTTAGACCATGATTCAGAGTTCCTTTTAGGTATCTCAAAATACGTTTAACTGCTTTCCAGTGTTCGTTGAGAGGTTTGTGCATATATTGGCATACTTTATTTACGCTGTAGCTTATATCTGGTCTGGTTATGGTAATATATTGCAATGCTTCTACAATGCTTCTATATTGTTTTTCGTTTTCAATAGCTTCACCTCTGTTTCTTGAGAGTCGAAGATTGCTGGTCATAGGGGTAGGCAGTGACTTAGCATTATCCATATTTGCTCTTTTCAGAATGTCTAGGATGTATTTTTTATGGCATAGAAACAGTTCTGTACTTGATTTCTGTAGGACTTCTATACCTAGAAAGTATTTTAAGTCACCCAGATCCTTAATGGAGAATACTTGATCCAAATGCTTTATTGTTTGATCTATGATTTTGTTGTTACTTCCTGTAATGATAATGTCGTCAACATATATCAGTATATATGTAACACTGTCATTCTTGCATTGTATATAAAGTGAGTTGTCTGACTTTGTTGGTGAGAAATCTTGCTCCATCAGTGTTGCTTTGAGTTTTTCCTTCCATACACGTGGAGCTTGTTTTAGACCATAGATAGCTTTATGTAGTTTGCATATGATTCTGTTGTTGTCTCCTTTTTCATACCCTTCTGGTTGTTCCATAAATACAACTTCTTTTAGATCTCCATTGAGAAATGCATTGTTTACATCCAGTTGTCTGATCTTCCATTTCTGGTATAGTGCAATGGTCAGTATGATTCTTATTGTTGTTGGTTTTACTACAGGAGAAAAAGTCTCATAAAAATCGAATCCATATTGTTGGTTGTAACCCTTAGCTACAAGCCTAGCCTTGTATTTGCTTATGCTTCCATCTAGATTTCTTTTAATCTTATATGTCCATTTGCAGCCAACTACATTATTGTCCTTAGTTCTGGTTGTGAGACTCCAAGTTTTGTTTTTGATTAGTGCTTTATATTCCTCATCCATTGCTTGTTTCCAGTTGATGTTTGTAACTGCATCCTTGTAGTTGCTTGGCTCTGTCTGATTTAATTGTGCATTGTATACTTTTGGCCTATATATGCCACTCTTGGACCTTGCTGTCATATGATGTCCTGTTCTTGCAGGTTGGGTCTCATGTTCACTGATGTTATCATCTGTGTGTTGAGACTTGGATGGAGACTGTTCTTTCTCTGAGTCTGTACCATTGTTCTGGTTTGTGTTGCTAGGAGGAGGACTTGAGATCTTTTCAGAATCATGACCTGATCCAGTATCTTCTCTGGATACAGTGAGTTGTGATTTATTGTTTCTCTGCTTGTCTCCTCCAGTTGCACTGATGCTCCAGTCTGACACAATAGGTATTGATGGTAATGATGCATTCCCTTTGTCATATACTTTCCTTGTAGTTCTGATATTTTCATCTGCAAAGGGAAATTTTCCTTCATTAAATACAACATGTCTTGAAACAAATATCCTACCATCATTACTCAAGAATCTATATCCCTTTTGATTATTTCCATATCCAAGAAATGTACAAGGGATGGATCTTAGACTTAGTTTATGATTGTTATATGGTCTGAGGCATGGGAAGCATAAGCACCCAAATGTCTTTAGACTTTGATAGTCTGGTTTAACCCCAAATAATATTTCAATGGGATTTAGATGCTTGAGCACCTTGGTAGGTAGTCTATTAATCAGATAGACTGTAGTGTTGAATGCCTCTGGCCAAAATTTTATTGGCATAGAGGCTTGAGCTAGTAATGTTAGCCCTGTTTCTACTATGTGTCTGTGTTTTCTTTCAACAAGACCATTCTGCTCTGAGGTATATGGGCAAGTTGTTCTTTGAACAATTCCCCTTTTTTGAAAGTATTCCTTTAGTGGTTTATACTCATTGCCTCCATCAGTCTGTATTATTTTGAGTTCATTGTTTGTTTGCTTTTCAGCTTGTGTTATGAACTGTATCACCACATTGCTTGTGTCTGCTTTTGATTTCAAAAAATATATCCATGTATATCTAGAATAGGCATCAACAAAAGATATGTAATATCTGTATCCATAGTCAAAACTTACTGGTGCAGGTCCCCATAGATCTGTGGCCACCAGTTCAAGTGGTCTACTGACTACTGTATTGGAATCTGCAAATGGTAGCTTATGGCTTTTGCCTAATTGACAGTAGGTACATATATATGGTACAGATACATCAAAAGCAATATTATTATTACTGAGTACTTGTTTTACAACATTTACACTAGGATGTCCAAGTTTACAGTGCCACAAATCAAAAGTTTCTTTGTCTTTCTTAATATTTGACACAGAACTGTTGCACCACATATTCCTATTTTTGCCATTTTCCATATTTCCAAAGTTGAACTTGTATAAACCCCTGTCCAGTTCACCCTGTAGTAATATTTCTTGATTTAGTAAGTCTTTAACAACATAAAATTTTGGGTGAAACTCAAAGTACACATTGTTGTCATTAGCAAACTGAGATACACTCATTAAATTTTTCTTAATTTGGGAAACTCTTAGTAGATTGTTGAGGTAAAGATATCTTTTACCTTTGATACGGCTAGTTCCAACATGTGTGATGTTTATAGCTTCACCATTACCCATATGTATAGTATGCATACCTATGTATTCTTTGTTGCCAAGATTGAGGTTTTGAAGATTACTTGTGAGGTGGTTGGTAGCACCTGAGTCTGGATACCAATCTTCATTTGTTGTGTCTTCTGTTCTGGTGAGTCTTTCTGAACTTGACTGTTGCATTCTTGCATCCTCTGGCTGATTGTTTGATCTTTGATTAATGTGAGCTATGTTTGCACTTGGTTCACCACTTTTCTGATGACTTGGATAATATTCAGTGTTGAGTTTGAAATAGCATTGTCTTGCTATATGACCGGGTTTTTCGCAAATTTGACATTTTGCTCTGTTAATGTTCCATTTGTTATTTCTTCCTCTTCCTCTCTGACTTCCACCACCTCTCTGGTTGTATGAGTTTTGTCTGACATTTTGATTTTCCTGCACCTTATTTTTTGATCTTGATGCATAATTGATTGACAATTCTTTTTCCTTCCTCTGTTCCACCCTTCCTTCATGTGATAATAGAACTGAGTGAACATGTTGTATGCTGGGTAGATTCTGTTGTGATGAGATAACTGCAATAACTGATTCATACTCTGTATCTAGACCATTCAGTATGGATAGAATCTGCTCTTTTTCTGATATTTTGTGCCCTGCAGTATCAAGAAGATCACATATGACTTTATCTTTGTCAAGTATTCCTGCATTGTCATATTATCTTTCCTTAAATTCTGCAATTGTCTCTTGTAGTACATGATTCTTGCAGCTGGTTGTGTACTGAATATTTGTTGTATTGCAGTCCATATCTCATATGATGTTTTGCATCCAACAAGTTGAGTGAGTAGAGGTGGACTGACTGATGATATTAGCCATGCTGCTAGTAGACTATCTTGTCTCTGATAACTGACGAATTGCTTGTTGATGATTCTTTCTCCTTTGTCGTTGGTAACCATTCTTGCTGGAATTTCTGCAGTTCCATATAGGTAATCTTCTAAACCATATCCTCTTATGCTGGTTTCAACTTGATACTTCCACAGTATGAAATTGTTTTCATCGAGTGCAGTAGTCACTAAGTTGTTCTTTGGTTTGATGATATTGCAGGAATTTATGTCGATGGTTGGGGTTTCTTGATTATCTGGTCTTGACCCTTCCTGATTCTTGATTCCACTTGAAGCTAGCAGTTGATGAAACATCATCATTTCCTGCCATGGTGGAATTTCTGGAAGTGATGTTGAGATTCTTGATGTCAGATCTATTGCAGTGCATCCAAACTTATGAATCTTGAAGCCAGATTCTTGGCGTGGCACTGCCTTTGAGAGTTCTTGATTAAAGAACACGATCAGAGGATGATACTGCACTCTCAGATGATGAGAATGCCTATGACTGAGAGCAACCGAGTGGTGGATGATGAGATAGCTCTGACACTATCTCTGGATGGCTCAATGATGAGGCTAACAGAAATTCTGTGATGAGATTCTATGGGTAATCAGTAGTTGTTTTTAGTCGTTTGACTGCTCGGCTCTGATACCATATAAGAAAAACTGATTGAAGAAGAAAGGAGTGATTTCTTATTATTTGTCTTTGAATGAATACAGAAATACAAGCTATTGTACTGCTTTTATATATATATTACAAACTGTACTGGTATTGGGCTTTTATCTTGTGGCCCAAAGCCTTACTACTTGATACTGCTATACTAAAGGTAGCTGAGAAACTCTCGTTACTTCATAATTTGCAACAATGCGTCAACATATCTAATTGTGGGATGCTATTAATAATGTATTTTAATTTAGGCTGCATAGTGGATCAATTATTTCATACTACATAAGTCAATAAGCTCTCTTTACCCATTTTTTGTTGCACTAACGATCATATTAAATTGGAACAAAGTAGTAAAAATAGAAAATACCAATAGATATAGTTGATTGGCATGCATAATTCAGAATTCGCATTAAATAATTGACTGGCATGCATAGCAATTTCAATATTCTAATTAATTTTATCTTTATTAACAGAAATCGAATAGTATTAAGATTCTTGTTCACAATATAAAGAGCTAATGAAAAATAAATTCAGTGTTCATGATATACAAAGAAATTTGAGCCGCATAAAAAGTTCATTAGATATAGTTACCTGACGTCTTTTTGTTACATTAACATACATATTACAAGAACCCTCGAAGGGTCAGAACAATGATTTTCTTTGAGCAACTCATAGTCAGATTGAGGAGCCACCCAATTATTGTCAGGAGAAAGTATCTTATAAATATCCAGCCTTTTTTCAGCTGCCTTTAGGGTTACACTTTTCCTTTTCTCTTTATTCACGTTTATATTGCTTTTCTCTAAATATGTCAGGAGAACACAATTTAATATAAATAATAAAACATTATTCAAGTTGTACAAGTATAATAATTATTAATGAATAAATCCTCTGAAAAAGTAGCACCTTGGGATTTGGAGAAGGTGCTTGCCTCTTTGACAGCAGAGCAAGAAAACATATTTCTGAATTCATCAGATGACTGTTTATCTAGTTTAAAGTACTCAGCATGTTTACAATTTGACTCAAATGCATCATTACTCTTCATTCTGGTTTCTTCCTCACCAGCATTAACATCTAACAAGGAAAGTCAAATAATGCCTTGCAAGTTTTTATTTATGAATATTCAATATAGCTCAACATACTTGGATAATCATAAATATAACCAACAGTTCAAAAAAAGCAAAAAATAATGAATTTTGTTAAATGGGCATGCCTTGAAATTTACAGTTGCATTTTGGCAATTTTTATTAATAGAACTAGTAAGCGTCTTTTTCAGATCTTTGGCCGATGGAATCCTTCTTTTAAAAATCACATCACTCTTGTTCATCTGATTGTCATTTTCTTTGATTTCATCCATTGTTTTCGTTTTGGTATACTATTACTTCTGTTAAGAAATGGAAGAAGTAATACGAGTCTAGGTATTAGGCAACAGGAGCAATTGAACTAAACAAATCAAGGGACAATTGTAAATGAGAATAATTGTAGAAACTGAATTAGAATGTTTATTTTGTTTTTTGACCAATAAGAGTTTTCTATTGCATATGTGAACTGCTGCACCTTCTCCTCATCAAGTTCAAGGTTGCAAATGGAGACTTTGTCAGCATTTTTGGTTGCAAACCAGAAATAATATCAACATTTAGTTGTACTGTATTAAGATATCACCCACAAATTGCATATGCCAATGAGAACTGTAAAAATTAATTTGAAATTTAATATCAATTTACAATAAGTTCATTGCCTCCTAGAACCTAAAAGAGAATTATTTTTTTACATATGGAAAGTAAAAGAATCCGTATGTACAATAATAAAACCTAATGCAAAATATACTCATTTGAAAAGTCAACAATTGAATGCAAGCTTCAAGTAGCAGCAGCATCTTCCTACCGACCACATCCACCAGCACAACTGCAACACAAGTTCACTGACCCCATGATTATCACTGCAAACAATAGCGATGCATTGTTCACAAACCTAACATCTGAAACACCATCGAAGCATAAAATACCACCGCATATATCCCTATGAACTATTGAAACACCTACAATGCCACCACAATCACCAACGGTCCTGAATGGTGGCAGTAGGAGGTGGTAGGAGTCGAATTGTGGGGATTCGACACGGAATTTGGGGATTTGCCACAAATTTTGGGATGTTTTTTTGGTGGAATTAGGAATTTGAACGAGGAGCACTTTTATTTTTTTGGGAGTGTATTACACTGGGCATGGTTGCATGCTCCGCAGCTCCTGGTCTCAATTTTTGAAGGAAAAATGTGAAGGTTTGCAATGGTTGGGGGCCGTTGCAAAATTGTAATGGCTAACAATCGTTGCTAGATCTTTTGCAACGGTTCAAGGTTGTTGCAATATTTCCATTGGGAATTTTATGGAAGTGGTGTTGTAAAATTGCTCATATAATGTATTGTACAACGGATTACAAATTAACCATTATCATCTAAGCCTCATGCTTTGTCTTCGAAGTTCTTTATTCGTCTTCCAAAAGCAACTGTATTGTCCCATAACCTCAGCCTATTCGAACGAGTATCCGTGAGTTTATGGACAAAATAATAACAAATAAACATAGGTCAGAAATAAAGCCTAGCAATATGAGTAGTATATTACCCTAAACCTACAGGAGTGAGACCATGCTGCTAAAGCACAGAACGGGTTTTCTCCTCACAATTCATCTACATCAATTTAACATAACATGAATCATATTCTAAGTCACCCTTTTATGCATAAGTGTTCCCTCCACTTATTACCACGTCATGAATAAGTTTTATAGCCATTTTATTTAGTTTTGCCACTTAGGCTTAAACCTCACTACCACTTAATGACAAAGTTATCATGCTTTCAGTTGGCACTATGGCCTTATGCCTTGCTTCTTCTTAATGGCAAGTTTATTATACCTTCAGCTGCCACGAAGGCCTTATGCCTCTTTCTCCTAATAACTCCACGAACCGATTCTTAGATTGACATTCAAGGCCTTACAACACCACATTTGTCTTTGATTTTGCACTCGAGGCTTTACACCAACGCTTTTGTCTTTGGTTGCCATTCATGGCCTTACGCAAATGCTTTCATCTTTGGTTGCCACTCGAGGCCTTACACCAACGCTTTCATCTTCGATTGCCACTCAAGGACCTACAAAAACCTTTCGTCTTCATTTTCTACTCAAAACCTTATACCAACGCCTTTGTTTTCGGTTGCCACTCAAGGCCTTACACCAATTGTAACATCTCACCGCTATACACATACTATCCAAGAGTATTACTAGGTAATACTATCAAATAATACGGAGAATGAGGCTGTATGGGGTACACATGTGAATATTCCCTTGGGCTAACACTGGTACATATTTAAATTTAACATAGAATAAATAACTCACTTACACATACACAGTATCGACACAAAGCAATAAACATGTATGCCTCCAGTATATAACAATATAATATGCAGCAAGTGTCAAAGATCACAGAGTCAAAATCATAGTGTTAATATACATAATATAAACTATACAACATATATCCAATATACATCACAATGATATACACAAGAGACCATAAAATACAGGATGATAATCTGCAATACCATTGTCTAGGTGATTGCTTCAAACCATATAGTGATTTCTTTAACTTGCAAACCAAATTAGACTTACCATCAACAACAAAACCTTCCGATTGCTCCACGTAGATGTCTTCATCCAAGTCACCATGCAAGAATATAGTTTTCACATCAAGTTGCTCCAACTCCAATTTGTGAATAGCAACTATAGCAAGTAATATCCGGATAGAAGTATGGTGCACTACCGATGAAAAAATCTCATCATACTCCTTCCCCTTCCTTTGTGCAAACCCCTTAGCCACTAGCCTTGCTTTGTATTTTCCATCGTCATTCACCTTGTATATCCATTTGCACCCAATAGCACAGTTTCCTTTAGGAAGTTGAACCAAATCCCAGGTTTGATTCTTCAACAATGATTACATCTCTTCCTCCATGGCACAAATCCACTTCGAGCCATCACTCGACTCCATGATGTCATCAAGGTCCATCGGCTCATCTTGGACTATATGAAGAGCATAGTCCAAATTATCACAAAAGCTAAGATAGTTCCAATCACCATATCTTTCGGGTGGCCTTATAGTATGACGACCAACCCGAGTAGCAATACCATCACCCAAACTCCCTTCGGCTCCACCTTGAACCAAATCTTCTCTAGAATCATGCACATCACCAACACTACAAGAGGCACCATGTGGATTATGTGATGTTACATCAACAGCTACCTCCTTGCAAGCATCTCCAACTACTCTACTCTCTCTACTCCTTGGACAAAATGTGGGAATAACTTCCTTCTCCTTTGATTCACCATTAACCAAATCTGGAACATCCGATGAGCTATCATTCTCCTTGAACATCGCCGACTCATCAAAAGTAACATGACGAGAATTCACTACCTTCTTTGTTTCTGGATTCCAAATCCGATAGCCTTTTACTCCATCCGTATAACCAAGCAAAATCCCCTTGAAAGCTCTAGGTTCAAGCTTATCATTTTCTTGATCATGCATATAAACCGGACTACTAAACACATGAAGATAACTCAAGTCAATGCTCTTTCCCTTCCAAACTTCCTTTGGAATTTTGTTACCAATAGTGAGCACATAATTCGATTAATAATATGCACCGCGGTTGACAAAGCTTCAGCCCAAAATCCCTTAGCTAAACCCGATGTCAATCTCAAGCATCGACTTTCTCAAGTAGTGTACGATTCATCCTCTCTGCAACCCCATTCGACTGCAGATCTCCCGGTGTAGTAAAATGCCTCTGAATACCATAATGCTTGCAAAACTCCAAGAATTCTCCGAAAACATACTCTCCGCCATTGTCAGACCTTAGAACCTTCAAAGACTTGCCACTCTCATTTTCAACAAGAGCTTTCCATGCTTTGAACTTTACAAATGCCTCCGGCTTGGCCTTCATTACATACACTCATACTTTCCGAGAAAAATCATCAATAAAAGAAATATAATAGCAAGCTCCACCCAAAGAAGCTACCAATGCCAGTCCCCAAACATCCGTGTGAACATACTCAAGAACCCTTCTCGAATCATGCTTTCCTTCACCGAAACTTTAGTTTACTTCCCCATGACACATTCCTCGCAAAACTCTAGTTTGTTGAAACTCTCTCCATCGATCATCTCCTTCTTTCGAAGAATATCCAAACTCCTCTCTGAGACACGACCTAACCTCAAATGCCACAAACTAGTTGCAACCAAGCCACGAGAACTATCAACTCCTATACAAATTTCATCTTCTACAGTCACACCTTGAAGCAAATAAATACCATGAGTCCTAGCACCCTTCATCACCACAAGCGCACCCTTTGAAACCCGCAAGCTATCACTCTCAATAGTGATCTTACAACCTAAAGAATCCAGCTACCCTAAAGAGGTAAGAGACTACCTAAGTCCCAGAACATAGCACACATTAGTGAGAGTATGAACCACTCCGTCAAACATCCGAATTTGCACGGAACCAATGCCTTTCGACTTGCAAATAGCACCATTTCCTATAATAATTGAATTTCCTTCTTTGTCGATGTAAGAAGAAAAACAATTCCTATTTGGCGTTATATGATAAGACGCCCCCGAATCGAGCACCCATTCGCTACCCGAAACATCTGATGCTACTGCCAATAACACATCTACGTCTCCCTCACCAAATCCACTCTCCATCGCTACTGATGAAGATGCTACTTTTTTATTGCCTTCTCCTTGTCCGAACACTCATTCTTCCAATGACCCGGCTTCTTACAAATATAGCACTTGCCTTTTCTTTCCTTCGACTTTCCTCTCCAACCGGGGTTCCTTGGTTTAGAGTGCCCATGGTTCTCCTTCTTCACATACCTCTCCTTCTCCACAAATAATGACCACTACTAGCACCACTACTTCGATCACCTAACTCCTTCATTTCATCCCGCAACTTCTCGCTAAGAAGACCTGTTTTGACATCATCAAGAGTCAATGTATCCTGACTATAGATCAAACTATTTGAGAAACCTGTATAGCGTTCCGGCACGAACATAACAATATCATCGCCTTTTGCTCTTCCTTAATCTTCAAATCTACCACCTTCATCTTCATTAGCAAATCATTAAAAGTATTCAAGTGCGCCTTTAGCGAAGTATCTTCCTCCATCTTATAAGTGAAGAATGTTCGTAATAAGATCAAATGATTAGTTAGTGACTTCTTCATATACAACTCCTCCAACTTGTTCCAAATACCCTTAGCGGTAGTCTCACCACTAATTTCGGAGATAACATTCTCTCCCATAGCAAGTTGAAGTGTAGTGAATGTTTACTCTTCCATTTCCTCTCTCTCAACATCTGAGATGTCCGCTGGCAACAAATGTGTGTCAAACACTACCCAATGCACCCGATTCCTTCTTAGAACCGCTTTCATCTTCCATTTCCATTTTTCAAAATCATTATCGCAATTCCACATGTCTATAACCAATTGTGATTTAGAAGCTACGTATGAACCATGTACATAAGGCGCTACACCACTTGGATTACCCATAGAGGAACTACTTGAGGTATTATCTGATTCCGGCATTTCTACAACCACCTACCAACACCAATGCTCTGATACCAAATGTTGTGTCAGAATTCTAGCTCGAGACCACTCAAATCAAAATCCCAATGTAGCGGAAAAGCGAGATCGTGGTAAGAAGTGTAAAAAAACCAATCAATATCTCAATTCCAAGCAATCCAATCCAAAAGCAATCACAATTCTCAAACAAGAAATATATAAGTCAAAGCAATAACGAAAAATAAATCACACAGCAATTTATAGTGGTTCCATGAACGTTGTGTTAGTGTGCATCTACTTTAAGAGAGAGCTTTTATTAATATCGATGAGAATAGTACAAAAAATTGATTACAATGATCAAAATTCTAATAGAATTGATTTGCGGAGAAGAGAATTGAAGAAAATTAGGTTTTGATAAACTCTAATTAGTGGAGGCTAAAACCCTTGCAATCGCTTTCTGTCATACCCAAATCTGGATCCAGGAAATAGCTTATATAGGAGAATAGAAAACCTAGGAAAAGTTCTGGAATTTCCCCTTCATATATCATAAATCTTCATACAAAGCCCAGCCTAAAAACAGACGGAAGTCGCCATAGACGTCTGTCACAATGGGACAGATGTCTATTCAAGGTCTCGGGAAAATTTTCCCTAAGACATCAGACGTTTATCCAAAGTGACAGACATCTGTTCTTACTCTTTGGAAAATTCTACAGCAGACTCAGACGTCTGTGCTGAGTCTCTGGAATAGATTCGCTGAAGCCTCAGACGTCTGACCATTCTCTCAGACGTCTGTGCTGAGTCTCTCAACACCACTCCACCTTATTTGCCACTTCCTCCTCCGAGCTCCTATTTGCGAACCGTTTATTCCATCACCAAGCTACTTTCAACCCCTTCAATTCTCTCCATATAGTGTCGCCAAAATTCAACATATATTTGTAGCTCAATGCTCCATAATAAATCTGTGATGCATTATGTAACACATACACAAATAGCATTGAAAAAAATGAAACTATGTGTAGTGAAATTTTGAAAAGGATGTTTCACTTAACTGATGATTCCTTCAACACAAAATATTTAAAGTTGCACATGGTATTTTTTTCCTTTAATTATTGGATGATTCGTTGTTTGATTTTTAATGTTCTTTCTGACTTTATGATACTAAATTCACAATTAAAAATCATACACCAATTGTAACAAAGCATTTAGCATTATCACTTAAAATAAAGTAAGTGATGGTTTCATACCCTCAAAATAAATAAAAGAAACTTAAGCCAAAACAATGGATAACAATAAAGATAACTCACACATTGAGAAACACATGATATATTGTTTTTCATTCTGTATTGAATGAATGAATGGCTCCAAGTTCATATTAAAAATTTAAAATATATCATAACCATAAAAGGAAGAAAGCATGAAAAATGTTCTTACTTTCAAGTGTTCAATAAATATTCCTTACAAAGTCGATGAATTACAAAATTCATATCATACATATTTGTTATTACATAGTAAACGACCTATAGATAGTGTAAAACATTTGAATAGAAGAAAAGCTTCCAAATTATATTTAAGAAATAATAACTAATTATCTTTGCCTGAATGCCTGATCAAATCAAAAATCAAGTTTTGTTTGAAGATTGTGTTCTCATAGTGCACTCAGTTCAGAAACCAACTTCATGAAAGTGTTGGCTTGATTTTTACTATAGCCCAAGCTGACAGATTCCTGAATATTCTACCACTTAATAAAGAACAGATCTCCAAAGCTGAAGTGCACCTTCTCTCTGTTTGCACCGATCTGTTTGAAAAAATAATATTGGGTAGCTTCCTAACCTGTAGATTGGAAATTGATCCAAAATGCAAACACACAAATAAAAAAAAGAGATGGATGCAAGCACACTTCTTTTTCAGATTGGATAAGATACATAAGGACTGGAGCTTGAACCACTTTCTAACTGCCAGTGATGTTATAGCACCATTAACAATATAATCATGAATTTGGATAGAAATAACTAAGTCATTAACCCAATTAGTCAAATGTAACTAACATTTTTGTTGTTCAAATCAGGGGACAAATAAAATTTGGTATATATTATGTTTTATAGCTTTCATGAGTAATCTTTTTTCTTTTTCTTATTGAACTAAGTCGAATTCAATACATCATAAATAATTCGGCAAAGTTGGGGAATACTGAAAGAGGGGACAGCGAAGTACCTACTATATTATATATGATGATGTAGACCCTTTCTTTTGTTATTTCTTGAAAGTCCAATTACCAGCTTTCTACTTAACATTTTTTACTTACCAACTATAAAAGAAGGAATAATTATTACTTAGAACCATAAGTTCTTGTAAACTTCATTATAGATGTCAATGGGTAAGACAAAACTTATGCCTTGGTGCGCATACTTTAGATAATTCACATAGTTTGACATACAATTAATACACATTGTAGTGAACTTCATTATTGCTCCCATTGACATACAAAAACTATTGAATATGTTTACTGAAAATATGCATACATTTTTGTCCATTCATATAAGTGAGCTTGAAAACATATTACATAGAGTATAAAGTATTTTGAAACATTTTATATTTGTATTTTGCAAGGCTAGAATTGTCAAGTTTAAAAAAATCCAATATTGTGCAATGTAAACTCCTTATAATTCCTTGGATTTAAAAAATGAAAACTAATTCCCATAAAATTTTGTTGCTCGAATAAAATTCCTAAAAAGAATAAAAAGTTTAGCATGTTAGGATATACTTAATACCATGTTATTTTATAGTATCTCTTGCACTCTTTCTGTTATATTTTTCTTTGTGGAATATCATGTACTGGAGTGAAACGACCATTAAATTGCTACATTTTGAAGGGTTAATTATAACGCAATGGGTCGGTATCGAAAAAAAAATATAGATAATAAAATTTCTTGTTTGTTTCAGTTATAATAATCCAACGAAAAGCATTACTGAAGGGAGTACTCAAAAGAATAATTACTAAAATGTCAAAAGTTTTTTAGCCTTCCTTGGCTAAATTTGAAAAATTACTCTAATATTAATTTTCATATATGTAGGAAAATTCCAAAAGTCGTTTTAAAAATACAATACCTCCATATGATCTTGGTATTATGTAGAAAAGTCTGGTAATTTACCTCATAACGTTCTTTGTTCTTTCAAAGAAATTTGGTTGGAGTAATCTATAGCAACATAAATATCTTCAATTCAGGTAATGTGGTGCATAAGATATCTCCATTATCATCACCACAAATCCTAGTAGAAATAAAATGAATACTGATCTCAGAACAGTGAATTGATATAAAATATATTAAAAAATGAATTGTAACACAATATTTACGGTGAGAAATAAATCTTATAAAATGTCATGGTAAAACAGAAGTAAGGAAACATGGCTATTTAAGTTGTAAGAAATGTAAGAGTATCAGTTCTGATAATGAGATACTCGATATTATATCAGAACAAAGCGATTAGGTTAGGTTATTTATTGGGCCTGCTATGTTTAGCCCAATCCGCATATTATTTTGTATTAGCTGTTATAAATACAACATCAACTCTTGTATAATGATAAGAAAAAGTATCAATAAATCAATACAGCGCTTCTTGTATTCAAATTCATCTCAACATTCTTTGAAAAACACATTCAACAATCAACTGAAAATCGAATATGGTATCAGAGCCAAAGCCTAACAGCACAATCACAACCTGAATACCATCGGATCATCATCACTTGGCATTTCAGGAGTTAGAGAATCTCATCAGTAAAATTTTCATGATTTGAGATAAATAATTTGAAAGTACTTGTTAGGAGGGAAGAAATTGCCCTGCCTAAGCATCATATTGATACCAGCTGCATCAGTCTTCCTTGCAAGGAAGCAAAATCAAATTCAATTCAAGAAAATCATCAAAAAACCCATCAAAACATCAAAGAATTATGCCTTGCCTGAAAAACCCATCATCAAAAACCAATCATCTAGGTTAGTGGCTGCACATACTTGAGTCTTGGAGTCTTTCAGTTCAATTCTTGTTCATCTTGGACCCAAAGAAGCAATTATTGCATTAGAATTACCTTTCTTTCCTTGTTACTCCCTTAGATTTTGAATCTGCATCATGGCCAATAGCTCTGCAACATCAGCAACCTCCAACTTTGATCAAACTACAATAGAGAATCTCATTAAAACCATCATTAGCACACATAGTCAATTGGTTACAACCCATCTAGAAGAAGATAATTATCTTCTTTGGAAACAGGTTGAAACAGCAGTCATGGGATATGTACTTGAAGATTTCCTCATTGGCACCATTACAATTCCACCAAGATTCATCACTAATGAAGAAAACAAAATAGTTAGCAACCCAGAATTCATAAAGTATCAAAGACAAGACAATCTGATTTGTTCATGGTTACTATCATCAATAGGTGTCAAATTATTGCCACAAGTCATTGGCAGTGAAACAGCAAATGGGGTTTGGTCAATAGTTGAAAGGATCTTTAATTCGCAGTCTGCAGCCAAAGTAATGCATCATAAAAGACAACTACACAGTATCAGGAAAGAAAATCACACCATGGGTGAATATCTTGCAAAGATTAAAACAATATGTGATTTGCTTGAAGCAGCTGGACACAAGGTGCCAGCATCTGAACATGTGTTAATCCTTTTCAGTGGTTTAAGTGAAGATTATAAAGCTGTGATAACTGTCATATCATCTCAAAGAATAACACCATCACTTGAGGATGTACATCCTATACTACTAGCCCATTAAGGAAGGCTAGAATTCAAGAAACCCATAGATATTGATATGTCTATCAATTATGAAGCAAGTTATAAAGGTAAGAATCAATACAACAGTAAAGGAAATCCACCTGTTAGAGGAAGAGGCAGAGGAAGGTGGAATAATAACAACGGACCAAAGTGCCAAATATGTGAGAAAATTGAACACACTTCTCCAAAATGTTATTTCGGACTCAACATGAACTACACTCTAGGTTAGAACTCAAATAATCAAAGAAATGGCAACTTCAGTGCAAATATGGCTCAAATACAGCAAGATACAAGCAACCATATGAATAATAATAAAGCAAGCAATCAAAGCAATGCTAGCAGACAAGAACAAGCATTTGATGAAAACTGGTACCCAGATTCAGGAGCAACTAACCACATTACCAATAATCTGGACAATCTAAATCTAGGAAATAAGGAGTACAAAGGTAATAAATCCATACACATGGGAAATGGTGAGGCAATTAAGATTACACGCACTGGAATTGCTTGCATCAAAGATGAAAGAAAACTATATCTTAATAATTTACCGATGGTTCCACAAATAAAGAAAAATCTTCTAAGTGTATCACAGTTTGCAAGTGACAACAATGTTTACTTTGAATTTTATCCTAATATTGTTTAGTTAGAGATATTCTAACTAAGGAAATTTTATTGCAGGGTGAAGCTGTGAAGGGTCTATATAGGTTTAATCTTGTTGATTCAAGGAAATCAAATTCTAGTAAAAGTGTTGAAAGTTGTAATTTCTCTGAACTAGCTCAGATTGAAAAGAAACTGAGCAACTTTGATGTATGGCATTACAAACTGGGCCATCCTAGTGCTAGTATTGTGAAAAAGGTTCTATTTGAAAATAAAATTCCTTTTGATAATGTTACACTTCCCTACATCTGCACTTTTTGTCAAATGGGTAAGGGTCACAAGTTAGCATTTACTGACTCCTTAACCAAATATGATAAACCATTACAATTAATAGCTACTGATCTCTGGGGCCCTACTCTAATTAGTTCAGACTATGGATATAAGTACTACATATCATTTGTAGATGCATATTCCAGGTATACCGGGATATATTTTTTGAAGACAAAATCTAAAACACATCACACTGTTGTACACTTCATTACACAAGTTGAAAAACAAACCAACCATCAAGTTAAAATCATCCAATCTGATGGTGGTACAGAGTTCAAAACACTCAATAATTATTTTAGTGGAAAAGGAATAGTTCATAGAACAACATATCCATCTACTTCTGCGTTAAATGGTCTAGTAGAGAGAAAAAATAGGCATGTTGTTGAATCAGGTTTAACACTACTTGCTCAAGCAAATTCACCTCTGAAATTTTGGACATATTCCTTTAGTACAGCAGTTTATTTGATAAATAGATTGCTAACTAAACTACTAAAGGATAAAAGCCCAATAGAAAAGTTATTTGAAATATAACCTGAATATCAAGGATTGGAAACATTTGGTTGCCTATGTTTTCTCTATACAAGACCATACAACACTCACAAATCAAATTTTAGATCAACACCATGCACTTTTCTTGGGTATGCCTCAAGTCAAAAAGGCTATAGGTGTATTGATGGTAATGGTAAAATATTTATAAGCAGACATGTAGTGTTCAATGAACATATCTTTACCTACTCTGATCTCAGCATCAAAACAACAAGGAAAATATACAATCCAAAGATCTCAATATACCTCTGCATCCATCTGAATGAACTCAAGAAATGACTGAGAGGAACACAGTGAACTCTGCTCCACAACGCACAATGTTCATTGAACCAGGTCAGGCAGTGTCACCTGGTCCACCTGACAATACATCAAATCCAATACAAAGTATGAGTTAACATGAATCAGATACTCAACATTATGAATTAGAAGACAGTTCAGATCAGAACAATGAATCACCACATAATGAAACTCAAGTTAGAACTGGACATCATATGATCACTAGATCAAAGAGTGGTATATTCAATCCAAAGATATAAACATCAATCATATCAGATGAGCCTAAGACATTTGATCAAGCACTCAAAGACAAAAATTGGAAAGCTGCAATGAATGATGAATACAATGCACTTATTAAAAACAGGACTATGAGTCTAGTTCTACCACCCGAGAACAAAAATATAGTGGGGGTGGAAATGGACATATAAGTTAAAGAAGAACCCAGATGGTACAATTGTCAGATATAAAGCAAGGCTGGTGGCAAAGGGATATACATGGGAACATGGTTTTGACTTCAATGAAACATTCTCACGAGTGGTTAAACCAACAATTATCAGAGTTATTCTTACAATTGCACTATACAAAAACTGGAAAAAATCAGGCAACTAGATGTAAACAATGCCTTTCTTAATGGGGAGTTAAATGAGGAAGTGTGTATGGAACAACCACTAGGGTATCAGCAAGATAGAAATTATGTGTGCAAATTGAATAAAGCTATATATGGTCTCAAGCAAGCACCAAGAGTGTGGTTTGACAAATTAAAAACCACTTTATGCAACATGGGTTTCCAATCCACAAAATCACACAACTCACTATTTACAAAAATTAATGAAATTGTTACCATTTATATGCTAATATATGTTGATGATCTGATCTTAACAGGTAACAGTGAAACAGAGATCATCAGATCATTCAGTATTTAGACAAGCAATTCTCAATCAAGGATCTTGGTCATATAAACTATTTCTTAGGAATTGAAGCTAAAAGGATATCTGACACAAAAATCATGCTATGTCAAACCAAATATATCAAAGAATTATTAAATAAGTCAAAGATGTCTGATGTTAATTCTCAACCAACACCGATGATAAGTAGCCAACATCTATCTAAAAATAGAGGAGAAGCCATATTTAACGATAAACAATATAGAAGTCTAGTTGGTGCATTACAATATGTTATCATAACTAGACCTGATGTTTCATTTAGTGTTAATAAGGTTTGTCAATTCATGCAGGGACCACTATACCAACATTAGAGAGCAGTCAAGAGGATACTGAGATTTCTAAAAGGAACAACAGATTATGGAATACTATTAAAAAAAGCAAACACCTCAACATAACTGGCTATGCCGATGCAGACTGGGCTACAGATCCTGATGATAGAAGATCAACTACAGGCTACTGCATTTATATTGGTGATAACCCAGTGTCATGGTCCTCAAAGAAACAGTGCACAATATCTAGATCAAGTACAAAGGCAAAGTATCGAAGTGAAGCAAGTGCGACTGCAGAAGTTATGTGGATACAATCACTGATGTATGAGCTATGAATGAACACAAACAACAAATCAACATTTTAGTGTGATAATTTAAGCACAGTTTACTTATCTGCCAATCCAGTACTTCATTCGAGAAAAAAATACATAGAGATCGATCTATACTTCGTAAGAGAACAGATCTTAAAAGGAAAGCTTCAAGTTAATCACATACATGCCACTTACCAAGTTGCAGATGTACTAACAAAGGCACTTACAGTGAGGAATTTCATTCGCTTTTGAAAGGAATTAAAAGTCGAGCAAAGCATCATCAAACCTAACAAAGACTCAAGTGACATATCCAACAACGAGACTAATTGAAGTCAGCAAAGCCTCGCTTATGATGCCAGATCTCTAAAGCATAAGAGGATTTGAAGAATTGTCGATCAGAAATTGACCAAATTAAGATGCAGCCTAACCTTAATTGCTTTGAGGGGGCATGTAAGAAATGTAAGAGTATCGGCTATGATAATGAGATACTCGATATTATATCAGAACAAAGTGGTTAGGTTAGGTTATTTATTGGGCATGCTGTGTTTAGCCCAATCCATATATTATTTTGTATTAGCTATTATAAATACAACAACAACTCTTGTATAATGAGATGAAAAAGTATCAATAAATCAACATAGCACTTCTTGCATTCAAATTCATCTCAGCATTCTTTGAAAAACACATTCAAGAATCAACTGAAAATCGAATATAAGTCCATCTTTTTTCATATGCTTCTTTGGATGAAAACCAACTTACATTATTTTATCACTGAATTATTGTGGCTTGATCTTTTTTTCAATTTTTAAAGAAGTTTTATAAAGAACCTATTGTATTGTGAAATATTTACAGAATCTGTATTACTACATACTCTTTAACTTAAATGACTAAATATTAGCCCGAGCGGTAGACAAAATATAAGAAAACCAAAAAAAATTAGTATGCAGCAGTCAATTAACCTTTTCAAAGAATCCATGTAAAATAGTTTACGAATGATGGATCTGAATTCTTTATTGTCGTCATCGCAAATCATAATAGAAATTACAAACCTAATCCTTACACATAGAAGAGATAAATTAGTGTGGAGTAAAAGAATTACAAAGCTTGTTGTTGTTGGTGCCTACAGTCCGATTCTTTCCTTTTAATTTTTTTAAAACGAACCTACAACATTATATAATATTTACAAAAACTACACTGGAGCATGATATAATAGGGTACATTGAATATTAGTACCAACATCAACCAAAAAATAATAAAATCAATGATTTTTTTCTATCTGCAACTAGAGTTAATGTTTTTAGTCTACTTATGTAAGATACCCACTCAATCAGAAAATAGATAGCTGAACAAATAATTATTTTTACAATTTTGATATCAAACACATAGAATGTTGAGTCAGAACCAAAATCAAATTATTTTAAAAAAATATATAATAACCAAAGAAATTTTAAGAATGAAAATAACCACTCAAACAGTAGAAAGTCTGGATGATTCGATTTTTTTGTTAAAGTTTAGAAAAACCTAAAATGAATATTAAAAAATACCAAAGTAAAAAAAATATTAATGTACTTTAAAGGACATGATTTTTTCAATATACTTAGCTTTTTTTATCAAAGAAGTTGAAAAACATTTAAAAGCAAGACAAAGTTTGGAGAATAAAAAAACCAAAAAGTCCTAATTTCTTCAAATTGCAAATAAAATATAGACAAAATCGTGAAACCAAGAAAGATCATAATCTCCAAAATAGCCTTTTTGATAAAATTCAAAAGTAGCTGCTCAAGCAAAAAATGAAATTTTCTGTTTTCCTTGAATAATACTTAGCAAATTTTAGTTTTGTTGACAAAGAAGATCAAATGTTTCAGAAATAAAAGCAAAACCAAAAATATTTTAATATTTCAATTTTTTTTAGCTTTTTTGAATGTTCAAAAAAATTCCGTATATAGCAAATTTAAAAATGCTTTACCGCTCTCTGTTAAAAAGATCGAGGTATTTCAAAAAGTTCAGTGTTTAGATTTAAATTCTAGTGGTTAAAAGTAAGAACTATTAGAAAAGGTATTACTATAAGAATTATTATCGTCAATAGTACAGAGAAAGCTACGAGAAATTCATTTTAGAAAATGAACAAATTATAAAATGATTTGGATAACATTTGAACCCTTTTTATTGCAGTTGGCTAAGTAAATGAAAAAACTCACTTACCTAAATACAAAAACTCTGCAACTTAACACTTTTCCATATGCATCAACAAAATCTGAATTGATAAACTAAAGTTCTTTGATTTTCAAATTAAAGCTAAAATAATATAATCAAAATATACATCCGCTAAAAATGCACAAATTGCTATAAAATATGAAACAAATGAGGTCACCAATTTATTTTTCCTCAATTTTCATTTTAATAAAACCTGTGCAAATATTCATGTGACTTAATATTTAGAATTGACATTACAAATGGGTGCAATTAGCTTTTCTAAATTAGTTAAAGGAGTGAACCTATGTTCTCTTATCAAATTCAAATATAATCGATGGTCAGTAATGTTCTGGTCTATAGCATTTAGTCAATATTTAAGTTAAAATTTAAAAGTAGTAGTTTGCACATGAATAACAATAAAAATCATCACATATCCATAATAACAATCAACCATTCTATTAATTTAATTTAATTGCTCACTCCACATTTTTAATTATATATTATTATTATTATTTCTTAATAGATTTATTATCCCCTAGCAGTTTAGATTTGGATAGACCGCTAGCTTCTATTAATATTTGGCTCCGTCCAGATTCAAGCATGCTTAGAAATATTTGAGTGATAACTCCTTCTCAATTTCCATATTGTAGACTAAGTCAAATGAAAACAAAAGTAATTCAACCAAACACACATCAAGCAAACAAACAAACAAACACGTTTAACGAAAAGCTATTTATCAGCATCCGCTGCGCACTTTGATCTCTACAAGATCAGGCTACTCTATTCAAAGCCACACAGAGCTTTATTCATCTTCACCGATGCCGACACTACTAGTCTGGCTAACAGCTCTTTATTCACTACCTCCTTCAACAACTTAAATTCCACGCAGAGATTAACACAAAGGTGGTAGGGATAAATAATATATATATATATAGTAGGAAAAATAACAAGTACGTCCCCAGATGATTACTCTGGTAATCATTGCACACTCCAACCATCCCTTTAATATAGGATAACTACCTAACACACCCAAGGGTATAGGGACTCTAAGTCTCATCTAAGGTCAAGATTTGTGTCTCTTATTTCTGATATATTGTTCTAAACCTGCACTGATACCAAACTATAAAACCCTACCTCTAAACTCATACTATCTAAGAGTATTATTAGAAAATACTATCAGATAATATGGAGAATGAGGCTATATGGGCTACACACATGAATATTCCCTTGGGCTAACAGTGATATGTATTTAAACATCAAATAAATAACTCACTTATACGTACACAGTATCGGCACAAAGCAATTAACATATATGCCACTAGGATAGAACAATAAATAGTATGCAGTAATTTTCAACAATCATAGAGTTAGAATCGCAGTGATAATATACATAATAAAAAATATACAACATGTATCCAATACACATCACAATGATATATGTAACACCTCGTAAAATTTAATAAGAAATTAGTAATTAAAATAAGGCTAAAAATGAATTTCTCTAAATATCGAAATCCAATTACGGAAGTTGGACCATTGCGTCCGTGGCGATTTTCTGATGAATTTTCATACATAATATATTGAAAACGGAGTTAAAATGAAGAAGTTGCGGACGTTTGAAATCTTTGGGTTTAAAATATTTTTTAAAAATTTAAAATTTAAAATTTGAATTTTAGGAGAATTTCAAAAGTTTGAAATTTTAATTTGAATAGTTACTTAAGATGGAAGTAATGTTAAGGAGAAATTAAAGTTAACAGTAATTGATTAGGGTTTAATTAGGGAAATAAATAAAAAAAATAAGCGGAATGGAGTGAAACGACCACGGGCCACATGGGCCGTCGACCACCTTTATAGGGCGGGTTGACCGCCAGCGATCAACTTCCCCTAGTATAGCAATCGACCGGTCGAGTCGTTTCATGGTAGAAATTCCCTGGCCTAACGGTTCGGATTCGTTTTAATTCGATCCAACGGTTACCATTTCTTTCTACCTCTATAAATAGACCCCCCCTTTCCATACAAAATTCTATTGCAATGCCGAGACTCTGTCAAAATCATTCCTCCTAGGGTTTCAAAACATAGTAAACTTAAGGTAAGTAATTCTAATTTCTAATTTCTATTTCAAACTAAATTCTCAATCCTTCTTCTCTCTATATTTTAATTTCCGAAATCTAATCTCTATATAAATAATCTATTTGTGTATATTAAAAAGGGGGGGATCTATTAGAGGTTTAGGGGTAGTTTAAATCAGATCTAATCTTAAAACAAAGGAATCTTCTATCAATGGAATTTCACTTTTTCCTATTCTAGTATCTGTGTTTTACCTATTTGGATATGACATATGCCTTGGAAATTCCAGAAATGTAAAACCCTGAAATAATAAAACCCTGCATTTTCCTTAAGTAAATATCAATCCTTGTATATGTTGGAATTATAATTGTTTTTGGTATTGATATAGTAGAATCCAATTAATTGTTTAGAATTAGATAATCTATAGTCTATTCAACATATTTTCCCTCTTTTGAATTGGAGTGTTAAAGGGTTCAAAAAAAAAATTAGAAATGGTGTGTAAAATATGAATTGAATTGTTTATAGTCTGCACCGCCTATTTCTATCACTTAAATAAATAAAGAACTCCTTTCCCACTTCAAAAAGAATGTATACAAAGATTGAATTGAATATAGGCGATCTAATTTGTGAAGATCTGTTCTTTAAAATAGAAAAGGGATTCTATCGTATCAATATGAATAAGTTATAAATATTCCATGTTTGTATAAGTCTATTTTATTTGGCTATGGTAGTAGCAGTTCTTGAAGCAAATTATTATCGAATTGTTATGACGTAAGGATTAGAGCCTAAATTCCGCACGTAAACATAAGTATATATATAATATAACATATTGATTATAACGTATTAATTATAACATATTGAACCTGATAATTAGTATTACTAGAATAGTTAAGTAATATTAATTAGTAGGAAGGAAGTTAGAGTAAATTAGGGAGTTAATCCCTAACTAGGGGCGAAATAAGGGGATACCTTATATGGCCTCTATTATTATTCATGTAAGACGATATATGTATACAATGGATATACATATAAGTTATGACTAAGTTATAGGGATGCGATGTTAGTCCAAAGCTATATGGAAGTCTGCCCAATTAAATCTGGCTACCAGCGGTGTAGCTTTGCGAACTAATATGGAACATCGTTTATAATAAATAACTACAGTGGATGCGAGGTTAGTCCCAATTCTGTAGGGTAAACCTGCCCAGTTAATCTAGCTAGCAGTACCAATGAATGGTCGGATCAATGTGAGGCGTCACGAGTGGGTTATGGGTCATAAATTGCATTTTTGATACAGTTGGTGAAATCCTTTGGAGGGGTCCGCTTCAAATTTTAGGTATTAAGTAGTTATGGAAGGGTCCGCCTCTTTCTTAGGCGAAGTATTAAGTGACCTAATTGGATTTCTTATGATGTTATTAAAGAAGAACCTTATAGGAACCTACCTTGGGGTTAGGTCTTAAATGACGGGGATCTGCCTATTTTACAAGTCTTAAATGATCAGAGTCTACCTAAAGCCCATTAAAGAGGTATTAAGCGGTTCAGGTGTTCCTTTTACATCAAAATGCTAGTTATGTTAGAGTTGAAAAGTCGGACTGGAAGGGCCTACGGTTGACTTGTTGTACAGTTAGGCTGGAAGGGTCTTCGGGTTTATGGTTGACTTTATACGTATGCGATGATTTTAATATGTAAGACATATTACAGTTCTGGATAATACTGCCCATATTACTATTATGGTAAAACTCGAAATTTCTTTCACCAGACCTTGTTGTTCTGACTCCCTCTTCATTTCAACAAATAGGTTAGGGGCACAGGGTATTGCTAGGAAAGCGAAGGTGGGATGGCTGATAGTTGTGGTAGTGATTATCTGTTATTATTTGCTTACGTTATTCTCTTTCATGTACCCAGACTTTGAAATTATGTAGTTGCTATTTCTATTGTCAGTTTAAAACTTATGTACTGAGGTGATTATGTTGGGATATTTTTAGACTTTATGTCAACGTTTCTGTGTTTCTGAAATGGCTTTATTATTGGGTACGTGTTTTACTTTTATATTTTATCCATTCCACTGTGATTCTGAAAGTTGGATAGATAGTTCTGTGTACTGTGTAATGTTTTAAATTTTCACCAACCAACAACCAGTCTTGGAATGGATCTAAGTTCCTATGGGTTGTTACAATATAAATATAAGAGACTATACAATATAAGATGATAATCTACAACACCAAATATCTAGCCACCTCTATGCCTTGAAAACCCAAGCTGTTATCATCATCTCCGAACCTAAAATGTCTCGGACTGATCCGAGTATTATATAAATAACACACAGGTCAGACTATATCTAATCTTAGAGGTCAATATATATATATATATATAATATGCATAGTATAATAGTAATGACAAACAAACGATCATATAACAAAATATTAACGACCCTAGAATCAAGCATAAAGATGTCATCACCCATATAGAACCACACCAAATATTATCTAATCGAAGCAATATCAAATGGGTAAATCATCCATATATGGAATCATCATTGAAGTCCGAAAATCATCAAATATGAGATGTCATCAAGTATAATTAGGCTAGCAAACAACAAAGCCCAAATATATCTCTCAATCTCGGGTAATAAAATACCAACATCAATATAAAATATTGGCTGCCTATCAAAGAATCATAAATAATAAAAGATACAAGAATCCACTATACTCTAGACACTTACCATATCATAGGTATAATCTCATCTCCTCATATAGAAATAAATAGTGACGAGAATTAACTATACGATAGACACAAGTTTCCAAGTAGAGTCATATCATAATATGGCTATCTTCCATCTCCAAGAGCACTTGTATTATCCACCCGAATCCGCTCCTAATACTTAGGTGAGGTGTATAAATAATATGTACTTATCTACCACTTCGTATAGAACCAGAAGGAGACCCGACATCTACCCACCTGCTCTAGGAGCCCTGGGCTACCTGTTTGGATCTGCACCTACAGTCTTCAGTTACCTCCCTGCAAATTGTGACAATATCCACCTAATGTGCTCGTCAACGCGATGACTCCTAGTCACGATCTCGGATCATGTCCATAAGGTAACAGACTGCTATCCTAGGTGTCATATTGGGCCAGGGCTACTCCACCTTAAGGGCTAACCACCCTTCACAAAAATTCTATGATGTGCATTTAATATATAATAAAGGTGTCATATATCTGGGGCATAATCCCACGATCAGGCCACAAGGGTGGACTCTGACCAATCTGGTTCCTACTAACTCCTAATTGTATCCTCGGAGTACTTCATGATAGACAAATAGATTATATATATATATATATATATATATATTATCTATACATATGGATACACCCCCATAATTCAACATCTATAAACGTGCTCTACCCTGAGAAAATAAACTTGCTCTACCCCAAGCATATAAACTTGCTCTACCCCGAGCATCACCTCCCATAAAGTATAATCCTAATATCCCAGTTTATGTCACTTGAGTGACATCTATAATAATGAATAACCGAATAAGTGTCACATCAGTGTCCCATACCACCGCGTGATGCTCAATCGTTTATTCAATGCTCATAAATTACACTCAATCTCCACAATATTTTGTATCACAAGTCGAAAGAATGACCAGAGAAATATTACCAAATGCCCCATCCCAAACGGTATTATAACCCAGTTTATTTTGATTTCTCGCCACACAAAATTAAATATATCGAAATCATAAAGAAGGGTGTCATCAACATATCATATAAAAATCAAAAATTAAATCAACATCAATGGTGAATCATTCATGATATCAAAATCGATATAAAAAAGTGAGAAATCCAAAAATAAAGAAATCATACATAAAAATCCCATTTTATTTCAAAAATCAAATACTAATAAATTTCAACGAAATCTTTCTTTTAACAATTAATTCAAATATATGTATATATATATATATAAATGTGTATGTAGCATAGTTTAATAATTCATAAGTAACCATATTGTTAGTTAAATACAATTTAAAATGTCTAAAATATTAAAACGAAAATATTTCATAATTTTATAATCTTTCAAATAATGAATTAAAACCAAATATAAAGTTTTCTTTTCAATAAATCACTAATTTTAAGTAAAAAATTTCTTCAATCAATTTATATTCTAGAACTAATAAAGCTAGTAAAACATTTATTTATATTAAATAATTTCACCTCGTTTATATAACATCATAAATAAAGATTTTATTCATTATAATTTCCTTTCAAATCCTTATTCATATATATATATAACATTTATAATCAACCAATTAAATGTAACTTATAAAGATTACCATAATGAAAATTTTATTTTGAAATAAATTTATAAACTTTAAAAATAAATGTATAAAATATTATTCAAAATCTTCACTTTATACTAAACTAATTAGAAATAAAACATTTTTCCTTTAAGTTATACCATATCTGAAATTCTCATATTATAAAAAAAGATTTTTATTTATTCAAAACATATCCCTAATCATTTAATTATTTCATAAAATGAATCTGTATTTTTCCATGGTTTGAAAACTCCTTCAATAATATTTAAATAACCTTTATAATAAAAATCACTTAAAATAATATTATTATTTCCATAATATATTTTATAAAATAGCAATATATTATATTTTTCCTTTAAAACAATTCCAAATTTATAATATAGTATGATATTGATTTTAAAAAGAGCTTTTAATTGAAACAAAACTATATTTATATTTATAATTCAAAATTTTCTTGTAAGTATAAAAATAGTTACTTGAATAAATTTTAGTAAATTACTTATAAAGTACTTCTAATAAAATTTCAAAACCCTTAGATAAATTTTTCAGAACATCTTTTTAAAATAAATTTTAGTAAATTATTTATAAAATAACTTATGTTGTCTCAACATGTTTTTACACAAGCTTTAGGTAAATCTCATGGTGTCTCTCATCCTTTGTGTATACCAATATATCATTTATAAACACAAACACATATTGGTCTAACTTATGAAAACCATCCCACATCACCCATACCATAAGTAGTGCGCTGCATAGGTACCATATCGATTTAGGGATGTAGTCAATGGTGAAATAACAATAATCCAGAGCAGAACCAATCATATATCTAATAACACCTAGGATAAAGTATTATAACCAACTTAGATATAAAACAGAAGAGACACTAATATCACTAAATTAACTAAATAGATCAAAGTGCATTAGGTTCATTATAGTTATACAAAAAAAGTGCAATGAAGTTCGTACATTTAAGGAAATAAACTCCAAATAGAAGATTGTTTCTAATAAATAAACAAGTACTAATAGCTCCATAGTACTGGTCAATAGAATGCAGCGTTAATAGCTCTAAATATAGATATATGAAAGTGTATCCTCCTGCTTGTCCTAAACAACTCCATGTGCTATCTCATACTTGTTATCTCAATCACTCATTTAAGAGTAACCAAGATGATGAGAACAATAAAAATAACCTTGGGTCAGATATTAGCCTAGTATAAGCGATCTATAATCTCCAAATAGATATAAAAACCAATATATATTAAGTAGGGCATTGAGTATAAAAGACAATACCTGACCGTCCTTGCATCCAACAAGTTAGCACATAACACGATATATGTTACACTATCATCATGTGGGTGTAGTACAACTCAAAGTATTACAGTGTTATTGTACCTAACTTGCTAGTACCTACATCACTTGACATACATCCAATAACTTAGCAATCATTGCAAACCTAGAAAAGATAGCAACCATCGATCAAATCTTGCATCTTTCACTCAAATGTCGTTGGATATACAATAACTAGTATGACCTCGCTCAAATGATTGGTGACTACTCAATGTCCCAATACTCAATGCTTAAACTCATGCCACACTCAAACGACCAGGAATTCGACACACTTAGATGTCCAATCTCATGGGTACACTCAAATTACCAAGGGTACATTCATACTACCCTTGGTATGTGTTCTTACCTGTACCTGTTTACAAGCACACATCTCATCCTCATGTTTATCCAATGATCCATTGGCATACACACTAATAGTAGAACCACCCCTCATCCTACTCTATAAGTTATCACTCAAAACTTGTATGCTTGATCAATCTCTAGATGTCATAATCACTTCCCTCATGAAGTACTCGACCCACGTCACTTAGAATTATTTGTCGTCAAAGTCTTCCCATTCTTTGGTATCCTCATAACTCATCAAAGTTTCCTCGTATCAACCCCGAAATAATCATGTGTCATCCACAAATTAGCCTTGTGCATGCCTCGGAGTAACCCCACGTTTTTTGTGTTCATCTCGCATACGATCGATTGGTATTTTGGCCATATTTCGCAAATCACTAATCAAACCCCACACAGTAGTCCATGCTCTCTCTACACACCATGTCGGACCTCCCGCATTGATCATAGTTCCCTCTGGTCAAATTTGATCGGGTGATCGATCACCCCCAAGACTTAACCTTTTCTCGAGTTTCCCTTCATGTATTCTTACTTTAGTCGAAGCAGCCCTCAACTTCCATCGTGCATGCAAGTTTCAAACATTTAGCCAAATTTCTTCACTTGGATTGATCGAGGCCGACTTCCTAATATTTTTTGCTTCAAAGACAGAAGTAACTACTGCATCTAACTCGAGCAAGCCTCGTGCATCACTATTTCTCTACATTTTTTTCCAATTTTACACTTTAGTCCCTCTAAATAGTTCACTACTTGCCTATATGGATCAGTACCAATCAATCATAACTTAGCCAAATTTTGGCTAAGTTATTTTCTCTCTTATATGTCGATTTGCATCTGACTCGTTGCTCCAATTTGAATGCAATCTCTTCTGCGTTAATACAACTTCAATCACTCAAGAACTTATCCATCTCAAAAACCACTATCGATACACTTACATCCAATCCAAACAAGCTAACGGCATATAATAACCAAAATAAACATCATATCATAGTATACAATAAGATAGAGCATCCATATCCTATTCTAGAACTCATACAATCAACTATGATATAAAAAATAGGTAAAAATCCATATAAAATCAATTAAATTTATTTATAAAATATTTATAAACCCAAAGCAATCAAAGATCTCATTTTTAACATTAAGGATGGTAAAAACACATTTTTACATAATTTAAGTGTTTCCTGGAGATTTGACCAGGCAACTAGTACTCGGCTTCCAGTGGAACACAGCGTCACAGGAGTGTTCGGTATAATGTAGAACTCGGCAGCAGGAGCACTCGGCATCCAACAGGAGTACTCGGCAACGGGAGTACTCGGCATCATAGAGTGTTCGGCATCTAGGAGTACTCGGTGAGGTACTCGGCATCCAGTATACCCGGCATCCATGATGCTCAGCATCAGATAGTACTCGGCGTAGTACTCGGCGTCAGGTAGTGCTCGGCATCAGCTGGAGCTCGGCGTCAATCAGTATTCGGAGCCCAGTAGTACTCGGCGTCAGGTAGTGCTCGGCATCAGCTGGAGATCAGCGTCAATTAGTATTCGGAGCCCAGTAGAACTCGGCGACAGAAGAGCTCGGCATCCAGAAGACGTTCAGTGTGCATAACTACTCAACGAAACAGTATTGTTCGGCCTGCATGCATTGCTCGGTCACGAGCTTCGTACAGAGATACGTTCGGCTTCAACTGCAACCATCCTGCACTGCCCACACATCGAATATACCGTTCGGCATAGAGAGGACTGTTCGGCATCATAGTGTTCGGAATACCTGGTTCGGCATGCAGCGACCACCACACCTGGGCTAGAGTGTTCGGCTACCAAGCCCACTTGGGAAGTCCAGCCCATCTTTGTCTATAAATAGAGGGGCAGGGTCACAGTGAAGAGGATCCTTTTTTGGGAGAAGAACACCGGGGAGACTCTGCCATTTTTGAGACTCATCTTCTCTACTTAACAACTTTATTCAAGCATTTGATTCACGAATTGTATTTGTAATCAACTATAAGGAAGATCAATAAAGTTTAATCTCAAAGTGGATGTAGGCAATTACGCTGAACCGCTATAAATTTGGTGTTCTTACTTTCTGCATTTAAATTAGCATTGTCTTCTCTGTTTAATTTATCTTCATCACTTATATCTCTACACAATCTTTCTCTACGAGGTTAGTGACCAATTTTGGTGCTAACACTTTGGTGCTTTCACTGAGAATTGAATTCTCAGACCTCAAGGATCTGCTTTGAAGTTACTGGGTTGAACAAATCCCCCAAAGAAGATCCGACTCACTGATAGGACATTCGTTGATTCTACTCAGAGTTCATACCAGTAACTCTATAATGGCAGGACCACGTACCAAGTCAGCTTCTCATAATGCGGATGTCCGTGAGACTGCTAGCGTGCAACAAGCAGGACCTAGCAATCAACCAGCAATTCCGAGTGCAGGAATTGCCGCTCAAGAACAGACTCCAGTTGTCACCAGAGTAGAGTTCAATGACTTCATGAGAGAACTTAGGGAAAGCAGGAGACAACTAGGAGAGCAGATGCAAGCTAACGCCAACCTGATGGCACAACTCACTCAACAGCAGCAACAGAATGCTGGGGGCAATCCCGCTCCTTACTCTTCATCTGACAGCTCAACTTCCTCTTATGAACCTCCCAGGCGCAGACGACGTAAGACTGAAGCTGCACGAGCAGAAGCTGATGTTCAAACAGCTGGAGACCGTAACCAAGCAAGAGCTGGAAACTTCAGGACCGGAGTGCAAACGGAGGATGGAGGCCCAGGCCATCAAAACGCTAACGATGTCGAACCCCAAGACGCGCGACTGGCAGATCACCAGGAGAGGAGGCATCAGCATGGACAGGCACGTAGAACAGACCTTAACCTCCCGCCTTCCATACAGACACCAGATCTGACAGCCATGATCAGGAAATTGATGAAAGAAAATCAGGGCTTATCGAATGATGACTGGGGAGTGTCAAGAAGTCATACTCCATTCACGGATGTTGTGTTGCAGGCGGCGTACCCCAGGAAGTTTAGTATGCCTACTATCCCTGCGTATGAAGGGAAGACTGACCCCAGACAGCATGTCATGAGGTACAAATGGATGATGGATTCAGCTAGAGCGAATGATGCCACCAAGTGTAGATGCTTTCCGATTACTCTCTCTGGGATCGCTACTATGTGGTTCACCCGACTTCCTCCGCGGTCCGTATCAAATTTCGAAGAGTTGGCAAGGAAGTTTATTGAGCAGTTCAGAATACACACTACACGCCCAAAAGACGTAATGTCTCTGTCAAGTGTAATCCAAAATCCCGGGGAGTCATTGAAGGAATATTTACAGAGATTCCACGTTGCGGCAACTGAAGTCAGTAACCCCAATGACCATGCAATTTTGATGGCTGTAATGAGAGGTGTGGATCCAGATTCTGAGTTCGGAGACTGGTTGGCAGGAAAACCTCCGACTACACTAGAGCATTTCTACTCAAAGGCACACCAATTCATAAGAAGAGAGGAAGCTAGGTGGGTACGACGAGATAAGACACCAGGACCTGTCCAAGAATCTATGAAGAGCAACATTGCTGTGAAGCAGTCCGGAGACAGCTCGGGAAAGGTCCAAGTCAATGTCCAGAATAAGCCTGGGCAGTCTAAGGAGTCCGAAGGAAGAAATCAAGGGAAGAAGAGAGAAGCGGGGAAGTGGAAGTCGAGAATTCCAAGCTACAGCGAGTATACTCCGTTGAACGCACCGCTTGAGAACATTTACCAATCCACCTGCAATACTTTTCAATACATAAAGCCACGTCCAAAAGAATCAACCGAGGAACAGAAGCGGACCGGGAAATATTGTCGCTTCCATGAGACTTATGGGCACAATACGGAAGAGTGCAGACACCTGCACGACGCTATCGAGAAGTTGATCAGGCAAAATAAGTTGCAAGAATTTGTGAAGGATCCACAGGAAGGAGGACAGGGAACGTCCAACCCAGCTCGTGCACCAGCTCCGCGTCATCCTGAGGAGCCTGCCCGAACTGTAGGTAGACTAGTCATAAATACAATTATCGGCGGACCTCACCCCGCGGATAAGAATTGGCAAGACATGGAGCAATATGCAAGTTCCCTGAAGCATGCCGATTTTGAGTGTTGTTCGAACGTGGAGGATGGGACCCCTGCTAAGCAGCAGCGCGTAATGACAGACGATATTGTGTTCAGAGACAGAGACGCTGATCAAGTAGAGGCTCCGACCATCGACCCGATGGTCATATCTGCAACGATCGGACCAGCATATGTAAAAAGAATTCTGATTGATTGCGGGAGTTCTGTCAACATAATCTTCAAGAAGGCTTACGACCAAATGAAAATGGAAACAAAAGACCTGAAACCATCCAAAGCTCGTATTCATGGCTTTAACGGCGCTGCGACCGATGCAGTGGGATATGTCGAGTTGCCAGTTGAACTGGGACAAGGCGAGCATCGGAGACTGCGAATTCTACCCTTTGTAGTTTTGGATGTGGATTCTCCATATAATGTTTTCTTGAGCCGGCCGGCCCTGGCTGAGTTTAGGGCAGCGTTAGCCCCGTGGTGTTTAACTTTGAAGTTCCCAACTGACAAAGGAGTAGGTATCGTCCATGGCGATCAAGCAGCTGGTCGTTCCTGTTATGTGGCTGAGCTCCGAGAGGCCCATCGGAGGGAGAAGGGAAAGGTTGCGGACAATCTCGTTCGCATCCTTAATACGGATAATTGACAAGTAGTGCCCGAGCCCTGGCTTGGGCATAGTTCTCGGATCTTCGGAGATATAGATCCGAGAGACGACGATGAGAAACCCAGGGAAGAGAAGGCGGCGCCGGCAGAATTAACAGTTGACATTTCAGTTAGCCGTGACGACCCCTCGCGAATACTGAAGATCGGATCACAGCTTGGCCCCGCGATGACTGAAGACCTTAGCGACTTCCTCCGGGCGAATCTTGATGTTTTCGCATGGACTCATTCCGATATGCGTGGGATTTCCCCCGCCATCACGAGTCATATGTTGAACGTAGACCCAAAATACGTCCCAGTCAAACAAAAAAGGAGAGGAATGGATCCGGAGAGGTCCGCCACTCTCGGAGAGGAGGTGGACAAACTCAAAGCAAATGGGTTCGTCCGCGACGCCCTCTACCCTGAATGGGTATTCAACCCCGTGCTGGTGAAAAAGGCGAATGGGAAATAGAGGACTTGCGTAGATTATTCCGACTTGAACAAAGCATGCCCTAAGGACAGTTTCCCGTTGCCTAGGATCGATCAGTTGGTCGACTCCACCGCAGGACACGAGCTGTTGTCATTTATGGATGCGTACTCAGGGTACAACCAAATCCCGATGCATATTCCGGACCAAGAACACACCAGCTTCGTGACAAATGTCGGATTATACTGCTATGTAGTGATGCCCTTTGGATTGAAGAACGCAGGGGCAACTTACCAGCATTTAGTGAATCGAATGTTCAAGGACCAGCTGGGTAAAACGATGGAAGTCTATGTGGATGACATGCTCGTGAAGTCACGACGGTCAAACGACCACATTCGAGACTTGGCTGAAATGTTCGACATACTCAGGTTTTACGGGATGAAGATCAACCCTCTGAAGTGTTCCTTCGGCATGGCATCGGGGAAGTTTTTGGGATTCATCGTCAATGCTAGGGGAATTGAAGCCAACCCAGAGAAGATCCAAGCTATTCGAGATGTGCAAGCGCCCAGGACTATAAAGTAAGTGCAGAGTTTGAATGGAAAAGTAGCTGCGCTAAGTTGATTTATATCCAGGGCAACTGACAAGTGCATCCCATTCTTTGATATAATAAAGAAGGGGAAGAGAAATTTTGAATGGACATCTAGTTGTGAGGAAGCATTCCAGAATCTGGTGAGGCATCTGGAGAGTCCACCAATGCTGTCAAAACCAGTTGACCACGAAATGTTATATGTATACTTGGCTGTATCCCCACATGCGATAAGTGCAGCTTTGGTTCGTGAGGAGGATCGAGTCCAGAAGCCGGTGTATTATGTTAGCAAGCGTTTAACGGGGGCAGAGAGGAATTACCCTAAGATCGAGAAATTGGCTTATTGCTTGGTGATTGCATCACGTAAGCTGCGCCCATACTTTCAAGCACATTCAATCGGTGTTTATACCGATCAACCCCTGAGGCAAGTACTCCAACGGCCGGAAACTTCTGGAAGGTTGCTAAAATGGAACATCGAGTTGAGCCAATTCGATATCGCTTACTTACCACGGAGAGCCATCCGAGGGCAAGCGTTAGCAGATTTCATCGCTGAGTTTACCATACTCGTCAAACCGGATGATCACGACATCATTCCCCCCGTTCGATGGAAATTATACACTGACGGTGCATCAAACGACCGTTGCTCCGGCGCGGGCATAGTTCTTATAACTCCGGAAAACCGATCAATCTATTATGCCCTGAAGCTTGATTTCCCGGCTACAAATAACGAAGCAGAATATGAAGCACTGATCGCTGGCTTGAAGCTCATTAGGGAACTCGGGATCAAATCAATCGAAATCTTTTGTGACTCACAGTTGGTGGTTTACCAAGTACAGGGAGACTACCAAGCAAAGGGACGAAAGCTCGCTCCGTACCTTGTTCAGGTCCAAGAACTACTCTCGAATCTCGAGCGTTATGACATTTCACATGTCCCGCGCGAACAGAACAAAGAAGCCAACTTGTTGGCTAAGTTTGCGAGTACCGGCGATGCGCAGCAAATGGGATTGTATCCCGTTGAAGCCTTGCATGCCCCGAGCATAGACGAGATAAAAGTCGATCGTGTGTTGGAAACGGAGATCGAGAAGGAATCATGGATAACCCCATTCAAACTGTACCTAACGATCGGAGCCTTACCAGAAAAAAGAAGCGAAAGACGGCAAATCGTTCGAAAGGCCATGCGATACGTAATGCAGGATGGGTCAATGTATCGAAAAGGATTCTCAGTCCCATTATTACGATGCATCGCTCATAATGAGACAAAGCGGGTCTTAAGAGAAGTTCATGAAGGGGAATGTGGTGACCATACTGGGGGGCAAACGCTAGCAAAGAAGATCCTCCGCTATGGATATTACTGGCCAACCGTAAACCGGGACGCCGTAGACTACGCGAGAAAGTGTGACAAGTGTCAAAGATACGCAAAAATCCCGAGGACTCCATCAACGGAACTCACGCAAATGGTTAGTCCCTAGCCGTTTTCGATCTGGGGGATCGACATAATCGGCTCTTTGCCTATATCCAAAGGTGGTGCGAAATACGCGATAGTTGCAGTCGACTATTTCACAAAGTGGGCTGAGGCAGAACCTTTGGCCACAATCACCTCTAAGAAGGTCATCAACTTCGTTGTACGAAACATTATATGCCGTTTTGGCCTTCCTCGCACCATCATTACGGACAACGGGACGCAATTTGAAAGTAGAGAGTTCAAAGAGTTCTGTTCAAAGTACGACATCGAGAAAAAGTTCGCCGCCGTTGCACACCCAAAAGCTAACAGGCAAGTCGAGGCCGTTAACAAAATAATCAAGTCCATACTGAAGAAGCGTCTGGAGAAGGTTGGAGGCAAGTGGGTAGATGAACTCCCGACAGCATTATGGGCATATAGAACTACCCACAAGTCCGCGACCGGCCACACTCCATTCGCCTTGGCATACGGCTTCGAAGTCGTTATACCCGTGGAACTTGAAGTTCCATCACACCGAGTGACATATTATGATCCCAAGACAAACCAAAATCTCTTGTTGGAATCACTGGACTGCATCGATGAAAAGCATGAAGAAGCCGAATTAAGGGCGGCAGCGCATAGGCACCGAGTCAAGCGCTACTTTGACAGCAGAGTCCGCCCAAGGATCTTTGATGTGGGTGATCTCGTTCTGAAACGAGTTTTCCCAGTACCATCACGTATGAATCCTAGCTGGGAAGGTCCGTACGCCATTGAACGGAAGCTTGGAGAGGGAACATTCAAGCTAGCGACCATTGATGGCACGACACTCCCCTGAGCATGGAACAGTGAACATCTGCGACACTACTACATTTAGCATGTTTTCTTTCTTGTTTTAGGCACATTTATTTCCTGCATGTTTCCGTTCAGTCATAACTTAGTTTCTTTTTAAAGTTGTAATCGAGCAGTTTAGTTGATTTTCATTAATAAAGGCTTGAAACCGTATTTCCCATGAATCACTAACGTTTCTATATCTCATAATTGAATGACGAACTACATTATCTTGTACGACGTACGGGCTCGTATAAACAATTTCAAATCTCTGAATCCCCAGAGCGCGGAGCGGAGTACTCTAAGTCCCCGGAGCGCGGACTAGAGTATAAACGATTTCAAATCTCCGAATCCCCAGAGCGCGGAGCGGAGTACTCTAAGTCCCCGAAGCGCGGACTAGAGTATAAACGATTTCAAATCTCCGAATCCCCAGAGCGCGGAGCGGAGTACTCTAAGTCCCCGGAGCGCGGACTAGAGTATAAACGATTTCAAATCTCCGAATCCCCAGAGCGCGGAGCGGGGTACTCTAAGTCCCCGGAGCGCGGACTAGAGTATAAACGATTTCAAATCTCCGAATCCCCAGAGCATGGAGCGGAGTACTCTAAGTCCCCGGAGCGCGGACTAGAGTATAAACGATTTCAAATCTCCGAATCCCCAGAGCGCGGACTAGAGTATAAACGATTTCAAATCTCCGAATCCCCAGAGCGCGGAGCGGAGTACTCTAAGTCCCCGGAGCGCGGACTAGAGTATAAACGATTTCAAATCTCCGAATCCCCAGAGCGCGGAGCGAAGTACTCTAAGTCCCCAGAGCGCGGACTAGAGTATAAACGATTTCAAATCTCCGAATCCCCAGAGCGTGGAGCGGAGTACTCTAAGTCCCCGGAGCGCAGACTAGAGTATAAACGATTTCAAATCTCCGAATCCCCAGAGCACGGAGCGGAGTACTCTAAGTCCCTGGAGCGCGGACTAGAATATAAACGATTTCAAATCTCCGAATCCCCAGGGCGCGGAGCGGAGTACTCTAAGTCCCCGGAGCGCGGACTAGAGTATAAACGATTTCAAATCTCCGAATCCCCAGAGCGCGGATCGGAGTACTCTAAGTCCCTAGAATGCGGACTAGAGTATAAACAATCTCAAATCTCCAAATCCCCAGAGCGCGGATCGGAGTACTCTAAGTCCCCGGAGCGCGGACTAGAGTATAAACGATTGCAGATCTTCGAGTCCCCAGAGTGCGGATCGCAGTACCCTAAGTCCCTAGAATGCGGACTAGAGTATAAACGATGCGAACTTCCGAGTCCCCTGAACGCGGATCAACTTACTCTAAATCCCTGGAGCGAAGATTTAGAAAAAAGTCCAGGTACTCGGGAGATGTAGAACAAGAAATATGCCACGTCCGGAGATGTTTGAACAACATGAAAATGGACTGGGAGATAATGCGACTATAGTTAATCATCAAACAAAAGAAGAGCAAGAGAATCATTCAAACAAAAAAGAAACTAAACTTCATTCAAATAGTTCAAAACGGGGTTACACAGTTACTCCTACAAAATCTATACAAGCTATAGGACTTAAGCAAGAAGCTCGTTGAACGAGTGTATTAATTATTTCTTCGGTTTCTTCTTCTTGTCTTCCTTTGTTTTTTCCGACGACTCCTCTCCTTCGCGCTTTTTCTTGGATTTCTTGCTTGCTAAAGAAGCGGAGTCAGGAGTAGGAGACGGAACATCTAGTGGTTTGGACCTGCCCGGGAGAATGATTTTCAAAGGTCTGTTCCGCGGGTCGGTAAGTTCCAGGATTCCAGGTTCAACTTTGACCTCGGCCTTTTTCTTCTCCTCTGCGGCGAGGCGGTCCTTCATGCTCATCTGTGAAGTATGCTCAGAGGCGCCAGTGATTTCAATTTCATCACTACCTTCGGCAGGAGATGAAGTGTCAAGCTTATCATCATCTAGCGCCCCAATCACTTGAGCATCGGGACCAGGAATCACTCACGCGTGGACAACATCGCTAGTTTTCTCTGCCCCCTCCTTGGCGTCATCGCTCCTCGGAGTTGGCTCGGCGTCAGAACAATCTACATGAAAACATAAAGGATGGGCGTTAGAACGAGTAACCACCGCTGAAAAATGACGGGATCTTTCAACTTTTAGAGAAAGAAGAATTTCCTACCAGGTTCCGGTTGTCTATCGGTGGCGCGTGGGGTTTCACCCTCCAGGATAGGGGATAGCACATAAGCACCGAGCCCGGGATCTTCGGGGTCATAACCAGCATGCTGCTCGAATGGATCAAGTGTCGGCCGACCGACCGATTGAGCAGCGGGAGGAGCAGCAATATGAGGAGCAGGAGTATTGGCCCCGGACGGGCCAGCTTCATCATTTTTCTCTTTTGGAAGGGGAGAGCCTTTGCTATAAAGTACCAATGCTGCGGATAAATCCGATGGCTCATTCCCCCTAAGGAACTCCTTCACCAAGGCATCCTCATCGACCTCTTCGGAGCCCGACTCGATCTTCCTGATCCTTATCAAAGTTTCCCAAGCCTCGGCTTGGGATTCGAGATAGCCGTCGCCCAAGAACGTTAAGTCGCGATGCATGAGGACGCGGGCTCCATATTCAGCAATCAACGGGTCAAACATGCATTTGACCTCTTCCCTGCCGGCTTCTGCGGCCGCCTCGAGGCGAGAATCAATCTCCTCTGCAGCCTCTCTTTTGCCCTCCTCACGGGCCTCATCCTTTATTTTCTCAACTCCGGCAAGTTCGTCATCAAGCTTCGTTTTCAGGAGACGAGTAGCGACGATTTCATCACAGTATCGCTGTGATTCTTCTTGAGCAGCTACCTTGTCCTCCTTCTCCTTGGAGAGTAATTCTTTCAGCTCTCTGACTTGCACGACGAGCGCGTCCCTCTCTTTTTGGACAGAGTCTTTTTCTAGGGCGAGGGCACCGCTGCGCTGGACTGCTTCATCAAGCTCCTTCTTGTGAGCCATCTCTAAGCGAGTAACTGCCTTAGCAGTATCTTTTGCGCTTTGTTCAGCGGCTTCCAGCTTCGACTTGTACGAAGCGAGCTCTACGTCTTCGTGCTCAATGATGTTTTTGTCGCAGCCAGCCTCCAGTTTCAGGCAATCAATCTCATGTTGACGCTCAACGGACACCTCCGAGATCTTCTCCACCAAGTGCACAAACACGTCATGTTGAACATAGACGTCGTTATTGCAGGCAATGGCACTCTGCTTCACGTGCCCAGGAATATGGTCAATAGCCGGGAGGAACTTCAAACCGTCAAAGCAAATTTTCGGAAATTTGGCCCTAAGATCGACCATCTTTTCTGCGACAGTTGGATCAACCGCGGGAGTAGGGGGAGGGGGCTTTGGAAGTTCTGCCCTTTTTCGTTGTTCCTGAACTTGCCTCGTACTCTATGAACCGGAGTGTTGTTCTCGAGGAGCATCAGAGTGGTAACCCTTCTGTGAAGTTTTCTCTTTATCCGGCACAGTTGGAGGAAGAGGATCACGGGACTGCGAAGATTGAGAATATGCCTTCTTGCGGTAAGACGACTCACGGGGACGATTGTCTCTATCTTCATAATCGTCTCTGCCCCTGCGTCTACCTGGACCAGAGTCATGTCCAGAGTGATGAAATATGGAAGATCCATGAAGGCGATCGAGTCCATGAGAACACCCCATATCACCTGCAAAAAATGGAGATAACAACGAGTTAAGAAAAATCCGTGAGATAAGAAAAAACTCGAAGTGTATGATGGAATGCGTATGTGCGTGTGTGTCCTAGTGTTTCCCCCGACAGACCAGTTCTTTTGTCTTTGCTAATTGGAGTATTGTCTCCTTGGGTCGGGAGTTGAACTCCCGCGTTGCCTTTAGCAGGCGAAGAAAACTTGAGGGCTTCAGGATCGTCAAACCCGTAATTAAGAATATCATCGGGAATAGGCAGGTTCGACAGGCCCCTCGGGGAACTTTCCAGGTGCTGCGAGGAAGCCTCTTTCTCAGGCGGGATAGGCATGACTTTCGAAGTGCCACCAACGTTCTCCTTCTGAACTTTATATTTTAACTTCTTCTTTCCCTTCGAAGGGGAGGATGACGTTTCACTATCTTGGACTTCGACCGCCGGATTCCAAGCGGGACCCACATTCTTGTCTTGTGTCTCAGGAGCTTCATCTTCTTTGCGCCCACCTTCCTCGTGCATATCGGGAGTGCGACGCGACGACGATCCGGCTTGTTTTTTCCCTTTACCGGACGGAGGTTTGGGAATGATGACACCTTTTGGAAGGCTGATCCGACGACCAGGGGCCAGCAAGCCAAACCCCGACAGTGATTCATTTGAAATGATAGTCCGGATGTCTCGTTCTTCGGCAGGAAGAGCTCTAATGGCTTCAACAGCCTCAGAATATCCTCGGCCTTCAGGACGCGGGTTGATACCTGAAAAGATGAAACAAAGAGTTAGGAAAAGCATGACTTCAGTTAAATGCGAATAGTGACTCGACAGAGAGACTTACTGCCTTCAACCCATCTCCTCGCAAAACCAGGAGGGCAGCGCACATAAAACCATTCCTGTTTGTACAGGGCGAATTTACTGCATGCCCCTGTCAAGATTTGGCATTTGTGGTATGGCTCGAGGAACATAAAGGAAGGACTGTCTTTTCGTCTCTTGATCATATAAATGTATCTGATATCGCCAGCGGTTGGAGGTCTAGAGAAGACGGCCATGAAAAGTAAGTAGGTCCCATATAGAAACGCATGGCCGTTCGGGTGCAGCTGCGACGGAGCTATGTCAATATACTGCAATACATCCCAGAGAAATAAATTGAACGGAGGCACGCTGCCCATCCAACACATGAACTTGTTACAGGCGGTATACCCGACTGGGGGCAGGTGAGGGCGATCGTGTCGCGAAGGGACCAACACGTCGGCGAAAGGGATCACATGAATGGAGCATATCCGTCGGAGAGCGGCTTCGTTGATCTTCGAAGCTTGTGAATCGATCGGATTGTCTAGAAGAATTGCTGCCTCCAAGGCATCAGGTGCTAAGTTGTGAGCAGGAGAAGTCGACGGATTAGAAGTATCAGCAGCTTCTGGCCTTGATGACGGCCCAGGCCTGTCGGATATAGTGGCGGAGCTAGACTTTCTTGACATCCTCAATAAATAACGAACCTGGCAAAGTGCTTGAGAAAACTATACTTGAAAAACGTTGAACGTTAGAATTGGCAACACGAGTTTCCCCCCCCCCCCACGTGGTGTGTGAACTAGTGCAAGCAATTATGTACAAGCAATAAGAATCTAAAGATTTCAAAGATATAAAAATGAGCTTCGAGTCGTCGCCTTCGAAGACCGTCATCGCTGACCGTCTCAAAAAGCCCGCCTTGAGGTGATTACGGTTTCAAATTCAGAAAACGAGTGTTAATCAAACCCATATTTAAGTCTACTAAAGCTAGGGAGTTAATGATCCGGGTCAGTGTCATATGATGGTGTGCTTAGATCTTTTGACCTTGTGTAGATTAGGCAAGGCAATTGTTCGTTCGGCATTTACGGTGTTCAACCTAAGTATGTTTCAACATTTATCATTGTTCGGCATTTATGATTGTCCGGCATTTGCATTGCTCGGCCTTGATATGGTTCAGCTAGGTTTTGTTCGGCTAAATTATTGTTCGGCATTTAAACAAGAGTTTGGCTTGGGTTCGGTTCGGCTAAGTTATTGTTCGGTACTTTAAACAAGTGTTCGACTTTGGTTTGTTCGGCTGAGTTGTTGTTCGGCATTGTTTACTCGGATGAAATACTGTTCGACAGCCCTCCATTCCACCATTCAGCGCATGACAACATACGCCGAACCAGAGCTGTGCCATCCAACACCCTTACCACCTCCAACGTTTTCATTTCCTTTTTAACTTTGGTTCGGTGCGAAGAAGCTAAATCCAGTAGCCATATGTGCAAACATTTCAAATCATTCCTCCTCGCCTCGCATCATCGTTCGGCAATAAGGACAACCTACTCAAAAGCTTCCTACATGACACACTTGGCCATCTCGTTTGAAACCTATTCGAGTTGTACAAGGAACAGTACCTAGTTTGCAGATTGGAGCTTAGGAAGGAATGGTCAAGTTTCGAATCTGATCGGTAGGCGAGAATTGCAAATCTTTGAAGAGTGGCAGAAGTAAAAAGTAAAGGGGAGAAGAAGGAAAAGACCTGGTTTTATAGAGAAGGGAAGAGGAAGTCGAAGGGGCTATAACCGGTGGAACCGGTCAAAGCCAGAGTGTTCGGCATCGGAAGGCAATATCGTTCGGCATGAGGAGTGTTCGGTTTCGAATGCTTCGTTCGGCATCTGTACCACGCTCGTCATACACCTCCACCACTGATATTCTCAAGAAAGCGTCTCCCAAGAGAGTAAACCTAGATTCGAAGCGAAGTACGGGCGATATGCAATTCAAAGCGTATCACGATTCAGCCACGTAATACACTTTGGGGGGCAAGTGTTTCCTGGAGATTTGACCAGGCAACTAGTACTTGGCTTCCAGTGGAACACAGCGTCACAGGAGTGTTCGGCATAATGTAGAACTCGGCAGCAGGAGCACTCGACATCCAACAGGAGTACTCGGCAACGGGAGTACTCGGCATCATAGAGTGTTCGGCATCATAGAGTGTTCGGCATCTAGGAGTACTCGGCGAGGTACTCGGCATCCAGTATACTCGGCATCCATGATGCTCAGCATCAGATAGTACTCGGCGTAGTACTCGGCGTCAGGTAGTGCTCGGCATCAGCTGGAGCTCGGCGTCAATCAGTATTCGGAGCCCAGTAGTACTCGGCGTCAGGTAGTGCTCGGCATCAGCTGGAGCTCGGCGTCAATTAGTATTCGGAGCCCAGTAGAACTCGGCGACAGAAGAGCTCGGCATCCAGAAGACGTTCAGTGTGCATAACTACTCAACGAAACAGTATTGTTCGGCCTGCATGCATTGCTCGGTCACGAGCTTCGTACAGAGATACGTTCGGCTTCAACTGCAACCATCCCGCACTGCCCACACATCGAATATACCGTTCGGCATAGAGAGGACTGTTCGGCATCATAGTGTTCGGCATACCTGGTTTGGCATGCAGCGACCACCACACCTGGGCTAGAGTGTTCGGCTACCAAGCCCACTTGGGAAGTCCAGCCCATCTTTGTCTATAAATAGAGGGGCAGGGTCACAGTGAAGAGGATCCTTTTTTGGGAGAAGAACACCGGGGAGACTCTGCCATTTTTGAGACTCATCTTCTCTACTTAACAACTTTATTCAAGCATTTGATTCACGAATTGTATTTGTAATCAACTATAAGGAAGATCAATAAAGTTTAATCTCAAAGTGGACGTAGGCAATTACCTTGAACCACTATAAATTTGGTGTTCTTACTTTCTGCATTTAAATTAGCATTGTCTTCTCTGTTTAATTTATCTTCATCACTTATATCTCTACACAATCTTTCTCTACGAGGTTAGTGACCAATTTTGGTGCTAACATTAACGTTTAAAAGGGTAGTGAGATAATAGATCACTCACCTATTGATGTGAAATCAATCAAAAATGCCAAAATCAATGAAGATCTGAAATAAACAGAAGATGACATGGATTCCAATGCTCTAAAACAATCTCTTGCTAATCCCCTTCCTATTCTCTTTTTGATTTCTTTATTTGGCTAGTTCTAACGAAAATTTGAAGCGGTTTTGATAAGAGAGGTTTAATGGAGGTTAAAAAATGTTTTGGAAGATAAAAAAGTAATTAGTGGTTGTCCTCTCAGCTATAATTAGCCCCAATCTCAAAATAGGTTAATGGGCTATTTACTGGTTAGCCTAATTATCCACTAAATCCATCTATAAACTATCAAACTTAAAATAACCATATCCCCTACACTGTAGGACCAAAAATCTATTATGACCACTCTATGTAAAGAGAAACCACCAAATCTTTCACTTGGAAGTGGTTTGAAGACCAAATTAGGCTTCTATCAAAGTCATAGTTCTTACAATTTTCAGTTCAAAACGATCCCAAATTAATTCTCAGAGTAAAAAATGTAAATACTCAATATTCCCTAAAGTTATAGCCTATTTGGACCTAATATGGTTATGAAACTAATATTTTTATGACCCGTTGATACATAAAAATATAGATCATTATGTTCTTCCCCCTTGGGAATTTCAACCCCGAAATTCCCTCCATACAAAACATAACCAAAAAATATAGATACCAAGCATTCCTAACACCTAAACAACATAGTAACTATCAATCATGCAAGGTACTATTTAACAAAACAAACTAAATATGAAAGATAACGACAAAATGGAATATTACCAGCTAAAGAGCTCCGGATAAGCATTTTTCATGTTGTCCTAGGTCTCTTAAGTGTTATCGCCCTCGCTTTTACTCCACTAAACCTTTACCGACTACACCGTTTTCCTTCTAAGTTGCTTCATACTTTTCTCAACTATATGAATAGGCTTTCGAGGTCTCGATGCTTTAGGTTCAACCTTAATATTATCCAGTTTTATGGTGGCACAATCATGCTTGATTTATGCATAAACTTCCTAAGATGTGAAATATGAAATCGTCATGCGCACTCTCCATCTTCTAGGGAAAGTTGACTCTATATGCTAGGTTCCCAATCCTCTCGAGTATCGAAAAAGGTCCTACGAATCTCTGTGTCAACCTCTCCTTATAACTAAATCAAACTGCATTATTCAATGGAGAATTTTTACAAGCACCATATCACGAATAGAGAACTCCAAATCGTGATGTCTCTTATCAGTGTAATTCTTTTGTTTGTCTTGTGCAACTTTCACTCGTTGTCGAATGATATCAATCTTCTTTGAAGTCTCTCTAATCATGTCTGGCATAAGTATCGGTTTCTTAGGCGCTTCCCGCCAACATAAATAGGTGTTGCATGGTCGACTATATAATGTATTGAATGGTACCATACCAATGCTCGATCGATAATCGTTGTTGTATGCAAACTCAACTAAATGCAAATGATCATCCCATAAGCCTTCGAAATCAAGTATGCAAGCTCATAAAAGTCCTCTTGTATACCATTCACTCTCTCAGCCTACCCATCGCTTTGAAGGTGATAAGATGTATTCAAATGCAGCTCTGTCCTTAGTGCCTTTATAAGCTCTTCCAAAATCCACTCATGAATTATGGATCTCGATCGCTTACAGCTCTTCCAAAATCCACTCATGAATTATGGATCTCGATTGCTTACAACGTTCTTTGGCAGACCATGGAATTTCACGATCCATTTACGATACAACTCAACTAGTTAGATGTCATTCTATTGGAATTTAATTGTATAAATCGGGCACACTTCGTCAATCTATCAACTATGACCAAATGCTTTGTTATCCTCCTCTAGTCCTCGGCAATCCATTGATGAAGTTCATCGATATATATTCCCATTTCCACTGTGGGATTTTAAGCGACTGTAGCAAATTACTTGGCTTCTTCTACACATTTTCACTAGCTGACAATTTATACACTTCGATATAAATGCTTCGATGTACTTCTTCATCCCTTTCCAGTAAAAAAATTTGTTTATATTTTGATACATTTTATTACCATTCTTCCATTGTGGGATCTCAAGCAATTGGAGCAGACCACATGACTTCTTCTGCTCATCTTTCACTAGCTAACAATGTATACACTTTGATAAAAGTGCTTTAACGTCTTTCTTCAACCCTTCCTAATAAAATGTCTACTTCATATCTCGATAAATTTTATTGCCATTGGAATGGATAGTCAATCTCAAATGATGGCACTCTTGTAACATCTGATCCCTATGTCCATCAACATCGAGTGCATATAGTCTACCATTCTTAAAAGCCAACCATCTCAATGGAGTATGCACCGCTTCATCTCCTTAGACTCTACGAATGTCTCTATCTTAATAATGATCCTTATTAGTTTAGCATCACACCTCTGACTAGTACCAATCTGCTCTATCAGGTTAGTTTTAACAATCAAGCTTGCTATTCTGGCTTTAGCTCACACCCAGGGTGGAAATCATAATCAACAATATACTTTAACTAAGTTCACTCTAGGAACATAGCTCCGAAGCTGCCTTGTCTCCTACTCAAAGCACCAGCGACCGTAAATCCCTTACTAGGCATATAGGAAATCTCAAAGTCATAGGAGCTAAGGATTCTAACAATCTCTACTATAAAAGCTAATGTCCTTCCATTAGAAGAAGTACTTCAACGATTTATGGCTGGTAAATAACTTAAACCTCTCTCCTAGTAAGTACTGCCTCTATATCTTCAATGCAAGCACTATCACTACTAACTCCAAATCATGGGTCGGGTATTTTCTCTCACGCGGTTGCAGCTATCGACTAGCATAAGCGACAAACTTACCTCTCTACATCAATATCGCCCCCAATCTAGTACCACAAACATCTACGTATACTGTCTACTTTTCATTCCCACACGGAATGAATAACATTGCTGCAGTCATCAACCTCCCATTCAGACTGATGAACACATGCTCACACTTCATGTCCCATGTAAAGGCATGATTCTTCTTCATCAAGTTAGTCAATGGTGTCGCTTCCTTTGAGAAGTCCTTCATGAATTGTCTATAATATCCTACTAATCTAAGGAAACTTCTCACATTGGTAGCATTCTTGGATCTTTCCCAATCTTGGACTACTGCTACCTTGGCAAGATCCATAGCGATATCGTATTCTGAAACAACATGACCAAGGAACCGCACTTCCCTCCTTCAGAAGTGACATATCAAAAACTTCGCTTTTAATTGGTGCTCTATTAACACCTCCAGCATAATCCTTAAGTGCATCTTATGTTCTTCTTCTTTCTGAGAACATATAAGAATATCATCGATGACCACAGATTAGCGATCTCTAAAAATACAATTCATCGTATCAACAAAGTATGTCGACCCATTGGTTAGCGCGAACAGCATTGACAACCTCTCATAGAATCCCGATGGCGTATGGATCACAGTAATCAACATACCATCCCTCATCACTCCTAGTTGGTGGAACCCCATCTCCATATCCAACTAGGAAAACACCTTTGCATTGTAGAACTTGTCAAATAAGTCATCAATATGTGGTAGTGGATACTTGTTCTTCTTTGTCACCTTATTCAGATCATGGTAGTCCACTCAAAGTCTCAAAGAGTTGTCTTCCTTCATGGCGAATAATACAGGTGCTCCCCACCTATGTAGTTAATATAGGATAATATCATTGGTATATCACCAATAAGTCTCATATCTCTCCTAAGCCAATACTTTTTCAAAATATCACTATAAATATCATTACCAATATATCAACCGATATTTAGTGTAAAATACCCGATATTTCTTAATAATATCATTCGTTGTTGTATATGTTGGAGAAAATATATTTATAAATAAATATGTTCACATTATTAATATTTTTTTGTATAGGGTGAATGGCAATATCTAGACCATATTAGAAATCCCAATGCACTAATTTTTTCATCTTTAACCATATGGTTTTAGTCTTCTTAATTACTATTTCAATAAAGAAAACTCTTCTTGTTCCATTATTTTGTATGTTTTATTTTCCATAGAGACTTTACTACTAAACAAGATCATGAAAAAGCTACTTCTCTTTTTAGTTGTTTTTTTTCACTATTTCTAGTCGATAAATTAGCTTATGAAAATTTATTTTATTAGTTATTATCATGTACCAAGAACTAAAAGTTTAAGAGCAGTAAAGTTATTTATTTGACATATCGATAAGGAATGAGCTAAAGTAGTAATTGGTATCAAATCAACATTGCTTATTCGATAAATTAATTGAAAATGAAAATGATGAATCTATAAGTATAAAAAATTTGAGAAGGTAATATAGATGATTAGATGACTAAAGAAACAATGAATATAGTATAAAGATGAAGAAAATAATAAAGATGTATGGTATACGAATTTTTCGGTTTTATGAGCCTATATTAGGATTTGTATTTGATAGAATATCTCAATAAATGGAATGTAATCTATAAACTATATGCAATCCGTCTTTGATAGTAATATGGCTTATTTATCCAAATATTTGAAAACTTAATGTCAATATAACATTATAACATTGTACAATATCGTTTATAATATGTCTACACATGTATGATATTTTAAAATATCTCAATGGTACTTAATCGATACGTACCCGATACCGATGTTAATTACTTAGCTCTCCACTCAGATATACTACTACGAATGGAACCCTTCCTCAATAGGTCATTCACTTATCCCTCTAGTTCATGTTGCTCTTTGGGTGCCATACGCCATAATAGCATAATTATTGGCCTAACATCCTTCACTAAATCGATACGGGACTCAATCTCCATATGTGGTGGTAATTTGGTCTCCTTCTCAAATGTCTGGATATTCACTAGCAATGGTATTAATGACAACTCATCTTGCAGGATCTCGAGCGAATACATAAAGCTAGTCATAACTGCGTTCTTTTGCATGCAACTCAACTCTAGCCTATGCTCATTACATGTCCCTATCGTTGCCAACCTCTCACAATCAACCACAACTCCATATCTTCAAAGCAAGTCCATCCCTAGTTTGATACCCAACCAAACAAAACCAAGCATAAAACAATTACATGCAAACATACATCCATGACTCGACAATAAAATGTCATGACAAATCATACTCAAACTAGCCGAATCACCCATAGGGTTTGTCACAACCAAAGGTTTGTCTACTAGGCTAGATATCAATCCTAATCTATCTAAAAGGACATTAGATGTAAAGAGGTGTGATGCTCCAATATCTAACAAAACACGAATAGGTATACCATAAATAGAAAGCATGCATTGGATATTAATTCCTTTCCCGTTCCCCTTTGTCGATGGAGCAGTCGACGAAGTTGAAATGACATTCAAACTTAAGCTTTCACAATTTGCTGGTGGCTCTGGACGATCCCTCTTCATATGTGCAGTCTTGTAACATTTAAAGCACTTCTTCTCTGCACTTTTGCAACTACTACTAAGATGGTCCTACTCTCTGTACTAGTAGCAGGTAGGCTCCGATTTTCCCTTCTTTTGATCACCCTTGCCATAGAACCTCTTCTTATCTTTGTTGTTCCACTTTCTCTTTCCCCCTCGCTCAATTATGACTTAGGCTCCTCTTTCTGAACAACATCATCTTGGACTTTTGATACAGACTATCATTTCTCAAAGCCTTTTCCACAATTTTCTCGAAGCTTTAATCTAATTGGCCCACCAACCACTCTCTAAGATATTCACCACGACCATAATAAACTTTCATTATTCTTCAAGGGTGTGTCGGTGAAAGACATTATATACTTTGATAACATATCGATCTTAGCTACATATTCTGAAATAAACATCAAGCCATGTTTCAAGTTAGCAAATTTTCTAAATAAGACTGAATTCTGAGCAACCAAAATAAGCTTTTCTTCAAATGGAACCTTGAATTGTTCCCAAGTGAACTTTTCCTTGGAAGTAGCAATCTTAAGGGTGAAGCATCCCATGGCCCTTCCTTGAAGTTTCCTAGAAGCCAACTTCCTCTTCATCACATCCTCTAACTCAAGATCGTCAAAGGTGCATTCACAAGTATATCTTGTACCCCCAATAGCTGATTCCAGCGCCAAAAATGATTTGCCCCCAAGGCAAGGAAAATCCTTTTTTAGCTTGGCAAAATCATCCCTTGGCCTTTGCATTGGAGCACCATCACCCACTAGAACACTTAGAGCACCTGTTTTTCATTATGTTTCTCATCATAGTCATGAACATGGTCTGCAAATCAGGGTTAGCTGCTACCCCTGAGCCCGCTACTTCTTCAACTCCAGAAGTAGAGTTCCTTATCACATTCCTAGTATGCTTGCTCATTCTTACAATATGTAATAAGAATGATCGGTTTCTCATAATGGAATACTTATATAAGTGGTACTCATGTATGTAATGCAACTTATTAAAATATATACTATTATATAGTTTTGAAAACCAAAATATATATCACTTCAACAAAACAGTCTTTTTACAACAGGCAATGCACGTTGTAATATGATTTTCGCAACGGGCATGTGCCTGTTGTAATAGGCCTCGTTGTAATAGATCCACCACATTTTACAACGGGCAAAGCACGTTGTAAAAACCGTTGCAGTATACCTTTTTACAACGGGTTACGGCCGTTGTAATAGACTATAATACAATGGCCAAAACCCGTTGCAATAAACTAACCATACTAGTTGCATAGCCTGTTTCACAACATGCATTGACCGTTGTAAAAAGCTCATATAACAATGCACATTGCCCGTTGCAAAATAAATGCAAATTTAAAAAAAAATTACAGCAGCATCCATGCAATACATCCATACTAATACTAAATATTGTCGTAAAATAATTAAAATCACATACAAAAAGACTAAAAGCTAGAGTCATAGAATTCTAACACTCCAAAAAGTTAGATAAGTTTACATGCCAAATACATAAAGCATTAACACATAACAGTCCGCTACAAATATCATGTTCTAAGTACAATCATACTATACCACAGAGATGAAGTCTTTATGCCACGCGACGGTTGATCCAATAGCCTCTTTGATAGTTCAATTTCTTCATCTATCAATAGTACTGCATGAACAATGGAAGAAAACTATAACTACAAAAGTAGACAAAAACACACATAAAAACATAGAGTCAAAAGTATTTAGATAAATAAACATAAAATACACCCTGCAGAGCATACATCAACAATTTTAGCTATAACTCATCGGAGTAGTAAAAGAAAAGGATTGATAAAATATTGTAATTAATTTAATGTTACCGACCTTGAGAAGACAATTGATCAAACCTGGTTCCTCGATGCATCATCTGAGAATTTAAAGCAGTGATCTCTGGGGTTGTCATATGGCTATTCATACATGAACCTGAATCAATTGCCTTATCCTAAAAAAATAAAGATCCGTGTTCATTAAATTTACTTTTGGGAGCAACCTCATTCGGTAGAGTTATATCTATATCACAACATATTACAACAAAATAAGTTATAATTCAAAGAGAGAGGGAGAGAGAATTAGTGTATCTACCATCAATAGGAATACAACCCAAATATGCCTTGAATAAGTTAAGATCTGATGTGTTGTTTCCTACAACTATAATACATGCATCATTTCATACTTCTGTTCAAATCATATCCTATGCTCCACTCATTTCAAATTTTAGTTATATCGATTCATTTTGAATGTTTAAACAATTGATAATTAATAATCCCAGCATATCAATTACAACACATCAGGGTAGCTCAAAATGAGAGGCAGCTATAATCCCAGCAGTATATGCACGTTGCATGACAGATAATGATCCAGCTTGACAGAAATTAGCATGTTTAAACAGTAAAATGTGCTTGCTTTGTCAATTGGTTATGTGATCGGTTCTAATTGAGAATACTATCAAGAAAGGTTACACACATACACATACACATTGCTTCTTTAATATAGGGTAGATATAGTTGGGACATACCTCTACTTGAAAGTCATACACCTGCCCTAGTACAAGTCCGGCAGGAACCCCAAACAAGTAATAACTTCCAAGAGTAGCATAAGCTACTAGGCCCTACCATCCAGAACCAATAGCCATGCCTGTATTGGTTCCACAGTCTAAATGAATAAAAACAGGAAACTAATGGAAAATAATAAGAAAAAGGCTACTTGTACAAATAGCAGCTGGTATTAGCAATCCTTTTACTGCAAGGAATATGCAAAATTCTACTATGTTAAATAATATTAATTGGGATAAGTAGTACAAACCAGATACAACATGATGAATGTTGTTGAGAAGTGCATTAAATGCCAATAGAATGAAAAAAGGTTGAACAACCTCTAATACAAGAGAACTTGATGGGTACATGAGTGCAATCTTATCAGTAACTCCCAAAATCAAAGACACTAAGAGATCGATAGATAATGATGTTCCAATTGATATAATTGTAGCAAATTTTGATGCATTTTCGTTTTCTGCACAAGTTATTTTGCAACCATCACTGTTTGTTGTTAAAAAATGAGCATATCTCTGAAAATGTTGAAAATTAAAAAGAAAAATACTGTTGCAAGAGTTCTTGAAAATGTTGTACGGTGGAATCAAAAGAAGCATATCTCTGAAACCAATAATTTTCAGCTTTCCAGTAAATAAAAAAATAAGTTATCCAAGTAATTATATAAGAGGGTAACTGGCTTCTAGTGGAAAATCAGACTTCAATGGCATTTAGTGTATGCAACTATATGACTAAATGTAATTAAAATAATGAACACATTGGAGACAATATGTATTTTATTCTCAGTAGCTAATATGTTGCAGCAATCAGCATACCAACAACATATTTTCAATATACCAACAACATATTTTCAATATACCAACATCGAAATAGTAATAATCAAGAATATTTTTAGTATACCAACATCAATAAGTACAATAGTCGATTCAAAAAAAACAAAATAGAAATGGAGATCGAAGAAACTGACCAGGCAACCATCAATTACCATTTAATAAACATCGTCGGATGGAGGAGGCAGATTCAGATCGAAATCCAACGGCCGAGGTGATGCCACTTCAACCACCATGACAAATCGGACTCACATCATACCTCAACCTTCCACTGCCAATTGATCCTATAACCAATCCCCCATCACCAACCGCATCCACAACAACTCGCGACAATAACCAAAACCGCCTAAAACTCTTGCTCAACCCAGATCCAAACCAATTTTATGGAGAAACCCTAACCAGCCTAAAACCCAAATTCATGGCAACATCGACAATAACTTTTAGACCCAACAACTTCGAAAATCGCTTCCAAGATCATTTCGTGAACTAATTCCATAAAACGACATTGATAATTACTTAACCGCTTCGAGGATCTATAGATCGACTTCATGAATTTGTTAACCACAATCGCCTGCGAAGTTTAGTTCAAATCTAAAATTTAAAGTGATTTGAAACTGATTCGGGGAGGAAATTATTTGTTGTCGATGGCAATATTGGTACTATTGGAGAGGAGAGATGATTCTAAATTGACAAAGCAGATTCTTTAGTTGAATATAGAGATGCATTATTCAGTCTATCCTGTTCTGATTTAGGAGCTAGGGTTTCTTTAGTTGAGGAACGCAAAAAATGATTTGAAAAAAAACATTAGCAGGGATAAAGGAAAATTTGGAGGGAATTGAAATTTTTTCGAGAGCTAACATTTGAAGTATAAAGGGAAAGTTGTTTGTTGGTTGGAGGGGCGACGTGTTAAAATAAAATAAAGTTTGGTTGATTAGTTTTGAATATTTTATGTTAGTGTTTAATTTAGAGTGGAGGGAACGAAAATTTTAAGCAAGCCCAGGGAAGTTCAATTGAACATCATGCTCCAAACTCAATTGAACATCATACTCGAGTCGACTTGCATGTTGATCCAAGAAAGCTATTTTCTTCGATTTTCCTACATAGCAAAAACTCGCCATGTGATATGTGGGTTTCCTACATAAAAACAGAGTGGGAGAACTTATTATGTATAAATTAGTTTTCAATCTTTGAAGAAGTCATTTTATAATAGAGAGACCATGAATAGATATTAATAGTGGCTAATTAAACTTATATTTAATTAACCGAGCCTAAGATTTAATTATCTTTACTTAATATATATTAGGATCCAGAGATTTCTATTTCCAAACATTATTATCCATTTTATAAATATTGGGTTCATGCATAGGAAAATATTTGGAAGCCTAATTCTTTCATGCTCATATTATTTCCCTCTTCTATCTTCCTTAGTAAAGAGAAAAAAATCAAATGAACTCTTAAAAATTCTCAAATTCGAAGATGGGCTTCTTGACATCTCTCTATACCAATTATTAAAGCAAAATTCAAGTTTCATCTTATTGATTTTGAATGTCAGCATCTTACAGTAAGGCATAGGCAAGGAGAAGGAGGAGATAGCAGGAGTAATTGAAGTTCTTCATATGAAGGTGAGTTTACAAACTCACATCTATGTCCATACAGAATATAATTTCTCTAGAATGTTAGCAGTAGCTTGTGTGCTTTCAATATTATGTTTATAGGCAATGGAATTGGCCCTACATGTGATGATCTTAAACTCTATGTTATGTTTGAATATGTGTGGGGTTGAATATATTAAAGTATGAATATGAATTGATTGTGCATCGACTTTTGGTCGAAAGTATTTGAATGGAGGCTTGAAATTGATTGGAGATGTGATTGAAGTGGAGGAAATAAGTCGCGAGATCGGTCGACAATGATCGACCGCTGACAGGTTGACCCTCTACGGTTGACCGGTGGTGCAAAATGTTAAAAAAAAATAACTAAAATATAAATTTATAAATAAGGTAAATAAAAATATAACTAAATAGTTTTAAAACAATGTTGAATCCAAATTACAATTTTATTTAAGATGTTAATATTAAATATAATATATATATATACATACAGTTAAGAATATATGATTAGTGTTTATACCCAAAAATTTTAGAATGAAATATATATAAATAATAAATAAAACTATAAAATTAAATTTAATACGACCAACACTTACATATATAATAAAAGGAGGTTTAAGTAATGAATAGATTGTTAATTAATTAATTACGAAGTTAAATAATTTAATCAGTGTAATTAAATGAGATATACTCTTTATTTAAATAAAATAATAACTTATATATATATATATATATATATATATTAAGGTGTTCATTGCTATGAGGAATTTAATAAACAGAGTTATTATACCGTCTGGGATGGGGCTTTCGATAATATTTCTCTGGTTATACATAGGACTTGTGGCATAGATGTGGTAGAGGTTGAGTGGAGTTTATAAGCACTAAGTAAATGATTAAGTATCACGTGGTGGTATGGGACATCGATGTGATGTTTATTCAGTTGTTCATTGCAAGTAGATGGCACTAAAGCGGCGAGATAGAGTTTACATGAGGGAGCTCATAGAGATACATTAGGCTTCGTGCTTATAATAAGCGAGCTAGGTTTGGTGCCTATATTATAGATATATGTGTCTTCTATCACGGTGTACTCCTTTTACTAGTGTTAGCGAGGACCAGATTAGGTTAACATCCACCGTAGCAACCTGATCATAGGGTCACGCCCCAAACCTATGACACCTTATAAATATATAGCTCCATGCTATCGCTGTGTGCATTCGCCCCTATGTCACTTAGGCCAACAGTCTATTACATATAGGAGAAAGTGTAGGGTTGTGACTTAGTCTTCATGTAGATGAGCAATCAGTGGATACGTGTCACGATGACCGTCGATGTTACTAAAGGCTGTAGAGTCCGTGTGAATCTGGGCTAGGAGACCCACACATAAAAATAGGACTCTACTTGGGACCTCGAGTCCGTTGGACATATAGTTATAATTTCCCAATGATGGAGGATTAATATATATGCATTCACATGTGTTTGTAATATAGGATTAAATGGTAGAAACCACCTTAATAATACACACACACACACACACACATATATATATATATATATATATATATATATATATATAACTTTTGTTGAATTATAAACATATCACATTTATGATCATTATTAATATATCGTATAGACATAGACTGACCCATATGTTATTATAATACTCGAATCACGATCTCGAGGTATTATAGGTGCAGGTACACAGTAGTATTTATGGACTTTATGGAGGCTAATATTCCCATTAGAATGATACATTCCCTAGTGTATTTTGTTGCCTTGTTGTATATGTATATGTATCTACTGTGATGTGATGTAGTGAGGTAGTGATGTTTGTATGTTGTGGGTTATAGTCAATCATTTTGTAAGTCACTGGACCATGTATATATGATATATATATATATATATATATATATATATATATATATATATTTTGAAAATGGGTATGTTTATTAATAACTAATAGTCTAATAGTCTGTAGTACATGCATAAATACAATACAACAAAGTACACTACACCTTACAAACATAATCACATATAACCACCAAGACTAACCATTCCAGCTTATTAAATGACTAACATAACTTTATTTTCCAAAGAGCATAAAGGTCAACACATTGTAAGTTCAATATCTTCTCAAACTCCAAAGCCAAGCCCAATTTCACGTGATCTAGAAACCATGTTCTGGCACTGGTAACCGCATCACATGGTAACTTCATTTTTGGTAACTGCTATCGTCCTCTGCCAATTGCTCCTAATCAGAGAACATTGCCGCTCATCTTCGTCTCACCGTAACCACAATATCCCATGATCTTTCTCCATCCGCAACCCAGATCTTACTATATACTTTGACCCTAAAGAACTCCTCTAACATCATCACATCTCCTCATACCAACCAATGGTATGAAATCAAACAAACTACCCCAACTTGGCAAGAGTTTCAGACAATGGACATACCCATACATCAAGAAAATCTCATGTGTCCGAATAGTATTCCTTGTTTTTAATATGAAAATAAGGGTTCATGTAGACCAGAAACTCATACCAGCAGTCATCAAGATTCACTGAATGTTTTGATAGTTCCAGCCATAGTGATTATTCTTTTCTGTTCGCAGATCTGGTTTGCCTTATTGGTGGATGAAGCAATAATGCCTGATACTTTGAAACCGATATACAACACATTCAAAAGAGTAATGCATTTGTAGAAGTACCAAATCATCATATACTCGGCATAAAATTTTAGTGAAAAATGATTTCGCCATTTACAGGAAAAAAATGGAATGCTTTAATAATCAAACTCTATTTATAGATCATAAAATCAAATATAGGTTACCGTTTTCTAGTATCTCAAATCTGAATAAACCCTACCCAATCGCTATATCCCAGTTCTATGAATCTTGATTTGGAGATGAAGCGGCATAAGAGTTAAAACTGTGAAACACAATTTCGCCTAATAAAAGCATCCCACTCTTCGATTCATGAAGCAGCCTTAGATTTTGTAATTTGGAACTATTTTGCCATAACAAATGGAACGGATACCGTAAATTTTGTTTTGCATATCTGTGGTGTATATATATATATACAAGTATGGTGGCACGTCCGTTGGACGTTTGTAAACAAGGAAGTGACGTATTTTGTCTTTGTTACAATTATGATATTGTGAGAGATTATAGTAATGTTTTCGTTAATTACGGGAAAAAAAAGGAAGAGGATATGACAAATAAACAAAAATAAGATGTTGTAAGAAAGACGATAGGTAAACCCGATAATGATGAAGCACCTTTGTAGGAGTTCTTTATGAAACATTGTTTGTTAGTTTTTTTTGTCACCTTACGAAATGACATTGTATGTGATGTTGCATTTTTATGTGCGTACATGCACAAATTTTTTTTTTACATTGATGTTGGTATTTTGTATATAAATGGAGAGTTATATGATATATACAATAGTTATGGCTCCGCCATTCAAAATTTAGCATCATCCAAAAAGCCGAGCATTTCAAGAAATGATTTCATAAGGAATTATATTGTACATGCATTGATCTGTAGTTGACAATTTAGATAGTCAAGTCTGATTCAGTGAGGAACACTATTTGTACATGCATTGATCTTAAGAGTTGTACCAAGCATCATGTACTTGGACCATTACAGTACTGGGGTATACGCATGCAATATTTAGTTATGTGAATACAGTAGAACCATTTTGTACAGGATCAGACCATTATCATATTATAACCTATAAAACAAAAAGTAAAACTCATCATTGTTTAGGATATAAAATGATACCTGGAGAGGAAGAAAACTCTTAGCGTCAATGTCAAATAAAAGTGTTTAACATTTAAAGTATGCATGCATACTTCTCTGCACGTGACCGACAAAAGTGTGTGCGTGAAAGTAAGTTGGCAGCGGGATAGGTTTGGTAGTATAGAGGGGGAATTATATATGTGTGAAGTTAGAAGTTGTGGTGGTTACTTACATCGTCCTAACATACCAAAAACTAAAAAGCAGTGTACTGGGAGAGAATCTTATAAGTTATGAAGTAACCACAATGAAGTCTTACGATATCACATTTTAATTTGTTTCATTATAAAGTAAGTTTTTAAACATATCTTGTCTGCATTTTATAATGGCAGAAGTAGGTTGGCAATATTTAAAGTCAATTGGCGACATTTTCTAGAAAATGAAGTGAATATTTTACATCGCATTGGAATTTAATTATGTAGTTATTTTTACATAATTAATGCGGGACAGAATTATCTAGTCTAGACATAAAGAAAACACACACCCACATCTTCTTGGATTCTTTATTCAAAGATACATCAATCAGTAAGAGCATAACCTATCGGTGCATTATTGTCAGTTAGCACTCATTTATGTATGGTCGATATCTTCTCCGTTTTTGATAGAATATATCTCAGTAGAAAAATATTAAAGAAAAGTTATCAAATTGCCTCTGAAATATTATTTTTAACTGCATTTTATTGTTATGCTAAAATATATCAATAACCTGTTATGTTATAGATCCAGGGGCTAGTTAAATTATGATAGCAACTAAAGCAAAATATTACTTTTTGCAACCAATATCCATATTATTATATAAAATATGCGAAGCTACGATGCAACAAATAACATCCAAAACAAATAAAAGTACATAAATTTGGTGTCTATGTCATATACATTAATGATTTACACTATAAAATAATTAATATGACAAAATAACCTTTAATTTTATTTTATATCAGGTAATGTGACTCGTCACCTATCAATTGAATTATAGGCACCTTTATTTCCTTTAGTATTCTTTAAAGGATGAAGATGGAGGAATCACGTTGAATTTAAACTGTTGGATGACTGGGTGCTTCAGATCTCGGTTCTTTTTTTTACTGTTCTCTCTGCAGAAAAAAAAAGATTGTAGTCATTGATTGAAATAAAATGCTAAGTTTATTAACCATGCATACCAATAAACAGGACGTGTGCATGTGCAACTGGTATTAAAAGCCATCGTTTGTAAGTTTTTTTATTATTTTACAACATGAATTTGAAGTATACAAAATTTGGTATATTTTATGTATGTACGTTCACAAATCAACCGTTTGCCAAAACACTAATGAGACTAAGTTATCTTAGAAAATAATAAAACACTAACCATTTGTCGATTTGGTAGCAGTATGGGTACATACAGGACGTGAATTGCTAACATCACGGCCAATAGGAAATGAGTTAATGCACTGGAAAACCAAAAGATGTTCAGCTATTCAACTTTTGATAATAAAGAATGGCAAGATAAGCCGTAGAGATTGTAGTAACGTTGATGACACTAAATACATATCGTATGCGTAAGGTCCTGCCAAGATAGTAATAATACTTCAAAAGTTACTCATGGCAAACCCTCCAAAAAATGATAATACTTTAAAATATATTTCAATGCAAACCCTCCCATGTTGCTTGTAATTCTTTAGATAGACTGTCAAATGTCTTTCAGTGTTTTCAAACCTAGGCATTTTCATGTTCAGACAATGTTATGACATTACACCCCAAATCATCAAGCTATATCTTCCTTAACGTTACAATGTTAGAATATGGTATAAAACACGAAAGCAGAAGCACATTGCACTCCAATGGAAAAATGGAAGCAAATTTAGAGTTTAGTATATATAATTGCTACAATAAAAGGCAAGACTGCTTTCTGATCGAAAGGCGTATACAACAAAAGTAATTTATGACAACCTTTTTGTTTAGAAAAGTTCATATCAATTTTTTTTTGAAGAAATCATATCAAACAGCAGTACAATACATTTATATTACTTGATTATTCAAATAATTTATCTAATGCAATAGAACTAACTTTGCACCTTAAGGCATATAATATATTTCTTATGATACTGTGAATTTTCATATGCTGCATTTAATCCAACTTTAATTTCTAAGTTATTAATTTACAATGTCTTCCTCTTTTTGCTTTCTAGTCCATTTAACTTCCTGCAAGCCTCTCTTATTTTACAGCCTTATGCTTAATTCTTTACACTCAACAGTCAGCACCCGCACCATCACACATAATAAGCAATCTGGAAGGCATCTGCAATCTAGGCCATTAAACCACACAATCTTCAAAGCATTTTATCATCCACAGTCTGCACATATAATTAGCAATGAATGTCAGTCATAGGTCTAGCCATTTCAAACAGTAAGAAGTTAGCAACCACATCACCATCTCAAACATCAATTTCACTATCCGACTCTGAATAGTATCTTTATTACTACTAATTTGAAGAATCCATGTTGCACACATCGGTTATATATATTTTATTTTGAACTTATAGAGTAAGTTAAGAGAAGAGCTAGTGTATAATAATATGTAGAGTGATGTGAAGCATATGGACACTAATAATAGGATGGAAGTTTCAATACGTTGGACATATTGTATAACCATAGTAAGGCAAAAAAAGTGTGTTTAGTTTTGTATGAATGCAATAATCGGTTGATGAGTTAAGTATTGTCTGCAAAAGGCAATAGCAGTACGAGTTTTTATCATATAACACATGATGGGACTTCAGAGTAACATAATTCCTCATGGTGCAACAGGCTGAAAGACATGGATATTGACATAAAAACACACTGAAACAAATGGTTGCAAATAGTTTTATGGATCTGAATGATATTAAAACAGTCTGAATGATTACAAATTGAAAATTATTTGGTTTGTATGGTTAGCAATTTATGCGGTTTAGATGGTTAGCAATTTATGCTATGCATATAGATTTTTTTAATCATACACACTAATTTATACAAAGTTGACATAATTGAACATACATAAAATTCATCATATGAGCATACAACGCACATCTCAGTGAGAAGAACGAATATGAGCCTAAGCAATATTTGATGAAAAAATATACAACATAATCACCGAAAATATTTTAACCAATGTAATAACCTTGTTTCTTTCATAGGAGATGACTCTATGGTTACAATAAAATGATTTTAGTGAAATTAAACTGAAGAATTATGGGAATATGTGTGTGAGATAAAATACAACACTGTTAACAATTTCGTACTCCATGCATTTCATTCTATCATTAACTTCATCTGGTAAATGGAGTATTTTTTAGGCATAGTTTTTCATACTATATTTGAATCTAAAACCATTTACTGTGAAGTCTGTAAGGTTCGGGTACAAAATAAAAGTAAAGCCCCCACTCTGTGCGTGAAAAACAAAGATCCAGCAATGCCATCTACTTAGTGCAACATATGAGAATAATGAGTACAGAAAAAATCAAAATCTCAAGTTGAAGGCATGCGCTAAGGCTATCTGAATTAGCTATATATATTTTCGAAAAAGGAGTTCAACATTTAAACCTAACAAAAAGAATATATGTATAAGTAATATGAAGGTGTATCAATTATATGTAAAATACAACCACCAAAGTCAATTTTATTTCACAACGGTCTTGTCACCCATCTTTACAACATAATATTTTGAATTTTCCTATGTGTCAATAAGGGATTTTGAATCCGTGATCACACACAAATATGGTTAATTATTAAAGTACACTGATTTACTACCTAACCATGGACCTAGTCATATGAGTTCATCAAATAATGGTTTTAATTAGAAGAATATTAACAAAAAAATTTGTGGTTGTGAAATCATATTCTACTTAGGCAATATGTTACATGGAATACATAAAGAGGTCAGGCAACAAAACACAAATTTTGGTTAAATTCCATGACATGATAAGTGACAGTGATTCTCACATATATAACACTATATAATGCATGCGTCTTATATATAGTATAGTGGGCAGGTTGCATACTTACAGTTGTATCTGAAAATTGAGGAGCGAATGAAAAATTGGGAGAAAAACTGTGTTTTCTAAGCTGGCTCTGCCTGTGCTGCTACACCATTGCAGTAAAATCAGTTTGCAATAATAAGAATAATGGAAAACTTCCCAGATTTGGAATTTTTTGTGATAGAAAAAGGAAGATGAACCAAATCTGTAATTAGTTATCCAAAAACGAAAATTGGAAGAGAGCAAAATGAAATTAAAGAAGTAAAATTTACATAGAATTGTCCAGATATAAAATCGTCAAACTAAAATCGATCTTAAAACAATGAAAGCGAAGCCCTCGAAATCAAATAATTAAAGTATGTTGAAGATCTTACACTTCAGAAATATGATAGAGCAATATTGCAGCTTTTCATAGTATTTTCTGCCATTGAATTCAACCTGCGGTTATTACATTTAAGAGAGAAAGCAACTTGTATCAAATCTGTAATTAGTTATCCAAAAACAAAAATTGGAAGAAAGCAAAATGAAATTAAAGAAGTCAAACTAAAATCGATCCTAAAATAATGAAAGCAAAGCCCTAGAAATCAAATGATTAAAGTATGTTGAAGATCTTACACTTGAGAACTATGGGGACGTGAGCAGAGACAGAGTAAAGTGGAATTAGGGCAGGGACGTAAAAATAGATTAAATCAAAACATAAAAAGAGGAAGTAGATCATACCTTCGGAGGTAAAGACGGCCGGTGGTGGATCTCTTAGCAATATTTGGCAACGGAGCTGGGTCAATGGAGAGAACGGGTGGCGACATCGGCTGTAGTGGCAGACATGGACGGATTGGAGAATTGAAAGGAAAGAACGGTCACTGTAGGCATGGCGGGTGGACAGTTGAAGGAGGGGAGTAGCCATTTTTTTCCTAGGTCAAGGGGGGTCATCTTAGGTGTGGCGACTTTAAAAGTGAAGGATGGGAGTAGACATGTTTTAAGGGGAAGGGGAAAGTGGGGTTAGAGGAAAGTGGAAGACGAAGAAAGTGGTTGGAAAAGAGACGTGGGAATAATACTGTCGGCAACGTGGGAAGCGTATGGAAGAAGACTAAGGTACCCTGTAGAATGATTTCTTCTTATTGTGAATGGTGGGCAATATAGGGATCGGATAAAAGGCTTCACTTTGACCGGTTTGACCAAGGTTTTGCATTATAGTATAGATATATAATATGCTATCTGCTATTTTCTGATTCTGTAACTCTAGTTTGTATTCTATTATTATGTATTGTTTTGTCCTAGTGACACACGTTTTTATTGCTTTGTATTGAGACCATGTACATTTGTGGTAAGTATATTATTATTTGTGATATGTACCAATGTTAGTCCAACGGAATATTCATGTGTGTACTCCATATAGCCTAATTTTCTATATTATCCAATAGTATTACTTTGTAGTGCTCTTGGATAGCATGAGTATAGAGGTGGGGTGTTTAATATATGGACCGATATCGATAGATCGATCATAACTTAGCCAAATTTTGGCTAAGTTATTTTCTCTCCCTTCTACATTTATTCCTATCTCATTCATCGCTCCAGTCTGATTGCAATCTCTTCTACATCGATATGACTTCAATCATCCTAGAACCTATCCATCTCAAAAACCACTATCGATATACTTACATCCACTCCAAACATGCAAACAACATACCACAACCAAAATAACATCATATCATAGCAAACAATAAGATAGAACATCCATATCCTATTCAAGAACTCATACAACCAACTATGACATAAAAACACACGTTGAAATCCATTTATAATCATTTAAATTTGTTTATAAAACATTGATAAATCAAAATCAGTCAAAGATCTCATTTGTTATATTAAAGATGGTTTTAAAACACATTTTTACATAATTAAACATTTAATAGGGCTGTGAGATGATAGATCACTTACCTATCAATGTAACATCAATCAAAAATGCCAAATCCATGTAAATCTAAAACGAACAATAGATGGCATAGATCCCAATGCTGCAAAATAGTAATTTCTAATTTCTCGCTAATCCCCTTGCTAATTTCTTTTTAATTTCTTAGTTAGGCTAGATCTAATGAAGATTTGAAGTGGTTTTGTTAAGAGGAAGTTTAATGGAGCTTTAGAAGGTAGAAAAGTTATTAGTGGATGTCCTATGAGCTGTAACAAGCTTTTAATCCCGAAATGTGTTAGTAGGATATTATTGGCTTAGTCCAAAAACCCATTAAATCTATCCAAAAACTATCAAACTTAAAATTGCCATATCTCCTAAACCGTAAGGTCAAAAGTCTATTTTGACCACTCTACGAAAAGAGAAACCATCAGATCTTTCATTTGGAAGTGATGTCAGAAGTCAATTCGGCTTGTAACAAAATTCTAGCCCTTACAAGTTTTAGGGTCAAAACCATTCAAAATTAATTCTAAGTGTCAAAAATGTCAATACCCAACATTCCCAAATTGTAGCCTGTTTGGACCATTTTTGGATATAAAGTTAATATTTTATGATCTAAGCATATATAAGAATGTGGGTCTTTACATAACTGGTGTCAAAAGATCTGATTTGTCGAGTTTAGAAAGAACGCAGGTGCATTGGTTAGTCTAAAAAACATTACTGACAACTCATATGAAACATTTCCCATTCTAAATGCAGTCAAAGGAATAATCTCCTCTACAACTGTAACAAGCTACATTTTTAATGATTGGATATTTAAATAATTAATTTAAATACCGAATCGTTAATTAAATGAAGGTCTAAAATTTGACTTTTGGCATACGGTAGAATTTGGACTTAAGACCACTTCCGTTGAGTTGGAATCGACGTTGCGAATTAAATAAGTATAAATATCACAATATTTGGAGTCATGGTATTTTTACTATTTATGTATTGTTATATAAACTTTATAAAAATACGTGCATACTTGAGCATGTGGAATCTCAACTGATGACTTATGTTTCTAGGATGTGGACTTCATTATGAGACATATTGTTGAGTATTTTTGGAATCAGGTGATTCGATGCCCAAAACGACCTCGAAATGCATGAAATTATCATCCTCGAGTGTTTCTTAGATGGTGATGAAATTTATAGCTTAGAATTGGAAAAATGAGGTGATGTGTGCTGATGATTTTCGTGGCGATCCGGTGTACCATGGGATCGTACGAGCTCAAAATGTGTGGTGATTTATTTGAGAAATAAATTGTAATATATATTATTAGTGTGGAGCTAAGGATACTGCATTTTCTACTAGGGGCACCACATTCGATGGGCCACCGCCAACCAAACACTATTTGATCGGCGTTTGTACTTCGACCGCAGTGTAAAAAAATTTCAAAAAATTGGTAGCCCCTAGCATAAATTGCAGTTCTATTAGCATCATACTATTATTATTATAGACACACACACATACATTCCCCATTCTGATATTTTACATTTTTTCCTCTCTAACTTTTCCTCTCCTCCATAGTAAACAACTTAAAGATTCTCCTCCTCATCCAATTAAATTAAGAGCTTCATGCTGCGAAAGAGAACGTGGATGGATCCGTTGAACTCATGATGAAATGGGGATTAAATCTATGGTGACATGGGCTTGGGAGGTAGTGTTTTCCCATGCCTCTCTTTTGCTTGTAACATATGTCATGTGGAGGCGGCAGAACTAGGGATGTCGGTCGGAGGAATGGAGTGTGCCAATGTGAAATTGGTTCAAAGTAGAGTCGGTTGATGTTGGTTGAAGGAACTCTGGTGCACCCTATCAAATCGTGATATAGTGATGGTCGGCTAGAGCATGGAAGGTCGCACCTTGAACGAGAAGGTTGAACCTTTCGATGTTGGCATGGTTGAGTTTGTCTTAACTCGACAAGTTGAACAGAGGTGGTTGTGGTCGATTTCGTTGACTGTAGCTCTTAGAAGGGAGGTATACATGCACGGCTTGGCAGGTTCATAAGTGTGTGCATGTACAGGAAGAGAATTGGGGAAGAAGTAAAAGAGATTTAATTCAGGTAATCAATTAAGTTAATTATTTTAATTAATCTTGTTTCGTATTTAATTTGTATCTTTTGCATACGAGGTCCAATCGAGAGACGATCTTCACCGTTACACTCGTAGTGAGATTATCTAGGATATTGTAGAGGTTTAGACTAGATCTTTTTGACTAGATTGGTTTGAGTAAATATTCTATATAATTGATTAAGAACTCATTTGTTTGCACCAAAAATTGGAACAAACACCCAATCGATTTTGTAGAGCAATAAATGAAGAATAATAAACGTAAACAGAGAGAATATAGCTGTGAAGTAATAAGAAACAAGCAAATAATAGAGACACAATAGTTTATAGTGGTTCGACGTTGTTTGCCTGCATCTACAGTGTAACGACCCGGTATTTTCAACCATTCGCATCCACACATGTCAGACTTGAATTGCTCAAAATACCGCGTTGTAAATAAAATTTGGCAAATCTCAGAATATACAGTAAATAAATAATCACAGATCACAGACACAGAGTAAAATAATGCAGCGGAAGAAAAAGAAATAGTAGTTCATGAAGCTACTATATAAATATATCAGAGTTACATAAGATATAACAGAAGAAATAGAGTACAACAGAAGTCTCAATAAAATAACCAAGTACAAGCTGAGTAGAACAACGGAACTGAAGTAGATAGGACAAGACAAGCAGATAATCTCCAGTGATTCAAATCTCCAAGAGAGTGGAAATCCAAATCTGTGAATAACTCAGGCTGACCCGAGCGTAAAGCAAAACACAAAACACTCGAGTCAGGACAATATATACTTATATAATGTAAACCAACTCAAGTGAACTGTAATAAAGGTACAAGTAACTTAAAGAATGCTTGGGATCACCCATTCTTTAAGGATCCGTTAAACTATTTACTATGTAGTAATATACGCTATATACAATAGTGTCTAATTAGTAAAGTATAATCATATAGAAAATAGCGTTAAGGGGATGGTGAACCTTAACGCGGTCGGATCTTTAAACCAAAATCGTAGTGGGCTCGATATGGTAGGTGTCACGGCACACAAGGCAATGCCAGGGTAGATATACCAATTACGCACACGGACTGATGGAAACGCATAGCAGCCACTACCGCTCCACCTCGAACAACACTCCCAAATCAAGGGTGCGCACCAAATCAATCACAAGTAATAGAATGGAATCGAAGAAGTGTGTCCGATAAGAGGTGCTACCTCATTGGTCCGAGATCGCTCCTGTTTTAGCCACCTTATGCCAACTCACGGGAGTTGGGTCCACGTATATACCTTAGGATCTTTGCCACCATCCTACTTCATTCTGGAAACTCCACCGCGTACACAGTTGTCAAAGTGGTTTCGGTATCGGCAGAGAGTATGTCCATATCTGATCCCGGTCTCTTTAACAACCAATCGTTATTATAACCCGTGGTTATAATTTAAAAACAGTTTATACTTCAAATAGAATATCATTTCAAATCCAAATCTTTATCAAAATAAAGATTAAATCAATTCCAAACCATTTCAATATATTTAAAATATCATATCATTTCAAAATTTCATTCCAAATCATTTCAATATATCAAAATATCATATCTTTCCAAAACTTCATTTCAAATCATTTTAATATATCAAAATATCAATCTTTCCAAAACTTCATTTCAAATCATTTTAATATATCAAAATATCAATCTTTCCAAAACTTCATTTCAAATCATTTTAATATATCAAAATATCAATCTTTCCAAAACTTCATTTCAAATCATTTTAATATATCAAAATATCATTTGAGTTCAAATCTAAATATTCAACTTTAAATACCTTTTAAATTTAAAGATATAATTCATTTATTATCATTTCAAGTCACCTTTTAAATAGTTTATATTTCAATCAAAATAATTCATTTAAACCATTTAAAAGTGTAATTATTATACTTCAAATCAAGTATTCAAATTTCCAAAGTTTCAATTCAATTCAATCATTTATTTCAATTAAATTTCCATAGACCATTTCAAATCTTATAAATTTCAAATATAGATTTAATCCAAAAAATAACTATTCAAATTATAAAATAAATTCCAAAGCTTTATTATCCTATATTTCATAAGTCCAATATCTTTTAAATAGATTCAAATTACAAGTAAACCAAATATTTTTCATACTAATATAAACTTCAATTATTTATTCCAAGATTTAATATCATTTCAAATTCATTTCAAAATATCAAAATATCATTTCAAAATATCATTTATTTAATTTAAATTTAAATACCATTTAATCACATTTCAAAATGGCTGTATTTCCCAAATCAACTATTCCATTTAAATCATTTAAAGTCAATTCATTATATTTAATAATTAAATATTTAATTTCCAAAATTTAATCTTTTTCAAAGATCATTTATTCATTTGAATTTACTAAACAAAGAAAATTCAACTTTCGCAGCGCTTAGAAAATGCTACGAAATGTTATGTTTTAAAATAGTTCATTAACAAAAGACGGCATTTAAAATGCTGTAATATCTTAATTTAGTTTCAATTGAAATTTTAGTTAAATTTAACAACTATAGTACTAAAAAAGTGCTTTAATAACCTTTAGTTCAAATTTGCTATTTGGTTCATTTAAAACAACTACAGCATTTTCCAATGCTGTAATGTCTTTACATTACATTTCAAAAATGCTGTCAAATCAAATTCAGAGTTTTATTTACAATTTCACACATAATTAACTTTTAATATAAATCATTTTAACTTATAAAATCATATATTTTCACATTTAAAAACAATCATTTATATACCCTTATTCTTTTGATTTTATAAAGTCAAATTTCCATAAAAATCCAAATTAAATAAAAAATTTCTTATTTAAATTCAAGTATTAATTTTCATTTATTTAATAAAAATTTTAACTTAACAACTAAGTTTAAATTTCCAAAATATAACCTATTTCCATTTATTTTACTTAATTAAAATTTCACTTTTAACAAAATTCACAATTTCCCAATTTAAGTTATATTTCAAAAAAAATCAACTTAAACATTCATTTATTTCATATTTAATTTATACAAAATCATTAACACTTTAAAAATTATTATTACTTAATAAAAATCATTAAATTCATCTTTTAAATCAAATTTGTCATATATTCATACTTTACATAAATTCCATTTATAAACAAAATCATAAATTTCAAAATTTACTTATATTTCAAATTCTACTTCACCATTTACTTAATTCACTTATTTAACTTGTAGAAAATCACAAATATTTTATAGAAATCATTTTAATAAAGTTTAAATCAAAATATCATAATATTTACATTTTTAAAATATTTTAAAATTTTTAGAAAAATATATAAACCACGGGTCTGTATATAATTTTCTAGCCTAGGTCAAGTGATACGGATGTGTATCATTTCAATCCGCAGTTTACAAAGAAAACCGGGTTTTATCCTTTCAAACCCGCAATCCCAAGTAATATAAAATAAATAAAAAGTCGCTCAGGCTTATTATTTCAGCCCATAACGATCTTTCCCTATTCTAAAGTCCGTTCGGGTATGTATCATTTCAACCCATAGTGAACCTAATCTACAGGGAACTTGCAGTGTGATAAACTGATAAAATAACAGAATAGCATGAAATAACAGTAATAGATGATATAACATATATAATAACAGGGGTAAACATTATATGATCATAATATAACAGTTATAACAGGATGATATAATTTTACAGATTCAAATGGTGTAGTTTACTAGTTATATAAGTACACATTGTCTGGTGAGAATTACTCACTTGTATAAGCTGGAGAAAACGATCAAAAGCACAAACTGGGATCCTCAAAAGCACTATGGCACGACAACATGGATATGACAAGAGAGTGGAGAGAGCCAAAGCTATACACCTTGAATTCATTTACATAAAACAATGCATATATACATAAGATTTCAACCCAAAATCAATAAACAATGCTAGAAACGATTGTATAAAACGACTCCAAAAACATTGCACTTGCTTTCAACCTCCTATACTTCAGTTACAGGTCTGAAATGTACTGTTAAGGGTTGAATTTGGATCTGGTCTTGGGTCTATATGGTTGTCCTAACATGGTTTAAAAGATGGTGCAATATATGGGTTCTTGGATCTACAACTACAAGGCAACAATCAACATTTTCAAGCCAAAATGGGTTCGGCCAAGGGGTCCTATGGGTTCGGCCTGGTGCTCAAGTGGTGGTGGGTGGTGTGGCAGTGGGTGGTGGTCAGGTCAGAGTAATGGGTGGCGGAGGAGGTGGTGGCAAAGGTGGTGGAAGTGGTGAATGAGGAAGGGTGTGCTCGGTTTTGACATAAGGTGATGGTTTGAGTAAATAGGTGGTGGTGCTCTAGCCTAGGGATGGTCGGGCTGATGGGATGGTGATCTGGAGTTGGTGGTGGCTGGTTGTGGTGTTGGTGGGGTCGGCCTAGCTGTTGGAGGGGCCGGTTACATATAGTTGAAAGCAATGGCAATGGTTAGTAGAAAATCAAAGTAAAACAAGAGAAGAAGAAGAAAACATAACCAAATTTTTGATCAAGGAAGAATAACTTTGCCGAGAATTTTTTTGTGGTTAGGGGAATGTTAGAGTACGTGAAAAATGAGGAAGATGTGGCTGGAAAAGAAAAGTACCGTACGGCCATTTTTTTTAATGAGATGTAGGTTGGAAAATGAAAAGGCGGAAGAGGAAAAGTCAAAAGGAGATAAAGAGTTTCAAGTCTTTTCAAATTTCCACAAATTAATTTTAATTTTATAAATACATAACAAGGCTGATAATAAAGATAAATAAACTCAGAAAATAAAATAAATAAGAAAAGAAAATAAATAAATTTAAATAAAAATCAAATAAATAAAGAAACACTAGTATAAAAAGTGAATATTGCTTCGCCTCATTTGCATCAGTTCAAGTAAAAACTGATGCAAATAGAACTATTTGCATCAGTTATATCTTAATAACCGATGCAATTGGTACGTGGAAAGCAATAGCTAATAAAAAATCAAATTTGCATCAGTTGTCACCAACAACCGATGCAATTGGGACGTGCAAATAGTTTTTGTAACATCGGTTTTAAATTCAACCGATGCAACTACGGCAAACTTGCCGCCGAATCATTTTTCTTTGCCGCTAAAATTTTTGTTCTTAAATTTTTGTTCCTCCATCAAATTTTCATTCCGTCCCCAAATAATTTTACAGCCCCCCTTAAACCAGATCTCCTTTTCATCTCCACCTTTAGTATTAATTCCAATCTCAAATAAAATACAGGCAATAAGCCTTGCGTACGTCGTCAGCGGCTATTGTGAGGAGGCGTGTTTCAAGCATGTTAGGGCAAGGCGAGGTCGAACGGCATCAACATCTTAAGGTGATAAGGAAGGTCGCATGCGCTTCTAGGTACGTTCTGGTGTTGCGAGTTATGGAGGTGTGAATCTGGGTGCGATGGAGGTGCTCAACAGCGATGGCAGGTGCTCAACAGCGATGGCAGGTGGCATACTTCTTTTCGTCATTAAAATTATCATTAATTTCTATTGAAACATCATAAAAGCAAATTTATTAGTGACATGGGTTAAGGCTAATCGAGTTTCCTATAAACATTATTTTCTTTCCTTTCCACATCTTCCCATCAAATCTATGTAGAATTTGAATTGTTATTTTGAAATTGAACATCGTAAATTATAAAGCATTACCACGAGAGCAATGAAAATTTATACTCTCCATTGTGACTACTGATATTACTACCTTAAATACTCTCCATTGTGACTACTCCGATATTATTATAGTTGGTTACTTTTGATATTAAACAAAACTAGAGTATGTACTTTCTAGATACCAAAGTGTTTTATTTTGTATTTCTTTCCAGCAGTTCTAAGAATTTTTTATTTCGTGAATATGGATAATGCACATTTTATGTCTGATAAATTGCGTTTGAAGCATCATAATGAAAAATATGCAAGTTTGCTACTTCTTTGCACTTTGTTATCATTTGGTTTGAAAATTTGACTTATTTTTTAATTGTTAACTTTATTTGCTTTAGTTTGGATGAAACGCATATTGCCTAGATTCAAGTGATCCTTTGATGAAGAAGATATGAATTCATTCTGATCTTCGTACATTGTCCTTGGTGTGTGTAATATTTCTGATTATTTATAATTTATGCTATATAACTTTATAATTTCTTAATTGTTTCTCTTTTTAATGGGTTTCTAACGGTACTTTGGATGGTGATTTTCTTTTAGTTACAAACAATGCTTGGAATTGTGATTATTATGCCATTTATATTGCAAGGATTAGATGCTTACTATTTATTTGGAAGTTGATTTTTTATTGATCTTTGCTGATAGTCCAAGTGGCTCTGTTTTTCTATAGCACTTTAACCTTATCAAGTTCTTGGCTATGCTTAGTATACCTTTTCTGTTCCTTTTTGTTAAGTGTAGAAAACAAAGTTTCCGTCATAAACCTTAAGAACTGTATTATGTACCATGTATGCATCTATCGTTCTTGTTTACAGTGATATTAGACAATAACTAATATGGTTATGGTTAGTTTATGCTTTTGATTATGGTTATGAGAATTGTTTATTATTTAGAGTTCATTTCTTATTGTTGTCTCGTTTGTCCCTTGTATTGCTGTTAAAATTAATTTTAACCCACCTCTATTTTCCATAGCACATAATAGCCTGATTAAACTTTCCTAGGAGCTGCACGGTTCAAACACTCAGTTGTCTCATTTGTCAGGTGACAGAGTTTAGACAACAACTCAAACATGAGGGAATAATCTTGTTTGGCTTTTCTCTTGCAGTCTGCAAAAAGAACTAAGCCTTTCTTAGTTGTAGTAGTCAAAGCCATAAACCTTGTAATGCTTACCACAATTTGCATTTATTGCCATAAAATGTTCCATGCGATTGTTTCATGCATTTATAGTGAGAAAAATTTAGGCTTAGGGACAAAAGTTAGATACATGTAAAATTATGTAATTGTATGTGACAGATTAATGAATGGTTCATGTTGCAGCTAGGAATTATATTTTGCATAATTAGTCTAGTAACAATCAGAGACTGGGTTTAATTTTCTTATATATGTATACATCACATGCTTGCTACCATGAGCTACAATTTTGCAGAAAATGTATGATTGTTGTATTTATATGCTACAGTGTCCAATAAATGTGATTTGGCCCAAGTTCATCTCTTTATATATGAAACTGGGCCGCACCTTTGTTGAGTTTCAATGAATAAAAGTAGTATTTTTTTTGCTCTCAAGGATTTTAGTCGACTTTGAATGCTAGATCATCATCTATTTACTTCTATTATAGTACATTTATACACACATAACCTATGTGTGTGTTCTTATTCAGGGGAGATGCAGGCACTGTGATGGGCAGTAAATGCAAGTCAGTGAAGTTAAATGGTATGACTATTCCTGATTCACGTTTGAGTTGTTGTCCTAATTCACTGTGATGGGCAGTAGGTGCCATTCACGTTGAAGTTAAATGGTTTGAGTTGTCGTGAGCTTCAGAGCATTATACTGAGTGAATAGGTTACTATTCCTGAGCATAATTATATGACTATTTTTTGAAGCATCTTGAAATGTAAGTCTCTAAACGTGCTTCTTTTAGGGGCCATTTGTTAATGGTGAGAACATATCTGCAGTAGAATGAAAATCATCGCTAAATTGCTTCTTTCCATTTTTAGTAAATTATCTCTAAATTACCAGTAGTGCATGTATTTTCAAATGAAGTTACTTAGAAGTTATAATGGATGCTAATAATTTGATTAATGGAGGGTTGCAGTTTAGACAGGCTTTGCAGCAGGGTTTTACTTTACAGTGGACTGCCGGTTCTGATTGGTGCGGTACTTGTGTGAATTCTGGAGGGTATTGTGGGTATAATTCCTCGGATATTTATCAGCATCTCTGTTTTTGTTCTAGTGGAGCTTCAATTGATTCTTGTGATTCCCAAGGTATGAGTTTTTTTCCTAATCTGGCTATTTATTTTTCTAATTCGTGATTGATCTGAATTTGTTCTGAAATTTTTAACGAAATATGTTCTGCAGGCGGTGGTCACCCTACTATCAGAAACATCATAATTATAATATTAGGTAGTAAATTCTTTACCCGTTCGGTTGTTGGAATATGATGATCTGCTCTGCTTTTTTAAACTAACGGAGAAATCCATATGAGCGCACATTCACCTAAAAATAAAGAGTAGAGTCTATGAATCCGTTGAAAAGAATAAAACATTCTACTGAGATACAGAAGAAAACTTTTTATTGAAACAGTGAGCATGACAAAGAAAGATTCTAGGATGTCACATATGTACCCTTGAGTTCTAACTTCTAACTGCTATTCTTTTCACTACAGGGGTTGCTTTTGGATTAGCTTTATTTTCAATACTGGGCAGCTTTATTTTCATTCCCAGGTTACATGGTCCGAACAGAATTATCAAAATATTTTATAATAAAAACAAAGCAAAACATGCTCATGCGATTGAAGCTTTTATCAAGAACTATGGTTCACTAGCTACAAAACGCTACACATATTCTGCTGTAAAGAGAATGACAAAATCTTTCAGTGACAAAATTGGGCAAGGAGGTTATGGCAATGTTTACAAAGGTAAACTATTTAACGGGAATCCAGTAGCAATAAAAATGCTGAATGAAACCAAAGGAAATGGCGAGGACTTCATAAATGAGGTAGCAGCGATCGGAAGGACTTCTCATGTTAATGTCGTCAGCCTACTTGGCTTTTGTGTGGAAGGGTCTAAAAGAGCTCTAATTTACGCTTTCATGTCCAACGGATCATTGGATAAGTACTTATATCCAGATAAAGACACAAATCAAAGAACCTTAGGATGGGACAAACTTTACGAGATTACGATTGGCATTGCTCGAGGGCTTGAGTATTTACATCGCTGGTGTAACACAAGAATAGTGCATTTTGATATCAAGCCACATAATATACTACTGGATCAAGATTTTTGTCCCAAGATATCAGACTTTGGAATGGCAAAACTGTGTCTTGCTAAACAGAGTATTATATCAATATATGGAGCTAGAGGAACAATAGGGTACATTGCCCCCGAAGTCTTTTCTCGAGCTTTTGGTGTTGTTTCTAGTAAATTCGATGTTTATAGCTATGGAATGATGCTGCTAGAATTGTTTGGCAGTAAAAAAAGCATTGCAGGACTTGAAAGTGTGAGTGAAAATTACTTTCCTCAATCAATTTATCAACATATTGAAGGTGACAGTGTAGAAGAGGAGCAGGTTGTGGTTGTTTGGATGGAACAGCTCAACTTAAGGTAGCTCATGTACAATATAGGATGAAGGTTTGTGCATTTGAAGACCAATATCTGCTTAATTTATCCATTGTCAACGATACATTCTCTTCTCGGTATATTATTTATGTTTTTCATTCTTTTGTAGAATTATTAAATTTGATTATGTATTTGTCATCAAATTTAATTTTGAATGATTGTAATATTGCATGCAATAATTGTTTATTAATCAATAATATACATATAGTCTATTTGAGTACTGTAATAATGGTTTCTGAGAATGACTTTTTTGCATCAGGTATAAATAGTTGATGCAATAGTGGGATTAATTTGCATCGGTTGTTATAAAAAACCGATGCAATAGAGGGATTAGTTTGCATCGGTTTTCAACAACAACCTATGCAACAAGTTTCTTTGTTGCATCGGTTTTCATTACAACCGATGCAACATGGGGGCTGTGTCCAAGCAACCAACCATGATATTTTGCATCAGTTGTTAGTAACAACCGATGCAAAAAGGATCTTTTTGCATCGGTTTCAAAACTGATGCAAAAGTGTTAAGCCTGTTGCATCGGTTGCATATGCATCGGTTGTTGAACTGATGCAAAAAGGGGGTAAACAACCGATGCAAATGGTCTGTTTTGTAGTAGTGAAAATGGCAATATATACATAACTAGGCTTTATAAATTTGAAACAAATTCAAATGAACTTTAGAAAATCTTTATGTACTTGAAAAATATTTATAAATAAAGATAATAACACAAAATAAAAATGAATTCACAAAAATGAATAAATATATTTTAATTAAATATAATTTAATGAAGAAAATAGCAGAAAAATGGAAACTAGGCTTTATAAATTGAAATAAATTCAAGTATACTTTAGAAAAATTATATTATCATTTTAAAAATATTAAAAGACATAAAATAACCTATTAACATATATTAAAACAAAATATGACAATAAAAATATAATTTATATGATTTAAAATAAATAATATTGCAAAATAAACAGTTTATACACAAAATTGAAAATTACATAACTTCTACAATATAAGTCCGTTTTCAACGAAACGAAAAGCAGTATTCATGGAATTAAGTCTATTTTCATAATAAAAGATAAAATTTAAGAATTTGAAATATTTAAATTTAAAGTTCAAATGTCAAAGTTTGACCAGTTTGAATAGAAATTCACCTTTCAGTGAAATATCCAATTTATACTAGTTTGAACTATAAATCACTTAATAATCAACATTTATATTTAAAATGAAATGTTTGAAATAGAACAAGTTTAAATAATTTAAAATAAAAATAAAGTCAAAATTAAAATATATGCAAAATCTAGGGTTGTTACATACAGTGACGAGATAGATTTATTAATTACTTTGTAAACTGAGTACAATAGGGATCGGATTAGAATCCTTAGTTACAAAAGAGTACAAAACAACCAGCAGTGTCAAGGTCTCGAAAATAAACAATCAAGTCTGTATTTATAGAGGAAGATGGCGAAATATCTCCCTGAAAATTCGGCAGAAGGATATCCAGAACCATAGGGACCCACATGAGGGATTGCATGGCCCAAATCCCAAGAAATAGGGATTGATGCCTATCCCTATTTTGGAGGAGTTTGGGGATGTGATCCCTATAGAAGCTTCTTCATATTGTATTATGCTTAGCCTCTAAGTTTCATGCCGATTGGATCAGTAGAACTTGAGTTATTGATTAATCATTGTTGCAATATGTGATGTTTTTTTATTCTGGCCAGTCCCTCTAGAGGGAAGAGGGTCGATCCCTCTTTCTTATGCTTTATAGAGTGCAATCCCTAGGGTGGACACACTAGGGTCCTCTCTTCTTGTTCCCAAAGTTTCAACTATATTGGACTTCCGGATTTTGAGATATTGATCGTTTTCCATTGAGTTGCATTATTGGGCTAGATACGATATATACGATCCCTTTGATACGATCCCTTTTTATACGATCCCTTTGATACAATCCTTTTTTTAGGTGAAGTAATTTGTCCATAACTTGAGCATACAAACTCCAAACGACTTAAGATTTGAAATGTAGTCTTGTGGGGCCATCCTTCTCACTCTATATCGATCTCAACCAATTTGGGACAAAAATTGAGGATATGTATCAATCCACTAGGGGAGGGATATGCACCTATCCCTTGCCTGGGGGAGGTACTAATCCATACTTAGAATATTCTGGAGAGTCTATCTCTTGATATCGGTTGATCATCCCTGCGCTTGATCTCTGAGCCTAATAATCATCTCTTTGGGCTACCTTCCTCGATAATCGTCTAGTCTAACTTTTCCAGTCAGTCTGAATATAGCCGGTCCAAAAGGCTGAATAATGATTGCCCCAAAAAGTACGTCTTATGTCGAACATGACGTGCTTTGAATCGAAGCAAGTTAGAGTCATCGGGAAGAATTCCATTCAACTTTTTGGACAAATGCTATCCTTCCATTGAATTGTCTATTCCGAAGAGTCATATCTCTCTTCGTTTGCTATGAGGCTTGGTCGATATTTGTCGGTATAAAACTAGAGTGCAATCTCTCAATTATTATCTGTGCCCAGTTCCATTGAGCTAGTAAGCCTTGGTTATCCGATCCAATCTCTTCTCTAATAAATCCAGGTGATAATTAAATTTCTATCGGTTTTGAGAAATCAAATTTTTGGGATGCAAACGTGCATGTTCATGTACACTTTTTCGTCATTGGGTCCCGATCATGATCATATGCTCACGGCTCGTCGCAAATTCCTTGTAGTTTAATTGCAATTGGATTGTAATTCCTTGTTTATTTTTTATAATGAAATAGGGTTCGTAATAAGTTAGTCAATGAGAAGGGACTTCAAGTTCTACAGGGATGATGGTCTTGGAGTCGTAAGCAAGGGCGAATGGAGTATGGCAGTCGCAAACTTGTGGGTGGTTCTGTATGCCCATAATGCTGATGGGAGTTCGTCGACCCACTTCCCTCTAGCCTTTTCCAAATGCTTCTTCAGAATGGACTTTATGATTTTGTTAACAGCTTAGACTTGTCCATTAGCTTGAGGGTGAGCAAATGTCATGAATCTTTTCTCAATATGAAGTCGATGGTAGAAGTCTTTGAATTCAACATTGTCGAAGTGGGTCTCACTATCAATTACGATTGTTTGGGCAAGACCAAAATGACAGATGATGTTTAGGACGACGTAATCGATTACTTTTTCCATTGTGATCGCGGCTAAAGGTTCAGCTTCAGACCATTTGGTGAAGTAATCAACTGCTACGATGGCGTATTTCACACCACCTTTAGAAATCGACAAGGTGCTGGTGATGACAATACCCCAGGTGGCAAATGGCTATGGACTGACCATTTGAGTAATTTCCGTCGGTGGGGCTCTTGGAATTTTTGCAAACATCTAGCACTTGTCGCATTGTCTAGCATGATCAATTGTATCTCAATTGACAGTTGGCCAGTAATATCCATAGCGAAGTATTTTCTTTGTCAAAGTTTGCTCCCCAGCGTGATCGTCACATTCTCCTTTATGGACTCCTCTCAAGGCTTGTTTAATTTCATCATAGGCGATACACCAAAGCAGGGGAATGGAAAAACCCTTTCTATACATTACTCCTTCTTGGATGATATAGCGTGAAGCTTTGCGAAGGATCTATCATTTTTCATTCCTCGGTCCCCCAGGAAGGATCCCTCATTGCAGATAACCTTTGGCAAGAGTCATCCACGACACCCTTTTCATCTCCGTCTCCAGAACCTCCATCTGGTCGATGCTTGGAGCATTTAATACATTAACCAGGACCAAGCCCATTTGTTGCACATCCCTGGAACTGGCCAGCTTGGCCAGTGAGTCGGCTTTCTCATTTTGTTCTCTAGGGGTGTGTGTAATAGTGTAATACTCGAAGTTTACCGGTAGCTCTTAGACCCGGCCAAGATAAAGAGCAAGTTGCTATCTCCTTGCCTGATAATCTTCCCTGACTTGGTATACCACCAACTGGAAATCGCAAAAGATTTCAAGTGATTTTATTCCCATTTCTCTGTCATGTTTGAGTCAGCAATCAGAGCTTCATATTCAGCTTCGTTATTCGTTGCAGAAAATTCAAGCTTCAAAGCGTAGCAAATTGATCGATCCCCCGGAGTTATTAGTTCAATTCCGGCTCCAGAACAACGATCGTTGGAGGCTCCATCCGTATACATTTTCCATCAGGTAGTAGGGGTTTCACTGCTCTCCGGGAGATCATTCTATGCAGTCAGCTCAGTTATAAAGTTCGCCAGTGCCTGTACCTGGATGGTTCTTCGAGGGTGATAGGTACTATCAAATTGGCTCAGCTCGATGTTCTATTTGAGTAACCTTCCAAACATTTCAGGTCATTGTAGGACCTGTCATAACGGCTGATCGGTGTAAACGTTGATGGGATGAGCCTAAAATAGAGGCGAAGCTTTCATGAAGTAATCAACAAGTAGTACGCCATTTTTTGTTTGGATAGTTTCTTTCAGCTCCAATTAATCGCTTGCTAACATAATAGTCCGGTCTCTGGATTCGATTCTCCTCGGGTAACAGTGTGGCACTTTTGGCTTGTACTGACACCGCTAAATAGATGTATAAGTCTTCACGATCCACTGGCTTGGATATGATAAGAAGTCTCTCCAAGTGATCTACCAGATCTTGGAACACATCTATGTAATCCTGCATCCGTTCAAAGTTCCTCTTCCCTCTCCTGATCAAGTCGAAGAAAGGAATACACTTGTCGGTGGCCCTGAGATGAATCGGCTTAAGGTGGAAACCTTCCCATTTAGGCTTTGTACCTGCTTGATTGTTTTTTTTTGCTCGGATGTTCCGAAATGCTTGGATCTTCTCAGGATTAGCTTCGATTCTACGAGGGTTGACGATGAAACCCTAAAATTTCCCTGATGCAACGTCGAAAGAGCAAGGGATTGAGTTTCATTCCATATTTATGGAGAATACTGAACATCTCCGCCAAGTCATCGATGTGGTTGTTTGATCGTCGTGACTTCACGAGCGTATCATCTACATATACTTCCATCGATTGCCCAATCTGGTCTTTAAACATCTGATTAACCAGTCTCTATGTAAGCAGCCCCAGCATTCTTCAGTCCAAATGGCATAACAACATAACAATATAGCCCTAGATCGGTAATGAAGCTGGCGTGCTCCTCGTCGGGGACGTGCATCGGGATATGGTTGTATTTGGAGTACATATCCATAAACGGAAGCAGTTCATATCCATCGGTTGAGTCCACCAGTTAGTTGTTCCTCGGAAGTGGAAAGCTATCTTTCGGGTATGCCTTGTTTAGGTCTGAGTAGTCGATGGATGTCTACCACTTTCCATTAGCTTTCCTCACAAGAACTATATTGGATACCTATTTTACGTAGAGGGTGTCGTGGAGAAACCCAATATTTTTGAGTTTATCCACCTCTTCTTTAAGTGCAGCAGATCTCTATGGATTCATGCCGCATCGCTTTTGTTTCACCGGGACATGCCTCGAGTCGATATTCAATGCATGGCTCATGATAGTTGGTGATGTGCACATAAATATGCATATTTTTACTTTCATATTTAATCTACTTCTATTTTAAATAAATGTCATAATTGGGTGTTTTTACATGTTTAAAACCAAATTTCAAAAATGCTTTCAAGTCATCAATCATACATCAATTTGGGGGTAAAATAGTAATTTTGTGCATGTATTAATTTTGAGAATATTTTATTTGTAGGAAATTGGATGGAAAATGGAAGAGGCTTCATATATGTATGCATGCACAAAGGATGGAAGAACAAAGGAATGAAGAAATAAATTAATTCATGCAACATGGAGGACCTCACCTACCCACTAACCATAAACTTCAATTAGGAGCTAATGCACATGTTAGTGGAGATTAAAGTTACATGCATACTTAATGGAGGATTAATTAGAAGCTAATGATAACTTGGTGGCCACACTTCCTAAGGGGTATTTTGGGTAGCTCCCTAAAATATGGATTAGAGTTTTAGGCTTGTGTAAATACTCTGCTTATGTTCATGTAATGGAGTTTTTAGTTTTTACATTATCATGTCATGCAAGTTGTAGCCTAAAAGTAAAAGAGAAATAAAAATGGCTTTCTAACCTCTTCTTCCTTTTCTACTTGCTTTTATTTCATGCTTTCATTTTCTTTGCTTATTTTCATTTATATGCTCCCTTTTCTCTCATGTTAGTAGTTTAGATTTATTTTATGCAAGTAGATTAATTCTCTTCTTATTTTAATTTGCCCTTATTTTGCTTGATTTTAAATGTTGAAATTTACATGTGTTGAAATGATAACACAAATGAGTAGCTAAACCGCTTCAATTTAGGGGTAATGAAGCTCTCTTATATTATGTAAATTCAACGTATTTTGTCATTTATGATCTCTTTAATGCTTCATGAAAAGTGAATTTTGATGTAAGTTTATAAAGGGAATTTGATAGCCTATGTTGTAATTACAAATGGGCTATGCTTAATCTACATAAACACAATTTACATCATCATCTACTTAAGTGATTTTGGTCATGAAATTAAAGGAGAAACAAAATTTGATGATCTATGTTACTAAAAAAAATAATAAATAGATCATACCTAATATAGTTTTTGCTTTGATCTTCATGTTCATTTTCATTACAATTGATAAGTGGTTTTAGTTGTTGTATTATAGTTTGATGGTTTAAGTTATGTTAGTTAATAACATAAATAGACCAAACTTATGATAAATACATTACTAATTCCACTTGAGATCAAAATAAAGAGACCATAGATTGTTTGTGTGTTGATTTATGTCAAAAGAAGAGAGTGGATTTGCCTCTAAATTGTTTTATAATCTCATATTTTTAATTACTTTTATTTCTAGTTAGTCTTTGCATTTCTTTTAAGTTTAAACAATCTCAAACTCTTTGGTTTAATTTGATTGAGTAGAATTTTTTAATCATTTTAATTCCCTGCGGATCAACCCGTACTCGCCACGTACTAAAATTGTAGACCGTGCGCTTGTGGTTATTTTTATTACATTACTTTTGGGCGATTTTCTAACCGATAGAAAAAACATCGTTTCAACAAGTTTTTGGCGCCGTTGCCATGAAATTAATTTGATTTTATTTCTATTCTTCGAATTAAATTTGTTTGATTTTATTGTGTGTTAATTTTGTGTGTTGAATTGCATATTTAAAAAAAAATATGTTGTGTTGTGTGTTTGCTGTTTGATTTGTGCTTTCATTTGAATTGTGTGCTTGTTTTTTTTGCATTTGCATTTCTATTTTTAAAAAACAGAGAATATATACAATTTCAATTCAAAAAGAAATTTATTTTAATTCCATTTCATTTTGCAAATCATTTACAATTTTTTATTTTTTTTACAAATTTCTCTCCTTTTACAAATTTCATTTTGCATTTCATTTTGCAACCTACATACCTCCAACATTCACTATCACCCTCCCCTCCTTCTCTGCTAACTTCCTTAACCACCCTCCCTCTGCCTGTCAACTCCACCTTCACAAGCAAACAGTCATCAACTTGCCACCATCTTCCAGTGCACATCCATAACAACTGCACCTTCCAGTGCACTGCAAACATCAAACTTCCTCATCAAACTGCCATACATTATCACAAAACTACCCTTCACTAGCTCAAAACATTGTGTATATACAACTTACACTGTCACAAAACATACAATCATCTACAACAACTTCTTCCTCCACTCCAAACCTCCTTACTACACCTCTCCTCTGTCAAAACTTAATACCACTGTTGACAACATCACCCTTCTGCCTGCAACCAGTGCAAGCCAACAACCTCCCTTTAGCAATCCACATACCACTGCCAATACATACTACACTGCCACCAATTCAAACATTCAACACATCAACATTCACCTCCACCTTACTACTACTGCACGTATCCCTGCATTCAACATCCTTGCATTCACTGTGCACATACAACACTATGCAAACCATCCAATTCCATCACCATTCTAACAACAACCCAGTACATATATCGACCACGTCAAACACCCTGCAAAACCTTCAACCAACTTCAACCTCCAACCCTAACTTGCCTTTATACAACTTGTTGTACATACTACTGCCTTATAAACCTCCCTACCATCAAAAAAAGTTGGCAAGATCCCACACATGTCAAAATGGGCCCAAGCGAACATATCAAGATTCACACAAAGAAATCCAGCTAATTCCTTCATCATCGTTTTACTAAGCTCTGATCTGATCTTCTATACTCGTGATGGGTCGTCGTGGCTGATCGTAGTATCGATGGTTAGCTCAACGGGTGTAGCCTTGGAATCTTTGGGCTCCTCTTCTTCATCTTTGTGGTTTATATCTTTATAGAACCGGCTGTGTTGTTGTTGCTTGATATTGGCTTATGTTGTGAGTTGAAAAATGCTTAAGTAGATTTGCATAAGTAATGGGGTCGGTTTTGATCCCTTGTATTAGTGGGACTTAAGCAGTTTTTGGTTTGACTTAAAAATATTGGACCACGTGAACACAAAATCGAACAATGGGACATGCCATATATGACTTGCGTACTTGAACTAGAAATTGGCCTTGAATCGGATGTTTAGTGCTTTAGAATTGAATAGATTAGCATATTTGTGCTTGTGCGGATTGTAACACGTGCCCTGAATGAACTTGAATATGAACGATGGATTCTTATATGACGATAGCCGATCCCTGAATTTGAACGTAACTGTTTCGTGTAACAATCAACGTGAAATTCGGTTGGAATGACCAATGATGATGGTCACCCCGGTCGAGCTCCTGAGTTTCACCATAACCGTGACATAGTATTGAACTGTATTTCACTAAACAACTCCGCACTAAACTATACTTAGCACGAGGGACGTCTGAATTAGGTTTGCAAAGTCGCATAGGCGATAGGATAAGTGCCGGCGCCTTGCCTAGACAAGTCTTGTAACTTCAACACTTTAGTGGTGTATGTAGGAATGTAGAACAATGGTTGGATTTGATGTCGGTACCTATGTTCGAGCATTTCTCTAATGCATAGTCAATGATATGATAGCCGGTTAGGATGACATTTTATGACGGTCGCTGCGATTGAACTTTTGGATCTCATTATAAGCTGGGAGTCCGATAGTGATGGGTTCTAAATGCTTTGAGTGATTATCTGCAATGGCTGACGATCAGGCTTATAAGCATGTTGAATGAAATGCCGAGTAGGGTTTAGCCTCTTGTTGCGCGTAGTTGCATCGCTGGCTCTTACTTTGAGTTTGAATCTATTTGTTTATTCAAGTAATGCACTTTCCATGCAATGTACTCGCGATCTATTGCTTGTCGTTCAGGTTGGAATGATAGTCAGTTGCCCATGAGCCTGGGCATCGATCCAATGATTCTACCTCTAACCATCCTTTCGGTCGTAGCCTCGATTCATTGCAAACACTAGGTATGAGTCATGGTATTGAGCTATCACATTCAGTCTTTGGATGATCACACTTCTACCCCCGGTGTCAAGTTGATAAATGTACATCATGGATGGTTGAGTCTCGTCCTAGTCATGTTTATACTTCCACCTAAGCTTCAAAGACTTAGGGTCGATCGATGAATGGTCAGTTCACATTCATCTTATTTCTCGCTCATGCCCCGAAGTCTGGGGCATACACAGATAAGTAGGAAGGCAAGTCATGTCCATTTTAGCTTTATACTCTTTTCCGTTGAATGGCGAGATCGGGTTAGTTGATGGAAGGACGAGTCTCGCTTATCCCAAATTGTATTCTGGTTTTTCCTTCCAAGGGGAATACTTCGATGCTTCGTCGGATTTCAAGTATGAGTTGGGTATCGACGGTCAATCACATCCACCTTTGGCACAAATGTCGCCATAATCTAGGTAAGGACCTAAAGAATAGATGGTCAAGTCACATCCAATCAGTGACTGATGCTCTCCCTGTCGAACCAAGGGTAAGGATGATTGTGTAGACGGTCCAGTCATGTCCATTTCGTATTACTCTTCTAGTCGGATCATGGTAAGTGTCAATGAATGGCGATCGCGTTGCATTCACTCGAAGCTAGATGGTCAATCATGTCTATTTTGATTTATGTTATCCTTCCGGATCTAAGGATAGAGTTAGCTCTGGTGCAATCGGGTCATGCTCATCCGGTTTCAAACTCCTCCTGACAGATCGAAGGAGGGTGCTGGAGAATTAATGGTCAAGTCACACACATTCATGGTTTATTATCTTATCCATGCTCTAGTGACCAGAGCTATTCGATGGACGTTCATGTCACATCCATTTGTGGTTGGTGTGGATCGATACTGACCTTCAATCCATCAGCATGATATAGAAAGTTTGGATCGATATAACATGTCCATCAGATAGCATGATAAAGTCCATTACCTATAACTTTGGATGTCGTTCCAATTGGTTTTATATTAAGTCCTCCCCCGGTTGTTGCCTTGAGTCGTAAAGAACACCAAGCCGAAGCTATGATGAGCTGTCGCATTTAGCTTTCAGTAGTTTGTACTCCTGCCCCCAGTCTTGGGTTAGCGGAGTTAGTTTGTGGATGGTCAAATTCCACCCGTACTAAATTTATACTCCTCTGCCGAGTTCAAGACGGAGTTTATGGAATAGTGAGTGGTCGAACCACACTCCGGGGGTAAGAGTTGTTGGTGGGTGGTCGAATTGCAACCAATTTGTGTTTATACTCCAGTCCACACTCTATGGACTTAGAGTTATTTCTGAAAATGGTCGAACCACATTTTCTTTAGTCGTTTCTTTTGCCTCAAGTCAAGGGTGGAAGTAAAAGAGTGGTCGGTCGTATCACGTTCACTTTTACTTGGAGTTCTTCATGTCGAATCGTGGAAAGGATTTGATTAGCGAATGGTCAAGTCACATCCATTCTATGTTTTATACTTAGCCTATCAGTTTATTGGGGAGAGTCAATGGATGAACGGTCGAACCACGTCCATTTTCTACCTATACTTTTATCCGTGCTCCGGGGGACCAGAGTTTATTGATGGGTGGTCAGTTTGCACCCATTTGGTGTTTATACTCCAATCCACACTAGGGGACCAGAGTTATTTTCTGGACAGCCGAACCACATCCATTTTTTGTGTTTATACACCGGTCCATGCTTCGGGGACTAGAGTTTTATGGTGGCTGGTCAGTCACACCCTTTTTGATGTTCATACTCCAGTCCACGCTCTGGGACCAAGAGTTGCTCAATGGACGGTTGAACCACATCCATCCTTTTGTATTTATACTCCGGTCCATGCTCTGGGGATAAGAGTTTTATGATGGGTGGTCAGTCACACCCATTTTTTATGTTTATACTCCAGTCCGCGTTCTGGGGACCAAAGTGTAATGCCCCTGAATTTTAATTAACATTATCGGGATATTTAAATGGAAAAATTAAATAGAATAATGTGAATAATTAGGGAGATGAGATTAATAAATCCGTGGTCGTTTCTTAATGAATGAACTAAAATGAGACTTAACCAAATTTAGAAGGAGGAATTTTCCTTAGGGGTAAACTTGGAAACGGGGCTATATTTCTTAATATATATCTCTTCCTCTACCTTAATAAACTTTCACTTTCTCATTCATAACTCGTCACCTATATTTTGGTCGGCCATTAAAAGCTCCAGGAAGAGCATAAATTGAAGAGAAAGCTAAGGAATTAAAGCTAGGAAATTATCTCATTCTCCAATCAACTAATCAAGGTGAATAATCATGTTTATAATCTCATTTTTCTCTGTTTGGATCGGCTATGGGTTATACACGATTCATGTTTGTATTTTGGTTAGGAAATAACCAGTTAAACCTTTGTTTGGATAAGACATAGGTGTTTTAAATGTTAATGGATTAATTAACACGTTTTTATTTGGTTTTGGTTAAATTTCGAGTTGTTTTGATCTTCGTATGTTTTGAAATTTTAATATGTTGAAGAGAACATATTAATTGATTTTCTGAAATTTTTCCAGAATTTTTCATGATGTTTTAATAGTTATATTTAATTGTTTAAGGTATGGGACTTAATGTTTTGTATAATTATAAAGGAGGAAGGGGCTTTTTCAAATTTATTCAAATTTCCAAATTAGGAAAGTCGGCAGCAATTTTTGAATATAAAATTCTGGCAACCAATCGAATTTAGACAAAAAAGGCAGGTAGGGTACAAAAGAACTGTTTAATGTATAATTTTCACTATTTCAACTCTTTCGGCAAGAGCTTCTGCCTCCACTCAAAACCTTCCGATAAGGTCGAAAGGTATCAAACCTTTTGACTAGGTCAAAAATCAATGCACGTGGTATCAGGCGATTGGTACGTAGTGAATTGAAAGAGGTCGAAAGGTTTAAGGACGAAAGGTTGGAGATTTCGAAGGAGATGAAACTTTGTTTTGGTTTTAAAGAAAATACACCTGCTAGCTTTCGACAAAGAGCTTTCGACGTTGTCAAATGGTTTAAAAGAAAAAGGTTTCGATTGGTTTGATTTCTTGTTTTAAATGAAACCTTTCAACAAAGTCGAAAGGTTAGTTTTCGACAGGGTCGGAAGCATAGTTGTCGCTTCCAAACCTTTCGACACAAATGGAGTCAAGGGTTATTTTTATTTTCTAAAACTTGCCGCCTCTCTCCATTGTTTTCGAAGGGTTGGCTCAAACACTAACACTTCATTGTTTTTGGATGGCTTCGAAAGGTTTTGAGTTTCAATGATTTCGAAAGGTTTGGAGTTTCATTGCTTTCAAAAGGTTTATAAATGGTTTTATAAGGGGGATACCCCAGGCTTTCGACAAAGTCAAAAGGTAGAACCTTTTGACTAGGTCGAAAAGAAACCTTCCGACAAGGTCGAAAGGTAGGACCTTTCGACAAGATCGAAAGGTATGATTTTATGATGCTTTCAAAAGGAAGGCTTCCGAAAAGGCTAACTTCGGATGTTTATTTGCTTTCGAATGGGGCTGCATTCGAAGGGGTTCAAAGGGCTATTTTAGCTATTTTCCTTAAGTAAATTTTTGCTAATTTGAAGGGGGTACTTCGAAGGGTTATAGCATAAAATACTTATCTTGGTTTGAATATGCAAGGAGGATCCTTATATAAATTGGATGTTATTAAACCTTGGGGACACCGAGGTGGGTTTAATGTTTTCAAAACATAGTTTGGGGTTACAAAAAGAAATATGCTTTCAAAAATAAACATTGAGGCTACCAATGTTTTTTTATTTAATTTAACCTAATTGGGGCTACCAATGGGAATAGGTTAAACATGTGGGATACATGGGAAAAATAAATATTCACGGGGATCATGAATTTTAGTGAATAATCATGGGGATCATGATATTTTAATTGGCCAAGTGTTGGGTTCTTGGTTAACCTAGGAAAACCATGGAATGTGCGGTGGATAGCCCACATCAAATTTCTAAAGTAAAAAATGTTTTGCCAGAGGTGGTTAGCCTCGGGATTTGGCACCCAAGGGTTCATAGTCATCCTAGAAAAACTATGGAGTATGCGGTGAATAGCACACGCCAACTTTTATAAAACAATGTACGATGGATAATCTGCATTTATTTTGATGAATTTGGGATGGATAGTCTTATTTAAGTTTTAACGGATAGTCATTTTAAAGATTTTAGAGAGGAACTCTAATAAATGGATTTTCGATGGGAAATCTAATAAATTGCTTTTAGATGGGATATCTAATGAATGGGTGGATGAGATATCCAATATATATATATATATATATATGATTTATAGCTTTATTTCATATTATGTTAAGACTAATCATTTTGGGTGCAGGAGCATAGTAAATGATTTGCATGTTTTTTTTTTGGATACTAGTGAGGGGAAAACTATTTCCGTTAAGCGGCATGGTCTCACTAGATATCTATTTATGATAAGAGATGATAGGGGATTATTCATACCAGACTTATTGTCTGACTCAAAGTTTTTGTTTCTCCACAAACTCTTAGGTACTCAAAATTAATTTGAGTAGTCTGAGAGTGGGAGACTTTCAGGTTTTTGGACGAATAATATTCCGAAGACGTGCATGAGGCAGTGTTAGCTATATAGGAGCTATTTTGTGTTTTCCGCTATGATGTACTAAGAACTGTAAAGTTCATATTTATTAGTTCTCTGATCATCATAAGGGGACATCTTCATATGTCGCTCTTATCGTATTTTGTACATGTATATGTGATCTGAACGTGGTTAACGTTTGGGATTATGTAATTAAATCTTAAATTGAAATTCATACGAAATGAGAAATTCTGTTTTGTTGAAGTTTAAATTTTTTCATTTTCTTGTGTTTTTGTGTTGCCAATAGTTTCAAGATTCTAATTTCGGTCACTCAGAAATAACACCTATGGATGACTACAGCATCCGTAGTAGTTAGTTTTGAGCCTCCGGAAGCGGGATGTTACAAGTTGGTATCAGAGCATGGTTTATGTACTTAAAAGGAATTTAAACCTTAAAAGATTTTTAAAGCATAATCTATTGAATCTAAAATATAGTTGGACTTGGGTAAGCGTTATAGTAATGTATGTGTACTTTGCTATAAATACCTATGTATGTATTCCCCACTCTCTTAGACCATTCTTCTATATCTTACAAAGATTGGATTTCAGGTAGTAGGGAAGTAAGATATGGAGGCAGGAAACGGAAGAGTTAATCAAGGTGGAAGATGCACCACAACAAGTGGAAATGTTCGACCCAATACCAGGAGCAACAAAAGTCGACAGGAAAATGCCAACCCAGATGCAAATGTAGGGCTGTCAATGGATACCCGAAAAATCTGAAATCCATCTGCATCTACATTCGAAAAGCGGATAATATCCAATATCCGAAAAAATGGATGCGGTTTCAGATATGAAGACATCATCATCTGAAAATTATCCGTCCGGTTTACGTCAAGATTATAGTTCAAATTATGTGTATTTTAATGCAGTAAATGATATTCGTCTATTATTTTATTAAGTTAGTAGTTTATATTATATGCTTTTAATGCTTATTAACTGCTCGAAATATTTATTACCATCATATTTGTTAATTTTTAATACTTTTATAATCAATGAGATTGAAAAATATTTATGTTAAACTAAAATTTTCTTTTTGTAATTCTTGATTTATCGGTCGTTAGCGGATAGGATAATTATCCGATATCCATCCGTATCCATGGATGCGGATATCTGATATCCGAAAATGATTTCGGATGCGGATGAGGATGTGGATATGGCACTATCCGCATTCGTTGACAGGCCTATGCAACTGCTAATGTTGGTGCTGAGATTCCGCCGGTTGATATGGGGATAATGTATTAGTTCTTCGTGAATATCACTACAAGAAAACATGTTATTAATAACGCCATTTAATAACGCATTATTCTAAATCGTTATTGTTTACCTTTAATTATTTGTTCTTTCGTTTTGTACGGTACATGTGTAACGTTTTGGCCCCAAAATTTGCGTCTCCCTCCAAAAACACTTGACCAATTTGGTCTCCCTCCCAAATAACACTTAACAATTTTCATCTCCCTCCCAAAATGAAATAACCCTAACCGACGTTCTCTTCCAATCTCCATCTCTAGTTACCGAACTTCAGCCGTTCTACTCCATATCCTAAGCTCTGATTCACATTTAATTGCATGTTTTACGATCCCAAATCCCGAATCCCAAATCAACATGTGCTGCTTCTCTACCTTCATCGCGACTTGCTTCTCGGCAATGGCTCAGCACATGCGCCACTTTTTCAACTTCGTCAACATCAAAACCTGGCAGCTAGCACTCTTCTTCTCACTTGTCTTCCCTACGGCGACTTAACATCATGGCCAATTTAGTGAGGTATTCTCGTGAGTCGCGACTTTCATTACATCAAGTTTCTTCCTCGTTTCAGAGCACACTACTGCCTTGGCCAGTAGAACATTCTCTCCGCCACCGCTGATGCCATGGGCAAGCTCGTTTTGTTTTTCGAATTTTGATTCGCTCGCAACCGTCTCTGATTGATTGTTAAAATTATAAATAGGTGCGTAAATTATAAAAGCATACCGTCTCTGATTGATTGTTAAACCCCCAAAAGGAACAAGTAATTTCTGAAAATTTGCAAGATGGACTAGGCCCATTAAAAAGTTCATAGAAGAAGGTAATAACTTCCCGAGAGATTTTATTAGAAAATTCAGAAACATTACCCTCATGGTCAAACTAGTTGGATTGATTTGATACACGGGGAGATGTTTGAGAATTCGGCATGGAAAAATTTAGTTGCCCTGTCACCTTGCGTTAGGCACCGGGACTTGTTGAGTTGCAAACTTTGGATGGATTTTAGGTGGATTAGGTTGTTTATTTTGCATACTCCTTCCCTGTATTTTGTCAATAGATTTTCATCTATAGGATTCTGAATCACTTGTTGGTTAATTTGGTTATTCTCTTCTCTTTGATTCTTGCATTGAATGTTGAAGTTGACCTTTGAGTTGTGCCACGCTTTCAAAGCCTTCTTTATCGCTTTCAATTTTTGCGAAAATTGGGATTGGTTGTCTTGATAGTTATATTGAAACCCCTGCTCCACTATATCGATGTACCCTGCCTCCTAATGCCAAGAATTGTCATATATCTAAATGGTATTTGTTTGAACAAAACCTTGTTAGATGAAAATTCAAAAAATGATAGGAGTGTGGTAACGGGTGGAATGGTTATCAAAAAGAATTCTGAATTTTAGAAAGTTATTGTAGCATTCGAAGCTAACAAATAAACGATCAATTTTACTATATCAGTGTCGCATTCAGCCATAGCTTCTCCCTGTCCTTTATTCAGAGGACGCTCACCTATCTATTGCGAAATAGAAACTGGCTCCATACATTGTTGGTTTGTATTGTTGTTTTCCTTAGTTAATGCGTGAAACATGTTGCTGTTGCATAATTCGTCTGGCCATGCATTATTGTTTTTGTTCTTTGTTCTTAGTAATTATAATTCATTTATGTCTATTGTCTGTACTATTTCCATGTACACCAAACTGGACTGTACTCATATTTGTTGCCAGGTTGGCTGATTTTCCTTAGAAAACTGGATATTGTTTGATAATTGAGCTTGCCAAACTGCCTCTATATCATTGGTTGATTTAGAATTTTGTTGTTCCATTCATAACTAACCTTTTGCCATGTAATGTTGTACATTCAGTTGCTAATAAAACGAGGGTTTCTTTTCTCGGTTTGCTTTCCATTCAGTTGCTGCCTACGTGTTCTGCAAAAGAGGGAAGGTAAAGGCCATTATAATTTGTTTCATATTGTCAAATTATCCATGGATTGTTGCTGCATTCAGCAATATGTCAATGGTTTTTGCACTACAGTATACGAGTTACAATCTCATTCCTTTTGTACTGTGTAATAAGCACAGCATCGCACTGGTTGCCTTGTTGGTTGTCTAAGAAGGTTCAGAACTGGTGTCTTTCATCGATATTTGAAGAATACACAAGGTTTGCTGCAGAGAAAGTTCGACCTAGAGATCTTCGATTCATTGAAGGTTTCGATATCTTCGGAATGAATGAGTGTACACTTAGTATCATGTACCGATACCAAGCGTACAACGGTTTCATTCCAAGCGCATCCTGTATAAGATAAAAATATCATACATGTCATCCTTATCTATTTATTTATTTCTACCATCAGATTAATTACTTGACAATCAATATGAACCATATAAGTTTGATTTATATACAGTGGGGACAGATGCATTGTAAAAAAATTCAATATATTTTCATGTACCATGGTGATTATAGTATAATATCTTGTATATTGCCTGTGTTTGCCAACATGTATTTGGTTAATTTGAAGATCTAATATATATGTGTGGTTGTGGTCGTATCATAATATGATTAAGTGTTTGGAAAATATAATAAAATATGTATATAGCATTGGTCATTCTGGTCTTGTATGTGATTGCTTTATAATATACTAACATGCTATCCTGTTGGATGCCTACAGCTAGATTGGGTGGGTGATGTAGCATATCTGATTATGGGTGAGATAAGCTTGTTCTGTTATAGGTTTTCTGATGAGGATGTTACACGTGCAAGATGGAGCAGCTCCGGGAGTGGCTGTAGGGAATGCTGGACGAGCTAATCCGGTGGCCCAGTTGGCAATAATTATGCCAAGCTGAGCAGGGATTACGCTAGTCTTGGCGGGAAGCCTTTTCTGGGAACTGAGGATGCAGTAGGAGTGGAGAACTAGCTATTGCACTGTGAAAGGATATTTGCAGATCTCGGCTTGACGGATATGCAGAAGAGAAGACTTGCTTCAAGGCAATTATAAGGAGCATCATTGTTTTGGTGGAATGGAGTTACCGTGGGAGAGCCAGAGGAAGACCTGACTTGGGCTGAATTTTGAAGGAGGTTCGAAGAAAGATTTCTATCAGTGGTTGCCAAGTCAGCATTGCTCAGGAAATTTGCAGATTTAGTCCAAGGGGATAGATTGGCGATTGAGTATGCTATGGAGTTTGATGAACATCCCGTTACGGGTATGCTACTGTGGATATAGTCATTCGGAGGAATGATAAGTTTATCAGGGGGTTGAATCCTGAGATCGCTAGAGCAACCATGCCAAACCTATGGGATCCATGCCATATTGTTGTTGAGATAACTATTCGGAAAGAAGAGATGCTTTCTATTTTTGGAAAAGGGAAACAAGCCGAGGTTCAGAATTTTCAGGGTAAGAAGCGGAAGTTCTTCAAGAATAAAGGTACCCAGTCAGGGGTAGCAGCTAAGAAGAGCAAGGCTAATGTTGTTTGTTACAAGTGCGACAAGAAAGGGCACTATGCTAATGAGTGTCGCTCGGGTGATGGAAGAGCAGTTGAAGTGAGGCCGAATGTGAAGTTCTATAACCGTGGCCAAATGGGGGCATTACAAGGACAAGTGTCCCGAGGCTGCTAAAGCTGGAAAGGGAAAGGTCTTTGCGTTGGAACCATCATCTTCTAGACCAATGGCTGCTGAGAAAGGAAAAGCTGTGATGGAAGGTATGCTTATGATTCATAGTACTCCAGTTAGGATACTATTTGATATCGGTGCATCGTACTCATTTATATCTCAGTATTTTGTAGATTGCCTATGTCTGGAACCGTTATACCTTATTACTCCTTTAAGGGTTGCGAATCCTATAGGAGGGTATGCAACTCTGGGAATGAGATATTACTAGTAAGAACTTGATTTGTTAGGTCATATGTTTGCATGCAGTTTATATGTTTTTCATTTTGTGGGTTTCGGGATCATATTGGGTATGGACTGGTTAGATAGATATGATGCTAGGATATTTTGCCAGAAGGGGGAAATATCATTGAAACGCCCTAATAGCCGTAGCCGAGTTATTTACTCAGTAAGGAGTTCGGACGGAAATGCTTATTGTTATTGGGTGCCATGGAAATGGAAGCAGAGTTGAAGCAGGTTTATGTTGCAAGAGAGTTTGCGAATATGTTTGAACCAGTTTCAGGCTTGCCGCCGAAAAGAGCAATCAAGTTTCAGATAGATCTCGTACCGGGAGCTGAACCCGTAAGTAGACCACCTAGCAGGATGTCACCAACCGAGATGAAGGAATTGAAGGTGCAGCTAGTGGAATTGGAAGGAAATAATTTCATCTAGCCAAGCAGTCCGTCTTGGGGAACGGCTGCAGTATTCGCGAAGAAGCTAGATGGGTCATTAAGGATGTGTATCGACTATCGTATGCTGAACGAGAGGACGATCAAGAATAGGTATCCTTTGCTGAGAATCGATGACTTATTCGATCAATTGAGTGGAGCCAGAGCATTTTCCCAGCTGGATTTGGCGACAGGTTTCCATCGGCTAAGAGTGGCAAAGGACAGTATTCCTTTGACGGCGTTTAGGACCCAGATACGGGTCTTACGAATGGTTGGTTATGCCATTCGGGCTTACTAATGCGCCATCTTTCTTCGTGGATTTGGTGAACCGGGTTTTCCGAGAGCACTTGGATAGGTTCGTGTTGGTTTTTATTGATGACATTTTGGTATATTCTAAGAATGGAAAGGATCATGCAAATCATCTTAGAATAGTATTGGAGATGCTAAGGCAACATCAGCTGAAAGCGAAGTTCTCTAAGTGTCATTTCTGGAAGAAGGAAGTGAAGTTCCTTGGTCATGTAGTATTCGAGGAAGGTTTAGCAGTTGATCCGGATAAGATTGAAGCTGTTAACAATTGGAAGAGACCAGAGACGGTAAGTGAGATTAGAAGTTTTCTTGGACTTGCAGGATACTACCGAAGGTTCATTAAGTATTTCTCATGGATAGTGGCATCCTTGACTATGCTAACCAGGAAGGACGTGAAGTTTATTTGGTCCGACAAATGTGAGGAGGCATTCCTTAAGTTGAATTTTTTTTTAATTCCATTTCAATTTTCAAATCATTTACAACTTTTTATATTTTTTTACAAATTTCTCTCTTTTTACAAATTTCATTTTGCATTTCATTTTGCAATCTGCACACCTCCAACGTTCACTGTCACCCTCCCCTCCATCTCTGCTAACTTCCTTAACCACCCTCCCTCTGCTTGTTAACTCCACCTTCACAAGCAAATAGTCATCAACTTGCCACCATCTTCCAGTGCACATCCATCACCAATGCACCTTCCTGTGCAGTGCAAACATACTTCCTCATCAAACTGCCATACATTGTCACAAAACTACCCTAAAGTGTCTCAAAACATTGTGTATATACAACTTACACTATCACAAAACATAAAATCATCTACAACAACTTCTTCCTCTACCCCAAACCTCCTTGCTACACCTCTGCCCTCCTCTGTCAAAACTTTATACCACTGTTGACGGCATCACCCTTTTGCCTGCAACCAGTGCAAGCCAACAACCTCCCTTAAGCAATCAACATACCACTGCCAATACATACTACACTGCCACCAATTCAAACATTCAACACATCAACATTCACCTCCACCTTACTAATACTACACGTATCCCTGCACTCAAAATCCTTGCATTCATTGTGCAGATACAATATTGTGCAAACCATCCAATTCCATCACCATTCTAACAGCAACCCAGTACATACATCCACCACATCAAACATCCTACAAAACCTTCAACCAACTTCAACCTCCAACCTTAATTTGCCTTCAAACGACTTGTTGTACATACTGCTACCTTACAAACCTCCCTACCATCAAAAATAGTTAGCGAGATCCCACACATATCAGAATGGGCCCAAGCGAACATATCAAATTCGCTCGGAGAAAGGCAGCTAATTCCTTCATCATCGTTTTACCGAGCTCTGATCTAATCTTCTATACTCGTGATGGGTTGTCGTGGCTGATCGTAATGTCGATCGTTAGCTCAACGAGTGCAGCCTTGGAATCTTTAGGCTCCTCTTCTTCATCTTTGTGGTTTATATCTTTATAGAACCGACTGTGTTGTTGTTGCTTGATATTGGCCTTATGTTGTAAGCTGAAAAATGCTTAAGTAGATTTGCCTAAGTAATGGGGGCGGTTTTGATCCCTTATATTAGCGGGACTTAAGCAGTTTTTGGTTTGACTTAAACATATTGGACCACGTGAACTCAAAATCGAACAATGGGACATGCCATATATGACTTGCGTACTTGAACTAGAAAATGGCCTTGAATCGGATGTTTACCACTTTAGAATTGAATAGATTAGCAAATTTGTGCTTGTGTGGATTGTAACACGTGCCCTGAATGAACTTGAATGTGAACGTTGGATTCTTATGTGATAATAGCCGATCCCTGAATTTGAACGTAACTGTTTCGTGTAACCATCGACGTGAAATCCGGTTATAACGACCAATGATGATGGTCACCCCGGTCGAGCTCCTGAGTTTCGCCATAATCGTGACATAGTATTGAACTGTATTTCACCGAACAACTCCGCACTAAACTATACTTAGCACGATGGATGTCTGAATTGGGTTTGCAAAGTCGCATAGGCGATAAGATAAGTGTCGGCGCCTTGCCTAGGCAAGTCTTGTAACTCAACACTTTAGTGGTGTATGTAGGCACGTAGAACGACAGTTGGATTTGATGTCGGTACCTATGTTCGAGCATTTCTCTAATGCATAGTCGATGACATAATAGCCGGTTAGGATGACATTTTATGACCGTCGCTCCAATTGAACTTTTGGATCTCATCATAAGCTGGGAGTCCGATAGTGATGGGTTCTAGATGCTTTGAGTGATTATCTGCAATGGCTGACGATCAGGCTTAGAAGCATGTTGAATAAAATGCCGAGTAGGGTTTAGCCTCTTGTTGCGCGTAGCTGCATCGTTGGCTCTTACTTTGAGTATGAATCTACTTGTGTATTCGAGTAATGCGCTTTCCATTCATTGTGCTCGCGATCTATTGCTTATCATTCAGGGTGGAATGGTAGTCAGTTGCCCATGAGCCTGGGCATCGATCCATTGATTCTATCTCCAACCATCCTTTCGGTCGTAGCCTCGATTCATTGCAAACACTAGGTATGAGTCACGGTATTGAGTTATCACATTCAGTCTTTGGATGATCACACTTCTACCCCCAGTGTCAAGTTGATAAATGTACATCATGGATGGTCGAGACTTATCCTAGTCATGTTTATACTTCCACCTAAGCTTCGAAGACTTAGTGTTTGGAAGCTGGTCATTTGAGAGCAGTCGCAATCTACCCTGGGAGCTTAACCTGGTAACCGATCCCAATTCATGTCATATCGCCTTAGTTCTTCAGCCTTTGGGGCTACTATTTGAGTAGCAGTACCTTTTCTTTTCCTTTGCTGCAATTCAGCAGCTGTCGCTTGATCCCTATGACTCGGTCAGTCATAGGACGTAAAGGAAGTGGATAGAATGCACCATCTTTAAGTTGAGTTCCGAATCCAGAATGCGGGGGCACTGCGCTGTGACATGGATTCGGGTGCTTGGCACTCAAAAAAATTTTAGGGCTTTTTTGTTTATGTCGGCAAGAAGGAGGGATCAGATACGATCCCTTTTTGTCCCCAAGAAGGAGGGACCATATACGATCCCTTTTTGAATGCAGACATGACCGATCGGTTATATAGCGATCTGTTTTGATATATTTAGGTTGAGGGATTAGTTAGCGGTACATGGAGTGAACCGATCGATTAGAGTGTGAAGCGATTGGTAGTGAATTTAGGGATCGACTATATGCGATTGGCGGAAGGGATCAGTTCTAGATCCCAAGAAAGTGGGATTGGATACGATCTCGTTTTAAGTGCGAAAGGGACCGGCTGGAGCACATGGGAGTGAGGGATTGGAGAGCAAGGGAGGCAAAAGGATCAGTCGAATGATGCTGGTGGAGTGATCGGTCATTTTGGAGTAAGGAAGGACCGATCATGATGGAGTATGGAGGGATCGGTCATTTTGGAGTATAGATGGATCGGTTCTAGATCCCAAGAATGAGGGATTAGATATGATCCCTTTTTGAATGCGAAAGGGATCGGTTGGAGGGATCAGTCCTTGCATTTGGAGTCTGAAACTTGACAAAGCTTGACTATATAGGGAAGGGATCAGGTATGATCCCTTTCCTTTTAGGGGACTTAACTATTTTTTGGCTCCGCTAACTCGAGTGCAAATTTCAGTATCCAATTCCAAGAACTTGCATGCATGAGTGAATACAATCCCTTCCTAATGGACATGAACACATGAACAACTTCAAATAAGAATACTAGCATCATCATTTCATTCAACTCCGTGGGAAGTTGATTTAATTCCTCTAACCATGACTATTGGCTTCCTTTAGATTTCTTTCAAATTTGAGTAGAATAGGAATTTTTTTAGAGATGAATCTAGATCTCTTCCTTGGACTTATGCAATCCAATAATAGAATAGGGATCCCAATAAGCTGAGAATCAAGTTTCTCGGTGAAAGCACCAAAATGGTTGGACCAAAAATTGGCACAAACACCCAATTGAGATTTTGTAGAGGAATAAATGGAGAACAATAAATGTAAACAAAGAGAATATAGTAGTAAAGTAATAAGAAACAAGCAAACAACAGAGACACAGCAGTTTATAGTGGTTCGGCTTTGTTTGCCTACGTCCACTTTGAAGAGATAGTTTTATTAATCACTTTGTAAACTGAGTACAATAGGGATCAGATTAGAACCCTTAGTTACAAAAGAGTACAAAGCAACAAGAAGTGTAAAGGTCTCGAAAATGAACAATCAAGTCTATATTTATATAGGAAGACAACGAAATATCTCCCTGAAAATTCGGCAAAAGGATCTCTAGAACCATAGGGGCCCATAGGAGGAATCACATGGCCCAAATCCCAAGAAATAGGGAGTAGGGCTTATCCCTATTTTGAAGGAGTTTGGGGGTGCAATCCCTTGGGAGCTTCTCCATGTTGTATTATGCTTAGCCTCCAAGTTTCATGCCAATTGGATTAGTAGAACCTTAGGTATTGATTAATCATTGTTGCAATATGTGATGTTGCCTGATTTTGGTCGATCCCTTTAGACCGAAGAGGGCCGATCCCTCTTTCTTGTGCTTTTCGGGGTGCGATCTCTAGGTGGACTACCTAGGGTCTCATCTTCTTGTTTTCAAAGTTTCAAGTGTATTGGACTTCTGGATTTTGAGATATTGATTGTTTTCCGTTGAGTTGCATTTTGGGCTGGATACGATCCCTTTTTATACGATCCCTTTAATACGATCCCTTTTTTAGGTGAAGTAATTTGCCTATAACTTAAGCATACAAACTCCAAATGACTTGAGATTTGAAATGTAGCCTCATGTAGGCCTTCCTTGTCACTCTATATCGATCTCACCCAGTTTGGGTTAAAAACTAAGGATATGTACCGATCCCCAATGGGAAGGGATAGGCACTGATCCCCTGCTTGGGGAGGTACTATTCCATACTAAGAATATTCTAGAGAGTCTATCTCTTGGCCTCGGATGACCGTCACTTCATATCATTTCCTGTGCTTGATCTCTGAGCCTAATAATCATCAATCTGGGCTGCCTTCCTCGATGATCGTCCAGTCTAATTTGTCTAGTCAGTCTGAATATAGCCGGGCCCAAAGGCCATATAACACCATATATATTGTGTGTTATATTCGTATTGGATAGAGTTAGATGGAGTTGATATTAATTTATAACATTGTAACAACCCACACCTTCCAACACACCGATCCAAAGTCTAATGTGACTTTTGGACAGTCATGCTGAAAAATACGAGTCGTTGGGTTTTTAAAACATTATAGAGCAATATTATAAGGATACAGTTCTAAGGTATTCTATACATTTATATCTCATGGTGGAACAAGTTAAAATAAAAGTACAGAAAAGTAGACATAACAATCTCCAAAATACTTGATTTACATATACACTAATGTCAATCACAATATAAGTTTTACAGACTCCTAACATAATAGGTGACAACAAGAGAAACAACGGATAGTATGAGAACTTCATCATTAAGCTCCTTTCTCCCCTGTACTATGTCCAATCACTGCTAACCTGTTATCCTATGGAGAGAATAAATGAAAAGAGGAATGGGTCAGACATAAAGTCTGGTGAACGAGAACAATTTTAATAAGTGATGATTAAATGCAACTAACTTTAAAATTACTCTAAGTGATGAAGGGTGTGTAATAAGTGTCCGTGTATTCCTAAGGTCTAAAACCTAAAGATTCTTATCTAACATAATGGGTCAAATTATATGTTAACTAGGTTTTTAACCCAACAGAATTCCAAAGAAGTTAGAACATTCAAATTAAGTCAGAACGACTTGAAAATTGATCCGAAGGCCTAAAAGTACAAGACAAAGAAAGTAAGAAGTTTGGCCTAAAATTACGCTAACTTTTACTGATCTGAAATGTTGGCTCATGGTTCCATCTAACCACTTGCATTGGACTCCTATGAATCTAGTAAGCTCACCTACCAAGTTTGGTAACATTCCAAAAAACCTAATTCAAGAAGCAAAGACTCATTTGATCCATTCAAATATCTACCCGCTTTTGGACTGGAACAACTTAAAATGGACCTACATAACTCATATATATTCAGATTGCCTTGAAATTTGGAGAGGACGCTTAGAAGACATAAAAGAAGGCTCACATTAAAAATGAAGTCATTTAGCCATGCCAATTTGGATCAGCATCGATCCAAACTCATTGGATCATCCGATCCATTTATGGTGGGCCCCACCACCTGTAATCAATAGAGTAGGTCCCACACATCCTCTAGAAGCAACTTGCAATGTTTTGTCTGATTCTGATAAGTATAGAGCAAGTTATGGATGGATATCCTCCAAATTGAGATAGTTTGACGGATTAGATCCGACCCACCTAGGTTGGGCCCCACCTCATGAGGTCCGATTTTGAGGCTCACCTACTCATATACATTGCATGTATGAAGTTTCATGTCATTTGGTTAAGTATTGAGTGAGTTATGACTGGATCTCCTACGACCCAGATGAAGATTCAAAAATAAGCTAAGGGTCCGGCAAAACAGCAACGTACTATGGCAGATGATATTGTGTTTAGAAACAGGGATGCAGACAAAGTAGAGGCTCCAACAATTGTCCCGATGGTCATTTCAGCTATGATTGGTCTTGCATTGGTGAGAAAGATTTTGATTGATTGTGGAAGTTCAGTGAATATAATCTTCAAAAAGGCATATTATCAGATGAGAATGTAAGCTAAAGACTTAAAACCATCTAAAGCTCGTATTCATTGTTCTAATGGCGCCGCGACCGAGGTTGTTGGATACGTGTAATTACCTGTTGAATTGGGAGAAGGTGAATGAAGGAGAGTGCGAATTTTACCGTTTATTGTTTTGGATGTTGACTCTCCATACAATGTTTTTCTGGACCGATCGGCCCTGGCTGAATTCTGAGCAGCTCTTGCCCCATGGTGTTTAACTTTGAAGATTTCGACAGATGATGGCGTAGGAGTTGTTCATGGCGACCAGGCGACTGGACATACCAGTTATGTAGCTGAGTTGAGGGAAGCTCAACACAAAGAAAAGGGAAAGGGTGTGGATAAGATTATTCGCATCCAAGCTACCGAAGGTTGACAACAAGTGCATGAGCCTTGGCTCGGGCACCACAGTCGGTTCTATAGAGATATAGATCCGAGAGATGACGAAGAGGAGCGTAAAGAGACTAAGGCCGCACCGGCTGAGCTGACGATTGATGTCATGGTTAGCCACGACAACCCATCTCGAGTCCTGAAGATTGGGTCACAGCTCAGCCCACTGATGTTGAAAGAACTCGATGATTTTCTCCGATTGAATCTAGATGTATTCGCTTGGACTCACTCTGACATGTGTGGAATCTTGCCCACCATTACGAGCCATGCATTGAATATTTACCCGAAGTATGTTACGGTGAAGCAAAAAAGACGCGACATGGATCCGGAGAGATCTGCCGCTCTCAAAGAGGAGGTGGATAAAATAAAAGTCAATGGGTTTATCCGTGACGCCCTCTACCCTGATGGGTATCTAATCCCGTACTTGTAAAGAAGGCGAATGGAAAATGGAGAACATGCATTGATTATTCAGATTTGAACAAAGCATGTCCAAAAGATAGTTTTCCCCTCCAAGGATTGACCAACTAGTTGATTCAACTGGAGGACATGAATTGCTATCTTTTATGGATGCGTACTCGGGATATAACCAAATCCCGATGCATGTCCCCGATCAGGAGCACACCAGTTTTATTATGGATGCTGGGTTGTACTGTTACGTAGTAATGCCATTTTGATTGAAGAATGATGGAGCGAATTATTAGCGTTTAGTTAACAGGATGTTTAAAGACCAAATTGGAAAAACAATGGAAGTGTATGTGGATGATATGCTCGTGAACGATCAAGCGACCACATTAGGGACATGGCAGAAATGTTTGGCATCCTCCAATATTACAAGATGAAAATCAATCCTTTGAAATGTTCGTTTGGTATTGCCTCAGGAAAATTCTTGGGCTTTATCGTCAATGCTCGTCGAATAGAAGCTAATCCTGAGAAGATTCAGGCTATTCGAGATATCTAAGCACCACGAACTATTAAACAAGTGCAGAGTTTGAATGGGAAGGTTGCTGCCTTAAGTTGATTTATCTCCAGAGCTATCGATAAATGTATTCCTTTCTTTGATTTGATTAGGAAGGGAAAAAGAAACTTCGAATGGATGCAGGATTGTAAAGACGTGTTCCAAGCACTGGTGAATCATTTGGAGAGACCCCCTATCTTGTCAAAGCCGGTAGATCATGAGGAGTTGTACATTTATTTGGCTGTATCAGCACATGCTATAAGTGCCGCCTTGATTCATGAGGAGAATCAAATCTAGAGGCCGGTGTACTACGTCAGTAAACGATTAACAGGAGCAGAAAGGAGCTTTCCGAAAATAGAGAAATTGGCGTACTGCACTAATTGCATCACCGAAGCTTCGCCCGTACTTCCAGGCACATTCGCTCAATATTTACACCGACCAGCCGTTACGACAGGTCCTACAGTGACTGAGACGTTTGGGAGGTTACTCAAATGGAACATTGAGCTCAGCCAATTCGACATTACATATCTTCCTCAAAGAGCTATTCAGGGTTAGGCATTGGCTGACTTTATAGCAGATTTTACTGTGCAAGTTGATCTTCCAGAAGGTAGTGAAATCCCTACTGTATGATGGAAATTATATACTGATGATGCATCTAATGATCATTGTTCTGGAGCTGGGATTGTGCTTGTAACTCCTGAAAACTGGTCAATTTGTTATGCTTTGAAGCTTGATTTCCCAGCAACAAACAACGAGGCTGAGTATGAAACTTTGATTGTTGGACTAAAACTCGCTAGAGAACTTGGTGTTAAATCTCTTGAAATCTTTTGTGATTCGCAGTTGGTGGTGTATCAAGTTAGAGGAGACTATCAGGCCAAGGGACAACAGCTTTCCCCATATATTACCCGAGTTCAGGAGTTGTTTTCAGAATTTGAATACTACGAAATTTCACATATTCCGCGCGATCAAAACAAAGAGGCTGATTCGTTGGCAAAGTTTGCTAGTACCGGCGATGCACAGCAAATAGACTTGGTTCCGGTCGAAGTATTAAATACCCCAAGTGCAACCATGATGGAGACCGACCGAACACTGGAAGCGGAATCTGAAAGGGAATCATGGATGACTCCGATTAAAGACTATTTACTGCATGGAGTCCTATTCGACGAAAGAAATGAAAAGCGACAGGTCCTTCACAAAGCTTCACGATATATTATGCAAGAAGGAGTTATGTAAAGGAGAGTTTTCTCAGTCTCTCTACTCCGGTGTATCGCTCATGATGAGATAAAGCATGTTTTAAAAGAAGTTCATAAAGGAGAATGTGGCGATCACACTATGGGGCAAACTCTCGCAAAGAAAATACTCTGATATGGGTATTATTGGCCAACCGTAAATCGAGATGCCGCTGATTATGTAAGACGATGTGATAAATGCCAGATATATGCAAAAGTCCCAAGAACTTCGCCGATAGAAATCACGCAAATGGTCAGCCCATGGCCTTTCGCTATGTGGGGCATAGACAATATTGGTTCTTTACCAATCTCTAAAGGTGGCACGAAGGACGCTTTATGGTAGTTGATTACTTCACTAAATGAGCCAAGGCAGAACCTTTAGCCATAGTCACAACCAAGAAAGTAATCAATTTCATCATTCAAAACATCATCTGTCATTTCGTTCTTCCACAGACTATTTTAACGGATAATGGGACTCAATTCAATAATGTTGAATTTAAAGACTTTTGTCGAAGATATCGTATTAAAAAGAGATTTGCAGCGGTCGCTCACCCTCAAGCAAATGGATAGGTTGAAGCTGTAAATAAAATCATCAAGTCTATTCTGAAGAAGCGTTTGGAGAAGGCTAGAGGCAAGTGGGTGGATGAACTCCTTACGGCACTTTGGGCTTACCGAATTACTCACAAGTCCACGACTAATCATACTCCATTCGCCCTCGCTTACGGTTCAGAAGCTGTTAATCCTGTTGAAATCAAAGTCCCTTCTCATCAAATGACTTATTATGATCCCAAAACAAATCAAGATCTCCTCTTGGAATCTCTGTACATAGATGAGAAGTGCGATGTGGCCGATCTAAGGGCAGCTGCACACCGACATCGAGTCACCCGGTACTACAACACTAAAGTTCGACCAAGAACCTTCAAAATTGGTGATCTCATCCTGAAATGGGTTTTTCCTACCCCGTCACACATGAATCCGATTTGGGAAGGACATATGTTGTTGAACAGAGGCTTGGAGAAGGAACTTTCAAGCTAGTGACTGTCGAAGGCATTACACTTCCAAGAGCGTGGAATAGCGAACATGTACGATGTTATTTCACTTAGTTTATTTCTTTTACATTTCAGTTGTATTTACTTTCAAAGTTTGCTTTAGCATTTGATTTTCCGAATATGTAACAAGACAGTTTATGTTGTTCCTTTCCATTTAATGAATAAAGTTTCAGGCTTCCTCCGTATTTATGTTTGCTATTGCATTGTATGCTAATTGCATAGCGAAACTGATTGATATCAATGCATGTGAACATGCTCCTAAAGTTTGGAATCAATCAGTCGTGCTAACTCCCGATGGGATCAAACAAGATGAGCTCAATCAACTTGTTCATTTAACAGTTCCCATTCATAATCCAAAGGTAGGGATACACAACAAGGAATGAATATGGCCGACAATCTGATGATTGAATAATTCATGCCTGAACCGTGGGACTGAAACAAAATTAAAGCAACCGAGATACGACCGATCACTCGGTAAATCAAACCCCTAATCCTGGGGAGCAAATTAATCAATCAAAAAGAGTACAATCTGTGCGCTCCTCGAAATAACTCTAAGTCCCAAGAGTGCGGATTAGAGTATAAACATAAATCGGGTGTGAACCGACCACCCGAAAAATAACTCTAAGCCCCCAAAGTGCAGACTGGAGTATAAACATAAATCAGGTGTGAACCGACCACCCGCAAAATAATTCTAAGTCCCCAAAGTGCGGACTTGAGTATAAACATAAATCAGGCGTGAATCAACAGCCTACGAGATAACGCTGAGTCCCAGAGTGCGGACTAGAGTATAAACATAAACTGGATGTGAATCGATCATCCATCGAATAAATATTGTCCCTAAAGTGTGGATACAGACATGAATGAATAGATGAGTGGAGTCTGACCATTCTCTATTCCAGAAACTCTGCCCTGAAACCGACAGGAGGAGTATAAATTTGCTAAGGATGGAATTCGACCGCCCGACTTCTAGCCTTGCTAAATCAAAACCGAGGGTAGGAGTACAGTTGCTCGAAAAGCCGCTAATTTCGACAGCGTAACACTAAGGCTCGAGCATAGTGTTTGATACGACTCGAGGCTACGATTTCTTGGAGGCCTTGGGATGGAGTTGGTGAATTGTTGCCAGAATTTACGAACAACAAATTACAAGTACATTGAATGGAAAGTAAACGTTCAACTACTTAAATAACGATTCACACGAAACTTAACAGAAAACAAAAAAAATTATTCACATAATAGGTGTTGAAATTTCAGTACATGTTATTCCAAAAAATAGGGATTCATACCCGTACAACCACGACTAGTGAAAGAAACAACTATACAAGCTATATACATTGAGCTGAAGCGACAGCTATTTCTTTGACTTCCTCTCTTTTCTAGATTTCTCGAGAGTAGAGCCACTTGCACTTCTCTTTTGGGACCCCTTGTCGTCTTTAGCAAGAGAGCTTATGGAGGTAGGAGGGAGTTCACCAGGGATCGACCCACCTGGTGAAAATTTTTGCAATAGCATAAGATGAGGATCATAAATGTCTACCTTGGCGGGTTTAATTTTAATTTTTCTTTTCAACAACTCCTCGTTTCCAATATGTTCCTTCAAGCTAACCTTGGCAGTGTGTTCGGCGGTGCCGGCAATCATTACTTCATCGGACTCGTCTGCTGGAAGCAGCTCTTCAGCCTTATCGTCATCAAGAGCCCCGATGACTTAAGCATCAGGCCTCGATACATCAACAACTGCCGGATCCTCTGCTGGTTTCTCCTGTTGTTCTGCAGTAGTACCACTTTTAGGAGTTTGACTAGGGCCCAGAAGACCTGCAAAATTTGTTAAAACAGGGAGATTAGCTAAAGACCATTGTGCGTTTAGAAAAAAACTTTTCATATACTTAGGAGTAAAGCGCGATACCAGCATCTGGTTGACTCTCCGTATTTGCCGGGGTGCCTCCTTCTAAAATGGAATATAACATCTTGAATTCAAAGACGGGCTTGTCCGGATCGTAGCCAAGATCCTTCTTCGTATCGAGAGAGAATGATGTTCCGGCCACTTGGGATGGAGAGGGACCTTTAGGATCAATCTTTGAAGATCTAGCAATATGTCCTCCTCCTTCAGTAGGTGCAGAAGCTTTGAAGAATCGAAGCTTTGTGGCAGCTAGATCCGAGGGCTCGTGTCCATGAAAAATTTCCCTCACTAATTCTTCTTCATTGAGCTCTGCTTCACCCAGTTCTCTTTTCTTCATATCGATAATGTGCTCCCAAGCTTCAGCGAGTGATTCAAGATAACCTTCACCAAGAAAACTTAAGTCGTGATGGATCAGGAATTTGGCATTGTAGTCAATGATCAACGGGTTGAATAAGTCCTTAATCCCGTTCATACTGGACTCCAAGGTAGCTTCCACTTGGGAGTTAACTTGTTCGATCATCTCTTTTCGGCCCTCTTCTCGAGCTTCTTCTTTAAGAGCTTCGATTTTAGCGAATTGCTCGTCGAGTTTAGCCTTTAAGCTCCTGGTCTCAACAACTTCCTCGCAGTACTTCTGCGATTCCTCTTAAGCTTCATTTTTTTCCTCCCTTTCCTTCTTGAAAATTTCTTCAAGTTCCTCGACGCGGCAAGCCAAAGCGACTTTTTCCTTTTGCAAAGCAAGTGCCCTGCTACGATGAAGTGCCACATCGAGTTCCTTTTTATAAGAAACTTCCAAACGGCTTACTGCCTTTGTCGTTTCCCTAGCGGTTTTCTCCACTCCAGCAAGCTGAGTTTTAAATTATAACAATTCTGCGTCTGATGCTTGATTATGTCCTTATCGTGTATAGCTTCTAACTTGAGGCGGTCTATCTCATGTTGTCACTCAATGGATACTTCGGAGATTTTTTTTCCAAGTGTATAAACGATTCATGCTGCACAAATACATTATTGACGCACGTGGGCGAACTTTCCTTGGCGTGTCCCGGAATTATGTGAATGGAAGGAAGGAATTTGAGACCATCAAAGCAAATTTTTGGAAAAGTGGCCTTGAGCTTGGCCCTTTGTTGTGGAAATGTCGGGAGTAGTAGCCGGTAAAGTCGGATCAGAGGTAGCAAGTGGATGTTTGCCCGATCGATGTTCACGAGATTGTCTTGAACTTGAGGAGCCAGAATGTTGCCCATGAGATGCAGTGACATGAGGGCCGTGATAGGAAGGCTAGTCTCCACTCTGAGTAGAAAAGTTAGACTGTTCACCCTGACGAGGTATTTGGGACTGGGATTTGTGTTTGGAAGAGGAAGAAGACTCCCTTGAGTGATAATTCTTATCCCGTTCCATATCCTTCTCCCTACGCCGGGTAGACTCTAAATCTCGGCTAGATCGATGGTATGATGAAGAACTTCTAAGGTGATCGAAGGCTCTGGATTGAGACATTGCACCTATAAAGATCAAATGAGAGCGTATTAGTAATTGTCCTGTGAAAGATTAACAAAAAGTGTATAGTGAAGTGCATGTGGTTATGAGTGTCCTACTGTTCCCCCCAACAAACTGGTGACTGTAGCCTTGCTCATCAGTGTTTTCTCTCCTTTATCAGAAGGTCAGATGCCTTCGCCACTTCTAGTGGGAGAGTTGAGTCCTTCAATGTAAATGTTTGGAAAGTTGTTGGACAGGATGTCATCTGGAATTTGAAGATAAGATAATCTCTTTAACGAACTTTCCAAGTGTTGAGAAGACGATTCCTCTTCAACGGGAGTAATAACGAAATCTGGATCCGCGGCGGTTTTTCTTTTACGAAGCTTGTACGTCAACCTTTTCTTTCTTTTTATGGAAGTTTGGGATTGTGCACCTTACGATGGTTCGACCATTGGCGCCTTTCCTAGGCCTGCATCAACGTCCCTCGGTTTATCGGCTTAAGAATCCTTAATCTTGCCTTCCTCGGTATCATCCCGAGTATCCTCAGTAGGGGGCACAACAGGGTTGACAGTATATCTTCTTAGTTCTGTAATATTCCTTAGTAATGCTGCACTTCCAGGAATCTCAATACTATGTCCATCTTCTAACAACCCCATCAAGGATAGTAACTCATCAGTTACGAGGAGTTTGATGTCCCTGTCCCCAACGGGGGTAGCGTAGATGGCAGCAACAGCTCTTGCAAAATCGGCGCCTTCAGGACATGGGCGGACACCTGAAAGAACTTCGGATGTTAGTAGATTCAAACGAAAAGATATGACTTAGACTGGTGAACTTGAGAAAAAAGTGAAGGAAATACTTATGTCCTTCTAACCATCGTCTTGCAAATCCAAGAGGGCATCACATGTAAAACCATTCATGCTTAAACAATGAGAGTTTGTTCCAAGTGCCCGTTAGAACTTGGCAGTTTGGCGTGGGTTCAAGAAAGACATAAGAAGGGCTTTCCAATCGTTGTTTGAAGTTGTAGATAAATCTTATATCTTGGAGAGTAGGAAGACGAAACAAAACACCTATGAACAATAAGAAGGTTCCATCAATGAAAGTGTAACTATTTGGGTGAAGTTAAGTAGGGGCTATCCCAAGGTATCTCAGCATTTCTAGGTTAAACAAATTGAAGGGTGGTACGCATCCAGCCCAACACATAAACTTATTACATGTTGTGTACCCTGCTGAGGGCAAGTGAGGCCTATCATGTCTTGAAGGAACCAAGATGTATCCAAATGGAATTCCATGAATAGAAAATAGCCGACGGAGAGCAGCCTCGCCAATTGGAGAAGCCTGTGAATCCATTGGATTATCTAAAAGTATAGCGCCCTCTACAGCATCAGGAGCAGGGCTTATGTTTTCTTTTAGAAGGACTGGAATATATGAGAAAAGATCGGCTCGTGGGTAAGAAGCTTCTGTTTGTTCCACTTGATGGCTAGGAGAAAGCCTGCCGGATATAGTTGCGGAACTTGACTTTGCTTCAGAACCAATGTGTCGCATTACTAAATCAGAAGCCATATCGACCGAACGCTTCGAGTGCCTGGAATCTATTTTAGCTATACTCAGTAAATAATCGAGATTAGAAAAATAACCTGTGCCCCCCATGCTAAGTGTGAACTAGTGTAGTGTAGTGCATTATATAACAGATATAAATAGTTTAGAATCGGAGAAACGAAATAAAATGATGAGACTTGGGAGTTTTGTCGAGAGAGACCGTCATCGCTGACCGTCTCAACTGGCAAGGAAATTGATCGGCTGTGAAAGATTTAGGATCGTCTGTCGGCAGATTAAAGTACGGAGTGTGTCACTTAAGTTCATTTGCAAGATTTTCACTTTGTCCATATTGAAAGTCCCAGAAATTTGATTATTTAATCTCAAGTTCGACAGTTTAAGTATGTGTGTTAGATTGTCCATCGTCATCATATGTTCAAGGTCAGCAAGGCAAACTAGTGGTGATTGTTCGAACAAATTATGTTTAATTAGTTTACAAGGTATATGCGAACCCAAAGATATATGTCGATCCCTATCCAAAGCCTTTATACCGATCCCTAACTCAGAGTAGGGAATGCCGATCCTAATACCACGACCCAATATAGATCCCTCTCCTCAACTGAAACAACCGATCCCTACCTAACTGACCCCTATCACTGCCGTATTATAGTCTACCGATCCCTACATCTCTCTACTTCTGGCCTTTCTTCTATCAAGACCTCTCGTCGAAACCTCACTTTTCTTCTTCTTCTCCTCTCTCATCTCCTGACTCAGCCACCGATCCCTCCATCAAAACTAATCCCACTGATCCCTCACCCAGAGTCACCAACACCACTGAACTCTTCATTCTTCTACTCCTAACCTTCCTCCCATCGAAGTGCCATTCTGAACCCTCATCTTCTCTCTTATTACCCTCTTCTTTCTCCTAACTAGTTCCACTAAGTCATCAATTGTCCATCTCCTCCAAGCCGCTTGTCATCACGGCCTCGAACACCATCGATTTATCATCTACTAAGTGGAATACATTGCATTGCATTAAAATCAAAAGCAAGAAGAGGGTATCACCTAGGTCAGTCGAAGGAAAGTTGTGAAAAGGAATAAGATTGGGCTGCGATTTGGTCGAAGATATGGCGATGGCTTAAGATCGAATGAAGGTATGACTTAACAGGATGGAGCGAAGGTTAAGTGGAGGAAGAGGGTTCAGTTAACAAGGAAGTAAGAGAGAGTTCGGTGGGAAGACAAGCGAGCTTATATGGAAGATAAGAAAAGTGAAGAAGGAAGGGAAGAAAGGCTTATTTATATATGGGAGAGGGTTCAGGTTCGGCCCAAGGCATGGAGCGAATAATGAGGAGTGATGGATCGGCATAGAGGCTTGACGATCCCTGTTTGCGTGGCTAAAATTATGGATCCGCATAATGAATTATGATCCCTATAGATCTAAAAAAGGGGGAAAAAGGAAAAGGAGAAAATGATTGTGAAGGTTTGGTTGTAAACATGAACATACAAAATGTTATAGAAATTGGCAAAGACCCATGAGTGTTTGAACACGTCCGGGAGCCACAACAGAAACGTGTATAAGAATATGCACGAGAGTGGTTTAAAAGTTCAACCTTTTGAAATCAATCAAATTGAAACCAAACCTGAAACTATCAAGTTCAAGTCTAGACCAGATAATAAAAAGTTTATAAATCTCGCAAAACCGGATTTATATATATTAATGGAATTAGGCACTGAATTTGTATTATTGGAAATCGACCAGGCGTCATGGCAATCGATGAAGAATTCCATGCCTTAGAAAAACAATTTGACAAAGGAATAGCAATCATTCAGGAAGCTAGATGGACCTCTTTTCGATAGTTCAGACTTGTTTCGATTCAAAGCACCTCATGTTACTCACAAGATGTACTTTGGGGGGCAAGTGTTACCCGATATCCTGACCCGGTTAGAATGAACTGATTGTACAAGATAGATTCGACTGTTATCAAGAACAATGACCATGGAGCAATGGTTACGTAAATCCAGAATTGAATGGAATTGGTAGATAAACAATGCAGGATGCTTGAAATATGGACTTTAGCTTAGACAAGCAAGGGATCAGCATGGCTAGGTAGTACCATAAGGATCGGTATGGTTGGATAGACAAGGGATCGGCATGGTCGAAGAAAGAAAGGTATCGGCGTAGATGAAAGTAGATAGATCGGCTGATTTGTTGACCTGGAAAGTTATACTTCAACTCATAATGAAGGGATCAACATAGCCTATGAAAGATGGATCAACGTAGCCCTGTGAGTATGGATCGGCAAAAGCATATGAAAGGAAGGATCAACATGGCATATGTAAGGAAGGATCGGCATGTCATATGAAAGAAAGGATCAGCATAGCATATGAAAGATGGATCGACGTAGCCGTGTGAGTATGGATCGACATAGCATATGAATGAAGGAATGGCATGGCATATGAAAGGAAGGATCGGCATGGAATATGAAAGAAAGGATTGACATAGCATATGAATGAATGATCGACATAGCATATAAAAGGGCTTGGCATAGATGGATGGATTCGCATACTTGAGTCCCACAAGGAAGGATCGACACATGTCAGAGACCAAGCATTCAACGACCAATATTTTAGGATCTATAAGTCCAAGGAAAATGAAATTTGGAAAGCAAAGTATATGGACCCTAGGGAACCTACCCTAGGGATCGCATGTCAAATGGCCAAAGAAAGAGGGATCGACATATAACTATTTGAAGGGTTCAGCAGAAAACATCTCACAAGTGGAGTTGAACCAAAGATCAACCAATAGCATGAGCTCCACTAGTCCAAATAACATGATATTTGAAGAGCCAACATATCTAAGTACGAAGAAGCCACCATAGGGATCGCTGCCTAAAAATCATCCAATGAAGGGATCAGCACCAATCCCCCTTCATTGGGATTTGGGCTTAGCGACCCCTTTGGTGGGCCCATATGGGTTAGAAGGTCCTATAGCCGAAGTTTGAGAGAGATTGGTGGTCACATTCACCTATAAATACTGGCCTAGGGGGTCATTCTACGGATGTTTATGCTGCTGGTTACTTGAGACTTTATTGTAATCAAGTTTTTTCTCGCTTCTTGCTTCTGTACTCAAAATGTTACAAAATCAATAAAGGTAATCTTCAAAGTGGACGTAGGCATACAACGCCGAACCACTATAAATTCCTGGGTTCTTGATTTTTGCTTTGATTAGTCTGTTAATTTATACTATTCCTCAGTTTTAATTTTACTTTCTTCATTTACTTCTCTACATAAATCTACTCTTGGGTGTTTGTGACTAATTTGGTTGCAAACAATCATAAAAATATTTCTTTCTTCACAAATTCCCTTTTGAAACAATACTATTTATAGATAAATAGTTCTTTAATTAAATCATCCACTAGCTTTGGATTCATTCGGATTCGAACTCGTTTTGATTGTACAATGACAAAGATGATAATTTACTAAGTGCACTATCATATCTGCTTAAGCAAACATTCGCTTGTCACTTAGAAGATTATTCTTATTATCACAAAACAGATCGAAACTCCTTCCCGGACTGTCCAAAGAAAACTTAACTTTCAAATCCATTCTAAAATATTTATATCTTAAAATCTCTTTAAGTACAATTACTACAACTTTTCCAAAATCATTTAAATCTTTATCAAAGCCATCGGGATTTAATATTCTCACAATCCATTTCATTTTTATAAGGTCATCTAAAGATTTTCTTTTAACTAAACACATTCTATTTTAAATCCAATTTTAACCCTACATCTCATCGATAACTATATAGACTTTTGAAAATCATTCCTTTATATATAAAATATATCTTAGGTAAAATTATTTCATTTACTAATTTTAAAACAATATTATGTCAATTAGACTTGTTCAAGTGTTTATGAAATCCTTATCGATAGCGTTGGCCAAATGCATCGACCAGAATTCTTAAGCCACTCAATAGATGAAACAACACAATATAAAACATTTTTACTCATTAACAAATACACACTCATATTTATAATACACTCGGGCTCATTCTAGGGTCTCACTTACCCATTTCCAAATGAGTTTACCCCACTAGGGCCAAGATTCTTGCTTAACCTTCAGCTCCGATACCAAATGTAATGAATCAGATTTTCGACCCTAAAAAGTCGACACTAATACGTCCACTATATTACATGTTGAACATTCAAGTGTTGGAAACACAGATCCGTTAGGGTGAAAGAAGAAGGTAGAAGATAGAGAAAATTAAACAACACAGAATCTCACAATGCAGTGAATAATATATAATACAACCATGATCTTTAAAAAAGGAAACATCTTTATTCATATATACAAAAATAGAATACATTAGACTTATCCTAAATTTTTGGACAGTTATAGAAACATGTCCTCACATTGACAAACATACAGACTCTATAATACACCAGAAGTAAAGATACATGAATACGTCTTGTCCATCCAGCTCCTCTCCAACTCCAAAGTATCTAGCCAAACCTGGGAACAAACATGCACGGTCTGACCGGAGCACTACATGGAATAACGCCCGGGTCAGTCTGGTAAACCAGCGTGAGTAAAACTCGATAACAAGTAACAACCAAACTGATTTCTACATTTGAATACTTTTCAAACAAAGGGTATCGTAAGACCACACCGCATATAAAAACAGACGGGATTTTACCTTACGATAACCAAAACATTTTATATCAAAATCTAGTGATATTATCATAGTGTCTGGGTTTAAAGTATATAGATAAAATAGCTAAAATGCTTGCATCTCACATTCCAACATACTAGGCTCTACAATCGAAAACCTAAGGCACATTTTGAAGATTGGACTCCAACTAATGACTGGGCTACTATGGTACCGCCCGCCATAGTACACCCCTAGAAAAATATACCGAGGTCGTACCTAACGACCCCTAGAATTTTCCTACCCCTTGCTGGACAGTACCGAATATATCATCACCCCGATTGCTTTGCAACCTTTAATCGAGAGCTCCCACGTACACGAATTCATTTATGATTGTGTATATATCTAGAAAGGGATGATATACCCTAATGGGTGTGACCCACATAGCCCTGCTGCATATCCCATGTTTTTGTCATTCCCAGTTGATGAGGCTTGAGGCCACGTTTTACCTTTCTGAGTAGTAATCTATCTTGGAATGCTAACACTGCCCTATAGGCGTCAATGCAATGCTAGCATTCATCCATACAAGTTCGTTCTGAGTCTGAACGAAACCGAATGCACTAACTCTATTACATCCATTTTGGAATCACCCTTGGGATTAGTAGCAGTAGCCCTTGCACTTCAAAGAGCATTGTCTTCAATCATCATCAAGATGTCTTCCACTCGAACATACATGTTGGTTCGAAGTGGTTTTCAGATATATAAATCCGATCCCGGTCACTCTATACCAACAACCGATAATTTCTGGTTGACTCATTCTCGGTTATTTTTGAAGTAGATATTCGAGTCCTTGTCGGAAACTCGAATTTTTACATTCATGCTTCCTAATTCAAATTAGGCAAAATTTGATAGTCAGTTATTTATCTATCAAATAACAACAACAAAATCTAGAGATTTAATTACCTAAAGCAATCACTAAGCCTCAAAACCATTTTCATTTATAAATCTCATTTCCCAAACATTTATCAACATTCATATACTTATCTCCTTTACATAAGTATATTCATAAAACATTTATAAGACTTCATATTTCCAAATCTCTTAGACGGATTTTAACTACATTATTTAAATTGGAGAAAAGTATAACTCTAAGCATTATTCCTTTGGTGTTAAGTGTAAAATGGATGTTCCATACCACCATTTTTTAAAAGGTCAACCTCGAGAAACCCAAACCTCGAATTCCTGTTGTAATTATCTTCAATAAATCCTTTTATAAATTTTCCTTACCCATGAAATCCTTTTTGCTTTAACCCAAACCCGTTTACAAAACATTTATCAACCTCCATACTCATATGAGACTCTTTATAAATATTCAAACCCGATTATATAAACTTTTTTGTAAACTTTCAAACCTTGAATAAAACATCCCTTTATAGACATCTAAACCCATTTATAAATTCTTTTTATAAACATTCAAAACTATTTCTAAAACTCCTTTTATGAATACCCCAAAATTATTCATAAGCCTCTTTATATGATATTTAAAACAAATGTTAAATCATTCTTCAAATATCTTGTTCAAAATAGAATAACTTTGAAGACCATTTAAAAGAAGATGAAATATTAACTTTCCAAAACCAAGCGGAGGCTTAGTGACTACAATGGATCATTAAATTTGGGTTTACTTATCAAAGTTATATCATGGGTATTGCCTAACATCAGATATGTAAGGGATTCACACATAACATACAATCAATCATAGGTAGATGTCCAAGTTACAAATATAAATACATCCATTATCGGTGAAAAATGTACATATAGAAGTATGTTCTATATGCTTAAGTTATCATGACCCGCTTATTGAAATTAACTTCCTTGTGTTTATCACGTTATCGATATTCAACATTTATGCTAAACACAAGTCAACTTACTTACCATAAAACATGTCAACATTTTATAACCACTACTTTAATTCATTTTTCAACTTAGTGGTGTAGACAGAGATCCTTTGATTTGAAATCAATTAATCTTAAAAAGAAAATTGATATAAAACATAACCGATTAAGTTTAAAAATAGCTTTGAAAAGATTAAAGTATATTCAATTAGCTTAAACGCTAATTATATCCTAATTAAATTAAGATTAATTCATAATTAAACTTTAATTAACTTAATGAACTTGGTTAAGTCCTAATTAACTTCCTAATGTATCTTAGTTGAGGTTTAAACAATTCATTATTAGTTAAACCCTAATTAATTAAAAATTAATTAAATAATCACTTAATTAAATAATAATTAATCAACTAATTCACTCAATTAAATAATAATTAACTATTTAGTTACTTCTTAACTTTATAAGTCACTAATTAAAAACTGTATCAATCACTAGTTAATCATTAACCTTCCTTAAGTGTTACTTAAACCTTAATCACTTACTTAATTACTAATTACATTTTAATTTCATCGAATAAATAATTATTAAATTATGTAAACTTAAGTCTTTTTATGTTACTAATCTAGTTCGGAAAACTATTACAAAACATTTCAAAAGAAAACATTTTAAAACGAAAATCGACAATTTTGTCGAACTACGTCCATAGCGACTATCGCTATGAGCGCAGTTCGCTTAAACTTACTTTAAGTGAAATATTTTGCTTATTCCTTGCTATTACAAGTTTGGAAACCTAATTTTGAAAGCTTTTGAAATTTAAAAACAAAGATAAAAACTTTGAAACCATTTTCAAAATTTAAAACTGGAAAACTTAGTTTCGATTCCAAATCGGATCTCACGTCCGTCGCAACATACAAAGGTGTAAACTTTATAATTCTTACACAACATACAACTAGTTTTGATCACAACCATACCATCAACATACCATACACCAACATCACATTCTTACAACCAAACATAACATTTAAACATCCAAACACGATGCTTAACATTCAAACACAATATTTAACATCCAAACTATGCTAACCACAAATCGTAAACGTATATCATTATCATAGCATGATATTTTAACAACGTGAACTATGGATAGTTTTCCACAAAATATAATCTATGGAAAAAAGTTAATTCTTTCTAAAAATGAGATAGTTTTACTCACCGAAAATCTTTGAAACCTGAAATGCCTTAGATGCACAAAAATCATCCCAAAAATATGTCATCTTCTACGTGATTTTTAGACATATTACTCTCGGATTTTGAAAAGGTGATCAAAAGAAAAATTTTAGAAAATTCTTTTCTCTTCAGACTAGAGAAAAGAATCACTCAAATATGATTATGTTTGAGGTAGATATGGTCAAAAGAAGGAGAGCTATTTTCGGACCTGAATTTCTGAGTTTAAAAGTACACTGCAAAGAAATGAGATTTTGGTATACTTAAGCTTGAAATTAGAAAATGTTTTAAAAGAGAAAGCTGTAGATAATGAAATTTTATACGATTTTAAACAAAGAAAATCTTGATTTGGTGTAAAATAGAAGAAGTTGTGGCTGAATAAAGTGGTGAAAAATTGAAGAAGAAAGAGTTTTAAAACAAGTTCGCATCTTTAAAACAATTTAAATCTTTTGATTTTGAAAAAAACTTAAAACTAACATAAAAAGCCATGAAATTATAAAGAAAGCTTTAGGGAAATGGAAATGGAGAAGTAAATGAAAATATGGTGAAGGGGATGTGTATTTATAGACAAAAGAAAGTATGGAAATTACTAAACTATCATTTGAATTAATTAACATAACATGTCATGATTTTGTAAGGTCACATCACCACCTACTCCCCCTCTCTAGTCACATCCATCATTCTCCTCTTGTTCCATCTCTTAGGCTATGATTGCATGTTATAATGATGATGATGTTAAAGAACTGACAAGAGATATTGGGTATTATATATATATATATACACAAAGTGCATGTATATACATATGTTATAATTTAAACCATGACTTGTTACATCAATGTCTAAACATATTTAACATAAGATAATCTATAATTAAGTGTATAATTATATTTTTAATTATCTCTTATTTATGTGTACATACGGTGCACAAAGGCGAACAACGTTCCTAATAACTTTACGGTGTCGAAAAGTTGAAATTCCAGAAAACATTCTTTTGTCACATTTTCTATTTTTCTACGAACTATCTATTTTGGTAAACAAATATTAAAAACTATTTTACCATCATTATTAAATAACTAAAATAGGTTTATTTGTAAATAAAAGCCTATTTATTTAATATTCAAACTTAACTTGAATTTCTGAAAGAAAAAAATAAAGCCGATGATATCGACTGGTCGATGTCATAAATACATTTTATTTTCCAAAAATAAAATAAATTATTTTATTTCATAATCTTGTTTGAATACATATATTAGCGTATGTATCCAGAGTCGTGCATGGTGCTTATTGTTTAAAAGCAGTTTTACCGATAAAACAATTTCCGGTTTTTTTTATCAATATTTTACCTAGGACGATATTTACAAATTTTCAATATTTTACATAGGTAATTTGTTCACAAATATTTTTCCCAAACAAAATAACTATTATTATTTACGACTTAAAACATGATTATTTCTTTCTTTTAAACCCATATCTAAATATTGAAAAAATAAATATAATTTATCCAAGTGATAAATTTGCGGGTCGTTATAGGAAAAGAAATTTAGATTTAGATTTTTTAATTAGAACCAGAACTAAAATTTTACCTTCGATGTAGCCACCTGATTTGAACCTATTTCCAATCCTATATTCATTTCTATTCTTCTCCAAAGTTTATCCATGCAATTTAGATCTATTTCTGTGTATTTAGAAATTTTGGAGGAGAAAGAAAAATGGCAGAGCTTCCACGCTCATTAGAAAATAATGAGTTGAAAATGAAGCCTTAGGTCCTAATTTATAGAGTTTCAAATTAGCACCAACTATCGGATGGAAATAGATTAGGTCTAGCCCACACAGCCTTAATTTATAGCTGCCACCAAAATAATGCGAGTCGATCGCCCGATGACCAGGTCGACTGCTCATGGTCGACCGTGCCTAGGTCATTATTGACCTACTAGACCAAAATAATGTATTTTTGAGCGTTGGTTGAATTAATTGATTTGTTACCATTTATCCTCCAATTAACCTTAACTAGCGTTATCTTATGCCTTAATTAATTTTTTAAACATTAAGCTATGGTTAACTTTAACAGTGTTAATCAATTATTAATTAATTTCAAATTTTTCATTAATTGGACATATAATGATTTCCAACTACGAAAATCCAAACACTGATAACAATTTCATTTGAACTTCGATTGGAAAATTTTATTATTAACCCCAAAAATGGATCAACACCCTGGTTTGAGTGTGAAAGCACCAGCCCAGTTTGTACACAACAATAATACAGGTAATATGTACGGAAAAGAACAGTAAAATAAAGGAGACAAGAAGGTTTTTATAGTGGTTAGGCTGTTAACGAATCCTATGTCCACTTTATAGTTTTATTATGACCGATTGCTGTTACAAGTAATGTTTGATTACAAGGCTTTTGATTATCCTTAGCTAGATTGAATCCCCGGAGTGGGAATCCACTGGAGAATCACAGTGAATCCCTTTGGAGATTGTTGTGAGGGAGATGAAGAGTGAAGAAAGTTTCCGGCAGAGCTTCAGTAACCCGTCCGGAGAAGATCCAGTTTATGTTGTAGGTAGGATGGTATTTATAGAGATTGGAGAGCTTCTAGGCTATGCTTGTTTACTAACTGCTTGCAGATGGACATAGGAGGAGCCAGAGGAGCTAAGCTCGCGACTCGTGCCAAAATCATGGATCGCAAGCGATCCATAGATTTAGCTCACGTGCAAGCTAATTACTTAGCTCCCATCTCCATTGCTTTGTCTAGTTAGCTCGCCGAGAATCCATGGTCTAGTATGGATCGCTGGCGATCCATGGTGTGTGGATCGCTAGCGATCCATACATTTAGCACATTTTCCCACTTTTCCAGTCATGCTTCCTTTCCTCCATATGCCATAGCGACCTAGTTAACCCAGGATGAAGTATGGATCGCTAGCGATCCATAAACTTAGTGTATTTCTGGACTTTGATGTGTAGGATTCTTTTGTTACTTTGTGTCATTGCACGTTGCTCTGTTTTGATGACGATCTACTAGCCGGTTGTATCTAGCTGCTGATTTGGACTTAACGGGTGATGGTTTCTTGGTTTAGTCAAATTTAGTCGTTGCTTTAGTAATATGACTTGGCTTTCGTTAACTTGCTGCTTTAGCCCCTTTTGTTTGAGTTTTGTGCTATTCTGACATCATCAAATTGCTCCGTCTTCTGTTGGATCCTGCTGGGTTAAAAACCCGGATAACATTTTTCCCCCAAAGTATGTCTTTATTGGGAACAAGGCGTGCTTTGGAAGTTATCAATTGTAGTATCTACCTGTCGAATTCCAAGCGATCGTGTTTGAGTTCCGCGGATACGTAGCAGGTTACGCAGCTGATCACTTAGTTTTAGTCTTGACCAATACTACTTGTCATAACGGATCAAATCTCTCTCCATAGCTTCCCGGTATACTTCGAAATGATTGGTAGATGTCGCAGCATGAGTTTGAGAAAAATTTGCTTTCACCCCCATGGGTCGCTAACGATCCATGGACGATGGATCGCTTGCGACCTGATTATTCCAAGGTAAAATTTTGCCTTCAACAGTATGGGTAGCTAGCGATCCATAAATGATGGACTGCTAGCGACCTGAGTACTTAGAGGAATTTTTGTCTTTTTTGTTATCATTTGCATATATAAGCTATTCGAGCCGAGCCAATTCATTTCCTTTACGTGACCCGAGTCTTCATGCGATCCAACCCCTAGGCGATTCCATCCTTCTTAGTGCTTTGATCCATCCATTTCCAGCGATCTAGCCTCGTCGTCTGGTGTGATTCCTTCCAGCAATCTGCCATGACCTTTCTTAGTGATTCCAAGACCATCTCTCTCCAAAACCCTAATTCGTGATCGCCTTAGATCGCCACCGATCCATCCACTTAGCTCACCACTGACCCAATTATAGCTTGCTGATTCTAAGTCTTCGATTACTTCTATGTTTTAGAGTTTGATCTGAGGTGGGTTTGCTAATCATAGTGTTTGTTTAACAATTTGGTGGCAAGGTCGCGTTTGCGGCGTTGGTCGTGAGAAGTTTGAGTTAATTGCGGCTTAATGGAGGAAGATAGTAAATCGAGTCTTGAGTTTCTCTTGGAATGACATTTGGGCCTTGACGTGGTGCTTGACACATTTTGCTATCTTCGTCCATTAAGCCAGTATTGACTAGTGCCAAGTTCCGTAGATAATATTGCACGACACATTGCGGATTGGTCCTGGCTTTTTCGGAGGATTTGGACTTATCTTGCTTGCTTTTTGCATGCTCGATGTCCCTGTAACAAGAATAATTTTCTACGTCGCTTCAGACAACGGATCCGTTATCGATCTTTGATCGATAATGGGTAAGTGTATAGGAAGTAAAAACAAATGGAAACGATACGGGAAATCCTTTTCCTTTCCCACTGCTAGCGAACTATCTACACGGGATAGAGCGTTTGTAGTGTTTCGGACACCGAGCTCACCCCCCATAGACAGCACACTGCACTTGCCCCGGTACATACTTGAACTTCGTTGTTTTGGTACGAATCGATATCTCTTCAGAATTAAAGTGTTATAGGGAAAATTATTAGTTCAAAATAGAATCACCTGCCCGTTTTGAATGTGAGCTCAGTTGTTTTAGAACGAAGCATCCATCTTCACGCCGTAAATCAAGTGGAGGAAGTTCGGCACTTTCGACAGCCGAGTTATCGTCCATTGCCCATTCTCCTTCCAATTCACAGGCAGAATACGGCCAGTTGGTCCCGGTAGGTCCGGTCTTGGATCGAACGCCCCCTAATTTTAGGGTTCTACTCAACCCGCCAGAGAGAGCTTCTTCGGTGGTTTCCGCTAAAATTCTGCACAATATCTACGAGCAGTATGGTATACCAGAGGAGGACGTACGTCTATCGGAGAAGAACGAGTTTGCTCACATGCCTTCTCCATAACATACCGCTTGCCATCGGTATATGTGTCTGAATGGAGCCGTGCCTCCCTTTAACAACTTTCTATGCGAGACTCTTTCAAACATAGGCATTGCCCCATTCCATATTCATCCCAACGGTTATGCCATATTGACTTGCTTGCACATACTTTACATGCAAATGTTCAACCATGCCCTAAGTTTAAACGAGTTGCGGTACTTTTTGTCGTTCAAGAGGAGAGATGAATGTCCATCCTTGAACGTAATTGAAGCTCAAAGGAACTGAAAAATCATCTTGTGTCTATAAAGCAACTTGTCCCAGTTCAAGATGTAGTATTTCTTCGTTAGATGCCCTGAGGGATTTAACCATCTATGGACGACAGGGAGTAAGTTCCTTTTCTAGTTATCGAGTTCTGACGCGTTGCTATGGAGTTTCTAACAAGTCGTACACTTCTTGCAGTTATCCCAAGGCCAAATAGGGACGTGTCTCTTGATGAAGTTTTTCGAACCCTAAAGGCTATTAATGCTAAAGAAAGGTCCGTCAAAGTCTTGTTGACCAATGAAAACTTGCTCCGATACAGATTACTCCATCTGGGGAGATCTGCTGTTCAAGTTGAGGTCCCCTCTCCTGCTGGGTCCAGGGTCTACACATGTTCTACTTCTTCTTCTTGCGGTTTCAAAGATGGCGCTACTCAAGAGAGAGAGGGCTTGTCTAGAGAATCAATCGAAGAGGCCCATTAAGGAAGAGATGTTACTGCGACTGGAGTTAGTGGCCCGGTCCGAATGCCTCCAATCCCGGAAGAAAGAGAAACAGGGTTCCAACAGTGGGAAGGCAAGGCCGCAATGGGCTTAGAAAAAGAGGAGGGGGAACTCGAGAGTAGTAACGATGAGCCCACCTCTAGTGATGACTTCTACGTAGAATCCGATGATGGGGATTCAGAATCGTGCGATGAGACTCCGAGAATGAGTCCCGTCCTTCCGAGCTCACCTCCTCCAGATACGAGTGATAAAGACAATGCCCCATAAATTAAAGAGCATCGGGATTCTCTGAGTAAAGATGCTGGCGTAGAGTTTGGAGATTTGAGTGATGTTTACGTCGATTTCGACGCGCTTATGAGGGAGGATTTCAAATTTGAAGAGGTTCCCCCTCATTCGAGCGGTATTGCACCTGAAGTTAGCCCGATTTCGCCCACGATGGCCACCCGATCCAGTACGTGACGATGCTTTAGGACTTCCCCCGAATTTCATTACATGTCTCACTAGGATTACACTTGCTTTCGCACATCCTACTTATTTAATCCCCTGTTACTAAGATTTCTTATTTTTTTCTTCATGTCAAGTATGACGAGAGGATATGGCCTCTATGATGACTTCGAAGAATTCACTGACTCCCAACGCTGGTCTAATCGTCCTTCCGGCCATTATCAGCCTCGAGAAACGGAGTAAGAGCACAGGAGAAGAAAGGACCTGGAGGCCGAAACCTGTCGCCAAGATGAAAGAGAGTGGGGCCGATCATACAAAGGCGGGTATGAGAAGAGGAGGTCTTTTGATGAGAGGGAGGAGCCATCGAAGAGATCAAAGTTCGACCACCATTCGCATTCTTTGGAACAGCAGGCTTTTGCTCCAATGCACTCCTCAACGAGTTAAGAAATCCCCATTACTTCTGCTCCTGTTCCGCCTTCAACTTGTATCCCACCATCTTCCATTGTGCTTGCCACGGCGCTTTGCTTCCCCATCGAAGACCTGCCTATATTCTTCCGTCGGGTCTCCCAAGCTTGAGGTAGTGCTCCCTGGGTGGTTTCCGAGGGGAGTTATGTTCGATCACAATCTCCATCCAATCCATAGAGATTCTTACATGCCACATTTTCAGGCTACTCAAAACGATTTAGACCAGGCCGAAGGGTGGAAAAAATTATGTAAGCAATTGGCAGATACCAATCGCAACAACTACCAGGAAATCCTTTCTTTTGAGTCAGAGAAGGATGATTTTGAAAGAGTGTTGTCAGAACATGATTCCAGAATTAAACTGCTGGAGGAGGAGAAAGAAGCGGTGCTGCAAGAGAGTAAGAGGAACGTCGACTTGCTAAAAGAAGTGAAAGTAGCTCACGCTAGAATTGAGATCGTCTATAGGGACGAGATAAAAAGGCTCACACCGAGGAGACAAAATTAAAAGAAGAAGTGGCTACTTATAGCGCAACTATCAAAGCCTAGAAGAAAACTATCTCTGACCATGACCTTATCATTGAGGGGCATAACAAGACTATCTCTGATCAGGCTGCGATGATTGCCTAATTGCAGGACCAAGTTGCGCAGCTTAGCGCTGATGAGTCTCGCATTGAGGTCGAAAAGTCCGCCGTTACTGTGGATTATCTGGAGCTTCAAAGCGCTTTCGAGAGGAAGATGGAAAAACTGGACGAGACCATACTGAACTTCTACGTTAAATCTCTGTTGCACCAGGGGAGTCTGAGCTACTTAGGCTCAAAATTATCGTGCACTTTTACTTTGGTATGGGAAGAAATCCTGTCCCGCTTTTCTAACAACGGTGACATCTACACCGCGTGGAAGTTAGAGGATGCTGACCTTAATGAAGAATCAAAGAAGGCGTTGCTCGAGGGCCGGGAAATTCTACAAGTCGAAAGAGAGAAAGAAGCCGCCGATGCTGCCATGACAGCTGCCGTTGAAGTGCTCACTAAGCCTTTTATTTTTAGCACCGGCAAACCTTCAGAGTAGCCCCATAACCTGCCAGCAAGTTCAGGGCTTGAGACTTTTCCTCCGGTAGTGGATCCGTCGAAAGAAGGCGAAGGTGGTGAGTATGAAGTCGACATTCTTGACCATTCCTCTATTGCAGGTAATGTTCTTGTTTCCTCCAAGTTCAGGAGCTTCCATCTTACGTCGCAAGAGCAGGAAGAATTTAATGCTTTCGTTTTTGATCTTATAGGTCCGTCTACCCTTCCTGTTGATGTGCCAGCTTTCTCGATGCCTGGACTTGTTGCTATTTCCACAACCTCCATGCTCGTTTCCATTCCTTATCCCGTTTCCACATCCGTGTTTGGCTCGCAGCTGGGGCTGGAGTCCGAAAAGATAGCCGCACTTCACGGCTTGGATGACCCTTTTGTATCTTTGGAAGGTGACATAACAACGGTGGAAGTTAAGGAGCAGGAAGTTCAAACGGAGAAGCCTCGTAAGGCTCAACATGAATTGGTCCCTATCAAGAAGGAGAAGGTTGAAGCGATCAAAGCCTCGAAGAGATCCGCAAATCATGAAAGGGCAAAGTGAAGGGAGAATCTTCTGAGAAGGCTGCGAAGCAAGAGGAGGACGTTGCCACTGAGGAGTTCATTGACATTACTGGCAGTGACACCACTCCCGAGACGAGGCAGGAACTACAAACAAAGGGCAGAAAGGGGAGCGGTGGAAGGAAGCGCTGAGGAGCTTGTATGGAGACCGATCTGATTTTGGTTCTTTTTGAGTCATTTTGTTCAAGTGCAGAGTCTGCACTTAATATTTTTGTTGTGGAGTCTATATTTTCTTTTTGTTGGCTGGTGTTGTGTGGGTACGGCCCCCATGTTTTGACCATATACAAAAGAAAATTATAAGTAATACATTGATATTTGGACTGTACTCTTATTTGTATGTTCATATGTGTTCTGTGCACTTGTGTTTGTTTACACTTATCCAGCTTTTGTGATTATCGCCAAAAAAATTATTTGGAGTAACAAAACTTGTGAACTTATTATTTTCAGGTGTTTTATTTAAGCGTCGGTATATGCCCCCCTGTTCACAGGGCTGTTTACTTCAAACAATTGACAAATGACGGGTAACTTTGGGTTTAAATAGTCTGCACATTAACACTTGAAATTACAACTTGATTTTTTTTCTTTTTTCATTAGTTTTATGACTTGAGCACGTAGTCCGAGTTTTTGCGACATTTTGGTAGGTATGCAACACATGCACGTTTGAGATGTGCACATCACATAAGTTGACTGTGGGCGGGTACACGTTGTCAACGCTTAATGTAATAATCTGTCATACTCTGGTTTGGTTGGAGTCATCCCCATTGTTTCCGATAGTTGGAGGGGCTTGATTCTGGTTATTCCTATATGGATAAGTTCCGTGGCATTGCCGAGGTAATTTCGAGACTCTAAAGTGCGTGCGACTTACGGGATGCGCGGATTTTAGGATTGATATGTCCCATCGATTCGGAACGGTTTTAGGGCTCCTCGGTGTTGCCTATCTTCGGCCAACATGAGGAGTTTATGCTTTAGGAGCGTAATTTCACATCTTCGGGAGTTAATGTGCGGCTTATGAAATGCGCGACTTTTGGGACTGATATGAGCCGTTAGTCCGGAATGGTTTTAGTGCTCCCCGTTGCTGCCTATCTTCGTGCAGCATGAGGAGTTTAAGTTTTACGAGTCGGTGCATGACTTATGGAGTGCACGGCTTTTCATGCTCCTCAGTGTTGCCTATCTTCGGGCAATGTGAGGAGTTGGTATTTTGAAATTTAGTGCGCGGCTTATGAAATGCACGGTTTTTCGTACTCCTCGTTGTTGCCTATCTTTGGGCAACGTGAGGAGTTGATATTTTGAAATTTAGTGCACGGCTTATAAAGTGCGGGGCTTTTCGTACTCCTCAGTGTTGCCTATCTTTGGGCAACGTGAGGGGTTGGTATTTTAGCCTTCCCGATGTTACCGGAGCTACACCGGTTTTTAGAAGGCAAAGATCGGGTTCCGCCGATCCAACGGTTTGAGTCGGTTTGTGTTAACCCAAAAAATGGATCAACACCTTGGTTAGAATTTGAAAGCACTAGCCCTGTTCTAACAGAGCAATGTCATAGATCATAGATATAAGAAAAGAGCAGTAAAAGAAAGAAGACAGAGAATTTTTATAGTAGTTCGGATGTTGATGAAGCCAACATCCACTTTATATTTTTCTTATAGACCGATTGATGTTACAAGATGTGTTTGATTACAAGACTTTGATTATCACTCAATAGATTGAATCCCCGGAGTTGGAATCCACTAGAGAATCACAGTGAATTCCTTTGGAGATTATTGTGAGGGAGGCAAAGAGTAAAGAATGTTTCCAGAAGAGCTTCAGCAATTAGTTCGGACCCGATCCCCTTTATGTTGCAGGTAGGATGGTATTTATATGGGTCGGAGAGCTTCTGGGCCAGGCTATGTCTTCATCAGCTTGCAGGTAGGTATCAAACAACCTAGGGGGACTTTGGCTCGCAAAACGAGCCAAAACCATGGGTTGCTGGCGACCCATGGACCATGGGTTGCTGGCGACCCATAGACTTGGTTCATTTTTCGGGCCAACGTCTCACCTCTTTTGTAGTGTTCCACAGCTGGTTGGTTTGAAGGTTCGAGGAGAAGCATGGCTCTCTGACGATCTAAGCACCTAGGATTTTTCTGGAGTTTGGAATTGGAGATGTTTCCATAGTCTTTTATCGTAGTTGTTTGCATAGTATTGTTGCACGTTACTCCATTTTGATGACGATTTACTGGCTGATTGTGCTTTGATTGCTGACTGGACTGAACTGACGCTAGCTTCTTGGTTCAGCCGAACTTGGTCGTTGCTTTAGTAATATGATTTGGCTCTCGTCAACTCCTTGCCATAGCCTTTCTGGTTAAGTTATAAGCCATTCTGATGTGATGGGATTGTTCTGTATTCTGTTGGATCCTGTTGGGTTAAAAACCCGGATAACATTTGCCCCCCAAATTACGCCTTTTGAATGAAAGGTGTGCTTTGCTCTAGAACAAGTCATGGCAACGAGTCTTCGGTTGTTGAGCTTTAGTTTTGGTGAATCGTCCAGTTCCTTTGGATTCTCTTACGAGTCACAAGTCGTTCCAAACTTGTTACAGCCTAAGACTCTAGACTCTTCCTAAGTGTAATATATACATCACAGTCATTCTGATTTCATTCAGGATTATTACATCACATGTCTCTAATTAAATTACTCATCTCTAATCGTCCCGCGTTCATTCGGGATTTACATCACTATCAATTTTTGCTTTTCATTCAGAGTTTTTACATCATATATCAAAATCAAATCATATATCAGAATCCCATCATATCACATTATATCTCAAAATCACATCATGTCACAACATATATCAAAATCACATTGTATCACATCATATATCAAAGTTATCCTGTGTTCATCCAGGATTTATCCATTTTGTTCTATTTATAAGGCATTCAAATTTTTATTTTTGCAAAACCAAATCTGTTTTAAGGTTTGATTTTTCTGGACTGCTTAAGTAAGTATAATGTGTGATCTCTCCGGATCGTTTAATATTTAGTTTAATGTGCGATCTCTCTGGATCGTTTAATATTTTAAGTTAAGGGGACAATCTTTCCAGATGTTTGTTTGTTAAGTCAAGGGGGATTGAGTAAGCCCATCCACTCACTCTCCGATGATGGGACTTACTTCTTGCACTCTGGTCCCGTGGTGGGACCTAAGGCGATCAATATCGTACAAGTCCATCCACTCGCTCTCTGGCAAGGGGACTTGCACCTTGCACTCCGATCTCGTGGTGGGACTCTAAGGCAATCAATATCAGTTATCAAAATTCAAATATTCAAATCAAAACAAATAAACAGAAATTAAACAAGAAGGAGTCCTAAATGTTCATCTCAGGCATCTGACTCAGTGCGTGCCTAGGGACCGTTCGGGATCCCGTACATGTGTAAGCGGCCTTCGATTGTAATTGTCCTAGGGACCATTTGGGATCCCGTACACATGTAAGAGGCCTTTGATTATTATCATCTACATACCAAAAGAAAAGTGTGGGAAAAGAAATGATAAAACAAAGCATTGGAATCGAATCCGACTACTGTTGACCCCGATCATGGGATAATTTGTCTTGGCGCTTGTCCCTGGGCATTTCTTGATGCATTTGCCACGGATGGCGGTTGTCCTTGCAATTCCACCGCAGTTCTGTTCCTTACATATTGTGGCAGCTGGTTGTTCCGGACCAGTTCTTCTATCAGATCACGAAGGTGTCGACACTCGTTCGTCTCATGCCCATTCAACTCATGGAAGATGCAAAACTTTTCAGATCTTTTCTTTCGGTCAGTGGGCTCCCTCCTAGGCGGCCTTCGATAGAGGTTCAGCCCCCGCGTATCCATGTATATCCTCTCCGGAGTTTCAGTCAGGTCGGTGTACGAGGAGAATCTTGGCTCGTTTCTCTATCGTTTTGGATCTTTGATGTTGTCATCGGCTTTTCTCTTCCCTTTGTCTTTTCCAATTCCACCTCCAGATGGTCCCCCACCTTCGACGGCATTTATTTCAACATCCTCATCCTCGGCTTTGAAGTCTTCCTGATGCAGGTACCTCTCTGCTTCGTAATAGAATTCTACCAGATCCATCGGTGGATCCCTTTTCAATGCGGCTTTGAAATCAGTCTTATTCGCGACTCCAAATACTGCTACCATTAGGATAAACGATGGGTCCGGTTTGTCCATCGCGGCTGCCGTCGCATTAAATCTTGTTAAATAACTTCTCAAGGACTCTCCAGGCCTTTGTTTTACGTTTGAGAGTGTAAGTACATTCCTTGGTTGTGAGACATGAACCTTGAACTGTCTCAAGAATCCGCTCACTAAGTTGTTCCACGTGCTTATGTACCCATTTTCCAATTGTCTGAACCATTTTACAGCCAAATCTGTTAAGTATAAGGGGAAGCATCGCCCCATTACTTCCTTAGAAGCACCCAGAACCTTCATATGTCTGATGTATCGCATCATATGAATCGTCGGGTCTGTCTTCCCGTCGTACATTTCCAGTGTCGGAAGCTTGAAATATGGAGGGTTTCTCATGTTCCAGATATTAGCAGTAAATGGATTTCTGTTCCCATCTTCCAGACCCTAATCTGGGGGGCCTCCTCTGATGAATCTCCATACCAATTTCAGCAACTCCGTTCTCACCGTCCAATGAAGATCTCTGTCCTAAAGCAATACTTTGCCCCCTACCCCATTGGGGGTATCCCAGAATGGACTCTTCCAGCAACATACCTATGTTCTGATTTGCAACTCTAGCTTCATTCATTCCTCCATTCCATCGAGGAAGTTCTGGTACATATCCTTCTGTCGGTTGCATCCTAATATTCGGATCAGCTCCCGTGCCTCCAGTCCCTGGTGTTTCAACAGTCGCTCCAGCATTGGCATTGATTCCTATGTTAATTCCAGCACTGCCTTCATGTGTCAGTTGCTATATGTGTGGGGGTAAGGCACCACCTTGCTCCAATCCAAATCTGGCAATCCCTGCATTGTTTCCTGGAGTTTGATTCCTATTCCCTGCAAATCTAGCAATCCCTTACTACTCCATCCTCCGGAAGAATCCATCCATCATCTCTTGTTGTCTAGCTAAGAGTGCATCCTGCATCTCTTTCAACATCCTTTCCATCTCCCCTCTAATCACATAGCTGGGTTAATGAGAATTTGAGGACATTTCCTAGCTACCCCTAATCTCCGGTTAACTTGCTCCAGTTTTAGATCTGGTGTTAGGCCTCTTCATTTTTTTTAATCTTAGATTCAAACTTCAATTTTTCAGATCTCGTTCAAGGTTCTCAGTGAAAGCACCAAAATATTAACCCAAAAAATGGATCAACACCCTGGTTAGAGTTTGAAAGCACCGGCCCTATTCTGATAGAGCAATGTCACAAATCACAGATATAAGAAAAGAATAGTAAAAGAAAGAAGATAGAGAATTTTTATAGTGGTTCGGCTGTTAATGAAGCCTACTTCCACTTTATATATTTTTTATAGACTGATTGCTGTTACAAGATGTGTTTGATTACAAGATTTTGATTATCTCTCAATAGATTGAATCCCCGGAGTTGGAATCCACTGGAGAATCACAGTGAAGTCCTTTGGATATTGTTGTGAGCGAGGCAGAAAGTGAAGAATGTTTCCAGCAGAGCTTCAGCAATTAGTCCGGACTCGATCCCCTTTATGTTGTAGGTAGAATGGTATTTATATGGGTCGGAGAGCTTCTGGGCTAGACTTGGTCTTCATCAGCTTGCAGGTAGGTATCAGACGACCTAGGGGGACTTTGGCTCACAAAACGAGCCAAAACCATGGGTCGTTGGCGACCTATGGCTTATGGGTCGCTAGCAACCCATGGCCTTGGTTTGTTTTTCGAGCCAACGTCTCGCCTCTTTTGTAGTGTTCCACGGCTGGTTGGTTTGAAGGTTCAAGGAGAAGCATGGGTCTCTAACGGTCTAAGAACTTAGGATTTTTCTGGAGTTTGGAATTGGAGATGTTTCCATAGTCTTTTATCGTAGTTGTTTGCGTAGTATTGTTGCACGTTACTCCGTCTTGATGACGATCTGCTGGCTGATTGTGCTTTAATTGTCGACTGGACTGAACTGACGCTAGCTTCTTGGTTCAGTCGAACTTGGTCGTTGCTTTAGTAATATGATTTGGCTCTCGTCAACTCCTTGCCTTAGCCTTTCTGGTTAAGTTCTAAGCCATTCTGATGTGATGGGATTGTTCTGTATTATGCTGGATCCTATTGGGTTAAAAACCCGGATAACAATTTGCTTCCGTCGACCTGACGGATAGTTATTATGAACACAGTTTTGTTGGTTCAAAAGGCGAATCAAATTTTATTAAGGAAAGTAGGGCAGATTTTTGCCTATTTACAATGCCCCCGGCATTCTAGGATGGCTTATTTGCTGAAAAATAGAGAATACATGAAGTAGTTTTCAAATGTAACAGCGGAGTGATTCGTTGTTCCATACCTTGAGAATTTGGATTCCGTCGGCGGTTGTTAGCTTGAAAGTTCTGTCTCTTGGCTTTTGATTGATGACGTACGGTCCTTCCCAGTTTGGTCCGAAGGCCCCCGGAACGGGGTAGACTTGCTTGAGCATAAGATCTCCCACTTTGAAGGTTTAGTTGTGAAATTTGGAGTTGAAGTACCGTGCGATCCTCTTTTGGTGGGCGACGGTTCTCAACTCGGCTTCTTCCCTTCTTTCATCGATCATATCTAGCGATTCGAGTAGGAGCTTCTCGTTTTTCTTTTGGTTAAAATTTTGCCTTCGGAGCGAGGGGACTTCTAATTCAACAAGAATCGTCGCTTCTGAGCCATACGCCAGAGCGAAAGGGGTGTGGCCGTTTGCCGCCTTGTAGATAGTTCTGTAAGCCCATAGTGCGAGTGGAAGTTCATCAAACCAGTTTCCTTTTTCTTTAGTTAGTCGCTTCTTGATGGTTGATTTGATGATCTTGTTTATTACTTCCACCTGCCGTTTGCTTGCAGATGAACCACTGTGGAAAAACTCTTCTCAATTCGAAAGCATCTGTAGAAGTCTTTGAACTCTGCGCATTCGAATTGAGTTCCATTGTCGGTGATAATTTTCTGTGGCACACCAAACCTGTAAATAATATTTTAGTAACAAAATTAATGACTTTCTTTCTGGTTATGGTGGCCAGCGGTTTCGCTTCGGCCCATTTTGCGAAATAAGCTACAGCAACTATAGCATATTTGGCTCCTCCTTTTGCTATCGGTAGGACACCAATCAAGTCTATTCCCCACATTGTGCATGGCCATGGGCTGACCATCCGTGTTAACTCTGTTGAAGGAGTTCTTTCGATTTTGCTGAATCTTTGGCAACGATCACATCTTCTGGCGTAGTCTGCAGCATCGCGGTTTATTTTTGGCTAGAAGTGTCCATACGGGAGGACTTTCTTCGCAAGGGTTTACCCCCCAGTGTGGTTTTCGCATTTGCCTTCGTGCACTTCCTCTAGGATTCGTCGGGTTTCGTCATCAGACACACACCTAAGGAGGGGGGTTGAGAATCCCCTTCGGTAGAGTATTCCATCTTGTATCACGAATCGGATGCTTTTTGGAGAAGATTTTTCCGTTGATTCCGGTTAGTTGGAAGAGTCCCTGCAAGTAAATATTCCATTATCAGAGTCATCCATGTATCTGGTTCGACAGTGGTCTCGAGGATCCAGTCGACGTCCATTTCGTCTATGCTTGGGTTGGTTAGAGTCTCAACTGGCACCAACCCCAGTGACTGAGCTTCTCCGAAACTCGCCGGTTTAGCCAAATAATCTGCCTTGGTGTTTTGCTCCCATGGAATGTGATTTATGCTGTAGTGTTCAATTTCGCTTGGCAGTTCTTGCACTTTGGACAGGTACGAGGCAAGATTCTCCCCACGAGCCTGGTATTCTCATTTTACTTGACAGACGACCGGTTAGGAGTCGATGTATATGTGAATTGATTTTACCTTGAGCTCTTTCACAACTTTCAGTCCTACAATCAGTGCTTCATATTCCGCTTGGTTGTTTGTAGCAGGGAATTCCAAGCGCAAAGCATAGCTAATGGCCCATCCTTCAGGGGTTTCAAGCACTACTCCTACCCCCGAACAGAGGTTGTTAGATGCACCATCGACAAAGAGCTTCCATTGGGTGTCTACTTCCAACTGAACTTCTTCCTTGTCATCCCGAATAGTAAATTCGGCGATGAAGTATGCTAATGCTTGCCCGTTGATGGCTTTTCTTGGGTGGTATGTGATATCATATTGGTTCAATTCTATATTCCACTTGAAAAGTCGTCCAGAAGTTTCCGGTCGGTATAACACTTGCTTCAAGGGCTGGTCAGTCAACACTTTAATTGGATGAGCCTGGAAGTATGGCTGTAACTTCCTAGATGTGATCAAGAGGCAATACGCTAGTTTTTTCAGTTTCAGGTAGTTTTTCTCTGCTCCAGTGAACCGCTTGCTAATGTAATACACGGGTCGCTGGATTTTTGCTTCTTCATGCAACAGAGCGGCGCTCAATGCATGGGATGAGATCGCAAAGTAAATGAACAGGTCTTCTCCATCCATGGGCTTTGATAGGATTGGCGGAGCCTCCATGTGCCGCAGCAGTTTTTCAAATGCTGTTTAACAAGCTTCACTCCATTCGAAGTTCTTCTTTCCTTTCTTCAGCGCATCGAAGAATGGTATACACTTGTCGATAGCTTTTGAGATAAATCGACTTAGCGCTGCAACTTTTCCATTCAAACTTTGCAGTTCCTTCTTATTCTTCGGAGCTTGGACTTCTCGTAGTGCCGTTATTTGTTCAGGATTTGCTTCGATGCCCCTGGCACTTACGATGAATCCTAGGAATTTTCTAGAGGCCACTCCGAAGTGACACTTGAGTGGATTGAGTTTCATTTTGTACTTTCGGAGTACTTCAAACATTTCAGCAAGGTTATCCAGGTGGTTAACAGCTGCTCTTGATTTGACGAACATGTCGTCCACATAAACGTCCATCGTTTTCCCGATTTGACGCTTGAACATGGTATTTACCAACCGCTGATAAGTTGCCTCTACGTTCTTCAAACCAAATGGTATTACTCTGTAGCAGTATAGGCCTAGGTCGGTGATGAAGCTGGTGTTTTCTTGATTGGGTTTATGCATTAGGAATTGGTTGTACCCGGAGTATGTGTCCATGAATGATAGCAGCTCGTGTCCCGCCGTTCCGTCCATAAATTGGTCTATTCTAGGGAGAGGGAAGCTATCTTTTGGGCAAGCTTTGTTTAAGTCCGAGTAGTCAATACAGGTTCGCCACTTCCCATTGGACTTTTTAACTAAGTCCGAGTAGTCAATACAGGGTCGTCCATGTAGACCGGGACGGACACCGTCAATTCTGCCAGCACCGCCCGTTCCTCCCCTGAGCTCTTCTTTCTAGGGTCCAAAGACTTATCGAATCGGCTATAGTCCCCAAGCCAGGGGTGGCTCTGTAGTTGCTATTCGGAGGGTTCACAAATGTTGAGAGTTCTCCCAATGTCCTTCCATATTTCCTTTCTTTTGGATTCGCGTAATTATGCAATGAAACATTCTCTGGCAACACGCTGATCTCCTTTCACCACTCTGATTTCATTTATAGTTGGGAACTTCATGGTTAGACTACATTGGGCCAGAGATATTCTGAAATCTGCTAGAGTGGGCTGCCCCAAGAAGGCGTTATATGCTGACATTTCATCCATAATTACAAAAGTATAAATGAGGGTGACTCTTCGATCGCCCTCTCCAAGCTCCACTGGCAGGTCGATTGTTCACACAGGTTTCTTGGGCTTGCCAGTGAACCCTTGGATCTTTGTTTGGCATGCAGACATGCTTTTCATGCCGATCTTCATCAGGTCAAACGTACGTTTGAAAAGGATATTAACAGAGCTACCACTATCAACCAATACTTGCCAAAAAACAGCGGAACCGATTCCAATTGTTACCACCATTGGATCGAGAGTTGGGGCTTCGATCCTTTCGGTGTCCCGATTTCAGAACACTATGTCATCACTCAATACTTTCTGCAGTTTGGCTGGGGTTTCGTCCTCTAGTGTGAGACATGATCCCTTTGGAGCATGCTTCAACGAACTTGCATATCGCTCCATCTCTCCCCAACTTCTTTGCGCGGGGTATGGTCCCTCAGATATTGTTCCAATGATGAGTCTTTGGTCAGTTCATTTGTACCCTTCCTCACTAATTTCGGCTTGATTACTTCGTTCCCTAGGGTGCTGAGTAGCCGTGGGTTGATCAGGGTTCTATGGTTTTCTCACGTACTGTTGGAGCTTGTTTTCCCGAATCAACTCTTCAATGAGATTCTTCAGATGGTGGCATTCATTTGTGTTATGTCCATGAGTCTCATGGAAATGGCAGAACTTTCCCGAGCATTTTTTCTGCTTGGTTGCTTCCTTCCTAGTGGGTTTCTTGTATGCTTCAGTCCCTTGTGTTGCAAAATAAATATTCTCCAGGTGTCGTTTAGAGGGGTATATTCTTCCTGCCTGAACCCTTTAAGCCTTTTATTACTGCCATTGCCATTTCTTTTGTTGGAGTTTTGATTTTTCCTCTTTTGATTCTCATCTTTCCCTGTGACTCTCTAAGTTGTTGCATAATCATGCGCGTTTTGATTCATTGGTACATCGCTTTGTCCGATGTTCATCGGTTGTGCACTAGTAGACTTTCTTTCTAGCTCATGTGCTTCCTCCAATCTTAAGTACTGACTTGCTTTACGATTGAAGTCTTTCTTTGTGGTAGGCTGCTTCATTTTAATCCATTTCCCGAATTCAGTCTCCGGGTGAATGGCACGGACTAACACCATAAAAACCATGTCCTCGTTGGGGTTGCTTACTTCCATCACCACAGTATTGAACTGGTTCATGAAAGATTTTAGCGACTTGTTGCGTCCCTAGAACAATCTGGATGGGGACATGACATCTTTTGGTTGCACGATATGGAGCCTGAATTGGTCAAGGAATTTTGTTGCTAACTGGTCAAAGGTAGAGATAGATCTCGGGGGATGTCTGGTGAACCACATAGATGTAACTCCTTCTAGAAAGATAGGGAAACATCGGCAGCGAATAGCCTTTGAAGTGTTGGCTCCGTCCATATACCAGCTATACTTGTATAGATGGGGTTTTGGGTCCTTCGTCCCGTCGTAGGATGGGATAGTTGGCATTGTGAATTTGTCTGGATATTTTGCATTCAAGATTTCTTCGGTAAAGAGAGTTTGACTTGGAGCAGATCACCATTCATCATCTCTTCGGTTTTTACTCTCGTCCATCAATCGTTTGACCATGTCCGCTATGTATGCCTCTGATGTCCGATAATCCTAGGGACAGAAATTAGTCACTACAACAAGTGTTTGGCTTTGCAAACGGACTTGGCGCATGGGTTGAATCCTAGGCTCTCCTGTCTTCAGGAGAGCCACTCCCGCGGGACCCCATTGGCTTACAATTGGCCTGATTGGGGCAGTTTGGACGTTCCTAGCATCATCGAACGCATTGGCATTCTCTTCCAATTGATTGTTTTTCTCTCCATCTTCTGAATCGGAGAGATCCATAACTATATCTTCCTGTGGGATCTTGGCCCCCTGATTCAAGTTCAGAACTGGTTGCCTTACGGCGGGTGGAGTATTTGCATTTTCTTCCCATTATGTCCCATTGTCACCCTTTTTGTGGCTGTTTTCCATTTCTTCTATGTAGACCAGAAACGGAGGAATTCTCTTGTTCTATAGCAGCTGCGGGTTCAGGCATAGTCCTTGGAGCAGGTTTTGACTATAGGGTTAAGAGAGTATTAAGCTTATCCATTAGAGCCTTTTGACTACTTTCCATTTTTTGGTTGATCTCATTAACCATCTTATTCAACTCATCCCTGGTGACAACTTCATGCTGGCTAAAGGATGCTGGGGCCTGATTTCCCAAGTTAGCACCATTTACTTTAGTTTGTTGGGGATTTACATCTTCTCCAGCTAATACTGCCCATATGGATCTTCCAAAGGTAGTTCTTCTTCTTTCAGGAGCCATTGATTCCAAGCAGTGGATTTTTAGGGCAAAGATTAGGGATCTAACTTTTGGACTTATGGGATCTAAAGTAGATAGCTAGATTTGGATCCTGAGTTGGAGTTCTTAGTGAAAGCACCAAAATGTTAACCCAAAAAATGGATCAACACCCTGGTTTGAGTGTGAAAGCACCAGCCCTGTTTGTACAGAGCAATAGTATAGGTAATGTGTAAGTAAAAGAAAGGAGACAAGAATATTTTTATAGTGGTTCGGCTGTTAACGAAGGCTACGTCCACTTTATAGTTTTATTATGACTGATTGCTCTTACAAGTAGTGTTTGATTACAAGGATTTTGATTATCCTTAGCTTGATTGAATCCTCGGAGTGGGAATCCATTGGAGAATCAAATTGGATCCCTTTAGAGATTGTTGTGAGGGAGATGAAGAGTGAAGAAAATTTCCAACTGAGCTTCAGCAACCCGTCTGAAAAAGATTCAGTTCATGTTGTAGGTAGGATGGTATTTATAGAGATTGGAGAGCTTCTGGGCCAGGCTTGTTTACTGACTGCCTGTAGATGGACAAGAGGAGCCAGAGGAGCTAAGCTCGCGACTCGAGCCAAAACCATGGATCGCTAGCGATCCATAGATTTAGCTCGCGTGCGAGCAAATTACTTAGCTCCCATCTCCATTGCTTTGTCTAGTTAGCTCGTCGAGAATCCATGGTCTAGTATGCATCGCTGGCAATCCATGGTGTGTGGATCGCTAGCAATCCATACACTTAGCACATTTTCCCACTTTTCCAGTCATGCTTCCTTTCCTTCATATGCCATAGCGACCGAGTGATCCCAGGATGAAGTATGGATCGCTAGCGATCCATGATGCATGGATCGCTAGCGATCCATAGTGTATTTCTGGACTTTGATGTGCAGGATGCTTTTGTTGCTTTGTGTCGTTGCATGTTGCTCTGTTTTGATGACGATCTACTAGCTGGTTGTATTTAGCTGCTGATTGGACTGAATGGATGCTGGTTTCTTGGTTTAGTCAAATTTAGTCGTTGGTTTAGTAATATGACTGGCTTTCGTTAACTTGCTGCTTTAGCCTTTTTTGTTTGAGTTATGTGCTATTCTGACATCATCAAATTGCTCCGTCTTCTGTTGGATCTTTGTTGGGTTAAAAACCCGGATAACATTTATATATAATAATTGACCAGAAAATAGCCATGAATCCAATGGTATAAGTTTCATGGTCAAATTCCAACATTTGTAAATATTCCATTTTTCACTGTTTATTATTTATTAATTAATTTCTATTTTAATTAGTTAACGTAAAAATGCGAGGTGTTAAAGATAAGTATAAGAGGGTTAATTTCTATAAGTAGGTTATGATTAATTAAGTATACGAAAGACACTTCATCTTATACTCGACACTAAATTTCAAGGTACAAAAGCCGGTTTCTATCTATGAGAGTTTAAGAATGTACGTCGGGGTAAGGATGGTTCTCAATCTTGTCCGACTTCATTGTTAAGAAGGGGATAGTACGTGGTTGAAATCGAAAAGTGGTGATAAGTATATGATGTTCAATTTTTTATATGCAAACTATATACTTACACGATAGTGGTTATTCCACTATCGATAATTTGACTTATATTTGACTTAGGAAGTATATAAAAGCTTCGCGATTTCATATGGTTTGAGATTCCCTTAGGAGAACTCATTCTAGTGAAACGTCTTTCACTTCAAGGGGTATATTAAAGATCCCCTTGGGACTCTTATATGGTTTGCTTACTTTTGAAAGAACCAAAATTGAGTCAACTGGAAAGCTATCGATTGTTTGTTCGGAGAGACCGGGATCGGATAAGTTATCTGAAAACCACTTTGAACCAGCATAAGCATTCGAATTGGAGCCATTTTGAAGATGATGGAATAAAAAACGGAGTTCTTTGAAGTGAAAGGGCTACTTACTACTAATCCTGAGGGTGATTCCAAAAAGGATGCAGTAGAAGTAAAGCCTTCGGTTTGTTCAACCTCGGAACAACTTGCACGGATGAATGCTAGCATTGTATTATTGCCTGGAGGGAAGTATTAGCATTCCAAGATGGTTTTGCTTAAAGGAAAGGTGCTTGAGCCTCACACCTGGAAATGACTAAAACGTGGGATATGCAGCAGGGCTGTGGGTCACACCCATTTGGGTATGATCATCCCTGATCTAGATCGATATTTATTTTGATGTATGCTTCGGGCCCAATATGGTTATTGATCGCAGTCGAGGGATGATTATATTCGATACTATCCAGGAAGGGGTAGGTCAATTTTGTGTTAGCAGGGGTTGCAAGGTTTGTAACCTCGGTACATTTTTCTAGAGGTGTACCGTGGTAGGCGCTACCCTAGTAGCCTTGTCATTATATGGAATTCATTTACCAATACATGCCTTTACAGACTTAGTTGTATACTAAATATGTTGTTGAATGTAATTAATGTAACCATTCTGGCTATGATTAAATATTTATTTTAACCTAGACGTTATTGTAATATCACAAGATTTCTTATGAAATTGTTTAGTTATTTTAAGGTAAAAACTCATCCGTGTTTATGTGTGGTATGGTGTTACAAGATACCTTTGTTTTTTGAAAGGGTTTTATAAATAGAATAATCTATATGATCTGAGTTTCTCATGCTGGTTTACCAGACTGATTAGGGTGTTACTTTCTTATAATACTCGGATCAAACGCGAATACTTTTCTCGATTTAGTGACGGATGCTTGGAGCTTCAGGAGACGAGCTGGATGCTTCTAAGACTTGACGTATTTTATTTTCCACTGTATTTCCTATTTTGAATTTATTAGCATTTTTTAAGGATAGGCTGTTATAACTCTCTAGGTTGATGATAGGATAGAATCTAATTATTATAAAGTTTTACTTTGTATAGTTCATTTGAATATTATATATTACTTATCATGATGTGAGATTTTGTTCTATCTTTTCTTTCCTTTCACCCCAACAATCCACTTTTCTGGCACATGGATGCTCGACACACGAATGTCATGGATATATTAGTGTCGACTTTTACGGGTCGAAAAGGCGGGTCGTCACATTTGGTATTAGAGTTGAAGGTTAAGCGAGAACCATGGCCTTGGTGGGGTAAACTTATTAGAGATAGGGTAAGTGACGACCTAAAATGAATTTGAGTGATTATTAGCGCTATAAAAATGTTTTACATTTTTTTAAAAAAATTGGTAAATGAAATAATTTTACCTAGGATTATATTTTAAATATAAAAGAACAATTTTCAAAAATAAATATCATTATTTTTATTGTGATTGTTTGTTAGGGAACTTGATTGACTATTTATGCTCAGCTATTTTATGAGCATTTGTTGTTTGATTGAATTAAATACGAACACTTTGTGTATTCAGTATCACGATTTGACTATAAGTCATTCGTTAATAATGTAGGTTTAACAAGTTTACTTTGTTAAAAAGGGTTATTATAACAAAGGAAGTTATTTTATAATGATTTTATAAATTATGTTTATAAATTGTGTTTTATAAATAAAGATGATTTTTGGAGATTTTAAATCATGGTGTCATTGAGTAAATTTCAAATGATTTTTAGAAAATTAATAATAGTATTACTTGAAAGTATTTATATTTATAAATATTTTAAAGAGAATTTTTAAGTAAGTTACATTTTCTTTAGAAAGTTTGGGGAAAAAGTTTTAATTAGCTTTGTAGTGATCTGAATAATCTTCTAAGTCATGATCGGATGTTTGCTTAGGTGAACGTTGTAGTGAACTTAAAAAATTATTCTTTCTGTCATTGTGCAATCAAAACGAGTTAGAATCCAAACAAACTCAAAGTAGGTTAGTAATAGGTATTTTTTTCAAAACTATTTATAAGGAATATATGTAGTATTGCTTCAAAATGAGATTTTAAAAAAGGATGTATTTATACGTTAACTAGTTCGAGTGATTCGAAAATGACTAAAAATGGGCAAGAGATGTGTCCGGATGGTAAACATTCTCTTAAGTATTACCCTTCTTGGTAAAGGGATGTATGATACTATTTGGTAAGACCAGTTCCTTGGTATCATTTTAGGGTTACTCGATCTATATGTCTATTTTCTATGGATTAAAATATATCATATTATTTAAAAAAGGTTTTGAAATAAAAATCGGGTATTTAGTTCTTAAGTTTCCTTAAAGAAAATGGATTCGAAATAAAAAGGTATTTTAATAAAAGAATATATTGATAAATGAAATTTTTATCCATTGATTTATATCATTCTTGGTTAGAGAAAAAATAATTTAACACAAGTTTTAATGGGTTAAATTTAATAAGAAGGTTTTAATAAAATTTGTTTTATTAAAATTATATCTCTTGTTTTGACACATAAGTTGTATAAACTATTTGTTGTTATTAGGTCAGCTAATAAACATCTTTACCTTAGACACATCTAAGGAAAAGTAGACTCTAGGACTGAGTTTGGATACCAATATCCCACTTTTTTTAGCTACTTACCAGACTGGATGGGTAAGGAGGTCCAAGAGATTGACTCGATTTTAAGATCCTGATTTATTTTAAGCCTACATCTGAATTTAGAAAAGATAAAAGATTGAATCAGATTGTTGTATATACTCTTAGGATGTAGTAGGATATTATACAAGTTTAGAAACTTAAGTTATATTTAATGAAATGTATTCATAAATAATTTTAGAAGAAAAAAAATGGTATAAGTGAGAACCAATAAGTATAAGTATGTAGTTGTACGTAGATCATTTCTTCGCATGGTTCTTGTTCCAAAATTCGAGTACATGACTTTGAGGTGATTCACACCTATCCGAATGAGGATATATAACTCAATTCTTTATGGAGAACACTTGGTGAGTGTCCTTGATATGGTACCAAGGTTTTCTATCATAGTATATGGCATCGAAAGGAGAACGGAGGTTCCTAATCAAGGAGCCTAATCGAAGTCCGCACTAGGGAAGTCGAATGAGCGGTACTAGCTCAGAAGAAAAGCTTTTGTATTCGAGTAAGTGATCCAATCAGATATTGCGTATGGATGATCTATATGAATCGTACAGGTTTAAGTATATTTGACTTTAATTTTTTATAGTTTATGAGGAGTTAGGTAGATGACTCTTCAATTTTTCATGAGGTAGTGTGAATAACCGATTGAGTAATAACCTATGGTTGTTGAGCATGAGGTATGCTCAGTAGATTATTTATCATCCTTAAGTGATGAGAAGGGTGTAAACCTAGAAAAAATCTAAGTTTGTTTGTAGTCATTTAAAATTTTGAGGTTTAAAATTTTGGGGAATGTTAAGAATTGGTATGGCTTATTTCTTGGTTGTTTGTTTATGATGAAATTTCAGGGTCGAAATTCTTTTAAGGGGGAAGTATGTAACGATCCAAAATTTTATCGATTTGATTTGCGAATATCCGATTAATTTTAAATATTTGATGTAACAACCCGTAATTTAGTCACTTTAAATATGAGTATTTAATATATTTTTAAATGATTAAATAATGGATTTTATAACTCAAATTTTTTTTGGATAAAATGTCTCGAGTAGGATTTTTACTGATGTAAAATGTTAGTTTAAAGACGGTTCGAGTTATAAAGTGGTTAAGGGTACCGATTTATTTAAGTATAAGAAGAAAAATTGAAATTTTCTTCTCTCTGACTGGACTACACTTTTTAAACTTATCCTTGTAATCATTATATTTTAACTTCTTCCTATTTTAAAACTTATCCAAACCGAACGTCTAACTTAAGCTTTCTAACCTTTCCTAACAAAACAAAATAGTATAATGACTAGTCTAATAAAATAATAGTACAAAACAAAATAGTATAATTACTTTCCTAAAAAATAATAGTATAAAACAAAATTGTATAATAACCTGCCTAATAAAATAGAATAATATAATTATTTGTCTAATAAAACAATGATGTAAAAAATAGTATAATGATTCTTATTTAACTATATTCCATGTTTACCGATTTCAAGTCTATCCCTAAACATAACCATTTTATTTTAACTCATTTCTATTTTGTCCTATTCTAAAGTCTTATCACTATCCTAGCTTACATCCTAAGCTTCTCAAAACAAAGCCTATAAATACCCAAAGGCAACTTCATATTTTTCATTCCTAACCAAAAATTAAATCATTATAACTTTCATCTTCGTTCTCAAGCAAACTAGAGTTTCAAATCTCTTCATCAAAATCAAAAGAATTCAAGCTTTAGTAGGTGGGTAAAATCAGTTTATTTTAATACACAATGAGTATAATCTAATTATTTTACAATGAGTTAAGCTCACTTTTAAGCAACTTAAAGTTTGAGACAAGTTGTTGTAATAATTTATGTTGCTTTTCTTAAGTGTTTGATTGTAAGTAAGAGTATATGTGTTTGGTTTGGAGATGTATTTCCACTCATTTAACGTAGGCATAGTATTTTGTAAGGGACTATGGAAAGGAGTTGAAGTGGTTCGTAGCGAAAAAGCCACGATGAATACACTTCGAAAGATTTGTGGAGGAATCCAACGGGGCCCCTCGCTAATGTTGATTTTATTTTACATTATTACTTGCTATGATGAAGTGGATGTTGTGGCTAGTCGACTTGCTTTAATGATTTGTTTTTGTGCGACATTGAAATCTCGTGCTTTCGTTTTAATGGTTTACTATGTTTTCTAAAGTGTTTTGAAATGGTTACCGAACTTGACTTTTATTTTCAAACCTTTTTGCAAACATATGGAGTAGTTTAAAATTTAAAAAGAAATATGGTTTAAGAGTTATTTGATTTACAAAAGCAAGTGTTAAAAGTTATGGTCCATATAGCGATAGCCACTATATATGGATGCAGTTTAGAAATCTATGTTTTTCCTAAACTTTAAAAGAGTCGTCTATTCCAGATATGTTATAAATTCTTTCCAAATGAGTTTTATAAAAGTAGTATAAGTATTTAGAAAGGAGATTGAAGATTTAAATATATTTTAAGAATATATTTGAGTTATTTAAATAAGAGGTTTAAATTTTATGAAGGAAACTACTTTGTTTCAAAAGTAAAATTTTGTTAAAATCGACCATCTTTAAGGGGATGTTTTTAAAATAAAGTTTCAAACAACGATTTAAAGAGTTTTAAAAGAAATTTTAAAAGAGGGAGGAAGCATTGATTACAACACCATTGTTGTAATAAGTGTTTCAGAGAAAAAGAAAGAGATCATGGACTATAATATTTTTGGTATAGTAAATGGTTTCTAAAAATTGGAAAGGAAGTTTGATTTATAACACTTTATTATTATTAAATGAGCATTTTATTTTTGCAGAGGAAAGATGTTTAAGGTGGTTTGGATATTATGGTTTTAAAGTTGCTTACTTTTATAAAGGGAATATGTTGCCGTTTTAAATCATACTTTGGTTTAAACAAGTGATTCTGGAAAATGTTTTTAATAGCAAGTGCATTAGAACTCTCGGATCCTATTTTAATTTCTAGACTTTAAGGTATTGAAACTTGTTTCTATTTTGAAGTTAAAAATGTTGTCGAGTCAAGGTTTGAGAGGTAATAATATTCAAACTTAAATGGTTTCATTTCTAACTAATGAAAAGTACTAGTTTGCAATCGAAGGCTAGCAATAGTTTACGAAGTTGGTTTTCCGATTGGTTTAAAAAAGAATTTGTTTTATACAAGGGATTTCTATGTCTGTGCCATTAAGTAACATAAAACAAATGTTATAGGTAGTGCTAAAATGGTGAAAATTTTATGGAAATAAGTCACCTTATATTTAGCATTAAAACCCAGTGAGTAGGCTATCCTTTATCTGTGAGGTCTAGAATCAGAGTGCTTTAACTAAGGAAAGGCTAGGTGCAACCAGTGCTCTGACTTATCTGGCTTCAATTCTGGGCAAGGGATAGAGAAGTCAAAATGTTGGAAGTGTGATAAGTGTAAAAGGGTTAATAAGTATATGGAAGATACTTCATCTTATACTCAACACTAAATTTCGAGGTATGGAAGCCCTCTTCTATCTGTGAGAGTTTAAGAATGTACGTGGAGGCAAGGATGGTTCTCTAACTTGTCCACTTCATTGTTAATCGAAAGATAGTATGGGGTTGAAATAGAAATGTGATGATAAGTATATGATGTCTGATTTTCTATATGAAAACTATATACTTACACTATATAGTAGTTTGTTCACTATCGATAACTTGACCTATATTTGACTTAGGAAGTATATGAAAACTTTGCGATTTCATATGGTTTGAGATTACTTTGGAAGAACTCATTCCGGTGAAACGTCTCTCGCTTAAAGGGGTATATAAGAGATCCCCTAAGGACTCTTATATAGTTTGCTTACACTACAAGAAATCCGACCTTTACCTACCAATATTTTACCTACCAATATATATGGGTAGGTAAATGATAACCTTTATCTACCAATATTTAATGGTAGGTAAATATTGCCAATATTATAACATTTTAGAAGGATGGTTATCTACCAATAAATATGAGTAAGTAAAAAGTGTTACCTACGCATATACTAGAGGGAAAGTTTTTTGCAATTGGCGCCTATATTTCCCTCCTATCATTTTAACTTTTCATTAAAAATGACGCTGAGTTGTGTGATAATGTGTCAAAAAAACCCTATCCTAGCAATTTCGTTTTTGTAATGAAGATTCGTTTGCATATCCTACCAATGTTCCTTGTAAAATCACTTATTTATTAATTATTATTTTGAAATATGAAATAATTAGCAATTAATAATTAATAAACGATAATTAAATTTTAAATAAGTAATATTCAATATTCAATAATCATTTATTAATAACTTTTCGTATATTGAAATTTTTTTCAAACAATTGACTATTAAAATGTAAGTGTTGCAATTTTTCTAAAAAGTTTCACAATTTCATACCAATATGCCATCATCCAATTTTTCTAAACGTATGTTACTATGGCAACCATGTCAGCAGCCATGTAGGATGACACATCATTAAACACATCGGCCAATGACTCGTCATTTGATTCACAACTTTGTAGGGTCTACGGATTCTTTTACCTACCAGTATTAATAAGTGTAGGTAAAGACTCTTTCCCCACTAACCTTTACCTACCAGTGTCTACCAATTCAATATTGGTAGCTAAAACATATTACCTACCATTAGGCTAGTTTTACCAACACTTACAATTGGTAGGTAAAGACCCCATTTTCTTATAGTGTTACTTCTGAAAGAATCGAAATTGAGTCAACCGAAAAGCTATAGATTTTTGGTTCAGAGAGACTAGGATCAGATAAGTTATCCGTAAACCACTTCGAACCGGCATAAGCATTTGAATTGGAGACATCTTGAAAATGATGGAATCAAAGACGGGGTTCTTTGAAGTGCAAGGGATGCTTGCTACTAATCCTGAGGCTGATTCCAAAAAGGATATAGTAGAAGTAGTGCCTTCGGTTTATTTAATCCGGGAATAACTTGTATGGATGAATGATAGCATTGCATTGTTTCTTGGAGGGTAGTGTTAGCATTCAAGGATGGGTTTGCTAAAACAAAAACTATTCGTTGCCTTGAGCCTTACACCCGGAAATGACTAAAACATGGGATATGCAGTAGGGCTATGTGGATCGCACCCGTTAGGGTATGATCATCCCTAAACTAGATCGATATTTATTTCGATGTATGCTTCGGACCCAATACGGTTTTTAATCACAACCAAGGGATGATTATATTCAATACTATCCAAAAATAGGTAGGCCGATTCTGTATTAGCAGGGGTTGCAAGGACAGTAACCTCGAAACATTTTCTAGATGTGTACTGTGGTAGATGGTACCCCAATAGCCTTGTCATTGCATGGAATCCATTTTTGAATGCATGCCTTTACAGACTGAGTTGTATGCTAAATACATTGTTGAATGTAGTTAATGTAACCATTCAGGCTATGATTGAATATTAATTTTAAACCCTAGACATTATTATAACATCACAAGATTTTCTATGAAATGGTTTGGTTATCGTAAGGTAAAAACCCGTCCGTGTTTATGTGGCATGGTTTTACAAGATACCAATATTTTTGATAGGTTTTTATAAATATGACAATCCATATGATTTGAGTTTCTCATGTTGGTTTACCAGACTGATCCGGGTGTCATTTTCTTATAATACTCAGGTCAGACTTGAGTACTTTTCTAGATTTAGCGATGGACGCTTGAGGCTTCAGGAGACGAGCTGGATGCTTCCAAGACTTGACGTATTTTATTTTCCATAGTATTTTTGTTTTTTATTTATCAACATTTGTAAGGATAGGCTGTTATATCTATCAAGGCTGATGATAGGACAGACTCTGATTATTGTAAAGTTTTCTTTTGGAAAGATCATTTGGACATTATATATTACACATCACGATGTGAGATTATGTTCTCTCTTTTCTTTCCTTCCACCCTAACAGTCTATATTTCCAACACTCAGATGCTCAGCACGTGAATACCGTAAATGTATTAGTGTCGAATTTTGAGGGTCAAAAAGGTGGGTCGTTTCAATTTCTGGTTCGAATATCATTTTCTCACCCGCTTCCCACTAATAAGCAGGAATATTGCATGGTCATCAATATAATTCCTCAAACGGTGACACACTAATGCTAGATAGAAAATAATTTTTGTATTCGAACTCAACAAGATGCAAAAAATCATCCAACGAGCCCCCAAAGTCGATTATGCAAGCTTGAAAGAGATCCTCGAAGTTACGATTCACTCATTCGGTCTACCCATCGGTTTATGGGTGATAAGTTGTAACGACTGCCCTATACCACCGGCACCAATAGTATACAAATAGTGAAAAGGTGTCGTTCCTAGTCGATATAGGAGATTATCAAGGTTTAAAAATAAAACACAGAATAAAACATGTCGTATATCTCACAGCGCATGGATAAAATATAATATCATAGATACAACAAAAGAGACAATAATAGCAATGTGAACCAATCATCAAAGTATAATATCCATAGAGTTATACATCAAATGTCATTAAGTATACAATAGGATCAACTCAATAAACTATCTCAAAAAATAGAAATAAGCAAGCACTGCCACGGGCCCACAGTGTTGCTCAGCGGAAAAGCGTAGCAATCCATATATGTATATCATACAAGATGGCCCCATCCATCTCATCCTCGGAAAAGCTATAGCATCACCTAGACATGTTATCTATTCTACTTATTTAAGAGTGCCCAAGATAATAAGAAGCAAAGCATGAAACCTGGGGTCGGACAATAGTCTGGTGTCAGCGGTAAATGAACGTCAAAATACTATACAGGTAATATGGTAAGGAACAAGAGTACAAGAACAATACCTGATTTGTCTCTGCAACCAAAGAGTTAGCACATAACATTATAATATGCTACTCCATGATATCGTAAAGGTACCATACAAAATACAATAGTGGATGTCCAGATATCCCTTTCTCCAGTACCTACTCCCATTGAAATCCACGAGTGATAGCCCATAAAAGAAAGCAACCATAACATCCATCAAGAAAAACTCACTATCACTCATCTCTATGCCTTAAATATATGATAACTCATATGGCCTCCTTACTGCCAGGGACTAATGGAAATCCTAATTTTCGTTATACTCTCATTTCACGTAGCCCAAAGCTCAATACGTGTCTTATAGCCCAAAGCTAGAAAATAAAACCAATTGGTCCAGGGTATACAGATCCCTACACGATCCATGGGCGTCCCACTTACAATAAACCTGCTTTGAATATAATAGAAAACACTTCGAGTACCAACGATTCCTTAGCACATTCACATCTGAACCCTCCTTTGCTCTATTTGGATTTCGAGCCATTCTATTGCTCAATTAAGTTTCCATTATCCAGGATCCCTCTACGTTCCTCATTCTACAGTTCTCTCCTTTACAATTGCTATCTTCGGTACATACTCCCACCACGAGTCACAAATCGAAGATACATTGCTTTCATCATGTTGTTATATCGCCATCCAGCCTAATGCGAATGATCCTACACCTCCAACACGATCTACAAATCCTCTACTCCATTCCTCGGAAGTTCCACTCAAACACATGCGTAAGAATCATGGTACCAAGTCAAAATGACTCAGCATTGAGTCATATACTTAGTTGATTTTGACTAAGTTATCATCCATGCTTCTAGAACTCCATCTCTAGTTGCTTTAGACCCTGACCCATCCATCAAAACAACTCAGCCCCCAATCCAAAGCACTCAACTTCAAATTCTAGAAACAACTCGGAAAAACCTCAACCACTAAGCCAATTTCCTATACCTTGTTATGGACAAGCTCCTCTAGCCAAGCTCTATCAAACCATGCCAATCACCAACCTATAAGACCCATAAAAATGACTCGGTACTGACCTAAATGAGTCAGTATCGAATCACCTCCTTAATGATTTATGAGGTGCGAATTATTTTGTAGCTTCCACCCTTGGTCCAGAGCCTACCCTCCAAGTTTCGTCCAATTCTGACCAACTTTGCCTCCGATTTGCCAAATTCTCCAACCTATCTTGCTAAACATCCAAAATACTAACAAACCATATCAAAGCGCAACATACCAACATGGAATAACATGCAATTACATCCATTTAAACAAGAAATACGTAGAATTATAACAATCAAATATGAATATAAACATGGTGGATTACAAAGCCAATTCTACAAATCATATTAGAGTTCATCCATTTATGTCATAAACATATGTTAACATATGACTAAAGTTAGAAAAGGATTTTAGAATCAAAATCATGTTAGAAACTTATAATTCTACCATATAAACATGCATAGGATAATGAGAAGTCATAAACCACTCACTAATTACCAAATTGAACCAATTTGAGTGTAGATCCAATATGGACAGTGATCAAAAGCAATGCAAATCAACCAAATCAACCAAATCGAAGATCTCTATATTCTAATCAATGTTTTTTCACTAATCTTCAATTCAGTTTGATTTAGAGAGTAATTTAAGTAATTTTGAATGAATCTAGGTTTAATAGGAGTTTAGATCTGATTTTGGAGAGAGAGAAAAGTTTTAATTTGACTCTCCAGCCCTCTTTTTATAGTGATTTTCGAATTAGACTAATGGATTTAATTAATTACACACTAATTCTGGCCAATGGCTGTTAACACTTAAAATAGACATAAATTTCTAACCATAAGTCCATTTTTCTATTATGACCACTCTACAAAATGGAAAACCATTATCCTAAAGCAATAGAACTAGTTTGAGAACCTAATTCGACTCCTATCAAAAGTTATAGCCCAAACAAGATTTTCAGGGTCAAAATAGTCACACAGAAATTCGTAAAAATCATAGATGTGTAAAATTTCCCAAAGAGTCATACTTTTTAAATTACATAATTATACGACCTCATAGAACAAAATAAAAATATTTTACGATCCTTCAATACATAGAATATGGGTCGTTACATTCCCCCCTCCCCCCTTAGGAATTTTGCCCCGAAATCCCTAGACAAGCCAAAGTATAAGCCACCATAGTTATCACGCATGCCTACAAATCATAATCAACCATCAAACATCTCAAACAAGCAGACATGCAATCAATAGTATATATAAACTTACCTTAGCATGTAGAATACTAACCTATCAAATATAATATACAATGGTGAAAGTAGATACGATAAATGGTGGATCTTACCATTCAAAGAGCTCCGGACATGTAGTCATCATGCTCTCTTCAATCTCCCATGTACATTCGTCATCACTTTCGCACCATTGTACATTCACTAGCTGTACCGACTTTCTCCTAAGCCGTTTCTTATCGTATCCAACAATACGAACCGGCCTACTAGATCTAGAAACTTTTAATTCTACCTCAGCATCTTCTAGCTGATCCGGTGTAATCAACACGCCCGAGTTGTGTACAAACTTTCGTAGATAAGAGACATGAAAAATGTTGTGCATGCCCACCATCTTCTAAGGCAAGTCGACCTTATATGCTAGCTTTCTAATTCTTTCAACTATTGAAAAAGGACCTACTAATCTTGGTGCCAATTTCCCATTTCTACCGAATCGAACTACATTCTTCAGAGGAGAAACCTTCATGAGTACCATATCTTCGACAGAAAATTCCAAATCTCTTTGTCACTTATCTCAATAGCTTTTCTGTCAATCTTGAGCAACTTTCATTCTTCGTCAAATAACCTCAGTCTTCTCCGATGTCTCTCTAATCATATCTAGGCCCAAGTATAATTTTGTCATCGCTTCGACCAACATGAAGAAGCGTTACATGGTCGGCCATACAATGCTTCATACGAAGCCATACCAGTACTAGACTGACAACTATTATTGTATGCAAATTCTACCAAATGCAAATAATCATCCCATAATCCTCCAAAATCTATAATGCATGCTCATAAGAGATCTTCCAATATACGATTTACTCTTTTGATTTGCCCATCTCTTTGCAGGTGATAAGCCATACTAAGGTGCAGCTTGGTCCTTAACACCTCTTGTAAGCTCTTCCAAAACCCACTAGTGAACAACGGATCTTGATCGCTCATAATGCACTTTGGCACGTGAAATCATATTATCCACTTTACACACAACTCTACCAGCTTGAACGCCGTTCTACTTGACTTGATGGGTATAAATCTTGCACTCTTGGTCAACCGATCAACTATGACCAAAATGCCATCTACCCTGCTTGAGTCCTCGGTGGTTCATCAATAAAATACATCGATACTTGTTCCCATTTCCACTTAGGAATATCTAGCGATTGTAACAGTCCACTAGGTTTCTTCTGCTCTGCCTTCACCAGCTGGAAGTTCATACACTTCGAGATGAATGCCCCTACATCTCTTTTCAAACCTTCCCAATAATAAATTCACTTCATACCTTGGTACATCTTGTTACCGCCAGGATGAATAGTCATCTTAGAATGATGACAATTTCGTAACACTTCATCTCTTAATCCATCAACATCGAGAACAAATAATCTTCCACCCTTATGAAGCCAACCTTCCCGGTTAAGTTCGTATTGCTTCATGTCTTCAGATTCTATTCCATCTTATATCCTTGCTATAACCTCCGCTAGCATAGTATCTCGCTTCTGACTAGTAACGATCCTTTTGATTAGAGTAGGTCTGATCGACAAACTTGCTAACATTTTTGGTTCCAGCTCGTAATGAGGATTGAAATCATATCCAACAACATACTCTATTTGCTTCCATTCCATGAACATTGCTCCCGAATCAGCATGTCTTCTACTTAATGCATCGGCTACTGTGTTCCCTTTTCCTGGTATATAGGAAATACTAAAATCATAAGAGGCCAAGAACTCTAACCACTATTCCTGACAAAGGTTGAGATCCTTCTGAAAGAAAAGGTATTTCAAGGATTTATGGTCTGTAAACATCTCAAATCTTTCTCCTGATAGATAATGCCTCCACATTTTCAAAACAAAAACTATCGCCGCTAATTCAAATTATGAGTCGGATAATTCCTTTCATGCTACTTTAGATGTCGACTAGCATAGGCAACAACTTTCCATTCTGCATCAGTACCGCACCCAATCCAGTACCATAGGCATCTATCTGTATATACTGTTAGCTCCTCATTTCTCCTCATTTCCACTTGGAATGGTCAATATCAGTGCACTCGTCAACCTCTCTTTAAGACTCATAAACGCATGCTCATACTTCGCATCCCAAACAAAATTCCAATTCTTCTTTGTCAAATTGGTCAACAGTGTTGCTATCTTTGAGAAGTCCTTGATGAAGCATCTATGGTATCCCGCAAATCCTAGAAAACTCCTCACATCCATAGCATTCTTAGGTGGTTCCAATCTTGGACGGCTGCCACTTTCACAAGATCCACTGCTATACCTTGTCGCGAAACAACATGACCCAAGAATCTCACTTCTTCTCTCCAAAAGTGACACTTAGAGAACTTCGCTCTCAACTTGCGCTTCCTCAATATCCCTAGCACAATCCTCAAGTGCGTCTTGTGTTCCTCATCAGAATATCATCCACGAACACAACCATGAACTTATTCAGCTGGTCTTTGAATACCTGATTCATGAGATTCACAAAGTATGCCAAAGCGTTGGTCAATCCAAATGGCATCACTAACCACTAATAAAAACCCGAAGGCATACGAAACGTAGTAATAGGCACACTCTACCTCGCTACTCTTAACTGGTGAAATCTTGTTGCCAAATCCATTTAAGAGAACACCTTCACACCATAAAGTTGATCAAACAAGTCGTCAATGCATGGGAGTGGATACATGTTCTTCTTTGTCACTTTATTTAGCTCATGATAATCCACACAACCTCAAAGAGCCATCTGCCTTAGTCGCGAATACTATAGGTTCACCCCACTCGGATATACTCCTTCGAATGAACCCTCTCCATAATATGTCATTCAATTGCATCTCTAATTCCTTCCACTCTCTGGATGACGTACGCCTTAAAGGCATAACCATAGGTTTGGCATCCTTCACTAAGTCTATCCGAGACTCAATCTCCCTATGCAGTGGCAATCTGGTCACTTCCTCAAAGACATCTGAATACTCTCAAGCGATGGGCATAGATGACAACCCCTCTTATGGAACCTCTAGCGAATATAGAAAGCAAACCATCACCCCATCCTCTGGTAGGCAGCTAATCACTACTGTTCACCCATCCAAATCTACGATTGTCACCAACAGCTTCTCGCAATCGATTATAGTCGCATACTCTTTAGCCAGTCCATTCCCAAGATAACCCTAAACCCAACGATATTCAAAACAAAGCAATCACAATCAAAAGAGCATCCATGACTCGATAAAAATAAACTACTACAAACCATGCATAGGCTAGTAGAGCCTCCAACAAGGTTTGTCACGATCAAGAGCCATCCACTATCTCGGGTCTCAGTCTCAATTTGTCTACTAAATCACTACATATGAATGGATATGAAGCCCCGATATCAAACAAAACTCAAACAGGAACTTCACCAATATAAAGCATACCTTAAATGATGACTCTCTTCCCCTTCTCCTTTGCCGAGGGAGTACTCGACGAAGTCGGTATTGTGTCCAAAGCATACTCTTTCACAACCTACTTATCCTTTACCTGTTCTGGGCAATCGTTCTCCAAATGCCTAGGCTTATCACAGTTGTAGCATTTCTTCTTCTCGCTCACCTCACAATCCTTAATCAAGTGACCCTTCTTCTTGCACCTGTAGCAAGTAGGTTCCTACTTTCCCTTCTTCTGGCCATTCTTCCCTTGAGACTGCTTTTTCTTTACATTCCACTTCTTCTTGCCTCCACCACCTTAATGTGGTTTTGGCTCTTCCTTCTTAGTGGAAACAACCATAGCTGTCCTAGCCTTAGGATATAGATTCTTGTGGGGAAGTGCTTTCTCCATAAGCTTCTCAAATGGCTCATCAATATAGTCTACCAATTTCTCTCCAAGATAGTCATTCAGACTAATGATGAACTTTTCATTCTTTCTCAAGCGAGTGTCGATAAATGACATCCCATGCTTTGACAAATCATCAAACTCTACCACATACTCAGAAACTGACATCTCTCCTTGCCTGAGATCAGCAAACTTCTTGAAGAATATCGACTTCTGGGCAACCGGAATGAACTTCTCCTCAAACCTTGTCTTGAACTGGTCCCAACTAAACAAATCTTCAGGAGTAGCAATAGTCATGGCATTCCACCAATTCATGGCCTGACCCTTAAAGTTGTTAGAAGCCAACTTTCTCTTCATAGCATCATTCACTTCCATATCACTAAAGATGTGCTTACTGGTATCAATCCAATCTTACACTTCTATGGCTGATTTTGTTCCACAGGATGGCTTTCCTTCCAAAGTAGAGTAATCTTTGCTCAACTTAGCGAAATCAGCCCTAGGCACTTGCACGGGAGCACCTCCACCAGCAGTCATACCAGGATCATTCCTCTTCATCGTTGTCATCATAGTATTGAACATAACTTGAATATCAGGCATAACAGCTCCTGATCCTGCTCCTTCTTCAACTCCTGAATATCATAGTATATGCCTGCTCATTCATATATGTAACAAGAATGATCAGTCTCCCATAAAGAAAACTGTGTCTATAGTGCTCATATGCATGCAACTTATACTATATAATATTATTATATAGTTTTGAAAACCAAAGTACATAACAAGTATGCACTCTCTCTCGTGTGTGTATATATATACACTCTCAATCCAGTCTAAGGCGATAACACCTTCCCTATCTCTATTGGATCATGGTACCAACTTCAGTAAATCATGTAACCAAAGCTCTACCAAATGTGACGACCGCCCTATACCACTGACACCAATAGTATACAAATAGTGTGTTGCTGCTATGTTCGATCAATATAGGATGATCGTCAAGGTTTAAAAATGAAACATAGAATATAATATGTCGTATATCTCACGATGCATGGATAAAATAATATAACTGATAAAACAAAAGAGACAGTGTTACCGATTAGAGCATGGCAGCAACACACTATTTGTCCATAGAGTTATACATCAAATGTTATAGAGTATACAATAGGATCAACTCAATAAACTGTCTCAATAAATAAAAATAAGCAAGCACCACCACGGGCTCCATAGTGTTGCTCAGCAAAAAAGCGTAGCAATCCATATATGTATATAATACGAGATAGCTCCATCCAGTTCATCCTTCAAAAAGCTATGCGTCACCTAGACCTGTTATTTATTATACTGACTTAAGAGTACCCAAGATAATAAGAAGAAAAGCATAAAACCTTGGGTCGAACAATAGTCTGGTGTGAGCGGTAAATGAATCTAAAAGTACTATATAGGAAAATATGGTAAGGAACAGGAGTACACGAATCATACCTAACATGTCCCTACAACCAAAGAGTTAGCACATGACACTATAATATGCTACTCTACGATATCATAAAGGTACCGTACAAAATACAATAGTGGATGTTCAGATGTCCCTATCTCTTGTACCTACTCCCATTGATATTCACGAATGATAGCTCACTAAAGAAAGCAACCAAAGCAACCATAACATCCATCAAGCAATACTCACTATCATTCATCCTTGTGCCTTAAATATATGATAACTTGTATGGCCTCTTTATTCCCAAGGACTAATGGAAATCGCGGTTTTTGTTGTACTCTCGTATCATGCAGCCTAAAGCTCCTTACATGTCTCTTAGCCCAGAGCTAGACACTAGACCCAAAGCAACTAGTCAAGGGTATACAAATACCTATATCATCCATGGGCATCCCTACTAACAATTAGGCCTGTCAGTGGGTCGGTTTCGGTCCAGGTATTATAAAACCCGGACCCAACTCCAATTACAATAATTAAAACCCGAGCCCAGCCCGAACCCGCAGGGTATTTCAATCCAATATCCGAGCCCGGCCCGTCGGGCTTTTTAAGCCCGTTGGATAATAACCGAATACCTAACTCAGAATATTTATGTTAAAACCATATTTTAAAACTGCAACTTTTTTAAAATTTATATACAAACAATGTTTATATATAAATTGAATGGTGATGTAGTCAAGCTCATAGCCAAAGTATGAAAAAACATCTACGTGTAAACAAACAAAATGGTAAGTAAATAACATACACGCTTATGTTTTGATACGATAAAAAATTAATAGTCGGGTCGGACCATAACCGGGCCAGGTTTTGATAAAACCGTACCCGACCCGGGTCGGGCTTGAGTCGGGCTTAGGTAGTAAAAGGCAAAACCCGTACCCGCATAAATAGGAGGGTTCGGGCCGGGCTCGGGCCAAAACCCCTACCATTGACAGGCCTACTGACAATACCCCTACTTCGAGTACAATAGAAAACACTCCGAGTGTCAACGATTCCTTAGCACATTCACATCTAAGTCCTCCTTTTCTCCATTTGGATTCAGAGCCCTTCTATTGTGCAATCCAGTTTCCATTATCTTGGAACCCACCATATTCCTCATTCTGTAGCTCTTCTTTATCGAGCTGCTATCTTCGGTACCTACTCCCACCACGAGTCACAAACCAAAGATACATAACTTTCATCATGCTATTATATCACCATCAAACCTGATGCAAACGAGCCAACATCTCCAGCACGATCTACAGAACCTCTACTCCATTCCTCAGAAGTTCCACCTCAAACCCATGCACAAAAATCACTCCGTACTAAGTCAAAATGACTCAGCGTTGAGTTACATACTTAGTCAATTTTGACTAAGTTATCTTCTATGCTTCTAGAATTCCACCTCTGGTTGCTTTAGACCTCATCCATCAAAACAACTCGGCCCCTAATCTAAAGCACTCAACTCCAAATTCTAGAAACAACTCGGCATCAACTCAACCACTTAGCTAATTTCCTACACCTGTCCATGGACAAGCTCCTCTAGCCAAGCTCTATCCAACCATGCCAATCACCGACCCATTAAACCTATAAAAATGACTCGGTATCAACCTAAATGAGTTAGTACATAACAATTTTGAAGGTGCGGATTTTTTTTAGCTTCCACCCATGCTCCAGAGCCTACCTTCTAAGTTTCGTCTAATTTCGACCAACTTTGCCTCCTATTTGCCAAATTCTCCAACCTATCTTCCCAAACATCCAAAACACTGATAAACCATATCAAAGCATAACATACAAACATGGAATAACATGTAATTACATCCAGTCAAACAAGCAATACATAGAATTATAGAAATCAAATGGATTCTAATCCAAATCTAAGCAATCAATGAACATATGAATATGAACATAGTGGATTACAAAGCCAATTCTACAAATCATACTAGAATTCATCAGTTTAAGTCATAAACATATTTAACATGCGATTAAAGTTAGAAAAGGATTTTTAGAATCAAAATCATATTTAAAACCTATAATTCTACCATATAACATGCATGGGATAGTGAGAAGTCATAAACCACAAACCAATTACCAAATTCAACCAATTTAAGTGTAGACCCAATATGGACAACGATCAAAAGCATTGCAAATCAACCAAATTGATGATCTTATCTTCTAATCAATGATATATTCATTAATCTTCAATAAAGTTTAATTTAGAGAGTAATTTGGGTAATCTTGGATGAATCTAGGGTTAATGAGAGTTTAGATCTAATATGGGAGAAAGGGAAAAGTTTTAATTTGACTCTCCAGCCCTCTATTTATAGTGATTCTCGAATTAGACTAATGAATTTAATTAATTACACAATAATTCTAGCCAATAGCTGTTAAAACTTAAAACAGGCATAAATTTCTAACTATAAGTCCACTTTCCAACTATAACCACTCTACGAAATGGAAAACCATCATCTTGAAGCAATAAAACTAGTTTGAGAACCTAATTCCACTGCTATCAAAAGTTATAGCCCAAACAAGATTTTCAAGGTTAAAATGGACACGTAGAAATTCAAAAAAAATCATAGGTGTGTAAAATATCCCTAAGAGTCATATACCAGAATTATAGAATCATAAGACCTAATATGAAAAAAATAAAAATATTTTACGATCCTTCAATACGTAAAATACGGGTCGTTACATAAGTTGTACTCAGATGCATCTCCATCCCTAACCCTCCTATAAGGCCTTTTAAAACTCTCTAGTGAACAATATGTCTTGGTCACTTGCAATGCTCTTCGACACACCATGGATTTGTACAATCTACTTTACATGCAACTAGGTCAATTTGAATGTCTTCTACTGGACTTTATAGGTATGAATCGAGCACACTTTATCGGTCTAGCAACCATGACCCAGATGTTATCGTACCCTCCTTTAGTCTTCAGTAACATGTCGATGAAATCCATCGATATATATATATATATATATATATATATATATATTCCCACTTCCATTGGGGAACCTCAAGCGGTTGCAACAAACCACTCGGCTTCTTCTATTCAGCCTTCACCAGCTGACCGTTTATACATTTCGAGATGAATGTCCCAACATCCTTCTTCATTCCATTCCAATAAATGTTGTAACAACCCGGAATTTTACCACCTTGATTTGTGAATATTTAATAAATTTTAAATATTCAAATAATAGGTTTTATAAATTAAAAATAATATGAATCTTTCAAATAATAAGAAATGAAGGTAAAATAGATTTGTAACCACCCAGGATTTTGCCACTTTGAAACAGGCTATTTAAATATATTTTATATAATAAATATATAGATTTTTATTAGCAAATAAACCTATTTTAATTATTTAATAATGATGGTAAAATAGTTTTAATTTTTTTTACCAATATAGATAGTTCAAATAAAAATAGAAAATATGACCGAAGAATGTTTTCTAAAATTTCGACTTTTCAACACTCGAAAGTCGTCGTAAATGTTGTTCGCATTTGTTTAACATGCACACACATAAATATGTATCACAGGATTAAAATGAGTTTATATTAAGTTAAAGTAAGTATTAGATTAAGATAATGGTGATTTGACTTAAATTACTCAAGCATGGTGTGAATAGTGTCAAATAGTAACATAAGTACCCTAAGTTAAGCTCATCCATTACCTATATCACCTAGGCTAGTACATGAGAGCATGGGAGGGAGGATAACGTGTGGAGAGGATGGTGGGAAGGTATGGCAAGCATGCTTTCATGATAAGTTTATTATTATTTTATACTAAAGTTATTTTACTAAATTACCCCTCTCATTTTCAATAAATACCACCTATCTCTACACATTCTTCCTTTACACCATCATTTCCATATTCATTTCTATCCTCTTCATGTCTACAAGTTCATCCATGGCTTCCAAGATAAATTCCTAAGTTAAAATTTTGTGTATACACTTCTAAAATCAAGTTCAAACCTTCCCACTTCACTTCGAGTACCACATCTCTCCAAAAACAATCCATCATCCCCAAACTAACCTAGGACAAGCCCAATACTAGCCAAGGCCGAGCCAAAATTGTCCCTCCAAGGCCACACAAAGTCATATTTTCAAGTTAAGGCGGTTTGCTAGAGGTATATTCAAGTTCGGTGGAAGTTAGGCTTAGTTTCGGTTCACTTTGGTGAGTAAAGTTCGTGTATTTAGAACTCAAGTTACTAACTTTTAAATTTGCAAAATTTATGATTTAAAATGTTGGTTAAGTATGTATTAGTGTTATATGTTGTGTATGCATGCATATATGTTGATTTGATGTTGGTTGTTTATGCCGAAGTTTGAGTAGGCGATAAAGATTTTACCTTGAATATTGGAAAATTTAGTTAATATTGTGAAGTAATACTTTGTTTATGATGGTGCTATAATGTTATGATGTGATATTATGATGGAATGTTGTATGTGTTGTATGTGGGTTCATGACACAAAGGTGGCGATTCGCTAACCAAAAGTGACGTTAAAATATGCTTTTTGTCGAAAGTATGATTTTTGTTTTCAAAGTAAAAGGTTTTTAAGTTTAAATCTTTGGTTTTGGTTTCAAAAGTTTATTTTCATGTTTTAAAGAAGAAAAGATTTAAAAGTTGAAGTTTTAAAAGTTAGAAAATCAAAATTTCAAGTTTTGAAATTACGGGTCCGTATAGCGATAGTCGCTATACGCGGAGTTCAAAAAAACCAAACTTTTTCCAAATCGAAAACTTGTTTCCACCAAGAACTTTTTGAAAAATGTTTTCTAACTTTGTTATAAGTTTTAAAGTGTGAAAAGTTAATTTGCTTAAAAATCAAGCTTTGAAATTACGGGTCCGTATAACGATAGTCGCTATACGCGCAGTTCGGAAAATCTAACTATTTTTCTAACCTAAAGTTGTTTTAACTTAAAATTTTAGAAAATGTTTTCTAACTTTAATTTAGTAATTAGAGAACAATAGTTGAATTATCTAATTATTTATTTAATGATTAATTAATTAATTAATTAAAGTAATTAGTACTTAATCGTTTGTTAATAATGGTTTTTAAACTTAAATGTTAGTCAATTAAGTTAATCATGATTTGTTACTCAATTAAAATAAATTATTATTTGATTTTTAATTAAGGATTAATTAATTTTTATTTAAGACAATTTTTAATTAATTATTATTTTAAAAGGTGTTTTTATTTAATTAATCTTTGATTAAAGTTAAATATGTTTTAATAAGGTTTATTTAGTTTAATTACCTTTAGTTAGAGTTAATTACTATTTAACAAGGATTTGATTCTCATTTACAAAGGTTTTAATTTATTTTAAATTCGCTTTGAGTTTAAGTAATCGGTTTTATTTTAAACTATTTTCTTTTCAAAATTTGTTTTTAATCAAAGGATTTCTGTGTCACTTACCCTTAAGTAACCCTATATGGTTAGGAAAACTAAATGACATCCATTAGCAGAACAAAACAACTGCTATTACAATTAACTTGGACATTTACTTAATTTGATTGATTGTTATGTGTCGAGCCCTTATATACCTGTTGTTATGTGATGGCATGTTAAACTGAATAAGTAAAACTAAATTAAAAGCACCATTTTGGTTGTTAAGCCTCCGTTTGGTTTTATAAAGATAAATATTTCATTTTCTTTTTGAAATGGTTGCAAGGTTATTGCATTTTGAAGAAGATATTTTAAAAAAATGATTTGGCAAATGATTTAATAAATATGTTTTTAACTAATGGGAATAGTTTTCCACGTTAAAAAACTAAGTTTTTATTAAGAGTTTTATAAATGAATTTGGAAACTTATAAGGTAATCTGCGTAAATGGATTTGAGTTTTTAAGCAAAGAAGATTCCATAAATAAAAGATATTTATAAAATGGATTTGCATATTAAAGGAAGCTAATTTGGTTTAAGGTTATTTAGGAAGTTATCTTGAACAGGAAGATTTATAAAGAAGTTTATAAATGATTTTGGGTATCTATAAAAGAAGTTTTAGAAAATGACTTGGATATTCATAAAGGGAGTTTATAAAAAGTTTTAGATACTTATAAGAAATTTATATAAAAAGTTTGGATATTTATGAAAGCAATTATTATAAATGATTTGAATATTTATGAAAGGGTTTATAAATGAATTTGGGAGTTTGGAAAGGATTTTGAAACGGATTTGGATTTCAAGTAAAAGAGATTTCATGAATGAAATGGATTTGATTAAAAAGGATTTATCGTAAAAGGTATAAAAAGAACTTGAGATCTGGGTTTCCCTGAACCGACCTTTCAAAAATGGTGGTATGGAACATCCGTTCCACACTTAACACCGAGAAATTAGTGTTTAGGGTTGTCCTTACGTCCAATTTAAACAACATTTGTTTAATCCTTTCTAACAAGATTTGGAAGTAAGAAGTTATTCCCAAATGTTTTATGAATATACTTATGTCAGCGAGATAAGTTTACGAATGTTTTAAACAAACATTTGAAAAAAGATTTATTAAATAAAGATTTGTTTTGAGGCTTAATGGTTGCTATGGATAAATAAATCCAAATGGATTTGGTTGTTGTTTGTTATTTGATAGTTAATAATCGACTATCAAATCTGGACCTGTTTTGACTCAGGAGATATGCCGGGTATATTCGAGTTCCCGGGTATTGCTTAGTGCATACCTCCAAAAGAACTGGAATTGAGTTAGTCGGAAGTTATCGCTTAGTTTTAGAGACACCGGTCCCCGGATTTATCCGAACCACTCCAAACTAATAACGAACGATGTTAAATCATATTGAAGTATGTTGTGGAGTTATACCATTCTTCCTGAGGGTGATTCCAAAAGGAAGATAGTAATGTGGAATGTTTGTTCGATCCCGGAACAATTTGCATGGATGAATGCTGACATTGTATCTCTGCTTGGAGGATATTTTTAGCATTCCAAGATGGTCAACTGAGAGGAAAAGGTAAAGACATGACCTCATGAGCCTCACAAATTGGGAAATGGCAAAAATAGGGTATGTAGCAGAGCTATGTGGTCAGCTACCATTAGGAGTCGCCATCCCATTCTAGATTGTCCATATTCGAATTGTTTTGCATGCAAACACCGTGGTAGTATAAGGTCTCAGTATCAAAAAGGGAGGGGGTAATCCGGCTTGTCATGTTAAAGGGGTAGTCGGCTCTGTGTAGCAGGGGTACAAGAAGTTCTTGTCAGACTCTGGTGCATTTTCTAAGAATGTACCATCGGAAGGTAGTCCCTTACCTTGCCATAGTATGGAATACAATCTCTAATACATGCCTTTACGGTTTTGATTGTAGAGCCTAGTATGCTAAGATTTAATATGATAACAATTTCAGCTATTTTGATATTTATTTGAAACCATAGACATTATTATAATATCACTAGATTTTTATATACAATGTTTTGGTTATTGTAAGGTAAAAACCTGTCCGTGTTTATGTGCGGCGTGGTCTTACGAGATGCCTTTGATTTAAAGGTTTTTATAAAGTTAAAGACTTATGCTTTACTCACACCAGACCCATGTCTGACCCGGAGTTTATTTTCTTTTCTTAAACTCTTGGGTGCTCAAATTTGAATGGGCAGCCAAATAGATCAGGTTTTCCGTAGATTCATTTGGAGGAGCTTGGAGCAGGTGGCTTCATCGATAGCTAGATATTACTTTGTCTTCCGTTGTATTACATGTATATGGTATCCGTTAGGAAGGGACATGCTGTTATAACTGTCCTAGGATGGAATTTGTATTAGTATGACTCTGATGTAACATTTTTGAAATGACTTTGCAATATATTATGTTGAGTAATATAAATTGTTCCGTTGCTTTGTGAGATTCTATGGTTTTTAGTTTCTTTTCTTCTACCTTTTCTTTCTTTCACCCCTAATGTCCCATCTTTCGGACGACTAATGATCGGCACACGAATATCGAGAATGTATTAAGTGTCGTCTTTAGTAGTAAGAAAGACGGTTCGTTACAAATGTCTTACGTCCACCAACATCGGGTATAAACAATCTCCCATCCTTACATAGTCAACAGTTGCAGTCAAGTCTGTACTACTTCATATCCATACTCAACCTTATGAATGATCTTGGCTAGTCTGGCATCATGTCTCTAACTAGTATTGATCCGCTCAATCAGAGTAAGTCTGATAGTCAAGCTCGCCAACATCTCTGGCTCTAGCTCTCGTCGAGGTCGAAAAATTGGTTTTACCAGCACTAAAAGACAACGTACAATTGCTGATACTGTTATATTCATTTTCTAAAGATAAAAATGAGTAATTAAACGCTGACATAGTTCTACTCCAGGTAGGCTAACTTTTGGTGGATGCAGGCTAACTTTTGGCGGAAGCAGGCTAACCTTTTCACGTTATACGGTAAAATTTTTGGCGGTTATTTTATTTTTGGGTATTGTTATTGACACTCCACTTATGGTTAAGAGGAGGCCATTTTTTTAAAAAAAGTTTTTTTAAGATGAGGGGCACCAACAAAAATAGCATTCTCATATAATTATATTATAAATTGACTAATTTATCCCTTTATTTTTTACCATAATTTCCTTTAGTCTCCATCATTCTTTTTTTTAGTCTGTAATCCAAATCAGTAATCATTGGAGAAATTAAACCTATTTGTGGATGAAATTTCAAAAGAGAAAGAAACAAAATTAATTATTACCTAAGAAAGCATGTGTAACGTAGATTTTGTTCAACAAAACAAACAAGTAATTTTTTTTAATTCTACTGTTTTACACATTAATTTGGTTGTCAACAATTCTAAATTGAATTATATGATAGATTAAATAGGATGATATTTTTGGTTTGGAAGCAGAAGATTGGTTTTCACCGGCCACCATTACTAAAAGCTAAATTGAACTGAGTGAAAAATAAAGCGAAGAAGAAGAAGATTGGTAAAATATAAATGATGGGTAAAATAGGAAAAGTTATATATTATTTGTACCGCATGAGTATCTCTCATAACAATTTTAAGTTTAGTGGAGTGCAAATAAAAAGTGAACCAGCATTAATGAGAAGTGGAGTATAAATAATAATGCCATTGGTCCTTATTCTTATCACTCAATTTTTCACTCAGGAACCCCTAAATTTCTCATTTTTCCATCATAGAAATCATACCTCTAAGCATCCCAGTTCTCAACTTATCCCCTCCTCTATGAACAGTACCATAATTTTCCTCTCTTGATCTTCATCCACCCATTTAAGGTTTTCTCTAAACTCTTTCTCTTGTTTTTAGGTTCAGAAAATGGTTTGCTTACTTTTTTGAAATCAACTTATTTTTCATAGTTAGATTACGTCAGAGAAACAAATGATTGGACATTTTGTTGATTAGTTCATTTACAATTGGTTTTGAGATTATGTTGTGTCTCAAGCAGTCGTTTCCTTTAAGATAATTATACCTTTATTTTGTTTATTTTGAAGTGGCTTTACTTTAATTTTTAGTTTTCATGTGTCTCTTTGTTCGATTATAATACATATTAGTTTTAGTTAGTTATGTACCTTAATAAGTTCTTTTGCGATCTTTAGGTGGTTCCACTCTCCCTAAAGATTTGTAGGATACACTTAGGAATACCACTTCTTTTAACATCAGCGTTATATGTTTAGCTATTTCTTTCATATAAGATTTAATGAAGAATATTTTTCATTGTGATATAAGTTGATGGATGAGTTTATATATCTTTTGTAATGTATATTGGCCTTAAAGTGACTATCATTCATAGATCTTACTCGTCTAACTGTTTAACTGAATTATAATGCCAACACTATTTCATCTCTTCTTATTACCTATGCCTATGGATAATCTATAATTTTGATGTATGAAAGCTAACTTTCCTCCTCAAATGTAAATGGATATGTGTTTGCGATTTCAATCTCATATCATATTCTTTTACTAGTCTATCTTAGCGAACGGTTTAGAGTAATCGAGATATAAGATAGCTCTTACAGTAGATTAAAAAAGTGTTTTAAATCACTTTATCTACATATTATATCATGATTGGTAACACTCTAACATTATCATGGGTTACATAAATATATGTAATATTTTATTGGGCAGTCCATTAAAATTACTTAAGCGGTCATGAGACCAGGGGCTTGCATCTCTCCTACTAATAATGTAAATTCACTCCATTGGATTCAACCGTGTCTTTTTGAAATTCTCAATCTACCCTCTGCAATTCACATCACGCGTGTACAAATGGGCATCAAATATTGGTTTAAACCAGTAAATATGGATGCTTAAAAATGGACTGGATCCATTTTAACACGGGCAAAGCACGGAGAGTCCCAAGCGCTGCATGGATGATAGAACAAATTTCCAGCAAATTGAAATTACCAATGGCCTTAGTTGTCTGTCAGCCTATGGACTCTGAAAATAAATATCTCAAAGGAATCGTCTGCAAGATGTGACTTGGGCCTTTAACATACTGTACTTTTATTGGAAATTAGATGCAAAATGGCAAAAATAATTTCCCTGAAAACGGCTCACGGGGACAAGAAAATGTTGTATGTTCTAGGCTTGTTTTAAGTGCCACACGTCCTCTATTTTCTATGGCCAGAGAAATCTGAAGCAGGCCCATCAACAAATATTTTCAAAAGCCTAGAATTCGCATTCGTATCCAAAATCATGTTCAAATAAAATATATCAGTATTCGTGGATATCCTATAATCATCTTATCTGATACATCGATAAATCGATAAGCATAAATAAAAAATAATTGGTTTATACTTTCTTTTCACAATCTCACTCATTATAAAAATACGCAAAATTAACAAATATAATAATAATAAATTGTCTTTAAGTAATTAATATGCATTAAATGCATATAACATAAACTATTAACATAATAAAACAAAAATGTGTCTATAATTATATTAAAATACACATCTCTATCTCTATCATTAATAAAGAAAATTCAATGAATAGATTAACATGGTCTCTTTTTGACATTCCAAAAATACCCTCTTCCATCAAAAGAATCTCACCATCGTTTTGCAACCTCCACCACCATCATCTTTCCGACCGTCCATCAATGGAATTTTGCTATCAATTTGCCATCAAAACCAACAAAATTGATTGCAATAAAAGTGTTGTGACTACTAAAGGTTTTGCACTTATAGTAGACGTCCGTCCATTAATTCTTTTATTAAATAAAAATTAATATTTTCAACTATCATATGCACATACGTGCGTTTTATACTAGTTTAAAATAAAATTAAGCTACTCAGCAGAGAGTGCATCATTTTTTTTGGGAATGAAGTCCAAATCTTAGTTGCAGTATAGACTTTCTGAAGTACAATGGATTTTCTCTATATGATTTGGTATCACTATATTTCACATTTGATTTCAAGTACTTATTTTAACATTAATTGCTTATCTTAATGTCATTTGCTTGAGTGCATAGTATTTATGTCATGCTTACTACATATTCAGAAAAACTATAGAAAAAATTGATGCTTTTATTCACCAAAATCTCCAGACTGTAATATTCATTTGTATATGTAGCTAACTAATGTCGTTGATATGTTGTATTTCGCTGTAGATTATGTTAAGATCCTCCAAAAACAAGTGAAGGTGATGGGAAAAAATGCTGGCACACATTTATCTTGCCATTAATGGTTACTTCATAATTAATATACCTTAATGTTAATGTTAACATTATAAATAATTTTAGTGTAACTTCATAGCCAAGAGTTGATATACTTCTTCTATAACTTCTTAGGCACTTGATGTTGATGATGCAAACATGGTACCTCTAAAAGCAATTAAAAGCACATAGCAACCAGCACCACCATTGATTGAGAAGGGATTGTGATGCAGCGTAGGAAGCGAATTCGATGATGTGAATCGAATCCGTCCAGGATCTCACACGATTAGCGGAAATAATCGGTGAATTGAAGAATACTGAAAGGCCTAAATCCGTTGATCACGAAGATATCGGATTCTAGCAATCTTCGACACGTTGATCGCGCACGATGCCGTGAAAGGAGATCTACAATTCTTCGGACGTTGATCAAGCGTACTTGATTCCGTGAATTGGCTTCAACGATCGTTGATTCGAGCACACTCGAATGCCGAAAGTGGAGATAGGAGATAACACTCAACTACCGATTTAAAAATGGAGGCACAAAGCACAAACCAAATTTTTATTCAAAATTCAACAACCCTTTACAAATGACACGACTCGCCTATTTATAGGCTTACAACACCACAACACTTCATAAAGTACAACACATTACAAAGCTGTCACGACCTAGTGCAACTCACGTGACCTAAAAAAAATCAACGACCTAAAATTTCGTGACCTAAGATTCTTTATCAACAAAGTAATTCGCAACCTTCTGGACTTCGTACGCGACCTAAGACTTCGCGATATAGCAGCCGCGACCTAGGCTGGAAAGGTGGTACGCGACCTAAATGCTCTGAACCTCGCGATTCAAAGATAGGTCGGAGTTTGCGATCTGGAGAGGTGGAGTGGAGCGACCTGGGCTGGAAGAAGCACGCGACTTAGGTAGCTGGAATTCGCGATGAAGCGTAGGTCGTTCGCGACCTTCAGAAGCTTCGCGCGCTCGCGACCTAGGGTGGAACTTGGCAGCGCGACCTACTGGAGTGGTTTGGTCCTCTTCGCCGCGACCTAGGGCAGCGCGACTTAGAAATGTCGCTGACTTCGCTTGCGAGGTATGCTCTTCATCATCCTCCCCTTGTTGGAAGGAATTCGTCCTCGAATTCACACTCTCGTCATCTTCGACAAGTTCCTCCCCATGATACGGAATTAAGTGTTTGACATTGAAAACATCAGAAGTGTGAACCTCTTCCGGCAACCTTAACCGGTACGCATTATCATTTATCTTCTTCAAGATTTCTACTAGACCAATCTTTCGAGCTTTCAACTTGTTGTAAGTTCCAACCGGAAAACGATCTCTCGTCAATACTGCGTAAACAAAATCACCCACTTTGAAGTCCACATTCCTTCGTTTCTTATCGGCCAGTTGTTTATATTTCTCATTTGTCTTCTCCAATCGTTCCTGAACGATTCTATGGCATTCTGTCAACCCATCAATGAAATCAGCAGCCCGCTTAACTGTCACCTTCGGTTGTGGCACTATCGTTAAATCCAACGGCCCCTTTGGCAAGCTTGAATATACAATCTGAAATGGACTGAAACCAGTGCTTCGGTTAACAGCATGGTTATGAGCAAACTCTGCCTGACACAAATTCATATCCCAACTTTTCAAATTATCCTGCACCAGACATCGCGAAAAATTTCCCAATGATCTATTCACAACTTCAGTTTGCCCATCCGTCTGAGGATGATATGCACTACTAAAATTCAGCTTCGTCCCAACCATCTTCCACAGACTCAAACAAAAGTGACTTAGAAATTGCGTATCTCGGTCCGAAACAATGGATATAGGTAGCCCATGTAGTCGATACACTTCTTTAAAAAATAACTGAGCAACGCGGACTGCATCCGCGGTCATTTTACAAGCTATGAAATGCGCCATCTTGGAAAATCTATCCACCACCACATATATTGAATCATTCCCTCGCTGAGTTCTTGGCAATCCCAAAACAAAATCCATGCTGATATCAACCCATGGTCTAGTAGGCACGGGTAATGGCATATACAATCCCGCATTCGTCGCTGTTCCTTTGGAAACTTGACAAATATGACATCTCTCCATAAATCTTTCAACTTCTTTTCTTATAGAAGGCCAAAAATATGATTGTGAAATCAACTGCAATGTACGATCTCTGCCCACGTGACCCTCTTCATGCAATTCTTTGACAATCTTTAACCTCAAGCTACAATCCGGAATACACAATCGATTTCCTTTGAATAAGAATCCATCTTTCATCACAAAATCATCAGAACTCCCTTCCTGCACCTGATCCAGCACTTTCGCAAAATAAGAATCTGAAATAAGCAACTCTGGCAACAAGTCAAATCCCACTACTTCCACTCGCATAGTTGTCAGCAAATGATTTCTACGGCTCAATGCATCGGCAACTCGGTTAGTAACTCCTGATTTGTGTTTCACAACGAAAGTAAACTGCTGTAAATAAGCAACCCACGAAGCATGCCTTGCTGAAATTTTATCTTGCTCCTGCAAATGTTTCAAAGCTTCATGGTCAGTGTATAGCACAAATTCTTTATGGAATAGATAGTGTCTCCAATGCTTTATGGCTTGGACTATAGCATAGAATTCCAAGTCATAAGTACTGTATCTCGTTTTAGCTCCAGTCAATTTCTCACTAAAATAGGCAATAGGATGACCCCTTTGACTCAACATTCCCCCAATTCCAACTTTGGACGCATCAGTATTTAACTCAAAGAGTAACTGAAAATCTGGGTATCTAAGAATGGGCGTTGTGGTCAAGAGTGTCTTGATTCTCTAAAAAGCAGAATCAGTCTCTTCAGTCCAAACAAACTTCTTTCCTTTCATACATTCCATAACTGGTGCCATCACGCTACTGAAGTGTGGAATGAATCTTCGGTAGAATGATGCTAAACCATGAAAACTCCTCACTTCTGTTATTGTCTTAGGCAGCGGCCAATTTCGAATAGCTTCAACTTTACTCTGATTAACTTGAATACCATCTTTCGACACAATATAGCCCAAGAATAGAATACTTGTTGTCATGAAGGTACACTTCTTCGTTGCAGCATAAAATTCTTCACGTCGTAAAACCAACAACACTTCCCGAAAATGCTGTAGGTGTTCTTCAGTGCTTCCACTATAGATCAAGATGTCATCAAAATATACCACTACGAACTTCCCGATAAATGGTCGAAAAATCTGGTTCATGACTCTCATGAATGTACTCAGAGCATTTGACAAGCCAAACGGCACCACCAACCATTCGTACAGACCCTCCCGAGTTTTAAAAGTAGTCTTCCACTCATCACCCGGTCTAATACGAATCTGATGGTATCCACTTTTCAAGTCAATCTTTGAAAACACAACAGCACCGCTCAACTGATCCAACAGATCATCCAGTCTCGGCATAGGAAATCGATATCTCACCGTAATCTTATTCAATGCTCTACTATCTGTGCACATTCTCCACGTTCCATCCTTCTTCGGCACCAACAAAGCTGGCACTGCACAAGGACTCAAACTCTCTTGAACACGCCCTTGTTCCAGTAATTCCTCCACCTGTCTTCTCAACTCCTCGTGTTCTTTTGGACTCATCCGATAGTGCGGTCTATGAGGCAATGCAGCACCTGGCACCAAGTCAATTTGATGCTGTATGTCTCTAAGCGGTGGTAACTCTTTCGGCAACTCCTCTGGAAACACATCTTTGAATTCCTCCAAAACTGGCTTCACTTCCTCTGGAACTTCTGTAACTTCACTGCTTTCATGCTCAATCAACATAAAAACTTTAGGACTCTCATCCACCTCTTCCACGAACTCCTTCAAGGACAACAAAGTTTTCAATTCCTCAATCTCCTCTAGCTTGTTCTCATTCTGCTGTCGCTTCTTCGGAACTAAAGTGATTTTCGTGCCCTCGAACAAGAAACTGTAGCTATTTATTCGACCATTATGTTGTACCTCCCGATCGTACTGCCACGGTCTTCCCAACAGCAAATGGCAAACATCCATGTCAACCACGTCACACCAAATCTCATCTTTGTATTTCTTCCCAATAGAAAATGGAACATGAGCTCGCCTCTCTACCTTCACTTCTCCTCCTTTTCTCAACCAAGCAAGTTTATAAGGACTAGGATGTTTCTCCATTTTCAACTTCAACTTCTTCACAGCTTCCATTGAAATGATATTATCACAACTCCCAGCGTCAATGACAAATTTACGGACCTTCCCCAAAATAGTGCACGTTGATTGAAAAATGTTACTCCTCAACCAACTCGACTCTTCTTCCTGCTTCGGGGTTAAACAAGATCTCCATAGCATCAGATTACATCCCTCGTCTCCCGACACCTCTTCTTCCTCCTCATCACGGTGTGAATTAAGATCTTCTTCTACATCCTCATCTTCCACTTCAACAATCATAGTTCTCTTCTTCGGTTTCGGACATTCGTTGCTTTTGTGACCCACTTCCTGGCAATTATAGCATTTGAAATTTGTGTTGACTTTTGGTTTAGCCACTTCATGAACAACCGGCTTACTCGATGCTTTAGGAACATTAGAACTACTACCCGCTCCTTTGTTCTGCCCCATAAAACTTGGAAACACACCTCCACCACGTCTACCTTGTTTCTCCCAAGCCAACGCCTTTTGATGTGCTTCTGCCACAGATCTAGGGTCGAACATGTTCACCATATCCTGGATTTGTGTTCTAAGTCCCCCAACAAACCTAGCGGTCAATTGTTCTTCTGTCTCCATAATGTCATTTCGAGCAATCAACTGGTAGAACTCATCAGCATAATTAGCAACAGTCTTCGTCCCTTGCCTCAAGTTCTGTAATCTCTGATACATCAGTGATTGGTAATTGTAAGGCAAGAAAGTAGCCTTCATCAATTTCTTCATCTTTTCCCAAGCAACAATCTTTGACTTCCCCATCCGCTCTCTAGTAAGTTTGGTTTGCTGCCACCATGCCATAGCTCTCCCCCTCAACCTAGTAGCAACCAACTTCACTTTACGATTTTCCGGAACCTCCTTGAAGTCAAAAATTTCCTCAACATAAGCTAGCCAATCAAGAAATTCCTCGGCCTGCATACCTCCCTTGAATTCCGGTATTTCAGTTTTCATCCCGGACTCCCATTTGTGATCATATTCCGAATGATTTCTTTCTTGACCTCGTCCTCGCCCATGAACACTACCACCATCAAACTCCTCTTCAAAATCTAATGCATATCGATGTCGATCATGACCACCAACATCTCTACTACCACCATTTCTTCCCCCAACATCTCTTCGATCTACATTCCTCCGATCACGACCATTCACATTTCTATCACGACTTCGATCATCAATATTTCTATCATAATCTCGGTCCACACTTCTATGATCACTATTAACACTTCTCTCTCGATTTGAATGTGGTGAAACTCTATTTCTCCCATGGCTAGATTCAGGTGAAACCCTTCTCTGATTTTGATTCATCTCCAACATCATTCTCTCTAATTGACCAATCCCTTCATTAAGCTTCTCATTAAAGTTTTCGTTAATTCTTTGCTCCATCTCATCGGCCTCTTCTCTCCCATACAAAGCATCAATGTTGCGATAACGGTTAGCTCTTCTCGGAGGCATGATCACTCTTCAACAAATTCCAACAAAAAAACTTCACTTCGATCTAAAAATCTTCAAATCAAAACTACCCACTTGTTGAAATCTTCAAAAATCTCCAAACGAACAAATCTCTTCAAAATCTTGATAACCCAAACTGATGCAGCGTAGGAAGCGAATTCGATGATGTGAATCGAATCCGTCCAGGATCTCACACGATTAGCGGAAATAATCGGTGAATCGACGATAAATCGGTGTATTGAAGAAAACTGAAAGGCCTAAATCCGTTGATCATGAAGATACCAGATTCTAGCAATTCTTCGGACGATGCCGTGAAAGAAGATCTACAATTCTTCGGACGTTGATCAAGCGCACTTGATTCCGTGAATTGGCTTCAACGATCGTTGATTCGAGCGCACTCGAATGCCGAAAGTGGAGATAGGAGATAACACTCAACTACCGATTTAAAAATGGAGGCACAAAGCACAAACCAAATTTTTATTCAAAATTCAACAACCCTTTACAAATGACACGACTCGTCTATTTATAGGCTTACAACACCACAACACTTCACAAAGTACAACACATTACAAAGCTGTCACGACCTAGTGCAACTCACGCGACCAAAAAAAAATCAACGACCTAAAATTTCGCGACTTAAGATTCTTTATCAACAAAGTAATTCGCGACCTTCTGGACTTCGTACGCGACCTAAGACTTCGCGATATAGCAGCCGCGACCTAGGCTGGAAAGGTCGTACGCGACCTAAATGCTCTGAACCTCGCGATTCAAAGATAGGTCGGAGTTTGCGATCTGGAGAGGTGGAGTGGAGCGACCTGGGCTGGAAGAAGCACGCGACTTAGGTAGCTGGAATTCGCGATGAAGCGTAGGTCGTTCGCGACCTTCAGAAGCTTCGCGCGCTCGCGACCTAGGGTGGAACTTGGCAGCGCGATCTACTGGAGTGGTTTGGTCCTCTTCGCCGCGACCTAGGGCAGCACGACTTAGAAATGTCGCTGACTTCGCTTGCGAGGTATGCTCTTCATCAGATTGCTATGTACTAAGTAGAAAAGATGCGAATTTTAAGATATGGAGGAGTGTGAATATATGTTCTGAGTTACAAAGCTGTAGAGAGCACCGAAGAAGGATGCAGGCAGACTAAACAAGTTGTCTGAACTTGAAGTGAATGGGTATGCTTAGATTTCTACGACTGAAGTGAACTGAAGCGAATGGGCTTTGAATGAAAGTCTGATGGGCATGCTGCACAGTGTGTTGCAACTTTGGAGCAAGTGGATGAAACTGAATAGATATGGTTTCCAGATGCTTCATTGAGTTGTTGAAATTGTTGAATGGTTGAATATGAATGACTGAAGCATAAGTAGGGTTTGAATTGGCTCTGAAGCATCATGTAGTTGCTCTGAAGTGACTGAAACACTGTGTAAGTGTTGCTACTACATGACTGTGTATTAATGAGCAAAACTGAACTGAAGAAATGATTGCAGTAATGAGCAAAACTGGCTATGTGTAGTGGTTGGAGGTAAGGATCTTTGCTGCAAGGCAGAACTGAGATACTGTAGCTTGATGACAAATATCTCGAAGTTTGTGATGATGGTGCTTTAATTTGTTTTGATTTCTTTTCTTGTTTTATTCATTAGAACTCAACTTACTATTCTAATTTATCAGAAAATGTTTAAAGTGTTCTAAATTGTTTTTTTTCTTGTTTCATTCATTATAATTTAACTTACTCATCAAATTTATCTGAACTTTTGTTGCAACTATGTAGGTGCAAGAGTAGATTAGTTTGTTGAGTGGCACGCTATGGATTTTTTGCCTCATTAGTGCCCACTCTCAAAATTTGAAGTAAAATGTCAAAATTTGAAGTAAAATGTCAAGAGAAAGTTACTGCTAAACATTTAGTATTGACTAGTGGCAACATTATCAAATCATATTACTTTTTTAGAATGCGTATTGAGCATATTTCTTGCATTCAATATTTAATTAGTACAAGTGACAACATTAATCCACCACTCAGTTGCGATTTATCTATGCATATTTCTTGCATAGCTTGTGGGTTCATTTATGTGTATTTCTTGCAATATTGAACGAGCATTGACCTTGAGAGTTAGATGGATTTGTTCAGGCATATTTCTTGCAAAATATAGTGAGCAGATTCCTTGCATTCAATGCTCTTGCAAAAAAATTCAGTGTTCTTGTGTCTGCTCTATAGTGCTTTCGGGTGAACTCTGAAAGTTTAGACCATCTAAATTCTACATTCATTGAGTTTTGAGTATAGTATGCTTGGTGGTTTAATTGTTATATCAGCTTTTGGACTTAGAAAAAAGGCAATAGATTTTCTTTATCGATAAGGATTCACCACTGCTCGATCAAGGCAACTCTTGTAGGTTCTATTTGTTAGAGCCTAAGCAAAGGAAGAAATAAAATCAAATAGCACATTATGTAACAATAATATATTAGCCGATAAACGGATAATAATAGAAGTTTTTGTCTATGTAATTTGGATTTCAGTCCTCAACATATTCATAAATTTAAATATAACTTTTTTTATAAATGATAATGCACAAATAATTATTATGTTTTATTTTCATCTCAATTATACATGTTTTTTGCAAAAGTATTTATATATGATGATTAAGATTTATGATGAACTAGACAAGCCTGTCAAAATTAGCACAAAAATCCAGAACAAATCTAAAATAAGACCAAGAAACACTTGGCCCTATAAGAAAGCATCCATCTCTTTTCTTCCAAGCGAAACTGATGAAGCCATGCTACTAGTGATTAGAGATGGAAATATATTTTCTTTATCCTTCTTTGAATTTTCTAACTTGTCTCTATGATACATGTTCACTCTATGTGTGTGTGTTCGCTATCTGCTTAGCACCCAAAAGGTACACTTTTAGTAGTGGGATGCCTATACAATAAATCATTTGATTCTGAATTAAACCAAATATCAAGTAAGTGAGAACTAAGTTAACTAAATTTAATACAATTAGAGCTAAGTTCTTACATACCATAAATGTGTAACCAATATTGATTATTAGGGCACCGTTATACTTTAACAGTTTGCCAACTAGCATTGGCAAACACTACAGGTCCTCCAACTTGGTCTTGCTGCAAGATGGTCAATGCAGTTGGATCATCATGTGGTCAGGTTCCAAGGGCAAGTTCTGCCCCTTTACATGATGGATAATAGTTGCATCTCAATATGCCACTACCATCTTCAAATAATTCTCTACAATAGCCTTTTTCGAATCCTAAGCTCATTCCTAGAACCTCTAGCTATTAGCTTTAGAGAGAACTCGAACACAGGGCTTTCACCGACTCAAACAAAGTATCTTACTACAATTACTATTGGCTATTGGAACTTTTTTGTTATGGTTAATAGAGATATAAGATGATATATCCAATATGTAATGTTTTGGTTTGTAAATATAGTGAAAGTATATTGGATTGGCAGTTGTAATAAGTGTGTATACATTCATGTTTGTGGTGTTGGTTCACTTTTTTATTACTCATATTTACATGCACATAAAGAGTTTGTACTGATGATCCACTTAATATTTGTTTTACCTCCACCGATACATGATGGATTAACAGAGTAGATGAAGAGGTGGGAAACAATGTAAATGGTGATCTATTACTATTTAAACTCTATTCATGTGATTATAGTTAGGGTACTACAAATATGTAGTAGGTAGATATGTTCTTTCTTTGTACTTCATTGTTTCATCACTCTATTTGACGTGCGCCTAAAATTCTTTTTGAATAGAAGCAGCAGATAGTATTTTCATGTGAAATACGTTGTGTGTCACTTATGGTTACTGTATATTTTGGCCATATCTATGAAATCTTTAACTCAAAACATATTTTTTCTAAATTCTTTTATGTATCACGCTTTTCATAGTACAAAACATGTTTACATTTATGTAACACACCCGCACGCCCATGCGCACCAAGTTTCATACTACTTATATTAAGTATATATAACGATCCGCAAATTTTAATATTTTGAATGAGAATGTTTAATTTATTTAAATATTCAAATTAGATTCAATTTTTTTTTAAATAATAAGAAAATCAATTATTAATCAAACGACTTGATTTTTAATGATGTAATTTTAAATGAATTTATATGTTTTTTCGATAATTTTTAGTTTGGAAAATATTTAAATTACCGTTTGATGCAATTTGCGACAAATGATGGTATTTTTGGAACTACACAGAATAACTTAACCTATGTATTTTTGTGTTGTTTTATGATCGTGTCGCATTGTTGTGGGCGACTGTATTTTTATTTCTGTCATTCGCAGTTCATACGCGAACGTGATATTGTGTAACAAAATTTTGGAAAATTATAATTAAATAACCCTTACATTCACTCTTCTTTTCTTGGTCTTGACTTTTCCCTTCCTCTTCTTTTTATTTTTACTATAAATGAAAATTAAGCATCCATCTTTAAAAATCAAAATCTGGAGCTAGAGGCATCGAAAAAACACGAAATTGGATTCGTGATGAAGGGAGCTTCAAATCTATGTGGGGTTGGTGGGGTGGGATAATGGTTAGTGGAGGTCGACATGGTAAGGACAAAACTAGGAATTCGATTTGTCATTGACTGAAGGCGAATTAGGCTAAGGCGTTGGTGGATTTGGATTTCTCATGTGAAGAAGCATAAGTGGTAAGCGTTTATATGCGTGCGACGTTTTTTTATATAAGTGGTAAGCATAAGTGGCTAAGGCGTTAGAAATATGACATTTTTTAATGAGTTATTGTTTTTCTATATTATTGTAATTAAAAAAATAAAAAATATTCATAAAAATTAAAAACAAAATTTATTCTAAAATGCAGTGCAGTTTTGTATCATACAAAGCATCGCGGGTTTTCTTTACCCATCCAACCTAAAGTTTTGGCTCCATACCCAAAATTTTTGCTCCAAATGTAATTTTCTCCCATCCCTCCTAAATTTTAGCCGTTCTTTGCCCTACAGCTCCTCAATTCCAAATCCAAACGCAAACTAAATCCCTAATTGTAGATCCAAATCCAAATCCAATAAAAAATAAACTTAGTTACTTTCCTTGTTGCTCATTTTCAGCCTCTCAGTCGTCTTCCATTATTCATGGATCCTTGAAGGAAAAAACCCTAATACGAAACTTCAAATCCACGAAGAAAAATCAATGTCGTATTAAGCTCTAACCTATGATCTCCGTTGCCCCTCCTCTCCACTTTCTCTCAACGCCTATCACAAGTGAATTCGTCACGACTACGATGACGTGATGAAGTGGAGGAGCTTGTCGATGTAGGTCGGCGCTGGAGCTCGTCGCGACTATGATGACGTGATGAATAGGCGTTGTGACCGGGTGGGGTATGGATTTGAAGCGCGACGACTCTAGCGATGGAAGCAGGTGAGGGAGGTCGGTTGATGGTTGCTGTGTTGGTGGTAAGGTCGAGAATAGCGGCGTTCTGGCTAGGTCTAGATGTGATTGGAGCTGGAGTTGTTCTTGAGGCTGCCTGAACTTCAGTTAGGTGAGTGAAATCGGTGATTTCTATTATGATTTCTTATAAATCAATGAATATATTTGTTCCATATTGATTTTAAATGTGTGTTATGGGCGAATAGTCAGTACATAATGCATGTCCTCACCCATATCTCTCAGAAAACCATAATGATTCAGAGTATATTTTTACATATAATATGAAGCAGAATGGGAGTATAACTCTAAAACAAGGGAAAATGTCTGCGTCTCCAAATTCTGTTAGCACTGAGCCTGTACCTTCCTCCTGCAGCATAACTATAGAAAGCAACATTAATGCTAACTCAAATCTAATAACAGTGCAAATGGAAGTATTTCACAAAGAGCCTGTAGTGCTCAAGTGTCATATTAACATCAATATCTCGAAAACTTAACGAAGATTTCAATCGGCTGTTAGGTAACTGAAGCGCTGGAATATTTATGTGTACAGCTGAAGCTAGTGAAAAGGAAAGCTCCAGTTCAAGATACTACTTTAACCAACAACAAGGTAACTTGATTTTCTTTTGTTATTTGCAACGGTTGGATGTAGCAGCAAGTTGAATTTAATCACTTGAAATTCAATTTTGAAAATGAAGAACAAGTCTTGACAGGAATTGGTAGCCCAACTAACTCATTATAGTCAATTTTTATATCATAAAAATTCAAAAATGCGTTTACTGTAGACTAATGATATATAATGCCCAATCTAATTGTCCATCGTTCGATTTTTTTCTTTTTCTTTGGTTGATTCATAGAATAAAAAGGGGTAGAGTTGAGCAGATGGAATCTTATCTGAAGGAGGATATTCTTATAGAAGCTGCTAGGTAATTTAACATAGTTAATTTATCAGTATAAGGTTCTTCTTTTTCTGGTGAACATTGCAGACGTGAAAGCAAGAAGATTCTTATCATTTTATTATCAAGTACAATATAGTTTAAAGGAAAGCAAAAAATAATTTAAGGAGCAGGTTATGATAATGATCAAGTACTTCATGTGTTCTTAAGCATGTGTTCTTCCTGTTATAAAATAGAATATAAAATGTAAAATTTAAGGAGAAATATTACATTCGACTAACACATCATACAAAGATTTGTACATCAATGAAAAATGCCAAACTGGAAAGCTAATATAAATAACTAAACAAGGAACCATAGAACAGAAAGAGCAACAACAGCCAATAGGGCAATAGAAAGCACCAAAGCAAAACTCAAGCACCTGCAAACACATGAAGACATTATAGGGAGATTTAGAACATCTATGACTAAGTAGTTTTCGATTATAATTTGATATGAATGACTTTGTTAGTGTTTGGATGTTTACAGTTTTTATAAGTAGACATTGATGCTGCATTTTATTTTATTATGAATTAGCTTAGATTTGAACTTTGATTTCATAATTGTTCTAAGCATTTAAGTTGAATTTTAGGTCTGAATCTGCATAAATACAAATGAGATCTGAACCAGAACTTAGGAGAGTTACCCTAAAGTGAAGGATATGCAAAATAGTTATAATCAGGTCTGAATTTACTTGATGAACACTTTTCCAATCAGCAAAATGGTTTAACTACTTTTTTCAACAAAACTGCACCATTTTTAAAAACAAAACTGCACATGCATGGTTTTTTAAGCAAAACTACACCTTTTTTGTACAAAACGAATCATTGTATCTATAGTAATCTATGTGTCAACCAAACAAACTGCTCATAATAATTTACATATACTGTCCTTAGTTATAATCGGGTATCATTAGTAATATTTTGGTTTACTGCGTGAGATTGAATGGAACAAGAAATGGATGTTACAATTAACAAACTACAAAGGGATTTATCTTCCATGCAGGAAGAGATGAATTATGTGCAAGAGTTTATACGGGGGTTGAAGCGGGAGCAAGGATCGGAGATATGACATACTTCATGAGTTAGTCTTGTTTTGACTGTGGGTTTGATGTTCTATTTTTATAAGGTACATTGTATGATGTTTGAATTAGATGAAACAACTATGTTTGAGTTATGTAGCAACTTTATTTTATTGTTGGACATGATTTTTTTAAATACATTTTGTAGCAATTTTATGGTAATTTGACAATGATATGCATTCTACATTAATGTTTTGTAATGATATATATTGTTACGATTTTGCATGTGGTTATATATTATATTTAATGCTTTCCGTTGTTGATGTTTGGGTTTATTATATTTTATTATGATTTGTGGTAGATGAAGATAAATACAATAGAATCATATTGAATTTTGGTGTACGGTGGTGTAGGGAAGACGTATGGAACTCGTAAGGAAAATCCGATTTCTGCACTTTAAAAGGAAGAAGGCTAGGCGTAGGGAAGGCGTATGGAATGCGGCGTAGGGAAGGCGTATGGAAATAGGCGTAGGGAATGCGTATGGAAATAGGCGTAGGGAATGCGTAAGGAAATAGGCGTAGGTAAGGCGTATGTAATGCGGTGTAGGGAAGGCGTATGGAAATAGGCGTAGGGAATGCGTATGGAAATAGGCGTAGGGAACCCGTAGGGATTTTTTTGCGACGCAGTGTTTTCCAACCTCTTCTTTGGCGTAGGGATGACGTAGGTAAAATCTTTTCCCTACGCCGCGCCTACGCCAAACTGGCGTAGGGAATCCAAAATTCTTTTGTAGTGTCATAGTGGGTGTGACCTTTGTAGTGTCGTGTAGTAGGTAGCAGGTCGCATCAAGAAGGAGGCCAACTGTGAAGTTGTTAGGTCCAAGGTAGAGAGAATGCATAATGGAGTTTGTTGGAATCTTCAATTCATGAATTCGTTGATTGTGGGCCAAGATAAGGAGGACGGAAGGGGCGATTATGTTGGGTTTGTGCATTTTTGTTCACGGTCATGTACAGGCATTTAGGAAAGATGATTCATGTACAGGCATTTAGGGAAGATGATTATAAAGGGAATTAAGGGTAATTAATTTAAGTTTTAATCAATCAATTCTTACAAAATTAACAACCCTTACATACGAGGTTCAATTGAGACATGTTTTTTGTATTGCGCTCGTAGGAGCGTTATCTATACATTGGAGCTGATGTCGTCAAATTCGGAGCAAGTGATGTTTGACCTAAAATCGAACACCATTCAATTATAGATCGAGTAGAAATGCATAAGCGATGACTGGAATTCTGGTGAGTTAAACCACCTTTGGATGAACACTATATGATATATGTGTTTATAAATTATTGTTTGTGTGCTTGAATTATTTTTTAGATTGATTTGGTTGATTTCCCGCTTTGGAAAGTGGATGACATATAAAATAAAATACAGGTGATACAGGAAATTTTGTAAAGGGATCCAGATTAATTGCCACTGTTGATGTTAATTTCATTTATATATTTATTGTATAAATTGTTGAATGCAAAAAGCTTAGTAGCTTGGCCTTATTGGTTGTGATTTTGGTATTGGCCTTATTGCTGTTACACTTGTTACATTTATATGTAAAGCACTTGTTAAGTGTTATGGTAGCTCTAGGCCTCATTATAGTATTTTGATATACTATTATTGGCTGTTTTGATTTGAAAATGGTTTTAATTCGGAGAATGATTTTAAATGTGACTTTTGGAATTTTCTACAGTATTTTATTTGAAAAGGATTTTTGAACTTCTGTATTTGGAATTTTCTATAGTATTTTATTTGGAATTTTCCATCCATTTTGTAAATGTTTTAGAAGTATTCCGGAAAGTATTTGTTTTACAGAAAAGTTAATATAATAACGAGTGTTTATTTTAAAGATAAAAAAGGGGGAATTAATCTTTTATTTTAAGGTGATTTTGTTTTAAAAGAAGATAGAAATATTTTGGAATAAATATTGGTGAAGCGCTTTGTATAAAATGTTGTATAAATAAATGAATAGATTTATAAATGGTATTATAAAAAAAGGAAATGATATCATTTTAATAAATTGGAATAATAAATCACATTTATAAATTATAGAGATGTATGAAATGATCGTTTTATAGAATGTAAATGAGATTTCAAATTGTATTTTATAAATAGAAATGAGATTTATAAAATGAGTTTTGTTTAATGTAAAAGAGATTTATAAAAGGAATTTTATAGATAGAAATGAGATTTTAAATGAGATTTTATAAATAGAAATAAGATTTGTAAATATGAAAGAGATTTACAAAAAGGAGTTTTATAAAAGGAATGAGATTAAATTTCCATAAATGATTTTTACAACTTATGGTGGTATGGAAAGCATTAATTTCATACTTAACACTAAATTCTGGTGTAGGGAAACTTGTCCCTATCGTGAGAATTTAGAATGTATGTCGAGCCAAGGATAATATGTTACCTTGCCCGACTACTTGTCCGACTACATTGTTAATCGAGAGATAGTTCGAGTTTGAAATTGGAAAGTGGGGGTAAGTATACTTGGTCTAATTTCCATATGATCTATTTACTTACACCAAAGATGTTTTGGTTTTATTATTATCTATGTCTTAAATGACATTTGTTTAACCCAAATAAGTATGGTTTTGGAAGTGAAATCTTTCTTAAGATTTTTTGAATATACTTATACCGATGAGATAAGTATATAGATATTTTTCTAAGTATTGAAAGTGTGATGTTTTGTGAATATGCTTATACCGATGAGATAAGTATATGGATAGATTTCCAAACATTGAAGAGTATAAATGAATGAAGTGAATGAGTAGCATACATATGTATATCTTTGTAAAGGTATTTTTATACAAGTACTTACAAAGAGATTTTTAATTAATGAAAGAATTAATTAAAGAGGCTTAGTGGTTACTTATATGCTTAATCATGCTTGGTTTTCGTATGAAATTAAATCTCTGCTTTGATTAATTGTTCATTTGATAGTTAAACAACTGATTATCGAATCTTAGCTAATTTTGAAACTATTGATTTTGGTTCGGAGAGATGAGAATGAGTAAGTTTAAATTATCCGAAAACCACTTCGAACTAGCATAAGCGTTCGAAATGGAGACATCTTGAAGATGATCGAAGCTGGAGTTCTTTGAATTTCAAGGACTACTTACTATTAATCCTGAGGGTGATTCCAAAAAGAATGTAGTAGAAATAGTGCCTTCGATTTGTTCATATCCTGAACAACTTGTATGGATGAATGCTAGTATTGCATTGTTGCCTAAAGGGCGGTGTTAGCATTCCAAATAGGATTTCCTTAAAAGGTAAAACGTAGACTCAAGCCTCACATATGGTAATGACTAAAACAATGGATATGCTTAAGGGCTATGTGGTTCGCTACCATTAGGTTATGGTCATCATCCGATCCAGATTGATATTTATGGATTTTTATATGATAGGGGCCCAATACAGTTGTAAACTGCAATTGGGGTGATGCATATTCAATACTATCCAGGAAGGGGTATGTCGATCTTGATTCGCAGGGGCTCCATGTAAGGCCCTCGGTATATTTTCCTAGAGGTGTATTGTGGTAGACGTTACCCCAGTAGCCTTTTTCATCGTAGGAGATCCATTTTCCAATACGTGCTTTACAAACTTAGTTGTGTACCAAATACGCTTGAATGTGAGATGCAAGCATTCCAACTATGTTAAATATTTATTTTTAACCCTAGACATTATTATAATATCACAGGATTTTCTAATAAAAATGGTTTGGTTATCGTAAGATAAAAACTAATCAGTATTTATATGCAACGCGGTCTTACGAGATACCTTTATTTTTGAAAGGTTTTATAACAATAAAAATCATATGATTTGTGTTTCTCACGCTGGTTTACCAGATTGATCCAAACGTTATATTTTTATAATGCTTAGGTCGGGCCGAGCATATTTCCAGATTTAGTTATGGATGCTTTGGAGCTTCAGGTGACAAGCTTGATGCCTCCAAGACATATTCACGTATCTTCTATTTCCTTTGTATTTCTTGTTTGTATTTTTTAGCTTTTGTGAGGACAGACTGTCATAACTGTTCAGGCTGATGATAGATTAGTTTACTCTGATTAATGTATGTATATTATAGCTTTCTTTTGTAAAGATCATGTGTATATTATATGTTAGTCATCACGGTGAGATTATGTTTTGTCTTTTCTTTTCTTTCACCCCAACAATCTGTCTTTTCGGCACTTGGATGCTCAGCACGTGAATACTGTAGATGTATTAGTGCCAATTTTTTAGGGTCAAAAAGCCTTGTCATTACACGTGGTGTCAGAGCTTAGGTTGAGCGAACACCTAAGCTTTGACGGGGTAGACTCATTAGAGATAAGATTAATTACACCTAGAATGAGTTTGAGTGTATCATATATATGAGAGCATGTATTTGTTAGTGCTATAAAATTGGTTTATATTGTGTTGATTAGTCTGCTGAGTGGTTTATGAATTATAGTTGAGACATGGGATGCCACGATATCGATAGGGGTTTCTAAACACTTCGACAAGGTAAACCGACATAGTATTGTTTTTGAAATTGGTAAATGAAATAATTTTACTTAGGATTATATTTTATATATAAAAGAATAATTTTTTATAAAAATTGATATAGTTATTTATTATGTGTTTGTTTGTTAAGAAATGATAATTTTAAGTTATTATCATTTATTATTTGATTAGGTGTGTTTGACCAGTTTATAAGCAGTTTTATCTTTCTCAACATGGGTTGGGTAGATAGCAATTTATGGTAACATTGAAACTAACATCATGTGAATTAAGTATCACGGCTTGACTATAAGGTGTTCGATGATAATATTAGATTAAAATTTAATTTTAATAAAAGTTATTTATTATGATCTAAACAAATATATACATTTGTGAAATGATTTTATATAAGAAAGTAAAATTATATAAGTATGGTTTATAAATATGGTTTGTAAATAAAAAGGATTTAAGCTGAGAATTTGAGAACTTAAATCTCGATGTTTTTTAAAAATTGTTTTCAAAGTGTTGGGGAAAATACTAATAGTATTATTTGAAAGTATTTATGAATAGAAATCTTTTAAAAGGATTTTAAAGGAGATAGAAAGTACTGAACTCGCTTTTGTTGCTGGAAAATAATTCTGGCGATGAACGTAGCATCATCGATATTCATTTTTGAGTTTTTAAGTAGGGAATACTACTATAGTAATTTCCTACAGATTTGTTTTGGTAAAACAATTTTTTTTTGGCAAAGCCAGCGAGGTTGATTGGACCCCTACCAGTTTTATTGCAACACAATAAAAGAGTGCAAATTCGAAGCAAAAAAGAAAGAGAGCAAAGAAAATAGAAAAACAATTAACAATGCAACAAGAATCAAACCCAACCAAGCATAATATCGTCAGGATAAACTCTGTTGCCATTCCTCAATTGCTTGAGGGTGCCTATCTTAACTTCATGCCATAGACTATCAATCTTCTTCCTTTGATTTTCAAAAACAATTGCATTCCTTTCCTTCCATATGACCCTCAGGTATATTTTCAAACATACTGCTAATACTCTAGGCCTATCATTTCTCCATCTAGTTGCTTTGTAAATAATACTCCACACCATGCTAGAACTACCACTTGTGAGATTATAACCAGTAATGCCACTAATTTTGCTCAACAAGGTTTTGAGAGCAGGGCAGTCAAAGAACAAGTGTTCAGTAGTCTCCTCATGCAACTCACAAAAAAGACATAAAGGGGAGCAAGCCAGACCAAATTTGATCAAATTACTTCTGGTGAGGAGAGCTTGATTTATAACTTTCCACAACATCAAGTTGTCTGAAGGCACAGAGTCATTGGACCAGATTATAGAGGTCCACCTGGAGGCAGGCAGAGGAGCATAATCAGTAATAAAATTGTACACACCCTTAACAGTATGAGGCTTCATATTCCATGTGACAGAATCCAGATGATGTGCAGAGCAGTAGTTGACTTGAATCTCACTCCACAACTGCCTGAGCAGTTGATTACTACTAAATGGTAGTTGCAATTTCCCTTCATGCACATATTTATTTGCTTTTGCATCATAGTGTATTCCAGATTGCTGTATCTGATGATAATCACACACCTTTGATAAAATTATTCCTTTGCTAGACCATGGTTCATGCCAGAAGCTTACAACAGAGTTAGCAGCAAAATGATATTGTATCATTGGGAGGTATACCTCTCTTAACTTAAGGATATTTCTCCAGATCCAACTGCTGTTTTGTGGTATATCCATACACCAGAAGTATTTAGTCTTGATGCAATGTTGCCATATCCAATTAACCCATAAGCTTCCTCTCTTGTTGATGAGGTCATCAAAATGTGTACTTATTGCTGCATAGTTCCACTTCCTAGCATTAATAACACCAAGCCCACCCAGTCTCATGGGAGTTTCAAATTTTGTAAATGAGCAAGGCATTAGATTCCTATTGTGAATACTGCCTGACCAAAAATATCTATCCATTGCAGACCTAACTAGTTGCAACAGCTTAGTTGGGAGGATTAAGGTTCGTGCCTAGTAGATTAAAGAGGAAAAAACAACAGTTTTAATTAGGACTAGTCTTCCACTTTGAGTCAATTGCCTATTAGCCCAAGCAGTCATAACAGATGAAATTTTATTGTATAATGGAATACAGTCAGCATTTGTAATTCTTTTAGAGATTAAGGGAAGACCTAGATACCTCATATCATTATCCATGCAAGTGAAACCAATGTGTTGATAAAGAGCAGCTGCCTGAATACCACTAACTCTAGCAATTAACATGGAAGATTTTGCTTTATTAATTGAAAGGCCTGTCATATAGTAGAAGTACTACAGAGCCTCCATTATACCAGTCAAAGAGGGAAATTCAGGCTTAGTAAACAACATAACATCATCAGCAAACATTATATAATTTATTTGAAGTGAAGAGCACTTAGGATGGTACTTAATTATCTTCTGAGTATATCTAGATTTAAGAATAACAGTAAACACCTCCATAACCAACAAAAATAAGTAAGATGATATAGGATCACCTTGTCGAATGCCTTTGCTACTTCTGAAAAATCCTACAGGTCTGCCATTTAAAACAACTGAGAAGGTTGGAGTGGAAATGCATACATATATCCAAGACACAAAATTTTTGGGAAACCCTATAACTGCCATAATCCTAACAATTGATGCCCAATGAATAGAATCATAGGCTTTAGATATATCAATTTTAATAGCAGCAGAAGGGGTCACTTTGGCTCTACTATAACCTTTTAGCAACTCTTGAGCTAGAAGCACATTATCAAGTATATTTCTGGAAGGTATGAAGGCAGCTTGATTCATGGAGACAATGGTAGGCATTACACTGACCAGACGGAAAGCAAGAATTTTAGTGATACATTTATATATTACATTACAACAAGAGATAAGCCTGAAGGAGGAGACGCATGTTGGAGGAGAGACTTTAGGGATTAGCGCAATATTAGTACAATTAACTTCCCCGAGTAACTTGCATTTAGAGAAGAAATTGTGGATTGCCTGACAGAAATCATGGCCAAGAACACTCCACGTTGCTGTAAAGAAGGTCACATTAAGGCCATCAGGGCCTCCAGATGATTGCTTATTCATAGCAAAAGGAGTTGCTTTTATTTCCGCGTCAGTTACAGGCCTAATAAGAGATTGAGCTTCATGACTTGATATGCAGGGCAGAGCAAGAGATGAGATTTGTTCTAGATCAGGAGTGAAACCATTTGAATTTCCTAGCAGAGAAGAGAAGTAATCTACAAAGGCCTGATCAACAGAATCAGCAGTAGAAAAAAGGGTACCTTGATCATCATAAATACTAAAAATATTGTCTCTAGCATGCTTGACCTTTAATGAATCGTGGAAAAACTTAGTGTTCTTATCTCCTTCAACAATCCATTTATTATGCAATTGTTGCCTCTTCATATTAGCTTCCAAGCTAAGAGCATTGTTAACATCACTGTATAATTTGCCTTCAACAACAGCAGCATGCACATCAAGGGGATGCTCCATCATAAAATCCTGGTGATTCTTCAATTGTTCCTTAAGAGTTGTTGAAAGCAAACTACCAGATCCAAAGGTGGTAGAAGCCCACAATTTGATCTCCTGTTTGATTCTTTTCAATTTCCTGCAAAACTTATACATGGGGTTACCAAAGCAATAAAATTCAGAGTTAACATGAGAAACTAAGGCAAGAAAGTGGTCATGCTTGAGCCAAGCATTAAAAAATTTGAAACTTCTCTTTTCCTTTCGTAAATGGTGACCCAGAGTTAAAATCAAAGGAGAATGATCAGACATTATGGGATGAGGAATGAAGACAGACAAGGAAGGCCAACGGGTGAGGGCTTGGATGTTGCTGAAAGCATGATCAATTGTCGTGAAAGTGCGTACTCCACTACGACTTCTATTGTTCCAAGAGTACTTAGCTCCTGACTTATTAACCAGAATTAAGTCAGACTCAACAACAGCTAGATTGAAAGGTGCTATGTCTCCAGGACTAAGAGGATTACCACCACATTTGTCAGTTAGGTCAAAACAAGAGTTGAAATCACCTAAAACCACCCAGGGTGAGAAGATTGCCTTAAAGGAGGCAAGGAGTTAAAGAAAGAATTCCTAGAAGGGACAGAGTTGTCAGCATAAACAAAGGTGATGTAGAAGGAGGATTGGGTTTGAGTTTCATGGACATGAAAGTGAATGTATTGTCTAGTAGTTAGAATTGGGGATAGAGTAATAACTGCAGGATCATAGATAATAAGGATTCGACCATATGAAGCTGTTTCAAGATTTTGATTTAATCTCAAATCTATAATTTGATATACAAAAGGAGATATATATATATATAATTTCAAAATGATCTAAAATAAAACATGCTGTTTAGTTCTTAAGTTTTCTGTTAGTTATTTTATGGATGCATGTATCCTATGCATTATGGTAGTTTGGTTTGTGCATCTCATTATGATATGTTGTTTGGTAGTTTTTATTTGCTAAAATGAAATAGAATTTTCAGCGATTTGGACAGTTGGAAACTCCAGAAATAGTTGAGAACTTGGAGCTAAGTGTTTATGAAAATATAAAAGTGGAGTTTTGTAACTCTAGAATGGGAAGATAGTAAGTTAAACAAGTTTTAATTTTTTTGAACATCCTGGTTAAGTTAAACAAATCTGATATTGTATATATACTCTTAGGATGTAATGGAGTATTATATGAATATGAACTTAAGTCTTAAATGTTTATAAACGTAAGTAATGTGTTATAAAACGGTGTATAAATGATTTTAGTATTAAATAAAATACTATTGATGTGAATAAATGTGAATCAAAAGTAACTAGTGTAGTTAAGAAACCACTGGGATAAATACATAAGGTATACGTAGATTATTTTATTAGCATAACTATTCTTGATCCAGATTCAAGTACATTATTTCAAGGTGACTTACACCGATCCAAATAAGGATTTTTCACTCGATTCTTTACGACGAAGGCTTTATACGGATTCTTTATATGATTTTGAAGTTTTCTATCATAATATCTGGCTATGTAAGGAGAACGGAGGTTTCTAATCAAGGAACCTGATCGAATCCGCACTAGGGAAGTCAAGTGAGCGATACTAGTTCGAAGGAGGAATTTATGTGATCGAGCAAGTGATCGGATTTGATATTGCGTACGGCTGGCATACGTACATCGTACGGGCTTTAATATATTGTATGCTTCTTCCATTAGAAATGCAAGTTATATGGTTGGATGGCATGTTTATGTGAGATTATTGCTATATATGATTTAGTATGCTTAGATTCAGCAAATATGATGGGTGAGTTGTTGTATTGTTTCATTTGTCATGTTTAACTCTCTTTTGGGTTATTTAAGTGAGCTACAGGTACATGGAAACAAAGGCTAGCTAGTTCCTTTTGGTTTCATGTGTAGAGTTCGATTGCTCGCAAATTAATTTGTATGCTTAACGGATGTGTTTGCTATATGACATATACACTTTATAAGGTATACCATACATATATATTGTTATTATATTGTCCCCGGATACAGGTTGTCCCAGATATGGGCTTATATTGATGTTGTGATTTTTTCGGACCTAGCCGCGTAAATGAGGTGTTGCCAAAATTTTCTGCAACATAAGGGACTTTAAAAGCTAAATAACTTATTCTAATTAACTAATTTTAAAATCCTAAGGTTGAGAAGGCATTTTCTTCCTTTGGGAATTTCGGGGTCAAAATTCTTTTAAGGGGAGAAGGATGTAACGACCCGTAATTTTTAATGTTTCAAATAAGAATATTTAATTTATTTAAATATTCAAATTAGATTCAAATTTTTTTAAACAATAAGAAAATCAATTGTTAATAAAATAACTTGATTTTTAATGACGTATTTTTAAATGAATTTATAGGATTTGTCCATAATTTTTAATTTGTAAAATATTAAATTGCCGTTTGACCCACTTTGCGGCAAACGTTGGTATTTTTGAATCTACAAGAATAAGTTAACCTGTGTATTTTTGTGTTGTTTTATGATTGTGTCGCATTATCGTGCGTGATTTTATTTTTATTTTTGTCGTTCGCAATTCGTATGCGAACATTATATTGTGTAGCAAAGTGCCAGAAAATTAAAATTAAATAGCCCTTACATTCACTCTTCTTTTCTCACTCTTTACTTTTCCCTCTTCCTCTTCTTTTTATTTTTATTATAAATGAAAATTAAGCATCCACCTTTAAAAATCAAAATCTGGAGCTAGAGGCATCGAAAAATCACGAAATTGGAACTGTTGGATCCGTGATGGAGGGAGCTTCAAATATATATGGCGTTGGTGGTGTGTGGTGGTGGTTGGTGGAGGTTGATGTGGTTAGGCCAAAACTAAGGTTTCAATTTGTCATTGATTGAAGGCGAATTAGACTAAGATGTTGGTGGATTTGGGTTTCTCGTGTGAAAGTGCATGTGTGGTGAACATTTGGAGGCATGCGGCAATGTCACAGTGGTTATGACCTTTGCAGTGTCGTGTAGTGGGTAGCAGGTCGTGTTGAGAAGGAGGAGGCCAAGCCTGAAGTTGTTGGGTCCAAGGTGGAGAGAATGCATAGCGGAGTTTGTAGGAATCGTCGGTTCATAATTTTGTCGAGTGTGGAGCGAGATCAGGAGGAAGGAAGGGGTGGCTATGTTGTGTTTGTCCATGCTCGTATACAGGCATTTTGGGAAGATGATTATAAAGGGGATTAAGAGTAATTAATTTATTTAGTTAATTAATTTAAGCTTTAATCAATAAAATTCTTCCAAAATTAATAACTCTTGCATACGAGGTCCAATCGAGACATGTTCTTTTGCGTTGTGCTCGTAAGAGCATTTTCTACACACTGGAGCTGATTTCGTCAAGTTCGAAGTAAGTGGAATTTTAAGCTAAAATTAAACGCCATTCGATTTTAGATTCAGTAGAAACGCATAAGCGATAGTTGGAATTTTAGTGAGTTAACTCACCTACGGATGAACACTATATGATATATATATGTCGATATAAATTATTGTTTGTGTACTTGAATTATTTCTTTGGTTGATTTGGTTGATTTCCTGCTTTGAAAAGCATATGAGATATAAAATGAATTACAGGTAATATAGGAAATTTTATAGAGGGATCTAGATTCCTCAACACTATTGATTTTAATTTCATTTATATATTTATTGTATAAACTGTTGAATGTTAATAGCTTGGTAGCTCGACCTTATTGGATGTGACTTTGATATTAGCCTTATTGCTGTTACACTTGTTACATTTATATGGAAAGCACTTGTTAAGTGCTATGGTAGCTCTAGGCCTCGTTATAGTATTTTGAAATACTATTATTCGCTGTTTTGATTTGAAAATGATTTTAATTCGAAGAATGATTTTAAATGTGACTTTTTGAATTTTTTGTGGTATTTTATTTGGAAAGGGTTTTTGAAATTCTCTATTTTACTCCAACCTTTTGAAAATGTTTTAAAATTATGTCGGAAATTATTTGTTTTACACAAAAGTTAATATAATAATGAATGTTTATTTTTAAACATAAAAGGGGAATTTATCTTTTGTTTTAAAGTGGTTCTATTTTAAAAGAAGATAGAAATATTTTGGAATAAATATCGATGAAACCCTTTATCTAAAATGTTGTATAAATAAAAGAATAGACTTATAAATGATATTAAAAAAGGAAAATGATATCATTTTGATAAATTGGAATAATAAATCATATTTATAAATTATAGAGATATATGAAATGATCGTTTTATGTAAAGTAAATGAGATTTTAAATGGTATTTTATAAATAGAAATGAGATTTATACATGAAGCTTTGTAAACATAAAAGAGATTTAGGAGTTTTATAAATTGAAATGAGATTTGTAAAAGGGGCTTTCTATATATAAAGGGATTTATAAAAAGGAGTTTATAAAAGGAATGAGATTTCATTTCCATAAATGATCTTTGTAACTTATGATGGTATGGAAAGTATTCTTTTCATACTTAAAACTAAATTCCAAGGTAAGGAAACTTGTTCCTATCTTGAGAATTAAGAATGTATGTCGATGTATGGATAGCATACTAACTTGTCGACTACATTATTAATCGAGGGATGGTTCAAGTTTGAAATAGGAAAGTGGGGGTAAGTATACTTGGTCTAATTTCCATAACATCCATTTACTTACACCAATTTTTTTTGGGTTTACTGTTAATTATGACTTAAATGACATTTGTCTAACCCAAATAATGGTTGTGGAAGTGAAATCTTTCTTAAGCTTTTATGAATATTCTTATACCGATGAGATAAGTATATGGATATTTTTCTAAGTATTGAATGTGTGATGTTTTTTGAATATGCATATACTGATGAGATAAGTGTATGGACAGTTTTCCAGGCATTGAAGAGTATAAATGAAATGAAGTGACTGAGTAGTATATATATGTATATCTTTGTAAAGGTATTTTTATACAAGTATTTACAAAGTGATTTTTAATTAAGGAATGAATTAATTAAAGAGGCTTAGTGGTTGCTTATGTTCCTAATCATGCTTTGTTTCCATATGAAATTAAATCTCTGGTTTGATTGTTTGTTTATTTGATAGTTAAATAACCGACTATCAAATCTTTGCCAATTTTGAAACTATCGATTGTTGGTTCGAAGAGACTGGGATTGGATAAGTATGAGTTGTCCGAAAACCACTTTGAATCAGCATAAGCTTTCAAATTGGAGACATCTTAAAGATGATCGAAGTCGGAGTTCTTTCAAGTGCGAAGGCTACTTGCTACAAATCCTTCGGTTTGTTCATATCCTGAACAACTTTTATGGATGAATGTTAGCATTGATATTGCTTGGAGGGCGGTGTTAGTATTCCAAGTGGGATTTTATTAAAAGGTAAAACATAGTCTCAAGTCTCATACCCGATAATGACTAAAATAGGGGATATGCTTCACGGCTATATGGTTTGCTACCATTAGGGTATGGTCATCACCCGATCTAGATCGATATTTATGAATTTATGTTTGCTAGGGGCCTAGTATGATTGTAAGCTGCAACTGGGATGATGACATATTTGGTACTATCTAAGAAAGGGTAGATCGGTCTTGATTCGTAGGGGGTCCATGTAAAGCCCTTAGTACATTTTTATGGAGAAGTGCTATGGCAGGCAGTACCCTAGTGGCCTTATCATTATATAGAATCCATTTTCGAATACATGCTATATGGACTTAGTTGTATACCAAATATGTTGGAATGTTACATGCAGGCATTCCAGCTATGTTAAATATTTATTTAAACCCTAAATATTATTACAATATCGCTGGTTTTTCTAATGAAAATGGTTTGGTTATATAGTAAGGTAAAAACCCATCCGTGTTTATATGCGGTGTGGTCTTACGAGATACCTTTATTTTTGAAAGCTTTTATAGAATTAAAAATCCATATGATTTGAGTTTCTCACGATGGTTTACCAGACTGATCCGGGCGTTATTTTCTTATGATGCTCGGGTTAGCCGAGCATATTTCAGGATTTAGTTATGGATGCTTTGGAGCTTCAGGAGAAGAGATGGATACCTCCAAGACATATTCACATATCTTTTATTTCCACTACATTTCTTGTTTGTATTTATCAACATTTATGAGGACAGGCTATTATAACTGTCCAGGCTAATAATAGATTAGTTTGCTCTGACTAATGTATTACAATTTTCTTTTGTAAAGATCATCTGCATATTATATTTACTCATCACGACATGATATTCTGTTCTATCTTTTCCATTCTTTCACCCCTACAATATGTCTTTCCAGCATATGGAAGTTCGGTATGTGAATACCGTGGATGTATTAGTATAAACTTTTGAAGGTTGAAAAGGCCAGTCGTTACAGTATACATATGATATAAATAAACTAATAACTAAAACATTGTTGTGAAGGGATACCGCATGAAGACCTGAAGCAAGAGCAAAAAATGGAGAGGAATAGAGCGTGCTTATTATAAAGGACAGAGGCATAAGCACCGAACAATGCACTGGGCAATGTGATCATGCTGAGCGATGTGATGAATGCAGAAGAACTGAAGCATGAGCACAAAGGCAAGAGGACTGGGATATGCATGGTAAGGTAATATATCATATCTCCACATCTTACCAATGTTGTATTTTCTACAATTCTCTTGAACAATGCTTTATCTCCTACACAAATTATTTTGACATGCTAACTTAGGAGCGATGTTCCTAGAGTGGAAGCAGTTGGAGTTTATTGCTAGCTATGATTGTATACCTTGATGTGAGCTAGAGCCGGAAGTATTGGCTAGCCTAACGACCAGACCTACCTCGATTGAGCAGATCGGTACTAGTCAAAGGTGAGACACTAGACTAGCAGAAATCATGGTGAAGATAGAGGAACGGATAGAGTCTGAGGAGATGAAGCAGTATGAGATTGACCGTGATGGTTGGCCCAGTAAGGATGAGAAAATGTTTGTTCTTGATGTCGATGGGTTGAGGGATGAGGTACTACGAGAGTTCCATCATTCGAGATTGATTATATATTCCGGCGGCAATAAAATGTACCGTGACATGAGGCAGACATTTTATTTGGAAGGGATGAGGAAAGACGTTGGGGCATTCATCTGGAAGTGCATGAACTGTCAGTTGGTGAAGGCACAGCAGAAGAAGTCAACTGGTTTGTTGCAACCGCTCAAGATTCCCAAGTAGAAATGGGAACAAGTTTCAATGGATTTCATCGATGGATTGTCGAGGACCATAGGAGGGAAAGATAACATTTGGGTCGTAGTTGATAGATTGACGAACGATGACTGATTCATATCCGTCAAGTCAATAAGAATGACATCCAAACTGGCCAAGTTGTTTGTGAAGTGGGCTATGCGATTCCAAGGTGTGCCGAAGAGCATTGTGAGTGACCAAGACCCTTTATTCGCTAGTGGGTTTTGGAAGAGCTTACAAGAGACTCTAGGGATGGAGCTACATCTTACTACGGCTTATCACCCACAAACTGATGGGCAGACCGAAAGTGTGAATCGTATCTTGGAGGATCTCTTGCAGGCTTGCATTCTCGATTTTGATGGCTTGTGGGACGATCATTTGCACTTAATAGATTTCCCATACAACAACAGTTATCGGTCCAACATTGGTATGACACCATTTGAGGCGTTATATAATCGACCGTGCAATGCTCCTTCATGTTGGTGGGAAGCGACAAGAAACTGATACTTGGGCCAGATATGATTAGAGAGTCTTCGGAGAAGATCGAGATTATTCGACAACGAATGAAAGCTGCTTAGGATAGACAAAAGAGCTACGCTGATAGGAGAAGACATGATATAGAGTTCTCTGTCAGCGATACGGTATTCATCAAGATCTCTCCGTTGAAGAATGTTGTTCGATTCGGTACTAAGAGGAAGTTGGCACCGAGATTCGTTGATCCTTTTTTGATAATTGAGAGGATCGGGAATCTACCATATAGATCCGACTTACCTCAAAAGATGATGAGCATGCACAATGTATTCCATGTATCTCACTTGCAGAAGTTCGTACATGACTTAGGCATAGTAGTTCAACCAAATCAGCTTTATGATATCGATATTGAACCAGAAGCATTGAGATCTCGTAGGCATATTCGTATCGTCGGACGTGATATTAAGCAGCTTAGGAGGAAGACGGTAGAGATGGTGAAGGTTAAATGGAGCGAGAGCGAAAGCGATTGTATTTGGTAGATCGAGGAGAGTATGAGGTCTGCTTATGCAGAGCTTTTTACTTGGTGATACTTCTGTTTATCGCATTTACTTTCACTTTTGATATCATATAAGGTAGTTTAGTATCCTACGTGTGAGAGTAGGCATAGATATCATTTATTGTTTTTGTGTGCACATTTGTGATGTTTGCTCATGGATATTAGGCATGCGGGGTAGTTATGTTTGTGTTGGGATTTCGAGGGTGAAATTCCTAAAGGGGGGAGAGTGTAACTACCCGTATTTTATTAGATGATTTTAGCCCTAGAAACTTGTAACAACTATAACCTTTGATAGAAGTTGAATTAGCATCCGAGACCATTTTCATTGGAAAGATATGATGGTTTCTCTTTCCGTAGAGTGGGCATAATAACGATTTTGACTTTCTGGCTAGGAGATGTGGCTGTTTGAAGATTGGAATTATAGATTTTTTGTTCGGTAATAGTCGGTTCGGTGATGTTTTGTTCAGTCTAGGCTTGGTTCGGTAGAAGAATGTGGTCGACAATCGATCATGGAATCCAATTCGGTGGGTGGATGGCTTGGTAGCCGATCATAGAATCCTGGCCGGGGGGTGCTCTGTTCGGGGGGCTACTCTGTTCGGGGGTGCTTTCGGGGGTGTCAGTTTAGGGGGGGAGGTCCGAAGCTTCTTAGGGGTGCTTGCCAGTTTGTCTATAAATAGGTGAGCCATACCACCCTAAATCATTTATTTTCCCACTTCTCAAATAAGCCCCAACCTCCGTTATTCCACTCTTCACCCAAAACCCTTCTCTTTTCACATCCAAATCTCGTCCAAACCTCAGATAAGAAAAGTGATTCATTAGAGAGCCTCAGATCTACATCTTAGGGGAAGAAAATTCACAACTTTGTTGTTCATTCTCGGACTTACATCGTTTTGCATGTAAATCTCCCTTTTTTGGTAATTTGGTGAATGATTTATCATCTCTCACCTTATTATATATGTATCTATAGGTTTTGGCATGTTTTAAACTCAAGTTTTAAAGTTAAAATCATGTTTTGGAACCATTTAAAAGTAAAACCTGAAGTAAAAATGAAATTAAAATGTTTTAAAGTGTTCTAATCAGGTTAATTTGATGTATGATGGCCTTGATCCATGTTAGGCTATGTTAGAGACATGTTAAAGGATGGTTTTCCATGAATTTTTTAATATTTGCATGTTTGAATGTCGTTTGGTGCATCTGTGATGTTTGCTTGTATGCTTGTACGGTTGAAATGCTCATCGGAGCAACTTAGAGGTAGAAACCGTGCAACCGAACTTCAATGGATAAGCAAAGATGTTAGGATTTGTATTGATGTACACGGAAGACATATAGGTTAAAGAACGGAGCATAGTAGTGGAATTGACGCAAAATTTGGACTTGCTAGTATTTTGGTTCGGGGGGTGTCCTGCTCGGCCATAGGCGCGGCTCTTGTTCGACTCAGGTTTGGCTCAGAGTCGGACGAGAATTTTTAGTCTTAGGGTGTTGGCTCGGGTTTGGCTTGGGTTTTGGCTCGAAGCCGACCAGGAATTCTTGCTTAAGGGGGTGCTTCGGGCCATGCACGTGTATTTTGGCAAATGGCTCAGGTTGGAACCCTGGCAAGGAATTTGGTTCAGGGTTTCTGGGTCTCTTTTGATTGCGCTTCAAGATTTTTCAGGGTTTGCTTCTAACCAAATCTAGCACATACCCGGACCGAAACTTGAAATTTGGAAATATTCATTGTGGCGAGGTGAAATTTCAGGATTTCTTTGGGACTTGTTCCAAGGATCTAGTGGATAATGTGAAGTGAAGTAAACGACTCGGAATGGCCTTGGATATATGTGGCGACAAGTGAAGCCATAATGTAATGCTTTGACACGATGACGCCAATGATGATGGCGACGACTTCGGAACTTCAACCTGATGGCTCTACGACTTATGATGGGTGTCTAAAGACGGTTCAAAGATGATGACTTAACGATAGGAGTCATAGCGGTGATCCACAAGGGCAAGTTTAATGATGGAACTTGCGAGTGGGATTTGCGACTGTGTCCTATTGTGGAGATAGCCGGGATGAAATAACGATTGATATAATGTAATTTGTTCCATATATCTAACTCGTTGACCAATCTTGTTCAAAATAAAGGTGTATTCTATCTATTTTATACTTGATATAATGTGGTTATCTTAATTAACTAATTTAATTAAAAGTATATTTAATAAAAATCCATAAATGGTATGTTTTGTGATAGTAGTTATAAAGTATTGTAACCGTGAGTAATTTATCACAATAAAATTAAATATACCATTTTAAATATTCCTAGTCAAGATGCATTGAGACTGGATATCGATCTATCTGTTGAGACTAGAGTATGTAACGCTCTCTAAATGTTGGACAGTGTATTAATCGTTACTCCTGAAGGCACCTAGGGTTTATGTACTAATAGTTATCGGATAACTATGGAATGAATCATTTGATAGCTTTCTGTTGGTTAATATAACTAAGGTCAAACAGAAAGTATCAATGTGAATGATTTACATAGTTCTTTCGACTTGATAATACTATGAATCTTTAATATGAAAGCTCTGCTTTGATTATAGTCTAATCTTGGCACAACGTCCATTAAGTGACTATAGTTGGATCGAGAGGAAGTATTGGAAGTTAAGCACTATTAAAGAGAGGATTCGTCTCATCGATTATATGAGGTTAGTATCATGGTCAACTCAAGTCAACCCAAAGTCAAAATCTCTGTCCAGAGTAGTTCATTTAATAATAATTGTTATTATTGAACCAAGGACTTTGTGTTTAGACTATAGAGTTGAATGTGGACGATGTTGGAATTTTGACCCTTACCAAATTCAATAAGCCCAAAGTGATATAGTTTTGACGAAGAGAATTGATGTAAATAATTGTCACAAATGGGTAATGCTTAATAAAGTGAAATTAGGTTTTACCGAAGCTGAGTAAGCAATAAATTTGGCTATAATGTCACACCACCTGCTAAGTGAAGTGTGAACGTTAACATTCGAACAGTTCGATGTTAATCGCTGACCGAATTTACACCCAAGAGTCACACAACTGAAATGATGAATTCTCTTTAGGCCAAATGATTAATTAGTTTATAATTGTTATAAATTAATTAATATTTATGAAGTATTAATCATGAAATTTTAATGTGATTTGAGAAATAAAATTGTTGCATATATTCATAATAGTTATGAATATATTGTTCGATATGAGACATTGATAACAAAATAGGTTAAATATGATTATACATATGTAATTTAGGTTAAACGGGCTTACAACCTATAATGTTTGGAGATGATAGGCGCTGGTTTGGCTAAGGATAGAGGTGGCTACAACATAGAATTAGGGATTGGAGATGTGTGGCTAAGATCTAGAGAGAAACTTACATGTTTGCTCTCTTATCCTACGCATATAAATACCCTAATCTAATTCTAATTCTTTTTTTAAGCCACCAGTTTCTTCTTCTTCTTCTTCCTTCTAATGACAACAACTATTCTCCAAAACATCCCAAAATCTCAAATCCAATTCAAATTAAAACACAAAGCTATTTGATAGTGATTAGTCGCTGATTCTAGATTAGCAATCCGTAGAATCAAGGAATTTTAGAAGAAGAGGATTTATGGCTTCAAGGTGGACTTTAAGGCATCTAATGCATGTAGTTTTATTTGTATGATAACCCGATTCTTTTGTTTCATGATTTGTTAATTAGTTAATCTTATGCACATGATTAGGTTGTTGTTATTGCATTAGTTAGGTGAGATTTTTGCATGTATTGTTCTTGTCACAATGGAGATTGAATTTGTATATGAAATTTGAAGATCTATCTTATGATTTATGTTTCAGATTTTATGTTGAATGTTAAAATAAATTTGGGTTTGAAATCATATATGTATCAATTTGTGATTCTAATATCCACATACAAATTAAATTAGAACATATATTTTCATATACTATGTATAATATTGATTTGAAAGTTTTCATACACTTTTTATGTTTATTATGAACTGTAAGTGCTGAGAATATTTTTTTATTACATATATAAATAGTATTATTAATATTTAATGGCTATATGAACTAATAAATTCATATAAAATAATCCATGTTACTAAAAATCAAAATTTTAATTTTTAAAATCAAATTTTCATGTCAGGAATCTTCAAATAAAATTTCAGATATTTTGAATTTAATTTTATATTTTTTAAAATTAATTTAATTTCGACCTGAAATAAATTATTTAATTAAAAATATAAATTTTACTGAGAAAATTCGAAATAATTTTATTAAGCCCAAAATTTGTCTCAAGTACCTTTAGAAAAAATTTCAGATTTTTTAACTTAATTTGTTATTTTAAAAAATTAATTTATTTTTGGTCTGCAATCAATTATTTAATTAAAAATAAAATTTCATTTGAGAAAATTCCATAAATTTTTTTAAGCCCAATATATGTTTCAGGTAGCTTCAGAAAATGTTTCATAATTTTTCAACTTGATTTCATATTTTTAAGAATTAACTTGATTTTGGATTCGTATCAATTATTTAAAAATAAATATTATTTTAGTTGGGAAAATTCCAAAAAAAAATTCCAAGCACAGAATTATATTTCTAGATTTTATAAAATCATAAAACTTATAATTTTATAATATAATTATTTTACATTAAATTATTATGGCATAATATGTTTAATTCAATAATATGTATATATACACATATACATACATACACTCAAATAATCATTTGAAATTTATAATTATATGTTCATGCACATATTTTATAATATAAAATACATTCAAAATGAGCTAATGTGTCCGTTGCGATGTAAATCCCAACATTTATATATGGGCATGTTATTCCCTGCACGAATTGCTATGTTACACATGCGCACACGCGCACGCACACACACACAGATATATATATATACATATACGTATATACACACACACACATAGATAGATATATATATATATATCTGTGTATGTATTGTTGATGCCAAAAATGGGCATCAACACCCAATAGAATCTCATAGAGATTAAACGATGAATGAAATTAAAACATAGCAGAAAAAGTAAATGACACAGATTTTTATAGTGGTTCGGTAATTTTAGCCTACGTCCACTTTATATTTTATTGATCTTACGCTTGATTATTATTACAAGAATGTTGGGATCAGCTGGGATCCATTATTACAAGAGTGAAAAATAAAAGTGGAAGAGCCTCGGCATCCAAAAGAAGGATCCTCCTTATGGAGAATGGCCATTGTACCTAAAGGGCACAATGTGCATGGATCGGGCTAGAAATTCGCCAGAAGAATCTCTAGAACCGTAGGGTCCCACATGAGCGGTCGTGGGTCCCATCTCGATCATTGGAACGATCGGTACCGGTCATTCATCTGTGCTCTAGTACACTGGCGATCATTTCTATGAGCTCCCACATGCCTCTAGTCCATTCTCCCAAAGTTTGGTGCCATTTCGACTTCATGTTAGTGAGACATTGACCGATCTCCATTGAGTTAAATCGTTTTGGCAGAAGCGATCCGATCGATCATGAAAGATGTATGCCGATCTTTCATTTTTGCTCATCCAGGCATGCTATCGATTTTGGGGGCTCCTTTCTTCAATACATTGATGTACCCAAAGTTCCATGTGTAATGGATTTGTTGATTCTGCGATATCGATCGATCATTGATTTATCATTGAGTTATGTTGTAATATCGATACGGTACGATCCATAATTAGAGATGGATCATAGCCGATCCATAATGGAGATGGATCATGGTGGATACATAATAAAGATGGATCATAGCCGATCCAATTTGGAAAATGATCGTATCCGATCGTAATTTCAGTTGAAGTGTGCAATTCATACTTAGCCAATTCCAAAATGCTATTCGCATGAATCTGTATGACTATGGGCCATCATCTTGTCCATAATCGATCTCCAATCCTGGTAACCATCTCTTCGAGCTTTCTGCCTTGACGATCATCTAGTCTAACTTGTCCAGTCAGTCTGAATATAGTCGAGCCAAAAGGCCGGATAACATATGTATGTATGTATATATGTATATGATACATACATACATATATATATATATATACACTTATATAAATAAAACAAAAATTAAATAAATCTCAAGCTGCAATTTATAAATTTAATAAAATCTTTGTAGTCAATTTATAAATGGATATAGTAATAATTCATGCCATGAATAAATTATTATCAATGACATTTAATCAATCAATTCAAATTAAAGAGAGAAAATGAAAGGTTTTTCTCTCCATTTAATGCAATTAATGTTGTTAATTAATTCTTGTTTTAGGGAAAGAAATGAAAGGTTTCATTCCATACACATTAACTCTTCTAAATAAATATTAGGTGTATTTGATACACTATACATTTAAAATTAAATTTATTTAAACTTCCCTTTAACTAATTTAAATAGAATACATGATTTTGTTTAAACCACATTTAGAAAAGTTCTAAATGAAATTTAGACTTCGTAGGCTCATTAAAGACCCAAAATAGTAGATAATTTTGAAATTCATCCATTTCTTTCACTGCAGGCTGTTCCAGTTCCTACACATATATCTATATTTAGAGCTTACTATCGCTGATATTCCGATGAGTAGTACTATGAGGCTATGTCAGTACTTGTATTTTAAGAGACAGTTATAGAGTTTATTTGAATTTTTAGGATGTATAAACTCTATTATTTTAGTTTTTGTGCAGTCTGTGAAATTGATGCACTTTGATGTTCTTATTTATGGTTCATTTGATTATATCATTATCTCATATGTTTTACATCTAAGTTGTTATACTATATTTTTATTTGTGTGCTGTGAGATTTTCTATAGGTTTTGTATTTGGATTTTCTCTAATTTTTAGTCTTGGCTACCGTTCTGCATCGGCCGGGTACCTCCACAGGACATATTCAGGTATATTGGGTAGCGGAGGTGTAGGGGGTCATCACATTTGGTACAAGAGTGATGTTGTGTAGACGACCTAAGTTGATACTTGGATCCATTAGAAATAGGAAGGAGCTATCACCTTATAATGGATCGAGCGATATATGAGAGAGCATATTTGTTATATTTTGGTTTTCAAAACTATATAGTATTTAAGTCACAAGCACACGAGTACCATAGATGGAGTTTTCTTTATGAGAGATTGATCATTCTTGTTAATGATCAAAAATGAGCCAGCATACAAGAAATACTTTGAGGAACTCCGTCTCCAGAGTTGAAGGAGGAGCGGGTTCAGGGGCTGCTAACCCCGACATGTAGAACATGTTCGCTGAGATGGTGCACAACATGGTTCAGAATGCTCAAGTTGCTCCTATTGTGGTTATTGGTTGTGGTGCTCCATTGCAAGCACCAAGGGCTGACTATGCCAAACTGGGAAAGACTCTACTTTGGGAGGAAAAACATTTCTCGGAATGAAATCATTCATCGAAGTGCAGAATTGCTGACACATGCAAAAGTATCTTTAAGGATATGGAGTTAGAGGATGCCATGAAGACGAAGATGGCCTCTAAACAATTTCAGGGATGAGCTATCGAGTGGTGGAATGCCATCACGATTACTACTCCTGAGATCAAATTACTTGGGAGCAGTTTAAGGCGAGGTTTGAAAAGAAGTATATACTGGCCGTTCAGAAGTTGATGCTCTTCCGGAATGTTTTCCGACTTGAGGCAGTGGGATATGTCTATGTCGGAGTATGTGGCTAAGTGCGACATGCTGTTGAAGTGTGGTCTATCTTTTATCGATACTCCACTAAAGAAGAATGAGAAGTTTATCATGGGCTTGGATGATTATCTTAGAGAAAGTTAGTAGGACATATCGATGAGACCTACGAAAGACTTTTGGAGAAGGCTCTTCGATATGAGAGTCCGTATCCTAAACCTAAGTCAGTTATTGCTCCCAAGAATGAGCCAAAGCCGCAAGCTAGCACGGGAGGCAAGAGGAAGTGGGACAACAGTAAGAAGAAGAAGTAGTTTTAGAAGAGTGGTCAGAAGAAGTGCAAATGGGAGCCTACTTGCTATGATTGTGGAGAGAAGGGCCATCTTGTCACAGACTACAAGGCTAAAGGCAAGAAATGCTACAGCTGCAACAAACTAGGGCATATCAAGAAGGATTGTCTAGAACCGCCAAGGAATAAGCAAATTGTGTTTGCTTACGCTTTGGACGTTGTTCCATTTTCGTCGAGTGCTCCATCGACGAAGGAAAAGGGAAAGAGCGTCGTTATATAGGGTATGCTTTCTATTTCCAATACACCTGTACGTGTATTATTTGTTGCTGGCGCTTCATATTCCTTCATACCTAGCGATTTAGTAGATGGGCTGGGATTGAAACCTGAAATAGTTGACCGGCCCCGTTAGTGGATCTACTAGCCTTTGCATATTTTGTTCAGACATAGCCTTATCGAGTCATGGATTTTTGTTTGCTTGTTATTGCCTTATTTTGGGTTTTGTAGGGTTTGGTATTATTTTGGGGATGGACTGGCTGTAGAGGTATGGAGTGGTGATGGATTATGAGAGGCCGTTGGTGACGATGGGGATGGATGACGGGAGAAGGTTGGAGATAGGCTTCCTACCAACGATATGGTGATGGTTAGCTTTTGTACTCGCTCGAGATCCCACACAATGAGTTGTCATCAATGCCTATAGCGAGGGAGTATCCGGAGATATTTGAGGAGGTGTTGGATTACCACCAAACCGGGAGATAGAGTCTCATATAGATTTGGTGAAGGATGCCAGACCGATAGTTATTCCATTGAGGCGTATGGCGCCCAAAGTGCAGAGGGAACTAGAGGTGCAAATGAATGACCTATTGCAATGAGGGTTCATTCGAAGGAGTATATCTGAGTGGGGAACACCTATAGTATTCGCCACTAAGGTGGACGACCCATTGAGATGTGTGTTAATTATCATGAGTAGAACACGGTTATGAGGAAGAACAAGTATCCACTTCTACGTATTAATGACTTATTCGATTGGCTCTACGGTGCTAGGTTGTTCTCCAGGTTGGACCTTGCGATGGGAGTTTCATCAACTTAGAGTGGTGAAAAAGAATGTGTGATTACAACATTTCGTATGTCATCTGGATTCTATTAGTGGTTGGTTATGATGTTTGGGCTAACCAACGTACCAACATACTTTGTTGATCTTATGAACCGTGTCTTTAGGGATCAATCAATTTGTACTTTTGTTCATAGATGATATCCTTGTTTACTTAAGAATAGAGGAAGAGCACAAGGAGCATTTGAGGACTGTGCTCGAGGTGCTAAGAAAGCACCGACTGAAGGCAAAGTTTCAAAGTGTCACTTTCGGAGGAGGGAAGTGGGATTTTTGGGTCTTATTGTTTTTGAGCAGGTATTGTAGTAGATCCTGTGAAGGTAGCAGCAGTATAGGACTGAGATCGACCGATGACCGCTACGGACGTGAGAAGTTTCCTTTGATTAGCAGGATACTATAGACGTTTTATCCAGGACTTCTCTAAGGTAGCAGCGTTGTTAACCAACTTGACGTAGAAGAATCAGACTTTTATTTAGGAGGCGAGGTGCGAGCACGCATTCGTGAGTCTAAGGAGAGGTTGATGAGCACGCTGTCATTATTCATTACGAGTGGGAATGAAAAGTGACAGTATACACAAACGCCTATGGTACTGGACTAGGTGCGGTATTGATGCAGAGGGGAAAGGTTGTCACTAGTCACTTACGCTAGTCGAATCTAAAACCGCATGAGAAGGGTATCCAACTCACGATTTTGAGTTGGCAACAGTAGTATTCACTTTGAAGATATGGAGGCATTATTTCCTTGGTGAAAAGTTTGAGTTGTATATGGACCACAAGTCGTTGAAGTATATATTATCCCAAAAGTACCTCATCCTTCATCTACAGCGATGGTTGGAGTTCATGGCCTCATATGACTTTGACATTTCCTATATGCTAGTAAGAGAAATGCGGTCATAGATGCATTGAGTAGGAGACATGGTAGCTTGGAAGCAATGTTCCTTGAGTGGAAGTAGTTGGAGTTTATTGCTGGCTATGATTTTAGACCTCGATGTGAGCTAGAGCCATGAGTATTTACTAACCTGACGATCAGACCTACCTTGATTGAGCGGACAGTGTTAGTCAGAGGCGTGATGCTGGACTAGCGGAGATCATGTTTAAGATAGAGGGAGGGATAGAGTCTGAGGAGATGAAGCAGTATGGGATCAACCGCGATGGTTGGCTCCAAAAGGATGAGAGATTATTTGTTCCTAATGTCTATGGGTTAAGGGATGAGGTACTACATGATTGCCATTGTAACTCCCCTAATTTTTTTTAACATTATTCAGGTGATTTAATTAGATAAATTAAATAGAATAATGTATGGTGTGATAACAAGAATGAGATTGTTAACTAATATGGGTCATGCCTTAAGTAATCAATTAATATGATTGATTTGAACATAAAATAGAAAAAAGGAATAAGAATGGAATAATGGAAATAACTTCTTTTATCCATTTCCTAAACCCTTCCTCTAACATTCATTCTCATTTCATTTTACATATCAAAAACTAAACATAAGAGAAGGCTAGCCATTACTTGGGGAGAAAAGAAGGGGAAATCTAAAGGGATCAAAGGAAAAGCGTAAGGCGATTAATCAAAATCAAATCTCAATCTCTCTTATCCAATCTAAGGTGAATAATAGTATCCATCTCATTTATTTATGCTTTTTCTTGGATCTATGAATTATTTTCGAATTGATTATGAATATATGTCATTTTTTGATTGATAATTATCATTTTGGTTGAATGACAATTTATTGGAATTGTTATGGAAGTGTTTTAATAGGTTTTAAAGGCAAAATATAAGTTGTTAATCTCCAATTGATTTGAAATTTGAATATGTTATGTAAAATCTTATTTTGAAAATGGGTTTTCAACTTCATAATTTTTCAAGTTTATATGAATGTTTTATGAATTTCCTAAGACGATAAAAGTGTTTATTTCGGGTTTTAATTATTAAAAATAATTAAATTAATATTTTGGTCATGAAATTTTTATATAAGGAAGAATATAGAAATTCAAATTTTTGGTATTTTAGGGATTTTTTCCAAGTGGTTATGATTTTCTACGAATTTATAATGATAAAAAAGCTTTTAATTAATATTAATTAACAATGTTAATATTAAAGGTTTGCAAATTTTCTTGGGAAGGTGGACCATGATCAACCAGTAATTTTAGAAAGAAAATGTAAAATAATTTGTTATCCAATGAAATTTTGACAAGAGGCAAGAGTTGGTGGAAAGTATTAGCTTAAAAAGGAAATAAAACAGTTTTAAACTTATTTACCGAAACGCTATTGTAGATACTCGACAACCGTGTTATATCTATATTAGACATCTATAATATTCGATACTTGGATTAACTACTTTATAGTTACATGAGGTATCGAATTTATAGGATCGACATCTATATGGGTTGATGCATGCGATATCTACTTAGTAGATATGTGATGTATCCACTTGTATAGAAGTTCAGCACCAAATATAGTAGGAGTTCGATATCTCAATGTTGCAGAGGCTCAGCAACCTATGGTTTTGAGACTTGATACTATTCTTTTTATAGTTTTGGCACCATCTTTGTTTTATGGGTCTGATACCCTCAAGCTTTCAAAGTTTTAACACCAATAAGTTTTAGGGGTTCAGCATCATTGATTTTTAATGGGTTTGACAACCCTAATGTTTTACTGGCTCGAAGCCTCTCGTCTCACTATGTATTCGATACCCATGTTTTGCGGCATAGCTACGGTATGTTTACAAACTCGACACCTATGTTTTGTAGAAGCGATAGCCATAAGTTTTGCAAGCTACGATGCTTTGTTTAGTGGCTCGATAGCCTTGGGTTTTAGAGGTTCGACAGCCTCGTTTTTTATACCGAAAAATTAAAAAGCTATTTAATGACGGTTGTATTTTGGCATAGGATTTTGGCTAAGTATTGGGCTATGTTTTCCTTATTTTAAAGAATAATTTTAAGTGGTTAATCATTTATAAAGGTAAATGTTTTCAAGGAAATAAAATGGTGTTTTTGCCCGAGTTTTATATGAATTTGCCAAGGGAGATTATTGCTTCAGATTAAGTAATTTGTGATGTCGATGACTATTGATTGAACATAAGTTGATAAATGATGTTATATGTTCTCATTACCATTTGGTCGGTTAAATTTCAATGTTTATCTTTGCCATACTCACACCATAATGACCCAACATCGCATCTTAAGATTTGAGGATAGAATTACATTTTAGATTATCCCACTAGTGAGTATGGTCAAAATAAACTCCCGAGTGAGTATTGCATCCAAGAGATCAAATAGATCAATTGTGTTAGGATGCCTTATACTGATCAAAAGATATATGACTCATGGATTTAAAACCAGATAGGTTGATTAGTCACCTATGAAAACTAGTACGTTCATAGTAACTCTAGAAAAACTATGACATATTAGATGTCCATATGATTCCAAATAAGGTTGATTAGTTACTTGTGAAAACTAGTAGGTTCATAGTGACTCGAGGAAGATTATAATTCCAGATAAGGTTGATCAGTTACATCTGAAAACTGGTAGGTTCATAGTAACCCTAGGTACATGGAAAGATAGTCATCTATTTCGGACAGATAGTCCAGTTTTACTCCTAACCATATTTGGAGATTTTAGAATATCTGGTTAAAATTTTGGCCCAAGTCAGCCCGATGGATTATTGGTTGGCTTGCAAAGTAATTAGGTTTATGGCGACTTTAGGAAAACTATTATTTGAGGAAGACAGTCTATTTTTAGGAAGGGTAGTCAGACTTACCCATGTTCCATGCACGCATATGATTATGTTATATTTTGTTCTAACCATTGTGGTTGCATGTGCATGATTTATGAGTGGCAAATTTGGAATGATAATAGTGAGGGGAAAACCCATTCCGCTTAGCGGAATAGTCTTACTAGGTATCTATTTTGGTTCAAGATGATATATTATTATCCACGCCAGACCTTTTGTCTGACTCAAAGTTTTTGATTTTCCCTCTAAACTCTCAGGTACTTATTTGAGTAGGTCGAGAGTAGGGATTTTCATGTTAGACGAATAAGCTTCCAGAGATGTGTAGGAGGCAAGCTAGCGAATATTAGGAGTTTATTTCTGCTGTGTTGTTTAAAGCTTATGTTTTATTTGAATGGATGTAATGATAGGATTTATATATGTCAAATAGTTAGACTTTGATCACCCAAGAGGCATCTTCATATGTCACTCTTGGAATATAATTTGCATTATTATTATATTTTCTCTGAATGTGGAATCAATGGGATTATTTTATGGGATGTAATGAATACGAAAGTTATTAATGAAATAAGTTTTGAAAATTTTTATATTTATGCTCTTGATATTATAAATACAATTAATTGATCTCATTTTATCATCGAAAATTAATACTATGGATGACCGCAGCATCCATAACGCTTAGTTTCAAGCCTTAAAATGGGCAATGTTACAAACTTGGTATCAGAGCATAGGTTTATGTAAAACTTAAAAGGTTTTGAAAGCGTAATCCAAATCAATTAGAGAATAAGATTAGGGTACCGGATAACGCTATAGTAACATACTTGTTACTACTATATATAAGCATATATTATATCTCTATTCTCCCCCTCCTCTCTTAGACAATTCTTTTATATCTTACAAAGACTCATATGCAGATTAAGAAAAAGTGGGATATAAAACCAGGAAATGGAAGAGTAGGTGGAGGAAGCATCTCGGCTATTGGAATTGTTCAGCCTAATACTAGAAGGAATTCGGATCGACATGAAAAATGCTAATTTGATTGCTGGAACCCCACTAGTAGATATGGGGACTATATAACGATTCTTCGTGAATATGATGCAAGATGGAGCTCCTGCTGGTTTTGCTGGAGGCAACGTTGGCAATGCGATTGGTGCCAATTCCGAGATACCTACCCACAACAATTACGCCAAGTTGAGCCGTGATTATACCAGTCTTGGAGGAAGCCTTTTCTAGGAACAAAAAGTGCTATTGAAGTGGAAAATTGTTTATTGCCTTGTGAAAGGATTTTGGCTGACTTAGGCTTGAATGATGAGCAAAAGAGGAGGTTAGCATCTAAAAAGTTGCAAGGAGATGCTTTGTATTAGTGGAACAGTGTAATGGTAGGAGTACAAGGGAATAACTTGACTTGGGCTTAATTTAGGAGGAGGTTTGAGGGAAGATTTTGTCTGAGATAGCCTAGTCCACATTGCTTAGGAAGTTCATGGAATTGGAGCAGGGAGAGATGTTTGTACTGGAGTATGCAACTTGGTTTGATGAGTTGTCTAGATGCAGATATGCTACTGTCGATATTGTGATTAAAAGCAATGAGAAGTTCATTCGTGGATTGAAGCCTGAGATTGTCAGGGCAACAACGCCGCATATTGGTGATCCATGTGATGTGGTAGTGGAGATGCTGTTAAGAAATGAAGAAATGTTTCGACATTTGGAAATGAGAAACCTATGGAAACTAAAGATTTTCAAGGCATGAAAATAAAGTTATTTAATAAGAAGGGAGCTCAGAAGGGCGGAGCTGTTAAGAAAGGGAAGGCAAATATTGTCTACTATAAGTGTGATAAGAAAGGGCACTTTGCTAATGAGTGTCGATCCGGTGATGAAAAGAAGGTTGTGGGAAAGAAGGACATGAAGTGTTATAACTACAACCAGATGGGGCATTACAAGAATAAATGCCCAGAACTGGCCAAGGATGGTAAAGGGAAAGTTTTTGCTCTGGAGCCATCAGCTTCTGGACCCATTGTAGAAGAGAAAGGAAAGCTTATGATGGGAGGTACGCTTTTGATTCATGACATACCTGTTAAAGTATTATTTGATACCGGTGCATCACATTCTTTTATCTCGCATTGTTTGGTAGATAAGTTAAATCTAGAAGCATCATACCTTATTACTTCCTTAAGGGTTGCGAATCCAATAGGAAGTTATGCAACTCTTGGGAAGAGATGTGACCATTTTATAAATTGAGCTGTTAGGTCATGCATTTGCCTGCAATTTACATGCATTTGATTTTATGGGTTTTGGGATCATTTTGGGTATGGATTAGTTAAGCAAATATGATGCTAGGATATTTTTCCAAGATAGGAAGATATCAATAAGACACCCTAATAGATGTGATCGAATTATATACTCAGTAGAAAATTCAAGCTTAGATGTATGTTCTTTATTGGGTGCAATTGAAGTGGAAGACGAGGTGAATCGGGTTTTTTGTAAGAGAGTATGAAGATGTTTTTGAGCTAGTTACAAGACTATCACCAAAATGAGTTATTCAGTTTCGAATAGATCTTTTACCCGAAGTTAAACCCATAAGTAGACCGCCTAGTAGAATGACACCTACTGAGATAAACGAGTTAAAGGTGCAGCTGGTTGACTTAGAAGGAAAAAAATTTATTAGGCCAAGCAGCTCGCCTTAGGGAGCGGCCGGCGTGTTCATAAAGAAACCGGATGGATCGTTAAGGATGTGTATGATTATCGTAAGTTGAATGAGAAGACGATAAAGAATCAGTTACCTTTGCTGAGAATATATGATTTGCTTGATCAGTTGAGTGGAGCCAAGGTATTTTTCCAATTGGACTTAGCAACAAGGTTCCATCAATTAAGAGAGGACAGCATTGCACTAACGGCGTTTTGAATAAGATATGGTTTATATGAATGGTAAGTCAAGCCCTTTGGACTGACCAATGTGGTGCTTATTTTGTGGATTTGATGAACTGGATCTTCCGAGAGCATGTAGACAGATTCGTATTAGTGTTTATAGATGACATTCTGATATATTCTAAGAATAAAGGAGATCATAAGATTCATCTTAAAATAGTGCTAGAAACATTGAGGTAGCATCAACTAAAAGCAAAGTTCTTGAAATGTCATTTTTAAAAGAAGTGAAGTTCCTTGGTCATGTAGTTTTAGAGAAAGGGTTATCAGTAGATCCATCTAAGAATGAAGCTGTTAATAATTGGAATAGACCCAAGACTGTGACCGAGATAAGAAGTTTTCTTGGATTAGCTGGCTATTATCAGAGATTCGTCAAGGATTCCTCTTGTATAGTAGCGTCTATGACTAAACTAACAAGGAAGGACGTAAAGTTTGTTTAGACCAATAAATGCGATGAAGCATTCTTAAAGCTGAAACAATTATTGACCAATGCACCCATACTAGTCGTTTCGAATGGAAATCAAGATTTAGTGGTATATACTGATGCATGTGGGACAAGGTTAGGAGCTGTGTTAATGCAAAAGGGTAAAGTGGTTGCCTTTGCTTCCCGACAACTTTGACCATATGAACTTAGATATCCGACTCATGATTTGGAGTTGGCGGCGATGATCTTTGCTTTGAAACTGTGGAGACACTATCTTTTGGGAGAATGATTTGAGTTATTTATGGATCATAAGTCCTTTAAATATTTATTCTTCCAGAAGGTGTTGAATATGAGACAGCAAAGGTAGCTAGAGTTTTTGTTAGCTTATGATTTAGATATTGAGTATACGCCGGGGAAAGAAAATAAAGTTGCAGATACACTTAGTAGAAAACATCAGAGTGTGTTGTTAGCTATGTTAGTAGAATGGAAAGATTTAGATGCATTGACCACTTGTGGTATGAAGTTAAGGTCAACAGCTAGTTCTAGTCGGAATACTATAATGTTATCCTGTTCTGAAGTTCGACCAGAATCGAAAGAATTGCTTCTAAATAGAGTGATGATCCATTACTAGTTGAACAAAGAAGATTTGGGGAGGAAACTGAGATTGGTGATTTAAAATATTTTAGTCTTGACCAGAACGAATGGTAGAGGAAGAAGGGACAGTTGTGCATTCCAAATGTTGGTAACCTAAGGAAAGAAGTTCTTAAGTAGTTTCATCGATCGAACTTTTCTATTCATCTTGGAGGAAGCAAAAATGTATCAAGATATGAAGAGAAGTTTCTTCTAGGAAAGAATAAAGAGAGATTTTGGCTTATGGTTGAGACAATGTTTGAATTGTCAACAAGTAAAAGCCGAATATCAGAAACCAAGTGGATTGCTTCAACCTTTAGAAGTGCCACTTTGGAAATGGGATTCTATATCTATAGACTTTATCGATGGGTTGCCAAGGTCGAATAAAGGAAATAAAAGTATTTGGGTCGTGGTAGATAGACTGACCAAGAGTGCACACTTTATTCCCGTTAAGTCGGAAAGGATGGCAACTACTTTAGCGAAGTTGTTTATGAAGAATATTGTAAGATCGCATGGGATTCCTTGTACTAAAGTCAGTGACAGAGAAACTTTATTCACTAGTGAATTCTAGAAGAGTCTGCAAGAAGTACTAGGTACCAAGCTGAAGATGAGTACCACTTTCCATCCACAAACGGATGGGCAAATGGAAAGCGTTATCAAAGTTATTAAAGATTTGTTAAGGGCTTGTGTAATAGACTTTGCAGGGTCATGGGAGGACCATTTGCACTTAGTTGAGTTTTCCTATAATAATAGTTATCAAAGTAGTATAGGAATGGCGCCTTTCGAAACTCTTTACGAAAGGTCATGAAAATCACTGGCATGTTGGCTAGAGACCAGAGATAGGTTGGTTCTTGGTTCATATATGGTGAGAGAAGTGATAGAAAAAGGTAGAATTAATCCGAACAAGGATGAAGGAAGCTCGGTCTAGGCAGAAAAGTTACGTAGACAAGAGACATAGGGATCTAGAGTTCTCAGCTGGAGACCATATTTTTGTTAAGGTATCAATGATGATGGATGTAGTACGGTTTGGAAAGTTGGAAAAACTGGTGCCGAGAAATGTTGGTCCATTTCCTATCATAGAAAGGATCATGAAACTCGTTTATCGGATAGAGTTTCCAAATAGTTTGGCAGGAGTCCATAATATTTTTCATGTTTTCCGTCTTAGAAAGTGTTGGCATGATCCAGAGACTACTATGGCACCGACTGCATTGAAAGATCTAGTAGTGGAACCAAATATGTTTTTTGTTAGACAACTAGTTCGTGTTGCAGCAAGAGATGAGAAGAAATTAAGAAACACGACAGTCAAGTTAGTGAAAGTCCAGTGGAGTGACGATGAGAAAGACTGTACTTGGGAGATAGAACACAAGATTAGAGATACTTATCATGAGTTGTTTTGTTGGTATGTTCTATATTTTTCATATATACTTTTTGCTAGTAGGATATACTAGTGTTGTCGTTATGTGTTATTCACATATGTTTGCATGATCGATATGCTTGTTATTTTCCTTATCACAATTTCAAGGATGAAATTCTTCAAGGAGGGTGCCTATAACACCCCTAATTTTTGTTTAACATTATTCTGAAGATTTAATTAGAAATTAAATAGAATAATGTATAGTATCATACGAAAAATGAGATTGTTAACTAATATAGGTTGTGCCTTAAGTAATCAATTAATAAGGTTGATTTGAACATAAAAAAGAAAGAAAGTAATGAGAAGGACATAATGGAAATAACTTCTTTTATCCATTCCCTAAACCCTTCCTCTCACATCCATTCTCATTTCATTTTACAAATCAAAACTAAACATAAGAGAAGGCCGGTCATTACCTAGGAAGTAAAGAAGGGGAAATCTAAAGGGAATCAAAGGAAAAGCCTAAGAGGATTAATCAACATTGAATCTCAATCTCTCTTATCTAATTAAAGGCGAGTAATAGTATCCATCTCATTTATTTATGATTATTTTTGGAACTTTGAATTACTTCTGAATTTATTGTGAATATATGTCATGTTTTGATTGATGATTATCATTTTGGATTAAATGATGATTTATTGGAACTTTTATGGAATTATTTTCATAGCTTTTAAAGGCAAAACCTAAGTTTTTAATCTCCAATTGATTTGAAATTTGAATATGTTGTGTAAAACATTATTTTGGAGATGGTTTTCAATTTCATAATTTTCCAAACTCGTATGAATATTTTATGAATTTTCTAAGAGGATAAAGGTGTTTATTTTGGGTTTTAATTATTAAAAAATTAAATTAATATATTGGTCCCAAAATTTTTATATAAGGAAGAAGATGGAAATTCAGATTTTATGTAATTTTTGGAATTTTTTCCAAGTGGTTATGATTTTCTATGAATTTATAATTGTAGAAAATCTTTTAATTAATAATGTTAATTTTAAAGGTTTGCAAATTTTCTTGGGAAGGTAGAACGTGGTCTACCAGTAATTTCAGAAAAGAAAATGTAAAATAATTTTTTATCCAGTGAAATTTTGATAAGAAGTAAGAGTTGGTGGAAAGTATTAGTTTTAAAAGGAAATAAAACGATTTTAAACTTATTTACTAAAATTTCATTCTAGATACAAACTCGACACCTAGTTTTATTGGCGTGATAGCCTTATGTTTTGCAAACCAGAAAACTTTGTTTAGTGGCTCGATAGCCTTGTGTTTTAGAGGTTCGACGACCTCGTTTTTTATATCGAAAATTAAAAAGCTATTTAAAAATGGTTGTATTTTGGCATAGGATTTTGGCTAATTATTTGGCTATGTTTTCCTTATTTTAAAAAATGATTTTAAATGGTTAATCATTTAAAAAGGTAAATGTTTTCATGGAAATAAATGGTGGTTTTCCCTAAGTTTTATATGAATTTGCCAAAGGAAATAATTACTTAAGATTAAGTAATTTTGTGATGCCAATGACTATTGATTGAACATAAGTTTATGAATGGTTTTATATGTTTTTGTTACCATTTGATCAGTTAAATTTGCATATTTATCTTTGTCATACTCACACCATTATGACCCAACATTACATCTTGGGATTTGGGGGTAGAATTACCGGTTAGGCTGTCCTAGTAGTGAGTATTGTTAGACTAAACTCCTGAGTGAGTAGAATGGCATCTAGTAAATCAGATAGATCAATTGTGTTAGGATGCCTTGTACTAATCAAACGATATATGACTGATGGATTTAAAACTAGATAGGTTGATTATTACTTGTGAAAACTTGTAGGTTCATCGTAAACCTTGGAAAACTTTGACATATGTGACAGATAGTCGATATGATTCCGAATAAGGTTGATTAGTTACCTGTGAAAACTAGTACGTTCATAGTTACCCTAGAAAAACTATGATACAGGGATATATACTCGTCTGTTTCGGACAGGAAGGTTAGTTTTACTCCTAATTGTATTTGGAGATTTTGAATATCCGGTTAAAAGTTTTGACCAGTCAGCCCGATAGGTTATTGGTTAGCCTACAAAACCATTAGGTTAACGGTGACCTTAGGAAAACTATTATTTAAGACAGACAGTCTATATTTTGGAAGGGTAAACCTTGGGTGTGCATAACCCTAGAATGACAGACTAGTCAGACTTACCCATGTTGCATGCATGCATATAATCATGTTATGTTCTGTTCTAATCATTGTGGTTGCAGGTGCATGATTTATGATTGACATATCTGAAAAGATACTAGTAAGGGGAAAACCCATTCCACTCAGTAGCGTGGTCTAACTGGATATCTATTTTGGTTTGAGATGGTATATTATTATTCACACCAGATTTTTTGTCTAACCCAAATTTTTTGTTTCCCCCCCTAAAGTCTCGGGTACTCATTTGAATAGGTCGGGAGTATGGATTTTCAGGTTAGATTAATAAGCTTACAAAGACGTGCATGAGGCAAACTTGCTAATGTTAGGAGTTTATTTCTACTGCGTTGTTTAAAGCTTATGTTTTGTTTGAATGGATCTAATGACAGAATTTATAATTGTCAAGTAATTAGACTCTAATCATCTAAGGGGGAATCTTCATATGTCACTCTTGGAATATAATTGTAATTATTATTATATTATCTATGAACGTGGAATCGATGAGATTTTGTAATGGGAAGTAATGAATATGAAAGTTATTAATGAAATGAGTTTTGAAAAATTTTCATATTCATATGCTCTTGATGTTATAGATATAATTAAGTGATCTCATTTTGTCTCCAGAAATTAATACTATAGAAAACGGCAGCATCCGTAGTGCTTAGCTGTGCAGTTAAAGCGCTCGGCGGATTCAAAGCGGCGGAGGTGCAAAAAGTCATAGCGGGGATACAGCGAGGATATAGCGGGATATAGCGGATGGCTCTAAAATAGCATATAAAACTCGTACTTAATGTTTTTTCAAATATATAAATGGTAATTAAATGAAAAAATATCATTCAATTGAATTATAATTAATACATGAATAATTTTAAATAAAAACATGTGCGAATATACTTTAAATAAACATAAAACTGTTATATAACATAATTGAATTTAGTAGAATATTAGAGTATTTTCATTTCTAAAAATATATTAAAAATTAAATCAAATAAACTAGTTTCATAATTTTTATAATATATAAATGTAATTTTTCAATTCATTTTATTAAAGAAGATATAGCGGAAATAGCGGAATATAGCGGGAATAATGGGATATAGCGGAAATAGCGGGGCTTAAAGCGGAAAGGCTATATTTTGGGGCTATATGGAAAAATCGTAGCGGTAGAAATCCGCTATGAGATATAGCGGGGTTATAGCGGGGTAATAGCGGGGCATTAACTGCACAGGTGCTTAGTTTCACGCCTCAAAACGGGGGATTTTACGGCCATCATTCGAGAACGACTATACATCCCGGCGGCAATAAAATGTATCGTGACATGAGGTAGACAATTTATTGGGAAGGGATGAAGAAAGACCATGGGGCATTCATCTCGAAGTGCATGAACTGTTAGTTGGTGAAGGCAGAGTAGAAGAAGCCGAGTGGTTTGCTACAGCCATTTGAGATTCTCAAGTGGAAATGGGAACAAGTTTCAATGGATTTCATCGATGGATTACCGGGGACCAGAGGTGGGTACGATAGCAATTGGATCATAGTCAATGGATTGACGAAGAGTGCCCAATTCATATCGTCAAGTCAAGTAGAACGACATCCAAACTGGCCGAGTTGTATGTGAAGTGGGTTATGTGATTCTAATGTGTGCCGAAGAGCATTGTGAGCGACCGAGACCCTTTATTCACTAGCGGGTTTTGGAAGAGCTTACAAGAGACGCTGGGGACGGAACTGCATCTTAGTATGGGTTATCACCCACAAACAGATAGGCAAACCAAGATGGTGAATCGTGTCTTGGATAATCTCTTGCATGCTTGCATTCTCGATTTCGACGGCTCATAGGATGATCATTTGCACTTAGTAGAGTTCGCATACAACAAGAGTTATCGATCCAGCATTGGTATGGTACCACTTGAGGCGTTATATGGTCGACCGTGTAACACTCCTTCATATTGGTGGAAAACGGGCGAGAAACAGAAATTTAGGCCATATTCGGTTAAAGAGACTTCGGAGAAGATCGAGATCTTTTGGCAAAAAAATGAAAGCCACTCAGGGTAGACAAAAGAGCTTGCTGATAGGAGAAGATGTGATTTAGAGTTCTCCGTTGGCGATATGATATTCGTCAAGCTCTCTCCATTGAAGAATGTTGTTTGATTCAGCATTAAGGAGAAGTTCGCACCGAGATTTGTTGGTCCTTTTTCGATACTTGAGAGGATCATGAATCTAGCATATAAAGTCGACTTACCTCAAAAGATGATGGGCATACACAATGTGTTCCATGTATCTCACTTATGGAAGTTTGTGCACAACTTAGGCGTAGTAGTTCAACCAAATCAGCCTGATGATATCGATATTAAACTAGAAACATTAAGACATCATACTCCTATTCATATCGTCAGACGTGATATGAAGCAGCTTAAGAGGAAGACAGTAGAGCTGGTGAAGGTTCAATGGAGTGAGAGCAAAGACGATTGTACTTGGATGACCAAGGAGAGCATGATGACTGCTTATCCAGAGCTCTTTACTTGATGATACTTCTGTTTATCACGTTTACTTTCACTTTCGATATCATATAGGGTAGTTTAGTATCCAGAATGCTAAAGTCACTACAACAAAAACACCCTTTAATAGCGTTGAAAAAACGCTATTACAGGCTACTATAGCGTGTTTTGGTACGCTGTATATTAACATGTTGTAATAGGTCAGTGACCTATAATAGCAACATAAAAACGCTGTAGAGACGCTATGGTCAAGGACTTTTCATAGCGGTTTAAACGTGCTATAAACATGATTTGTAATAGCCTTGAAAAATCGCTATGTAGTAAAAGTATAGCGTTTTTATGAATGCTATAGTTTCCATACACACGAAATATACAATAGCATCCAAAAATGCTATACAAAACAAAATTCAATAGCGTTTTGGGCTGCAATCGTAAATTGTATGCATAAATACAACTACTTTTTATAGCGTTTAGCTGTCTTTTATAGCATTGTTTATTTGCTATAAAAACTGTTTATAGCACTATCATAATGCTGTAGTATGTTAAAACTGGGAAAACCATCTTTCCATAGCACAATTAAAACGCTATAAGTTTTTATCATTGCTGCTACATACATTCCAGCTTACAATTTATAATTCTACGAATATATTATAAAATTTCAAAAAAACACAATTATCACATTGTGATATCTGTAATCAAATGGAGACATAAGCCAAACCACAGTATATATATATATATATCCATAATATTTCGTAGACAGTTTCAAACATTAAATATTTGTGATCTAAAAAAAACAATAACAACTGTAGCTAACCAAAACGATACATACTAAAAGCAAAGATATACGTCAATACAAAATACATTAATCCAAGCTTTAGACCGATTTGAAAGAGAATGAATGCAGCAAAATAATTTTTCCTCCCTTGCAACTTGTAGTAACCCCGGTATCTTCATACTGCACCTGTCAAAACGAAGCACATAGGTTAATTTTCAATCTAAACATCATTCGCAAGTTATATAATTTTTCATAACAAAAAAAGAAAAGGATTGTATATGAGCTGATTGAGCTCATGAACTCAGCCTACTAAATGAACTAGTATATGAGTTGGGAATACTTTAGTTGAAAAAAAGAAAGAAATCAAAATCAAAATATTGATCATGCAAATAAAAGAATAATATGACTCTCCATAACGAAATATTACTTCAGTGATCATGCAAATAAAATGAAAAATTTTGATCATGCAAATAAAAGAATAATATTTTTACTTCAGTGATAACGAAATATAAGACTGGGGCGTATTCTTTTGCACTGTCGGCTCAACTATTACAGCACCCTAAAGGAAAACATTTTATGCATGTAGGACTTAAACTTTTGCACTGGGGCGTAATCTATTAGTGAAGGTCTTGTGCTTACTTCATGTGTACTACACACAACCACTTCAGCTTGAATAAAACCTTACTTGCCAGCCTAAAATGCAAACTATAACAGCAATAAAAATGGTGAAAATGACAAGCTAGTTGCTCGAAACCATTCTGATATGTATCTTAGTTTGATTTTGAACTGGTGAACGAATAGTGTGTTATGAGCTTATATTGAGTTGGGCTGGCATTTTCTTGCAGGATTGAAAAATTCTATTCATACAGTATGTGCCCATAGGGTTGTTTTTTTTTCAAGCGAGAGAAAGCAGGACGTGAGTCTACTCCTAACAAACTCAAAATAGGGAGTATAAATTAAAAATAATTTGTTGCGAATATGGAGTACATTAGCGTGGAATGCTGATCATGTTTCATGTATGTATATCAGAACCTGCAAGCACAATGATATATAGCGAAGTGCAAGGGTTAGCTTACCACCACCGTGACTACATGTTAGTGCATTCGGGTATTAGAGGCTGCTCATAATAAAAGCTTCAGCAAAAAGTTATCTTGGGCTGATACAAAATGGACCACTATGTATTATTGGGCCGAACATCTTTTATTTTTTCTTGTATTTGTACAGCTGTGTGGCTGTGAATATATAAATAGCCTAAAACAAGTCAATTGCATAAAATTCGGATCTAGCATTTGTCACCTGGTCTTAAAATCAACAACAAGCCACTATGTATTATTGGACCACTATGCATTCAGCACCTTCAACTTCACCCACCACTTCAGACTGCTACACCCATCACCTGCTTCGATCAACACCATTCCAAACAATCAAGCCTCTGCTTTCCATTGTCAACCTGAATTGCAACACAAACTCCAACTCTATTTTTTTCACAAAGTTTCATGTTTTCTCAGTTCTATTTTGCATTCCACTCCATCCACTGCTTCAAAACCTCACTGTATCAACCCAAACACCTCAAAATTTCATCACTTCACCACCAACAACCAGACACGGTTCGTCACCCCGACCACCTCTCGAATCCAGCAAACTGAACCACACAATACTTCACAAACCAAACAACGACTTCAGCTTCTCCCTTCCACGACATCGACCTCGCTGCTTACCATTACTAACATGCAAACAATCAAACACTAATATCACCAATCACAAACTGCACTTCCATCAAAGCCAAACTTCCATCCTCGTTCTCCTACAACGAAAACCATCCACCTACATGACCATTAGCAACACCCCACTCACCCACTGCTCATCACTACGACCTCATCACCCTCCTACAAGTCTACAGTAAACAACCATTCACAAGCTTCCTTCACCCAAACCATCGTCGCATCAACCTGCATTGTATCCACTACAAATACCTAACTTTACTGTCCAACCATCAATATCGTCTATATCCAACTCCAACAACCCAGCAAACAACAACCATCTCCATCCCAACTACCCACCCTCAATAGCATTGCACATAACCGAATCTAACAAGTAGAAGCAGGAAACTACCTCACTACAATCATCAACCATCTCCTTAGATCAATTCATATGCCAACGTCAACTTGACAACTGAAATCACCCCTGCAAGTTCACTCTCCCCTCTGCCATTCACACAAATCGCCTTCTACTCTAGTACCATCACACTGCAACAACACTCCATCACCAAATACAACTCACAAAACCCATCCTCTGTTCATCCTATACATCCACCAACAATCCCATACAATCGCCTACAACCTAACACTACAACTAATCCACAATTACAGTAACTAGCAGTTTTCTATAAAGAAATTTGATGAAGTTATTTTTAACCAATAAAAGTTGACAAGAACTATATGGTAGTGAACAACATGCTACTTGTGTGTGACACGAACTGAAAAATAAAATAAAAATAAATTAAAGAAATTATACTTACTAGAATTTGATTCCATTATAACGTTCGCAGCAGGCCAAGTTATCGTAGTGCCAAGAGCGTCTTCAATGACTTCTAATTCGGATGTTGGTCTCCATAGACGTGCTTTTGGCATTTTTACAAGTTCTACCCAAACTTTAATTGCATTTTTTCCCAAAGGAACACAATGAACCGTTGAAGTTGGATCGGTTGAAGACACGCGTCCTAATGCAACTATTTCTCTCTTTCCCGACCAATCGATCAACTTGCATTTACCATTTTCCATAAAATTTGTACTCTATCAATAAATAAAAAGGCTATTTTATTATGTGCTTCAACCATTCGTAAGATGAAAAAAAGCGAATCGATTATAAATAAGTTTACCTTCTCGACAACTCCGACATTACTCCTATGATCATCCGATGATGCACCGTTAACGGTTTCGATAACTACTTTTGACTCAGGCCATGCAACTTTGATACCAACTGCTTCCCCAACTCGTGTCAAACCTTTAGTAGGCCTCCATAGAAAAGCATCTTCCACTTTTGCATTATCTATCCAAACTGCAACGGCAGCCGGTCCAAGAGGGAGATCGTTTACAAGTTGTTTTGGATCACTCGAAAGTAGTTGTCCTTCTGCAACTAATTTTTCGCTCCCACTCCAATCGATTAATTTGCATTTATGATGTGTGCTGCTACTTTTACTCTATTAAAAACATATTGGTTATTATTTTTATACATTCAAGCTAAAAACTTAATTAATATAAAGATGAAAGATTACTGTATTATCTTCTTTGTCAAAGTTATCTAAGTTGTGCAAAACAACTCTAGTAGCTGGCCACGCTACTATATCACCTTCAACTTCTCCAATACGTGTCAAATAAAGTGAAGGTCTCCACAAAAAAGCATCAGGTTTTCTCACAGTGTCTATTATAATTTTCTTGGCATCAGACCCTAAAGGGATTTGTTGGACAAGCTCCTTTGGGTCACTTGACACAACTCTTCCTTCCGCAACAATTTCGTCTGTCTCACTCCAATCCAATAAATCACATGTGCCATATTTTTTATCATAATTGTTCTACAATTAATCAAATGAAAATTATATTAATAATAAATTAAATGTCAAATGTAATGATATCGCTAGTAATATAAATAACTTTTACCACTTGAGGTACATTTGCTTCATCCCGGCTTTCTTTCCTCTGTCAAAAAAATTATTAATAGGGTACAAAGGAATTTGGTAATTATTAATGCACAATCTATTGTGTGATCTGTTAGGCCACTAAATATCAACTTAAGCACGGTATCTATGATATCACTTGACATATTTGAATATATTCTACCTAAGATTTATGTTTGTTGCTATATGAACATATCATGGAAGCAAAATAAAGTAGGTTATACACAATTGTTTACATAAACTAAACTAGAAAAATTAATATAATACGCAAAAAACATTTTACTTGTCAGCTGTTGTCAAAGAAGCAGTACAGCATATCTAAAATCTAAATACTGCTTAATTTCCAATCGACTAATCTATTTTTGACTTCCATTGTGACCACTCAAATACAGTGAAATTACTAACTAAGAAAAACCATAAAAAAATATATAGCCTGCATGATTGATCGCCCTTTAAGGAAGTAAAATATTCAAATTCATAATATTTAGCTTTTCCATATAAAATAATAAATGTTAAGAATCAAGGAGGTAGAAAAGATCAACATGAAACAAATGTTCTTTTTATCACAGTGGGGTTTGAATAGAATTTTGCATTTAAGTTAATTAACATAATCAGAGTACATATTCAAATGCCTAAGTTTGAAAATATATATGAATGTTTGTACTTGAATAAATATACCATGTGCTATGTGTATGTCACAACCATAAGGTTCATTACATGCAACTTTTCATTTCCGTAATGCCAAGCTTTAGACAATTGCTTGAATGGGAGTTGACATAACATGAATGAAATTAAAAGTTTGCGAAGTCAACTTAATCACAGAATTTCCAGGATATAATATTTACATCTATAATTCAAAGATTATATAGATTATGGTTTAAGAAATTGAATTGATCTATAAAGTTTTTAAAAGTATGGACATATATATTGTCTTTCAGTTCAGCATGATGACTAAACTTGAAGAAAAATGAGTATTTAATCATTATGGTTATATCTAAAACCACTTAAGCAAACCATTAAGCATAACAAAGTACATGGATATTGACATCATAGTGCATAGGTAATGATATCATAGTGCAGCAAACCATGAATAAGACCAGCAAACCATGAATAGTGCATACCTGATTTTTCACAAGCATTTGAACCATCGCGGTTAAATCTGAAATTTGATTTTGCACGACAATGGTTTGTTTATCCCTTATGTGTGACCATATTGCCTTGCTGTAGTTCATACCTCTTCCCATTCCTCTCAATCGTCCTGGTCTGTCTTGTCCCAACACTTTTGTAAGCGCATCTTCTCTGAAATTGGTTGTTGAGCTAGAATTTGATTCATTGTTGATTTGTTTAATTTTTTTCTACACAAGTTGTCGTAATGCATATTATACACAATCGAACTATCACAATAGCAAACAAATTATTACCTAATAAAATTTCAAAGTACTTACGATAGCCTCTGCAGCAGTCACATTTACCGGTTCGCCATTTTTTCGAGTGTGGGATTTGATCCAAACGTGAGATCGATTGACAGAAGATGGATGAGGACTCGTCTTTCTCTATGTTTAAAGAATATTTATTACAACACATCACATTGAATAACTAGTTAATAAATATTATGGTAAATAAATTAGCAATTCTTACCAAATCATCAGCCACTCGAGCCATTCCTTTACGACTACATGTGTGTGGTATCTGATTGTTTCTAATAGCTTTATATTTCTGACTCAATTCCTGAGGAAAAAAATAATACATTATTTATGAGTTAATTCAGACTGCCATAACTCATTCATTTTCACAGCTCGTGTATGTTATGCAATGGACTTATAATCTTGGGCTTGTAAAACTATGAACTCTGTAAAAATTACTTTGAACTTCTCCCATCTAGTCATGCTTATTATCTTTATTATGGAGTTTTAGAATACATTGTCCACAGTTTTAGAATACTACAAATGCATGACTAAGTTCTCAAAAGTTCCAAAAGCACATTCTAACCCTCATAATACACATTATATGAACACAATAATATCTGTAATAATAAGGATTATTCATTGATATAGGTCCCTTCTCGTTATAGCAAAACTAAAACCTTTATCAAAACATAAAACAGATGCAGAACTTTTTTTTTACCATACTAGCGCACATTCAACATTTTCTCACTGTGCAATTTGAAATTGCACTGAAGTCAATATTTTTGCATGCTGCATGTTGCATGCTGTATAATAAATGAAATGCAATAATTCAATATACTGATTAAATAAATTATTGATAATATATACACTTACGGAGTCAGTATAAATTAAAATGCATAAATTAAACAGTCAACATATGCTTGCCATTGTCCAGGGAATGTAAACAGTCAATATATGCATGGCATATGAAACCAAGTTAAAGTATGTTTAAGTTTAAACCAAAAAGGAAAATAAACGAACATAATCTGAAACATTTTAGATGGCTTTTGTGATGCAGTTACAAAAATATAAATGTGATATTTGAGCAAGCATACAGTACTATCAATATATAGTACTATTTGCATTGCCTTGATATATTTTTGAATTAATTAAGTTTGTATGAGCGTGATATTGGTAAAAGGATCAACCTCATGGGAGATATAGGTCCCATAATACGTGCATATTGTAAGTAAGAGAACTGTAAGTAAGAGAAAGGTGAACAAGGAAACGGAGAGGAGAATTTTCACCAAGGGAAATCCCCTATTTAAGTTCGGGTTCAGCCTGCATCAACTATTATGATGACCGAAAATTAAAACTTCAGACCTGTAAAATCAAAAATTCAAAAAATTATCCAGGAAAATAGAGGTTGAACAATCATCAGTTTCCGCTTTTTCAGACTTATGAAATATGGGCTGAACATCTACATACCCTATTCAACTCTATTCAAAGGTCCTTAGATGAGGATGTCAATTTGAAATTTGAGTTTCAGTCTTAGTTACCCTTTTAAGCATTTAACTAATATCATTTTCTTCAATTCGATATTCCCACTAAAAACACCTGTAGCGTGAACTCGCATAAGAGACCTTTTGAAAATATTGACTTCAGTGCAATTTCAAATTGCACAGTGAGAAAATGTTGAATGTGCGCTGGTATGGTTAAAAAAAATTCTGCATTTGTTTTATGTTTTGATAAAGGTTTTAGTTTTTCTATAACGAGAAGGGACCTATATCAATGAATAATCCTTATTATTCATACACAATTATATTAACTATATTTACGTCTAATAGCTTAATTTCATCAACAGAACCTAAAACTGACTTTACCTTAAATTCTGGAGTTGTTTTGGACTTGACAAATTTCTTCCACTCATTCATACTTAGGTTGTCGGGTTTCAATTGATTTCTTTCTTCTTCGTTCCTTGCAACTGCTATTTTGCGAACTAATCTAGCTTTTGAAGCTCTAAAAATGCACCCCATTTGCTGAAATACGCCCTCTTTTTGCCATCCCTCATCCAATTTAAATCTAACCTGCAACACAACACATCAACAAAGTTGACGTTGAATAAGTGTACATTTGAAATACAAGCAACCAAAGACAGCAAAGAAATCTCATACAAATTCTAAAGGCACAGTAAACAAATCACCAAAATAACAATATGAATTGAACTGATATGCCAACGGTTTAAGCATGTTGATCCCCACAGTAAACAAATCTATTTTTTTTTTTAAATGGAGAGATGAGCATGAAATTGGATAAGGGTAGAAACTGAAAATAAAATATTCAGCAGATATGACACAGATGGTTTAGTTTCTAAAATTAGGGTAGAAACTGAAAATAAAATATTCAGCAGATATGACACGGATGGTTTAGTTTCTAAAATTAGGATCCGCAATACTGGTACATACTAAATGCTGTGGTGGAGAAACTGATAGCAACAATGACAAACTAAATACATTTATTAAACAAATTACAAACTATTTAAAATTATTAAATGTGAACATAATTAAATGTGTCAAAATGAAAAATATGGTTAAAGGATTTGTTGATAATATAATTAAATGTGAACATAATCGTACTCATCAAGTCATGATTTCAAAGGATTTGTTGATAATATAAAAAAATGTCACTTGTGCCTATATTTTCTATGAATGTATACTTACATACAAATACTAATCCAAGCATAATCAATGGTGGTTTGGAAAACTTTTCTCCAGTATGCCTTCACCATCCTCCCTAACATAGCTAGCATCCTCCACATAATCAACATCCATCTCATTTTCTTCACAATCTTGTACAACATAGCTTGTGCCCACAATATAATTGATTGTTTCTAATTCATGAAAACCTCTTGGTGGTGCTTTCATTACAACATACCAATTAGAAGAGTCATTCTCTCTTGAATAAAAAATTTGCTTCGCCTGAGATGCAAGGATATACGGATCCCTCGAAAATGAAGCTTGATTTTGATGTAAATTAACAAGAGTAAATCCATCTTCAACTTTCACTCCGTTTCCAATGTTTGCCCAGTGACACTTAAAAATTGGAATATAAAATTTATGATAGTATAACAGAATTATGTCAGTCAAAACCCCATAATACGTGACCACATCAACTACTTGAGAGACATCTTTCGCACTTGCTCTACACATGGTAGTAGCATCATAAGTCACTCCAGAATTTTGAGTTTCTCTCTCAACATCTTTTGTGTGAAAACGTAACCCATTAATTATATATCCTTTGCAGGACAAAGCAGTACTACTTGGACCATAGGCAATCCATTTTAGCAAATCATCATGTTCACTTGAGTTTAAAGATATCTGAAAAAATTCAATCCATTCAATGTAGAGTCAAAAAAAAGATTTTCAAACCTATAAATAAAATTTAAAAGATTTGATCAACCTTCTTTTTAATCCAATCGGCAAAGTTTTTTGTGTGATTTTTCCATAGCAATGTAGCATTTCTTTCCATGCGCTTGTCCGAACTTTGTAACTCTTCCAAATGCATACTATCATAATATAAAAGGTGCTAAGTCACATTTATAAATACACATATATTAAGACAATAAAAAGAAACAATATGTGCTTACTCTAAAAATGGCTCGGTTATAGCCATATTCATTAGCACAGCCAAATGAGCAACTTCCTTCTCATTAGCCGTCAATGTAATTGTCTTGCATGTTGATATCGGACGTCCTTCGAGTATTGCATCATCATTCTCATAATCTTTGTTTCTACCTTCTTTCTCCCATAACTGTGATGATTTCTTTAGAAAATCACCAAAAAATCTCATAGATTCTTCGAAGAGATAATTCTCTGCAATGCATCCTTCAGGTCTTGAATAGTTCCTTACATAATCCTTAAGTGTTTTCATATACCTTTCGAAGGGATACATCCAATGAAAATGAACTGGTCCACATAATCGAGCTTCTTTTCCAAGATGAATTGTTAAATGAATCATTATGTCAAAAAATGAAGGTGGAAAATATCTTTCAAGATCACATATAATTCTGACAATCTCATCATCCATTTGTTGTAGCTTTTCTCTATCAAGAACACGCTGACATAGATTATTAAAAAATGCACATAAACGGGTTATTACTTTCCTTGGCCTCTTTGGGAGCAATCCTCTAATTGCAACCGATAGCATCTGTTGCATCAAAACATGATAATCATGCGACTTCAATCCACTAACCTTGCAATCCTCCAACGACACACATCTTTTGAAATTTGAACAATAACCATCAGGTCCCTTAAAGTCATACAATCTTCTACAAAAATTTTTTTTCCAGAACTTGACAAAGTATACGGAGCCGGTGGAAGATATGTTTTCTTCCCACGAGGTTGTGCATATAAAGCATGTCGAATTCCCCAATCCTCTAAGTCTTTTCTAGAATTAATGCCATCTTTTGATTTGCTATCATGCAACATTGTGCTGAGTAAACTTTCACTAACGTTTTTCTCAACATGCATTACATCTAAATTGTGGCGGAGTGGAAGTTCCTATAAACATCAATAATATGACGGTTAAACATTATATAATTTTATAGTTATATTTTTATAAATAAGATAAATTTTGAATACTAACCTCCCAATATGGTAATTCAAAGAAAATTTGTTTTTTCCACCATGATAGCTCATTTTCTGTAGGATCGTTTTCACCTTCTTTACTGTCAGTGCATTTTCTCTTCTTACTCGTAATCGTTATAATTTGCTTTTTATTTGGCTTCTTCTTATTCTTTCTCTTCTTGTCTTTTTCTATTTCTTCATTTTTAAATTTTCCAAAATCATTTGGAAAATCTTTCAAAATAACTGAAATATCTCTACCTATAAGAATTCTGGGTTTGTTACCTTTCTCCACAGTATTATCAAACCAAGCCTTTTGTTTTCGTAATGGATCTGATAAAGGTAAAAATCTCCTGTGTCCCATATAGACATTTTTTCGACTATGATTTAGCCATCGATGGTGAGTATTAACACCGCATAATGGACAACCTTTTTTGCCTTTTACACAACATCCAGCGAGATTTCCATAAGCTGGAAAATCATTTATAGTCCATAACAAGATTGCTTTTAAGTTAAACAATGTCTTGCTAAATGCATCATAAACCTCCACTCCGTTACTCCATAAGTGCTGCAAATCTTCTACCAAAGGAGCTAAATATACATCAATATCATTTCCAGGTTGCTTTGGGCCGGGAATTAATAATGTTAACATAATATTCTCATTTTTCATACATAGTATAGGCGAGAGATTATATGCCACAAGCATCACTGGCCAGCAACTATACTTTGAACCCTTAATGTCAAATGGATTGAATCCATCGGTAGCAAGACCAAGTCGAAGGTTGCGTGGATCACTTGAAAATGATTTCCATTTATCATCCACCATGCTCCATGTCAAAGAATCCACAGGATGGCGCATTTTATCATCGTTACTTTTATTACTAAAATGCCACCTTAGATCTTCTGCCATCTGCTGAGATCTAAACATTCTTTTAAATCTTGGAATAATTGGAAAATATCTCAACACTTTGACTGGAATACCTTTCATTACCTCTTTCGTTCGCTCATTTATCTTCCATCTCGAAGAACCGCATTTGGGACAACTAGTCAAATCTTTATACTCTTTCCTGAAAAGACAACAATCATTTTTGCAAGCATGAATCTTCTCAAATCCCATGTCGAATACTTTGAGGAACTTCTTTAGTTCATATAAAGTCTTCGGAAGGACATTATTTTTGGGTAATAACAATTGTTGCACGCTAAGAAGCTTATCGAAACCAGTATCAGATAATCCGGTTTCACATTTCAAATTATACAACGCAGTGATAGCAGATAATTTTGTTTGATCTACGCAATCAGGGTACAGTGGAGTTTCTGCATCTTCCAAATTTTTAAGGAAATCATCCGTTCGCTTTTGTGCATCATCATCGTTTTTATTATCGGAGAAAAAAGTATGGTTGACAAACTCTTCATCTTCAAAGTGAATGGCTTGAAGTAACTCATATGTATCATCCAATTTCACTTTTTTAGCTTCATCTATTTGCTCGCCGTGACTATACCACTTGCTGCACTTGTATAAAGGATCCATTCCTCTAATAATCAAATGCTCAACAACAATGTCATCATATTGATGAGTAAGATTTCGACAATCTAAGCAAGTACACAAATTTTTTTCCATATTTCCTAAATTTCTCTTAGCGGCATGCACAAAATTCCATGCTCCTTGCTCGTACTCCCTACTAGTTCTAAATTAAATTAAAAAACAAAGTTATTGACATAAAAAATCAAATTTTAATTTTAATTTCCAAGTTAAATATTAATCCAAATATTGTATTCTTACCTATGCAAATGCACCCAATCTTTTTCCATCTCCATATATAATATTGCAACAAGCAAATTTCTAAAAAAACAACAGCACAATATGTGAGGAAGACTATTTTTATCACAGATTAATGATTTGATTGTAATCTTCTATGGTTTTAAAGGTGCAAAAATCACCACCGAGTTATGGCCTCCAAAACCAAAAGAATTCGAGTATGCACTGGTGTGTACAAAAAATACACAAAATAAAGTAGTGTATGAATAAAAAAACCGAGTATGCACTTTAACAATTATGAAGAAGATGGAATGATCAAACAGAGAGTTGTTATATTTATATTTTCAACAACAACGCCAAGTCAATCCAGAAAGCAGTGGTCAAGGTGCGGAAAAGACAGGATCTCAGATTCAAAAAGGCACTACTGAAATTGCAAGAGATATCAACTTGTTCTTGTCTTGCTTTTTAAAACAAATAAAATAAAATTAATTTGCTCTTTCTCCCTCACTTATGCACGAAAATTACTTTAATTAATTAAATCCAGGCAATAGTATTATTGTTAAATGGGAGAACAGTTTGTGATTCTTTTTATGTTCAATTTTTATTTATTTATTTTTATAGTTATATTCATTTTTGTTGTATATATCATCAATTTGTAATAATGGTCTAGAGCTGTTGTGTTTTTACCAAGAACTTTAGTAATCTGATGTATTTGAACTGAAGGAAACATGCCCATTCATTTCCATATGTGTGTGTATAGTGTAAACGCATGTAGATGTTGTTTTTACTGTGTTTATTATAAGTGAAAACCAACTAAAAATTTTAACAAATTTAGATTATCATAAACCGGGGCACAAATCAAGGGTGCTACTTCGCTGATATTAGGCCAGCTGAATAATAAAATAGATTAAAAAAAACTTTACCTTTCCTTTTCATTGATCTAAAACAAAGAGAAATCTTGTGCAATGACAAATTTAAGTGCCGTCCAAGTTCAGTAAAATCAATTTCATCATCATTAATTTTGTTATAAATCAAATCTCCTTCGCATTGCAAAACATTTTTAGGAATTCCAACAAATCTTCATATATACAGGAGATAAACTTATTTTACAAACATATATACAGGCTATATAAACGCGTATTTTGTTTCTTAGTTAGTACGTTCCACTGTTTATACATATTAAAACAAAGTCAGAGATTTTCACTAATAAACTGAAAAACATTTATATTGACTAGTTTGAAAAACAAAACCCAAATAAAAGCAGAACATTCAAGTATTCAACTGAAAGCAACAACTAAGAAAAGAAGCATATCCAGGATTTGATGAATCTCTGCTTATACTCATACAAAGTGAAAATATGGCAAGTGAAATCAGAACTCAGCTAACATTGTCAAACTTATCTACAAATCAAAGCTCACCGATTTCAAAATAAAATAGAGATAGAAACATACAGAAACTAAAAAAATACCAACATACAAATCAAAGCTTATTGTTTTCAATGCTTCAGCTTCTTCAGCGATGCCTGCTACAGATTCTTCAACGATGCCGGCTACTGCTTCTTCAACGACGCCTGATACAGCTTCAGGATGAGTAGTAGTGGAGAGTCATGGAGAGTCGTGGAGAGTCAGAGCAACAGGCGACAGCTTCAGGCGTGGATAGTTGTGGAGAGTCGTGAAGGATTTAGGCATGGAGAGTTGTGGAGAGTCGTGAAGGATTTAGGCGTGGATAGTTGAATTTAGGTTTAGAGCGGAAGGATGAATTAAAGTTTAGAGCGGGATCTTTTTTTGGGGAGAATGAAATAGCGAAAATTAGGCGGGGCAGGAATAAGAAGACCGCAAAGTAATTTTCCTGTCTAATTAATTGCGGCTGAACGCATTATCAATTAAATAAGTATTTGGATTAGCATCAAATGACAGCAAACCAATTTACTGTGCTATCGCTGCTTGCTGTCAAATCAACATTTTGTTGTAGTGAGTAAGCATGGATATCATGTCTTATTTCTATGTGCATGTTTGTGATGTTTGCACATGGATATTAGGCATGAGGGGTAGTTATGTTTGTGTTAGGATTTCAGGGTGAAATTCTTAAAGGGGGAGAGTGTAACTACTTGTATTTTATCGGATGATTTTATCCTTGGAAACTTGTACCTACTATAACATTTTATGGAAACCGAATTGGCATCCGAGACCACTTCTTTTAGAAAGATATAATTAACTGATCTCATTGCATCTCCAAAAATTAATATTATGGACAACGGCAGCATCCGTAGCGCTTAGTTTCGTGCCTCAAAATGGGGTATGTTACAACCATCATTCGAGAATGATTATACATCCGGGGGGCAATAGAATGTACCATAACATAAGGAAAACATTTTATTGGGAAGGGGTGAAGAAAGACGTTGGGGCATTCATCTCGAAGTGCATGAACTGTTAGTTAGTGAAGGCAGAGTAGAAGAAGCCGAGTGGTTTGCTGCAACCATTTGAGATTCTCAAGTGTAAATGGGAACAAGTTTCAATGAATTTCATTGATGGATTACCGAGGACCAGAGGAGGGTACGATAGCATTTGGATCATAGTCGATAGATTGATGAAGAGTGCCTGATTCATACTCATCAAGTCAAGTAGAATGACATCCAAACTGGCCGAGTTGTATTTTAAGTGGGTTATGTGATTCTAAGGTGTGCCAAATAGTATTGTGAGCGACCGACTCCCTTTATTCACTAGCGGGTTTTGGGAGAGCTTACAAGAGATGCTGGGGATGGAGCTGCATATTAGTATGGGTTATCACCCACAAACAGATGGGCAAACCAAGAGGGTGAATCGTATCTTGGAGAATCTCTTGCAGGCTTTCATTCTCGATTTTGATGGCTAGTGGGAAAATCATTTGCACTTAGTAGAGTTTGCATACAATAACAGTTATCAGTCCAACATTGGTATGCACCATTTGAGGCGTTGTATGGTTGACCATTCAATGCTCCTCCATGTTGGTGTGAAGTGGGCGAGAAACTGATACTTGGGCCAGATATGATTAGAGAATCTTCGAAGAAGATCGAGATCACTTAGCAATGAATGAAAGGTGCTTAGGATAGACAAAAAAGATACATTGATATGAGAAGACGTGATTTAGAGTTCTTCATCAGCGATATGGTATTTATCAAGATCTCTTCGTTGAAGAATGTTGTTCGATTCAGTACTAAGGGGAAGTTAGCACCGAGATTTGTTGGTCCTTTTCTGATACTTGAGAGGATTAGGAATCTACTATATAGAGTCGAGTTACCTCAAAAGATGACGAGCGTGCATAATGTGTTCCATGTATCTCACTTTTGGAAGTTCGTGCATAACTCAACCATAGTAGTTCAACCGAATCAGCTTGATGATATCGTTATTGAACCAAATGCATTGAGACCTCGTAGGCCTATTCATATCGTCAGACGTGATACGAAGTAGCTTAGGAGGAAGATGGTAGTGCCAGTGAAGATTCAATGGAGTGAGAGCAAAGGCGATTGTACTTTGGAGATCGAGAAGAGTATAAGGTCTGCTTATCCAGAGCTCTTTACATGGTGATACTTCTATTAATCACATTTACTTTCACTTTCGATATCATATAGGGCAGTTTAGTATCCTACATGCCAGAGTAGGCATAGATATCATTACTTGTTTTTGTGTGCATATTTGTGATGTTTGCTCATGGATATTAGGCATGCGAGGTAACTATATTTGTGTTGGATTTCGGTGGCGAAATTCCTAAAAGGGAGAGAGTGTAACGACCAGTATTTTATTATATGATTTTAACCCTAGAAACTTGTAACAACTATAACTTTTGATAGAAGATGAATTGGCATCCGAGATCACTTTCATTGAAAAGAAATGATGGTTTCTCTTTCCATAGAGTGGTCATAATAACGATTGGACTTTCTATCTAGGAGACATGGTTGTTTGAAAATTAGAGTTATAGATTTTCTATTAGGTAATAGTCGGTTCGGTGTTATTTGGTTCAGGCTAGGCTTGGTTCGGCTGAAGAATGGGATCGACCCCGATCTTGGAATCTAATTCGATGGGTGGATGGCTCGGTAGTCGATCATGGAATCCTGGTCGAGGGGTGCACAGTTCGGAGGACTACTCTGTTCGGGGGTACTCTGTTCAGAGGGTGGTTGGTTCAAAGGGGGGTCGGAAGCTTCTTGGAGGGTGCTTGGGGTTTGCCTATAAATAGATTAGCCATCTCACCGCAAATCATTTCTTTCCTCCATTTCGCAAATAAGCCCTAACCTCCATTATTCCACTCTTCACCCAAAACCCTTCCCTTTTCACATCTAAATTTCATTCGAACCTTATATAAGCAAAGGGATTCATCAGAGAGATTCAGATCTACATCTTAGGGGAAGAAAAATCATAACTTTGTTGTTCATTCTCGGACTTACATCGCTTTGCGTGCAAATCTCTACCTTTTGGGTGTTGGTGAGTGATTTATCATTTCACCTTATTATATAAGTATCTATAGGATTTGACATGTTTTAAACTCATTTTTAAAGTCAAAATCATATTTTGGAACTGTTTTAAAAGTGAAACCTGAAGTAAAAATGGGATTAAAATGTTTTATGTTGTTCCAATCAAGTTAATTTGATGTATGATGGCCTTTATATGTGTTAGGCTATTTTAGAGATATATTATAAGATAATTTGCCATGAATTATTGTATGTCTTCATGTTTGAATGTCATTTGGTGCATTTGCAATGTTTGCTTGTATGGTTGAAAACGCTCATCATAGTAACTTAGAGGTAGGAACTGGGAAACCGGACTTCAATGGATAGACGAAGAGGTTAGGAATTGTATCGATGCATGCGGAAGGCATATAAGTCGAAGAACGGAGCAAACAGTGGAATTGACATGAAATTTGGATTCGAATAATCGACAGTATTTTGGTTCTGGAGGTGTTCAGGTCGGTCCTAGGTGTGGCTCGGGTTTAACTCGGGTTTGGCTCAGAGCCTGACGATAATTCTTAGTCGGGGGTGTTGGCTCGGGTTTGGTTAAGGTTTGGCTCAGAACCAATCAGGAATTCTTGCTTGGAGGGTGCTTTGGGTCGTTCTCGGGTATTTTGGCAAATGGCTTGAGTCGACACCCAGGCAAGGAATTTGGTTTGGGAGCTTCATGTCATGCTTCGGGCTTTTTCAGAGTTTGCTTTTGGCCTGAGCTAAGGCCTACCCGAACAGAAAATTGAAATTGGAAATTTTGGTCATGGCAAGGCGAAACTCCAAGATTTCTTCGGGACTTGTTCCGGGGGTCTAGTGGATGATGTGGAGTGAAGTAAACGACTCCAAACGACTCAGAATAGCCTTGGATTTCATGTGGCGACAAGTGAAGCCATAGTGTAGTGCTTCGACATAACGATGTCAACGACGATGGCGATGACTTTAGAACTTCGACACGATGGTTTTATGACTTAAAACGGGTGTCTATAGACATTCTGAAGATGATGATTTAACGATGTAATCATGGCGCTGATCCACATGGGCAGGTTTAAAGATGGGAATTTGTGAGTGGGATATGTGAATGTGTCTTACTATGGAGATAGCCAGGATGGAATAACAATTGAATTCCATTATGGAGACACGTGCAAAAGGATTGTTGATAACTCTGAGATTTCTAGTGTGCTCGTAAAGAAGGGGTATGTGGGTAGCTCCCACCTGGATTTGCGATCGTTCTGGATCTTGTGATAGTAGATTACATTGGGCTTTACGATTATAGGCCTGGTTCCTAGCCTTTCGGAGTGGCATGGATTTGAGCACCCATGGAGCTGGGATTTCGATTGAGTCTTTGGATTTTGATTTTCCCATATGATTTATCATATATCCAATGCACATGAGTGATGGTGATGATTGTTTGATGGATGCTATCTTTGCCATGATTGTTATCGCTTTAGAGTGTCACACGATGTAGGTATTTTTGATGGTATACCTGGACACTGGACATTGTACTTCGACTGTAGTATACTTATATGGTTGTGATAGTAGACTAGCATATATCGACTGTTATGTGCTAACTCTTTGGATGCAGTGACATGTCAGGTATGGTTCTTCATACCCTATGTCCATGTTTACCATATACGAGTTTTATACTATTTTTGAGATGACATATCGCTCACACCAGACTATTGTCTAACTCGATGCTTTACCCTTTGCTTCTTATCATCTTGGGTACTCTTAAATGAGTAGATTAGGGATGACAGGTCAGCATAGTGCATGGAGCTATACAGAGTATGAGCAGGAGGTTGCGCTTTCATATGTCTATATTTGGAGCTTACCGTCGCTGATATTTGGAAGTGCGGTACTGTGGGGCTATGTCAGTACTTGTATCTTGAGAGATAGTTGTAGAGTTTATTTTGGAGTTTTGGGCCGTCTAAACTCTATTATTTCAGTTTTTGTGTAGTCTTGTTAACCTGCCTTTTGCCAAGGCAGTACATAGGCGGATCTAACCAAGGCAGAAAGCCCGGAGAGATGGTTACTGTAACACTCTTAATTTTAGATAACATTATTCAGGAGATTTAATTAGATAAATTAAATAGAATAATGTAAATATTAAATGGTTAAGGGATTGAGATTTGAATAAATAAGGGTTAGTCGTGCCTACTTAAGTAATGAATTAAATGAGTTTAAAATGAAATAGGAAAGGGAAATAAGATAAGGGGCAATATAGGAGTAAGCTACATTCTTATACCCTAAACCCTTCATACCATTACATTTCTCATGTTCACATTCTAAAACACTAAACCTAGAGGCCGACCACCATTAAAGAAAAGTAAGGGGAAGAAAAGCTAAATCAAGAGGAAAAGCTTAATTAAAATTCAATCCAAGATCAAATCTCAACTCCTTAACAACAAAGCTAAAGGTGAGTAATATGTTACATCTCATATTTTGATGTTTTCGGTTTCTAAGATTAGATCCAAATAATTTTGCAAAGTATATTGCCATGTTTTGAATGATAATTAGATATATATGCTTGTTGATGAATTATGCTTATGCATATTGATTTTATGACATGTTTTGGATTGAAAAACCTACCAAATGACATCCAAATGCCTTGCGATTTTAGTATATGATCAAAAATGATATTTAGAGATGGGTTTCAAGTTTTATAATTCTCTGAATTAACATGGATTTATTATTAATTTTATAGTGAAGAAAATGGATATTTGGGTTTAAAATTAATTACGGCAATTATATATATGTTTTGGGTCAAAAATTTAAATATGTTAGAAAACATATTAAAAGTGATTTATGAGAATTTTTATAGAATCTTCCTAAGTGTTTTAATAAATATATAAAATTATTTAAGATATGGGACTTAAATGTTTTATATGTTTATAAAAGGAGAAGGGGCTATTTGCAAATGTTTTAAAATGTTAATCTCTGAAATTCGGCAGCACTTTTCAGAAAAGATTTTGAAAAGTTAAGGCAATCAATTATAAGATGACAAATAAGCAGGTTAGTGGAAAAGAATTACCTTTCTAAGTTAAAAATCAGATTTTATAAGGTACCGATGCTTCACCATCTTCGACAGCCACCTTTCGACTTAGTGCCTCCGCCTCCAACCTGATCGAAACCAATGCACATGGTATCAAAGACTTGGTACGTAGTGAATTGGACATAGACGAAAGGCATATGGTCGAAATAATGGGTTCCAAAGGGGTCAAAACCTTTTATGGCTTTTAAATGGAAATGCGTATGCTTTGCTTTCAAAAAGAATGGTTTCAAATAAGATACATTTCGACTTGGCCAATGGTTTTTAAAAAAGAATGCCTTTGAATGAGGTTGTTCCTTTGTTTTAAAGTAAATGCTTTCAATAAGGTCGAAACCCTTGCTGCCGCCTTTTTCCTTTCAACCCAGATTTGTTTCGAAAGGGTCCATTTGTTTTAAAAATTAGAGCCGCTTCTCCACTGCTTTCGAATGGATAGGTTTCGACAGCTTCCACTTTCTTTACTTAGGAAATTGCTTTCGACTTATTTTTTGAAGACCCTTTTTGATATTATGAAGGTTAAACCCAAAGGTTTTGAAAGGAATGGTTTCGAAAGGTTTTTCCACATGTTTTAATTTGAACCCAATGCTTTCGAAAGGTTTGATTTAAGTAGAGTTCTTTAATACTTTTGAAAGGTAACTAATAAAGGTTTCGACTGGAAGGTTCCCCATTATTTTCGAAAGGTAACCAATAAAGATTTCGAAGGGGAGGTTCCCCAGTATTTTCGGAAGGTAAATAATAAAGGTTCCGAAGGGGAGGTTCCCCAGTATTTTTGAAAGGTATGTGTTAAAAGTTTCGAAGGGGTGATTCCCCAATGGTTTCAAAAGGTTTACCTTTGTGTTTAAATGGAAGGTTTCTAATGTTTTCGAAAGGCATATTTAAAGTGTTTTAAAAGAGGATGTCTAAGGTTTATAAAGCTTTCGAAAGAAATGTTTTCAATGTTTTAAAAAGGACTATTGTCAATGGTTTCGAAAGGTATGTTTTGGCCTCTCGGCCTAAGGTTATAAAGTAAAGTAGTTTACTTGTATCGAAAGGGGTAGCTTCAATGGTTTCGAAAGGGGTACTTTCAATGGTTTCGAAAGAGAATTGTTTAAAGGTTTAAACAAAGGTTTCAAATGTTTTCATCAACAATGTTTTGAGTAAAGCATATATCATGGCAATGAGATTTGAGTAAAGCAAATGTTATGTTTACCTTGTTTAAGTATGATTTAAAGGGATTAAATCAATTTGATGATTTAAAGTGATTAAATCATTTTGAAAAAGGTTTTCAAGTAAAATTTAAAGGGTAGTTAACGCTAAGTAAAATGACTCGGGTATTTGTATACCAGATGGGACTGGTGTAGGGCCACGTCCTATACATTAGCTTTAGCCCCAAGCTAAATTTAGTCCAAATTCCAGTGTGTAGGGCTTAGTCACAGGTAAGACTTAAATGATGGTTACACATAGAAAGGAATATATATGTACAGAAAAGAAGGATAGGTTATTGGTGAGCCCGCAAAACCATTAGGATCAGGTGACCCTTGGAGAAGTAAATTAAGGACAGACCATCCTGAAGTATTCTAACAGTTGTTAGATAATTTGTTAGTTTGTCTGGTAGGCCCGAGTCAGCCAAAGGTTAGTAGTTAGCCAAACAAAACTGCAATTTTTCGGACAGATGGTCTATTTATTACCTGTTTTGAGCATATATGATATTTCTATTATTGATATAATCAGTTTGATTAACCAGTTTGGTTGCAGGATTTTGATTTGCAAAAAGATATGTTTTAAATGTATATTAGTGAGAGGAAACACATTCCGCTAAGCGGCGTGGTCTCACTTAATATTAGTAAACCGAGATGTAATAGTATTATTCACACCAGGCTTTATGTCTGACTCGAAATTTATGTTTTTCCCCTTAAACTCTTGGGTGCTCAAAATTGATTTGAGTAGATTGAGAGTTTGGGTTTACAGGTTTTAGTAGGTGGATGAATAAAGCTTCCGAAGATGAGCAGGAGGCTGGTGCTAGCTATATTTAGGAGTTGTTTTGTTTTATTTCTGCTGTGATGTATTAAGACAGTTTATGTCTATATAGTACTCTGGTCATCCAAGGAGGCATCTTCATATGTTGCTCTTAGCGTATTTATGTAATAATTATATTTGAGTTGAACCTGAGAATTGTTTGGAATTATGTAACTTGGATATGAAATGTTGTTTTGAAATGTAATCAGAAAGTGTTTTAATTTGTGATGATTTTATTTCATATTCAAGTGTTTCTGATATTATGGATACCATTAGCATTACCGTATTTGGTCACCGGAAGTTAATACTATGGATGACTGAAGCATCTATAGCGCTTAGCTTCGGGCCTCTAGATATGGGATGTTATAACTTGGTATCAAAGCATAGGTTTATGAATTTTTTTAAACCAAAATGATTTTGAAAACATAATCCTAAGGAATTAGAGATAAGATCGGGGTATCGGATAATGCTATAGTAACGTACTTGTATCTGTTATATATAAGTATACGCTATATCTCCATTCTCCCATCTCTCTTGTGCTATTCTTCCATATCTTACAAAGGCTCGAATACAGATATGGATGCTAGAAGTGGAAGAGTTAATCTTGGTAAGGGAAGCACCACAATTAATGGAAATGCTAGACCAAACACGAGGAGGAACCATGGTCAGGCACAAGCTGCAAATGTGGGTGATGGAGTCCAGCAAGTTGACATGGGAGCAATGTATCAGTTCTTTGTCAACATGATGCGGGCAGGAATTGATGCTGGAGTAGTTGGAGGAAATGTTGGAGAGGAAAGCAAAAAGCTCCAGTGGTGAATAACTATGCTATTCTGAATAGAGATTATGCTCGGTTGGGAGGAAAGCCGTTTATCGGTACTGAAGACGCAATCGAAGTGGAGAATTGGCTGCTTCATTGCGAGAGGATTTTTGCTGACTTAGGGATCAATGATGAGTAGAAAAGGAGACTCGCCTCTAGATAGCTACAAGGGGAAGCATTGTATTAATGGAACAGTGTGACCATTGGAGTCAACGAAGAGGATATGACATGGGCTAAGTTCAGGCGAAGGTTCGAAGAAAGGTTTATGTCTGAGATTGCTAAGTCCAATCAGCTTAGAAAGTTTGCTGAGTTGGAGCAAGGGGATATGACTGTGCTTGAGTATGCGATGAGGTTTGAGGAGATAACAAGATGTGGCTATGCTACTGTTGATACTGTGATTAAGAGGAATGAAAAGTTCATTCGTGGGTTGAAGCCTGAGCTTGCTAAGGCAATGTTACCGCATATTAGGAATCCATGTGATGTTGTTGTTGAGATGGCCTTGAGGAATGAAGAGATGCAAGCTTTTCTTGAAAGAAATAAGGCCAAGGAAGCTCCAGGAGGGCAGAGTCAGAAAAGGAAGTTTTTTTGCAAGAAAGGAGCTCAGAAGGGTGGAGCTGCTAAGAAGGGAAAGGCAGAAGTGGTATGTTACAAGTGTGACAAGAAAGGACACTACGCCCATGAGTGCCGGACAGGTAAAGGAAAGAAAGCTGCTGAGAGGAAAGGAGTGAAGTGTTTCAATTGTGACCAGGTAGGACACTATAAGAACCAATGCAAAGAGCAGCCAAGGATGGGAAAGGCAAAGTGTTTGCATTGGAGCCAGCTACCTCGAGACCAACAGCGCAGGAAAAGGAAAAGCTGTGTTGGGAGGTACGCTTTTGATTTATGGTGTATTAGTTAGAGTTCTATTTGATACGGGTGCATCGCATTCTTTTATATCTCATCGCTTGGTAGATAAGCTTAACCTAGAAACCTCGTACCCAATTACTTTCTTAAGGGTTGCAAATCCGATAGGAGGGTATGCGACACTTGGGATGAAGTGTGACCACCTAGAGTTTGATTTGTTAGGTCATACCTTTATTTGCAATTTGCATGTGTTTGATTTTGCAGGGTTTAGAATTATTTTGGGTATGGATTGGTTAAGTAAATACGATGCTAGGATATTTTGCCAAGATAGGAAAATATCACTTAGACACTCTGATTGTAGTGATCGGATTGTATACTCCATAGAAAACCCTAGTTTGGAGGTTAATGCTTTGTTGGGTGTTGTGGAAGTAGAAGACGAGTTGAGTCGAGTTTTCATGGTTAGAGAATTCACAGTTGTTTTCGAACCCGTAGTAGGATTGCCATCGAAACAAGCTATTGAGTTTCAGATAGATTTGGTACCAGGAGCATAACCGGTGACTAGACCGCCAAGCAGGATGACACCTACCGAGACAAGGGAGTTAAAGGTGCAGTTGGTGGATTTGGAAGGCAAGAATTTTATCATACCAAGTAGTTCGTTTTGGGGAGCAGCCGCAATGTTTGCTAAGAAGCCAGATGGATCATTAAGGTTATATATCGATTATCGTAAGTTGAATGAGAAGATGATAAAGAATCCATATCTGTTGCCTAGAATTGACGATTTGTTCGATCAGTTGAGTGGAGCCAAAGCATTTTCCCGGTTGGATTTAGCGATAGGGTTTCATTAGCTTAGAGTGGCAGAGGATAGTATTTCTTTGATGTCGTTTAGGACCAGATATGGATCGTGCGAATGGTTAGTAATGCTGTTCGGACTAACTAATGCGCTGGCATTCTTTGTAGATTTGATGAACCGAGTTTTCCGGGAGCACTTGGATAGGCTAGTGTTTGTTTTCATAGATAATATTTTGATTTATTCTAAGGATGAATGAGAGCATGAAGTTCATCTTAGAGTGGTGCTTGAAACGTTGAGGCAGCGATAGCTAAAGGAAAAAATTTCGAACTATCATTTCTGGACAAAGGAAGTGAAGTTTCTTGGTCATGTAGTCTCAGGGAAAGGGTTGTCTGTAGATTCGACTAAGATCAAAGCGGTGAATAATTAGAAGAGACCCGAGACAGTGAATGAGATAAAAGTGTTTTCTTGGATTAGCTGTGTATTATCGGAGATTTATTAAGGATTTTTCACGGATAACGGCACCGATGACCAAGCTAACTAGAAAAGATGTGAAATTCGTTTGGACTGATAAGTATGAGGACGCACTCCAGAAGATGAAACACTTATTGACAAATGCACCTGTGTTAGTTGTTCCATAAGGGAATTAGGATTTAGTAGTGTACACAGATGCATGTGGAATAGGGTTGGGAGCTATGTTAATGCAGAGAGGTAAAGTGATTGCCTTTGCATCTCGACAGCTTAGACCGCATGAGATAAGATATCCTACTCACGATTTGGAATTAGCTACAGTGATTTTTGCATTGAAGGTGTGGAGACACTACCTGTTGGGAGAAAGATTATATAGCTCATAAGTCACTAAAGTATTTATTCTCTTAAAATGAGTTGAATATGAGGCAGCAGAGGTGGTTAGAGTTTTTAGCCGCTTATGACTTTGGTATTGAGTACACAACAGGAAAAGGTAATAAGGTAGCGGATGCTCTTAGCAGAAGACATCAGAACATGGTTGTTTGCGCCAAAATTGGTCACAAACACCCAATTGCCGATGAAAGCACCGTTTACAATCACAGATCACAGATAGCAGGTTTGTAGAGAGTAAAATATGAAAAGCACTCAGAAAATAATAGACAAGCAATGAATACACATAGGTTTATAGTGGTTCGGCGTTCTAGCCTACATCCACTTTGGAGAATTTGACTTTATTGATTCTTGCTCGCTGATTACAATGTGTTACAATAGTGGAATTCGAGTACAATGGTGATTTCGGCAGAGTTTGGACATAGAAGAACCCCCCCTCCCAAAGATCCTTTTTATGTAGGTTCTGGGATGCTATTTATAGGCGTAGGGTGCAAATATCTCGCTCAGATCTCGTGAGACCTCTTCTGGCACGTGGGTGGGCCCACGATCGATCCCATGTGGTTTGCACTCGGTTTGTGATTGATACGAACAGATTTCGTATCGATCAAGATTTGGCCCAATCGAGTCAAAATTTAGCATGAGCATTCTCGAGGATGTACGCAAGCTTCTGTGAAAATTTGGTGGCATTTGGACTTGCAGACTATGAGATATGGTCGATACGAATTGGGCTCTCCAACATGGATATTTGTTCGTATCGATACCTTTGCCTCCATCCCCTTCGTGTCGATCAAAGGCACGTTCTTGCTTGTTGACGTGGAACGATAAACTGGGGTGGATCCATATTTTTCGCCGCATTGATCGAGCTTTCATCCTTGTAAACTTCATTCATATCCATCTGTAATACTCCATTCGTATCCATCCATTTTGGCCCCAATTCGTATCGATAATTGATGGTGTACTTCGTATCGATCGTTGTAGATACGATCGATACGAAGTGACTTCGTTTGAGGGGTTTTCTGATGGATACGAACAAGGACTATGATGTTATGATGGATACGAACAAGGACTATGATGGATACAAACAAGGACTATGATGGATACGAACAAGGTCTGCAGGGTGGATGGATATGGACTAACCTTACCTGTGATCGATATGAACTAGGTCGGTCCTCGATGGATACGAAGTAGCATGGATACGAGGTAGGCTGATGGATTCGAATTTGGTGGACATGAACATTGGGCTTACGGCCACAACCCATACCGACTTCCTCCCGGACTCGAAGTAAACCATCCCATGACCTGAAGCAAATGGTGTATCGACTCGAAGTAACATACAAATGTGCTGCTTTACCAGAAAACTCGAAATTAGCTATCCTTCAACTCGAAGCGAGTGCAAAATAACTCGAAGCCGACTTCAATTAACTTGAAACAACTCGAAATTTGTCGAAACCATATTCTAAGCATCTTATAATGTTCGTTCGTCGAATATGCTGTATTCTACCTCCATAATTATGTTTATCTTCTGCAATGGTCTAACTCCGATCGTTATGCAATTGAGAGGGTTAAATTCGCCCGTATGCTGCCTTGCCAAAAGGCGGGTTAACACTTTGCCCCCCCAAAACATGCCTTGCGGTAGGAAGGTGTGTTTTGTAATTTGATAAGTTGGACGTTCGTATCCTGTTAATGAGCTGCAAAGAGATTGATAGTCATTCTTGACTGTGAATAGTGATCGTTCGCGATTGTATGTCGTTCGGGGCGGTATGTGACCGTTCGAGGTCGATTACCGTTCGAGGCGAGTTGTGACCGTTCGCGGTCGAGTGCCGTTCGAGGCGAATTGTGACCATTCGAGGTCGGGTGCCGTTCAAGGCGAATTGTGACCATTCGCGGTCGGATGCCGTTCGAGGCGAATTGTGACCGTTCGAGGTCGGGTGTCGTTCGAGGCGAATTGTGACGGTGGTTTATCGCCATCTCAGAGCATGTCTGAGGACCGTTCGCGATCTCGTACATGTGTAAGTGACTTAGCCATCATAGAATTATTAAAGCCAAATTTATATTCAAATGAGTCTTTAAACAGAAATGTTCAACAAAATCAAGTTCAAATGTGCGAAATAAAAAGCAAAAACGGAACAGAGACGTCAAAGTGCAAACACCTATACCGACGCAATTGATAGTCATATCAGAGCATGCACGAGATCGCTCGTAATCTTGTATATGCGTAAATGACTTAATCACGTTGGTCTGGAGTTTGCCACTTATTCGTCGTTATTCCGATCAGTTGATGACAAGCTGACGCCTCGATCCGGAGCTACCTTCATTTGACGCAGGCAGTGGTCGCTCTCGTTCCACCGTAGTTGCTCCCCTTCTTACATATTGCGATAGCAGACCATTCCGGATATGTCCCTCAACCTCATCCTTCAAGTGCCTGCAATCATTCGTGCTATGACCATTCAGCTCGTGGAATAAGCAATACTTGTCGGATCTCCTTTCATTGCTAGTCGGATCCCTCCTCATTGGCTTTCGATAAGGAATCTGCCCCTGGTATCCTAGTAGATCCACTCCAAAGTCTCATTCAACTCCGTATAAGAAGTGAATCTCAGTTCCTTTCGCGGTCGCTTTGGTCCATCACCATTATCCTTGACTTTTCGTTTCCCTTTACCATTGCTTGAATCTTTTCCAGGTGGATCTCCGCCTTTGACTGCATAAACTTCAACTCACTCTCCTTCCTCTCTTTCAACATTTGCATCCTCTAATCGCAGAAATCCTTCGGCTTCATGATAAAATTCTCCCAGATCCATAGGTGGATCCCTTGTCAATGAATTCTTAATGTGTCATCAGCTATGCCAAATACAACTGCCATCAAAACCATGAATGAATCGGTCGATCCACCGATGCTGCCACTGCATTGAATCATGTTTGAAAACTCCTCAAAGATTCCCCGGTTCTTTGCTTCAGTGTTGCCAAACTCATCGCATTCTTGGGTCTCGAAATGTGAACTCTGAACTGCCTCATAAACTTCTCAGTCAAATCGGTCCATGTTCCAATGGAGCCGCTCTCCAGTTGTCTAAACCATAGTGTTGCAATGTCCATCAAATATAATGGAAAAACCGGGCCATGACCTCCTCCGATACCCCCAGTATATCCATATGCCTCATGTACCTTGTCAGATGAACTACAGGATCCGTCCTCCCATCGTACGTCTCCAGTGTTGGTAGCTTGAATTCTAGTGGATTCCTAGCCTGTCTAATTGCGGGAGCGAAGGGGCTCCTATTCATGTCTTCCAGATCTCTATTTGCTAGTCCGCCTTTCATGGCTCATCTGACCATCTCCGCCAATCTATCACTATCGCCAAGTTGTGGTCCTTGTCCATTGCCTTTGATTTTCCCCCCGAGTTCATGAGGGAATCCTGGAATCTACTCTCCTGGACGGGCGTCCATTCCTCTATTAATTCCGTGTCGAACAGCTTCACTTGGTAGCCTACCTGAGGTTGGATCAATATGCTCCCGAGGAGTGCCCCTAGCTCTGAGGTTGCTCCCGACGGTTCCGCTCTATTCTGGGCTCTGATTGCTCCATGCTCCTGAACTCTATCTCTAGCGCTTCTTGCAATTGCGTTCCCTTGATTCTGCACTCCAACTTGACCAACTTATCGAAGTAAATTATGCATCATCTCGTCTTGCCTTTCCAGCATTCCCTCCTGCATGGTTTCCATTATCATCTCCATCTCGTCTCGGGTGATGAAGACTGAGGCCTGATTCGCTCCTAAGGAAGCCTCCTGACTCCCTTCATGCTGACTCCTTTCAGTTCTTTGTCTTCTTGTTGATTGCTTAGCCAAGATTGCTTCTAGATCTGATCTTATAGCTTTCCAAATCCGAACTCCAAGCTTTAGAATCCCTGAGTGATAGCGTTCTCAGTGAAAGCATCAAAATGTTTGCGCCAAAATAGGTCACAAACACCCAATTGTCGATGAAAGCACCGTTTACAATCACAGATCACAGATAGCAGGTTTGTAGAGAGTAAAATATGAAAAGCACTCAGAAAATAATAGACAAGCAATGAATACACACAGGTTTATAGTGGTTCGGCGTTCTAGCCTACATCCACTTTGGAGAATTTGACTTTATTGATTCTTGCTCGCTGATTACAATGTGTTACAACAGTGGAATTCGAGTACAATGGTGATTTCGGCAGAGTTTGGACGTAGAAGAGGCCCCCCCAAAAGTTCCTTTTTCTATAGGTTCTGGGATGCTATTTATAGGCGTAGGGTGCAAATATCTCGCTCAAATCTCGGGAGACCTCTTCTGGCACGTGGGTGGGCCCACGCGATCGATCCCATGTGGTTTGCACTCGGTCTGTGATCGATATGAACGGATTTCGTATCGATCAAGATTTGGCCCAATCGAGTCGAAATTGAGCATGAGCATTCTCGAGGATGTACGCAAGCTTCTGTGAAAATTTGGTGGCATTTGGACTTGCAAACTATGAGATATGATCGAAACGAATTGGGCTCTCCAACATGGATATTTGTTCGTATCGATACGTTTGCCTCCATCCCTTTCGTGTCGATCAAAGGCACATGCTTGCTTGTTGACGTGGAACGATAAACTGGGGTGGATCCATATTTTTCGCTGCGTTGACCGAGCTTTCATCCTTGTAAACTTCATTCGTATCCATTTGTAATACTCCATTCGCATCCATCCATTTCGGCCCCTATTCATATCGATAATTGATGGTGTACTTCGTATCGATCGTTGTAGATACGATCGATACGAAGTGACTTCGTTTGAGGGGTTTTTTGATTGATATGAACAAGGACTATGATGGATACGAACAAGGAATATGATGCTATGATGGATACGAACAAGGACTATGATGGATACGAACAAGGTCTGCAAGGTGGATGGATACGGACTAACCTTACCTGTGATCGATACGAACTAGGTTGGTCCTCGATGGATACGAAGTAGCATGGACACGAGGTAGGCTGATGGATTCAAACTTGGTGGACATGAACATTGGGCTTACGGCCACAACCCATACCGGCTTCCTCCCTGACTCGAAGCAAACCATCCCATGACCCGAAGCAAACGGTGTATCGACTCGAAGTAACATACAAATGTGCTGCTTTACCAGAAAACTCGAAATTAGCTATCCTTCAACTCGAAGCGAGTATAAAATAACTCAAAGCTGACTTCACGCAACTTGAAACAACTCAAACTTTGTCGAAACCATATTCTAAGCATCTTGTAATGTTCGTTCGTCGAATATGTTGTATTCTACCTCCATAATTATGTTTATCTTCTGCAAAGATCTAACTCCGATCGTTATGCAATTGAGAGGGTTAAATTCGCCCGTATGTTGCCTTGCCTAAAGGCGGGTTAACAGATGACATCAGAACATGGTGTTAGCTATGTTGGTAGAATGGAGAGATTTAGAAGCTTTGACTACTTGTAGTGTGCAGTTAAGATCGACCTCTAGTTCTAGTCAGAGCACAACTATGTTGTACTATTTAGAACTTCGATCGATGTTGATCGAAATGATTGCTTCTAAGCAGAAAGAGGATCCAGTGTTGGCTGAGAGGATTAGAAGGCTTGAGGTTGGAACTGAGATCGATGATCTAAAGGATTTTAGTCTTGACCCGGGAGGATGGTTGAGAAAGAAAGGACGATTGTGTGTTCCGAATGTGGAGGACTTGAGGAAAGAAGTTCTTGGGAAATGTCATTGATCCAAGTTTACGATTCATTTTGGAGGGACCAAGATGTGATAGGATATGAAGAGGAGTTTCTTTTGGAAAGGTATAAAGAGATACGTAGGCTTATGGGTGAAACAGTGTTTGAACTGTCAACAAGTAACAGCCGAATGTCAAAAACCAAGTGGGTTCCTTTAGCCTTTAAATATTCTAGATTGAAAGTGGGATTTAATTTCTATGGATTTTATGGACGGGTTGCCTAGGTCAAAGAGAGGAAATGGAAGTATATGGGTTATAGTGGACAGGTTGACCAAGAGTACACATTTCATTCCAGTTAAGTCAACCAAGACGGCACGTGTTTTAGCTAAGTTATTTCTGAAGAATATAGTTAAACTGCATGGAAGTCCTAGTAGTATAGTGAGTGATAGAGATTCCTTATTCACTAGCGAGTTTTGGCAGAGTCTATAGGAGACTTTAGGTACCAAGCTCAAGATGAGTACCGCTTACCATCCACAGACCGATGGGCAAACGGAAAGAGTTAACAAAATCTTAGAAGATTTGTTACGAGCTTATGTGCTAGAATTTGGGGGATCATGGGAAGACCATCTACACTTAGTTGAGTTTTCATATAACAACAGTTATCAGGCTAGTATAGGGATGACACCGTTTGAAGTTTTGTATGGAAGGCCATTCAAATATCTCATTTGTTGGTTAGAGACTGGGGATAGGTTGGTTCTTGGTCTAGATTTAGTTAGAGAAGCTGCAGAAAAGATTAAGTTCATTCGAGCTAGAATGAGGGAATCTAAGTCTAGGCAGAAGAGCTATGCTGATAGAAGATGGAAAGACTAGGTCTTCTCAGTTGGAGATCATGTTTTTGCCAAGGTATCACTGATGAAAGGTGTAATTCGATTCGAGAAATGATGAAAATTGGCACCGAGGTTTGTAGGACCATTTCCTATTGTAAAGAGGGTCGGGAAACTCGCATATAGAGTAGAATTACCGAACAGTTTGGCAGGATTCCTCGATGTTTTTCATATTTCTCATCTAAGGAAATGTATTCGAGATCCAGAGACTACTATTGCACCGACTGTGTTAGATGACTTAGTAGTGGAGCGAAATTTAACTATAGTTAGAAAACCAGTTGGTATAGTCGCGAGAGATGAGAAGAGGCTAAGGAACAAGACAGTCAGATTAGTCAAAGTCCAGTGGAGTGATGATGAGAGAGATTGTACTTGGGAAACTGAGAGCAGGATTCGAGATACTTATCCTGACATGTTTCATGGTATGTTTTACCTTTATGATTGATTTTGATGAGTGCCTTATCGTAATTTCAAGGACGAAATTCTTTAAGTAAGGGAGTCTGTAACACCCTTAATTTTAGATAATATTATTAAGAGATTTAATTAGCTAAATTAAATAGAATAATGTAAAGATTAAATGGTTAAGGGATTGAGATTTGAATGAATAAAGGGTAGCCATGCCTAGTTAAGTAATGAATTAAATGGGTTTAAAATGAAATAGAAAAGGGAAATTAGATAAGGGGGCAATATAGGAATAAACTACATTCTTATACTCTAAACTCTTCATACCATAACGTTTCTCATGTTCACAATCTAAAATACTAAACCTAGAGGTCGGCCACCGTTAAAGAAGAGTAAGGGGAAGAAAAGCTAAATCAAGAGGAAAAGCTTAATTAAAATTCAATCCAAGATCAAATCTCAACTCCTTAACAACAAAGCTAAAGGTGAGTAATATGTTACATCTCATATTTTGATGTTTTCAGTTTCTAAGATTAGACCTGAATGATTTTGCAAAGTATATTACCATGTTTTGAATGTTAATTAGATATATATGCTTGTTGATGAATTATGCTTATTCATATTGATTTTATGACATATTTTGGATTGAAAAACCTATCAAATGACATCCAAATGCCTTGCAATTTTAGTATACGGTCAGAAATGATATTTTAAGATGAGTTTCAAGTTTTATAATTCTTTGAATTAACATGGATTTATTATTAATTTTCTAGTGAAGAAAATGGATATTTGGGTTTAAAATTAATTACGGTAATTATATATATGTTTTGGGTCAGAAATTTAAATATGGGATGCCCTTATTGACATGCCTACTCAAAATAGGCGTTATGGTTATGGAAATCAGGAGGTAAACTGCTTCATTAACTAATATATAAATTATATTTAATCCTGAAACAAATTATATTCCAATCAAAAATTTTGTTGGCAATGATGACCCAGAGGGCTTACAGGAGATCGCAGGCCGAGGAAGAGATAGCTCAACTGAAGCAGCAAATGGCAGAATTCAATGACTGGCGGAACGGTGGAGGACTAGTGCAGCTGCTAGATGAGTGAATTACGACCTTTTTAGCAGAGCACGGGAGGATGCCTGGTGAGGATGGGTCGGGAGATGATGACGATGAGGATGAGTAGATACATATTTTTTTTGGACTAACTGTGATCGTTTTGTTGTGTAATTATTGACTTGTATTAATAGAGTTGATACTTTATTGATGGTTGTTGTAACAGCCCGCAAATCCGTACCCCTTGAATCGACACTATTCTCCAACATATCGACTCAAAGTGAACGGAAATACGAACCATTAGGGTTAAAGAAGAAGAAGGTAGAAGAAGAAAATAGAAAACAACATCAGAACCTCACAATCGCAGCGGAATAAAATATAATAGATAATAACTGATCTTTACAGAAAGAAACTATATCTGTTTATACATACATCATCAGAATACAACATCAGAGTACAATACGATCAACATCACAATTCAGGTCAGTTATAATAACTTGTCCTCACAAGATGACTATACCACTTATGATACACAGCGGAATACAACAAATACGGGTGATACATCTCGCCATCCAGCTCGTCTCTTGAGCTCCACAGCATCCTATCCTGTATTTGTAATACTCGGTCTGACCCGAGCATTATAATAAAATAACACCCGAGTCAGTCTGGAAAACCAGCGTGAGAAAACACACTCAATTGGATTATTAAAGTTTTCCAAACCCTTTGAAATCAAAAGCATCTCGTAAGACCACGCCACAAATAAACATGTCGGGTTTTTACCTTACGATAGCCAAAACGCTTTTTATCAAATCCGTCTGATATTATAATAGTGTCTATTGAAAGTAAAATAGAATCTAGCTGAAATGCTTGCATCTCACGTTTCAGCAATAGTTGGGCATAATCAAAACCGTATAGGCGCGTAGGGAGAATGGATTTCCATCAATGACTAGGCACTGGGGTACCACCTGTCACAGTACCTGGTCTAGATCAGCGTACCGAGGACCACGCCCGATCCCCTGCAACACAAGGCTGGAACTACCCCTTACTGGATAATTCTGAGTAAGATCATCCCACGGTTGGGATCAGCAACCGCACCACTAAGCCGAAATAAAAGGGACATCTAGACAGGGATGACCTCACCCTAATGGGTGCTACCCACATAGCATTGCTGCATAACCCCTGATTTTCAGTCATTCCCGGTTGATGAGGCTTGAGGCTAAGCGTTACCTTTTTAGAACGTTTCACTTAGAATGCACAGCGTCCACCCGACGATGTTCTGAAAGCATTCATCCATGCAAGTCCGTCCCGGGTTCAAACGGAACCGAAGGCACTACTCCTACTACATCCATTTTGGAATCACCCTCAGGATTAGTAGCGATTAGCCCTTGCACTTCCCTGCTCCATCTTCGATTCAAACTCGTTTCCCCACGAAACGTACAAACCAGATCGAAGTGGTTTTCGAGAAATTAATCCCGATCCCGGTCTCTTTGAAACGATCAGCGCATTGGCCAATATTGATAGTCGGTTATTTAACTATCAATTTACATTCACAATCAACCATCAGATACATAAATAATTTTCCAAATTATTTATTTATCTCAAAATATCTTCGCAAGATATATTTCCACTTTTCAACCCTTTGAAAACAGTTTCAAACCATCTTCTCTCATGAAATAAATTCCCAAATATTTTCTATTTCCACTGGAAACACCAAGTACAAACACTTCAGATTTAAAAATAATTTAAAAACACTTTATTATAAAATATACTTTAAAACATTTAAATTAAAAAAAATATTTTATTCAAAAATATATACCTTTAAGAATATTTAAAATAAAGCTAATTATAAAATATAAAACTAAATTTTTCTCTTTTTAAAACATAATACCAAGTCTCCTTTAAATAATTACTACTAAGATAAATTGAAAAATACTTACTTTAAAACTTAAACATTTAAAAATTAATAATTTTTTTAAAACATACCTTTAAAACACTTTAAAACTTTTAACTTATACTTAAAAGTTTGCTTTGAAAACGTACTTGGCTATCTAGGGAAATACACTTCTCTTTCACATCTTTTAAAAAATAAATCACTATTTATTTTTAAACAACTTTATCTATTCCTTTAATAAATTCCCACCATGAATTTATCCTTTCAAATGTCCACTGATATATTACTTCACTTTTATAAACCCAGTTTATAAATTTGATGGTCTCATCCATCTTTTAAACACGGTTTCAAACACTTTATCAAATTTCAAATCGATTTACAAATCGACTCCATTTTTAAAATAAATTCTTTTATTTACCCAATTTATTTTAAAATCCCATTAATTCCATTAATTCCAGATTTGACTTCTTATTATGATTTAAAATCTTATTTAAACTGAAATAAAAGTTTCTTTTATTTCTTTCAAATTCCTTCTTTATCCTTTCAATAAATTTAAACCTTGAATTTTAGAATAAATTCTTTATTCCTTTAAATAATATCACCTAAGTTTTAAAATTCATTATTTTCCCTTTTATTCAAAATCTGCTTTCCCATACTCGGAATTTATTTAATAGAATTTAAAATCACTTTTCCTTTCCCAATTCATTCTTTAAATTATTTAAATTCTCTATACTTGTTCTGCTTAAAAATTTCCTCTTTTATTTTCTCATCAAAAATCTCATCTATATATTTTTGGTATCTCAGTATACCTAAATATATTCAACCAAACACAGCACCCAACATTTCCAATTACAATGTAATCTATCACAGATCATCAAATAAATCATATCACAGAATATTAAACAATCTAAATATTTTGAGGAATCCAGTTGGATCCCTCCAACCTGTTTCCCTGCATCCACAGATGTTAGCACAATACCAATTCCACTTCGAGGTGGAATATCGCGGTATATGGGTTTATATAATATCATCCGCTATTATGCGGCGCATAGGGTCTCATCCGCTATATAATGCGGGAAATCAATCACTCCAATATATATATATAATATACCGCATCAAATCAATTCAATCATTCAACCAATTATTTAAATTTAACCATTTAAATTTAAATAGCAATCCAGAAGAGTGAGATTAACTCACCTTTGATTTTTAATTTGCAGTCCATCCAAACAGGCTTGATTTCTCCATGATTTTAGACCTTATATAACATTATACGGTTTATTAATATTTGAATAATTGGAAAATTAATTTCCATTTAATAAATCTTAACTCAATCTAATAATTTTACTTAAACTAATTTTCCTATAATAAATTATTTCAATAACTAAGATAAATTAAATTAGTTTATTAAATACATTAATTACCCTAAACACATATTTTAAAATTCCTTCTCTGTATTCATATATACATGTATAAATAAAAGAAAGTCTAAAACTGCTATATATATATATTTCCCAAAACCTTTCCGCATGTATATTTCTCTGGCTAATAAAACTTTCTGCTTTAAACTATATATTGAAAACAGCATTTATATATACTTTACTGTATGTTTTATGATTTCACTGAATATATATTTTTTTCTGCAAATATTCATATGTGTTATACTAATTAAATTGAAACATATACCTTACTGATCAGAATATCTCTCGAGCTCGAAGACGCCATCTTAATCACGAATCGATGGTCACGATGAAGCAAACCTCCCCTAGCTGCTATGCCCCGATCGCCAATTCCCCACGTGCCCACACGAGCCTCCACAAACCCCCAAAACACGATTCGAACAAGTATGATTCCACGCGATGATGCCGGCCCTTCTTACTATCACGAATCACAATAACCCTAAATCGACGAGCCTTGCAAATCTCAGTCGAAAGTGGCCCATCTCAAAGCCGACGCCATACAACTCGATTCCCAAGCAGGCTCGAGTTTGACTTAAGCATCGTGGTAATGTCGCGAGGCATACATCTTGAACGAGCTCGGCCCTTTGAACGCGATTTATTGAAGACGAATGATTTCGCACTTTGCTCGGCCATTTATTTTGTTTCTCGGAATTTTTTTTTTTGAGTATCAGCTTGAATTTTTGATTGCTGAGAAAAAGAAGAGGATGCGGCATTTATTTCCTTTTCTGATTTGAATTCTTGAAATATCTGATGGAAAGAAAGAGGGGAAAGACGTGACTAAAAGCGTGAAGGAGGGGTTTGGGTACAATGCTTTGTCGGTTAAGACTTGACTCTGATGTGAAAGAATGTCGGCTGGTGAAGGTTGCTTGTATAAGAATATAAATATATAATTTAAATTGAATTTCAAATTATCTTAATGAATGCAACTTCCAATCTCGAACCCCTAACGAGGCATGCCACTAGGCGTTTATAATGTTATACCCCTATTCCGAATGCAATGGAAAAGGTTTCGAGTTCTAACTCGATCGTATGGAGAAGATAGCTTTTTGGACCCAGCTATTACATTGAATTTTTGATATAAATTTCAGCGCGTTTCCTTACCGTACGATCACACGACAACTCCAAACGCTACGAAAGTTGAAATCCGATAATAATACAATATTACGGATCCAATGGAACTGGTTTCGTCGAAATTCGAGACTGTGCCTCGGAAGGCTATTTTTAAATATCAATTTAAACGATATAATTTCAAAACTTAACAAAACACTTCCATATTCAATCTCAACACTTTTACTATCTTCAGTACTATCAATATGAATTTTCTAAGCCTTTAAAACAAGCTTAAAATTTCAGATTCAACCATTTACCCAATTTCCAATTATTTAATTAAACAATTAAATCACTAAATAAATAGTGGCATTTGAAATTCATGTTAGAAATTAACATTTAAATATTTAAAATCAATTAAATATTCCAATTCCAAATGCTCAAAAATTCCGGGTCGTCACAGTTGTGTACTGTGATGATTGTGGATTTGATGAACATAAGTATTTTTGTAGATATGGTTGTGTTGGTTCATGGAATATTGGTTTTAGTTGATGAAAGTTTATGTAGATATTGATATTTGCATTGTGTTTTTAATTATTTGTGATATGTATGAGATTATACGTTGCATGTAATGTTACTGGTTGTGATATTGAGTTAATACATCGTGGGAATGAAGTGAGATTGAGATATGCCATTTATTGTATGGTTTGGAAAGATTAAAGCGGCTCTGGTCCATTTTGAAGGTTTCAGGATAGCGACGGCTAGCGACGACCCGCTGGTTACAGGTTAGCAACGTATGGCGACGGCTAGCGACGACCGTTTGGTTCCAGTCTTGCGACAGCTAGTTTTCCCAGGTTTTCGTCGCTTGTCGTCGCTAATATGGCGATGAAGCCGTCACTATTTTGCTAGCGTCGTGTGATTTTGTTGCGGCATTTAGCGATGCTAGCGACGGCCGCCGACGGCTGCTTTCCATCGCTAAACGAAGCCGTTCCTGTAGTGAGTGCATGGCTGGTTTGCTACGTGACAGTAGAGAGAAGCAACTGAAGTTGAAGATTGGACACATGAATATCTATGTTGATCATGCACAAGTCTGTTAGGCGACTTCTGTACTCACTTAAACATGGTGACTGAAAATTCTAACTGAATGCATGACAAGAACTAAAAGCTGAGAAACAATAGTGGAAGACTAATGGGCTGAAACTACAACTGAAGTGGGCAAGTGGAACCATGATTAGAGAAGCAAGCTTGCATGGTAAGACTACAACTGAAGCGAACAACAACAAAGTGGTATTGAAGGAGCATGAAAACTACAACAAAAGTTGGCGAGTGAACCAATGCAAGCAAGAGGAAGCCTGATGAGTATGGCCGGGTATTGCAACTGAGGTGATGACTTGGCATATCGACTGAAATTTAGGTAAAGAATAGAAGCCTGTTGCATGGAGCGAATGACACATCTTTTATATTAGCTATTGGCAAAGAACAGAAGTTGATTATTGAACATTGTTATTGAGATAATATTTTTTGTCTCAATTTTGCCTGGAATGTTCTTAGCAAACATTTTTGTTATTAATCTTATGCAGGTGAGAAAAGAAAAAGGATTAGAGAACTCACTTCGGTTGTTCAGAAATGTTTTAACTTCCCTGAAAATAGTGCTGAGCTATATGCTGAGAAGATATACAAGAGGGGTCTTTGTGCAACCGCACAGACTGAGTCACAAACTTCTTGGGGGACTTGCTATTCGCAGGTTTGATTCTAGCACTCATTATATCATTCTTTCATATTAGCTTAAACAAAAATTATTTGAATTTTGTTGCTAACTTATGCTGACATCTTTTAGCAGTACCTGACTGATTTATTGATTTTGATCGATAAACACCGTTAACTCTTTTTTGACAACTGTAGTTAACCTATGCTATTTTTTTCTATGTGATTCATGGTGAAGTGTGCCTGATCTAACATTTAGAAATTTACAAAACTATAATTGTTTGTGACGTGTGAGAATGTGTTATATAACCTCATTTAGAGGCATGGACCAAAAAAAATTTCAGATTCAAGAAGAAACTGCTCTTTATTAATTTTTGTTATATTTTATGTGTTAATTATAGATATTTTTTCCTTTTAAATTACAATGTTATATATAATTAATTCAAACGGATGTTTTCACCTACTCTATATTAACTTTATTAATCCTACTTTGGCATAGGCATGTAATTCACTTTCTTAGACTTTTAAGTTTTTTTGGCAGTCAATGAAAAAGGCTCATGCTAATTTACAAAATATGCAGACTAACAAGGTATGTAGCCTATTGTTTTCTTCAAATTACTCAAATATTTGATCATAAGTTAAATATCCATCTCACAAGGTGGTTGCATTACCTAAACACGAGGATCAAATTTAATATAAACGATTCATTGTAAAATTAACAATTTGATTTAGATTCATTTTTAATTGATTGCAAGTATAAATAGGCTTATAACAGTGGCATTTTTCTTTCCACTTATTTTTTTGTGCCGCTCGATGAATTTCCAAAAATGGTAAAAAGAATCCTAAAAAGTGGAAAGCATAAACATAGCAGATCTGTCATTGATGCAGATTTATTTATTTTGTAATGCAATCGTATTTCATTTAAGGTTGAATTCATCAAGTGATTACAATTTCTTCGACTTTGTAGATAGCAAGTTGCACGAGAATACTTGATTGGATGTATGTTTATAGATATTTTCTTCCCGAGGATGAGACAACCAAAGAAGTACTTTTCTTTTTTGAATTTTTGCAAGGCAGGTTTACAAGGAGAAGTTTGATATTAAGACCATATATACTATATAAGTTATATATGAAAATTATATACGAATTAATTATATTATGTATGAATTATACATTTTGAATTACAAATGATTTAATATAAATGATAATATTATGATATCTTGATAATGTATTAAATCATAGCATGTAAACGTATTATAGAGATGACTTAATATGAATTAATATATAATAAATTATAATATATATAATAAAAATTTATATGAATAAACATAAATTACATTACATATATATAATTATTATAATATCTTGATAAACTTATCAAACCATAGCATGTAAATCATAGGTATTTGTGATGAAAAATATTTGGAGTGAACAAAGGATTTTGGACTAAACTGCTAGAATTAAGAAGAGATCTAGAAATTCTTGTGCTTTACTTAGTAAATAGATATATCGATTTAATATATTTGATGGATGAATTAGTTAACTATGTTTAGTTGAACGATTTAAAATTTATGATCTTTTTTTAACATTTTTAGATAAGTATTGATTAGGATAAAATGACAAAATATACGTTAGATATCTCATGTTTGATATATTTGATTTTATAAACGAAATATGGATTAAGTTTGAAATACTTTTTGAGATATCGATAAATAATCTAAAACAGAAAGTGTAATACTAATGAATCACTATATTTTATAAATTAATTTACTTTTATAACACATATAAAAAACATCAAGGATGATTGCATAATAAAAATTAAATATTATTGACATTATTTTCAATATAGGTCAGAAAGATTGGGAGTTGAAATAAAATGTTCTAACACAATAGGTAAATTTGGGAGTGGAAATAAAAATATTATGGTGTGCAAACCAATCTTTTCTTATTTTCCAGATCATGTTATCATAAAAGTTGGATAGGTGACCTTACATAATTAGATTATTTAAATGCAACCTACTTAAGATTATTATTTATCATTTAGTTATCACAGATGGGTTGTGAATTCATTTGATTATTTCCATTTTAATATATTATACTTCCATAAAGTCAATATTATTTGGTCATATCAAAGTACAAATGTATGCCAGATGGTGTAACATTCACTTCATTGTGAAAATCAGTGGTATACATCAGTCATATGATTGTTTGAGTGTAAGTGATGTATCATATGTCTCATTGTTATCCAAAAGCATTTAGATGCATTCTTCTTTTTTGTATGCTTCTATGTATAAGTAAGGTTTTGGAAGCTTTAGATCGACTTTTTGCCTATAAAAGGGTAAACTTACAGTTTGAACTCCTAGTATGCTACGATTTCTCATTATTATTTCTCTTGTTTGATAAAATATAATTGTTTATTGTTACATTCATAGTTTTGTTTATTGAATTTGTAGGAATGCTTTACGAAATGCTTTATATAATGGTGTTCAGCTGCAAGTTCAAGATAAAAATGCAAGAGTTAAATAGTTTTGAAAAATCTTTTTAACTAATTTATAATGTATTTTTGGTTTGGCTTAATGTTAATAGGTTACGATTGATAATGGGATACTACAACTTACACTTTCAAAGCCTTAGGGGATGGTCACTAAACCAAGTATAATGGTGTTGATAATTTTATGGAATTTTTTTTTGAAACTTTGTTAATAATAGGACCTAAGCCCATAAGAAAAAGTAAAATGTATATACCCGATAGGGTTATACCTGAATACAACACGCTCATTCATATCCAAACCCTAGCAATCCTAGGGTAAAACAGCACCTCCACTTCCATAAAACTCCACGATAAAAAAATGGCGGAAGGAGAAAAAATTTCCATGTCGAAACTCAATATAAATCACTAAAGCCAAAAAATAAGACTTGAGGAGGCTTCCATGTCTTCGAGGCGAAGCGATGCAGACCTTGAAGCTATGAATTGGGGCAGAAATTACTATATAGAGTGGTTTCTGTTTCTGCTTCCTTAGACAGAGTCGCTTCGCTATTCATAGCTTCATCAAGCCTTAGATCTAGAGGATCTTTGGTATAAGTTTCGAGATCTGGAGTTTTGATGTCCAAAACAATTTGTGGCTCTCGAGAATCTGAAGCATCTTTAGCCGAAGCTTTGTAATATGGAGCTTTGGCATTTAGATATGTTTGAGCCTCTTTAGTATTATTAACAATATGAGTTCGAATATTGCGACTATCCACAATTTTTGTTGGATTCTCTGGCTCTTGCATCTTGCTATTCTCACATCTTTCCCAGACAGATAAGTGATAGGCTTGATTGTTAAGATTACTTTTGTAATGATTATATCCTAATCTCTGGTCTTTGATTGACAGTTGGAACATCTTATCATGCTCGAGTTTACTGTTGTAAGCACGGTAGCTCCTATTTAAATCAGGTAGAAAAAATTTATGGTTAGTATTAGTATTTGTAAAATTAACTAATTTATTTTTGATAAAAGCCTTGTTACTTCCCTTGCAGGTATCATTCATGAGTTGAGTATTATAAAGACCACCATCAGTTACTCTACAAGTACTTTCCCTCTGAATAAATCAGATAAGTGATTGTTGTTATATACAAGTTTGCGCATAAATTTTTCTATTTTTTCTATTGTTTTGATTGGGATATTATGAGATTGCATCCAGTACATGACTATTGCTGTGATGATGGTGTGGGTGAATTCAACTCTTCCTGCAATTGATAGCAACTTTGTAGGCCGGTTGTCAAATTTACTTTGAATGATTTCATGAAATTTAACACAGCCCTTATCCTTAATTTGGTTACAACTAAGAAGAAGCCCTAGGTATTTGATAGGAAGCTCACTTTATTGAAACTTTAAAACATTAAGATTCTCCTTCTTACTTTTGCATGCGTTACTGAAGTAAACGTTGCTCTTACTATGGTTAATTTGAAGTCCTGCATAATATTTGAGGTTGTCAAATATTTTCCTAATGATTTCAGCATTTTGAACATCTGCTTTTAGAAAAATTAATAAGTCATCAGCATAGAGAAGATGAGTAATACAAGGAATAATTGAATTAATTGGTTTTAAATTTTTATTCAATTTTTCCTTGTCCATTTGCAATGTAGAATATTCGACATCTAAAGTGAAATAGATAAGGAGATAAAGGATCTCCTTGTCTTATTCCCCTGTTGCTATTTATGAACCCACAGGCGGAGCCATTGATAAGGATGGAATATGTTATATTACTAATGCATTCTTTAACTAGGTTACAAAATTTTCATTGAAACCTAGTTGTCTCATCATAAAAATAATAAAATTCCTATTAATTTTGTCAAATGCTTTAAGTAAATCAATTTTTATACACATTTTATTATTCCCAGCCTGGTTGAAATTTCTTAATAACTAATAGGCCAAAAGGGTATTCTCAGCAAAAAAATTACAGGGATGAAAGCACTTTCATTTTCTGAAATTAAAATTTTTAGAAATGTTTTAATTCTATTACTTAAAATAGTGGCAATAAATTTGTAAAATAAATTACAACAGGCAATAAGCCTGTAATCTCTAAGGCAGTTAGGAACTTTAGTTTTTGGCACTAAAGTAATAAAAGTGTGATTAATATTTTTCAAAAGCCTACTAGAGGAAAAAATTCATTCACTGCCTCAAATATAATGTTTTATAACTCCATCCAATGAATTAAGGTCGGGGACCCAACGTTTCTTCATCATCAATCTGCGGTCATAAAAGTAAGGTCTCCCTTCTAATACTTTGTCACGGTCTGATTTGTTTTAGAATTTGACATGAAGAACACATTTTCTTTGGTGTATATTTTGAAAGCGCCTTCAGGTTTCCAAACTCTATCAATATAGTCTCCAAAGTATTGAAAATAGGGTTTAGACCCTACCACGTAATTAACTATTGAATGTTCCCATTGTTGTTTGATTGAGTTTGTAACAGAACTCATCATTTGCACACCTCTTCTCTTCTTAAACTTAGTTGGTTGGAAAAATCTGAGTGGAGCAACTACGAGAACTTGGTCGTCAGTAACCACTGTATTCGAAGCTTTGGCCAATGGAGTTGAAGCTAGAAAACGTGTTTGCATAGCCACACGTTGAGATTAGGTACCCTGATTAACATTCTTCTCGTTAATTAAAGTGAGCCTATTGTTTGAATTCACCTTCGTGTGTAAAGGTGGGTAGGCGGTTGGAGAGTTATGTATGGATCTGGAATTTTTGTGATGTTTGGATAGGATATGAATGAAGCCATCCTCATCGGGGCTTGGAGCTGATAATTGATGTGGGTTATTAGGAGGGGCAAGGGGACTATTGGTTGGTGGTGGCTCTTGAAGGAAATTAGGGTTAGGGTTAGAAGGATATGTCATTAAGTTACGTATGAACTGCTTGAAATGAAATAGAATTATTAGTGGATCTCCAAATTTGTTTAACATAGCCCAATTCTTTTTACACTGTTACCAATCTTCGATAGCAATTTGTTGAGTTTATAATTATTTGACCACTCATCATCGAATGGGTAACCTGGCATAAGTATTAAATCAACTACAATCCTATTCAGTTCATTGATGTCAAAGGATGATTTTAAACATATAAATAGGTTTGCCGAAAATCAAAAGCTATAGCTATCAATTGAAAAACCCTAGTTCACTTCCCTTTTATAACATTTTCAACACAGTAGAGGAATCCAAAAGGATAAATCATAAATTAGAGTGAAAGGTGTAAAGAAACCAAATTACCTTTATAAAGTCTGCAAGAACTTTGAGTATTTCTAGGATCGTTCTTGCTTCTCCTCCAAAAGATAAAATGCTTTGTTCCTTCCATAGGAGGGCGCAATACGAACAACTTTCTTTGTTCGCATTTTGAATGATTTTTGATATCCATTGTTCGCGTTTTGAAATGAAAGAAAATTGTAAAACCCTATATGAAGAAGAAATGAGGCAGTAAGTAAAAAACCGAAGGCAGTTTAGTATAGTAAAATATGACAAGGGATCCTCAATAAAAATTTATGTTTTGCTAAAGTCCCCATATAAAAATCCCCATTTTGACAAAATTTGGAGTAACGAGAACAATGGCCTTCTTTTGGAAATTAGTTTCCATCCATTGTTTTCAAGCTTAATACCCTAAAATACCTTCTTAAAAATAAGTTTCATGGAACATCCATGTTATTATTGTCAACGAAAATGTGTAGTGTACTATAGCATTGGAAGGGATGAAGTTTTTTCATGATACGTGTTCTTAGGAAGAGACGAAAGTGAATTTTGAACCATTTGATGATGTTTTAAAAAACATCATTTTTTCACATTGTTAAAATGACTGTAGAAATGGATAAGGGGGGCTTACTGGTTTGAGTCTCCTTGTGACACCCCACCTTTATGCCCATATTACCCAAGAGTATTACTGAGTAATACCGTGGAGTAGCACAGAGAAGGAGGCAATGTGGGTGATACACATGTGAATATTCCCTTGTACCAACACTGAATATGTCTCATAGTATAAATACCACTCATCTCGATGTAATAGTCTCAGTACAAAACAATAAACACGTGTGGTTCCTATTAGCGCCAAAATTGGTCACTGACATCAAAATCCAGTTGAAAGCACCAAATACCAGTCACAGCTCACAAACAGAATGTATCTAGAGAGTGATGAAGTGAAGAACAGTAAAAATTAAAATGAAAGCAGTAAAGAACAACAGATTTTATAGTGGTTCGGCTAACTCCGGCCTACGTCCACTCCAAAAGTTTCTTTTTTATTGATATTCGAATCAATTACAGTTACAAAATGGCAGAGTAGCCTCCGCCTTAGAAGATAGAAAGTAAGAGAGTAGAAAGAAGCTCCTCTTTCTGAACCCTCACATGCTATATTTATAGGCAAATCCTGAGTTGTTGGGCTTTCTGAATGATCTGGGCCCATCAAGGCCTTCCATCGAGCCACATACCTCCATAATATTGAGCCACATCGGCCTCAACACAATGCCGAGCGAGGTTCGATGCCGAGCGATGTCCAATGCCGAGCGAGGTTCGATGTTGAACGCCTTCCAATGTCGAGCGAGGTACAATGCCGAGCGAGGTTCGATGCCGAACGCCTTCCAATGCCGAGCGAGGTACAATGCCGAGCGAGGTTCAATGCCGAACGCCTTCCAATGCCGAGCGATGTCCAATGCCGAGCGACTCCCTCGAGACTCCAACATCCCGACTCCCTCGAGACTCCAACATCGAGCCACTAGCCTATGCAGATCCACTTCATCCAATCCAATATCCATCTTCCAAGCGCACTACATCATATATCCATCCAGTCGACTTAAACTTGCCGTATTCCAGTCTCGACAAACGAGTAGTCGATTTAGTTAAATCCGCCTGCCTATAGCCTTGCCAAAAGGCGGGTTAACACTTTGCCCCCCAAAACATGCCTTGCTATTGGAAGGTGTGTTTTGAATAGCGCCACGTCCGATATCCGAAGTATGTATATGTTATCCACATCCATACTTTTTGATTCATAATCCAACCCACTTTATCCAAGTGTCATCGCTGTATCCTTATCTGAATCTACGACTACTCTGAGTCGATATCCAATTTTGAATCCAGTAGCCAAATCCTTAGCCAAATCCATATCCATCTGATCTCGACAACCGAGTTCCAATCCATCCATATCCGATGACCAATAACCACGTCCATGATCTCTCCGGGTCGATGTCCAAATACGGGACCGTTCCGGGTCCATGCCCAAACCCTTAGCTGTTCATAGCCAATATCCAAATCTGTAACCTCTCCAGGTTCTTGCCAAGCGCAATCCACACTTGACGACCTATGTAAAGTAATTCCATGGTGTTCCTGGTTCAGTGTCCTTGAACGTCAAATAATGCCATGGCTTGAGTCCTAAGCCGAATCTTGGTCGCTCCGGACCCTTGCCGAGCATAGTCCATACTCGACGACCTGCATAGGAGACAATATGTGGCCTAAGTCCTAGGCCGAATCCCGGTCTCTCCGGACCCTTACCGAGCATAGTCCATGCTCGATAACCTTTCAGCCAAAATCCAAACCGAAATCCAAATTCAACCAGAAAACCCAAAATCCATATCAAAATCCAAACCAAAAAACAAACATCCAAACCCGAATCCAAACAGGAAACAAGCAAAACAAGGAATTCAAACCAAACTCCAAAACCAAACCAGAAAAAGCAAATGTCCAAGTCAAAGGAAAAAACAGATTTCACAAACCAGGGCATCTCGGTAAGCCATCATCTCAGAGCATGCCTGAGGGTTATCTCCGACCCCGTACATGAGTAAGTGATTTAACCGTTTGCCCGGAGTTTGTTACTTATTCCGAACCATCAAGGTTAGTTGATGACCAATCGGCCACCATTCCTGGGCTTCATGCCCTCGTCGTTCAAGGTAGGTGGTGGCTGCTCCTGTTCCACCGCCGCATTCCAAGTTCCGACATATTGTCGCAACTGACCATTCCTTATATGCTCCTCGATTATGTCCTTCAAATGCCGGCAGCTGTTAGTATCATGCCCGTCCAGGTCATGAAAAAGACAGTGCCTTCCTGATGCCCTTTCACGTTCTGAGGGCTCCCTCCTCGCCGGCCTTCGATACGGAAGGCGATCTCGAGTATCCAAGAATATCCGCTCCAACGTTGCGTTCAATCCTGTGTAAGTGGAGAACTTTGGTTCTCCCCAGCGCTTCCTTTTCCCTTTATCCTTGCCCCCACCCGAGCTTTCGCCGGGTAGTCCTCCATCCTTAATCATGTTTACTTCCTTTGACCTCATGTCCAAACATGCATCCTCTTGTCGAAGAAATCTCTCAGCTTCATGAAAGAATTCCCCAAGATCCAATGGTGGGTCCCGTATCAACGACACTTTGAAATTCGAATTATCTCTGACTCCTGATACCGCAGCCATCGGAACCATTGATAGATCCGGCCGATCCACCGAAGCAACTGCTGCATTAAATCGAGTTAAGAATGTCCTGAGCGATTCATCTGCCCCCTGTTTGACTGACGTTAGCGTCATCACGTTCTTTGGCCTTTTTATGCGAACTCGAAACTAACTTAAGAACTTGTCCACCAGTTCCGTCCATGTTCCAATGGATCCATCCTCCAGCTGTCTGAACCACATAGCAGCAATATCAGTCAAGTACAGGGGGAAACATCTGGCCATAACCTCTTCCGTTGCCTCCAGCACTTCCATATGCCTAGTGTATCTCATCAAGTGGTCGGTGGGATCCGTCTTCCCGTTGTATACTTCCAGAGTGGGTAGTTTGAAATCGGGCGGATTCCTAGTTGTCCTAATGTTCCGGGTAAAAGGACTTTTGTTAACTCCCTCTGAATCCCTATTAGTCAGACCTCCGTGGATAGTCCGCCTGATAATGTCAGCTAATCCAGTGTTTCCAACCAAGGGTTGCCTCCTATCCATGTTTCCAGACTGCCCCCCAAGTCCCCGAGGAAATTTTGGCACATATTCCTCATCACGTACTCCTGTATTCCTATTGACGTCAGGCGACGTAGCATCATCCGGTATCCCTCCATGAACTAGTCTAGCATTACCTGGTAGTGTGCCCCCGAGTCTAGGTCCATCTAGATTGTTAGCTGTTTGTCGATTGGGAGCTGCCCCCTGCTGAATCATTCCTTCTGTCCGCTGGATGAGTTCCTCTGGTCCAGTTCCAAGAAATTGAGCACCTGCAGTTCCTGGTTGTCCAAATTGCCTAAGAAGAGCCTACATCATCTCCTCTTGTCGTTTCATCATCTGCTCCTGCATAGAATTCATCATCACCTGCATCTCGTCCCGAGTTATGTAGACGGATGCATGATCCTCTCCAGCTCCAGAAGAGGCTGCTTGACTTCCTTCATGATTGCTCCTTTCCGCTGCTTGCTTCCTTGTTGGTGGTCTAGCCATTGCTTTCTAGGATTCAAGTTCCTAACTCCAAAATTCCCGAGTGCTTACGTTCTCGGTGAAAGCACCAAAGTGTTAGCGCCAAAATTGGTCACTGACACCAAAATCCAGTTGAAAGCACCAAATACCAGTCACATCTCACAAACAGAATGTATCTAGAGAGTGATGAACTGAAGAACAGTAAAAATTAAAATGAAATCAGTAAAGAACAACGGATTTTATAGTGGTTCGGCTAACTCCGACCTACGTCCACTCCAGAAGTTTCCTTTTTATTGATATTCGAATCAATTACAGTTACAAAATGGCAGAGTAGCCTCCGCCTTAGAAGATAGAAAGTAAGAGAGCAGAAAGAAGCTCCTCTTTCTGAACCCTCACATGCTGTATTTATAGGCAAATCCTGAGTTGTTGGGCTTTATGAATGATCCGGGCCCATCAAGGCCTTCCACCGAGCCACATACCTCCACAATGCCGAGCCACATCGGCCTTACCACAATGCCGAGCGAGGTTCGATGCCGAGCGATGTCCAATGCCGAGCGAGGTTCGATGCCGAACGCCTTCCAATGCCGAGCGAGGTACAATGCCGAGCGAGGTTCGATGCCGAACGCCTTCCAATGCCGAGCGAGGTACAACGCCGAGCGAGGTTCGATGCCGAACGCCTTCCAATGCCGAGCGATGTCCAATGCCAAGCAACTTCCTGTGCCGAGCGACTTCCTGTGCCGAGCGACTTCCTGTGCCGAACGATTTCCTGTGCCGAGCGACTTCCTGTGCCGAACGACTTCCTGTGCCGAACGACTTCCTGTGCCGAGCGACTTCCAATGCCGAACGACTTCCTGTGCCGAGCGACTTCCTGTGCCGAGCGACTTCCTGTGCCGAACGACTCCCTCGAGACTCCAACATCCCGACTCCCTCGAGACTCCAACATCGAGCCACTAGCCTATGCAGATCCACTTCATCCAATCCAATATCCATCTTCCAAGCGCACTACATCATCTATACATCCAGTCGACTTAAACTTGTCGTATTCCAGTCTCGACAAACGAGTAGTCGATTTAGTTAAATCCGCCTGCCTATAGCCTTGCCAAAAGGCGGGTTAACATTTCCCGAGGATAAAACAATACAATCGCAATTAGAAGTAATATTAACTACATCGCAGAGTCGATCAAGATAAAATATAATATACAACATATATCACACAACAGTGTCTACTTCATCACCATACCGCAAACCCCACTAATACATGTCCATATCTTACAGCTACTGGAATATCACCTACAATCATACTTACTACAATATAGACACATCACGACATTGACTATATAGTATAACTAATAATATATATAGATAAAGGTCCAGCTGAGATGCTGAGATGTAGTGTGCTCCATACTTGCTAACCTGTAGAACTCGGGGTAACTAAATCGAGTATTATAAAAATATAATAAACGGGTCAAACTAGAAGTCTAGCGTAAGTGAAACATGAAAATAAACTGATAATAGTATATGGGGGAAAAGTAGTAAAAATAAACAAGATAAAAACATCCCTAACATATCAAGCATCCATCGCACATTTTACACCTAACATCCATAACACATCGAGCATCCATCGCACACTTCACACATCAAACATCAATTCATTAATATTTATTTAATTACATTTGATTAATTCATTTTATTCTTTACTTTCATCTCCATTACTACTACTGCCAAAAGCCGAGTTTATACCTAAGCCTCGCCGCTTCCAAGATGCAAAGGGAGACCCTACTCTTAAATTTTCTATGAGCGTCCTCGCCGGTCTTTAGCTGCACCATAAGTGCACCTCATCTCCTTGCTTCCTCGCCTTGTATCTCCATCATTATTAACCTCATTTTGATATGCACTTCTAATTCCTGTTTGCCTGTGCAGCAGACTGTGACCATGTGATGGTGGGGCCAAGTCATCACAACCACCATGGAGCGATCGCGTGGTTAATCAAACTAGGATAGGGTTAGCAAACTTCTGGCCATCAACGTAAGGAATTTTGCATGACTCGATCTACTCAAAAGCGAAGATGATTGTATTCCCGCTTTAAAATAAAATAAATGAATAATATAATACACCTCACATTCAATTAACCAACATTAAATAAGTTTCCACTTCATTTATTAGTTCATTCATCGCTTAATCTTTATTTATCTCTTCATTTTCGTTACTTCATAGTTTAGCAAAACGAGTGTTGAACTTCATCCCATTCGTAAGAAACAAATCAACAACTATCCATGCACACACTAATATATTATTTAATTAGTAAATAATGAGGTGAAGGTTTTATTTAAATACATTTCACTTTATTTTTCCCTTTTTTATAAAAACACTTCAATTTAATTTAACAACAAAACACCTTTTTATTTATTTCCCCTCTTTTAAAAATAATGAATATTTTAATTCTCTCAATTAATTCCAAAAACCTATATTTTAAAACCAGTTATTTGGTTTTAAAGAAACCTTTTGTTTGAGTGCATCAATAAATTTAAAACACTAAAATCCTTCCATTTCTAATTTGTACTTCAATAATATTATGGAAGTACCATAGAGAAATTTGAAATTTCCAATTACATTTAAACATCAATTAAAAGTACATTATTTCCAATCTCAAAAATATTTCCATAATCCAATTTAATTTCAATATTAATATTTAAATACTTATTTATTTCAAGTTCTCTTAAAAAACCTTTGGAAAATAATGTATCAAACTCAAATTTCTTTTGATTGAATCTTCTAAATATTATATATTACAATTTTAACTTATAAAATTTAATTTCATAGCAATATTCAGAATTCTTTATTCGCTTCATAATTCTTTTAAACTACTTTAGAATAATAATCTATTAAACTATAATTCACTTTTCATAAAAATCCTCACAACTATTTACGATAAAATATTGATATACATTTATGTATAAAATTTACTTATATCACCAAATTCTAAAGTTTCTCATTATAAAATAATTTAACAAAAACACGTTTGTAAATATTTCCAAAAGATTTAAATCAATTTCTCTTTATTTAAAATGATCAAATACAAAATATATTACTTCTTGAAGAAATACTTAACGATGGATATAATAATAAGTTTTCAACAATAATGTTTTCCATAAAGTAAATAATTTACATTCTACTTATTTTCATTCCAAAGTATTACTTTATAAAATCTTCAACGCTATTTTGATTTATAACTTAAAACATTTCCCAAAGGTATAAATAAAATTCTATTTTTATGAAAATCCTATAAATATTTTTATAATCAATGCTAAACAAATAAAAATAAAAATATTTAGAAATTCACGTATTTAATAAAATCTCAAAATTCATCGTTTTCCAAATAATTACTAATTCACGTAATCGCCTAAAATATTCCACTTTATATATTTCTAAAATCCTTCCACTTTTATATTTTTCTATTAATTATAATATCTTTAATATTAATAAAAAATTCATTCCAAAAATTCACTATTTATTTTTAAAATAACTTCACTTATTTCAAAGCCCTAAATATTTAGTTTATTCATACCCTTTCAGTCAATTACTAGTGTCATCTCATCACAACAACAATCAATCAAAGATATGTTATTTGGTTTCACCCAATTCAATCCATACCAACAACAACACATCACCAAATAATTAAAGAATAACAAGAAAATAGAATATAAATTAGTGGCGAGTTATCAAAACTCGCCCAAACAATGCCAGTAAACCCAACCAACCATTCCATACCATAGCATAAATTAAGCAATTTCAATCAAGTAACAAAACACAAAGTATTAGACAATAGCTGTGAATAAAAAGAATTTACTCACCTAAATGATACTTGAGTTCCAAAAATCAGCAACTACCATCAGCATACTAGCTTCAGCTTGCACCACTCGCCCCATTCATCACTGCTAAACCCGTACACTCAACCAAGCATCAACATCATCATCATTACTTCTCCTTAAAGGAGCTCTAACCGCCTACATCAATGTAGTCGTCATCATTGCACAGACCAGTCGCTTAAACCTCCATCTTCGCGGATTCCATCAACTACAGCCAAGTCTACACGAACATGCGCTTGGGCCTTATCGAAAACTCTCCCTATTGCACCGTCTTCATGTCACTTGCCATTGCTGGGATCGTTCGCCGACGTTGCCTAGCTCGAGCAGCATCGAGCGTGACTACTTTTTTAAGTCACGATTTGATTTTTGATTTTGAGAACGAGACTGAATTTAGGGCAAAATCTGGTATGGAGTTCGAGCTTTGGACTTGAGTGAGAACCACGGAGAGATTTTTAGAAGCGAGGAGAGAAAAGAATGGGCTTTGAGCTGATTGCTTTGGGTCTGATTTAAATTCAATTTAAATTCTAATTTAATACAGTTTTTACTTTATTTTACATTAAAATTTAAAGTGTTAATCCTTGACATTTATTTATAAATATATTTCAATCTAGTTTAAATTGATTTACACTTCCTTCTATAAATTATATTTCGATAATTGATAATTTTATTCAATTCAATGCCAACTTATTTTGATAATTGATAATTTTATTCAATTCGATGCCCCGATAATTGATAATTTTGTTCAATTCGATGCCCGTTTATTTTTATTTAATCATTCACTATACTATTACAAAATAAAATTTTGCCAACTATTTCAATCATATAAAAATTATTTACACTTTAAAATATTTCATATAAATTAAAACATTTTATTCAATTTCAATAAATTATCCAAAATGAATTTATTAATTTAATTTATTAGAACAAAATCTTTTATTAAAAAGAATTTAATTAACTTAAAGTTTGTTTTCAAAATATTAATTACCATAAATCGAAATTGAACACTTTTATTTTAATTAAATTTATTTATTTATATAGTGTAGAAAGTGGGGTTGTTACACTCCTTATAATTTAATTATCAAAATTCCAAAAAAGTTAAAGGTTTCAGTGCCATCCTTATCCCTTTTGGAGTACCTTAAATTACTTTTTCAAAAAAATAAAGGGAATTAGGCTAAAGAAAAATCTTGAGACCAATTTTAGTCTGAAAGACGCAAATTTTAAAAATTTAGTCTGAATGGCAATATAATGATATATTCATATAGTATTACACAAATATAATGCATAGAAGTATCATTTTTGATTTCGGGTGGAATGTGTGGAAATCTTGTTTTGTTGCTTGAATTAAAAATGTGGCTGATAAGGAGTTTTGATTATTTTGTTTAAAACTTTTTTGGATTAGAGAGCTGTTAATTTGAATTTCATGCACGATATGCACATGAAAATTTCCATGCACATTCGTTGTATTAGGAATTTTAGTAGGCAAAATATTTGACCTTGATACTTTACCATGGTTTTGTAGTGGGGATGAGGCATCTTCTATAGCATGTGCTTTTGAGCTGAGCACTACAGGGGTATTTTCAGTGCATTCTTCTAGAAAATCATATTTGTTAAACGTTGAAATTTGAGCATTATCAGCATTAATGTTTTCAGTAGGAATTGGACTTAATTTTATCCAATACTGTCATGTGGATTCATGTTTTTTTGTGGTCTCAAATTGAAAATATTATGTGCATTGTTGTGTATTAGCTTGAGAAATAGTGTCATTATTGATTATTTCAATAGTAGTGTTACAGCTAGAAGAGATTGACCTGCATGGTTGGTTTCATGTGCTCTTTTGTACTATCACATTTATTTGTCTTGCTTCAACGTTTTTTTACTTTGGTTCGTATTTTTTATCACCCGGTGTTGCTTGCCTCTGTTGATAGTATTTGCTTGATCATTGTTTTGTGCAACCTCATCAGCATTGACTCTTGATTTCAATGGTAGAATGTTTCAACTAATCATCGTTGTGTAATCTATTAAATAATAGTAAAGTAGAATAATTTTCTACTCACTTATTAATTCTATGGATTTTTCCTCTCTCCTTGGTTTCCTTTAGATATTTAATTTTCAAATCCTTATATTTATCATTATTATAGCTATTACAATGATTCTATTGGTTCTCTCTTCAATCGTTTTGCATTTAAATACCAATATTTAATAATTTTGTACAGTTATTTACATATTTCTCTCAGGTTTTCTTCTATTGTTTTACATTTAAGTTGATATGTTAAAACTAATTAGGTGGTCTTAAATTTAAACTTTTTACATAAATACAACTAACAAATATCCATTAGTTGGTCTAATAAATTCATTCAAAAAAATAACAATTCAATGCATGTACCACATTCTTGATATTAACAAAACCGATAAAACTACTTTTTCATTCAAGTCCATATAGTTTAAAATTTTCACAATCATATAAAAATTATCACAATGTTAAACTAATTTTCTCCCCTATCATTTTGCATTTAAATACCAACACATAATAAATTTTACAATTACTTACGGATTTCTCCTATGTTTTCTTAAATTTAAACTTTTAAATATATATCCAATTAACAAAGAATTATTAATTAATCTAACATAAAACTGATAATTAAATGTGTGCACATTCCTATTGACAAAAATGGTAAAACTATTTTTTCATTTAAGTCCATACGGTTAAAATTTCACAATTATACATAAAATTATCTTTATTTTCTTATATTATTCTACATTCAATTTCTTAAATTTGCTTTATTTCTAAGATTAGTATTTTAATACAGAGCTATATACGCATATTGTTTCTTCTAAAGTTGGTATTTCATTTCAAACAAATATATACACATTTTTATATTCTAAAATCAGTATATCATTACAAATATAACGTTTTTACTTTCCAAAATTTATACGTCAAGTGAATTCTTTATCATTGTAAAATTTCTTTTTGTAAAGAATGACACTACAATTGATGATAAGTGGTTAATGGTTGTATTCTATAATGCTAAAAAATAATTAACATTTTCAGTTAGAATGTTTTTGTAGAAAGAATATCATTTTAACTATTTATATCTATAATTTATGTTAACCAATGGACAGAATCATATCATACTTTGGTTAGAAATATTTTTCTTTTGCATTTTATTATCTTTCAAAAGTAAATGTTTAAATATTTCTTGAAACTTTTATTATAAATTAAAATTATTGAGGTATGAAACAATGGATTTAAAATCCTTTTATTTTTTTATTTTACATAATTAAAATGACAATGTAATCCGTAATGTTCGGATCTTATTTTCACTTAATATTCCCTTTAGTAGTTAAATAAATATTTTATTTATCACTTTGTTAGTATCATATACTTATTTTTGATAAATATGTGTTGCAAAATCTTTAAATGAATAAAAATATATTGGTTCATTAGCATCACACTTCCACTTTTAGGCATTTTCGCCAATTCTCGAGTAATATTTGAAATTCAATATGTACATCATTTATCTTTTACTCATATGTATCAAAAGCTTAACATCAATTTCAAAATCTATATACATAAATATTTATCTATAAAATTTTATAAAAGTATTAATTTCAAAATTAGTTAAGAATACTAATTTTCATTTATTTGCAAAGAAAATATTGAATCCTAAATATAATAAATCGATATATAACTTATTTTTATCGACAAAATTAATAATTTAATTGTATTCAAATATAAAAATATATAAATCTCATAACAAATATTATACACTTAGAAATATAGTAAGTACGATTTATGACTCATTTATCATAGCAAATTCACCATATATATTGTATAATAAATTTCATTCTTCAAAACTATTTATTTATTAATTTTTTACAACATACCGTGTGCAACGATTGGATTACACACTAGTGCTATATGAATATAGCATTTCATATGTATAATGCTATATGAATATATAATCTATTGTTCTTTAGACTAAACTTTAAGACTTGTGTCCTTCAGACTAAAATTGGACCTAGCCTTTTAATTTAGACTAATTCAAAGTCGGTGTAATTATAAATTATAGCGACAGGCATAAAGAAATCGAATAATAAAGTAAAAAGTTAAGAAACCTCTCTTTAGAATCTTCTTTGTAAAAATAGTAATAAAATTTTCATTGTAAAAAAATAACCATTAAATTTGGCGACTGTTATACCTTCTTCCTCTTCCTTCCCCCTATCCTCTCGTTCTCCAACGTTCTTTTCCCATCTTTCTAACACGACCACTCACTATAGATCCTACACCGATGCCCTACTATCACCGCAAACCCCTTTTGTTTCAACCCCAATAAATCCAGCATCGAGTTTTAAGACTTCTTTTGTCTTGGATGGAATTCCTAATAAATGCTACAGATGCGGCAATGGTGGACATCGTGCTTGCGACTGCTGTGACCACGTGCATGAAGGTCAGGTACAAACGCTTTAATTGTTTGACTTCTATATTCGGTTCTCCTAGATCCAGACCTAATTTGAGCTTACCTGAAATTTCTAGCATTTTGGAATGCGGATTCAAATTCGCTCTTTCTCTTCTATCACTAAAACATGCTCTACATGAATCTGCCTCTTTAAAATTGTTGGAGGAGCAACTCTATTATTATGATTATTCGTTGTGCCAACTTATTCCTGATGCCTTTTTGGTTGAAGAACAGCAAGACGTCGTGTCTCCCTCTTCGGATGATAGGCATTATTCCAATAATAGTAGAAGTCACTTAGAACGTCTTATTGAAGGGGTACACATACTCGCCGACTCCAGAAGGGAGTCAGAATCCGAAAACCAGTTCGAGCAGATTTTGTTCACTGTATGCACCTAGACTCGATTGCTCTGGGTTTCAATTCATTGCCTTCTGATATTGTTGTGCCAAAAACTTCTTTTGTAACGACCCGCACTTCTCGACAAACCGATCCAAAGCTTGGTACCCCGGTGAACTCATGCGGTTCCGACGTGCCCAGAGGCATCTATAACTGCTTCTGGTTTAGGCGGTGTGACTTTTGGACTCACGTCATGCTAAGAAATATGAGCTATTGGGTTTTAAACATTATACAGCATGATTATAAAGGTAAATTCTAAGACATTATACACTTTCAGATTTCACAGCGGTAGGAATTACAATATAAGTACTAAAAAGTAGACATTTCAAAAAAATAGTCTCTAAAATACTTAATTTCCATATACACCGTTTCCATAATACAATATGAGTTTTGCAGGCTTTTAATACAATAAGTAACTCCATGACGAACAATAAATTATATGTGAACTCCAACGTGTAGCTCCTTTCTTAATGTATTATGCCCAATCAACTACTAACCTATCATCATATGGTGGCGAAAAAGGAAAGAAGGCGGTGCGTTAGAAAAAAGTCTGGTGAATGAGTACAAGTTTAATATGTGATGATCATATGTAGTTAACTTTAATTCTACTCTAAATGACATACGGTGTGCTATAAGTGTTCGTGAATTCCTAAGGTTTGTTACATAAAGGTTCTTGTCTAATACATACCTACACTATCGTTTGTATAGGCTATTCCAAGGATCGAACCTCACAACTAACGATCGATCGGCGCTCCTACAGCTAATCAATATAAACACTGCAACTAGGCTACTAAAACATGGAAACGCTGCTACAATGCTAATAAACGTGGAAACACCACCCTTGGCTACTAACCATGAAACACCGTCACTGGGCTACTAGGGAATCGATTTTCCCCTAACTAAGACTACCGATTTCTCACTACGCCTAGAGAGGAAGAACCCAAAATGCTGACTCATCGGTGTGTCTCATCGTCTGCACCCGCTTCTACCTCTTGATCGTAGTGTTGGCCTCTTATTGCATGCGCCAGGATCCTCTATCTAAACTGTATAATGACGCATTAAAAATCATGCACACTAGGATTCTTATTTTGCCAGACCACATTCCATTAGACATCCTCATCGATGTTGTTCTTTCACCATGGAACCTTCTGTGAGTGTCATTTGCGAAAATTCATCGCCCCTAGTTGGATAATCGACCCCCAATTGGGTAATCAACATTTACCCAACATCGAAACGACCTAGCGACTTCTCGTAGAGAACCAGCTTTCCTACTATCTGTAATCACTTAGCCTAAAATAGGACCATACAACAATTAGCAATCATATAAATTTTTATTATTAACTTGGGCCTTAGGACGAGGTTTAAATTCTACAATTTACATATTTGACAATCGAACGCTTACCCTAACTGGTCGACTGCTACCGATCGACCGTCAAGGATCGGGGGTTGATCAGTCATAGGCTAAATTCTAAGGTTTGTTACCTTTCAAATGCCAATTTCAATGTTAATTTAATTTCGGTTGTCGATTTTAGTTTTTAGTGAACCATAAGTACTAATTTGACCAGTCCATATTTTTCGATTTCAATATCAGTTTGTTCAGTATAGGGTTTACAGAATTATGGATTATTGACTTTAGGGTTTACAATTTAAATAGAAAGAAAGTGTGTTATCTACACTTTATAGTAATTTCAATTCCTTTTCTAAATTACAGGTTTCAATTTAGGGTTTCTAACATCATCCTATATCATAAAGAATACACCAATTTTAACTGTAAATAATCACCTAATTAAAATTGTTCTCACTCACCCGATGTTTAAGCTCTTCTAACTTGCTTCGCTTGAGAATCACCCTCTGAGCGCTTACTCCTTCTAGATCCGATTGGTTATATTCTTCTCATTTGATTTTTAATTTGATTTGAAGAATTTTTTGGGTTAAAGAAGAGGTTAGAATTGGGGAGAGTTTAGTTGCTGTAAACGTTTCTGTGGATGAGGTTGAATTTATAGGGGTTATGTAACGACCCGGAATTTCGAACACTTCGTATTTAAATATTTGAATTATTTAAATATTTGAATCCAAGATTTAATGTGATTAAATATGATTCTATAACCTTATTAAACACTTTTTAATTAATAATTAATGTTAGAAAAATTATTTTTGAAATGTGTTTACAAAAATATGCACTTTGGATAAATACTGAAAATGTGACCAGAAAACGTTTTGCTAAAAATCAACTTTTTATACAATACAAGTTGTGTGAACATTTTGCAACTTGAATAGTTATCATATGTAAATATATGACAAGTATTAAAACCCCTCTTATACTAATCGAAACAATTAAAGTAAGCATGTATTAATTAAGGGAACAAGATTACATAAAGGACCCTTAAATCAAGGCTCAAATCAGGGAAAGCATGTTTGTGTAAGGGTATGGCCTTACATGCTTAAGTCCTATTTACTTCATGTCTAAGGACGGGAGTCTAGTGAATTTATCCTCTCATTTTTTTAACCTATAAATACACATGCATATGCACTTCATTTCTACACAACTCCACTTCTAAAAAAATGACTTCTTCTTTCTCCTCTTCTCTAACGTTCTTAAACTCATGTCAATTCAACTTCATTCTCTTCCAATCTCTACCAAAGTCCTTATATCACTTAGAGAACATGCTTTAGCCTCTAAAAAGTCAAAGGAAGATGGAGCTATGGGGAAATGGCCTTGAGGCCGTGAGCATGGAGGGGGGTTGCAAACATGCCTTGGGCCATGAGTAAATGTTGATGGAGTGGAGCCATAGATGTGTTCTTGGTTGTATGAAAGTGATAGTAGAAGTGTTGATAGATTGAATATGTTGGTAGGAAGTATTTGGGTTAACGAAAAGTGAGTTAATATCACTTTGATTACACTATAAATTGGTTGCAAGTTACTAGAAATATTGTGTGATATTTGCTTGCCTAATCTCTTGATAATTGTTGTTAAATCACATGTTAATATGCTTGCTCTATATTAATAATAATAGAAATTAACTACTTAAAGTTACACACTTGATTATATACTTTAAAAATTATATAAATTGTTGAAGTAGTTGCTTACTAAACCATTGAATTGCGATAAGTTAATTTGGACACTTAAAATGGATAAACGTTTTAAATACATATGTTGATATATGTTATAAATGATATGGTTTGAACTTGGAATGATATAAGTGTTTAAAAGTGGATAACGCTAAATATTGGAATTAAATACGGAATTGTCTGTATAGCGATAGTCATTGTAAACACACTTTGAATCCCTTTAACTACAACTTGTGAAAATGGTGATTTAATAACTATCTTAATAATAACTTGTTTGGTTATTATTTACACTTCTATAAGTGTTTGAAAAGAAAAGAATATATTTTGAAAAATTATAGAAGAAGTAAATCAAAGTAACAAAGTAAAAAGGTCGCTATAGTGACACTTTTAAAAATAGTCCATTTTTGAAAATAACGTACATTTTTATGGAAACTTTCTTAGGGGTTTCTTTAGAAATTAATCAAGTAAATAATATATTATTCTTATTGGGAACATTTTGAAGCCTAATTCATTTGATAGCTATTTGAACGAAATGCAAAAAGTTATAGCGAAATAGTCGCTATAAGTGCAGTTCGGTAAAATACCCTATTTTCGAAAAATTCTCTAAAATAATTAAAATATATTCTTTGGGATTTTTCTTTATTCTTTCCAAGTGCCCAAAGTATGTTGATACGCTATATTTTGATTAATGACAATGTGCTACAACAAAAAGGAAGAGATGTGTGCAAAGCTAAAGGGAGGACTATGAAGACCAAAGATACCATAAGTATGATTTAAATATAGGTCTTAGTTTAGTTTTATTGTTAAAATCTATCCTCAAGAAGCTTGCACAAACACAAGAACACATTTCATAACTTAATTTTTTAGTTAAGTATTCACTGTGCAGAAACCACCAGTTCAGTCGACTGAACAGGAAATTCCAGTCGACTGAACCTGTTACAGAATTACAACATGCACAGTTTCAGTCGGTTGAAATTCCCTGTTCAGTCGACTGAATTCAAACCTGCGAATTTTTAATGAAAAGACACCTTCTTCTTTCCAAGAGTTGCAACCATTCTTCAATAGTAATGGATGCATCTCTTGCCTGAATCTTTTGCAAATAGATACACCTCTTCTACACCTATAAATACATGTTTCTATCATTTGCAAATCACCAATTCTAATTGCTTTAATCTCTCTATTTTTCTTGAACATACTTTCAGATTTCTTAAGTTTTCAAAAGCAATCACAAACTACTTCAATTGCTTGAATCTCTGATTTATCTTAAATACTCTTTTTGATTCATAGCAATTTATATTTCCTAAATCTTCATAAACACATTTCATATTCTTGAGGATAAGATTATAGGAAAGTTGTACTCAATTAGACTCATTAGTGTTATCAAGAACACAACAAGTCAGAAATACTCTTTGTATCTAGTTGAAGTCCTCTTCGGTAGTTGAGCAAGAAATCCCGTTCGGTTGTTCGGGTAAGTTGTAAACCTATTCCTCCGGGTTAAGTGAGGGTTGTTGGTTAGTTGAATTCCTAAGAGGAGCTTAGGGACTGTACGTAGGACAAGAGGTCTGAACCAGTATAAAGTCTTGGTGTCTACTTTACTTACTGCTTATTGTTATCTACCTAGACCATTCTACTATTCCATATTATATGATCCTACCGCATAGCCTCTTTCAATTGGTATCAGAGCAAGGCCGTCTTATAACCATAACACCGTTATTTGACATATTGATAATATGGAAAATAACACAAACACAACATCTACCTATAACTTTACATTTGCGGAAGGACAATCCACCCAAAGACCCCCTCTATTCAATGGACTAAACTATAATTATTGGGCTACAAGGATGAGGATTTATATGCAAGCAACAAGCTTGGAAGCCTAGAATGCAACTCAAGCAGAACTCGTTGTACCCACATCTGATTACTCTACATGGACGCAAACTCAAAAGAATGAAGTTAGTGCAAATGCCAAAGCTATGAATATGCTATTTTGCGCTTTGGATAGAAATGAGTTCAATCGTGTTAGCATTTGTACTACTGCACATTAGATATGGAGTACACTTAGAACCATACATGAAGGCACAAACAAGGTCAAACAAACAAAGATCTCTATGCTAAAGAACCAGTTCCAAAACTTTAGAATGCGACAAAATGAATCCATCAATGACATGTACTCGAGATTTCAAGACATCCATCATGCCTTAATTGGACTAGGAGAAAAATACACGGATTTTGATATTGTATCTAAAGTTCTAAATTCACTCACTGATGAATGGGAGAGAAAAGTCTTAGCAATCGAAGAAGCAAATGATCTATCTACAATAAAACCAGAAGAATTAATTGGAAATCTTATGTCGTATGAAGTAAATATGCAAGCTAAGAAAGATCAAGCACAAGAAAGAATGAATGTAGCCTTTCATGCGGAAAAGGAAGAATCAGAATCTGAAGATGAGGATTTAGCATTTATAGGCAAAAATTTCAAGAAATTCTTAAGGTATAGAAAAGGAAATAAAAACGGATTCAAAAAGAATTTCTTGAACAAACCTACATCCTCGAATATAGAATGTTTCAACTGTCACAAGAAAGGTCACATGCACAAAGATTGTCCAGAACAAAAAAAGGAGAATCAGAAAACTCTAAATAACAAAGACAAGAAAGAAAAATTCAAAAAGAAGGCATTCTCTGTAACATGGGACGATTCAGATTCATCTTCATCTGAAAGTGAAAATGATAGCGACAATGAACAAGAAAATGTATGCTTTATGGCCCAAGAATCTGAGGTTAGTAATTTAACTTTCGACGATTTAATTGATGTGAACACTAAACTTTTGAGTATAATAAAAATTCTTAAAAAGAAACTTAAGGAAACTCGTGAAAATCAGAACAAAGATGAGTTTGAAAGGGATATGTTAAAAGATGAAAAGAAAATTCTGGAAGAACTTGAAAAAGTTCAAGAATCTCTTTCTAACTCAGAAACGCAATTATCACTTTTGAGTCAAGAAATTGAAACTCAAAAGACAAAAAATGATATAATAGTTTCTGAAAATCATGAGTTAAAAACTAAGATTAGACAAGTTGAGTTAGAAAATAATAGTCTTCAAGTTAGATTAGATAACATCACTAAAAATGTCTCTAATTTTAACAAAGGAAGAGAAAATTTATCTATGATTTTAGAAAATTCTCAATCATCCTCAAATAAACATGGATTAGGATATAAAAAGGAGTCAAAAATTCCTAAAAAGAAAAATACAAATTTTAAAAGGAATAATGATTCAAAACAACAAATGTTATTAAGAAAACCTATTAGAACAAAAGAAGAAACTAAGATAGTTAAAATTTGGGTTCCAAAGACTAACAATATTTTAATTAGGAATAAATATATTAAAGCATTTATGGAGAGTGTTCATAATAATAAAAATTATATTTATAAAAAGGATACTGAACCAAATTGGGTTTGGTTTCCTAAGTTCTAACTTTTAGGACCCTATTAAAAGGTGGGTACCAATAATTTTGTATTTATTTTCAGGTCCCACTCAAAAAGAAGAAATGGATACTAGACAGTGGTTGCTCAAAACACATGACCGACGACAAAGATATGCTTACAAACATCACATACTTTGATGGTGGCTCGGTTACCTTTGGAGACAATTCAAAAGGCTATATCATTGGCAAAGGAAATGTGAGCAATTATGGTACATCGAATTTACCTTTTATTACAAATGTTTCATTAGTTGAAAATCTAAAACATAATCTACTAAGCATAAGTCAACTTTGTGACAAAGGTTTTAAAATAACTTTTTCAGAAAATAAATGTAGTATTTTTTATCAAAACCAAAATCTTGTTTTTGAGAGAAATAGAGATAGGAATATTTATGTTCTAAATATGAAAATTAATCATAACACAAATATGTGTTTACTAGCCAAAGATAATGATCCTTGGTTGTGGCACAAAAGATTTTGTCATATTAATTTCAAAACTATTAGAAAACTTTCTAAAAGTGAATTAGTAAGAGGTTTACCTAAGATAAACTTTAAAATAAAAAATCTTTGTGATGATTGTCAAATAGGAAAATTAACAAAATCATCTTTCAAATCTAAGAAAAATATTTCAACTTTACAACCACTAGAATTACTTCATATGGATCTTTTCGGTCCAACACAAGTTCAATCCATTAATCATAATCGATATGTATTTGTAATAGTTATTGATTTCTCAAGATATACATGGACTATTTTTATGAAAAATAAAAGTGATACATTTGAGCATTTTAAAACATTTGTCAAAAGAATTCAAAACACTAAAGAGTTGAAAATTAAGAATATACGAAGTGATCATGGTGGCGAATTCGAAAATGAAGCTTTTGAATCCTTCTGTAAAAAGAAAGGAATAAATCATAACTTTTCATTTCCTAGAACTCCTCAACAAAATGGAGTAGTAGAAAGAAAGAATAGAACATTACAAGAATGTGCAAGAACATTATTAAATGGAAGCCTTCTACCAAAACATTTTTGGGCAGAAGCCGTAGCTGCTGCATGTTATGTATTAAATCGTAGTTCTATTAGACCATTAACTAAAAATACTTCATATGAACTTTTTAACAATAGAAAGCCAAATATCTCTTATTTTAAAATATTTGGATCAAAATGTTTTATTTTAAATACAAAAGACCAACTAGGAAAATTCGATCCGAAAGCTGATGAAGGAATTTTTGTAGGATACTCATAACGAAGTAAGGCATATCGAGTTTTTAATAAATGAACAAATATAATCGAAGAAACTTTACATGTATCTTTTGATGAAAACTTTAATAAAAACTTGAGTACAAAAGATGATGACGAATTTATAATAAATACAGACAATACAAATCTTGAAAATATGAATAATACTGAACTTAGATCTCCACCTAGAATCTTACGAGATCACCCTGTACAAAACATAATCGGTGAAATTGATTCTCAAGTTAAAACTAGAAGTCAACTAAACCAAATGGGACATGTTGCTTTTATTTCTACATTAGAACCTAAAAATCCTAAAGAAGCATCAACAGACGAATACTAGATTGTTTCTATGCAAGAAGAATTAAATCAATTCGAACGTAACGATGTTTGGGATTTAGTTCCTCGTCCTAATAATCAATCTATTATAGGAACAAAATGGGTTTACAAAAATAAAGTAGACGAACAAGGAAATATAACTAGGAATAAAGCTAGACTAGTAGCACAAGGATATAATCAAGAGGAAGGTATCGACTTTGAAGAAACATTTGCTCCCATTGAAAGACTTGAAGCAATACGTATTCTATTAGCCTTCGCATGTTTTCATAATTTTAAACTTTATCAAATGGATGTTAAAAGTGCTTTTCTAAATGGTTTTATAAAAGAAAATGTGTACGTAGAGCAACCCCCTTTATTCATACATGAAAAATATCTGGATCATGTATATAAATTAAAGAAAGCCTTATATGGTCTTAAACAAGCACCTCGTGCTTGGTATGAGAGACTTAAAAGCTATTTACTAGATTCAGGATTTCAAATCGGAAAAGTAGATCAAACTCAATTCATTAAAAACACTACTAAAGACATTCTATTAATTCAAATATATGTAGATGACATTATATTTGATTCAACTAATGAAAACTTGTGTAAAGAATTTTCAAATATAATGACTAAAGAGTTCGAAATGTCACACATGGGAGAATTATCTTATTTTCTCGGATTACAAATTAAACAATTAACGAATGGAATTTTCTTAAACCAAGAAAAATACTGTGCTAATCTAATTAAACGTTTTGGAATGGAAAACACTTCTGGAAAACCTACTCCTATGAGTACCACAACTCATCTCGATCGAGATGAAAATGGCAAAAGTGTAGACCAAAAGTTGTTTAGAAGTATGATAGGATCTTTACTATACTTAACCGCTAGAAGACCAGACATAATGATGAGTGTATGTTTATGTGCACATTTTCAAGCTAATCCTAAAGAATCACATTTAAGAGCCATAAAACGAATTTTGCGATATCTTAATAATACTAAGGACTTTGGTCTTTTCTATCCAAAAGATTGTCCATTCGAGTTAGTGTCATTTAGTGATGCTGATTTTGGTGGATCTCGAACTGATAGAAAACGTACAAGTGGTACGTGCCATTTCATTGGAAAATCACTTGTATCTTGGTTTAGTAAGAAGCAAAATTGTGTTTCACTTTCAACTTGTGAAGCGGAATATATATCTGCTACTCTGGCTTGTACCCAAGTCATATATATGCAACAAACACTTAAAGATTTTAATATAAATTTAACAAATTCTACAATATATTGTGATAATACAAGCACAATAAATTTGTCTAAAAATCCGATAAATCACTCTCGTACAAAACATATTGATATTCGTCACCATTTTCTACATGACAATATTGAAAAAGGAATTATCAATTTAGAGCATATTTCTACCGAAAACCAAATTGCCGATATATTTACTAAACCATTACTAGAAAACTCGATTATAAAATTGCGAAAAGAACTAGGAATAATTTCTTTCAAAGATATTTGATAGCAAATATGATAACAAATATAATACTTAAATATACTTCATCTAAACAAAAGACAAACAAAATTTTAGTTCACTTAATTATAGGTTTAAAAACTGAATCTACTCCTAAGACCATTCATTTCAAAGTAAATATGAACCAATAACATAATTACTGGCTCTAGATCCCTATTAACACTATACCACACATTTTTAAACCACTAATTCTATATATACATGCACATATGATTTGTCAAAAACAAAAAAAAACAAAAAAAATTTCAAACTTTGTAGAAAAATGTCTTCCAACAAATCAAACTCACCTATCAATATAACCTCCTCAACCGATAACTCACCTACATCACCACATCTTCCTACTCCAACACCAAAACACGAGCCGGTTTATAAATGGGAAAATTATCGAACTGGCTATACACCAGATTCGAAGAAGGCCAAATAACTTTGTTTTGTAGGAAAGATAGTGCATATATTCAGGGGGAGGAAAGATAATTACAATCTCTACAAACATAGGTATTATCATCAATCAAAAAGGGGGAGAATGTTGATACGCTATATTTTGATCAATGACAATGTGCTACAACAAAAAGGAAGAGATATGTGCAAAGCTAAAGGGAGGACTATGAAGACCAAAGATACCATAAGTATGATTTAAATATAGGTCTTAGTTTAGTTTTATTGTTAAAATCTATCCTCAAGAAGCTTGCACAAACACAAGAACACGTTTCATAACTTAATTTTTTAGTTAAGTATTCACTGTGCAGAAACCACCAGTTCAGTCGACTGAACAGGAAATTCCAGTCGACTGAACCTGTTACAGAATTACAACATGCACAGTTTCAGTCGATTGAAATTCCCTGTTCAGTCGACTGAATTCAAACCTGCGAATTTTTAATGAAAAGACACCTTCTTCTTCCCAAGAGTTGCAACCATTCTCCAATGGTAATGGATGCATCTCTTGCCTGAATCTTTTGCAAATAGATAAACCTCTTCTACACCTATAAATACATGTTTCTATCATTTGCAAATCACCAATTCTAATTGCTTTAATCTCTCTATTTTTCTTGAACATACTTTCAGATTTCTTAAGTTTTCTAAAGCAATCACAAACTACTTCAATTGCTTGAATCTCTGATTTATCTTAAATACTCTTTTTGATTCATAGCAATTTATATTTCCTAAATATTCATAAACACATTTCATATTCTTGAGGATAAGATTATAGGAAAGTTGTACTCAATTAGACTCATTAGTGTTATCAAGAACACAACAAGTCAGAAATACTCTTTGTATCTAGTTGAAGTCCTCTTCGATAGTTGAGCAAGAAATCCCGTTCGGTTGTTCGGGTAAGTTGTAAACCTATTCCTCTGGGTTAAGTGAGGGTTGTTGGTTAGTTGAATTCCTAAGAGGAGCTTAGGGACTGGACGTAGGACAAGAGGTCTGAACCAGTATAAAGTCTTGGTGTCTACTTTACTTACTGCTTATTGTTATCTACCTAGACCATTCTAATATTCCATATTATACGATCCTACCGCATAGCCTCTTTCAAAGTATACTAACTATTGTAAGAAGAACGGATCTAAAATCATTTATTAAGACGTCGAAATCTAAGCGCAAAGTTTTAGCAACACATTAAACGACAGCCCACGACTTTTGGTAGCACTTTTGAAGTGTTGTCTTTGCTTCTGAGACACTTTTGAGCTGTTGCGAATTGTTTTGGTGGCATTTGCAGAAATGCTAGCTTTGCTGTTTGAAACTATAATTTGTTTAAAAATGATATTTCTAATCTTTTTAGGATTGTTATCTAACTTATAATTGAGTGTTTTAAAATTGGTTTCAAGTTTAAATATATTTTTAACAATTAACTATGAATTTTTAAACTAAATGGCTTTTAAAATAAAACTTGTTTTATTTATTTATTTTAAAATTTCTTATTTTTACATAATATTCTATATAAATAATTATCATATATTTTAAGTAGTTTTAAAAGTATTTTAACATATTAATAATTATTTTAAAGATATTTCTATATATATAAGTTTAAATATTAAATTAAGTATTCTATAAATATAATAAAGGGAGTTTGGATTTTAACACTTAAGTCAAAATAAATTATTTTATGGAATCAATTAAAAGTGTATTGCCTTAATTAATAAGTGTGAATATGCTTTGATCTTTAAATAAATGTCTAAAGTAATTAATGGATAAGTAAATAGTTTTAGGTTGTTGTAAACGGTGTTTTTAGCAACACTTGTTTTTAACCCTTATTATTAATTATACTTGGGAATATATTTAGATATTTACTAATGGATATTTAGTAGAAAAATAAAAGTAAATTGTTTTGGGTTTGTTGTGATAAATTTTTTAAGCAACGCCTGCCTTTAACCCTTAAATGTAATTATACCTTTAAAAGGAGAGTTTTAAAGATAATGATTAAATGGAATGGTTTTGAGTTTGTAGTAAACAATGTTTTAGCAATATTTGTTTTTAAACCCTTGAATTATATTTTGGAAGAAATATTATAAATCTTTAACAATTGAATTTTAAAGATAATGACAAGTATTAAAATCTTTATAAAGAGATAGAAAATGTTATATGTTTAATTTATAAAAGAAAAGGAGTTTATTATAACGATGTTTTGGTAGTAATTGTTTTAATCTCTTTGATTATATTTCAAATAAGTAAAACTTGTTAAACAATTTGTGAATACACTTATACCATTGGAATAAGTATGTGAATATTTTTGAAGTATTAAAAGAATAAATGAATAGTAAAAGACAAGTATATATCTTTTATAAAGAGAAATCCAATATATTTATACAAGTATATAAAGGAAGTTTTAATTAATAAAAGTGTATTAATTAATAAAGGAAGTCTTGATTTATAAATGAAGTTTTATTAGATAAAAAGATGTTTTACTAATAAAAGGGGTTTTAACTAATAAAAGATAAATTAATTAAAAAGGGATTAAAAGTTGTTTATGTGACTTGACCATGCCTTGCATGAAATAATAGTGCAGGTATGTTTACTTGCTTATGAGAAAGTATTCAGGACTTAGTTCCCGTATGCGATCATTCTCATTATTGTTGAATAAGACCAGATTCATCGACTAAGTCTTGGAGAGACAGGGATTGGTAAGTGTTATACTTATCGAAAATCACTTCAAGCTGAGATACGGGTTCTTTGTTTTGGAATTGAACGATGGAAACCATGTGTAGTTCCAAAAATCTGTTGAGTTGATGGAATCCATGTAGGATTCATTATGTGATCAAGTATTGGTGACTCATGTGAAGATGCCGAACATGACCTCGACATCGAAAATGGCTAAAAATAGAGTAGGCACAAAGCCAACGGGGTTTAGCTAACCTCGGAGGGTACTGATAAACTCTATTATCTAGAGTATGCTTATCGATTGCTGCTAGCGGGAGTTGATAGTATTTGGGACAAGTTTTCTACATGAACCAGCCATATCTTCCGTATTTGGTATAAGTTATCTAGGGATCTACGATGCTCGGATAGGTACTTTTTGATCCTTGCCAGGAGACTTGCCTCGAGGTACTGAGGACCCTTCAATAGAAAATCCATATACGAACGTGCCTTTGCGGTTTTGTTTATATACCCAAATATGCTGTTAAATGTAACCATTTCAGCTATGTTATATATTTATATTAAACACCCTAGACATTATTGTAATATCATTGGACTTTCTATTAGAAATGGTTTGGTTATCGTAAGGTAAAAACCCGTCCGTGTTTATTTGCGGCTGGGTCTTTTGAGGTACCTTTATTTCAAAAAGGTTTTATAAACATTAAATAATTCAATTGACTTGAGTTTCTCACGCTGGTTCAACAGACTGATCCGGGTGTTATTTTTTTTATAATGCTCGGGTCAGCCCCGTGTATATTTCCAAATTTCGTTGATATTCACTGGAACTCTTAGAGAGGAGCTGGATGATTTCCAATCGTAGTTTTTCTTTTTCCGCTGCCTTTGTTTATATTTATCAGCAATTGTAAGGACATGCAGTTATAACTGTCTAAGCTAATATTAGGTTAGTTTATTCTGATTATTGTATCTATACAGTTTTCCTTTGTAAAATTATCATTTAGATATTATATGTTATCGTTCCATTATGAGATTCTGATATTGTGTTCTCTTCTTTCATTTTCCTTTTCTTTTCTTCTTTTATTTTACCCTAACGTTCTACCTTTCCGGCACTTGGGTGCTCGGCACGTGAATATGGTGGATGTATTAGTGTCGATATTCTAGGGTCGAAAAGGCGATCGTTACATGTTAGGAATCAATTTGGTGCGTTGATTTTAATTGGAGAACATTTTACTTACATTAGGAACGCTCATTAAAACTTGACCATAAAGCAGTTGATCTCAGCCGTTCGAACGAGGTGCAGAACTGTCAATTTTCTAACGTGATTGGTCGACCACTAAATTCCATGGGTCGACCTATATAGGTTGACCATTCAAATTCATGGATCAACCATTCAACATCAGGGATCGACCCTTAATCTCTATAAATTTTGATTTTTAAATTTATTTTGTTTCCCAATTTTCAAACGTCCATAACTTCTCCGTACTAATTTCGATTTCGAAGTGTTATATATGAAAATTGCCCGAAAAATCGCTAAGAACATAATGGTTCTGGGTTTCATAGCCAAATCCGGACGTCTGTGAAAATTTTCTTTTTAGTCCTTGTTTTATGTTAATTTAATTTTCTTATTAAATTTCCATCAAATTTTTGGGGTGTTACATTCTCCCCCTAGAAGGATTTCGTCCCCAAAATATCAAAGGACGGAAAAATGTAGCTTATACATACAACGATCAATAGCTACAACCATCTACTCATCCATCATCCATAGGAAAATCATGGTCCTTAGAAATTTTTCTAATGCAATAAATACATATATATACAACGTGAAATCCATGTGAACACTAATACAAAAGGTAGGCGGTCTCCTGATCCAGTCGACCGCCTGTTATGCAAATGCTCATGTTATGCATCCAAATGTATGCAACATCTTAAGTAGTTATACTCGCAATTCTATATGTATGCATAATCATACAACCCATATGAAAAATCCATATGTTTAACATCCACTAACATATCCACAATCAGACATCCATATGTACCATATCTAAAAAGCTAGACAATAATATGGGATAATGTGAATGTGTGTACTGCCAAGAGGATATATTGTCCTAAACATGTAAAAGAAACAATTCAAACAATACATCCACTAGCATTCATCAACCATAACATGTCATAAGGACACGTTTGCTACCATTTCTACCATCCAACGGTCTCTACCTAAGCTAGAACCTATTTGCAAAAATAATCTCTTCTAACTAAAATGGAAACGTGCCAGAAAAGAGTTTGGTACGGGTAGCTTGGACTTTCTCCTAAAGCTCCCGTGTACTCTCAACTGGATCAACTAATTATTTTATTACAGAGTCGATTTGTCTCATGCCCAAAAATACGGGTCGGTGCATGGCGAACAAGGGACTCATCTATCTTTTCTAACTTTCCCTAACTGACACAGCTTAACCATGGTAACTGCATCGCATAGATACTTCCGCAAGCACCTAAAGACGACTTCCTAATCATTTAGCCATAATCTATATTGCCTTTAAGATTTTCTACTGGTCTGCTTCCTAATTGTTGACTCATCCCTACGGACTGTAGTGGACTTAGCTCCTCGAACTATAGTGGACTCGGCTCCTCGGACTATAGTGGACTCAGCTCCACGGACTACCCCATATGTCTCTTGTTAATACTTGATTTTCTGCCTATTTTGTGCAGTCCTTGTCCTCTCTATGAAAAAATCTATCCATTTTTTTCAACCACACTTCTCATCCTTTATCATTGGCATAAACCTTTACTCTGAATGTATGTGCATATGTAATTCTCTACAATCCTTTCTACTAACTCAAATGATGCCAACTTTCACCAAGCTAATTATCTCGAGCATAAGTCTGCCTCTACGAAACTATAGCTCTATGAAATCCTCAATTCACAACATGTTGCCTTAACTCATCCAGTGGTATACCTAATCACCTCAACTTCTAAATACCAAGTGAGACAACTCGAATGTGGACGATGTCTCCTTGGTACTACCTAGTTGGCTCTTTGCTATTTCTCCACTTTACCCAAAGGTATCCAAACTCGGTGACTTCTTAAATTATTGAAAATAGCAAATTTTCTTTTCCATTTCGATTCGACTTAAGTCATCTCATTTTACATTCGAATGGTTTTTCAGTTGTAATGATCCGCCTTTTCGATCCTCAGAAGTCGACACTTATACATCCACGTTATTCATGTGCTGAGCATCACTACACCAAAATAGTGATTTTGCAACATTTTCTATTTGTTAATTTCTAACACTTATAAATGTTACAGCCTACTGACAATAAAAACGTGTTAGGATACCTGAAAAAGTGTTGGGAAATATAAATAATGTGTTTTATAAACTTTCCAACATATCAGTTATAATTTACAACACAAAAAAGTGTTAGCACAGTTGGTAAATTTGTAAATAACTCACTAAAAGTTGGACCATTTTGTAATCTTCTATCTGTAGCATTTTCTAACGCTTCCCCCTTCCATCACCACTATTGGCCGCATAATTTTCAATTAGATTAGGGTTCCCCTTCGCCCATTCCATCACCAGCGTCGACAGCCATTCGCGCATCCTCCAAGCTAGAGCGGCTTAAGACTAGGGTTCCCCTTTTCAGTTGGCGTGTCATCTCCAATCGAGCATCAAACTCTTCATTTTTAAATCTATCACGGCATCGAGGAGCATCACATTTGAAACTAAAAGCTAATCACTTCTAAATCAGATGCTATCCTGGTCAGTAATCATTTTTTTGGCTTGTCTCTATTGTTTCGTCCATCTCCATCGGGATCTGCAGCAGTTTTTTTGCCAAGGTTCTGTGGAAATTAGGCGTTTGGTTGCAAGTAACGGAGTTTGTTTTCCTTGTCTTTCTCATTTTAACACATTGATCTCACAAAATCCAAGTCCGCGTTTTTCTCAAGTGGTTCGCCATCTTGCCTTCGACTCCGTCGACATCCCGCTACCAGATTGCTAGTCACCGACCTTCAATTTTCCACACGCCTTTCTTCAATTCCACTGATATATTCCTATGATTTTGTCGATATGGTTATTGAAGTGGAAATTTTGGGCTTCTGCTACATTCTGGTACTGGGTTGCATCACGGTTGTCCCTTTCCTTGGTTTTGGGTGAGCGCGTTTAGGTAAAGGCAGAGGCTATTTTTCCTTTTACTGTTTGCCTATGCCAGGTATTAGTCGCTTATTTTATTTAGGGGCTTTTTATGGTTGAGAATTTTTTCTTCCCATCTTTTCGTTACCACTACCGGTAGCCTCGACGATTGCTTCTACAATGGGGGTTTCTCCATGTCAGTAGTAGCTAGTAGTGCTGACTTGAGTGTTATAGCAATATCTTAGCTCTCGAAACTCATTTTTAATCTAGTAGCTCATATATGTATGCTTGTGGTTGTTGGTTTTTCCTATTATCAAAATTGAGAGATCCATCCTGAGAGAGCAGCCTCGTAATTTCTAACTCATGAGCTCCTCTACGCATTTGAATTTTTTTGGAAACCTGCTTCAAAAGTAGGAGGGAGAGGATGAACAGTCTGATTACCAAAGACAACATCATGGCTGCTAGAAACAGCTGCATGCTTTGTCCCACTGCTAGATGGCACACTGGCAAATGGCAACAAAACTAAATGTCGGTACATGTATAATCAAATATATACAATGCGTTATCTAATTTTAACATAGCTAAGCATGGACCTGTTGGATTACTAGTTGATACTAGTTTACAGTAAGCTTCACTCAAAGTCCAAATTTAATGAAATATGGGGGCCTGAGATGGCAAAGTACATGCACATAGAAAAAGAAAATTAATATAGGAGCCATAAATGAGGTTGGAGATGGATCTTGTGAATAAATCTCACAGTGGAAGATTTGATTGCTCACTACATCTTTACTGTATTTATGGCTTTGATCATACTATAGGTGTTAATTTTGCATGTTCAATTTGTTAGCTGATGTATCATATTACTGCATTTTATTCTTGTCATGATACTCGTTAAAAAAAACAGTTGCATTAGCTACATAACATTGATTGTCACACCAGTTCAACTATTACCTCTTAAGTAGGAAATTTAATTCATAAACTCCTGCAGTTTCCTCTCAGTTTGATACTAAATCATTTATTCCGAGCTCGTAAACAAATTTAGTACATTATTGTGTCGTTTTATATGTACATTTATTATTATTTTCTTAAAATTTTCACTAATGTTTCTTACTACCAGTACATTATTTTTCATGTTTCTTTTAGTTTGATTTTATTACTCTTTTCTTATCACATGCAGATACCAAAGCTGACAGAAAAGTTGTACTGGATAATTACATGCATTTCATATTACCCATTAGCAGGTGTAGTATTTATCTTTTGCTTCTTAGAAAAGGATACTTAAGTATATGGCATGAACATGGATGCTCATACTAATATAATCAAATAAAAACACTGCAAAATTCCAGCCTAAAGCTAATTTGCGTTCAACCAACTTGATGAGAGAGAAAACTTATTCATGGAATCAAAAAGATACTCAGCGATCCAGAGGCAGCAGCTGCTTCGCTTTTAGCTTACTGCAAAATATTTGGGTAGTTGTTAGAAGCAACTGAAGTGGGATAACATAAAAAAAATCAATAATCTGATCACAAATACTGGGAGTTTCTCGTTTTACTGGGCGATAATATTAAGCATTATATAACACATCACACATGGTCCTGCTAACGTTATCATCCTAGATTTTAAAGCCAACAGAGTTCGGCCAAGTATGAAAAAGGTGCGTCCCTACTATATTTTTGCCAGAAAAAATGTTTTATGCAAGTGAAAGCATTTGTTTTGACTTGATACTAACTACATATATTAAAGACGAACATTGTTCTAAATTGCCTTATTTTGATCACTCACCTCATGACAAAAATTTCATTGGGTAGACAGGGTGTTTTACCGTACTCTTTCTTTTGACTTTTGGTTTTTCAATCATCGTTAACATATATTTAATGGGCACGTGTTAACATTTCTTAAATAAAATAATGGATCGTTTTAGTAATCATTGTATAAATTTGTGTTAATTAATCAAGTGCGTATACAAAACACAATCTTGTGCTTCTGTTGTACAAAATATTGATTATTTTTTAATGGTATCTTGCAAAAAGTAGATAACAAATGTTTAGATGGTGGATTATTTCAAAATTTGAAATAACTAAGAAGATGAAATACTTATAAGTTGAAAAGTTTCTTAAATGAAACTTAAACAAATTTATTGTTCATGATTGAAAAGTTCTGAAATTACGTCATGTGTTAAAATTTTCATGTGTTAAACTAGGTTGATATTTGATTCATACATTAAATCTCATGTGTTAAAATTTTCATGTCCGATACCTTGGCCTGAGAAATCCATATTAATTCGTTAAGCCGTAAATAATGAGAAAGAATTAAAGCTACCATCGTGGTGTTAACTTTGTGAAACCTTCAACATTGGTTACTGATACCATTGTAGTTGTTATAAAGAATAGCATTTCAAGAAGCATTAAGTGTATTCATTTTTCTGTGTCTACGTAATTTGCAGTTGATAAATCATGGCATTTGCAGCGAATTAATCGAGAGAATTAAGGGTGATATTTCAGAATTCTTCAAGCTCCCATTAGAGGAAAAAGAAAAGTTCGGTCAGTTGCCAGGAAATCTCGAAGGCTATGGGCAGTTATTTGTTATAGCAGTTGCTTACTTGTATCTCAACAAGAAAACAAAGGTTAATATTCGTTTATATTTTTATTTGATTCGAATATTTATTCGGATTCCTTTTGGAGATATGAATATTTATCAGTTGATAGTCGGTGTCTGCACTAAGTTGATGGCTCCATTTTTTTATTTATGAAAGCCGATCTTTCAATTGATATTGACTTTTGAAGTTTGAATTCTCATCAGTGACATATTAAACGTAGGCACTTGTGGAAGAGGGGGAGGAAGGAAAGCAATAGTTCCATCTGGCGAAATGATAATTCTTGCGGTAAGAAATACAAAGATGATGCATAGGTCACAAAAAACTTTAAATATTCAATATAAAATAGATTCACTTGTACAGGCAATATTCATAAAGCATGGTTTATCCTATTGATTTATACCCACGTTACTAACTTTGAAGCAATCAACAAATTCTGATATCAATGATGCAATGGGAAGCAACTGCTTTTGGTCGACCAGTTCTTGCACTTGTATTCATCGCCTCTATAGCTTTATTTCCATTAATATTAGTCCCTTCAGGGCCATGGCAGGAATGATTTTTGGATATGGTATTGGATTTATTATTATTATGGTTGGAACTACTACAGGCATGGTCGTACCCTTTTGGATTGGCACACTCTTCCATGAGTGTATACACGTAAGTTAGACCTCTTTTTTCTGAAACTGTTTTATAAGAGCAACATTTATTTGTGTTTGAAATAAAAGATAATAGACAGACAATTTATATTTGAAAGTTACATGGCAATTGTGTATGCAGTATTTCATATTTTGGCAAAATATTGTAGGCATGATTAAAGAGACGCCCTCAGCAAACAGGCCTTGATTTTACCTCACAACTACTTCCACATGGCTCGTGCTTCAACCCTTGGTCCAAGGTCTATTTCAATGTAGTTCAGTGTAAAATTTAAATCTTGTGTTATTTTTAGTATGTACTGAATGTTTATGCTAGTTTAGATTCGAATATTTTTCATAAGTTGGTTACAGTGTTGGAGACGAAGTTGTCAAACCTTACACTCCAACCACTTTAGACTCAGATGTTGGGTATTTTGAACTTGTTATAAAGGTACATATTGTTTTAGTATACTCTGTTTGAAAAATGGAAACAAAATATACCCACCAAACTTATGTACCTCTTAATCTTACTTTTTTTTATAATGTAGATGTATCCTCAAGGAAGGATGTCTCATCATTTCCGTGAGATGAAAGTTGGCGATTACCTATCTGTAAAAGGCCCCAAGGTTTGCATCATTTTCATTTCTTTTTATCATATATCATAATTTACGCCTAGATAAATGGGGATTTTATTTGTAGATTTTGCATATCAACATTTATTTTCTTTACATCAAATTGCTCTTGTTTCCTTCTTCAATTTCTGGTTTCTCCTTGTCTGGTTATTCAATGTTTACCAATTGTTTACCTGAGCGCAAGTTTCCCGTGACCATTGAAAAGTTGCTAAATAGGATTGCCCATCAATGCATATCATGAGGCATTTGGCTAAAAGCGAAAAATAATTTTATGCTACTGCTATTATGATAGTTTTTGACACATTTGGTTTATAATTGAAATCATGCTACATGAAGTGTAAAAACGAAAGATATGGATTTAGATACAATAGACTAACCTTTCTGATAATTAATACAGACTTCTATCTTCCTACAAATTAGAGAAATTGTGGATAATGAATGTTTGAGATGGGACTTGAGGACAGACCCTTGACAACCTTAAATAGTGATTCATAGTGAATCAGTGAAATAAACACTTCTAAAAATTGTCACCGAAGCATAGATGTACTAAACTATTCCGAACACTCGCCCAGTGTAAGAAACCTTTATAAAATTTCTGTTCAGTCAATCGTAGGCAAATTTTATATTATACGAGGCTATCAACCTAAGCAAGTTCCTACAACTTCCAATCTAGTCAATCAAATATTGTCGTAAATTAAATTTTGTGTTCTTTACTGCAATAGTTGTAAATTAAATTTCAAATATTGTCGGTCAATGTTACAACAAATAGTAAAATATAAAATATACAATTGATTAAACCAGTCCATTGAATCTTTCATCACAATAAAAACCACTAATTCATAGATTTGATAACTTAAATAAGGCTTCTCCCTTTGGCTCAATGGGACCATGAATGTATAAACACTGAATACAGTTGTATAAATGTCGATCAGGTTCAGCATATTCATGTATTGTATATAATTTTGTGGTAAGTTCGATTATTCATCTATTAGTAGCTAAGAGTTATTTGATTAAGGATTGCATGGTCTAATAACCAAAAAAAAAGTTTAGTGAGATACTGAACATATCACAAAAAAAGTTTTTATTGAGTGTTTATATTAAATGCAGGAACTTGAAGAAAGATGCTTTGGATTATTGTATTGGACGTTGAAGAATATTCAAAACCATTAGAGTTTGGAGTGGATGATCAGGAATGGTTAGGTTAACCGTAAGTTAAACTTTAAGTGTATTTTGAAATATATTTTTTGAAGCTTATGTTGTAATAATATCTGAATATATGACATTGTGGTATTATAGATATGTAAATAATTGTTTATGATATATTATACTACATTTGCAGAGCGTTTAAACTTTGCATTGAATATGTATGATGAATTATTTGTGATATGGAAACCATTATTTGCAGTGTGTTTATATTTAAACTTTGCGTTTAAGTTTTGGTATATATATATATATATGTTACTAAATAATCATTTTCCAACACTTATAAGCGTTACCGTGTATTTCTATACCAACACTTATAAGTGTTACCATATATTTCGTTACCAACACTTATAAGCGTTACCTTATATTTCGTTGCCAACACTTATAAGCGTTACCGTGTATTTCTGTACCAACACTTATAAGCGTTACCGTATATTTCTGTACCAACACTTATAAGTGTTACCGTATATTTCGTTACCAACACTTATAAGCGTTACCGTATATTTAGGTACCAACACTTATAAGTGTTAGTAATACGTATGTTTGTAACACTTATAAGTGTTACAAATTTGGCCGCTCCATTCCTCACAGTCCATTAGTAACACTTAAAAAGTGTTACTGAAATTATTTGTAACACCTATAAATGTTAGAATTTGCCTGTTTTGGTGTAGTGCATCCAAGTGCCGAAAAGACAAATTCCTGGGGGAAAAAGAAAGAAAGACATAATAGAATCTAACATCATGATGAGTAATATATAATATACAACAGATCTTTACAAAAGAAAGCTGTAATATACATACATCAATCAGAGTTAACCAAATAATCATCATTCAGGATAGTAATAACAACCTGTCACCACAAATGCTGATAAATTTAATCAACTAATACAGTGGAAATAAAATATACCTGATTACATCTTGGAGACATCCAGCTCGTCTCCTGAAGCTCCAAAGCATCTAAATTGAATCTAAAAATATGCTCGGTCTGATCCAAGCGTATAAGAAAAATAATGCCCAGATCAATCTGGTAACCAGCATGAAAAAACACACCTCATATGGATTTTAATGTTATAAAACCTTTTCAAAACAAATATATCTCGTAAGACCATGCTGCACATAAACATGGAGGGGTTTTTACCTTATGATAACCAAAAACATTTCATTAGAAAACCCAATGATATTAAAATAATGTCTAGGGTTTAAAGTAAATTATGAATATAGCTGGAATGCTTGCATCTCGTGTTCCATCATAGTTGGGCACAACTATGTCTGTACGCGCTTATTGGAGAATGGATTCCATCGATGACAAGGCACTGAGGTACCGTCTGCCACAGTACGCCTCTAGAAAAATGTACCGTGGGCCTCACATGGACCCTCGCCAACACAGGACCGGCTTACTCCTTAATGGATAGTACCGAATATTTCAATATCTCGGTTGCTTTGTAATCTTTCCCAAGAGATCTCATGCATAATCAAATCCAAATATATATATATATATCTAGAAGGGTGCTGATAATACCCTAATGGGTGCGACCCATGTAGCCCTGCAGCATATCCCATATTTTAGTTACTCTTGGTTGGTGAGACTTGAGGCTACGTTCTACCTTTTATATTGAAATCCCACTTGGAATGCTAACACTACCCTCCAAGCAGCAATGTAGTGCCAGCATTCATCCATACAAGTTGTTCAGGATATGAACAAACCAAAGGGACTACTTCTAATACATCCATTTTGGAATCACCCTCAGGATTAGTAGAAACTAGCACTTGCACTTTAAAGAACTCCGTCTTCGATCAACTTCAAGATATCTTCCATTTCAAACGCTTATGTCGATTTGAAGTGGTTTTCAGATAATATATCTGATCCCGGTATCTTCGAACCGACAACGATAGTTTTAAAACTAGCCAACATTTGATAGTCAGTTATTTAACTATCAAATAAATAAACAATTCAGCCAGAAATTTATTTCCATAAGGAAAATAACACTGGTTAAACACAAAGCAACAACTAAGCCTCTTTAATTAATATTTTCATGAATTAAAACACTTTGTAAATACTTGTATCACAATACTTTTACAAAGATATATTTACCAGTCTCCTCTACTCTTTCAATACTTAGAAGAATGTCGATATATTTATATTAACAGTATAAGTATATCCATAAATCTTAAGAAAGATTCCATTTTCAAAACCATGTTTAATTGGGTTAAACAAATGGAACTTAAACACTGATAACAATAAACCCAAAACACTTACAATTGGTGTACATAAAATAGGTCATATGGGAATTAAACTACATATGCTTACCACCACTTCTCCATTTCAAATAGTACTATCCCATGATCAACAATGAAATCGAACAACTTAGAAAACTATCATTGCCTCGATATACATTTTTAGTTCTCAAGATAGAAACGAGTTTCCATACCTCGAGATTTGGTGTTAAGTATAGAAAGAATACTTTCCACGCACCCTAATTCAAAATGATCATTTATGGAAATCAGGTCTCCTTCTTCTTATAAATCCCTTTTATAAAATGCCTTTATAAAACTTCTTTCTATTTATAAAACTCTTTTATATTTACAAACTCCTTTTATAAAATATTATCTATAAAACTCCCTTTATAAAACTCAAACTTCGTTTATACAACTCTTTTTTATAAAAGTGCTTTCTATTTATAAAACTCCTTTCATGAATTCCCCAATAAAATTTATAAACTCCTTTAATAAGAATTCCTTATAAAAATCCTTTATAGATCCAAAACTCACTTTTATAAATCTTATAGACTTAACACAAATCTTCATTTCCAAAGTAAGATCATATACTTTCATAAAACGATGTTTTCCTATTCACCAAAAATTCAAAAGTGGAACTAATTATTCCAATTTATCAAAATGATATTAATTTCCTTTTTATATAATATCATTTATAAAACCCTTCTTTTATTTATAAAACGCTATTTATAAAACTATCTCTTACTTATAAAATAGTATTTATAAATCTATCTTTTTATACAATATTTTATATAAACGTTTCACAAATATTTATTCCAAAATATTTCTATCTTCATTTAAAACAAAAATCATTTTAAAGTAATAGATAAACCCATTTAATTCCTTTAAAATAAACATTCCTTATTATAATAATCTTTCTATAAAGATAAATACTTTCCAAAATAATTTTTAATCATTTACATATATATACATATATTAGAAAAGAATAAACAAGGAAGCTAAAGGAAAATAGAGAACTTTAGAAACTATATTTTATTTTAAATAAAATATCACAAAAAATCAAATGGGTGGAATAAAATTCACTTTTCAAATTGAAACCATTTCCAAATCAAGCAACACTTAATAGTATTTTTCAAAATACTATATCGAGGCCAATAATTACTATAGCACGTAACCAATGCTATTACCACCCTTTTCTCTAAAAATATTCAACTTTTAACATATGTCGGTATCACCTCCAATATTGGCGAAATTATCAAATTTCAGCATTTAACAATCAATATAATGGGTGTATAACTGAAATAAAGTCAACTAATATAAAACAGGAAATTAAAAACCATAATGTCGAGAAATCTGGATTTCTCTACTAAATTCTTGTATATTTAATTTAAATGTCGATTGCTTTTCGAAAGCAGATATTTAACCAAATATACCAAAAATTCATCTAAACACAACAGTAAATTTTATCTATTATATATCATACCGATTATCCAAAAAGGTGAGTTTAACTCACGAAATTCCAGGGAACGATTAGGCATTTCAGTTTGAAATAAAATCGAATGATTGAAATTTAGCCTAAAATTTCACTCATTCCAAATTCAGCCAAACCAATTCCATCGCATAGCTATCGCCATTACGAGCGCAACGCAAGTCTCGCTACGATTAGACCTCGTATGAGAGAGTTCCGCATTTTATAAGTTTTTAATTTTAATTATAATAATTAAAACCTTAATCACCTTAATAAACACTTTAATTGCCCCTTAACTTCTTCTTCTCAAACAAACCCGACATATGCTTCTTGTATGTGCATACATATGCACAGCCAACCAAGGATACAACGCTCCGAGCCATGAAACCAAAAACCAATCGCTCCGCCAAACCCAGCGTCGAAATCTCCACCCCTCAGACACCCTAAGTCAAGGCCCGACTTCCCTAGCCGATCGCGACCCGAGCTCCCAATCATGACATTGGGAATGTCACATTCACCAATTTGAGGCCGAGCTCCACCAAACTCGGTCCAAAGCCGCGCCTCGTCCTGACAATCCTGAATCCAACCTCAAATGCGCTAATTGCTGCCCGAATCAAAGCCTAGCCAAAACCATAGTCAGCCATGGCTATGTCGACCTTTCCAAAACTCAACGCACACTTTAAAACTCAAGCCAAATTTTAGATATCACTATTTTACACTCAAAGATCCTCACTTTTCATTTTTAGTCAAGTATTTTATTTGTTTTGGATTTTTGAAGTTTTAGCTCACTTACCCTTTACTGTTTTATTGAAAACAAAATGAGAAAGAGAGTAAAGCAAATTTGTTGAACTTTCTAAAGGTTGGTTCTTAGTATATATTCCTGTTTCCGGCATCTTACCGTATATAATTTCATTCACATATAAACCGCGAGCGACAAAACAAAAATACGATCACGTTCAAAACAACATCGCGGCCTCAGAACAATAATATTATACGCTGATTAACTGATTTTCTAAAATCAACAAAAAACACATTCGTATGCCAAAAAATCATAAAACCTTAATCTAAATATTTTCCAAAATAAAAATTATATAAAAATAAATTAAATTAAAAATACATCAATAAAAATTGAGTCGTTATATAAAAATTAATTTTCTTATTATTTATCCGAAATATTTATTACAATAAATTTACAAAATGAATTCACCATCATTATTTCTTAATTAAAAGGAGTTAAATAAGACCATTAAATCCATTTAATTAATATTCAATTCAAAATCCAAATATTTAAATCATTGTTCAAATATTAAATTCACAATTCAAATAATTTAAATAATCCCTACATTTGAATTCAAGTTTTTAAACCTTAAAAACCCATTATTTCAATTTTTAAAATTAATTAAATATTCAAAATCAAATGACAAAATCTGGGTTGTTACATCAGTCCTTCAAAAATCATAGTACTTATGACTCACATTTATAGTCTACATAGATCTATACCAAGTTTTACAAGTAAGTACTCAATTTTCTAAAATTAATTAAGGTCGTTACTTAGAATCACTCTAGCATTGGTGATAATCACCTAAGTGGTACTTTGTTTGCGTGCGATTGCTATGCACGCAACTATGTGTTCTAAGTTAATCTTCCATGAATTTCCTTGAATAAATAGTCTTCTTCAAATTCGAGGAATAATTGAGAAGAATCCTTCTTATCCCTTCCTCCAAATCTTTTAAAAAATTTCTCGATCTAGTTTTCTATGAAAATCGCCTTCGCATTCCCAATGCGTGCAAGTAACAATATCTTTTTTTTCTTAACTGATACACAAATCCTTGAATTAACTATCCCTTGCAAAATCTTGACTATAATCTTATATAGGATACTTTTTGTGGTTTGAACTTCCAAAACTTTACAATCTCTTAATGATCTCCCATAAATGAGAGCTTTTTACCAAAAATAACCTCTTATCACTTTATTCCAATTATTCCATGGTTAGGACAACTCACTTAGAATGATGTCTTAACATTTTAATCCAATAACACGATGATCAATACTTTGGTTTATACTTAAGGATTTCTGTATTTTAATGTACTGGTATTACTTCTCTCCCAAAGGAAAGGTTGACATTGTAAATTTCTATGTCTTATCCAAAGGAGAATTTGTGTTACGTTTGCAATTACAAAGGATTACTTTTTCTTAGTTATTGAAATAGACGGTATAAAATACGGTAAATATTCATATTTTATACATCTCTTTTTGTTTTGGCGTATTTCTTGTCATTTTAAACGATACACTTTTATTTATAAATCTAAACTTGATGATCCATAGTAATTTACATTGCAACCATCTATACTTCAATAAATTAAAATACTACTTAAATCCCATTTTCAATTTATCACTACTTTCAGTTATGTCTACTAACCCATGTCAATTACCCAACAACAAAAGTCTGGATCACCCAAATCCCAACAATTTACTATGATATCTTGCTTTACATTTTACATACATATGTCATTCAAATCTACAAATCTGGAACTATCACATGATCTATAAGTTTTAGGGCTACTACCACCCAATAATAAATTCAGAGACTGCTAATACCCAATATATTCCAAATTCAAATATGTGCAGATTTCTAACCTTACAATTCCAAAATTTACATAGGCATACTCGAAACACATCAACAATGATAGAACCCAATAAGGTAATACCATCCATAGGCTATAGAGGAAACCAATTTTCACTAATATCACTGCATAATGCTACTACGGGAACCGCTCTTCAACTAACACGACTTCCCAATTATGTCCGCTTGGTTTGCCTACAGTCTACAGGTATCCTATTCTCACCTATATGGTGCCAACCTTTCTACTATAGCATTGAACTTACTATTCCAATTTAGATTGCCTAGTGAAATCAAGAAATTGCCCCTTTTTGTCACTTTACTCATAATATAAGAATTGCAGTAGACCCTGCTTGGCCCTTTTACACTTCAAACTGAATAACTTCTTGCATTGGCAACATCTTTGATAAAATAAAACATCTTGGCTTTCTCTTTCCTTATTCGGGAATATGTTTTATCCAAATCATACTTTTCAGACTTCTCCACACAAATATCCTATAATTCAAACCATACTTGGGTAAGAAGATATAAGGTGCTCACCCTTCACTGCTACATGAAGTTTGACCTAGTATTCTACCCTTCCAATTCAACCGTTAAATGAAAAGGTCACTAAATTCTCATTTTTTTCTTTTTTTCTTTGTCTAAACCATTTCAAGGTTTCCAAATTTCATAGTCAATTCTGTCCTAGTGGGCAGTTTAATCCTATTTGTCTAACTCTGGTCTATTTTTTTCTTTTAGGTTTAAGTGATAGTCATAACATTTTCACTTTACCCTTTTAAATCAAAACCTTTGATTTTAACTTTATCTTCACAAAACTAGTAAGTTTTAAAACTACGAAGCTCTCTTATCATTTTTAACAAGTATTTTTTTTCTTACTAGGTCATATTATTCTTCTTTAATTAAATTATCAAAAACGGTTGAGCTTATCTTAGCAAAATGTACATAAAACACAACTTCTAAAAAATTTCTTTTATAAATAAAGGATTTTCACAACAACGTATTTTAATGGAAATGTGGTATTTTTAACTTATTACTACTATTGTATTTTTAGAGTTTGACAAAAGCATCGATAAAAGACTCTTTCAAGTACTAATCATTTCTTATTTATAAAAAGAGTTCAAAAGTTGGATCTTACATACTTCTCGGTTTTTTTTGTTTTCCAAAAGTTCTATTATTAAAAGCAAAGTGCACATTGAGGATAAGCATATCAATGTTCCTAAAAGACAAAACAAAAGTTTTAAAACAATTATTGAAAATTTGATTTTTATCAAATTCTTTACTTTTACTTTTTAAAAAATTTCCATAAAAGTTGCCCGATTAGTTTATATAAAATCATAAACCAACTTCCTTTCTCTATTTAAAATATCAAACATCTACAGTTTCTAACTTTAAAAAACATTTTGTTGGTATTACTAAAATTGGAGTAGACAGTGGCAACCTAATTACCTAAGCCCACTTGAACCTAACAATGCTTAAGTGCATAAGGTTTTTGTCCTTCTTTTCAAAGAGTAACTCAAGCTTATTTTTCATTACAGTGTCCAACTTCAATATAAAAATAATCTAGCTATACCGTTAAGTAAATAAAGGTCCTTGGGACTACTGCCAATATATGAATAGGGTTTCTACTTTAATTGGAAAATCTGCCTTCAATTTGTAAAATCCTCCTTCATGCTATCAATATCCTATTCCTATTATATGGATCTTATGGTGCTAATCTTTTTAACTCACCCTAAGTCCATAATTTACTTGCTACTGCTAGTTGGTATATAAAACCTCCGCTAACCTTTCTTTATGGGGTAAGCTCCAATAAACGTAAAAAAATTATCTCTCACCTCAACTATTATAACCTTAAAACTTATTATGACCCACAATTGTCCGCTTCTATAAAGAATAAGCCAACAACTACCTTATGAATCAAAATATATAGGGTGTTGTGTATTAATACATATATTAGAAAAATATAATTACACTTCCTTAGTCGGGTTAGGCTTATCTTGTCTCTTTGCTTTAGATACCGACGGAACCATATATGGATGTTCATGCTCGGAATCTTAGCTACTTTTACAGTGCCATTCCTCTAAGACTTGTACTCATTCTCACTATCTATGATTAGGAACTATTTTCAACTTTTCCAAAGATAGTACTTGACAAGACTTGATATCGTTCTTTTTTGTTATAGTTATATATATATATATATATATATTGTGTATGTATGTATGTAAAACCTTTGAAATCATTTTTTTAGGTACTTAGATTGTAGTACATATTAGTACTGCAAGCCTCAGGTAGTATACAACATACAACATGTCAATATATGTTCGAAGAACGCTACGCATGTTTCAAACCTTTGAAACCTTTTATCTATACATATACATACATACATATACATACACACACACGCACTACTTTCAAAAGTCCATTTTGAAAAAAAATTGGGAACCTTTTTGGAAAAAAAAATTCAAAACTTTTCAAGTACATTCTCTCAATACCCACCTAAATCCTAGGAAATCTTAAACCTAGACTCTGATGCCAAAGGTAACGACCCGCACTTTACGACACACCGTCCAAAATCTGGTGTGACTTTTGGACTCGCGTCATGCTAAGAAGCTGTTGGGTTTTTAAACATTACATAGCATTATTATAAAGGTAAATTCTAAGACATTCTACACTTTCAGATTTCATAGCGGAAGGAAATAAAATATAAGGATTGAAAAATAGACATTTTAGAAAAATAGTCTCTAAAATACTTAATTTCCATATATAATGTTTCCAAAATACAATATGAGATTTATAGGCTATTGATAAGTAACTTCATGATGAACAATAAATAATATGAGAATTCCAACATGTAGCTCCTTCCATCACGTACTATGCCCAATCAACTGCTAACCTGTCATCCTGTGGTGGGGAAATTGAAAGGAAGGGGGTGGGTCGGACAAAATTCTGGTGAATGAGTACAAGTTTAATATGTGATGATCATGTACGGTTAACTTTAATTCTACTTTAGATGACATAGGGTGTATTATAAGTGACTGTGAATTCCTAAGGTATGTTACCTAAGGGTTCTTGTCTAATACATACCCGCACCATCATTTGTGTAGGCTGTTCCAAGGATCGAACTACGGATTGAATCTCACAACCAACGATCGGCCATCGCTCCTAGAGCTACTCGATATAAATACCGCCACTAGGCTACTAAAACATGGAAACACTGCCACAACTCTACTAAATGTGGAAACACCGCCCCTCGGCTACTAATCATGAAAACACCGTCACTAGGCTACTGTGGAAATAAATTACCACTATTTTCATTGCCACTAGGCTATTGGGGAATCGATTTTCCCCTAACTGCGAGTACCCATTTGTGACGCCCCACCTCTATACTCACACTAGCCAAGGACACTACGGGGTAATGTCGTCGACTAGCACGAATAATAAGGCTGTTGAGGAGCGACCATCTGTGTAATTGCTTTGTGCGAGTACCGATATGTCAGATACTATAACTTACATTTCATTTCAAGAGGAAATCCGACATATCCAATACAAACTCAAAGCTACCACATAGTGGCTATGTGGACTTTGGAAACAAATATAGAAATAAACATAACACAAATCAGTCATAGATATTCATATCACAAAGGCGGAAACATATATGAATATAACACATAGAAGTGTACATCAAAGTAGTGGTCATACAAGATCCACTACATCACAAAAGAATAGATACAAGTGCTAGACAAAAGATTAAGTATACATCAAGGAGTCTCTATCTCGAATGTATAATAACAAAAACTACTAAGGACGGACCCTGATAAGAAGTCAAGCAGAAGCACCTGAAATACCTCGGTCTGACCCGAGTATTATTTAAGAAGAAAATAATAAACGGATCAATCTAGATATAAATATCAGATAAAATGAGGTAGGATAAGAGATATGACAAAAATGTATGATGACAATAATGCCATACTGTGACAAGCATACATCAGATAACAACAAAAATCATACAATATCTCAAATATTCTCAAACACTAAAAAGAATGTCATATTCTTTAAATTATTCACCAAAACACAAATATTGACAAAACATATCAATGCCAATCGCACAAATCGGTGAAACACAAATTCTAGAAATCATCAACCAGAAATCACAAAAAGGGAAAGGCCTATCACAAACTGGAGCATGAAAACTCACCAACACGTGTATCACAAACGGGTCACTATCCCATGAATCGACTTATCGGGTCGATTGCTCCACGAACGGTCCAAAGACCATGGGTCGCTAGCCCATAAAAGTGAGCCGAAGCTCTATAGGACGGGGTACAGTCCCCCATGCGGACAAAGAGACATCGCACATCGCTAGTCTAAATCACCAAAGGATCATCATTGATCGATAAGTGTAAATTACACTAAGCTAGTAAATATACGAGTTTAGCTTCATGTCCCATAACCACTAGCTTAACTTAAATATTTACGAACAGATTGTAGATTACCACTCGAAAATTGTCACGAGAGTTCAATCGAACAAGTCCAAGAATTAACCGACGAAGTAAACGCAAGCGTTTCATACCACTTGTTTTGCTAAGCCGTTTAATTAGATTTCTCATACGAATGAGGTAAAGGTTTGTATATATTAATAGATAGGAAAACAGTTTTAAAAACGAGCTTTGTATTAAAAATAGTGTTGAAATCATTTTGATGAAAGAGTTTGAGTATTTACTACTAGTATAAAAACCTTTATATTTTAAAGTGACAAATCACAGAAATGATTGTAGAAATAATCAATCACCAAAATCCACATTCGACGACGTGAATCAAAACCATAGAAATCGATACCAAACCCATCAAATGGATATTCCCAAAAATCCAAAGAAAGAAGTCATCAAAGTCGATAATAAGTGATAACAACTAACCGAATCGACAAAAATCGATTAAATAATGGAAATTCGCTCAAAAATAGGCAAATAGGCAAAACTAGATAGTTCCAGACGTCTGGATTTGAGTTCTGGAAATTTTCCAGAAAATACCAGACGTCTGAAAACTAACCAGACATCTGGTAGGTTTGGACCAGACGCCTGGTCCAACTCTCTGCCATTTTTTTTCTTCTCCAGTCCAAACCAGATGTCTGGACTTGATATCCAAACGTCTGGTCACCTGGCCTAGGCAACAGTTTGCCTAGGCCAAGATGGCCAAAACGTTTCAGGAACGATCGGACGAGCAACGACGACTAGGGATTTATGCCAAGCGACAACCCAGCCTTATAGGCTCTTCGATACACCCCAAATATCAATGTCCAAACATCCATAGAAGGATTTTCATAAAATTGGATCAAAACACCAAAATTTGGAAAATTCACCAAATCAATTCAAATCTAAAGCAAATGGACATGCACAAAGGTTAGGAATTCATATCTAACAACAATGAAAGTTATAGACATAGATGTGAGTTAAAGAACTCACCTTCAAAACTCAAAGACACGAATGAGAAGCTTTAAAACAAAGGAAAGGCCAATTCCTCTTCAACTTCAATTCAAGAAGCTCCAATCTAAGCTCATAAGAAAATATTTCCTAAGTTAGGGTTTAGAAATTTCTGAAATTGAAGAGAGATAGAGATGGAGAAGATGAAGAGGATGCTTACCTAGGCTTCTCCTTGATTTTGAACTTGAATTTGAGTTTCCTAAACAAAAATAGGGTTTAGAAATTTCCATTTCCCTTTCTTTCCCCCATTTTTACTTTGAGCTTGAGTGTTAGGAAATAGAATGAGTGAATGGATGAAGAGTAGATGAGTTAGGGTATTATGATGGGTTAATGGGCTGAAACCCAAAGCCCAAATAGAAAAATAGCAAAATTCTACTCAACTCCAAACATATCGATGTTTATACTCGAAAAAGTTGTAAACGCCATTTTGGACTCAATGGATGTGGTCTCGAGTCCCAATTCGATTGTTTACAAAAAGTAACATTTCGGACTTTAATCTGATTAACGATGCTATATTTAAATAAAATATTTAAATATACAATCATAAAATATGTGGGTTGTTACAGACTCCCCTCCTTAAAGAAATTGCGTCCTCACAATAATTAAGAGGAAAATAAAAAGTAACAACCATACGAAGGCATAACAGCACAAAAGAAGAAATTTTGAAATGAGAAGTTCACCCTAAGGAGCACGAAAGAGTAAGTTCGGATGTGTTCGCTCGATGAATTCTCTAGATTCCCAAAAGCAATCCTTAGGATTTGAGGACCATTGAACTTTCACGAGAAGAACATCTTTATTTCAAAGGCGTTTAACCTCTGAAATAATGATACGAATAGAATGTTGCTCATAAGTCAAATTTGGTGAAACTTCAATTTCTTCAATTACATCGGGCTCAAGAATAGAATCGGAATCCCTAAGGTATTTCCGTAGTTGAAAGACGTGGAATACGTCAAGAATAGCGGAAAACTGAGCCGGTAATAAAAGGCGATAAGCCACGGAACCAATACGTTCGGTGATGGGAAATGGACCAACATATCGAGGTGCTAATTTTCCCGATCGACTGAAACGCACAACACCCATCGTAGGTGAAACACAAATAAAATCTGGACCTAAAACCAGCTTCTCACCGGCTTCAAGCCAACATGAAGGAGATCGACACGGCCTTCCGTAGAGTGCCTCGAAAGGTGCCATACCAATACTAGATTGCAAGCTATTATTATAGGAAAACTCAACAAGAGAAATATGATCTTCCCAACTTCCATCAAAATCAAGAACACATGCACGAAGAAGATCTTCAAAGTTTGATTCACACGCTCGGTTTGTCCATCGGACTGAGGACGATAAGCGGTGCTAAAATTAAGCTTTGTTCCCAAAGCTTTTTGAAGACCTTTCCAAAATCCACTAGTAAATAATGGATCACGATCGCTAACAATAGAAGTAGGAACTCCATGCAATTTAACAATTTCTTTGACATAGAGTTTAGCCAAAAGAGGTACGGTCCAAAAAAGAAGGATGAGCCTCAAGGCTACACAAAACAAGAGATGAACATAAATTGGATTCACGATCTCGAATCTCACAAGTGAATAAAGTATCGAGATCATTCCATTCGGATATCATCATGAAACAACTGCTTGTTGCTTACGACTAAGGGCATCGACAACTCGATTACCCTTTCCGGGAGTATAGAGAATATCAAGATCATAGGATGCAAGGAACTCGAGCCAACGTTGTTGACGCAAATTAAGTTCCTTTTGAGAAAATAAATACTTCAAAGATTTATGATCGGTGTAGAGAACAAATTTCTCTCCCAAAAGATAATGACGCCAAATTCTAAGAGCGAAAACAATAGCCGCGAGCTCTAGATCATGAGTGGCATATCTAGTCTCGACAAGCTTTAATTGTCACGAAGCATATGTGATAACACGTTCCCTTTTTGCATGAGAACAGCATTCAAACCAATACGACTAGTATCGGTATAAACAATCAATTCTTGGTTCCCTTCGGGAATTGCAAGAATAAAAGCATCGGAAAAAAGTTCTTTTAATTTATCCTCTTTCCCGAAAAGCTAAGACATTCAAAATTATAATTAACTTTATGTAATCATCTTTTTAGAAAAATTTACTTATTACAAGTCAATTTACTGTGTCTGCCTGTCTCATCATAGCGTTTAGGAGATTCCTATCGATAACGTTGATCAAGCGCATCGACTAGAATTCTTAAAGCACTCAATGGGCAAAGCAACACAAAATCATCTTCTATATGATAAACATGTCTCCTAAAAATTTTACAAATATTCTTTGCTCGTTTTAAGAACAAAATCCAATTATACTTATAAATATCTTATTAAAAAGATTTGCAAATTTTAAATTGTTGTTTTCATCCATAATCAATCAATACAAGGATGGTCTCATCGAGATATTCGCAGAATACTCGATTCATAAGATGGATGAAATAAGCTGGACAAACTGAATGACATTACGGGTCACTCATAAGAATCATAACGAGTGCGGAATGCGGTAAATGGGACGCTACCCCCCCCCCCCCCCCCCCGCAACTCGTAGCTGATAAAAACCGGTGGCAAGATCGAGTTGAAAAGACCTTAGCACCACTCAATAAATTGCTTAGGTGGTAATCCTAAGACAAGCTCAAATATACCGGAAAATTCACAAACTACTTGAATGAGAGAAATAACACTTTCCTCATCAAGTGGGTTTAAAGAATAAAATGATGCCACTGAATTTGGAAATCAAAATCATTAAAAACAATAGAAATCTGCTTAACAGATTGAGGATGTCGAAGATGGATAGTCCACTAGGGACATTAGATATGGGCTTCATACTGATTAAGCCAATCCTTTCCCAAAAATCATTTTGAAGCCTAAGTAATGCATAACATGCAAATCGGCTCGGAAAGAATAATCACATAAAATAATCTCGACATCTTTACAAAGCAAACTGAGTGTTGCGGATCCACCAATCGGATTCGCAATACTCAATGAAGTCATCAAGCCCATAATATTAAAAAAAAAGAATCAACAAGTTCTTTTGATATAAAAGAGTGGGATGCACCCGTGTCAAAAAGAACTCGAATGGGGCAATCACGAAACATAATAATGCCATCAAGGATAGAATGAGAAATACCTTAACCACGAGAAGTGTCACTAGGAGCTTGAACAACATTTAGCTTTCCCTCTCTCCTACTTTGAAGTTTGGGACATGAAGATAAAAGATGACCCAAACCTTTGCAGTAGCGACAAGTAAGGGGCTTTGGACACTTATTTGCATAGTGGTCCATAGAACCACAATTGTAGCATCGTCCACGACTAGAGGTAGGAGTCCTTGCTACCAAAATTGCATACTTCCCTTTCTTGTTGGGATTAGGACTTTTGAACTTAATATGCCTCTTCTTGTTGATGTTGAAGTTTTGTTTGGCATCCACAACTTCAACATCACTTTCTTTATCAGCCTCTTCTAATCGAAGAGTGATATCTACAAGCTGATCGAAAGGAACTTCTAGTTTCAAAGGTAAAGGCTTTTTGAGGTTCTTATTCAACCCATAGACAAACCTCTGATTTTTCTTCAATGGGGTATTAATATACTCGACCCCATATTTAGAAAGAGATTCAAAAGATGCGACATAATCTGCCACAGAAGATTCACCTTGAACAAGGTCAATAAAGCTTCGGGCCAAAGTTACTTTTTCAGCCTCCGGCACAAACTTCAATTCGAATCTTTCTCGGAATTGCTCCCAAGTAAGATCCGCTTCAATAGTTTCAGATATCAAAAGCTCATACTAGTCTAATGCTCTCTCCTGGAGCATGCTAGAAGCCACTTGGACTCGAAGTGGATCAATAAGATTCATGCGGAAAAAGATGTGATCGCATGATCTAAGCCAAGCTTGGATTTCTATAACGTTTTCGGAACCCTTGAATGGCCTTCCACCCAAAGCGGTATAATCTCTGCACAAGCGTGCAAACCCGGATTTAGGATGAGTTGGCTCTAGAATGGGTCCGACAGCTTGAGCATTTTTCACAAGATCTAAGAGCTGCTGGGCGGACATAAATACTCCATCCTGAGGAGTAGCACTGGATTGACCGGCGCTGGGACGGCCTGGTCTAACCATTTCTCTTCTTTAAGAAATAAAGAAAGAAGAGAAAAAAGGTTATTCTTAGAATGAATATCAAACAAACTTGATTGATAAAACAAGGCATCACAAAAGAAAATAGGATAGAACGGTACGAAGACTCGAATTAAATCCTATGGCACGATTCCTAAGAAAGACTTAGGACAATGATCCTTGCTAGATTATTCTATATTGTTCCGAATTCTGGCTCTAATACCAAGCTGTGACGCCCTACCTCTATACTCACACTAGCCAAGGACACTACGGGGTAATGCCGTTGACTAGAACGAAGAATAAGGCTATTGAGGAGCGACCATCTGTGTAATTGCTTTGTGCGAGTACCGATATGTCAGATAATATAACTTACATTTCATTTCAAGAGGAAATCCGACATATCCAATACAAACTCAAAGAAATCACACAGTGGCTATGTGGACTTCGGAAACAAATATAGAAATAAACATAACACAAATAAGTCACAGATATTCATATCACAAAGGCGGAAACAGATATGAATATAACACATAGAAGTGTACATCAAAGTAGTGGTCATACAAGATCCACTACATCACAAAAGAATAGATACAAGTGCTAGACAAAAGAATAAGTATACATCAAGGACTCTCTATCTCGAATGTATAATAACAAAAACTACTAAGCTAAAGTAGTTAGCCAAAAGTCGGGTGACGGACCCTGATAAGAAGTCAAGCAGAAGCATCTGAAATACCTCGGTCTGACCCGAGTATTATTTAAGAAGAAAATAATAAACGGATCAGTCTAGCTATAAATATCAGATAAAATGAGGTAGGATAAGAGATATGACAAAAATGTATGATAACAATAATGCCATACCGTGACAAGCATACATCAGATAACAACAAAAATCATACAATATCTCAAATATTCTCAAACACTAAAAAGAATGTCATATTCTTTAAATTATTCACCAAAACATAAATATTGACAAAACATATCAATGCCAATCGCACAAATCGGTGAAACACAAATTCTAGAAATCATCAACTAGAAATCTAGAAATCACAAAAAGGGGAAGGCCTATCACAAACGGGAGCATGAAAACTCACCAACACGCGTATCACAAACGGGTCGCTATCCCATGAACCGAACATCGACGCACCTAAAAAGATACGCCCCATGCACAGTCGAACATCGACGCACCTAAAAAGATACGCCCCATGTCTAGTCGAACATCGACGCACCGAAAAAGATACGCCCCATGCCCAGTCGAACATCGACGCACCTAAAAAGATACGCCCCATGCCTAGTCGAACAACGACGCACCTAAAAAGATACGCCCCATGCCTAGTCGGACATCGATGCACCTAAAAAGACACACCCCATGCCTAGTCGAACATTGACGCACCTAAAAAGGTACGTCCCATGCACCGACTTATCGGGCCGATTGCTCCACGAACGGTCCAAAGACCATGGGTCGCTAGCCCATAAAAGTGAGCCGAAGCTCTATAGGACGGGGTACAGTCCCCCATGCGGACAAAGAGACATCGCACATCGCTAGTCTAAATCACCAAAGGATCATCATTGATCGATAAGTGTAAATTACGCTAAGCTAGTAAATATATGAGTTTAGCTTCATGTCCCATAACCACTAGCTTAACTTAAATATTTACGAACAGATTGTAGATTTTCAGTCGAAAATTGTCATGAGAGTTCAATCGAACAAGTCCAAGAATTAACCGACGAAGTAAACGCAAGCGTTTCATACCACTTGTTTTGCTAAGCCGTTTAATTAGATTTATCATACGAATGAGGTAAAGGTTTGTATATACTAATAGATTGGAAAACGGTTTTAAAAACGAGCTTTGTATTAAAAATAGTGTTGAAATCGTTTTGATGAAAGAGTTTGAGTATTTACTACTAGTATAAAAACCTTTATATTTTAAAGTGACAAATCACAGAAATGATTGTACAAACAATCAATCACCAAAATCCACATTCGACGACGTGAATCAAAACCATAGAAATCGATACCAAACCCATCAAATGGATATTCCCAAAAATCCAAAGAAAGAAGTCATCAAAGTCGATAATAAGTGATAACAACTAACCGGATCGACAAAAATCGATTAAACAATGGAAATTCACTCAAAAATAGGCAAATATGCAAAACTGGACAGTTCAAGACGTTTGGGGATAAATCCAGACGTCTGGATTTGAGTTCTGGAAATTTTCCAGAAACTACCAGACGTCTAAAAACTAACCAGACGTCTGGTAGGTTTGGACCAGACGTTTGGTCCAACTCTCTGCCGTTTTTTTTTCATCTCCAGTCCAAACCAGACGTCTGGACTTGATATCCAGACGTCTGGTCACCTGGCCTGGGTAACAGTTTGCCTAGGCCAAGATGGCCAAAACATTTCGGGAACGATCGGACGAGCAACGACGACTAGGGATTTATGCCAAGCGACAACCCAGCCTTGTAGGCTCTTCGATACATCCCAAATATCAATGTCCAAACATACATAGAAGGATTTTCATAAAATTGGACCAAAACACCAAAATTTGGAAAATTCACTAAATCAATTCAAATCAAAAGCAAATGGACATGCACAAAGGTTAGGAATTCATACCTAACAACTATGAAAGTTATAGACGTAGATGTGAGTTAAAGAACTCACCTTTAAAACTCAAAGACATGAATGAGAAGCTTTAAAACAAAGGAAAGGCCAATTCCTCTTCAACTTCAACTCAAGAAGCTCCAATCTAAGCTCATAAGAAAATATTTCCTAAGTTAGGGTTTAGGAATTTCTGAAATTGAAGAGAGATAGAGATGGAGAAGATGAAGAGAATGCTTACCTAAGCTTCTCCTTGATTTTGGACTTGAATTTGAGTTTCCTAAACAAAACTAGGGTTTAGGAATTTCCATTTCCCTTTCTTTCCCCCATTTTTACTTTGAGCTTGAGTGTTAGGAAATAGAATGAGTGAATGGATGAAGAGTAGAGGAGCTTGGGTATTATGATGGGTTAATGGGCTGAAACCCAAACCCAAAGCCCAAATAGAAAAATAGCAAAATTCTACTCAACTCCAAACATATTGATGTTTATACTCGAAAAAGTTATAAACGCCATTTTGGACTCAATGGAAGTAGTCTCGAGTCCCAATTCGATTGTTTACAAAAAGTAACATTTTAGACTTTAATCCGATTAACGATGCTATATTTAAATAAAACATTTAAATATACAATCGTAAAATATGCGGGTTGTTATACCATTTCTCACTACGCCAGGAGAGGAAGAACCTGAAATGTTGACTTGTCGGTGTATCCCATCGCCTGCACCCGCTTTCACTTCTCGATCGTAGTGTTGGCCTCTTATTGCACGCGTCGGAATCCTCCATCTGAAATGTATTACATCGCGTCAAAAATCGTGCATACTAAGATTCTCGTTATGCCGAACCACACTCCATCAGGCATCCTCGTTAATGCTAAGCGCCCACCGTGGAACCTCCTTTGAGTGTCATTTGCGAAAATACATTGCCCTACTTGAATAATCGACCCCCAATTGGTAAGCTATATTTACCCAGCACCCAACGACCTAGCGCCCTCTTATAGGAAACTAGCTTCCCTACTCTCTCTAATCACTTAGCCCAAAAATAGGCCCACATAAAAATTAGCAATCATATAAATTTTTAGTATTAACTTGGGCCTTAGGCCCGGTTCAAATTTTGCAATTTACATGTTTTACCGATCGATCGCTGACCCTAACCGGTCGATCGCTACTGGTTGACTGTCGAGGAACAGGGATCAATCGGTCGTAGGCTAAATTTTAAGGTTCGTTAACTTTTACATGTTGATTTCAATTAATTTATTTTCGGTTATCGATTTCAGTTTCCAGTGAACCCTAAACACTAATTTGACCAATTAATGTTTTCGATTCCAATACCAATTTGTTCAATATAGGGTTTACAGATTTAGGAATTACTGACTTTAGCATTTACAGTTTAAATAGAAAGAAAGTGTGATAGCTACAGTTTACAGTAATTTCAATTCCTTTTCTAGATTACAGATTTCAATTTAGGATTTCTAACATCATCATGGATCATAGAGAATAGATCAATTTTAACTGTAAATAATAACCTAATTAAAATTGTTTCCACTCACCTAATGCTTAAGCTCTTCCAACTTGCTTCGTTGAGAATCACCCTCTGTATGCTTACTCCTCCAAGTTCTGATTGGTTGTATTCTTCTGATTTGATTTTAATTTGATTTGACGAATATCTAGGGTTAGAGGAGAGGTTAGAATTGGACAAAGATTCGTTACAGTAACATTTCAGTAGATTTTGGAGTCAGTTTAGGGTTGAATTTATAGGGGTTAGGAATCACTTTGGTGTGTTAATTTGGCCTAGAGAATATTTTACTAACATCAGGAATGCTCATCAAAACTTGGCCATAAAGCAATTGATCTCAGCCGTTCGAACGAGGTGCAGAACTGTCGATTTCCTAACGTTAATGGTCAGCCACTCAATTCCACGGGTCGATCACTTATGACTATGGGTCGACCACTCAACATCAGGGGTCAACCCTTAATCTTTGTAAATTTTTATTTTTAAATTTATTTTATTTTCCAATTTTCAAACGTCCGTCACTTCTCTATATTAACTTTGATTTTGAAATGTTATACATGAAAATTATCTAGAAAATCGCTATGAATGCAATGGTGTCAATTTCGTAGCCAAATTCGAATGTTTTTGAAAATTTTCTTTTTAGTCCTTATTTTAATTTAATTTTCTTATAAAATTTTAGCAAAATTTTCGAGGTGTTATATCTTCGATCTCAAATGAGTATGGCTTAGTCTAGTAGTATGCAACAGTTTTGGCCCTCTTTATGACATTGATGATGGAGACCTTGAGGTATCATCTGGGGACTATAACAACCCGCACCTTAATGGGTCTGAATTTCAACCAAATCGACACCCAAGTCCATCAGGATGTGGATCGTTAGTTTTTCAAAACAACAACTTCCCAATAAATCTTTTGAAAAACACATTCAAAAAGTTTCAAAGAATTTTCAAAATTCTTTTTATCAAATTCTTCCACATGGGTTGGACTCAGAAATGGACTTTAATTGCCTTTTCTTTTGGAATTTTCTTCATTTTCCCTTTACTCTTAACCTCTTCTTATTAAATATATATATTAAAAATCTGATTATCTTCTTCTGGTGATTAATTTACATTTTCTTATGGGAACTTGCTTCATACTTTTCATATCTTACTTTCGGGTGTTGGCAATAAATAAGTTCTTACTTCCCATCCATCTAAATGTACATCTTCAATCAGCAATCCATTTAAATCCACAATCATATAACCATCCAGGCCCAACAAAAGAGTCAAGTACCACCCGACTTCAGGAACTATTATGCTGCGCTCATGCTCTTCTTAGTCAATGCCTTTTGGTATGACCTACACTCCATGAGGTAATCGAGGTAAGCGTATAAATTTAACTTTATTTATTGTTCCAACTCATAGTTGCCTTATCCATCTTTTTTGAATATGATCGCAACTACTTCTATAGTCAGAATTCATAGAGTTTGGTGTATAATATATATAATTATAGGTAAAAGTACAAATACATTCTCTCAGCATATCCTAGTTTATATAATCGACTAACTTAAGTTATGATATCAAAGGCAACAACTTGCACCTTAATGAGTCTGAATTTCGACTAATCGAAACCCAAGTCCATTATGGTATGAATTATTGGTTTTGGATACCTGTAATAAATATAAGCATATCAAAGAGCGAACACAGCGGAATAGTAAAATACAATAGAACATATATACTAACTAAGTGTAATAACTCCAATCGAGATTACCTAGAATCTTAATTTAAAACATAATTTAATTAATTTTAAATAATTAAATTGAATTTTAATTAAATTGAATGTATTTGGGGAGATTGTAAATTTTTTATTTTCAAATTAAAATGGATTTGGAGTTTAATAAATTGGGAATTTAATGAATTTCCTTTTTATGATATTTAATTCTTATATTTAATTATATAAGATTAATTTCGGAGAAAATGAATAAATATATTGTGTAGAAATAATATCATTATGGAAAAATGATTTCCTAATTAAGGGTTCATTTTATAAAATATGAAGAATAATTTTTCATTTTAAAAGTTGCAATTAATTTTGATAAAATATTTCAATATTGATAAAAATGAGATTTTGACACATTATTTATATTATGGAAATTTTAGAAATAAATGTTAGTTAAATTAGACTATTGTTTTAATTAAATTAGTATGTATAAAATGTTAAAATGAAACACAACAAATTAGTAACACTTTGGTTTTGAGAGAATTAGCAACACTTGGTTGTTGGATCCACATTCCTTACCCACTTAGCTCAAAACCAAAGTAATAGACATGAGAAAAACATATGTACAACGTTTCTCATTTTCCCTTTTCATCTCAAAACCAGGAATCAAAATTCCCTAAGTACAAAAACCCTAAATCCTAATTTTGCAAATTAAAGAGTGAAATCAAGGGGATTTAAACTTATTTTAGTGTATTTTGATAAAATGTAATCTCCTATATCTATCGATGCATCAATTTTATGAATTATGTCGGCTTTGATTTCTGATTTTGATCAATTCCCATCCCATTTTTGTTCATAGCCTAGGTTGAGAATGAATTAGAAAGGCATAGAAGATTCTAAGCCCCTTGATTGGATGTAGTTGCTGTTACATGATTGTGCTTGATTCTAGAAGTGGTTATGATCTCAAATTGTTGTCGAATTACTTGGCAATATGAATTGTGTTTGTTGTATGCTGAAACCACTTTGTGAAATCTTGCATTTCATCCATTTATACATCTCTATATTCTTGCATGACTACAAATTCAGTACCTCAGGTAATTATAGAAGCAACCCTAGAGAAACAAAAGGAAATGGATCGATGGGGAGTCGTCAGAATCGCCTGGACGTCAGTCCAGGCGAGCTAATTGGTGGACCAGTTGCATTCTGGACTTGATGTCCAGGCTATATTCCGGTGCTACCGATCGACCCGTTTGTCACTCTTTTGCCCATGTTGACTCCTGGAAACTGCTTGCTTAACTTTTGATGATGTTTTTCATATTGATTTCATTGATAATTCTTGATTTTGATTATAAATTGATGAATTTTTTTAATGGTTTTATACAATAGAGATGTTCTATGGATCTTGAGAAGCAATGCACGTTTTTATGCACGTTTTCAAACCGAACTTATGAAAAGACTGATTTCAAGGACAAATCATTTTAGTAAAATCATTTTAAATATCAATCTAATATATATAAAGAATTTTAGAAATCCATATATATATATATATATTAACTATTTCGATTTACAATGGTTTTAAATGATTTCGTTCAATGATTTGAAAAGTGTACTTATAAATATATATATATATATATATATATATATCCACTAAAAACCAATAATTATAAGAATTATTTTGAAAGTAAAATGTTTTAGAAATCGTACAATATCAATTAGATGAGGAATTAACTTAAACAGTTAAATAAAACGAGTGGCATGGAACGCTCGCGTTTATTTTACCGGTTAATTTCCGGACTTATTCGACCGTACCATTACTACACATGAGTGGAGTTTATTATCATACTGTAAACGTTTGGGTAAGCACGTGTGGTATGGGACTCATAGTTGTTACCTATTCGGTTGCTATATGAAAGTATATAACACTTATATCTTGATGTTCATAGGACCCATACCTAAATTGATGTTTATGTTAAATTTAGGTGATTCAAATATTTGCCAAAGAAGGAAAGAATTTAGCTAATTGATCTTCAATTGATTATGTTATAGGTGGAAAGATAAATAGGAAAGTTATGTGTGATTGCTTTTGAAGAAAGGAAACTAATTTATTAGTTAATCAATTAATTAGTCAAAAGATTTGTTATTTGGAGATAGAAAAGTTTTTATATATGGAGATTCAATCAATTGAGCTAAATTATGGAAATCAAGATCATCATTATCCATTAGCGTAGAAATCAAATCATGGATATTTGGAAAGATTTCAAGACAATTGGGCAATTAATTTTCTTAATCTCCAAGTAATCCTTCATTTTTAAGCATATTTAAATGAAGAAAGTTCATCTTCATATGAGTGTGAGAGATCATCCACCATTATGCTCTTCTTCAGTAAACCCTAATTTCTGTAGTCAAATCAAATTAGGAGTTTTGAGTGCAAACAAGTCTTTGGAGAATTTAATTATTCAATTTGTAATTATAGGTTAGTCTCTCCACTTTGCTATCTAGAATTTTGTAATCTCTCTCTCTCTCTCTTGTACTCTCTTTCTTCGGTAAAATAAAAAATAGTTGTTGGGTCCGTGGACGTAGGCAATCTAAACGAACCACATTAAATCTTTGTGTTCTCTACTCTTTTGTTTTTCTTTATTTGGTGATTATTTTTCATTGAATTGGTGGTTGATAATTAATCAACAAGCTAGATCCTTCCTTTGGTCGCTTCTACGCCTTAGCATTCCGCTACAGTTTTAGAGTTAGTGCAAATTAATTAAAATTTTGCATAACAGATTGGTATCGGAGCTAGCTGTCTTGTTCTAGATTAGTTATCAATGGAAAATTCTTTTAGTAGTGGTATGAAAAATTATGGCGTCACTAAATTTGTTAAAAAAGGAGTTTTTGGGACATGGAAGGTGAAGACTAAAGACGGTGTTCTTCCGCAACAACTTCATTCATTTAGAGGAAGATATAAAAGACAGAAGCACCTTGGAGGTAGAAGAGATATGCATAGGTCTTATTTCATGGGTCCTAAAAGAGGTGTTTGCTATTACCGTAAGAAGAAATGGCATTTCATACGAGATTGTCTAGCTCTTAGAAAGAAGAGAGAGAAGAAGGAGAAAGCTTCAATTTCGGCAGCAGTTAGATCAGATGCATGTAGAATCGATAGTGATACATCATTATTTTCAGCCAGTATTTCACTTTCAGATAGTACAAGTTGGGTGATTGATTCTGGAGCCCCTTTTCGTATGACACCAGATAGAAGCTGTTTTGTTAGTTACAAGAAGATTGACGGCGGAGCAGTTCATTTGGGAACTGGCACATCTTGTCATGTTGTGGGCATCGAAAGTGTGAGATTTAAGATGCATGATGGTGTTATTAAGACTATCATGGATGTTAGACCTGTTCCAATGTTGCGTAGAAGTTTGTTGTCAGTTGGAGCTTTGAGTAGACTTGGTATGAGGATAATAATAGATGGAGAGAATTTAAGAATGGCGAAGGGTTCCTTAGTAATGATGAAAGGGGTGCGAGTTAATGATATATATGTGTTTCATGGAGAGACAGTCTTAGGAGAGTCAGTAGTTTCTACTAATTCCAGTGTTTCAGATTCTACTCAGTTATGGCATCTTCGTTTAGGTCATGTTGATGAGGAGAGTCTTGAAGTATTAAAGAAGCGGGGGTTGATTGATGATGTTTGTCAGTCGAAGCCAAGCTCTTGTGGAGATTGTTTTTTTGGAAAGAAGAAGCGTGTCACATTTGATGTTTAGAGACTTAGAGCTACGGAGTTTCTAAAGTATGATCATTCCTATGTGCAGGGACCCACTTCAGTTGCATCTTTTGGTGGAGTCAATTACTTCGTCTTATTTGTGGATGATTTCTCACGTAAGGTCTGGGTCTATTTCTTAAAGGCCAAAGATGAAATATTTGCCCTGTTTTGTAAGTGGAAGACTTTGGTAGAGAAGCAATCGAGGAAGCGTTTGAAGGTTCTCAAAGTTGGAAATAGTAGTGCATTTATGTCACAAGAATTTACTAATTATTGTGCGTCTGAGCATGTAGTTAGATATTTTTCTATTTATCTTGAGTCACATTGTTATAGAGTGGTGGAGAACATGTGTCAGATATTATAGGAGAGAGTTATGAGCTTAAGAACGACTGCTGGTCTAGAAGAGGGATTTTGGGCAGAAGCGATATCTATGGCAGCATTTCTCATCAACCACACACCTTCTATAGCCATAGATATGAAGATCTCAGAAGAGATATGGAAAGGAGAGCCTGTTGATTATTCATTCCTTAAAGTGTTTGATTGTTCAGCTTATTTAGAAGATGAGAGACATGATAAGTTGAAGCCTAGTAAAAGCAATCATATTTTGTTAGGCTATAGAGGAGTGAAGAGGTATAGGTTGTGGTATAAGACAACTAAGAGAATTGTGACTAGTAGGCATGCGATATTTGATGAGAGGTCTTTGTTGAAGGTGGAGCCCATATTAAGTGATGACATTGGAAGGATAGAAAATTGCCAAACACATTTGGGGTCATCAGATTGTTTTCATATTCGGAGAGATATTGGTATTTCCGATGATATCATGGTTGATGAGAAGATTACAGAGTTTCAGACTCTAGGTGTAGCTCACTTGCTGGAAATGCCTTTTGGTTCAGTTGGCCCTATTTGTAAGCATATTTATAGCGATGATTCTTCATCTTATGCTTTGAATGTTGCGGAGCTTGTTGGTGAGTTTTTTGGTGTTGACTTAGAAACGTCTAGCAAAATTCTTATAGAGGAGATTGGAGTAGATAATATTGAGTATGTCCTCACTCAATTTGGAATGGAGAAGGTGAAGCACGCTGTTAAATCTCCATCGGTCTCTCGAAGCTTAGTATCTGCATGTTCATCTCCAACATCGAATTAGTTAAAGAATTTTGGTATTTTCTCGTATGCATTTTGTTTACTGATGTGCATACTATCTTTCTTATGCTTGGGAAATATTTTGAAGTTCTGTTTGGGCAACAATGCCCAAACTTGTTCATCTTGAGTTTGACACCATGTGGCGTAGACACAACAATTTGTTAAGATGTGGTGATGAAGAGAGATTGTTATATTTGAATCAAGGTGGAGTGTTAAATTTAGGTGATTCAAATATTTGCCAAAGAAGAAAAAAAATTTAGCTAATTGCACTATAAGAAAAGTTACTTTTTATAACGACAATAGATAACGCTTTACTAAGTTGTGTTATTGTTTATTTTAATTTGTTTTATTTTAGACTTGCGTACTAACTACATAACGCTTTTCCCAGCGGACTTTCCCCAATATTTTTCGTGGCCGCCTCCTTTTCAATTATTTCCCTCTTCCTCAGATTTCTCCCGCTACTGCTATTCTTTGAGCTCTGAAAAAATAAATCATCTTCAATCCGAACTCCATTATCCCATGCCACCACTGTTGTCTACCTATCTGCCCTTAATCGCACCATCTGCAAGACGACAAAGCATCACTTGCACCCATTGCTGCTTCAGTTACCACCTTAGGCTTTGCTTGCATCTGTCTACTCGATTGCTCCACATTCTTCGTTGCTTTAATTTAATCTCGCCTCTACTATTGTTGCTCAATTGCTAATTGAAGAGCGAAGTACTAATTGAAACAAAAATGTAAGTCTTTTGATTAAAAATGTAATGGTTTAATAATTTAATTTTGACTAAAACCGTTCTTGTTTAAGTCCGCTTCTTTAATCAAGATTTAAGACGATCTTTTAATAGACATAATGAATTTTGGTGTTTATTTTAATTCATTCATTCATGTGTTTTGATTAAGAAGTTAGTGCTGAGTGAACAAATTTAGGAGTTTATTTAAATTATTCACTGCTAAGAATTAAATGATAAAATCATTTACTGCTAAAGAAATTGAATTTGTAGGATAACAACAAATTAATATCTGTGAATGATTTATATATTTTCATATATTTTATATATGACCGATTCAAATTTTTGTCATATTTTGTGAATGAATTGAGTTTAGTTTTGAATGAATAAAAAATTGTGTTAATTATACTGATGTCATAATTTATATTGGTAAAATATTTTAAAATGAGTTGGTTAATCAAAATTTGACCATAATGTTTGGATATTTTTTTAGGTACGTAAAATGCTAGTATTTTACATTAATAGGTCTTGAAATCTTGGCCTTCCCATGCAACAAGTTTGGAGCACAAGAACCTGGTAGTAACGAGGAGATAGTTGAATTTGCTTGCACTCGATTCTAGGCCGAGTATCCTATCTTTGACAAGGTAAGTAACACCCCATGCCATCATATTTTTAGTAAGCATCATTTATACATTAACTGGCAGTACTTTGTCAAGTTTATGAAACCTCAATATTCATGTATATGTTGCTAGCAAATTACATCATATATCCCGAAAAAGTAAACTAGAATCAGATTTTTTTTTTATAAAAGAGTGATTCTCATTACGAGGAGAGCACTTGATATTTTATTTAACTAAAGAACCAAAAGCCATCAACAAGCCTGATGGTTAACGTTATATATAATGTGAGATCAACACAGATGATCATCAAAAGTGATAAAACAAAAGAATAATAATATATGCAGCTTTGAATGAAGAAATACAGATATTATACTAAGCTGCCAAGTGCTAGGTAGAGCGAGTGTGGGGCGAGTGGGCATGTGTCTGCTAAGATAGCGTGAGTCGGAGTAGAAAGCTTGTTGGCTGAATAACTGTATGCGGCTGCTTTGGCAGGATGAATGAGTTACTGTGAGATCTGGAGCTACTAATGCTTAGCAGTGAAAACATTACATCAGGTTACATTGGGATTGACCCATTTAATGCTGGGAACCATGAGAAAAGAGATGCAAAATTACAAGCTTAATGATGAGGATTGAAAAGTCACGTAACATCATGTTGAGCAAGAAACAATGGATCTAGATAATAAAAGTGCAAATGGGTAAGCAACATCAAGATGAAACCAAGGATAAAAATTGGTAGGAGTTGCTATACATTTACTCAAACTTGTAGCTTCAAGTTGAAGCTCATGTAACACCATGGTGAGGCTTGAGCAAGAAACTAAGAGTTCATCTGAAAATGGTATGAGTTGTTGCGGTAGGATAAAAATGGGTATAAGTTGTTTATATACTCGCCACTAAGTACAAGCAACAAGTGCTTATTAGTATAAAGAGGCATACCCTTCTGAGAAATTATTTTCTCCCAGTAATATTAATCCAGCTATAGCTACAAGAATCATGTTTAAGAGGCTAAAAGTTGTTAAAGAAACTGACTCTTTGTCCCGCATTACTGATCCTTGGAAGTAGTAAGTCATCCCTGAGCATATAATTTCATGTTTTTATGAAAGCAAAAACATAAGCATTTCTATATTTGTATGATGAATATTGAATTCATATTAGTTGGACAAGAAAAAACAGCAAGCTTGGATAACAATATATTCTTGTTAAATTTATTTTCAAAATTTCATATGAGTGTATATCGAAGGTAGATATATACATCCACTGACTCATGAAATAAACAAGAAATTTATTTTAAATATATACCGCAAAAACTATAGCAAGAAGCTTATAAGTCCAACCAAGTTCCTAAGTTGTCATGTCTCCTCACTCCATCAATGGAGGTAATGCACTACTTTCGACTGCACCAGCAAAGCAAATTAATGCAGGGAGGCAAATCCCATATAGTATTCCTTTAAAGTGATAGTCTATAGTAAAAAAAATGTCATGTATACATATAACACTACATATGGTTATATCAATTAATGATTTAGTATACTTACTAGGAGTATGACGAAACAAGACCAAGCAAAAAAATCATAATAAATATAGAGCCTTTAATCTTATCCTTGCTTCTATTATGAGTATGCAAATGTTTAGTGCTTATTTTACTTGAGTACACTTTTACTATAGTCGGACCTCTGTACAATGTCATAACAATGGCACCCGATAGTGAAACTATAGTCCCCACTATCTTTGCAATACAACCTTTCTTTCTCAAGCGAACTCGTTCTAACCTTCAAATAAACAAACTAAACATGGTCATGAATTTATTTTATTTATCTATTTTTCCTTAAACTTGAAATTTGACTTACCTTAGAATCCAGGCCAACACAAATGTAATAAAGGGAATAATACTAGCTATTGTAGTAGCGAAAGTAGCAGATGAAGAGAGCCGCAATCCCATATAGTACATGTTCTGATGAAATATGCTCCTAAAGTGAAAAACATGAGACATTATTTTTGTTCGCTTAGATAAAATGAAACCAAATGTCAATGCGGCAAAACAGTCGAGTGATAACAATTATTTTTACTAGAAAACTATTTGGACAAGAAGGTTTTGGATACTACTCTAACAAACCCAGTGCCACTGCGTTGAAAAAATAATAGCATGATTTGAGATAGAGCATTCCTTTCCAAAGCTACATCAAATGGAGCTAGGATAAGGACAGCTAACATATGGTGGCAGGCAATGAGTGTGAAAGGGCTCATCCCTTCTCTGAGTGCAAACTTAGCAATGACCGTCATTGTGGAAAGCCCACGGTGAATTGTGATCATGAAGATACATGGATTTGTTCTATGCCATAGCCCAAAAATGTCTTCTCTTGTATTATTGTCCATTGATTTTGGAAGGCTGTTGTTGCTTGATATGATAAATGATAACACTAATGCTTTTGTTAGCTTATTTGTATTTTAATTTGTACTTTACATCAAATAGGCATACTATAAGTGGGAAAGGGGATAGGAAAACGATATTTATCATTTTTTTTGTTAGGCAATAGATATCTCCCACACTATGAAGCCACTTGTTTATAGTGCATATTAAGTTGTTTGAGGAATGACAGCTTCTTTGGAAACTTGGATTTTCTAAAATTGTAGTTGAAGCTACATCATGTCTATGATCTAAGCATGTTCCATATTATCAGTAGTGGATGAAAGACAAAACCCTTGGGTTTTGAACATTTAATGTAGTTAAAGCGTGTAAGGTTGCTTACGTACCCTCTTTTTTGTGGAGTTGGAAATCATATTTACATACTGATTCAGTAAAAAAGATTTGATTTTTTTACACAAAAGTCTAAGTGCAAGACAAGTCGGCTGATCGATATTCATTAAAAATGTACTAATTTCCTTTTTACAATAGTCTAAGCGCAAAGATTAAAATTCTATGTAAGATGAGGAATAGTTGGCTGATCGATATTTAGTAAATAAAATGAACTGTTATAGATGCTACAGATTATGTGCTGCATCTCAATACTTAATATCTTCGAAAGCTTCCCTGCTATCCATATTTATTCTCCTATAAATTGTTTAACAGAACTCATCTGGCAACCCTTTTAAGGAATCTGAAGAAGAAGCGGTTGAGTTGAAAGCAAGTGAAGGTAAGGACTAAAGTGAAGTAATGTTATGTTGTTGAATGCTGCTACAGTTGGTGAGGTACACTGCTAACATCAGTTTGAAACGAGTCTGAAATGAGGGTCTGAAACCTGTCGTCATAGCAGCTGAATAAAAGTGATTGCATAAATCGGTTTGAATCCTGAAGTAGCAAGCTTTGGAGAGAGCTGTTTGAAGTGGCCAACTGGATGAAAGTTGAAATATCAGAACTTGAAGATGTTGCCGAGGAGAATTGAGATGAAGTAGATGAGATGAACAAAAACTGTCCTGATTTGAAAGCTGTAGCCATTTTTGCCTGCCTGCTGCATAATTGTCTGATCTGAAATAAAGCAGATGATGATGAACTGAACTGGTGAGCTGAAGTGGAGTGAATTTAAGTGGAATAAACTGAGTGTGCGAAAAATCTTTGACAACAATAAATATGAAGATGCTACTTGAAAAGGTGGGCTGCCATAATGTGCACGTTCCAGTATATTAATCGGAATTTCAGGGAGTCCTAGAGTTGAATTTGTAGTCAAGATTTGTACTATAGAAGGTAATTGCCATGATATCCCTAATTTGCAGTATGAATGGTTTATTCTTCCCCTATATCTTAAATAATAATTATTATTCTATTTCAGGCACGTTTGGAACTTTGTATTATGGATTTTGCTACTAATTAGATCATGGATCCAAGAATCACTTGGAAGAGGAGGAGAATAAGAGATTATGTTGTCCGCCTTTTGAACTAAAATGAAGATTCAATGAAGTGATGACCGAAGAGGTGCTCTTTTCTCTCTTATTCCATTAAATTGATCACTCAGTGATTCTTTTAATGCTGATCGTGCTGCGTTTGAATTTTAGACCAACGATTGATTAAAATGAAGTGCTATTTATCATTTTTCAAAATCTGTTAGAAATATATAAATCTCATTACTTTATATTACATAGACAAATAGATTCTATTAAATCAGCTGCATCTATTTTATCATTTTGAATTAGTTAGTTGTAGAATTATTAATAACAAGAACACGTAACATGGGTCCATGTTCTCAACCATCTCTTGCTATATGTTGATATGCACTATTAGGTAGTGGTTGGCTTTAAAACGAGTTTTGTGTTTTGCATTTTTGATATAAATGTTAAATGACATAAGAGAGAATGTGAGATTGAAAAATCGTAGTAATTCACAAAAAGGAAATATGAATGTTGAACATAAAAAATTACTTTCAAGAAAATGCAGAATGCATTTTTAAAAAGCAATATGTAAACGGCGAAATAAAAATGCATAGTAAATGTATTTGAGAAGATAACTATAATACATCATTTCGCAGCAAAAGTTTAATGAAACAGACATGTTTTGGATATCTTTGTAAGAAGTTTAACCTTTATAAATTTGAAAAATAAAAAATAACTCTAGAATGTATATGAAATTATTTATATTGTAATATACAGATATTATTGTTTAAAAGTGCTAAATGTATAATATATATTTATTTTACTGTTACCATTGTTTTCTCATAACTTGGTAAGAAATATATGATTATTGATTTGATATTATTTTGATTGTTTCAAAATATGAAATATTGATCTTTGATAAATATTTTATCAATATTGTTGATATAAATACTTAGGTAATGGAAGAATTCAAATCCAAATACATGTTTGGAATGCTAATTTTGGGAAATACTTTGTTTATTTAAGTTGATGGGAATGTCAACAGAAGTTAATTCTGTGGAAAACTGACTAGCAGCGCTTATGTTTTCCAAGTTCGAAATAAGTAAACAATCAGTGGTTGAAGTATTGCATGTACACAATGGATATCTGTAGCTAACTGATCAATCAAAAGTGAAGACAAGCAAGAGGTCGGTAAGAAACAATTGAGGACTGCCTTGCATTGGTTGTCTTTTTTGATGGAATCAATCAGGATAATCTTCTAAGCTAGAGTTAAGATCAACATGTTTGCTTACCTAGAGTTGAGGTAGGAAACATACATAGGTACCAAGTAAAAACACGAAAAATCCATAAATCTTTTGCTTTGAATGATATGTTGTTTAAAGAAAACAACTCTTTGTTGTTTAGGCTTAGAACTGTATGTTTAAAAGAATGTTTTCAACTCAACAATTTAAAAAATGTGACGCTACCTGAATTTGGAATGTTCAGAGAGAGGATGTGAGACCTCCAACTATGTTTAGCATATGATGTTTATGAAATGATTGTCTTCGTTGTAGTCTAACAGTAATGAAATTATTGTGCTGATATTAATAATCTTACGTCTTGGCTGCCTTGAATTTTTCAAGTTGTTGCCTACAATATTGGTAAATCAATGGTATATTAGTTTAATTTACCACTGATTACTGTCCTTCTAATTCAAATTATTGTACTGTACCTTACAAATTGTCATTGTTTGTTTTGTATAGAACTAGAGTAGAATTCGCCAGTGGAGAAGAAAGGTTTCATTGTGTTGGGCAGCAGGTCATATATAAATGATTCTCATTTATCATGCCTTGACTGATAAATAGTGAAAAGAATCTTCCTTATATTACAAATGGGGAGAGCATTTAGATTCCACGAGTTAAATTGTACGAGGTATTGTTAGAAATCTGCTATTAGAAACTGCAATCGTTTCATTTACTCTTAACGTTATGCAGTTTCTAATCTTAATGTGACCCTATTAATTAGGTCATAAATAGAATGTTTCATTTACCTTTAACGTTATGCAGTTTATAATCTTAATGTGACCCTATTAATTAGGTCATAAATAAAACGTTTCATTTACCTTTAACGTTATGCATTTTCTAATCTTAATGTGACCCGATTAATTAAGTCATAAATAGACCGTTCTATAATTAGAACATTAGGTCTGTGATTAATCTTAAGCGTTGAATTGGTATATGATGGACGTACCAGATTTAGAGTAAAATGTTATATAAAGGATTGAGTTCTCTCTCTCCCAGCTAACAGATGTATTCTTCTCCATCAAGAAACACATAAAGAAATAAGGTTAGAAAGAGAAACCGAATTCTGAGAAGAAGATTAATTATTAGAAGTCAAAAGAAGAAGATGACAACCATTACATCTTCCGCTGTTAATCAAGGTACGTCATCTTAAACAAAAAATCATATTAAGTTTTGTTTGTGAAATATTCGGTATTGGTGATCCTTGGGCTATTACTTGAATTGTTCATCATTAATCATGAAAGATCGAACAGTAAAGAATTTCTCACATTTGGTATCAGAGCCACCAATCAATAATTGAATATTTCCTATGATTGCAATTGATCTGTTCTATACTTTTTTTTTTTTTGAAGACCTAGAGAACCAAGCTTTGCTTGTAAACTCTAAGGAAGTCTGTTCTATGCTTTACTCATGATGTTTAATCAAGTATGTGTTATAAGTCATTTATGCACATGAGATTTATGATTTTGTTAATCACCAAAGTGGTCAAAATTAGAATAATCATTTAGTGCATAAGTGACATAATGATTATTGATAGAAATTGCCAGTTATAATAATACCAATTAAAAACCGGCGTCACTAATGATAGAACCTGAGAACTTACCCAAAGGAAAGTCTTGTTCTATAACTAGTTGACATGATGAGGTTTAATAGATATCTTGATTAAATAAATATTGATCATCCAAAGATGTTAGTTCTATTTAATTGAATATATCTATTACTTACTTATGTTTTGGTATTTAATTATGTTAAGTATAAGATAATATCTACCCAAAGGAGTGCTATATTATACTATTATGTACATATCTGAATCGCGTTAGCTATGAGTTTATAGTTATTTCATTTTTTTTAATTTGCAGTAGTTTCCATGAATACACATGCTTCATCTGTTACATTGTTCACTGGTGTTAATTTTTCTAAATGGAGAGAACAAGTCAATTTCTATTTAGGTGTTCAGGATCTTGACTTGGCACTCCTTGAGGATAAACTTGTTGCTCTTACAACAGCTAGTACTAAGACAGAAAAATCACACCATAAAGCATGGGAATGCAGTAATAGATTGAGCCTTATGTTTATTAAGATGACTGTTGCTAACAACATCAAGTCAACAATTCCGCAAACAGAAAGTGCTAAGGAATATATGCAGTTTGTGGAAGAGCGTTTTCGTTCAGCTGATAAGTCACTCGTTGGTACTCTTATGGCAGAATTCACAACCATGAAGTTTGATGGGTCGCGAACTATGCAAGAGCACATTATAGAGATGACTAATCTTGCAGCAATGTTAAACTCCCTTAGACTTACAGTAGAGGATTCTTTTCTTGTCCAATTTATCCTGAACTCGCTACCTTCTGAATATGTACCTTTTCAAATTAACTATAACACTATAAAGGATAAGTGGAATGTTAATGAATTGGCCAGTAGACTTGTTCAGGAAGAAGGACGTTTGAAAAATCAAGTGAATCACTCAGTAAGTTTTTTGAGTAATAAAGCTGGTAAAGAAAAGAATGGAAAATCAAGTCATTTCAAGAAGAAAAAGGCACCTGCTAAGAATGGGCAGGATAAGGAAAAGAAGGAACTAAAGGATGTTCGATGTCATTTCTGTAAAAGGAAAGGACATTATCAAAATGACTGTCCGAAAAGGATAGCTTGGTTCGAAAAGAAAGGGATTTCTTATGATCCGAACCATAAATCCAAATGAAGATCGTTTTCTCTTTATGGGAAACGGAATGAAATTCACAATAGAAGGCATTGGGACTTATCGTCTAATTCTAGAAAGTGGATATGTATTAGACTTATATAGTACCATTTATGTACCTTAATTATCTAGAAACCTTATTTTCGTAAGTAAGTTGGATATTTCTGGTTTTAGATGTACGTTTGGATCTGGTTGTTTTGATTTATATAAGAATACTGATAATGTTGGTTCTGGTATTCTAATTAATGGTTTATATAAATTGAAACTGAATGACACTTATGCGATTTCCTTGCTGAATGTAATAAATAATGTTGGATGCAAACGTAGCATTAGGGGTGGGCGCGGGTCGGTTTGGTGCGGTTTGGAGTCCAAACCGCTTCCGCACCGCATCAAACGGTTAATAAAAAATACAAACCATTATACTAATCTTTTAAACGGTTCGGTTTCGGTCCGGTTTGAATGTAATACGGTTCGGTTTCGGTCCGGTCCGGTTTGAACCCATATTAAATATGAAATAAGAGAATTACTTTCATTAATAATCAATTTACGAAGGCAACTGTGTTGAACTTTTACACTTAAAGATTCAACACAATGCTATACTGAAATGAAAGATTAGTTCTTAATTGTATGAATATTTCAATTTGACATTTACCTACAAGTGAGATTTTTTTGGTAGATTAACCAAACATCAACATTAATCAATGCATAATCATTAAAGAAAATGACTAGGATTATAATTAGCATTTATCCAAAAAAATAAGATGAAAAATATTATACCAAAACTATTACTTCTTCCTTTATGACAGCGATTATTATTAATATAACAACAACATACGCTAAAAATAGAATGTACATCGTTATAATCTAAAATAAGATAGGAGTTGCTTATATTTTTATCATAAGATTACTAATGTTAATTTTCGGTTCGGTCCGGTTTAATATGGGTGGTTCAATCGTCCAAACCGCAACCGAACCGTATCGATGCGGGTCGGTCCGGTTTGGGGTATTTTCTTCGGTTAGAAGATTCGGTGCGGGTTTCCGCACCGTTTTTGCGGTCCGGTGCGGGCGGTTTCCGTATAGCGGTGCGGTTTATGCCCACCCCTACGTAGCATGTTGAATGAAAATTCTGCTTTCTTATGACATAAAAGACTAGGTCACATATCCAAAGAAAGAATGATGAGATTAGTAAGTAATGAAATTTTGTCAAATTTGAACTTTAGTGATCTAGAATTATGTGTGGATTGTATTAAAGGTAAACAAACCAAACATAATAAGAAAGAAGCCACTAGAAGCAGCCAGCTTCTTGAAATAATACACACTGATATTTGTGGACCTATGGACACTCCAGCCATTAATGGAGAAAAGTATTTCATCACTTTTATTGATGATTTTTCCCGCTATGGTTATGTCTGTTTGCTTCATGAAAAATCTCAATCTGTGAATGTCCTTGAGACGTTTGTAAAGGAAGTTGAGAGACAATTAGATAAAAAGGTGAAAATCATAAGGTCTGATAGAGGTGGTGAATATTATGGCAAATATAATGAGTCAGGCCAGTGTCCAGGTCCATTTGCAAAATTCCTCGAAAGTCATGGCATATGTGCGCAATACACAATGCTAGGTACACCACAACAAAATGGTGTAGCAGAAAGGCGCAATAGGACGTTAATAGATATGATTAGGAGTATGATGTCAGATTCTACACTACCTAAGAATTTGTGGTCGTATGCTCTCGAAACCGCTAATTATTTGTTGAATAGGGTTCCTAATAAAGCTGTTCAAAAGACTCCTTTTGAATTAGGGACTAACAGGAAACCTAGCTTAAGACACCTTCATGTTTGGGGTTGTCCAGTGGAAGCGAGAATTTATAATCCACATGAAAAGAAATTAGATTCTCGAACGACTAGTGGGTATTTTTTAGGTTACCCTGAAAAACCTAAAGGATATGTGTTTTACTGTCATAATCATAGTCCAAGAATTGTAGAAACTGGTAATGCAAGATTCATTGAGATTGGTGAAGTCAGTGGGAGTACTAGAAGAGAAATGGTGGAAATAAAGGAAACAAGGGTATATGTTACATTGCCTAGAATAGTTCCTCTATCTACTATTACTCCAAATGTTGTTCCAGCTGTTGGAGAACAGCATGATGATGAACAGCATATAAATGAAGAAGTACTTCCTGAAGGAAATGACTTACATAATGCTGATATGCATGAACCACAACAAGTAGCATTAAGAAGATCTCAAAGAGATCGTAGGTCGGCTATTTCTAATGATTATATGGTTTATATGCAAGAATCAGATTATGATATAGGAATCAATAAGGACCCAGTTTCGTTTTCACATGCTGTAGAAAGTAAAGAGTCAAAGGAATGGATTAATGCCATGAAAGAAGAACTTAAATCCATGCAACAGAATGAAGTTTGGGATCTCGTTGAGTTACCACATGGATGTAAAAGAGTCGGATGCAAATGAGTTTTTAAAACCAAACACGACTTTAGTGGTAATATCGAACGATATTAAGCTAGACTTGTTGCTAAGGGTTACACTCAGAAAGATGGTGTTGATTACAAGGAGACATTTTCTCCTGTTTCGAAAAAGGACTCACTAAGAATAATAATGGCATTAGTAGCACATTATGATTTGGAATTGCATCAAATGGATGTGAAAACAGCCTTTCTGAATGGAGATCTTGATGTGGATATTTATATGGATCAACCTGAGGGTTTTTCTGTAAAAGGTAAAGAACAATTGGTGTGTAAACTTAAAAATTCAATATATGGGCTTAAACAAGCATCCCGGCAATGGTATATTAAGTTCAATACCATTATTACATCTTTTGGTTTTAAGGAAAATACGGTTGATCACTGTTTATACCAAAAGATCAGTGGGAGCAAGTTTATTTACCTAGTCCTTTATGTTGATAACATCTTGCTTGCTGCAAATAATTTAAGCATATTGCATGAGACTAAGGAATTTCTCTCAACGAACTTTGAAACGAAAGATATGGGAGAGGCATCCTATGTGATTGGAATAGAAATATTTCGTGATCGATCACAAGGAATATTGGAATTGTCTCAGAAAGGATATATCGAAAGGATTCTAGAGAGATTTGGAATGAGTAAGTGTTCACCTGGGAAAGTTCCTGTACAGAAAGGTGATAAATTCAATCTCATGCAATGTCCTAAGAATGATGTTGAACGAAAGTAAATGGAATCAATTTCATATGCATCTGTAGTTGGTAGCCTAATGTATGCTCAAACCTGTACTAGACCGGATATCAGTTTTGCGGTCGGTATGCTAGGGAGGTATCAAAGTAATCTAGGAAGGGAACATTGGCAAGCTGCAAAGAAAGTTTTGAGGTACTTACAAGGCACGAAAGATTACATGCTCATGTATAGTAGATCCAATGAATTGGAGGTGATTGGATATAGCGATTCAGATTTTGCTGGATGCATCGATACTAGAAAATCGACTTTTGGTTACCGTTTATGTTTGCTCAAGGAGCCATATCATGGAAAAGTGCGAAACAAACTATCGTTGCTTCATCTAATATGGAGGCAGAATTTGTGGCATGTTATGAAGCCACAATTCATGCATTATGGTTGCGGAATTTTATTTCAGGACTTGCGCGGTTGTCGACACCATTAGCAAGCCGCTGAAAATTTATTGTGATAACTCTACAGCAGTGTTTTTCTCAAAAAACGACAAGTACTCTAAAGGTGCCAAACATATGGAACTGAAGTATCTTGTTGTGAAAGATGAGGTTCAGAAACAAAGAGTGTCAATCATCCACATCAGGACAGAACTTATGATTGCAGACCCTTTGACGAAAGGGTTACAGCCAAGACAATTTAAGGAACATGTTCAAAGAATGGGTCTTGGTTGTATTAATAATAATTGATGTGTGACATTCTGAGCTCCTTTGTGTGTTTCTGATATACAATTATGTGTCTCTTGTTTTAATGTGGTAGTACGTACTTTATGTAACTTTAAACAAGAAAGAGTCTTATAAAGATATTATGTTTAATCATTATGATATAAGACATTATGTGGACCATTATGCTGTTTTATATAAATTATGAGTATAAAATGATGGATTGCTGGTATTGTAGTATATGGAAGGGAATTGTAACGATCCGTAAATTTTAACTGTTTTAATAACATAATTAGTTGAAATTTTGGAAATTTTAAACGATAAAATTTTAAAATAAAAATTTGATATTTGGAATGCGTCTAGTTAAACATAGCAACTGGTAAATTTTCATCCAAAAATATGGAAGTTTATTTTCATGTGTAATTTTATTTCAATTTAATCAGTTAGGAATTGATGAAAATAAAATGTTTTCGAAACCCAAATATTTTTATATAGAAAAATTCTAAATCATCTTCTGAGCAAGTCGTCATTTTTCGTTTTTCCAAATTCGGACTTCTTTAACTCCGTCGATCTTATTTTTCTGCGTTTTTGCTGCATTTTTCGCTAGTGGAAAATTCGAATTTTTATAATTCAATTACACCACAGATATCCGTATGCCGTTTTGATCGTCTCGTCGTGTTGATCTTTTCGGTATATTCGATTGTCAATTTCGAGGTCCGTTATGCGACGAAAAATCGCAAAACGAATAGCCGTATCGGTACTATTTTTTACCTTTTTGAATTTCGGTCCATTCAATTTTCCACGTACAACACGACAGCCATTAGCAATTTATATTTATTGGAATTCAACAAACGTGGCTGTCACTTTTTTCTCATTTCTTGGAAACTGATGAGTCAATATAATAGCATTGGTATTGAAAAGTCGTTCACTTTATGTTATTGTTTCTCATCTTTTCATCTTTTCTAGTTGTTCCTTCTTTCTCTGCTCTTTTCTTTTAGTTCTATGCTTAAAATAAAAAAATAAAAAAAAGAGGAGAAGTTGAGGTTGACAGCACATATCATTCTATATCTGCATGAAAACAAAACCTGCTTCTTTTTGTTTCATTTCACCTGAAGCTTGCTTTCAGCACGTCACTTACACGCGAGAAATAAAACCTCCTCCCTGTCGCCTACACGAACCACCACCTACATCCCCTCGACCGAGCACTATAGCCACCATCGCCTAACACGAGACCCACCATCGAACCACCACCCCACGCCAGCAACTCACGGCCTCGGTCCCTTCGTCGCAACCCAAGTTCCACCTCCATTCCGTGCCATTCAACCCATACACCTCAGTCTCCGGCAACTCCATCCACCGCCTTCCCCTATCTTCGCCCACCCCGAGCAGCCAATCCATGCCCGCGCATGTCCAAGCCACACCATGGCCTTAAAACATGCTCTGCCTTGCCAAACGCCGCACACCATCGCACGTCGGCAAACCCATGTGCAACTCCCCTCCATCTCTGTCGACGACAGCTGCAACCCTACTCTCACGGCCCTCTTTCCTTAGCGCCGCCTCGCGCCACGGCAACAACAGTTCGAGCACACTCGACCCAAGCTCCGCCGCTACCCACCCCGCAAGCCACCGCAGTCGGGCGAGCTCGGCACTTCGCCAAGCGTCTCACTCTCTTCTCTTCCCTCCCTTCTGCTTGGGCCAGCCTACATCACTCGTAACTCGCGTGAACACTGTGTAAGTAATTGGGTAGAAATCTGTTTTGCATAAGTTATATGTTGAAAACAAATATAAGCTATAATAACTCTAAGTTATATCTATTACAGAAGGATATATTTTATTGTTTGTATGCTTTTAAAAATGATGTTATTTTGTTTTGGTTTGTTCGCCGTAAGGGTATGCTATATATAAAATATTTTATAAAAAATATAATACCGTTAGATATGTTTGATTTTATTCTCTGATGAAAATTTACATATAGCTGGTTTTCGTAAGTTTTCATTATATCAAGCTTGTCATTTGTTTATACATAGCTATTAGTTGTATATGGACCGTGGGGTATTGTATACACATAAAGTATGAAAAAATTACAATTGGGTGTTTATGTTAAATATTTAGTTCTGGAACCGAAATATGTATTATTATATATATGTATAAAAGTATAAACCATATGCTTTCTGAGTTTATGACTATGTAATTGATTATATGTATTGCAGTATGGCTGAGTACAGTATAAATATTATTTATTTATAATGTAAGTACAATTATATATATATAGCAGTTATTGTTTACATATAATATGTATATATAAATGTATAGATTATATGATGGCTATGGTATAGTTGGATTTTTATTTTGTAAATGAGTTTAAAAGTATTTATAATATAATAGGATGTTGGAATTTTATATCTATTTATCTCATTCTATGTGTTTTCAGCTTTACATTGATTTTTGATAAATTGCATAACGATACGATTTACATTTCGTTTTAGTTTTGCCAAATTGATTCTAATTATTATTATTATTATTTTCGATTCCTCACTATCAGCTTTGATTGTTGAATTCGTGCCGATTTTGTTGTGCTTCGATTCGTCATTCAAATTTCAGTGTCTGTATCAGGGTGCGTATCTGTATCATCTCATGTTCTCTTTAGCCTCGAAAGGTGAGCAAACACTCACGATTAATGTTCTTTATTTATTAAATTTGATTTCAATTGAAACGACAATTGAAATATGATGCTATTAGTTAATTACACTGTTATATATGCTATTACCTGTATCAGTTCACCTGTGACATCTGACACCATTATCTGTTATATATACAATGTTAATCCAGTTTGATTGTTAAATGATTGATTGTTTGATGTTTACATTAGACGTTAAATTGTTAATGTTGTAAGTGATAAATAATTTGAAATTGACGTAGGATAGTTAGATTTGATATATGTGATAAATTTGATTTGATGACATTTGCATAATATGACCTCTTTAAATGTTTAAATAAATTGACACGTAGAAATATGGTTAATCACACCTTGAACCATTTAAATGTATGTTGTATAGATTGATGTAGTATGAAATTTAATAATGAATATCAAGTGAAGAACCGTATAAATATTAGTGTAATAATCTTTAATCTACATGAAATGATAGTGTAGATTCTAGAAATAATTATATTAATTTACACAAATAACAATGCGAATTAATACGATTATTTCGGGATTATTTGAATTAATTATTGGATTGTTATTGATTGTTGTTATTGCTTGTTTATTTACTTTGACACCATCCCAGTTATCACACTGCAAGTTCCCTTTGCTATGCTTTGATTTTTGAATTGAAATGGAATCGGGTTGAAATGATAAATACCCAAAATTAAACTTTGACCTAGGATAGAGAATTAAATAAAAACCGATTGGTCAATAATTTGATTTAAAAATAAAATGAAGATTTTATTTGAATAAATAATATGGTTTTGAAACAAAGTTGAAATTTGAATTTTTATGAAAAGAAAATGTTAATAATCTGAAACAAAAATATTAACATTGTAGTTGATGAAAGAACGTTGTTTTAAATTAATTATTTATTAATCAAGTTTGAAATTATTTAATAATTAAGTTTTGAAATTATTTAACAATTAAATAAGATTGAATTATTTAATAATTAAATAAAATAGAATTCTTTAATAAGTAAAGTTGAACTTCTTGAATAAGTGAAATTAAGTTTCTTTATTAATTGAGTTTTGAAATTGTAACTAAGTAAATTAATAAGTGAAATTGAATTTCTCTAATAAGAAATAAAATGTGTTTTATTGAAATTAATGTAAGACTTGAAATGTAAAGAATTTGATTTGATGAATTTAATTTAATGCAATTTGTAAGTTTTGATATAATGGAGTTGAACTTAAATAATTGATTTGATAAATTGGAAGTTAAATAGAAATTGTTTTGAAGGATAATTTACTTAACGAATATTGAATAAAATCGATAAATGAACTTAAATAGATTTGAATGTAGATTAAATCATTTTAAATGATTTCGGAATGAAACTTATATACGAATTTAAATGAATATTGAAATTGTTTTAAATAGAAATTGAAATTGAATTATAAGATTTTGAAATTATGAATGTGGAAGTTTTGAAACGTAAATTATGGAAATTGATTTAGAAAGAGAAATGAAATGTTGGTTTACAAATTCTATTTGAAATTGAATTTGATTTGGTTTTGAAATATATAAACGACCAATTGGTGAAATAATTTCGAAGGTTATTAAAGAGACCGGAATCGGTTAGGGACATACTCATTGTCTAAACCGAAAACCACTTTAATAACTATACGCGGAGTGTGATCCAGAATGAAGTGGTTGGAATGATGTACGTGATGACTGAAGAAAGAGAACGATAATGGATAGCCTTGACACTTGTGTCAAATTGGAAATGACTAAAACAGGAGCCGTGCCAGGCCAAATGGGGTCAGCTACCTCGAGCGAACACACTTCTTCGAAAACTACTCATTACTTGTTATCGATTGGTGCACCCTTGATTTGGGAGTGTTGTTTCGCGGTGTTGCGATCGCTGCGGCGATGCGTTCTCATCAGTCCGGATCAGGCAAACGGTAGTTTCACTACCTTGGGTATTGCCTCATGTGCCTTGTCATACTTGTATCCCTATATACGCGACCATTACGATTTTTTGTGTTATAACTATGGAGTACTCCCTGATATCCCACTAGTTTACGGTGGAGTTTACAGTGCTGTATAGGCTATAACGCTTATATAAAATGTGTTAAGGGGGATAATGGTAACGCCTTAACACTATTTTGATATTTTATATTACTGATAGGCATTATCTACTTATCGTACACTACTACATAGTAGATAGTTTGACGGATCCTTAAAGGATGGTTATTCCAAACATCCTTTGAGTTACTTGTATTTCAGTTGCTATTTCACTTGAGTTGGATTTATTGATATAAGAATGTTAATCCTGACTCGAGTGTTTTGTGTTTTGCTTTACGATCGGGTCAGACTGAGTGTACCAGTATTCGAGACTCGCCTTTGGAGTTGGAGCTTCGCTTGGAGATCCAGCTATCTATCCAGCTTTCAGATATCCAGTTGATTCTAGTGATGAATTCTGATATTGTATTTGATTATTGTATCCGAGACATCTGTTGTACCTTATTTAACTCTGATATGTATATAGTAGCTTCATGAACTACTATCTTTTGTTTCCACTGCATTTATTACTCTGTGTCTGTGATCTGTGTTCTATTTATTTACTGTATATGTTCAGTTTTGCCAAATTTAAATTAACAATTCGGTATTTTAAATTATTCAAGTCCGACATGTGCGGATGCGAATAGTCCAAAATAGCGGGTCGTTACAGGAATGCATTGAATAATCGTATGATGTTCAACACTTGATATTATGAATAATCGGGTCAAGTGGGAGAATGTTAGAAATCTACTATTAGAAACTGCAATCGTTTCATTTACTTTTAACGTTATGCAGTTTCTAATCTTAATGTGACCCTATTAATTAGGTCATAAATAGAACGTTTCATTTACCTTTAACGTTATGCAGTTTCTAATCTTAATGTGACCCTATTAATTAGGTCATAAATAGAACGTTTCATTTACCTTTAACGTTATGCAGTTTCTATTCTTAATGTGACCCGATTAATTAAGTCATAAATAAACCGTTCTATATTTAGAACATTAGGTCTGTGATTAATCTTAAGCGTTGAATTGGTATATGATTGGTGTACCAGATTTAGAGTTAAATGTTATATAAAGAATTGGGTCCTCTCTCTCCCAGCTAACAGATGTATTCTTCTCCATCAAGAAACACATAACGAAATAGGGTTAGAAAGAGGAACCGAATTCTGAGAAGAAGAGTAATTATTAAAAGTCGGAAGAAGAAGATGACAGTCATTACATCTTCCGCTGTTAATCAAGGTACGTCATCTTAAACAAAAAATCATATTAAGTTTTGTTTGTGAAATATTCGGTATTGGTGATCCTTGGGCTATTACTTGAATTGTTCATCATTAATCATGAAAGATCGAACAGTAAAGAATTTCTCATATTTGGTATCAGAGCCACCAATCAATAACTGAATATTTCCTATGATTGCAATTGGTCTGTTCTATGCTTTACTCATGATGTTTAATCAAGTATGTGTTATAAGTTATTTATGCACATGAGATTTATGATTTTGTTAATCACCAAAGTGGTCAAAATCAGAATAATCATTTAGTGCATAAGTGAAATAATGATTATTGATAGAAATTGCCAGTTATAATAATACCAATTAAAAACTGGCGTCACTAATGATAGAACCTGAGAACTTACCCAAAGGAAAGTCTTGTTCTATAACTAGTTGACATGATGAGGTTTAATAGATATCTTGATTAAATAAATATTGATCATCCAAAGATGTCAGTTCTATTTAATTGAATATATCTATTACTTACTTATGTTTTGGTATTTAATTATGTTAAGTATAAGATAGTATCTACCCAAAGGAGTGCTATATTATACTATTATGTACATATCTGAATCACGTTAGCTATGAGCTTATAGTTATTTCATTTTTTTTATTATTTAATTTGCAGTAGTTCCCATGAATACACATGCTTCATATGTTACATTGTTCACAGGTGTTAATTTTTCTGAATGGAGAGAACAAGTCAATTTCCATTTAGGTGTTCAGGATCTTGACTTGGCACTCCTTGAGGATAAACCTGTTGCTCTTACAACAGCTAGTACTGAGACAGAAAAATCACACCATAAAGCATGGGAATGCAGTAACAGATTGAGCCTTATGTTTATTAAGATGACTGTTGCTAACAACATCAAGTCAACAATTTCGCAAACAGAAAGTGCTAAGGAATATATGCAGTTTGTGGAAGAGCGTTTTTGTTCAGCTGATAAGTCACTCGCTGGTACTCTTATGGCAGAACTCACGACCATGAAGTTTGATGGGTCGCGAACTATGCAAGAGCACATTATAGAGATGACTAATCTTGCAGCAAGGTTAAACTCCCTTAGACTTACAGTAGAGGATTCTTTTCTTGTCCAATTTATCCTGAACTCGCTACCTTCTAAATATGTACCTTTTCAAATTAACTATAACACTATAAAGAATAAGTGAAATGTTAATGAATTGGCCAGTAGACTTGTTCAGGAAGAAGGACGTTTGAAAAATCAAGTGAATCACTCAGTAAGTTTTTTGAGTAATAAAGCTGGTAAAGAAAAGAATGGAAAATCAAGTCATTTCAAGAAGAAAAAGGCACCTGCTAAGAATGGGCAGGATAAGGAAAAGAAGGAACTAAAGGATGTTCGATGTCATTTCTGTAAAAGAAAAGGACATTATCAAAATGACTATCCGAAAAGGATAGCTTGGTTCGAAAAGAAAGGGATTTCTTATGATCCGAACCATAAATTCAAATGAAGATCGTTTTCTCTTTATGGAAAACAGAATGAAATTCACAATAGAAGGCATTGGGACTTATCGTCTAATTCTAGAAAGTGGATATGTTTTAGACTTATATAGTACCCTTTATGTACCTTCATTATCTAGAAACCTTATTTTCGTAAGTAAGTTGGATATTTCTGGTTTTAGATGTACGTTTGGATCTGGTTGTTTTGATTTATATAAGAATACTGATAATGTTGGTTCTGGTATTCTAATTGATGGTTTATATAAATTGAAACTGAATGACACTTATGCGAATTCCTTGCTGAATGTGATAAATAATGTTGGATGCAAACGTAGCATGTTGAATGAAAATTCTGCTTTCTTATGGCATAAAAGACTAGGTCACATATCCAAAGAAAGAATGATGAGATTGGTAAGTAATGAAATTTTGTCAAATTTGAACTTTAGTGATCTAGAATTATGTGTGGATTGTATTAAAGGTAAACAAACCAAACATAATAAGAAAGGAGCCACTAGAAGCAGCCAGCTTCTTGAAATAATACACACTGATATTTGCGGACCTATGGACACTCCAGCCTTTAATGAAGAAAAGTATTTCATCACTTTTATTGATGATTTTTCCCGCTATGGTTATGTCTATTTGCTTCATGAAAAATCTCAATCTGTGAATGTCCTTGAGACGTTTATAAAGGAAGTTGAGAGGCAATTAGATAAAAAGGTGAAAATCATAAGGTCTGATAGAGGTGGTGAATATTATGGCAAATATAATGACTCAGGCCAGTGTCCAGGTCCATTTTCAAAATTCCTCGAAAGTCATGGCATATGTGCACAATACACAATGCCAGGTACACCACAACAAAATGGTGTAGTAGAAAGGCGCAATAGGACGTTAATAGATATGATTAGGAGTATGATGTCAGATTCTACACTACCTAAGAATTTGTGGTCGTATGCTCTCGAAACCGCTAATTATTTGTTGAATAGGGTTCCTACTAAAGCTATTCAAAAGTCTCCTTTTGAATTATGGACTAACAGGAAACCTAGCTTAAGACACCTGCATGTTTGGGGTTGTCCAACGGAAGCGAGAATATATAATCCACATGAAATGAAATTAGATTCTCGAACGACTAGTGGGTATTTTTTAGGTTACCCTAAAAAATCTAAAGGATATGTGTTTTACTGTCCTAATCATAGTCCAAGAATTGTAGAAACTGGTAATGCAAGGTTCATTGAGATTGGTGAAGTCAGTGGGAGTACTAGAAGAGAAATGGTGGAAATAAAGGAAACAAGGATAAATGTTACATTGCCTAGAATAGTTCGTCCATCTACTATTACTCCAAATGTTGTTCCAACTGTTGGAGAACAGCATGATAATGAACAACATATAAATGAAGAAGTACTTCCTGAAGGAAATGACTTACATAATGCTGATATGCATGAACCACAACAAGTAGCATTAAGAAGATCTCAAAGAGATCGTAGGTCAGCTATTTTTAATGATTATATGGTTTATATGCAAGAATCAGATTATGATATAGGAATCAATAAGGACCCAGTTTCGTTTTCACATAGTGTAGAAAGTAAAGAGTCAAAGGAATGGATTAATGCCATGAAAGAAGAACTAAAATCCATGCAACATAATGAAGTTTGGGATCTCGTTGAGTTACCACATGGCTGTAAAAGAGTCGGATGCAAATAGGTTTTTAAAACCAAACACGACTCTAGTGGTAATATCGAACGGTATAAAGTTAGACTTGTTGCTAAGGGTTACAATCAGAAAGATGGTGTTGATTACAAGGAGACATTTTCTCCTGTTTCGAAAAAGGACTCACTAAGAATAATAATGGCATTAGTAGCACATTATGATTTGGAATTGCATCAAATGGATGTGAAAACAGCCTTTCTGAATGGAGACCTTGATGAGGATTTTTATATGGATCAACCTGAGGGTTTTTCTGTAAAAGGTAAAGAACAATTGGTGTGTAAACTTAAAATGTCAATATATGGGCTTAAACAAGCATCCTGACAATGGTATATTAAGTTCAATACCATTATTACATCTTTTGGTTTTAAGGAAAATACGGTTGATCACTGTTTATACCAAAAGATCAGTGAGAGCAAGTTTATTTATCTAGTCCTTTATGTTGATGACATCTTGCTTGCTGCAAATAATTTAAGCATATTGCATGAGACTAAGGAATTTCTCTCAACGAACTTTGAAATGAAAGATATGGGAGATGCATCCTATGTGATTGGAATAGAAATATTTTGTGATCGATCACAAGGAATATTGGGATTGTCTCAGAAAGGATATATCGAAAGGATTCTAGAGAGATTTGGAATGAGTAAGTGTTCACCTGGGAAAGTTCCTGTACAGAATGGTGATAAATTCAATCTCATGCAATGTCCTACGAATGATGTTGAACGAAAGGAAATGGAATCAATTCCATATGCATCTGTAGTTGGTAGCCTAATGTATGCTCAAACCTATACTAGAGCGGATATCAGTTTTGCGGTCGGTATGCTAGGGAGGTATCAAAGTAATCCAGGAAGGGAACATTGGCAAGCTGCAAAGAAAATTTTGAGGTACTTACAAGGCACAAAAGATTACATGCTCATGTATAGTAGATCCAATGAATTGGAGGTGATTGGATATAGCGATTCAGATTTTGTTGGATGCATCGATACTAGAAAATCGACTTTTGGTTACCTGTTTATGTTTGCTCAAGGAGCCATATCATGGAAAAGTGCGAAACAAACTATCGTTGCTTCATCTACTATGGAGGCAGAATTTGTGGCATGTTATGAAGCCACAATTCATGCATTATGGTTGCGGAACTTTATTTCAGGACTTGCGGTTGTTGACACCATTAGCAAGCCGCTGAAAATTTGTTGTGATAACTCTGCAGCAGTGTTTTTCTCAAAAAACGACAAGTACTCTAAAGATGCCAAACATATGGAACTGAAGTATCTTGTTGTGAAAGATGAGGTTCAGAAACAAAGAGTATCAACCATGCACATCATGACAGAACTTATGATTGCAGACCCTTTGACGAAAGGGTTACAGCCAAGACAATTTAAGGAACATGTTCAAAGAATGGGTCTTGGTTGTATTAATAATAATTGATGTGTGATATTCTGAGCTCCTTTGTGTGTTTCTGATATACAATTATGTGTCTCTTGTTTTAATGTGGTAGTACGTACTTTATGTAACTTTAAACAAGAAAGAGTCTTATAAAGATATTATGTTTAATCATTATGATATAAGACATTATGTGGACCATTATGCTGTTTTATATAAATTATGAGTACAAAATAATTGATTGCTGGTATTGTAGTATATGGAAGGGAATGCATTGAATTAATAATGCACAACCGCCATAACTCTCAGCAATTTATCATAGTATGATGTTCAACACTTGATATTATGAATAATCGGGTCAAGTGGGAGAATGTTAGAAATCTGCTATTAGAAACTGCAATCGTTTCATTCACTTTTAACGTTATGCAGTTTCTAATCTTAATGTGACCCTATTAATTAGGTCATAAATAGAACGTTTCATTTACCTTTAACGTTATGCAGTTTCTAATCTTAATGTGACCCGATTAATTAAGTCATAAATAGACCGTTCTATAATTAGAACATTAGGTCTGTGATTAATCTTAAGCGTTGAATTGGTATATGATGGACGTACCAGATTTAGAGTAAAATGTTATATAAAGGATTGGGTCCTCTCTCTCCCAGCTAACAGATGTATTCTTCTCCATCAAGAAACATATAAAGAAATAGGGTTAAAGAGAGAAACCGAATTCTGAGAAGAAGGGTAATTATTAGAAGTCAGAAGAAGAAGATGACAGCCATTACATCTTCCGCTGTTAATCAAGGTACGTCATCTTAAACAAAAAATCATATTAAGTTTTGTTTGTGAAATATTCGGTATTGGTGATCCTAGGGCTATTACTTGAATTGTTCATCATTAATCATGAAAGATCGAACAGTAAAGAATTTCTCACAGGTATCACTTAATTTTCATTCTCTTGAACGCTTTAACAACCTTGTCAAATTATTTCTTAATAGATTCTCCCTTTGTAAAATCTAGTTTGGTTTGAACTTTCAAATGGTATGACTTCCATTTTTCTATAAGGAACTCAATTTGGTAATCTGTTTCGCAAGTGTTTATAAATATTGAGCGTACCACCTCACCTCTAGATTACTTGAGTGAGAGTAAGCTTATATCATCGATGGAGTAGTACGGAATAGGCATTGCTTCAATTCCCGTACATACAAATAACATATGCGAACGCTACTACATGCAGGTTATTCTAATGTTCTTCTTTTATCTTTTCATATGTAGTAAAGAAATGAATTTTCAATTTTCTATGTATTTGCAATGTTTTAAATTTAAAAAGCTATTTATTCAAGGTTAACTTTGGAAGGAGACTGGTATCGACTACCCTAGGAACTACTCTGATAAGAGGATACCAATGTAATTTAAAAGTCTCACTCATCTGTGCCTTTTCTTCTTATTTTAATTTCAAATTTGAAATAAATTTTTTGGTGTAGAATGTGCCACCTAGATTGCTTGTTTGGTTCATAAGGGAGCATAGGTCCAAGTGGGCTGATTATGGTGTAGATGCATATTCAGCTGCATCTGTAAGAGCCAGTCCTTGCTCTGTTCCCAGAGTTGGAGCCTGTAACGGCTTATATGCTGGTCAAGTTATGTTGCCTCTTTGTCGTACCATAGAAAATGAAGAGGTATTGTGCTAGTTCTTCTGACTAGTTCATAAGAAGAAAAAGGTCATATCAACTAATACATGTTGTCTGAAATTGTAGTTTCTGGAGGTTGCACGACTGCAAAGTCATGGATTTAACCAAGAAAATGTTATTACAAGGGACATGTTTCTACTACAAGTTGGTTTGCATGTTTGAAAAACTAATGTTGCTTTGATAAATTTACTAATGCGGTTTTTTATTTGCATGGCAGCTATGTAGTGGAATGGATGAGAATTCAGTTAATTCATGCGCTCAACTTGTGTTTGCACCAATAGACGAAGCTTTTGCTGATGATGTGCATTTGCTTCCCTCAGGCTTCCGTGTTATTCCACTTGAATCTAAAATGGTAACTTAACTTTTGCATGCAACTAGTACCAAATTTAAACGTTTTGCTGATAACGTCATAATTTATATAGGATTTACTTACTAGGAGTTGAACGCTTGACCTTGCTTCAGCACTGAAAGTAGGAATCGGTGCAATATCTGATGCTGCCAATAAAAACACTTCGCATACATACAACTGTAGATCTATACTTACAATTGCCTTCCAGTTCACTTATGAGGATCATCTAAGGGAAAACGTGGCAGCAACGGCTAGGGACTATGTTAGAAACATTATAATATATGTTCAGAAAGTTGCTTTAGCAATATCACCATCGCAAATATGCAACAGTCGCCTAGGAGAAAAATTTATGTAAATCTTCATCCATCTAATAATAGAAGGTACTACCAATAACCTATAATTTTCATCACAATTTTATATAATTATTTTCAAATTATTCTGAATTTTCAGGAAGTACTACCAATGACCAAAGACATGCATTAAGAAAGGCTTTGAGCAGTTCAAGTTCTTAGTGATGCATTTGGTACTTGTAGACGTTAACTTTGAACTATGTTGTCTTTTGTTATCATGAATATGTATTGAATTTGGTAACTCATGTATTGAACTTATTTTTTGTTAGTTGATACTTTATTTTGTTATCATGAATATGCGTTACATTTGCTGATTATTATATTTTTTCGTTCATACATTGTTCAAATTGTTATCTATTTAAAGAAGATTCATTTTGAATGTTATTATTAAAATGTAATAGTGGAGTGAATCAAATATATAGTAAAATAAAACATAGCTCCTAAAAAGTGTTATAACTATATGACATAAGTGCTATAAAAAGATAATGCAATGTATGAGGTTACTGTCAAAGGATAGCAGCAAATAGACGTTATTGTATCTACACATTTTATAGCGGTATATATATGTTGTAAATGGATGTAGAATATACTATAAACATGTTGATATATAGCGCGAAATAGGCGCTATATAATAACTATTTTATAGCGGCAACTTCATGCTATGAAATCATGCTCTTTTATAGCGGTTTTTTTTGTGTTATAAATGTGCAATTCTTTTTTATAATATGTCGGTATACATCGTTTATCAAACTCCTATAGTTGTGTTTAATAGCGGCTATATGCCACTATAAAAGACTATTTTTCTTGTATTGTTGATATTATCAATCAATTATATATGTTATGGGTGAAAAGAAAAAGAGGAAAGTTATGTGTGATTGCTTTGAAGAATGGAAACTAATTAATTAGCTAATCAATTAATTAGTCAAAAGATTTGTTATATGGAGAAAGAAAAGTTTATATATAAAGATTCAATCAATTGAGCTAAATTATGGAAATCAAGATCATCATTATCCATTTGCGTAGAAATAAAATCATGGATATTTGGAAAGATTTCAAGACAATTGGGCAACTAATTTTCCTAATCTTCTAGTAATCCTTCATTTTCAAGCATATTTAAATGAAGGAAGTTCATCTTCATATGAGTGTATGAGAAGGCATCCACCATTATCCTCTTCTTCAGTAAACCTAATTTCTATAGTCAAATCAAATTACAGGTTTTGAGTGCAAACAAATTTTTGGAGAAATTGATTATTCAATTTGTAATCATAGGTTAGTCTCTCCACTTTACGTATAATTTTGTAACCTCTCTCTCTTATACTCTCTTTCTTCGATAAAATAAAGAATAGTTGTTGAGTTCGTGGACGTAGGCAACCTAGCTAAACCATGTTAAATCTTTGTGTTCTCTACTCTTTTGTTTTTCTTTGTTTGATGATTATTTTTCATTAAATTAGTGGTTGATAATTAATCGACAAGCTAGATCATTCCTTTAGTTGCTTCTGCGCCTTAGTATTCCGTTGTAGTTTTGGAGTTAGTGCGAATTAATTAAAATTTTGCACAACATTTTATAGGACTCATTCCTATCTCGATGTTTATAGGACTTGATCCTATCTTGATGTTTATAGGTATCGTACTATCTTGATGTTATAGACATATGCGTCTATCTTGGAGTTACATGCATGTAGGTGAATTTATTCACCAACCTTGGAGTTTGGCGTCTAACCCCCTTCTATGAGATTTTCTGGATTTTTAGTTGTGGTTTCTGGAATTTGTTGTTATTTATTTTATCACCGAATCATTTTGGAGTTTTTCTTTTAAGAAGCTATTTGAGTTTTATCACTAGGTGATTTCATATTGAAGTTGTGTAAGTACGCACAATATTTGTGTGTATTTAACTTTATAATCATATTTGAGATCAAGATCGTTTTACCGTTCATTATCGTGCTACTCACTTATTTCAGTCTAGACTAACCCGTTTATTATTTTATAATTCTTGGATCTGACCAAGATGTTTCAAGTTCTTCAGCTTGAGGCTTTAGAGTGGATGTCTTACTTGTTGGCTAGCAGTTCTCTTTTGTCATCTTATGTATATATTTGACATCACGTTGTATCTTATATTGAGATTAGACTCATTTTGTGTACATATTCATTTGAGATGCAGTACTTTGTATATATGTAATCCACATCATGTATCTTTTAGGTGTTGTTCAGACTTGTATCTATTATATTCCGTTGTGACTGATATATGATTGTGTGATCTATATATATTTGTATGTTGTTCTGAATTTTTATTATAGCCACAGTAGTTTTGCTTTATGCCTGAATTGTATACGTCAATTCCATTTGATTCTAGAAATGTAAAGTATATTAGTCGACGTGTCAATGCTCGCTTAAAGTGAAATTCATGGATGGTTGCTCCTAACCAATCATATTCTCTGCACTAGCTGACAATATTACTCGATAATATTCTTTGTTACTGTAAGACTTGGAGTAGGGCGTCACACTAACGCTACTACATTGGAATCAATATTATTTCTCGAATATTCGGTTGCCTTGTCAATGCCAAGCATGGATAAGAAGACTTCACCATCCATCGTTCCCGTCTTGCACCAGTAGTTTGTCCCTCTAAGTCTATCCTTATACATATATATATATATATATATATCAAATGAAAACATTGTGTTTCTTAACCAACTATTAATTATACACACACAAATGTATACATACATACACACGAGATTTTATGGCACATGCAACACACGTGCATGTAAAAAATTCTTATAAAATTTAAAATTTTTGTGTAGTTTTGATAAAAACAAATTGAAAAATATAAAGAAAATAATGTCATATCTTATTAATAGTTAGAATAAAGTTTCGAACTTATAACCCTATTTACATTCCTAAATTTCTATTTGAAAATAAATGTTAATATTTTTTCTCAATGGGATTTAAACTTCTGACCTTTTATTTGTATATTTAAGGGCACTTTTAGAACTTCGCGATCGGAACAAAACAATGTGTTTATATACCAATTATTAATTACGAGATTTTTGGGTGCATGTAATGCACGTGCATATAGAAAATCCTTATGAAATATTTAATTTAATTTTTTACATAGCTTTGATAAAAAAAAGTTCAAAATTATAAAAGAAAATATTTTGAAAATTAAGTTGATATTAGAATTTGAACTTGTGATATAATTTTTATATCAAATTTTCATTTGAAAATAGATGTTATTTAAGCGAGATTCGAACTCTCGTTAAATTTTAATTTTTAATATAGCTTTGATAAGTAAAAGTTCAAAATTATAAAGAGAAATATTATGAAAATTATGTTGAGATTAGAAGTTGAATTCATAATATCATTTATGTATCAAAAAATTTATTTTGAAACAGATGAAACATATGTTATTTTTGTTCTGAGCGGGATTTAAACTTCCGATCTCTTATTTGTATATAAATACATGTTTAGAACTTTAGGTTGAACCAAAAAAATACAGCTTTATTCCAATTATTAATAAACAATTCCAATTATTAATAAAGATTATTATTATTATTATTATTATTATATCTTTCTTTAATTCTTTAATAATAATTGTAATACATTTGGTGTCACACTTTTTTGGCGTAAGCGCGAACTATCAAAAATGCCTCTCTATGAATATTATCAAATTAACTAAAATTAGGATCTAATAAATAAACTTCCTTTGCCAATTCAAAATACTTCTTTATAAATATTACCAGATTTTAGTATCACTTAAAAAGATAGGATCTAATAAATACACATCCTTTACAAATTCAAAACTCTCATACATGTATTACCAAATCGTAATATCATTTAAAAAATAGGATCTAACAAAAAAACTTCTTTTACAGATTCGATCTTTACTAACTAATGATAGAAATAAAAATTCAACTAAATAAAAAATTAGATGTTGCAAGGTTGAATAAAAATTCAGACTAACTGCATTTGATTTCATCGCAAATATATAGCTGAAAATTTGGGTAAATCATTCATGTTGAAAGTGTTAGACATATATAATCTGTAGAAAAATAATTCAAGTGCAAAGCGCGTGTCGTAATGCTCGTAATAATAGTTATAATACCTTTGGTGTCACACTTTTTTTATATTAGCGTGAACTACCAAAAATACCACTCTAATATTACTTAAAAATAGTATATAAGAATTGAACTTTTTTTCACAAATTCAAACCGTCTTACTATAAATATTAACAAATCTTAATACCACTTAAAAATATGATCTAACCAATAAACTTCCATTACAAAATCGTTTTTTATTAGTTAATAATAAAAATAAAAATAAAACCTAATAAAAAAATTAGATATTGCAACTTAGAAATAAAAATTCAAACTAAATACAAATGATTTCGACGTAAAAATATAACTAAATATTCGTGCAAATCATTCTCTCTCTTGAATGTTAATAGAAATATAATAATAATAATAATATTTTGTTGTGCTTCAGGAGCAGGTACATAGCGTGTAATATTGTAAGATTTGTGTCCCTTGTCTATATAGGCATTTGTACCTTTTGTCCTTTGTAGTGATTCGTTGAGTGCTAAGAAGAGTGACAAATAAGGATAGGGATTTGACGATGAGTGTTTGGGGGAGGCTCTTGCTTCTTGTGCCCTTGATGCTTTGTAGAGATTCACTGATTGCTAAGAAGAGTAACATTGGATGAATACCCAAAGGTAAGTAGTTTACACTCCTAAGTTTGGTAACAGTTATTGTAAACTAAATGCAGATGCATTTTTCCATACTATGTCAGAAAAAATGCATTTACCTTTTACAGCATAAGCACTAAGTTTTGACATGGTCGATCATCGTAAAAAAACAAAAAACAAAAAACTAGCTTAAACCGTACATAAGTTAGAAAATAATAATACAATTGAACTTAACCCTATTTGATTGATGAGATGATTTGGATTTCAGTGTAGTATATGAGAATGCATTGTGCGTTCATAGGCACATTATATATTTAGTAGAACGAACAAAAATTACATTTCATTGGTAGTTTAATCGCAATAAAATGTACTGGAAGTACAACAGCTTAGCTACAACACAGAGCTAACTGTAAATGAAAGCAGCTGAGCTTTGTACTGAATGAACCTGATTATGCTACCAAAAAAATATCCACACAAGTGTATTCAACTTTCTTAGTTAAACTAGACATCATATTTATATCACTGTGCATTTGTTCATTTGCACTGAATGATTTCAAAACCAAATAATGGATAAATAATTTGTTAATGAGGGTCTTGACTGGAAAAGGCAATATTTTGACTTAGCATATGAGAATGCATTGTGCATTCATAGGTGTTGGAATATAAACTTGATTTATTGAATTACGTTTCCTTTGTAATCAAGTAAAAGCGTTTCTAGAATTACATTTCCTTTGTAATCAAGTAAAGGCATTTCTAGAATTACGTTTCCTTTGTAATCAAGTAAAGGCGTTTCTAGAATTACGTTTTCTTTGTAATTAAGTAAAAGTAATTCTAGAATGATCTATTAGGGACTATAAATAGAGGAGCTCTCCCCTCACTTATAATTGCAGCAAATTAAGCAATCAAGTAATCAAGCAAAGAAAAAATAATAATAAAGTATTATTTGTGAGAACAAGTTTCTTCTCTTTGTGTGTGAGTTGTGTGGATTAGTGAGAACAAGTTTCTTCTCTTTACTCTCCAACCTTTTTTTTAATATACATATTCCTACAAAGTGGTATCAGAGCAAGGTTTAGGGATGACTTCCAACAATATGTTGCAACCTCAACTTCCTCGTTTGACGGGAAAGAATTACAATTAATGGAGCATTCAAATGAAGGTCTTGTATGGCTCTCAAGATCTTTGGAAGATTGTTGAAAATGGATATGAAGAATCGGAGAATCAAGCAACACTTTCAACACAACAATTGAATACTTTGAAAGAGTTTCGAAAGAAGGACAAGAAGGCTCTTTATTTTATCTATCAAGCGGTGGATGAAGCAATTTTTGAAATAATCTCTTCGGCATCAACATCAAAGGAGGCATAGGACATCCTCAACAAGGCGTACAAAAGTGAAGAAAAGGTAAAGATGGTAAGACTTCAAGCTCTAAGAGATGAGTTTGATTTACTCAAAATGAAAGAAAGTGAATCGGTATTTTCTCACTTTTATTGATGACTATAGTCGCAAGATGTGGATTTACTTTCTCAAAGAAAAATCTCAAGTATTTGAAGTGTTCAAGAATTTTAAAGCACTTGTGGAGAAGCAAAGTGGTTTTTCTATAAAGACACTCCGATCCGATCGTGGTGGAGAATATATGGTGGAAGAATTCAGAAATTTCTTAAAGGATCATGGCATTCATCATCAACTAACGGTCCGCTCAACCCCTCGACAAAATGGGGTGGCCGAAAGAAAGAACCGTATCATCATGGAACTTGTTCGAAGTATGTTGAAGACAAAAGGATTGCCTAAAACATTTTGGGCCGAAGCTGTAGCATGTGCATACTATGTTCTCAACCGTGCGGCAACTAAAAGTGTTCAAGGAAAGACTCCACAAGAAGCATGGAGTGGTCACAAGCCATGTGTCTCCCACTTCCGAATTTTTGGAAGCATTTGTTACTCTCATGTGCCGGATGAAAAGAGAGGAAAACTTGATGACAAATCTGAAAAGTGCATCTTTGTTGGCTATAGTGAAAGATCCAAGGCATATAAATTATATAACCCCATCACAAAGAAGACTATTATTAGTCGTGATGTAATTTTCAATGAGGAAGAAGCATGGGAATGGAAAAATGAGAAAAAGAGTACAAGTATCTTGCTTGATAATGATGCATTTGAGCCAACTGAAGAAGAAGGATCGACTCCACCCACTACACCATCTAATTCTCCTCCAACCTCATTATCTTCAAGTTCAGAATCAACACCTAGAAGGACAAGACCTCTTGTGGAGATTTATGGAGAAACAAGAAGAATTTTAGAAGATGAATTTATTGATTTTGCTTTATATGCAACTGCGGATCCGATTGATTTTGAAGAAGCCATCAAGGAAGACAAATGAAGACAAGCCATGGATCAAGAAATTGATGCAATTGAAAGGAACCAAACATGGGAGTTGGTTGAAGTACCTGAAGGGAAGAAACTCATTGGAGTCAAATGAGTTTACAAGACAAAGTTGAATGCACAAGGTGAAGTTGAAAAACATAAGGCACGATTAGTTGTGAAAGGCTACAAGCAAAAGTATGGTGTTGATTACAAAGAAGTTTTTGCTCCCGTGGCACGTCTTGAAACAAAAAGGAGAAGTAGTTGTCAAGCATTGCAAGACGCAAGATCAAATTGCCGATATTTTAACGAAGCCTTTAAAGTTGGAGATTTTCAAGAAGTTAAAAAAAAAACTTGGTATGCGTAATATGTTTAGCTCAAAGGAAGGCAAATCAAGTTTAAAGGGGGGTGTTGGAATATAAACTTGATTTATTGAATTACGTTTCCTTTGTAATCAAGTAAAAGCGTTTCTAGAATTACGTTTATTTTGTAATCAAGTAAAGGTGTTTCTAGAATTACGTTTTCTTTGTAATCAAGTAAAAGTAATTCTAGAATGATTTATTAGGGACTATAAATAGATGAGCTCTCCCCTCACTTGTAATTGCAGCAAATTAAGCAATCAAGTAATCAAGCAAAGAAAAAATAATAATAAAGTATTATTTGTGAGAACAAGTTTTTTCTCTTTGTGTGTGAGTTGTGTGGATTAGTGAGAACAAGTTTCTTCTCTCTACTCTCCAACCTTTTTTTTAATATACATATTCCTACAATAGGCACATTATATATTTAGTAGAACAAAACAAAAATTACATTTCATTGGTAGTTTCATCGCAATAAAATGTACTGAAAGTACATCAGCTTAGCTACAACAGAGAGCTAACTGTAAATGAAAGCAGCTGAGCTTTGTAGCTGAATGAACCTGATTATGCTACTAGAAAGATATCCACACAAGTGTATTCACCTTTCTTAGTTAAACTAGACATCATATTTATATCACTATGCATTTGTTCATTTGCACTGAACGATTTCAAAACCAAATAATGGATAAATAATTTGCGAATGAGGGTCTTGACTGGAAAAAGCAATATTTTGACTAAGCACAATTTTGTGAAAATATTTGATGAAACTATTCATTATGTATATGTCGAGATGTCTGATGGGTATATGAAATATAATCTTGTATCTGGAATCTCCATGTATAATTTATCTGGTGTTGACACTTATTTCATTTCCCTAAACATATATTCAGTTTTGTGCCAAATAATTGAAAAGTATAGGCATTAAAAAACAGTCGTTTATTGAGCTTTCTCGCAATAAACTGTGCGAATCAAGGATAAGTCTTTGACGATAATAATTTGCTAACAGTTATGACCTCCACTTTAATGGGATGTTAGAAGAGGAAGTTCATTTGGTCATGGTACTGAGAAACGAGTTATAAAACAGCCTTTATTTATTTGTGCAAAGCTTATATGTATTGAATTTTATTTAATATTGCAGATATCATAGATTTTGCAAAGCTTATAGGTTAAGGAGTATTTATGTAAATGTTTGTATCAAAAAATTTGGAGAACAGATAAGATTTTACATTTAATTTATCACAGATTTGCTGGCGACCCTGGACTGACTATTATCATTTTATGTACAGTAAGGTAGTATTTGAATTTTCTTTTTTTATTTTCAGGATATGGAGTATTTAGTGAAATAGATATATAATTCTGGAGAGCTTACACAGCGATGTGATAGTAGAAAGCCGTATGCTACCGCTCAAAGCACTAGGTACAACATTTGGCATGAACACAGAGAAACTAGTGCAGTAGATATTGATAAACAAACTTGATCCACGAGACAAGCTGAGAAGCTAAAAAAAGTGGAACCTTTGAACTCAACCAAGCCTCCATATTTCATGGGGTGGCTAGCATCTTGGTCAAGATGCAAAAAGCAAGAAGAGATAGGTGGAACGGAGAATAATTACAGTATGGACAACAAATTTGAATGCTTAATGGTCATATGATAACTTTTTTGATATGTCTCATCAATACGATCCATATACATACATATACACACATATACATATGTACAACCTAGAGGCTTTCATGTTTGCAATCACAATATATATTCATTGCCGATGCTATCCCAAATTTCACATGCATTGATACTCTTATCACAATCCCAAATTTTCCCACACCAGTACTCATTAGTTTGCATTCTTATGGATTTAACATGATGGGAATTGTAAAAATATGTCCATGTACTTGTTGATCCTTCCATCGTCAAACCTAAATGGTGAACCATATTACTGTATACTGCCATATCTAACATGTATTCACCGCAGTTTGAATTCCTGTTTCCTTATTTCTGTCCTAGCATTGGTTGTGTCAGGAGGACAGTAATTCATGTAATGATAGTTTAAAACCTTCTAGTTTATTTATAAATCTACATCAAGCTAAAATAATACTATATTTGGGTGCAGTCGTATATTTTTGATTCCCCCTGATATCGTGAAAGCAGGAATTGTGTTGGAAGAATGTATTTGAAATATTGCTACTCAGGGAGTTACTGTGCTGGAAAATAGAACTGCAGTTCACTTTATTTGCATTAATCGAGAACCTGAAATATTGTATGTAATCTATGGTTCCATACTAGTAATAATTAATCTACCATCTTTTTTTCTATGAAACATGTTTCTCCTTTTTACAACTAATCTGAAGGATGGTTCCTTGAAAAGTTAATTTATGTTTTCAGTCAGAAGAGACGAAAGCAGTAGATAAGTTCACACTTCTACAGTTCCCTTTGACTCTGAAGAAGCAGCTGGTTGATGACTGGCAGTTTGTGACTCAACTTGGTAGGTTTGATAAAATAATTACCATCTTCCTTTTAGTTTCACACTATGCATTAAAACTTCATTTTGCTTATGCTGTTATTTGCTCTGTATTTGATATTCTGCATAATGTTATCAGCAATAAAGACGACATTTTGACTCCTTTTCAATTACTGAAGATGTATGCTGCTTTATGTGCAATTTATGCTCTTATTATAGTAGAGTTCTAGTATGTAGTAGCACTGAATACATTTTTATGTTTGCATTTTTGTTTGAAGCTCAATAAGATGTCGGTATTACTAAATTGAATTTATTGCTAAATAAGTTGCTATCGTGTTTGCAACATGCTAAGATTTATGTGAGTAGATACTGGTGATTTGTCTTAGGTTATCTGATACCTTAACAAAATGATTCCACAAACACTGACTGCTTAATTTTGATAATCAAATATATAATAAACTTGGTTTGCATAGACATATTGATAATCTCGTTTAGCATGTTGAATGATCTCAAAAACAACATTTAACATTATCTTTTTACAGATGAGTTTTTCTTCTTTCAGTCTCCATCATAAATTTAAATGTCTGAAGAAAATAATATTAAAAATATTAATGTTTTATGAGTCCATTGTTTTCTGTTATTGGCATGTGCATTCTTTCCAATGGCTATTATCTTGTAAATCCATCCATACATCTGCTGCTCAAATTATTGTTGTTCATCAAATTCGTTCAGTTCTTTCAAGTTTCAACATCAGTTTCTCTGGTTTTCCCAAAAAAATAAAAAATAAAAATAAAAAAAATCCCTCGGTTTACTGTTATACAGCTTATTAAGCTTCTCCGTTCACCAAATGTTGTTGAAATATTAAAGAAGTGTCTTGAGTACCGCACAAAAATGAATAATGGGTAAGTTTAACATGCAGGGTCAATTCCTTCTCTCATATTGCATCTTCAGGTTGTTCTATTTAAGTTTTGTTTTTTTACTACTTGATATTTGGTTAAGTTCCTTCTTCCTTCTTAACAATGGATCTGTATTTTTTTTGACCATGGCATGAGTTTGGAAATCCTTGTATAGGCTCTCTTTGTTCTTTTTGCATTTTGTTTCTGTTTGGCAAAACCCTTTAGGTATATAGGTGTGTGAAATTAATATGCTTTCTAGGCTTCTTGTTTTTGCTTATGCCATACAACTTCCATTTATTGAGCACCCATTGTTTCTTGCTTCAATTATTCAAGGACTTTTAATCTGGTTCCTGGATTCATGAATATTTCCTTCTATCTTGATGCCTTATCCAGCTTGATGCATCTTTGTTTTGTGAATCCAGCTTCAGTATGAAGGCTATCAGAACAAAATCTTAAGTTCAAATCTTTTCTTATTCAGTACAGCCAAAGCAAGCCATAAATATAGGCTTAATAAACAACAGTTCAATATATATTAATGCCAATACAACCTTTGATATGAACTGACATTACGTTTTCACCTAAAAGTCAACGCATAATTATCTTTCCACAGCTTTGAATTTGAGTTAACACAGCCCCACTTCAAATCAAAGCCGACGCCGAGCATGCTTCTTAGCTTTATGAAGGTTTCACGTGAAAGCAGTTTTGTAAATATATCTGCTACCTGTTCAGCAGTGTGGCAATATTGAAGCTCAATTGTTTTTTGTTTCATATGATCTCGAAGGAAATGGAACAAGAGTATCAATATGTTTACTTCTCCCATAATGCACTGGATTCTTCGCCAGTTGAATGGCTGATTTGTTATCCACACATATCACAGTTGGCTCCTCTTGTGGAAGATCCAGCTCCCTCAAAATATTTCTCAACCAAATGGCCTCACTGTAGATGAGAGTGCCACATACTCAGCTTCGCATGAAGATAAAGCCACAACACCTGGCTTTTTGGAAGTCCATGAAAATGCAGTTGATCCAAGATAGAAGACTTAACCTGTTGTGCTTTTCCTTTCATCTTTGTCGCCTCCCCAATCGCTGTCGGAATAGCCTACTAATTTTGCATTTTCACCATAGCCATAGAGAGGACCAAGATTGAGGGTGCCTTTGATGTACCTTAAGATTCTTTTTGCAGCTAACCAATGTGACTTGTTAGGTGTTTCCATATAGCGACTTACGAGTCCAACTCCATACACAATATCAGGCCTTGTGACTGTCAAGTACCTCAAACTATCGACCAAACTCTTGAAAGAGTTGAGTCCATGAGAACTTCATCTCCTTCTCTTGATAACTTCATTCCTGTTGCTACTGGAGATTTCACAGGTTGCAATTTCTCATATTGAATTTTTTTCAAAATCTCATTCATATACCTTTTTTGAGATATAAATATGTTGGAATATATATTAAAAAACAAGGTTGAAGACTAGAGAGAAGAAACTTGTTCTCACTAATCCACACAACTCACACACAAAGAGAAGAAACTTGTTCTCACAAATAATGCTTTATTATTATTTTTCCTTTGCTTGATTGTTTAATTACAAATGAGGGGAGAGCTCCTTTATTTATAGTCCCTAATAGATCATTCTAGAATTACTTTTGCTTGATTACAAAGAAAACATAATTCTAGAAATACTTTTACTTGGTTACAAAGAAAACATAATTCTAGAAAGAGTTTTACTTGATTGCAAAGAAAACATAATTCTAGAACTTTCACCCCCTTTAAACATAATACAAGAATTCTCTAAAAACTAATAAATCAAGTTTATATTCCAACACCCCCCTTTAAACTTGATTTGCCTCCCTTTGAGTTAAACTTTTACGCATACCAAATTTCTTCTTTAACTTCTTGAAAATCTCCAACTTCAAAGGCTTCGTTAAAATATCGGCAATTTGATCTTGCGTCTTGCAATGCTTGACAACTACTTCTCCTTTTTCAACCAAGTCTCGAATGAAATGATACTTGATTCTTATATGCTTGCTCCTCCCATGAAAAATTGGATTTTCGGTGAGTGCTATAGCAGAATTGCTATCACAATATATAAGTGGACTTTCTTTTGGAGTATGCTTAAGTTCTTCTAGCACACATTTAATCCATAAAGCTTGACAACTAGCTAAAGATAGTGAAATATATTCTGCCTCGGCGGTTGAGAGAGCCACAACTTGTTGTTTCTTTGACATCCACGTGATTGCACTTGATCCAAAGTAGAAAACATTTCCCGAAGTACTTTTACTATCATCAACACTTCCGGCCCAATCACTATCACAATATCCAAGCACCTTAGGATCATTTATCTTTTGATAATAAATTCCATCCCCAAGTGTTCCACGCACATATCTCAAAATTCTTTTTCCGGCATCCCAATGTGTCTTCTTTGGTTGCTCCATGAACCTACTAATCAAGCTCACACCATATGTAATGTCCGGCCGAGTGACTGTCAAATACATCAAACTCCCAACAAGACTTCTAAACAATGTTGGATCAACATATTTAGAGTGTCATCCTTACTTAGTTTCAAGCCAACTTCAACTGGAGTGTTAATTGGCTTTGCCTCTTCCATTCTAAACTTCTTCATCAAATCTTTTGCATACTTTTCTTGAGAGATAAATATACCATCATTATCTTGCTTTACTTCAATACCAAGAAAGTAATGAAGTAGACCTAAGTCGGTCATCTCAAATTCTTGCAACATACTTCTCTTAAATTATTCAATATTATCAAGACTATTTCCCGTAAAAATCAAATCATCCACATATAAACCAATGATGAGAATGTTACCTTTGTTCTTCTTGATGTAAAGAGTATGCTCAAATGGACACCTCTTGAATCCCATCTTCACAAAATAGTCATCTATGCGACTATACCATGCACGAGGGGCTTGCTTAAAGCTATACAATGCCTTCTTCAACCGATAGACTTTATGCTCTTCATCCTTTATCACATAGCCGGAAGGTTGATCAATGTACACCTCTTCTTGTAGTACTCCATTCAAGAAAGCAGATTTAACATCCATTTGATAAACTTGCCACTTATTTTGAGCGGCCAATGAAATTATCAAACGAATTGTTTCAAGACGTGCCACGGGAGCAAAAACTTCTTTGTAATCAACACCATACTTTTGCTTGTAGCCTTTCACAACTAATCGTGCCTTATGTTTTTCAACTTTACCTTGTGCATTCAACTTTGTCTTGTAAACCCATTTGACTCCAATGGGTTTCTTCCCTTCAGGTACTTCAACCAACTTTCATGTTTGGTTCCTTTCAATTGCATCAATTTCTTGATCCATGGCTTGTCTCCATTTGTCTTCCTTGGCGGCTTCTTCAAAATCAACCGGATTCGCAGTTGCATATAAAGCAAAATCAACAAATTCATCTTCTAAAATTCTTCTTGTTTCTCCATAAATCTCCGCAAGAGGTCTTGTCCTTTTAGGTGTTGATTCTGAACTTGAAGATGATGAGCTTGGAGGAGAATTAGATGGTGGAGTAGGTAGAGTCGATCCTTCTTCTTCAATTGGCTCAAATGCATCATTATCAAGCAAGATACTTGTACTCTTTTTCTCATTTTTTCATTCACATGCTTCTTCCTCATTGAAAATTACATCACGACTAATAATAGTCTTCTTTGTGATGGGGTTATATAATTTATATGCCTTGGATCTTTCACTATAGCCAACAAAGATGCACTTTTCAGATTTGTCATCAAGTTTTCCTCTCTTTTCATCTGGCACATGAGAGTAACAAATGCTTCCAAAAATTCGGAAGTGGGAGACACATGGCTTGTGACCACTCCATGCTTCTTGTGGAGTCTTTCCTTGAACACTTTTAGTTGCCGCACGGTTGAGAACATAGTATGCACATGCTACAGCTTCGGCCCAAAATATTTTAGGCAATCCTTTTGTCTTCAACATACTTCGAACAAGTTCCATGATGATACGGTTCTTTCTTTCGACCACTCCATTTTGTTGAGGGGTTGAGCGGACCGTTAGTTGATGATGAATGCCATGATCCTTTAAGAAATTTCCAAATTCTTCCGCCATATATTCTCCACTACGATCGGATCGGAGTGTCTTTATAGAAAAACCACTTTGCTTCTCCACAAGTGCTTTAAAATTCTTGAACACTTCAAATACTTGAAATTTTTCTTTGAGAAAGTAAATCCACATCTTGCGACTATAGTCATCAATAAAAGTGAGAAAATACCGATTACCTCCAAGAGAGTTTGTGCGCATAGGTCCACATAAATCCGAATGCACTAGCTCCAAAGGATTCTTTGCTCGCCATGCCTTTTCTTTTGGAAATGGATCTCGATGGTGCTTGCCAAAAACACAACTTTCACATACTTGATCTTGTTTGCTAATATTCGGGATGCCTCTCACCATATGATCTTTGCAAATCTTGGATAGAGTGCTAAAACTCAAGTGATTATAATGAAGATGCCAAAGCCATGACTTGTCATTAACAATATTAGAAAAACATGGAAATGCTTCGTTTTTAATTTGCAACGGAAACATTTTTGTTGGTGTCATCTTCACTTTTGCAATAAGAACACCAGTTTTGTCTTTGATCTCACATAAATCATTTTTGAAATTCACATTATGTCCCTTCTTTAAAAGTTGCCCAACATTCAAAAGATTGTGTTTAAGATCGGGAACATGATAAACATTAGAAATATAATTTGTACCTTGCTTTGTCCGTATCGGAATATCACCACTGCCTTTGACAATGAGCCTTTTGTTATCACCTGTCTTGACTTCTCGTTGGACACTTTCATCAAAATTCACAAAGCAACTTTTATTTCCGGTCATGTGGTTACTACAACCACTATCAATATACCATATATCATCAAAAGAAGCTTCTTGAACATTACAAGCAAGAAGCATACTTTCATCTTGTGTCTCCAAATTCTCATGTAGAAAATTAGAATTATCTTTTTCATCATTAATTCTTTTAAAAAAATCCTTTTTCATATGCCCATATTTATGACAATAATGATATTGAATATTATAAGAGTTACCTCTTCCTCTTCCACTGTATCCTCCACGACCTCTTCCTCCTTGAGATGGGCTTGAATTTTCACTTTGAATTTGGCATCTTCCTTGTCCTCTACCACGGGCTGATCTTCCACCTCTTCCTCTAAAACCACCATGGTTTGTGTCTCGAATTTGAAAAGCTTGCTCGGAAGGAGAGGAATCAAATTGTTTGATGCGAAGCTCATGAGATTGTAGTGAGCCCAACAATTCTTCAAGAGAGAAAGTATTCAAATCTTTTGATTCTTCAATAGCAACAATAAAATGCTCAAATTTCCTTGTCATACTTCGAAGAATTTTTTCAATAATTCTTTTATCCGAAATTTCTTCACCATTGACTCGAAGTTGATTAGCAATAGAAATAGTTCTATTATAAAATTCCTCCACCGATTCACTTTCTTTCATTTTGAGTAAATCAAACTTACCTCTTAGAGCTTGAAGTCTTACCATCTTTACCTTTTCTTCACCTTTGTACGCCTAGTTGAGGATGTCCCATGCCTCCTTTGATGTTGATGCCGAAGAGATCCTTTCAAAAATTGCTTCATCCACCGCTTGATAGATAAAATAAAGAGCCTTCTTGTCCTTCTTTCGAATCTCTTTCAATGTATTCAATTGTTGTGTTGAAAGTGTTGCTTGATTCTCCGGTTCTTCATATCCATTTTCAACAATCTCCCAAAGATCTTGAGAGCCATAAAAGACCTTCATTTGAATGCTCCATTGATTATAATTCTTTCCCGTCAAACGAGGAAGTTGAGGTTGCAACATATTGTTGGAAGTCATCCCTAAACCTGGCTTTGATACCACTTTGTTGGAATATATATTAAAAAAAAGATTGGAGACTAGAGAGAAGAAACTTATTCTCACTAATCCACACAATTCACACACAAAAAGAAGAAACTTGTTCTCACAAATAATGCTTTATTATTATTTTTCCTTTGTTTGATTGCTTAATTACAAATGAGGGGAGAGCTCCTCTATTTATAGTCCCTAATAGATCATTCTAGAATTACTTTTGCTTGATTACAAAGAAAACATAATTCTAGAAATACTTTTACTTGGTTACAAAGAAAACATAATTCTAGAAAGACTTTTACTTGATTACAAAGAAAACATAATTCTAGAACTCTCACCCCCCTTTAAACATAATACAAGAATTCTCTAGAAACTAATAAATCAAGTTTATATTCCAACAAAATATCCCATCTTCCTTTTGTTTCACTTCAATGCCAAGAAAATAGGACATCAGTCTGTTGTCTGTCATCTCAAACTTCTCGAACATTGATTGTTTAAACTCCATAAGCATTTCAACATTATTTCCTGTGTATAGCAGGTCATCAACATATATGAAAATTATCAATAAATGGCCCATATGATTTTTCTTCATATACACAGCATGCTCATATGGACATTTTGTGAAACCAGTCTGATGAAGATATCTATCAATTCGAACATTCCAAGCTCTCGGCGCCTGCTTTAAGCCATATAATGCCTTTTTTAAACAATATACCTTGGTTTCTTCTCCCTCTACTACAAAGCCTTCGGGTTGCTGGACGTACACTTCCTCTTCAAGAATTCCATTGAGAAAGGCTGATTTGACATCAAGCTCGTATATTTTTCAATTATGATGAGCGGCAAGAGCGATCAATAGTCTTACTGTGTCAAGTCTTGCAACCGGTGAAAATATCTCTTCATAGTCAATTCCATATTTTTGTTTGTAGCCTTTAGCTACAAGTCTCGCTTTGTACCGGGAAATTCCACCATCTGAAGTATGTTTAATCTTGTAAACCCACTTGACATCGATAGCCTTTTGCTTTTCTAGAAGTGTTGTCAACTCCCAGGTGTTATTTTTCTCAATAGCTTGTATTTCCTCCTCCATAGCCAATCGCCAACAATCTTCTTTTATCGCTTCTTGAAAAGTGAGAGGCTCCTGATCAGCATACAAGCAAAAAAGATTATTCTCTTCGTCCTTCTCTGTCTGCTCATAAATCTCCTTATTTGTTGCCCTGAAACTTCATTACTGCATTTTCTAAGGGATGGAGACCCACTTGTAGGAGAGGGTGTGATATGTTGAGGAGACTGTGGTGTAGTTTGTTGAGCTTCAGTCAGAGACTCTTCGAGAACTTCCAATATAGGTTGGTTTTTGACCTTCACATCATCACTCCAATTCCAAACTTCATCTTCATCAAATATAACATCTCTACTAATCACCAACTTCTTTGTTAATGGATTGTAAAGCTTGTATGCCTTTGAATTCTCACTATATCCAAGAAAAATGCATTACTCACCATGATCATCAAGCTTCTTTCTATTGGACTTTGAGTTTGGTATATGTGAGTATGCAACACATCCAAATATTCTTAGTTGCGCAACACTTGGTTTATATCCGCTCCATGCCTCTTGAGGTGTCACGTGTTTGACACTTTTGGTAGGACAACGATTGAGTATATATGTCAAACATGCTACAGCTTCCGCCCAAAATTGCTTCATCGGCCCTTTCCCCCCAAGCATGGTTCTAGTCATATTTAGAATTGTTCGATTCTTTCTTTCGGTAACTCCATTTTGTTGCGGGGTATATACAGCAGTAAATTGATGCTTTATGCCATGTTCCTTGCAATACTCATCAAATGCTTTTGATGTATACTCACCACCACGATCAGAGCGAAGAGTTACAAGCTTATGACCAGATTCATTTTCAGTAAGAGCTTTAAAAGTTTTGAACACATCTAAAGCAGCAGATTTTTCTTTAAGGAAGTAAACCCATAGTTTCCTATTATAGTCGTCAATGAAGGTGATAAAGTACTTATTACCTCCTAATGACATAGGCTCTATTGGTCCACATATGTCGGTGTGCACAAGTTGTAGTGGTGTTGTTGCTCTCCAAGATTTGCCATTTGGAAAAGGAAGTCTTGAATGCTTGCTAAGTATGCATTCTTCACAAGTGTCTTTTGGTGGATCGATCATTGGTAACCCATGCACCATATTTGATGAAGACAACAACTTTAGACCACCGAAATGAAGATGCCCAAGGCGAAGATGTCATTTCCATGACTAATCTTTCTTAAGTCCATAAAAGCATCTTTCAAATTTATTGCTGAGATGTAGCGAAAACATGCGATTGCTGGTCATTGGAACATGGGCCATAATTCTTCCAGATTTATCTCTCAAAGTGAGTGAATTGTCTTCCATGTGTATGTTGTATCCTTCTCTTAAAGTTGTCCAACACTTAGAATATTGCTTTTCATGTTGGGGACATAGTATACATCAGAAATATACCCTTTCTTGCCATCCTTTAAATAGAATTGTATTGTTCATTTGCCTTCAACTGAAAGCTTAGAGGAGTCTCCAAGATTCAAGGTTCCATGAACTCCTTTTATGAATTTTACAAACAAGTTTTTCTTGCCACATATGGTTGCTTGCACCAAAATCAAAATACCAATTCTCATATTGAGTATCTGAATCATCTTGAGCAAGAAGTAGTATAGTATCGTTACCTCCATCGTTTGCTGTTTCTGCAACATTTGCTTGTTCATTATTTTTGCTCTAACAATCAAAAGCATATTGTCCAAGGTTCTTGCATTTATGGCACTGTATTTTCTTTTTGGTTCCATGTTCATAGACTCTTCCTCTACCACGGTAGCCTCCACGTCCTCGACCTTTAAAACCTTGATTATCAAGATGACCTTAATTTGATTGTGGAAGGACACTACGCCCTCGGCCTCTACCACGACCACGGCTGTAGCTGGATCTTCTTTGATCATTTAGCGTCAATTTTGACTCTAATGCTTGTTCTAGTGGAGCATGATTTGAATTTTTTTTTGCGCTCTTTGCTCATGCTCTTGAAGCGAACCCAGCAATTCTTCTATTGTAAGCTTTTCCAAATCTTTAGACTCTTCAATAACTACGACTATATGCTCAAATTTAGAAGAAAGAGATCGAAGCACCTTTTCGATGACACGGATGTCATCAATTTTCTCATTGTTCCTTTTTAAGCCATTTACAATTACTAGCAATCGTGAGAAGTAGTCCGACACTGATTCTCCATCTTTCATGTGAAGTGCTTCAAATTCGCTCCGTAATGCTTTGTAGACAAACTAGCTTCACTCGATCATCTCCTTTGTAGATGGAAGCAAGAATTTATCATGCTTGTTTGCTTGTCGTTGCTTCGGCAACCTTTTCAAATGTGACCTCATCTAATCCTTGATAGAGTATGAGCAGGGCCTTTTTATCCTTCATCCTATGCTCCTTAAGAGTCTTCTTTCTCTGCTCTGTGTATGTAGCCTCTTCCTCGGCGGTGGGTTCCAGAAGACCATCTGTAATGGTTTCCCAGAGACCCAAAGATCCAAATAAAGCTTTCATTTGGATTGACCATGAGCCATAGTTATCTTTTGTTAATCTGGGTATTTGTTGTTGAACTATGTTGGAGTTCATGTTGGCTCTGATACCATATTTGAAGGATATCAAAACAAAATCTTAAGTTCAAATCTTTTCTTATTCAATACAGCCAAAGCAAGCCATATATATAGGCTTAATAAACAACAGTTCGATATATATTAATGCCAATACAACCTTTGATATGAACTGACATTACGTTTCACCTAAAAGTCAACACATAATTATCTTTCCACAGCTTTGAATTTGAGTTAACAAGTACTGTATATCATTGATGATTGTCCTTAATTATGCTTGCGAAATAGGCCAATTCTATATTGTAGTGTACCGACCATTACTTTTTTTTTGAAATGGTACTTTAGATACAACAAATCACTGTGACAACATATCATATGTCAATAAACGTTCGAATCACACTACGCAAGTTTCGAACTTGTGAACTCTCACACCAAAACCAAATCACTTAACCACTAGAACAATAGTGTTTGTCGCACCGACCATTATTTATGCACAATGGAGTAAAAACCTTACCTGCCTATCACATTTTCTCGCTATTTCCTTGTTTGCACTTATAAGTTCTAGCACAAACTAAATACTCATTGATCCTGATGGTCGTTGAACACAGATATTACTATTAAGTGAATTTATCTTGGTAGTTTACCTCCTTTTATTGCTGAAGCTTCTGTTTGATTACAGATATTACTATTAACCAAATACTCCTATATTCTTTTTGTGTAGGATTGCAGATCCAGTTACTGAGATCCTGAAGGGTTTATGCTGTTATTTTGACAAAGCTTTGCTGCTATGCTTTTGTATTAAAAAGAACAGCGGTAATATCATGATGCAGTAAGCAATAAGGTTGCCCATCAACAGTCTATGGTGCAGAACACCTGTTACGGCTTTTTGGTATGTATCTTTTGAAGAAGCGTTTGATTTAAGTTCTCATATGCACAGACCATTTCTTAAGCATCCTTTTTACTATACCATGTGCATAAGCTTTACTTTTCTATTTAAGAATTGTTGTGCAAAAATTGCACAAATGCCGAAAAACAATAAACAAGATATAGATTTACCAATTTGAACATCACTCACTCTAGCAATAATTATTTTATTACTCCAAGTAAATAGTAAATAACTATAAAGAAGTAAAGGAGACGTACAATATTTATATTGGTTTCACCATCATCAAGATAGTGTACTGTTATACGTGTAGTATACCAAAACAGAGACTAATCAATAATAAACTCGTCTTACAAGTTTACAAATCGGATTTCCACTACTTTGGAATTCTGTATTAGCTATTTTTTAACAATAAGTATGTTGTAATTAATTACAACAACAAACTAACAACTATAGTAATAATAACTATAACGATAAATCAAACGTTATACTATTTAAAGAAATATTACAACATAGAAACGAAAATGATATATATATATATATATAAATCAACTAGAAATCTAACCGGTTGAAAAAGGAAAATTCGTCTGAGGCTTGTCGTAACAATTTCATTAAGACTTTATTCAAAGTCTCCCAAGATACAACAGACGTAAGCTGCTCGAGATCGCGATGTGTATGATATTCTGTGTGATAGGACTGATTATGATTTTAAGAAATGAAGATAAAGAAGAGATAACTCGGTTTTAAAATTAAGTGAGGAAAGTGATCAGGTTTCCTCCTTAATTATAGCCAAATTCTAAATGGCTACACTCGTTGAGAAAAGTAGCATCTCTTCATTTGCAACGCCAAAAAGTGTTATTGTTCGCAACAGGCACTTCCTTTCATTTGCAACGCCAAAAACTGTTGCTGTTTGCAACAGCCGCGTCCGTTCGTTTGCAACGGTTCAGAACTGTTGCTGTTCGTTGTAACGGTCATTTGGAAAAAAATCGCGTCTCTTCATCAGTTTGCAACGGTCACAACCGTTGGAAAATCCGTATCTATTTAAACACACTTCTGTTTTTCAAATCAGTCCATTTTTTAGGTAGCAAAAATATATGACACAGCCCAAAAGCACCCGCACCTGGCCCGGTCGGATGGGCGGCGGCGCGCGTGTTAGTCCATGGCCATATAGGTCCTCCTCCTCGCACAAAATTACCTGACCCTAAGGGCCAATATAGGGATTGGGAGTACACTATATAAACAAGAAAATGAACTTATTTTTAACGATGTGGGATATATCTCATTCACCATTTTTGAGAATTCTAAAATGTACGTCCAGTCCAAAGTAGACACTCTATTAGTGGACCACTGACTAAATGTCGGGATGGCTTTACAATGAAGTACACCCTCAATATATAGCCAGTGAAAATTCATGAGAGTCGTCGATCAAATTACCAAGATATGGTAAGAAGATAATAGAGGCAATTTACAATGATAACAAATGGTGCAAACATAGCAAGTAATTCACTCATTCCTTTAATTAGCAAAGATGGAAATAAATAATTCCGAAGCAATGCGTTTACCGATAAAGAAATAATATGCATATCTTTTGCATATATTTTATCCTATAACGTGTGCATGTATTTATTTCATTGTCATCTCATATAAATGCAATCCAATAATTTATGCATTTCCATATAAAAAATAATGAACAAATGTGATTATTTTCCTTGTTATCATAACTTCCTCCTTGATGCTTCGAACGACCTCCAATTTCTTTCATAGTGAAGAACACATAATCATCTTCAAAATGACATATAATTTGAATCGTAGAATCTCAACAAAGAATTCCATTTATGATATATTACATGATTTACATTTGCATATGCTTTGAGTTCATGTTGGTCCTTTTACATTCCATGTGACCATGCAAGTTTTTAGCAATAACTCTAATTCAAAATGGTAAAAACTCTATTGGTAGCAGCCATGCAATTAGAGTTCTCGTAGCACGCTATAGCGCAGAATTTCCCATAGCGTATGGTGTGCACTATTAACCTATAATAGTGTGTTTGTCATTTACCGCACAAAATAGCGTGTCATTTTGTGGAAGCGCAAAATAGCGAATAACCCAAAATAGCATACTATGTTGTTTGTTTGTTTGTTTTAGGTATGTATATTAAAAAAACCCAAATAATATAGAATGACACAAACTAAGACATATGTACACTGACTAATCATATACCATCGGTAATTAATCAACATCGTTTATCAAAGAATGACCATGATTCCTTCAAAATAAAATTGAATGTAGCTGTTTGTTAGGCGTATCAAAGTTAAAACGTCTACATGGACAAAGTTTGTACTTCTGTTATTCTTTAGCTATATTAAAAGGTAGAAAGTTTATATCCAAAAATTTCGTTTTAAATTTGTTAGTGATGTTATTTACTCAATATAATGTTTTTTTGTACTTTATATAATTCAATAGTTTGCAATATCGAGCTTTTATATCTGCGTCTTTTTTAATACTGAAAAAGAAACAATATAAAGGTTGAACATCTAAATTCATTTGAATAAACTCTTAAAAGAAAAAAATTTCATTTTATAAAATATTATAAAATTCCATCTCTCATGCATCAAAAATAATACTTGACAAATACTTTGAAAATGACCTCATAGACTATTTATTTTGGGTGTACAAGAAAGCAAATTAGTCGGTATAAGATGCCTAGTTTTGGTGCATGATCGATGACGTTATTTTCTAATTTGTTTTCCATGAAAATTAGCCATTCAACTTAATAACAAATATTTTAATTTATGATCTACTGCTACCAACTATTATGATGCTATCGTGCCGATTCTATGTGACTAAAGTTCTTTTTCATACCAACTCAACTAGATGAAAGACCTAGCAGTGGGAATGCATCTTCATCTCTTTTACTTTATAAATATCTAAATTGTAAATATGTTTTTATATATATCACTTCTTTTTCTTTTTTCTGTTTACTAAACAACTAAAAAGTTTGTTTTGATAAGTATAGTTTTTATAATGTCAAAAATCTTGAAACAAATAAAATTCATTAAAAAAAGGAATTTTGGAATCAACATCGAAAAAAAAATATTGAAAATAATCTTAAGCTATGTTTAATCTAAACAAATTATGATTCTTAATAGAAATTTATGAAAAACAACAATTTAAATAGTCGATCTCAATTAGAAAAAAAATGGTGAGCATGATAAATCCCTATAAACAACAAATAAATTGTTGGATTTACTTCAGGATAATCGTTGAGAATTTTAAAGGATGATATTGAGTTTCGAATTTGAATAAGATACACTAACTGACAGTTTACAATGTAAATTCCAATCTATTATTAAATTACAATGTAAAATTTAATAAAATAATAGTAATAATCATAAATGAGTGATTTGATATTTATGTAAACATAGGCCGGCTTCATTAGTCCCATCTAGTATTCACAAAAAAATATGTAAAATTTACAAAAGTGAAGAAAATATCGTGCATTATAGCGCACAGTGGAAAATAGCGCATAACGTAAGCATTGCGATATTTTGGGCTATTTGTTGTGGACCACCTTGCAACCATATTTTAAAGACTAACTTAGGAGGATCAAGCTGTACCAGAGGTCCATTACAATTACTCAAAATTCAGGGATATAAAAGTCATATGTCTTGAATTTAAAAAGAGACGACTGGTTGAAAAAAGAAGTTGAAACTGGGAGTCTCTCTTTGTGTACGTAGCATCAGCTTACTTGTTATACCGTTGATTTTTATATCCTGCACAAAGATCGTAGATTTTAACTAATATTAAGCTCAATTTCCTTGTACGGTTGATTTGCTAGTATGAAAGTTCGCACACTCGTTTAAACCTTGTACTAAAGATCTTACATTGTATTGTGCATGCCATCCTCATGTATCTTTATATTGGATGGTAATTGTCATGTTATAGTTTTTTTATGTTATCTTGAATTCATGTATGCCAGCTGATGAATATTTATGCATGAATGTCTATAAAGCATGCCAGCTGATGAATATACATGCATGAATGTCTATAAAGCATCCATGCATCGCCTTGGATTGAATATTTTTCCTTCTAGTGTCAGTTGAATTCTTTTATTCCCGTTAAGCAGCCAAAACTGCTAGTTTATGTCAACATGGAAGAAGCGCATGCCAAATTACAACAAAAGCTATTAGACTTTCTGAAATAAGACTTTCCCCTATGCTAATTTTATCATTTTACTGTAATCATAGGAAGCATATTTGTGTTATTTAAAATAGCCTAAAATAAGACTAATGAATTAAGGTAGTTCTTGTTGGAAATAAACTTGATTTTGGTTTTACTTAATTATTTTAGAAAACAAATTATTCTGGATAATATTAATTTTGGTATTAATGGATATGCCAAATCAAGCATGAAAGAAAGATCTAGAGTTTTCTAATAAAGAATTTGAGAAAAGCCTAGAGAACAGATTTTGCAGGAGAGTTAAAGAAAACCTAGAGAGTGTTTATCATCCATAGAATTAAATTCATCTTTACCATTCATATAGGAAATGTACAACTATAAATATGAATGGTTTATCCTTTTGTATTTGTAAGCAAAGCAAAAAATTGTAAGCAAAAGTTTTTAATAAAGTACAACTTTCTCCTTTAAAAATCAATCTCTCATTTCACACTTGCTATCCAATTAATCTTCAACTTGAAAAATTGCTAACATTGGTATCAGAGCAAGGTTCTTAGTCAAGAAAATATGGCAAGCGGCATGACACCATTTCAAGTTCCATTGCTAAAGAATGAGTACTATGATAATTGGAGTATTCGCATGAAGGCGTTGCTCGGTTTACAAGATGTGTGGGATATCGTTGAAAATGGGTATATTGAACCCGTCGATATTACCACTTTATCCCAAACTCAAAGGGATAATTTGAAGGATTCAAGAAAGAAGGATCGTAAGGCTCTTACTCTCATTCATCAAGGCTTGGATGAATCTATGTTTGAGAAGGTAGTAAGTGCGCAAAGTAGTAAGGAAGCATGGGAGATTTTGGAGAATGCATTCAAAGGCATCGATAAAGTGAAGAAGATAAGACTACAAACTATGTGAGGTGAGTTTGAAGCTTTACATATGAAATCAACCGAATCGATTGATGATTATTTTTCACGAGTTTTGGCATTAGTAAATCAAATGAAAAGATATGGTGAAAAATTGGAGGACTCTAGAGTGGTCGAGAAAATTCTACGATCTTTAGATTCAAAATTCGATTACATAGTTGTAGCTATTGAAGAATCTAAAGATCTAGAATCCATGACCGTTGATCAACTCATGGGATCACTTCAAGCCCATGAAGAAAAATTAAAGAAAAGGGTTAAAGAAGAGACATTGGAGCAAGCTCTTCAAACCAAACTCACCTTAAACGAGAATGAAACATTTAGAAATATAAGAAGTCATAGCCAAAGAGGAAGAGGTCGAGGTCAAAGCTGTGGAAGAGGTGGTTACAAATTTTTCAATAAAGAGGAGAGAAGCCAAAACACATATGCTACAAGAGGTCGAGGAAGAGGAGGAAACATGAAACAAAATGTAAGACCAAGGTATGATAAAACACAAATTAAGTGTTATAATTGTGATAAATTTGGGCATTTTGCTTCCGATTATAGATCCACTTTCTATAAAGTCCAAGAGAGAACAAACTTTGTTAAAGAAGACGAAGAAGGTTCTATACTTTTATGGGCACTCAGAGCAGTTGAAATTGAAATTGAAAATGAAAAGGCATGGTACTTGGATACAGGAGCTAAAATGAATGAAATACGATGTGTTGAAGAAAATATGTTAGACGATAAGAATGATGAAAAGGAAAACAATGAAATAAGAGAGAATACTACAATGGAAGAGGAAGAGAAAACAAATACTTACATGGAGGAGATTGTTGTAGAAGAGTCGTCAAAGATAACCGAAGAGAAAGTCATAAGAATTGCAGGTGAAGACCTTTCAAAAACCAATGAAGTGAAAAAGGAGGCTATCAAGGTAGTAAAAACTGAAAAGGTGGAAGAAGAAGCTGAAAAGAAGGAGAAAGTGAAAGAAGAAGAAAAACGATTAAAAGATGGAAAAGAAGACGATGAAGAAAATAAAGTAAGCACAGAAAATGCCAATAATGAAAAGTACGAAAGTAAAGGAAATGAAATTCAAGAGATTGGAGGAGATTTAAAATATGAGCAAAAGTTTAAAGAAATGAAAATGGAGAATAATAAAGAAGTAAAAAAGAAAAAGACCAAAGCGAAAGTCAAAGAGACCAACGATGAATTTCACAAAAATATTGGATTGGTTAAAGATTGCAAGAGTAAATTTAAGATAGAATGGAAAGATAACATATATGACTCATTCAAAATTTATGACATTGGACCAAGATGGAAGTTAGAACGCTTACTTTTTGGAGTATTCTATGTTAATGATGAAGGACGAAATAAATGGAGCACACCAAAGATTCAGGAAATTGCATTAAAGCTCTTGACAATGAGAAAGAAGAAGAACGGAAAAAAGAAAGTTTGCATAATTTCTTTATTCCTACCAAAGCACGTAAAATACAAAGATTGAAAATTCTGTTTGGAGTTACAAAATCAAGTTTAAGGGGGGATGTTGGAAATAAACTTGATTTTGGTTTTACTTGATTATTTTAGGAAACAAATTATTCTGGATAATATTAATTTTGGTATTAATGGATATGCCAAACCAAGCATGAAAGAAAGATCTAGAGGTTTCTAATAAAGTATTTGAGAAAAGCCTAGAGAACAGATTTTGCAGGAGAGTTGAAGAAAACTCTAGAGAGTGTTTATCATCCATAGGATTAAATTCATCTTTACCATTCATATAGGAAATTTACAACTATAAATATGAATGGTTTATCCTTTTGTATTTGTAAGCAAAGCAAAAAATTGTAAGCAAAAGTTTGTAATAAAGTACAATTTTCTCCTTTAAAAATCAATCTCTCATTTCACACTTGCTATCCAATTAATCTTCAACTTGAAAAATTACTAACAGTTCTTATAAAAATGACATAAGAGGGTTTGGACCTTTAGCCAGTGGAAAAATGCGGTCTAACACTTTCATATTATTGGAATAGAGGATGATAGGCAAGAAATATCGAGTTCAAATTTGATTTAGATCACAAATCGGATGAAATTTTACAAAAATAAAAACAAATCACAAAAAATATGTACTTGAAAGCAAGAGTTGATCAAACGATATAATAATAATGTAGAGAAATTAAACGATAAAAGTTAGAGTGGTTCAACAATCTCTGATTTAATCCACTTTTGATCTCTTTATTGTTATTTCTTTTAATGACAGTCGATTGCAATACATTCAAATCAAAAAAATACTGGGATCGACTTGAAATTCTATTCGGTGGAGTTCTGGTATTTGTGGAATTGATTCCCTACGTGGCTGATGTATTGTGTGTGTTATTTATAGACATAGTAGGTCTCCTTATTCTATAGAAAACACAATATCGTATCTTACTTGATTCGTCCATATCCGCTTTTTACTCAGTAAAAAATAGACTAAAGAAAAGAAAATATCTTGACCGTGTGCAGTTTCAGCGGTTAGATCAGTGTGGGTTGGATCGGTACACTACTAGAAAGACTTCAGCAAGCGACATAGCCTAGGGACGGCTAAAAAAAAACGATCGTTGCTAGCCGTCGCTTATCGCGTTATACAAACCTGCTACCCGAGACCAAACATTTCACTTTCCCTCTCCCCAAATCCACTCAGATCCGCCGCCCCCGCCACGAGCCACCGCCCTCCGCCACCAGGAATCGTCGCAACCTTCCGTCGCTAATTTCAACCTCTCTAAACTTGCCGGTATCTCCTATTTTCCATTATCTTTGTTTAATTTAGGTTTAAATTAAATTAGTTGATGATTTAGGGATTTGGAATTGGATGATTTAGGGGTTTGGAATTGATGAATATATGTTATTAGTTTATGATATATAGTTTATTATTTGAATTGGGTATATAATGGTAAACCTAATTTAGAAAATTAGTTGATTATGTGTTTGAAAATGATGATTATTGCGTATTAGGTGATGATAATTAGTGTTGATTCGATGGTATTAATTAGTGAATTTATTGTTTACTATGTTGTTAAAAATTATGGCTAATTTAAAATCCAAAAAATAGTCCATGATTATTGAATAATATGTTTATTGATAAGTTTACGAGAATGTTTGTTATACTGTTGTAAGTGCTAACTACTTATTTAGTTCACACAATCGTTAATTAAAATTTATGTAGTTAAACAAAAGTTAAAATACGTTTTAAAATTTTAGATTTAATTAATAAATATTTAAATAGTTAAATGAATTATAATATAGTTTTTGTAGTTGTTAAAATAGTAACTCATAGTTCCCATTTGTGAGATAAGACATATTTTCCGAGTTACTGATAGTTCTCATGGATTTTGATTCATAATTAAACGAATTCTATTTGGCTACATTATTAAAAAAAATTTAAGATTATTATTTCACTACAGACCACTAATACTTCAATATTAATATTTTTTAAATTTGTGCTTTATTTATGTGAACCCCTTAAAGAATTTTTGGCCCCGTCTAACAAGTGTTGTATATGATCGTTATATGGATATTCGTTTTTCCACAGAACGGACATCTATATTCATCTGATACAACATTTATGGGATTTGTCCTAGTATTTGGACAAGTTACAAACACAATAAAGTAATCATATTTTATAAATCATTTCAGTTTAAACAGTTCAAAAAAATTTGATGGCACTTCCTTTTTTCCCTGTGTACACGCATTTGTGTACGATACAGGGAATAAAGGGAAGTGCTGCCGAAATTTTTTAGAAACGTTTAACCTGAAATGATTTATAAAATATGATTACGTTATTGTGTTTGTAATGGGAAGTAGGATAACCGGCCGTCAAAGTAAAAAAACAATAAACTTAAGAATTGAAAATTTGAATGTAGTATTTATTTGAATTTGTTAAAATAGTAAAGGGTTATATATGAATTTTTACAAGACTTTAATATGAAGTGTGTTATTCAATCTTCTAACCTACATTTTACAAATCAGGAAATATGTTCGATTATTTTTTCAATCGTAGTTGGATGTATGAACCTCGAAAAGGTATGAAAGAATCAATGAAAGAACGTTTCTGTAACGGTGTACACGTATTTATTAGATTTGCTCAATCTAATAATCGAAGTAACGTAGACATTCGTTGTCCGTGTAGTAAGTGTAAACATCTGAAGCATTGGAAACCAGATGTAGTAGAAGTACATTTGTACAAATTTGGTTTTGTGCCGAATTATTACTTATGGGATCGTCATGGTGAACTTGTTCAACCTACACCTAATCCTGTAGTGTTAGAGGACGATAATACTATGACCAATACTATAGAAAACATGGTGCAAGATGCTGCACGATCAATGTTTCCTACCTTTGACCAAGGTGATGATGGGAACAAAAATGTTGACAAAGAGCCGACCGCGGAAGCTAAAAAAATTATGATTTATTGGATTCTGCTAAGAGGCCATTGTGGGATGGATGTACAAGCAGAACCGAATTATCTGTAACCGCCGAATACATCACTATGAAATCGAAATTTAATCTTACAAAAGCTGCATTTACAGCAGTTGTACAAACTGCAAAACGACACATGCCACCTAATAATTTGATGTGTGATAGTCATTATAAAGTAAAAAAACTTATGTCTGCTTTTGGATTGTCATACCAGAAGATAGATACATGTGTAAAAGGTTGCATGCTGTATTGGAAAGAAGACGCTCATCTTACTAAATGCAGAATATGTAACGAGGAAAGATACAAACCAAGAAAAAAGAAAGAAAAAGAAGTTACATATAAGAGGATGCATTATTTACCCATCACTTCCAGACTTCAACGGTTATATGCATCTTCTGCTACAGCATGTCATATGCGATGGCACAGTGTGAGAACACCAGAAGAAGGAACTTTGATACATCCATCTGATGGAGAAGCATGGAAACATTTCGATAAGACTTATCCTGAATTTGCGGCAGAGAGCCGTAATGTTAGGCTTGGCTTATGTACGGATGGATTTTCGCCATTTTCTCAGTTTGGTAGTAAATATTCATCATGGCCTATTATTATTACTCCTTATAATTTACCTCCATGGATGTGTATGAAAACTCCATATATGTTTCTAACGATTGTCGTCCCCGGTCCCGATGATCCGACACAAGGAATTGATGTTTATCTACAACCACTAATTGACGAGTTGAAAACACTGTGGCATGAAGGAGTTGAAATGTACGACATTTTAAGAAAAAAAGAATTTTCGTATGTTTGCTTCTTTATTATGGACTATTAGTGATTTTCCCGCGTATGACATGCTTTCAGGTTGCAGCACGTCTGGACGTCTAGCTTGTCCTTATTGTATGGATGAAACAAGAGCATTTTCATTAAAGTATGGAAAGAAAATTTCTTGGTTTGACTGTCATCGGTGTTTTCTACATATCAATCATAAATTTAGAACGGATAAAAAGAACTTTAAAGCTAACAGAGTAGAGAGTATGCTACCACCTAAAGTTTGGACAAGTGAAGAGGTATATGAAATTGTAAAAGACTACCCAAAGATACATGAAACTGGGGTACAGGTTGAAATTCCAGGTAAATCGGACATTCATAACTGGTACAAGCAAAGTATATTCTGGGAGTTACCGTACTGGAAAAATCTCCTACTCTAACATAACATTGACGTCATGCACAACGAAAAAACGTGTTTGACAACGTGTTTAATACAATTTTGAATGTGAAGGGGAAAACCAAGGACGATGCGAATTCAAGACGTGATATATTACACTTCTATAAGCGGCCCGAACTTCAATTATACGACGATAATAAGAAACCCAAAGCATGCTATGAGCTAGACAACAAGCAAGTAAAACTCGTTATAAAGTGGGTCGAAGGACTTAGATGTCCTGATGGGATTTCTTCTAACCTCCGTAGATGTGTTGACTTTCAAAACAGCAAATTGAGTGGGATGAAAAGTCACGATTGCCACATTATGATGGAGTATTTTTTTCCCGTGATTTTCAAAGAACTACTACCTGCAAAAAATATGGAGTGTTATAACAGAATTAAGTATGTTTTATAAACAGCTTTGTTCTACGACGTTAAAGGTAGATCGTATACGTAAACTTGAAGCAGAAATCCCTGTACTTCTATGCAAACTGGAGAAAATATTTCCGTCTGGTTTTTTTAATGTATTGGAGCATTTACCTGTTCATCTTCCATCTGAAGCACTCCTTCGTGGTCCTGTGTAATATGGGTGGATGTATCCATTTGAGAGGTAATTTAATTAATTTCCGTTTTTGTACCACCATATAAATTTAATTAATTTTGTTATAGGTACCTGAATCATTTGAAGAAAAAAATTAGACAAAAAGCACGAGTAGAAGGTTCGATTTTCAAATCATACCTTGAAGAAGAAGCTTCATTTTTTTTCTCACATTACTTTAGTAACGATGTGAACTTATCGTTCGTAAGTGTTCCCCGTAATGAAGAAACTATTGAGCAGGATTCTTCTCAAACAATGTTATCTATTTTTAGACAACATGGAAGACCTGCTGGAAAATGTGTGGAATATGGTTAGATGATAGAGATTACCATGTGGCACACACATATGTTCTTCTAAATTGTGCTGAAGTTGCACCATTTGTCAGGTAATTATGAATTCATATATAATTCAATTATACATGTATATATTAATTATAAAGGAATATAATACATATTTGCAGCATATACGAATCACAACATCCATCTGGCGATGTCAGTAAACAATTTGCTGGATGGTTTTCAAACTACGTTCATGATACAGAAAACTGTGTTATTGACGAAGGATTACGACATCTTGCTATCGGACCAAAATGAAATGTCAAGACTTATCCAATATTCTTCGTCAATGGATTTAAATTCAACACCAAAGATTACGGGGCTGAAAAATTAACATATAACAGTGGTGTATTTGTCAAAGGAAGTGATGATCCAGATGAGCATATAAAAGATTTTTACGGCGTCTTAACACAAGTTTTAGAGTTGACATATTATATACAACTTGCAGAGAAAGTAGTTTTATTCAAATGCAACTGGTTTAGCAATGTTCCTGGCTCTGGAATTAACGTGCACAAAGATTATAAGCTAATTGAAATAAGGCATACGTCGCATTACTATAAGTATGATCCTTTTGTATTAGCTAAGCAAGCTTTACAAGTTTATTTTGCTCCATATCCGTCCTTAAAAAAAGATAAAGCAGACTGGTGGGCTGTTTTTAAAACGAAGGCAAGATATACATTTGATGGAAATAATATTCCAGATGAAGCAGCGTATCAAGCGGATCTCGAGCCAAATACTGAAATAGTGATAACCGATGACATTGATGTAGGGTTGTTGACTGATGAATCGAATGTTTTAATAGATGCATTTGTAAGTACCAAAGAAAATGATATAGAGTACGAGACCGAGTCTGAATCAAAATATGACGAAGACTGATCATAGATGGCATCGCTTGTTGTATAATTATGAGCTATGTATTAACAATAATGACTATGTTCTGTAATATTCTGAGCTATGTAATAATAATGTTGACTATATATGATCTGTATCATTCTGAGTTATGCATTATTCTTTTCATGTACGCTTTTTTCGATGATTATGTGCAGAGTATGCTTATGTGATGATTATCACTTGATTAATAATTATGTGATGATTAATGATTATGTGATATTGATTGATGATTATGTGATGCTTATGTTATCAGTACTCTTTTCTAAGCAGTGTATGATACTATATTTATGTTTGTGTCAGATATGTCTGATAGGCGACGTAATCGACGTAGTACATCTCAGTCACCTTCACTTGGAGCAGGTCCGAGTAGCTCTGAGCCAGATCTCTGTCGAGTTGCGGAGATAGTTCCATAAAGTGCTGGGTATGTATCAAACTTATTTGAATTATATTATATGAAATATATTGAATATATACATCAAAATTTCTACAGAGGGTTCGAGGTGGAGCCGTTCGAGTTTATTTTACAAGTACCGAAGGAAGCATACAAGAGTAAGATGTCCGGGTGTTGGCCTCAGTGGGATAACTTCCCAACACATATAAAAAACGCAATATGGGCTGATCTTATGGTAAGTACAACTTTGTAATATATAATTATGCCTTATACGAAACGAAAAACACTATGCCATCATGCCTTATGATATTAGTTTTACGTATTCTCTTCTGCTGATTGTTTTTTAATTATATAATCTCTTTTACATAACACGTATGATAATTCAATATGCAGGCAGCTGTACGTGTGGATCCGTAGGATATGGATGATTTTATAAATCATTGGAATAAAAAGATGCGGAAAAATTACAGAGAGACTCTGTCAAGGGCTAAGAGTTCAGGGAAAAAGCCAAGTTGGATGGGGGATGATATTTGGGATGGATTCCAACAATATTGGGAATCTGAAGCATTTAAAGTAAGTTATATTGTCACTATATTTTTACATTTAAATGCGTTGAATTATTTTACTTAATAGTGTGTATAAATTAATAGGAATTATCGGCAAGAAACAAGGCTAATAGGAACAAAAACCCTGCTTTACATCGTGGTGGCTCGAAATCCTTCCAACAACATAGGAGGGAATTGGTAAATAAATTAACCAATATTTATGTTATTGATGTATATATTTACTAGTGTCTCTTTACCATATATTCTGTTCTTGTATATAATATATTCTTGTATATACTCATGCAAATTATCAATATAATCTATTCTTGTATATATTCAGTGGGCAAAGTATGAATTTTGTCCCAATTTGCGACGCTTTTTTTAGTTTTCTGATGAACTTTGTCCCAATTTGCTTGAAATCTGTTCAGTTGCAACCAAGATCTAGGATCTTCAGGTATGGCACTGACTTTTACTCAGATGATGAGAACTCTCTGATGAGTGAACTGAATATCAGATGATGATATTATATCTGATGATACTTTAGTTCAGAGAAGCCAAATGAGATGCCGTTAGGCGAGGATGGCTCCGATACCAAGTTGAAATTTGAATTGAAGAGAGAGATCTTGAACTTGCAGGAAATATATGTAAATGAAGATAAGAATTTTATTATCTCGCCGTTATACTTTGTGATACATAGCATATTGTATTTATACAATAATCATGGGCTGGAAGCTGTATTTAGGCCCAAAGTGAGAAAATAAAGATATAACAGAGTATACGGTGCGGTTTCATATAACTGAGATACCCACCCGTATCTCATAACATAAAAAAAATTCTCCAATGATTATCCGAATTTCATACACTTTTCACTCTAAGGCTTGTCGTAACAATTTCCTTAAGACTTTATTCAAAGTCTCCCAAGATACAACTGACGTAAACTGCTCGAGATCGCGATGTGTATGATCTTCTGTGTGATAGGACTAATTATGATTTTAAGAAATGAAGATAAAGAAGAGATAACTCGGTTTTAAAATTAAGTGAGGAAAGTGATCAGGTTTCCTTCTTATTTATAGCCGAATTCTCAATGGCTACACCCGTTGAGAAAAGTAGCATTCCTTCATTTGCAACGCCAAAAAGTGTTACTGTTCGCAACAGGCACTTCCTTTCATTTGCAACGCCAAAAACTGTTGTTGTTTGCAACAGCCGCGTCCGTTCGTTTGCAACGGTTCAGAACTGTTGTTGTTCGTTGTAACGGTCATTTGGAAAAAAATCGCGTATCTTCATCAGTTTGCAACGGTCGCAACTGTTGGAAAATCCGTATCTATTTAAACACACTTCTGTTTTTAAAATCAATCCATTTTTTAGGTAGCAAAAATATATGACACAGCCCAAAAGCGCCCCGCACCCGGCCCGGCCCGGTCGGACAGACGGGCGGCAGCGCGTGTGTTAGTCCATGGCCATATAGGTCCTCCCCCTCGCACAAAATTACCTGAACCTAAGGGCCAATATAGGGATTGAGAATACATTATATAAACAAGAAAATGGACTTATTTTTGGCGATGTGGGATATATCTCATTCACTATTTTTGAGAATTCTAACATGTATGTTCAGTCCAAAGGAGACACTCTATTAGTGGTCCACTAACTAAATGCCAGGATGGCTTTACAATGAAGTACACCCTCAATATATAGCCAGTGCAAATTCATGAGAGTCGTCGATCAAATTACCAAGATATGGTAAGAAGATAATAGAGGCAATTTACAATGATAACAAATGGTGCAAACATAGAAAGTAATTCACTCATTCCTTTAATTAGCAAAGATGGAAATAAATAATTCCGAAGCAATGCATTTACTGATAAAGAAATAATATGCATATCTTTTGCATATATTTTATCATATAACGTGTGCATGTATTTATTTCCTTGTCATCTCATACAAATGCAATCCAATAATTTATGTATTTCCATATAAAAAATAATGAACAAATGTGATTATTTTCCTTGTTATCATAACTTCCTCCTCGATGCTTCGAACGACCTCCAATTTCTTTCATAGTGAAGAACACATAATCATCTTCAAAATGACATATAATTTGAATCGTAGAATCTCAACAAAGAATTCCATTTATGATGTATTACATGATTTACATTTGCATATGCTTTGAGTTCATGTTGGTCCTTTTACTTTCCATGTGACCATGCAAGTTTTTAGCAATAACTCTAATTCAAAATGGTAAAAACTCTATTGGTAGCAGCCATGCAATTAGAGTTCTCGTAGCGCGCTATAGCGCAGAATTGCCCATAGCGTATGGTGTGCACTATTAACCTATAATAGTGCATTTGTCATTTACCGCACAAAATAGCGTGTTATTTTGTGGAAGCGCAAAATAGCGAATAACCCAAAATAGCATACTATGTTGTTTGTTTGTTTGTTTGTTTTAGGTATGTATATTAAAAAAACCCAAATAATATAGAATGACACAAACTAAGACATATGTACACTGACTAATCATATACCTTCGGTAATTAATCAACATCGTTTATCAAAGAATGACCATGATTCCTTCAAAATAAAATTGAATATAGCTATTTGTTAGGCGTATCAAAGTTAAAACGTCTACATGGACAAAGTTTGTACTTCTGTTATTCTTTAGCTATATTAAAAGGTAGAAAGTTTATATCCAAAATTTTCGTTTTAAATTTGTTACTGATGTTATTTACTCAATATACTGTTTTTTGTACTTTATATAATTCAATAGTTTGCAATATCGAGCTTTTATATCTGCGTCTTTTTTAATACTGAAAAAGCAACAATATAAAGGTTGAACATCTAAATTCATTTGAATAAACTCTTGAAAGAAAAGTTTTTCATTTTATAAAATATTATAAAATTCCATCTCTCATGCATCAAAAATAATACTTGACAGATACTTTGAAAATGACCTCATAGACTATTTATTTTGGGTGTACAAGAAAGCAAATTAGTCGGTATAAGATGCCTAGTTTTGGTGCATGATCGATGACGTTATTTTCTAATTTGTTTTCCATGAAAATTAGTCATTCAACTTAATAACAAATATTTTAATTTATGTTGTACTGCTACCAACTATTATGATGCTATCGTGCCGATTCTATGTGACTGAAGTTCTTTTTCATACCAACTCAACTAGATGAAAGACTTAATGGTGGGAATGCATCTTCATCTCTTTTAGTTTATAAATATCTAAATTGTAAATATGTTTTTATATATATCACTTCTTTTTTCGTTTACTAAACAACTAAAAAGTTTGTTTTGATAAGTATAGTTTTTATAATGTCAAAAATCTTGAAACAAATAAAATACATTAAAAAAAGGAATTTTGGAATCAACATCGAAAAAAAATATTGAAAATAATCTTAAGCTATGTTTAATCTAAACAAATTATGAATCTTAATAGAAATTTATGAAAAACAACAATTTAAATAGTCGATCTCAATTAAAAAAAAAGATGGCGAGCATGATAAATCCCTAGAAACAACAAATAAATTGTTGGATTTACTTCAGGATACATCGTTGAGAATTTTAAATGATGATATTGATTTTCGAATTTGAATAAGAGACACCAACTGACAGTTTACAATGTAAATTCCAATCTATTATTAAATTACAATGTAAAATTTAATAAAATAATAGTAATAATCATAAATGAATGATTTGATATTTATGTAAACATGGGCCGGTTACATTAGTCCCATCTAGTATTCATAAAAAAATATGTAAAATTTACAAAAGTGAAGAAAATATCGTGCATTATAGCGCATAGTGGAAAATAGCGCATAACGTAAGCATTGCGATATTTTTGGCTATTTGTAGTGGACCACCTTGCAACCATATTTTAAAGACTAACTTAGGAGGATCAAGCTGTACCAGAGGTCCATTACAATTACTCAAAATTCAGGGATATAAAAGTCATATGTCTTGAATTTAAAAAGAGACAGCTGGTTGAAAAAAGAAGTTGAAACTGGGAGTCTCTCTTTGTGTACGTAGCATCAGCTTACTTGTTATACCGTTGATTTTTATATCCTGCACAAAGATGGTAGATTTTAACTAATATTAAGCTCAATTTCCTTGTACGGTTGATTTGCTAGTATGAAGGTTCGCACACTCGTTTAAACCTTGTACTAAAGATCTTACATTGTATTGTGCATGCCATGCTCATGTATCTTTATATTGGATGGTAATTGTCACGTTATAGTTTTTTTATGTTATCTTGAATTCATGTAGGGCAGCTGATGAATATATATGCATGAATGTCTATAAAGCATTCATGCATCGTCTTGGATTGAATATTTTTCCTTCCAGTGTCAGTTGAATTCTTTTATTCCCGTTAAGCAGCCAAAACTGCTAGTTTATGTCAGCATGGAAGAAGCGCATGCCAAATGACAACAAAAGTTATTAGACTTTCTGAATAAGACTTTCCCCTATGCTAATTTTATCATTATACTGTAATCATAGGAAGCATATTTGTGTTATTTAAAATAGCCTAAAATAAGACTAATGAATTAAGGTAGTTCTTATAAAAATGACATAAGAGGGTTTGGACCTTTAGCCAGTGGAAAAATGCGGTCTAACACTTTCATATTATTGGAATAGCAGATGATAGGCAAGAAATATCGAGTTCAAATTTGATTTAGATCACAAATCACATGAAATTTTACAAAAATAAAAACAAATCACAGAAAATACGTACTTGAAAGCAAGAGCTGATCAAACAATATAATAAGAATGTAGAGAAATTAAACATAAAAGTTAAAGTGGTTCGACAATCTCTGATTTAATCCACTTTTGATCTCTTTATTGTTATTTCTTTTAATAACAGTCGATTGCAATACATTCAAAATCAAAAAAATATAGGGATCGACTTGAAATTCTATTCGGTGGAGTTGTGGTATTTGTGGAATTGATTCCCTACGTGGCTGATGTATTGTGCGTGTTATTTATAGGCATAGTAGGTCTTCTTTTAATTTGTTTAATTCTATTTTGAATCTTTGCTCGTTTCTTGTATGCTCTGAGACTCTGCAAATTTACCCGCTTGCTCCTTAAAGTAGGGTTTGGTGGAGGTAAGGCGTATTTTGTTTGAGATCTAGTTGAAATGGAGAACTTGCACTTGAGTGTTAATTCATTGCTAAGTTGTTCCATTGTGGTCAGCAGAGAGATTACAGTGAACAAACCAGTTACTCGAAGTTGAATGTTAAGCTAAACCTGTAACCAAAAGAAGTTCTATTTGATCGATCGAGGTCAAGAACATTCCTTCTTCTCTAGTAGTTAGTCTACGTTATTTCTTCCACATTCGTTGGTTTCGCATGCGTGTCTGAGGTGCGAAGTAATATTATGCTCCCCGGCCCGTATTTTAGCGTAACTCTATTTGGAATTTATACACAAATCAAATCATACATGTTAATCGCTATGCATGGGATCCAGTATGGCCAGATGTATTTAATTAAAGAACATTATAATAAATGTAACGGAAAAGTAAAGCAGGTCGCACTGGTTCAGAGCACATGTAGTCCCTAAGCATCTTTTAGGAGTTTCCCTGGTCAAAATTCTCACCGCACACGGAGGAACATGTTTACATACATCGTCCGAACAACCAAACATGACTTCAACCTTGTCGACTTCTCGGACTTAGACAAAAGATGAATTCAACTTGACTTGACTTGACTTGTGTCAGCAATACACGGGTTAGTCATACTTTCAATACAAATCGCATGTAACCACCACAAACAATATGAAGATGAATGAACAAGGTGTATGGAAAGTGATATGACCTTTATTGGATAAAATGAAGTGACAATGTTAGGCCTATGGTGTCTTAATTTGTTGTTATGAATGATTTAGGACTAAATGCACAATAAACAACAATTGAGGTTTTTGATTTGAGAACATAAAAAGCAATTTCAATCGAGAGAAAGAGAGTTTGAGTGTATGATTGAGTAATTGTTTTGGTGATGATGTGAGACTTATATAATAGTGAAAGGAAGCCATTAAATATGTGTAATCTTTCAGAAATTTTTTTGGCGTTAAGAGGTTACTGATTAGACGCGAAACAACTTTTGAAAAATATAGCCGTTTTAGGAATTTTAAACATAGAATTTTTAACAGCGCTGTACAATGCTTCGGAAAATGCTGCCAAAAGTCTACTCAAAATATTGCCGTTTGGAGCATTTGGGCCCATTTTCAGTTAAAATGTTGCGCTTTGCTACGTGAAAAATTGTTGTATGTATTTGCATTTTTTGATATTTTATCATTTTTCCTGCATCAAAAAAATCTAGAAAAATCTTAAATTTATTTTAGGATATATTTAAAGGTTAGATGGAAATTTGAAATTGTTTGAAGTTTATTTGTGGGGTTTTAACAATTCTAGACTATATTGACTTGTTATAGACTCAACTTATGACATACATTCTTTTGAAGCTTTGTAGTCCGTCTCTTCTTATCATCTTTGATGCATTCGAGTTCAAATAGCTTTGTGAATACCACAATTGATCTTAGAATGCTCGAACACTCCATAATTGATTTGTATTCTTCATATCTTGTACTTATGCATCTGTATGTTATCATGTTAGATTGTGCACATGTATTTGCTTCTTGAATGACCTGGGTACTTGATAAAATCATTGGTAGCATTTTTGTAATGTTGTTATCATTAAAATTCTAAAATCTTTTTCCTAACATTCTCTTTTTTATGATGACAACTTTACAACTAAAAAAAGGTGGAACTCAGTGCACGAGGCTCCCGCACGATAGCGGATTCTGGGGAGATCGATAATGTAATTAATCTTTTCATCGCATTGCGAAGAGGCTGTTTCCGGACTCGAACATAGGCGTTCAGATCACCATGCTGGTGACCTAACCGGACAACTTTACAACTAATAAAATAAAATATTAAATAACTCTTTTTGAATACATACTATATATCTATCTATATACTTCATTAAATATACTTATTTTCTTCCATTTTCTCCCCCTTTGTTATCAATAAAAAGAAATAAAACATAGGAAACATGTAGATAAATCACAGCTCCCTTTAATTTGTAATATATGATGCTCCTCCCCTTAAATTTTCAAATCAAGACAATTTGTAATGTAAATCATTGAAAAATATGCTTTGGAAAAAGTGCTAGATGGTCTTAATAAATCATTTTTTTTCTACGTATTTCTTTGATTTAAAAGCTTGTGTATTTCAAAAATAAATCTTTTAGGAAATGCATAGTGTTTAGTCAATAGTTTTATAATGAAACAATGAAAACTTTTCATCGACTTGCATACATTGGCAAGATTGGGTTTATAAAAATACAAATGCTCATTCAAAGTCCATAACAATATTTTTCGAAGTATGAACATATTTCCATTTCAATATGAATATAAAAAAGGGGCATTTCACCAGAAGGACAAACTATGTAGTCCAATTAATTTCTAGGACAGACATTCAAAGAAATTACTTTCAAGGCCAAAGTCAGCAGAATAATTACTTTCAAGGACAAAGTCACCAGTCCAATTACTTTCAAGGACATAATTTTATAGGTTTTTAGGCCCTAGAAACTAATTATTTTACGTTTTGTCCTTGAAAATAATTATTTCAGTTGTGTGTCCTAGAAACTAATTCAACTTGCTAAAGAGGCCCTTGTGGCTAATTTCCACTATAAAAAAACCCTATAAAAACATTCATTTATATATTCATTGTCAAAACACTTATTAGGTATAAAGTTTTAAAGCACTTGTACCCATAAATATAATTATTTATATTTTTATAATTTTTTGTCAAAAATAAGTAATAACTTTGTCAAAAATAATATAAAATCATTTTCCTAACTTAAAGATAAGACTATCGAATTTCATAGATTTTTGTCCAATTTATAGCGCGATTTCCCATGCATCTATAAATTGAGAATCCATCCACCTTTGGTATGTGACGTATCTGCAAAAATAAGGAGTATGTTTTAGTATCCAATCCGGGGGTTAAATCAAAGGTAACCATACCCAAAGGATTTGGTAGAACCTTTGAACATAAAATTTTCATTATTAATTATTGTATCAAAATAATCATCAATGTATTTTTTTATCTTTTCAACTAACAAGAACCCAAAAAATTAGATAATCATTATTCATATTTCCTGTTAATGATTTTGTACTTTTAGATGTATTAGAAACATTATGCCTACAGAAGTACATGAATTTCTATAAAAAGTGGGTGTAGATATTACTTGAAATCTAGTACTAGCATTGGTATTTTTACCGTGCATGAAAGCATATCCAGTATTATTTCTACCATTAGTTTTATTATATCCTAAACCAATTTGATTATTCAAAGCTCTAGAATTTGATAAAATAAAATTTAAACCATTTTGACCTTATTTTAATTTGGTGACTTTTTCATTTAAGCTCATCAAAATTAATATTATAGTTACAATTTTATTTTTTAATAGATTCATTGTTATTTCTTAAAGTATTAATTTTCATAACTAATTCAGAATTATCATCTTCCAAAGCACAATTCTCTTTTGCAAGAGACAAAATTTGAGCATCTAGATTAATTATAGAAATTTGCAATTTCCTATTTTGATTCTTTAAGTTAGCAACTTCTAAATCTTTTTCACTTATAAGTCATTAAATATAAGAACATTACTTTTTAATTTAGAACTTTCATTTTCTAATTTTGCAATCTTGATTTCACAAGTTTTTCTAATGGGATAAAATTAAGTTTTGATACTTTTCCAAATTATATGGTGCTTTATCATAATTACTAGATAAATTATCATATAAATCACGAAGTACCTTATTGTAGTTTGCAGTTGCTTCTACAATAGCGGTGCTCTTTTTCTTGCTTATGGTGTCTCAACTGGATTTTGTTTTAGCCATTGTTTTAGGAAGTTATTACGATCGGTAGAACACCGGATCCTGATACCACTTATTAGTCTCTATATACTGGATCGAGTATGACTAAATGTATTTAATCAGAGAGATAACGCTAAATGCAGCGGAAAAGTAAAATAGATCATATAGTCGATTTATACTGGTTCGAAGCACCTCTCATACGTCCAGTCCCTAAGCATCTCTTAAGAATTTCATTAGTCAAAATCCTCACTTCACCCGACGGAACATGTTTACATACACTGTTTGAACAACCGAAGATGACTTCAACCTTATCAACTTCTCGGACTAAGACAAAAGATAAATTCAACCTGACTTGACTTGTGTCAACAATACATGGATTAGTTATACTTTCAGTACAAATTGCTTATAACCACAATAAACAATATGAAGATGAATGAACGAGGTGTATAGGAAGTAATATGACATTTACTGAATAAAGTGCAGTGACAATGTTATGCCTAGAGTGTCTTTGTTTGCTATTCTGAATGATTTAGTATCGAATGCACAATAAACAACAATTGGCGTTTTTGATTTGAGAACGTAAAAAGCAATTTTAATTAAGAAAACGAGAACTTAAGTGTATATGATTGAGTAATTGTTTTGGATATGATGGGAGGCTTATGTAAGAGTGAAAGGAAGCCGCTAAATAGGTGTAACCCTTCAAAAATTTGTTTGGCGAAGAGTGGATATTGAATAGACATGGAAAACCTTTTCAAAAATATAGCCGTTGTAGGAATTTTAAATACAAGATTTTTGAGAGCACTATACAACAGTAGTTTGCTTTAGAAAACATTGCCAAAAGGCTACTTAGAATGTTGTCGTTTGGAGTTTTTGGTTGCATTTTTGGCCAAAATGTTGCGCTTTGCTGCTGTGAAAAAAATTGTTGTATATATTTGCAACTTTTGACGGTTTTATCATTTTTCTTCATTTAAAAATTCTAGATAAATCTTAAATATAGGATATGATAGACATTTGGTATAAATTTAAAATGATTTGTAGTTTGTTTGTGGAGTTTTAACAATTCTAGACATAATGAGTCGATATAGACTTAATTTATGACATACATTCTTTTGAAGTTTTTGAGTCCATCTCTTCTTGTCATTTTGATGATTCTAAGTTCAATAGCTTTGTAAACACCACAATTGATCTTAGAATGCTTGAACACTGCATATTGATATGTATTTTTCATATCTTGTACTTGTACATGTATGTTATCGTCTTGAATTGTGCATATGTGTTTGCTTCTTGAATGGCCTGAATACTTGATAAAATCATTAGTAGCATTGTTGTAACGTTGTTATAATCAAAATATTAAAACAATTTTCCTAAAATTCTCCCACTTTTTGAAAATGACAATCCTACAACTAATAGAATAAAATATTAAATAATTTTCTTTTGAATATATACTATATATCTATCCATATACTCCCTTAAATATACTTTTTTTCTCCAGTTTTCTCCCCATTTTCCATCAACAAAAAGAAATAAAACTTTGGAAACATACAAATAAATCATAGCCTCCACTTAATTTGTAATATATGATGCACTTCTAACATTTCAAAATTAAGACAATTTTTAATGTAAATCGTAGAAAAATATACTTTGAAAAAAGTGTTATATTGTCTTAATAAAACATTTTCCCTATGTATTCCTTTTATTTGAAAACTTTGTGTATTCCAAAAATAAAAATCCGTTATGAAATGCAGTGTTTAGTCAATAGTTTTTATAATGAAACAATGAAAACCTTATATTAAATTATATATATTGGCAAGATTGAGTTTATAAAAATATGAATGCTCATTCATAAAAGTCTCCATAACGATATTTTTCAAAGTACAAACATATTGTCATTTCAATATGAATGTTAAAAACCCTATAAAAATATTCATTTATATATTTATCGTCATAACATTTACTAGGTATAGATAGAACTAATCTTTTTATCCTTATTTGCCATCAACAAAAAGAAATAAAACTTTGGAAACATATAGATAAATCATAGCTCCCCCCTTAATTTGTAATATATGATGCTCTTCTAACTTTTCAAAATTAAGACAATTTTTTATGTAAATCATAGAAAATATACTTTGGAAAAAGTGCTATATTGTCTTAATAAAACATTTTCCCTATGTATACCTTTTGATTTGAAAGCTTATGTATTCCAAAAATGGCAATATATTAAGACAATATTCATATATTGTCTTAATATATGAACGCTCATTCATAAAGTCTCCATAACAATATTTTACAAGGTATAAACAGATTGCCATTTCAATATAAATGTTAAAAACCCTATAAAAATATTCATTTATATATTTATCGTCAAAACATTTATTAGGTATACATAAATATAATTATTTATATCTTTTTCAAATTTTTGTCGAAGTCAAGTAATAACTTTGTCAAAAATAATATAAAACCATATTACAATCTTAAAGATAAGATTATAGAATTTCACTTATTTTTGTCCAATTTGCAGCTTCATTTCCCATGCATTAGTAAATTCAAAATCCATTCTCCCTCAGTATGTGGTGTACCTGCAAAAAATAATGAATATGTATTGGTACCCTCTTTCTACGTTAGGATCCTGGGGTTTAGGTCAAATCTAACCATACCTAAGAGGATTTGGTAGAACATTTGAATATACAGTTTTCATTATTAATTATTGTTTTAAAATAATATCAATGTGTTTTTTTATTTTTTCTATCAACGGGAACCTAAATACTTGGATAATTATAATTCACGTTTCTTGTTGATGATTTTGTAATTTCAGAGGTATTAGAAACATTATAATCTATAGAAGTACTTGAATTTCTATAAAAATTGGGTTTTGTGTTACTCCAAATCTAGTATCGGCATTGATATTTTTTGCACATGAACAAATATCTAGTACTATTTCTACAATTAGCTTTATTTTATCCTAAACCACTTTGATTATTCAAAGGTCTAGAATTTGATAAAATTAAATTTAAACCGTTTTGACTTATGTTAAATTTTGTGACTTTTTCATTAAGCTTATCAAATTTAATTTTATAGTTACTATTTTCTTTTTTAATAGATTTGTTGCTATTTCTTAAAGTATTAAATTCCATAACTAATTCAAAATTCTCGTTTTTCAAAGCACAATTCTCTTTTTTAAAAGACAAAATTTGAGTATTTGAGTTATTTATAGAAATTTGCAATTCCTTTTTTGATTCTTTAAGTAAGCAACTTATGAATCTTTTTCATTTAAAAGTCATTAAGTATAAGAACGTTATTTTTTAATTTAGAATTTTCATTTTCTAATTTTGCAATCTTGATTTCACAAGCTTTTTTCCCAAACGTAATAAAATTAAGTTTCCATTCTTTTTCAAAACTATCTAATAATTTATCATAATTACTAGATAAATGATCATATGAATCACGAAGTACCTTATTGTAGTTTACAGTTGCTTCAACAATAGCGGTGCTCTTTTTCTTGTTGATAGTGTCTCGATCGGATCTTGTTTTAGTCATTGTTTTAGGATGTTACTACGATCGGTGGCACACCGCCGATACCACCTGTTAGTCGCTATGCATGAGATCGAGTGTGTCCAAATATATTTAGTTAGAGAATATAACACTAATTGCAGTGAAAAAGTAAAATAGATTGCACGGTTGATTTGTACTGATTTGGAGCATCTCTCTTACGTCCCGTCCATAAACACCACTTAAGAATTTTACTACTCAAAATTTTCACTTCATCTGAAAGAACATGTTTACATACTCCGTTTGAATAACCGAACATGACTTTAACCTTATCGACTTCTCGAACTTAGACAAAGATAAATTCAACTTAACTATGCCAACAATACATGGATTAGTCAAACTTTTAGTGCAAATCGTCTATAACCAGCACAAACAATATGGAGATGAATGAACAAGGTGTATAGAGAGTGATATAGCCTTTATTGGATAAACTAGAGTGACAGTGTGAGGCTAGAGCGTCTTAATTTGTTGTTCCGAATGATTTAGAACTGAATGCGTAATAAACAACAATTGGGGTATGATGGTTTAGGCAGATGACATGCTAGTAAAATCAAAGAAAGCATATGGTCTTGTGCAAGACCTTGAACAAATTTCCTTCATCTTAAGAAAATACAAGATTGAATTTAACCTTCTAAAATGCACATTTGCGATACAATCAGGCAAAATTTTAGAATGTATCATCAGCGCTAGAGGATTTGAAGCACCCAGAGAAGATTGATGCCATAAGAAATACGTAAAATATAAAGAAGCCAAATGATGTGAGCAGATTGAATGTGAAAGTAGTGGTGTTATAAGTGGATTTATATCTAATGCAGCTGATAAATGCATTTCATTTTTGATCAAATAAAAAAAGGAATTATGAATTGAACGAGGATTGTAAACAGACATTCTAGGTATTCGAAATCATTTAGGTACTCAATATTCTATCAAAACTAGTAAAAGAGGAAGATATGTTTATATATTTAGCAGTAATTGAACACGCAATCAGCGCAGTCCTGAATACAGGAGACGACGATGTGCAACAATCTATTTATTACACAAGCAAGTGTCTAATTTTGACGAAACTCGGATATTCACAAATAGAAAAACTAGCTTACAGTCTCCTCCCAACCGTTAGAAAACCATGTCCATGTTTACAAAATCATTCAATTAAGGTGCTCACCAATCAGCCTATACAACAAATATTAAATGAATTTGGACAATTTCTTAAGCAGACGGTAGAATTTAGCCAGAATGATATATCGTATCACCTAAGGAACACGATCAAGGGACGAGCCATACTAGATTTTATAGCTGAATGCACACGACAACCTGACCATCAAGGGGAATGAATAATGAAACACCGCTACAACGACAACTGTACGTGGATGGAGCCTCAAATGAGCAGCGTATAGGTATCGAATACATCATGATCACTCTAAATAAACACAAGTTATATAGAGAAGTGGAAATCGAATTCAAAACAACGAACAATATTATGGCAGAGTATGGGCCTTTGATATTAGGATTAAAGATGACAAACGTTGGGGATAACACATAGGGTGTGTTCGTGAAAATTTCTTCGACAGTTTACGTTTGCGTCTCCAATGATGCGTTTAATGTGCGATCTACCATTTTGACCACTTAAGGCGAACAGACCAATTTGAGTAGTTAGGGGGAACAGAGATAATTTGTGTTGGAATTGTTACCTTAATTCCATAGCTGAACATCGGAGAAGAAGATGCCAAGGTATAAGCGGCAAGGAGGAGACCTAAACCCTAGGTCGAAGTCGTGGTGATGGTTGAAGCTAAACCCTAGCTGGAAGGAAGCTATGCTGAACCAAATTATGGCTCGGTGTTGAGGCTATGAAGGCCGAACGAGTAATCTCATTTGGTGGAGGAGGAGTGTATCGAACCAAAGTGGTGGTTCGGTGGAAGGTTTCTGGAACGGTGAAGAAAATTCCATTCGGTGATAGAATGTTGAAGTGAAGTGCTGCTCCAACCTAATTTGTGCTATGTCGAACCAACCTATGCCGGTCCAAATGAAGTGTGCTCATACCGTACCAGAATTGCTACCGCCAAACCAAGTTGATGCTGGTCCATAATTTTGGTTCGGGGAACTAATGTCGAACGAGATGTGTTGTGAGCTTAGCCGGTCCAGATCTGGAGTACTGATCGCCGGACCAAATCATGCCGGTCTAGATGGATGTTGAATCATTTTTTGGTGTTTGCCGAACCAAACCCCTAAGCTACTATATAGCAGTTACCCCTCCTCATTTCTTTACTCTATAAATAGTGGAGCTTCTGGACAACGATGACAGTCACCCTAGAGAGCTGAAACTCTGCAGAATTTTGTTTGTATTGTTAATTCTTCTTATGTATAGCCTCCAAAAGTGAATCAATCTTGTAACTCTAATCTTTCAGCAAGTGGACATACACTGCCTCGCAGTAGTGGAACCACTATAAATACCGGTGTTATTTATTTTTCTACATTGCATAGATCTGTGACTGTCTGTTCTGGTATTTATCTCTATTCATTTCGTCTCACTACAATCACGATCCAGTTGTTTTCCACTGCATTGGGTTTTTTATTCCCTTAGACTGATCATCTGAAGGGATTTTCCCCAACAGTCTGGTATCAGAGCTGCAATGTTGATTGAGGAGTGTTAGACGCTATGGCAGGAGATGAAGCGACTCCAGTTATTACAAGACCCTATACTAGAGGGAGGCATATCGGGTCAGGATCACAGTTGGTAATTGAGAAATGGAATGGGGATAAAGACTTCGAGAAATGGCAATGAAGGATGAAGGTTGTTCTAATGAGGAATGGAGTCCATGCAGTAATGTTTGCCTCTGAGGAGTTGACGGTTGACATCTCAGTCCCGGAAAGGAAGGAGATGGAGAAATGAGTGTTTACTACTTTACAACTAGCTATGCGAGAGAATGTCATCTCAGAGATTAGCAGTGAGACCACTGCTAGGGGCATTTGGACCAAGCTGGAAAATCTCTACTTGAAGAAATCTCTGACTAACCGTCTGATATTGCTGAAGACATTTTTCACCATGCGGATGAGAGAGGGTACTTCAGTGAAGGAACATCTTAACTTCTTTGATGATCTCGTGATGAAGATGAAGACTGTTGACTTGAAGATGGATGAGGAGCAAATGACAATGATTCTTTTGTGTTCTCTTCTAGAGCGATACACATGTTTCGCTAACAGTCTTATCTTCGCTAGAGACACATTGACAGTAGAAGATGTGAGGTTAGGCCTTCTATCTGAGGGCTTAAGAGATCAGATGAAGGAGATAAGTGAAGGAAGTAGAGGTGGAAGTAGTAGTCATGGCCTATTTGTTGAAAAAGGTAGAGAAGATAAGAAGAATTGGCACTCTAGAGGGCGTTCCAAGTCCAGAAAGTCCGGTAATGGCAGAAGAGGAAAGTTTAAGGATGGAAAGTGCTTTATGTACAAGAAACCTGGTCATTGGAGAAAGGATTGTCCAGATTTGAAGAAGAAGGAAGAAGACGGGTCTTCATCATTTGCGGTGGAGAAGTCTGTATCTGACGATATCTTGTCTGCAGCAGTATCGGATGTCTCAGACCATTGGGTGCTGGACTCGGGGGCGACTTTCCATATGACGCCTAATAAGGATTACTTCAGTTCTTTCGTTGGACGAGAGGGAAGCTTTATTCTTAAGGGTAATGATGCTAGTTGTAGAGCAATGTGTGAAAGTACAGTGAGGATCGAGATGTTTGATGGAGTGATACGCACTTTGACAGATGTCCGGTATGTTCCAAGTTTTCGAAAGTCCTTAATTTTTTAGGACAATTGGCATCTTTGGGATGTAAGGTAACTATCGAGAAGGATAGTGTGAAGGTTTCGAGAGGTGCACTAGTTCTTATGAAAGGAGATGTGTTTCGAAATCTGTATTTTGCTGAAAGGAACCATAGTTCTTGGAGAGTCGTATGTTGAAATAGACAGTTCTCGTGCTTTGGATGCCACATGGCTTTGGCATCTCAGGTTGGGTCATATTTCAGAGAAGGGCTTAGAGTTGCTTCGAAGATGGAAGATGATCAAAGGAGAAAGCTTCGACAAGGACTTTTGCCAGGAGTGTGTGTTAGGCAAGCAAACTAAAGCATCTTTTGGAGTTGGACTCCATAGATCGAGGCAAGTACTTGAGCACGTGCATACAGATGTCTGGGGACCAGTTGGTACTCCTTTTCTTGGAGGAGCAAAGTATTTTCTCTCTTTCGTTGATGATTTTTCTCGCAAAGTATGGGTTATGTGATGAAGGCCAAATCAGAAAGTTTTGAGAAGTTCAAAGACTGAAAAGTGCTTGTTGAGAACCAATCTGGTTCTAGGTTAAAGGTGCTGAGATCTGATAATAGCGGTGAATTTGTCTTCAAGGAGTTCCTCGATTTCTGTAGACAGCATGACATTCAAAGACATTTCACTATACCCGGAGATTCGCAATCCAATGGGGTTGCAGAAAGGATGAACATGACTCTACTGGAGAAGGCTCGTTGATTGAGATTGATGGCGGGCTTGTCTAGATCTTTTGGGCTGAGGCGTTATCAACTGCGGCGCATATCATAAATCGAATTCCGTGCTCATACATAAATGGGAAGATTCCAGAGGAAAAGTAGAGAGGTGAAGCAGTGTATCTTGGTTACTTCCGAATTTTTGGTTGTCCTGTGTACGTTCACCGTACAAGTGATGACAAGTTGGAGGCTAGAGCATACAAGGGCATACTAATGGGATACACCGATGGTATTAAATGGTATCGAATTTGGAACCCTGTTGATCGGAAGATTGTTCATTTCAGACATGTTACTTTTGATGAGTCTGCTATGTTCAATCCGAAGGAGAAGCTACCTACCACATCAGAAGATTCTGATAGGCCTAAGGAGATGGAAGAAGTTCCCGTGTTCCAGCCAAATAGTATAGTTTTTGTTGATGCTGTCGAGAAAAACGCAGTTGATGAAACATCACAGGATAGTCCACATGTACCTTCTAGTAGTGCTGGTTATGTGCATGAATCTAGAGGAAGTTCAGTTCAAGGTGGAGCTGAAACGAGTTTAGACGAAGTAGTACCTACCCGAGTCAGTCGTAGGACTATTAGGCCACCCGATAGGTATGGTGATTGGCAGTTTGCAAACCTTAGGTGATCAATTTGACTATGCCCTACATGTCGTTCACGAGGAGCTGCTTGACCTTGATGAGCTTTGAAGTCATGTGACAGTTCGAAGTGGATGTGCGCTATGAAAGAGGAGTTAGAGTCGTTGAAGAAGAACAAAACTTGGCATTTGGTACCACCTCCTCAAGGAAGCCGAGCCATAGCTTACAAGTGGGTGTTCAAGGTGAAGGATGATGGAAGATACAAGGCTAGACTAGTTGCTAAAGGGTTTTTTTACAAAGAAAGAGATTGGAGTATGATGAGATATTCTCTTCGGTAGTGAGGCATATGTCCATTCGCATTTTGCTCGCTATCGTCGCAACTCATGACTTGGAGCTGGAGCAACTGGATGTGAAAACCGCTTTCTTGCATAGAGACTTGGATGAGACCATCAATATGAAGCAGCCAGAAGGATTTGTTGTAGATGGAAAAGAAAATTGGGTTTGCAAATTGAAGAAGTCATTGTGTGGACTTAAGCAATCGCCTAGACAATGGTACAAGAGGTTTGACTCTTTTATGCTTTCACTTGGTTTTGATCGTAGCATCAAAGATGCTTGTGTATACTTCAAGCATTTAAAGAATGGTAGATGGGTGTACCTACTTTTGTACGTGGATGATATGTTGATTGCTTCTAAGGATAAAGCTGAAATCGATAGTTTGAATCTAAAGCTAAAAGTGGAATTTGAAATGAAGGACCTTGGAGAAGCATAGAAAATTTTGAGTATGGAAATCCAAAGGGATAGAAAGCTATGACTTTTGAGCCTCACTCAAAAGGAGTACATTCGAAAGGTGCTTACTCGGTTTAGCATGGAAGGGGCAAAGACAACCAGCACACTCATGTCTTTGCACATACAGCTTTCCAATGAAGGCTCTCCGATCTCGGAAAAGGACAAGACCTACATGGAGAAGGTCCCTTATTCAAGTGCAGTTGGTAGCTTGATGTATGCCATGGTCTGCACTAGGCCTGACATTGCATAGGCGGTTGGATTGGTGAGTAGGTTTATGGAAAATCCAAGAAAGACGCATTGGGAAGCAGTGAAGTGTATCTTCAGATACCTTAGAGAACTCCAAACCATGGACTTGTCTTTGGCGGCAGAGATAGAGATTTCAGCTTGGTTGGATTTTGTGATTCCGACTATGTCGGTGATAGAGATCAAAAGAAGTCAACCTCCGGATATGTGTTCACCATCGGTGGGACAGCGATCAGTTGGAGAGCGAGATTGCAGACGATTTTGGCTTTGTCTACTACAGAGGCAGAGCTCATAGCTGCGGTTGAAGCGGCTAAGGTGGCGCTTTATTTGAGGCGACTGTTGTGTGATTTGGGCTTCGTATATGAAGGCGTGAATGTGTACTGTGACAGTCAGAGTGCAATTCACTTAGCTAAAAATCAGGCATTCAGCTCGAGGACGAAGCATATTGAGGCGAGAGAGTCGTTTCTTGTCTCAATGAGTGATGAGGAGCTAGTTCGTCTTCAGAAGGTTCACACAAAGGAGAATGCAACAGACATGTTTACCAAATCATTGCCTTTTGCTAAGTTCGAGCATTGCTCGGACTTGATTCGCTTAATGAAGTGTTAGGTGCCATGGGGTGGGACCGGGGGGAGGGGAGAGTTGAGATGGTTCATGGAGACGTTTGTTTTCATGGTGGAGATTGATAGGTTCTACACGGACAGGATACTTCAAAAACATTGTTGATGGGCTATGGCCTTGCCGGAGTTCGTTGACACAGTGTAATAGGTGATGGCATTGTCGAAGCTCATTGGGTAAGTATCCATTGCTTAGAGCATAAAGGTGTAGATGGAGTTGGATGGCTTGTATGGAATAAGGTATCAAAATGGAGATTGTTGGAATTGTTACCTTAATTCCATAGTTAAACATCGGAGAAGAAGATGCCAAGGTATAAGCGGCAAGGAGGAGACCAAAACCCTATGTCGAAGTCGCGGTGATGGTTGAAGCTGAACCCTAGCTGGAAGGAAGCTGTGCTGAACCAAATTGTGGCTCGGTGTTGAGGCTATGAATGCCGAATGAGTAATCTCGTTCGGTGGAGGAGGAGCGTACCGAACCAAAGTGGTGGTTCGGTGGGAGGTATCTGGAACGGTGAAGAAAATTCCATTCGGTGATGGAATGTTGAAGTGAAGTGCCGCTCCAACCTAATTTGTGCTATGCCGAACCAACCTATGCCGGTCCAAATGAAGTGTGCTCATACTGGACCAGAATTGTAGCTGCCGAACCAAGTTGATGCCGGTCCAAATGAAGTGTGCTCATACTGGACCAGAATTGCTACTGCCGAACCAAGTTGATGCCGGTCTATAATTTTGGTTCAGGGAACTAATGCCGAACGAGATGTGTTGTGAGCTTAGCCGGTTCAGATCTGGAGTACTGATTGCCGGACCAAATCATGTCGGTCTAGATGGATGCCGAACTATTTTTTGGTGTTTGCCGAACCAAACCCCTGAGCTACTATATAGCAGTTACCTCTCCTCATTTCTTCACTCTATAAATAGTGGAGCTTCTGGAATGGCAGCCATCCTAGAGAGCCGAAACACTGCATAATTTTGCATGTATTGTTAATTCTTTTTATGTATAGCCTCCAAAAGTGAATCAATCTTGTAACTATAATCTTTCAGTGATTAATAAAATATCCTCTCCTCAAGTGGACGTACACTGCCTCGCGGTAGTGGAACCAATATAAATATTGGTGTTATTTATTTTTCTGCATTGCATAGATCTGTGACTGTCTGTTCTGGTGTTTATCTCTGTTTATTTCATCTCGCTACAATTACAATCTAGTTGTTTTTTGCTGCGTTGAGTTTTTTATTCCCTTAGACTGATCATCTGAAGAATTTTCTCCAACAATTTGCACCCTATAAACTACCATTTTTCTCTTCTACTTAACTCCGTGATCCTTTTAGAATGTCCTTTTCGTAATTCAAGAACACATTACTCTTTCGCTGATCATTCTCCTTTTATGTTCCTTTTAAATGCCTCTTTCGTTTTTTTCCTTCCGGGTCGCACAAGAACGCACCCATACTAAAATAATTCATAGTGATTCTTAATGGAATGTTTGATAATGTTGTAATGAAGTTATCAAGTTAAGTAGAAAACGTAGTCGAATATGCAAACCTAACTAAGTAGTTATGAGGAGTTTGAGCAACATATCCCACGAGAAGAAAATGTGTCTCTTTAGCAAAGTTAGCTATGGTGCTCGGGATGTGTAAGCAGTTCCCATGGGACATTTAGCTGAACCGAGCATATCAAGGATGGAGCAGGTCCTTGTTCTGACTGGATTCGAAAGAGAGCAAGTGCCCAATCGGCTCAGTGGGACGATCATAACCTAATTTCAACTGAAGAAAGCATACTAAAAATGAAAAGCTGATCAAGAAGAAACTTGGATGATCCATATGGGAAGTGCATCGGAGATGGAACTCTATCAAAGGACAAAAATGTGGGTCAAAGGGACAGATATCATACTTTGCCATATTTGAAGGAGTATAATACAAGCGAGGATTTTCAACCCTTGCCTTAGTCGTGTGACAATAGAATAAGGTTTGCGAATTTTACCACAGCTTAGATGTATGTGGGCAGAACAATGGGTGAGCCACACTCATGATACTTATCTCTAGAAATACGCATCTGCACTAAATTAAGTGTACACGATAAATACAGCTTATTCATTAATTGAATATAATATTACCTGTCAGAAATTGGAAGACGAACAAGTAAACAGTTGCTAGTCCAAATACTATTTATCATTTCATCTAGAGCAAAAATTGTAGTTTGTACTGTTTGGTGTTGTTAATATGTTAAATTATCTACCGGTTCTTTCATAAAATCCTGAAATTTTTGTTAGGATGATGTTTTGGAATGGTAATTGTACAAGACCATTGTCATGTTTCATTATCGAGTTGTAGGTGGTTACATGTATTCTAGGATGATGTTCAATTTTGATTATTTGACTATAGGGAAGAGTGTCGTTTGAGATGGAGTGTTAACTATTTTTAAGAGACCAATGTTTTAAGTTTTGGGTTTGGTCTAATTAAACTACTTAGAGACAAAAAAAGGACGGAAAGAAGTTACTATGGAAGTTTTCGCTTTTTTCGATATATATTTAAAGAAATTCCTTTTAAATTGTTTATTTTTGAAAAATAAGAAAATAAAAATTTTTGGAAATGGTCGAAGGAAAATAGTGGAAAAATAGAGGGGAAAAAAAAAAGCCCAGTCCTAGTTAGCAGCATCGTTACCACATAATATGGTGGAATAGATCTCGGTCTAAGAATATATATATTTAAATCCCGGTCTACGCACATCTCGGTCTAAAACATATATTTACGCTTTGATATGTGATAGGTCATATTCATTTGTTATACACCTATGATATTTTGGAGAATGATTCACACTCTGTTAGAATATTCTGTTTCTGCACTAATAAGTTAAAATTATCATTTTGTAGTTGAAGCAGAATCAAGCGATGACAAACTTTTTATGGCACATTGATATCTTCAACTGAAATGAATTTGCTTTTGGAGCTGTTTGTTCTTAAAAAAGGAATTCTTTTATTGCGTGGTTAGTTACTATAGGAAACTGCAATGAATTTCGTGTGTTTTGTTTAATTTTGTATCTCATGAGAATGAGTCTCAATCATAAATTCAGTAAATTCTGGTATTCAGTGTAAATTCTATGTGCTTGCATTCATAGTTCTATTGATCCATCTTTTACATTTTACATAATTGAAATCTGCATGTTTGCTATTAGACTTTCTGAAATACGACTTTTCTCTTTGCTATTTTGGACGTATTATTCTACTATAGTCATAGGAATTCAGTTAGCCTAATATTACACTAATGAATTAAGGTGCTACTTATACGAAATGTCTAGGATCTGCAAGAACTATCATGAAATGGCTATAAATCATACCGAATCATGTAGTAAAAAAGGGAAATTATACTAAGTTGCAACTGAAGGCTCATCTGAAAATTTTGAGTTAGGACGTGAAATATTCCACTTTGTTTTGAAAAATTTACAATACATCCAAGTATTCTCTTGTGGTTTATTCATAATGACTTTACAAAATTAACAATGATTGCAATTATTTAAACTTAATAGTTAATTTTGGATATTAATGCAAGACGTTTTAATGGGCCGGTTTTTGCAGAAAAAATCAAGTGTATTCTTCCTTCCTTCGTACGATGTTGTTATGTTGGACCAGACAGAAATACTAATCGTTATTGGCCTTATTTGTAAAAATCTACACTAACAGATTATAGCCGCAAACTCGTTTGATGATTATATTATTATTTGTTATAGAGTTATCATGCGAATTGTATCGTGCAGTATTTTTTGTCTGTAGCTTCAAAATATTGTATATCGTATTTGTCAATTCTTGTTATCGGTGAATTTATTGCTTATTTTGACCAAAATTATCCAACCACATGAATAAATACAATCAATTAAATAAAAAATATCCTTCATATATGCCTGCCTCCGTTTGTTACGAGTATACTTTCAGTTAGTTGCAGGGTGGTTAAAATCGGTTCTTTAATGCATTTGAGTCAACATAATGACGCAGATAGAGAGCACTTATCCACGGTTAGAACTCATTAAACAACCGTATTATACCCAGCAAACGAATTGATTCGGCATATTTAATCAATAAACGACCAACTTCTCAGTTTTGAGATATTTTACATTTTTTTTTTATATGTACACATCAAAAAGAACTTCTTAAATAACTACTTAAAAAATAAACATCTGAAATTAAAGTTCTCATCTTGACATTTAAATCTTCCCTTACTCGATCTTCGCCGTTCCCAAATTCTTAAAACGTGCATTCCTCACATCCCCATTTACGTTACCAACACTCAAAAATCCACTCATATACATCTCCACCTCCTTCCTTATCATCTCCTGCATCACCCTCATCAACTCTTCGTTAACCACCACCGGTGGTGCGGCTACCTTCGGCAACGCCGGAGCAGCAACCACAGTCTGAATCTCCGTCCCTTCGGCCCCAAAACCAGGCAGTGACAAGCTCAGATCAGTCGCTGGCTCCTCCATCGGCATCTCAACCGATCCCATCCTCGCCACCGGCCGGAATATCCTACCGCTCGATTCCGACAGATCGGACCCCGACGTCGATCCCGGACTCACCGATCTCCTTTTGTTCGACTCATCACCGCCGAACTCGTCAAGATTCAAAACCTCGCACTTACGCTTCAAGGTGGAGTTCCAGTGATTTTTAATGGCGTTGTCCGTCCTTCCCGAAAGGAGCCTAGCGATGGTTGCCCACTTGTTGCCAAATCGTTTGTGTGCATCGACGATGATCTCGTCTTCCTCCACAGTAAACGGACGGTGCTCCACCTGAGGCGATAGCTGATTGCACCATCGGAGACGGCACGATTTGCCTGATCTCCCCGAAATCGATTTAGATATCAAAGTCCAGTTGCGAGGTCCGTGCTTCTGAACAAGTTGATTTAGAGCTTCGTCTTCTTCAGGGCTCCAAGGTCCTTTGATTCGATCCATTTGTTTTTGATTCTATCGATTTTATTTAAAGTTAATTTGAAAAGGAGGAGAAGATGGATTGGGAGAGTGAGACTGAATGGAGAATATAAAGGAGAAGAGGGACCTGTGATAGTGGGTGGCGAGCGACCGGGAAACCGGGAATAGGAGGCGGTTAATTGTATACAGCTGGAATTTGTACACGCGTCTACTGGCGGTTGTGGATTCTCTATTTTTTGGATATTTAATTTAGTTTTTATTTGGTTGAAGCAACGGGTTTGGAGATCGGTTCGTTTGGTACGTTGTTTGTACGGTAGAATTTTCTACTAAACCCCTCGTATTTTTGTCAAATTCGACTTTTAACTGAAGGGAGAAAAAAATTAAATAGGGAAGGAGGCAGGAAAGGAGGAAGCATGGGCTTTTGAACACACAGTCTGTCAAGCATTAAATTATTTCAGGCTAACCTGAACAACCAATTATTTAATTAATTTAATTTAATGAAATATTATAAGAAGATTATTAAATTAGGATAATTGGATTAGTTCGTGAACAACTGAATTTGAGATCTAACTAATTTGTTAACGTCTTAAATTAAAAAAAATAAAAAATAAACGTTGCAGGTAAAAAGAAAAGAATAATAGATACACGAGGAGGTGAAGGGCCCAAAAAAGATAGAGGGATTGCGACGTTGGTTAGGTTCATTGTAGCGGTTATGTCAGTCCAGGCTGTAGTTAAACCTGAATATTTATGGACATGAATCGTATCTAACCGTGTTTATTAACTGCCTAATGTTGACATGTGGCAGTTGTTATTTATTGTTTATTTCTACCGTGTTCAATTTTGTTAAAGTAAAATTTATTCAGACTGGAAATAAGATGCAACACCCAAACAATAATAGTAATACTACTTGAACCTTTCAGCCGGTGAAGATCTGCGGTCATTAGATAATTTTTCTGAGCCCCCACTAAATTTTTAATTTTAATACCGAATGAGAAATTAGGTAGCGTTATAGCACGCATTTCGTGCGTGATAATGATACATATTTTGCACGTGGATTATTTTTTTATAAATCGAATATGTTTAACATATTCAAGAGAAATGATTTACATAAAAATTAAGTTATATTTTTACGTTGAAATCACATATAGTTAATTTGAATTTTTATTTCTTTGTCAACATCATTTTTTTTGAATTATTTTGAATTTTTATTACTATTAATTTGTAAAAAATGTTTATTTGTTGGATCTTTTTTTAAATTATATTAAGATTTATTCATATTTGTAGAGAGAAGTTATGAATTCATAAAGGAATTTTACTTGTTATCTCCTATGTGTTTTTTAAGTGAAGATAAGGTTTAATAATATTTGTAGGGGTTTATTTGTTAGATCTTATGTTTAAGTGATATTAAGATTTAATAATATTTGTTTAGGAAAATTTGGAATTTGTAAAAAAAATTAGACCCTTATTTTAAGTGATATTAAAATAGAGGGGTGTTACGGTATGCACTTTGCACATGAATTGTTTCTCTACAAAATTATATATGGCCAATCATATTTTCATATTGAAATTAAGTGTAATTGGTTTTAGTTTTTATTTTCAAGTTGCGAGTTTTGATTTTTTTTTTTTTTTGTTTGTTTCAATTTTTATTTCTATTATCAATTAATGAAGAATGAATTTTTAAAAGAAATTTATTCGTCGGAACCTATTTTTAAGCGATATGACTTAATTTGGTAATATTTATTGAGTACCGTTTTAAATTTGTAAAAAAGATTTATTTGTTAGATCATATTTATAAGTTATATTAAAATTTGATTTGGTAATATTTATAGAGGGACATTTTGAGTTTGTTAAAAAAAATTATTTGTTGGATAATGTTCCTAAGTGATATTATGATTTGATTTGTTAATATTTGTATAGAGTTGTTTTTGAGTTGGTTAAATAAGTTTGTTTGTTATATCTTAATTTCAAATGATGGCTCAGATTTTGATAACATAGACATGGACATAAAACGTATCTAACTGTGGTTATTAACTGCCTAATGTTGACATGGGGCAGTTGTTATTTATTGTTTGTTCCCATCAATGTTCAATTTTGTTAATTCAGACTGGAAATAAGATGTAACACCCCGAATGAGAACAATAATACTACTTTAACCTTTCAGCCGGTGAAGATCTGCGGTCATCGGATAATTTAATTCGGGAAGATTCTAAATAATTGTATCTATTCGGTAATTTTTAACTTAATTTAATTCGGGTATATTAGCTTTATTGTTTCAAAAACATTACTCGTACTAACAAAATTAGGAAGCATATTTTACTACAAAAAATAAAATGACGTATGAACTGCAGTTTTCACCGTGTCCCCTAGTGCATGAAACATTATAACCAAATTTTAATTTCTTTAAACAACTAAAAAAAGTTCATATATTGTTTTTAATAGGAATGTTATGGTAACGGTAAATTTACCATTACCATACCATTAGCCGTCAATCTGTTACCATTTTAAAGTAAAGTCGGTATACCAGTATAATCGGTACGGTAACGGTAAATTTACAATTTTTTACGATAAAACATCGGCAATATTTTTTTTTAAAACCAACGGTAACGGTAATTTACCAGTCCATTTACAATACATTGATATTCATGTAAGATGTTGTACTACGGACATTTAGAAACAAGAAAACAGTTCAATTTATTTCAGTAATTCAACTCAAATAATAATAAATACACTTTTTTCTATGTCCTTTATTAAGTGACCCAATGAGATATACAATGAATCATCATTCAGTCTAAAAATATATCAACTTATTATTTTTCTAGACAAACAGTAATTTACCGTTACTAGTGTAATGACTACCAGTTTATCGGTATACCAGTAATCGGTATACCAGTCAATCGGTAACGGTAAACAATTTTAGTTTACTAGTAAAAACGATATGGTAACGGTATTTAAAAAATGGTAACAGTAATCATTACCATAACAGCCTAGTATTTAAACAAACAAACTTGAAATATGAGAAATGTTTTTCAATCGGGGTTTTTTTGCAATATTGTCATCACAATCACTATAAATAGAAATGAAAAAAAAAAAAGTTTATTCTCAAGGCCAACTTAAAAAATTTACATGGTTAACGGGTGATTATGAGCGTTAGATAGTTGAAATAATAGAGCTCAATCCAAAACGTATCGCAAGGATAATAAATAAAAGATTTGAGGATATCTAAATAATGATGATCTTGTCTTATATTGATGCGATCATGCACGTAATAAATGTATACATTACTCGTACAACGTACCTTCCTCAATGTGGCCAAGCATGCAAGCCTGTCAACTGCTATTCTATTCTACGCCCCACGAATGCCTTCTTCCCTTTTCTTTTTTTTTTAATTTCATCCTTCGTTTCTTGGGAACTCGTTGCTTCAATTTCATTATTTTTTTATTACCTACTGTCGGTGCTTGCTCGATTCCTTATGTTCCCTTCTTTCTGTGCCTTCTGCAATTTGTTTTCACACTCTTGATTAGATAGCTACCTAATTCTATTTTATTATTGTTATTATTTTTTGATTTCTTGTGAACCAGCTCTAAACAATTTTACATAGAATCTGAATTTGTTGTCCGCAAGGTGTGTGTATCTTGATCAAAGAATGATTTGTTTTTTTATTATAAACTAGTAGAAAAATGAATTTATATTTTATTCACATTTTATTATCATCATATTTGTTTTTTTTTCATACCTCCATGATTAATAACATTGAATGTTTTTGCGTTAAATCAAAACTTTCTATTTATATTTCTTAATTTATCGACTGTCGTTGGATAGGATAATTATTAAATATCCGTTCATATCGCAGATGCGGTTATGCGATATCTGAAAATAATTTCGGTTGCGGATGAAGTTATGACAAAATCTACATCCGAAAATGATTTCCGTTACTATGCATAATCTAAACCTACTTTTTTTAATTTTCTCATTCATAGCTGTCACTTCTAATTTCTCTCTTATAGTCTAATTTCTAACTCTATATTTCCTAGTAATTTCAATCCTCCCTTTTAACATTTTCATTTTCTTTACATTTAACTTAATTTATTATTCCCTTTTTAAAGGCCAACGTTATTCGGATAAGAACAAAACAGAAAGGCTAATCGTTGTTAGATAAAAAAGTTCCTTTAAGTTTCTCTGTTATTCTCCTACCACATAAAAGACGCCAGTTTGTATTCATTTTATCCCATCTTTGTTTTTTCGATTTGTTACGTCATTTTCCACCTCTTCGTCTTCTTTTAATATTGAACCAAAATATTTTTGTTTTTATTCTACCATTTGCTTATTTTCTTTATTAAAATTGCATGATACAAACAATGTTTTAGGTGTATCAAGTTTAAGCCCATTTGATTCTAGCGCGCTTCTCCATTTTTTTAACTTTTGTTCTACTTTTTTCTTTAGGTATCAATTAACACAACGTCATCAACAAACATTATACACTATGGCTTATCTTCTTAAATTTTCTTTGTTATTTCATCAAAATCTAACACAAATAGATATGGTCCTAAAACCAATCCATTTAATCTAACCTTAAATGAGTACATTTGTCTTGGATTTTTCATACAAATGTTATAGAATAATACAATACTACTTAACACATCGTTTGCAAAATAAATTCTATAATTCAAAAATAATAAAACCACTAACTTATTGATCAACCAAGTTGTCTATATGATTCACATTCTGCGAATTATCACAAAAAAACTCGTAGTTTCTCATTGTTGACATCGTACTTCCTTATAATTAGATCCATACCTTGCTCGACTGCATTTGCAGATGGGTCATCTGATGGAGCTAAAGATACCAATTGACTAGATTTATGACCAACCTTGAATTGGTGACTAACGAAGGTCTTTAAAGGTCGCTCATTAAAAAAAATTGTTATAAATGGAAAATGATGAGTAAATAGGAGTAAAATATGGTGCAAGTATACAACAACACACAATGTAGAAGAGATCCACATCCACTATTTATAGAAATTTAATGGCTCATTCTAGAGCTCAAGTAAACAAAATGGGTGATAAAATGGTTATGAAAAATGATCCTTGTAAACATATATGGAATCCCAAATATATAATCATGAATATCATGCTTCGAAGGGCTTAGACTGCTGACTTGGATGCCAAGTTTTCTTAGAGTCGTTAATTGTGATGGACGAACTAGACATGACCAGCTCGGATGCCACATGGATGGGGTGATCCATATGAGTGTTAGGTGGTGGATTATAATACGACATGCTTTTGTGGTATAGTATAGAGTGGTTATCCGCAATGTCTCATGGTAATGCTTTTTGCTACATTAACCGTATTGATTTTCCACTTTTGTCAAACAGACAATATGTTGTCATTGCCTCTTTTGGAAAGGGTGATCGAGATCTTTCGCTTGATCCCTACCTACGTACGGTAAAGTGAGGACGGAAGGAAGGTTGGCCGAGGAGGAGGTTTGACGGGTAAGAAAGTGAACGAAAAAGGAACGTGGGCGAATAAGCCAATTTGAGACTTAGCTAGCCTCATTCAAATGACTAATATGGTGGGGGAAAATCTATAGATGTGTCAAGAGAATGGTTGGGAGATTTTGCTCGATGAGGCTTCAGGATGGCCACTATATCAAAGAAGAGACAAACAAAGCTCCATACGGGGGTGGTGGGAGAAATAAAATTTGAGGGTGGGGCTAGTTGGACGGATACATAATTGGGATATGTGATATCTCAGTCAACACCATGTTAAGTGGGCATTTTTTGTTCGGCTTAGGGCAAGGAAGGCCCAGTTATACGTTGCAAGAAAAACGAGCCTCCAAGTTCACCTCTACGGGCATATGAAGACTTTTTTTATTCGTAACTAATGCAAATGACACATGGTGTGCTTCAATTAGCTAAGACCATTCATGTTTCAAGGCTATTACAAAGATTAGACTTGTGGTTAAACGGCGCACTCGATTAGTATTCTACGGTCCAGATTGTTTCCCAACTAGTCCATCCAACGGTTGAGAACATAAGCCAAGAGTTATAAAAGGAGGGGGAGTGTTCCTTCTGCCCCTTTATTGCCTTCTTGTACAATCCCACGTTGAAATTTTCTTAAGCTCTTAGCAAAGGAAGAAAACCTTTTGAGTTCTTCACCTTTGACTCTTATTTAAAAGAAGCACGTGACTACTTCTCTTTAAGCTCTTCTTTCTTCTTTTAGGTCATTTATTTGATCATGAAAAGATGTTTGCACTGACTTTACCTCCTTCTTCTCTGCTTTAGATTTTTGTCCCTGTTTTTTACTACTGACATATGTCAGATATTAGTCATTATCGATCAACAGTTTCATGTTGCCAGTCTTGATTAGTCATTTGTCTAAGTTCATGCATGGGCAAAGATTGTTAACACCACAGATATTGATTTTGATGATGACAACCATATAAATATAGATATTAATGTTTTCGCAAGTTGTATAGAATATTTTGCAGGATATTATAAAGGTTTATACAAGAATAGGATAATCGAGTTTGAAGACTGATCAGTAAAATGACTAGAGATCAAGATTCAAAGATGATCAAGATATTTTAAGACTTATGAGTTTAAAGAGAAAGACAATAACAGTTCAAGTATATAATTTATAGTTAATAAACATTAGATTAATTTGTTAAAGTCTTTATATAGCAACTTTCTTTTCTTTGAATACTCTCTTATCAAAGTATTTATTTTTTTATAAAACATTTATTTTATTTTCAAATTTTATTTCTACAAATATTTTATAAGAGTTTTAAATATTAAAGTATTTATAAATTATTTTTAAATGATTTTACATAATATTATAATTTTATAACACTTTATATGTACTACTGTTTTTCAAAATAAACAAGGGTATGTCGACATACCCTACCTATGTATGTCGACATATGTATCATTGAAGATGTGCCTTTCGAATTTTGAATTGTTGTGATTTTTGATTAAATCTCCTCACGAATAGACATGTCCCTTCAAACACTATATAAAAGGGATTGGAAATTTTTTTTAACAACTGCTTTCTCTATATTCTTCTTACTTCAAACTCTCAATATATATTTATCAAAACCCACTTCTGTACTCTTCAAACTCACTCAAATTCAATCTCTACTTTGCTACGTTCATTCTCTACAATCTACTCGCCGATTTGAAAGTATTCTCTCTTCAATTCAAGGATCAAAGTGCTATCAAAGAACTATATGATATTTTGTATCTAAAGTATAATTATTTGTATTCGGAACTAACAACTCTCTACTACTATTTGGATGGGTGTGCTTGTTGTCCGTCCAAGTCAAGTGGGTGTGTTTGTTGCCCGTTCAAATCAAGTGGGAGTGCTTGTTCCCCGTTTAAACCAAGTGGATGATCTTGTTGCCTAATTAATCAGGAGAGTCTACCATGAGCTCAGAAAGTTAGGAGAGTGTATCTTGTTGTCTTGAAATCAAGATTGTAGTCTGATTTCCTTGCTACCTGATTAAAAAAACGTTGGAAAGAAAATCCATACATACACCGTACAAGACTGGACGTAGGATTGGTTAATCCGAACCAGTATAAAACTCCTGGTGTCATCTCTCTTACTTTTACTTTACTTTTACTATATATATATATATATATATATATATATATATATCTGTGTGCGCGCGTGCGACCGTGTGTTGTTGTGTTTTGATTTAAATTTGAAACTATTTAGAAAAGTTTTGTATAAGTTATATAACACTATTCACCCTCATCTAGTGTTAAAGTAGCATTAATATCCATTCACACTTGTATAATTTATACTGCACTGTTTTCCATATTTGGTATCAGAACATTAGGTTTTCAGAAACTCGTTATTTGATTTTTGAAAGTTCAAATGGCTAGTAACACTAGTGGTACACTTTTTAACACTTTTGTTGAAACCCCCACTATTTACTAGTAGTAATTATACTTACTGGTCCTCTAGGATGAAAATTTATTTACAATCTAATGATTTAGATATTCAAAAAATTACACAAAGTGAGTACACTGAACCCAAAACTGAATACTCACAATGGACACTAGACCAAAAGACACAAGCACTCAATAAATCTAAGACAATGAACATTTTATTTTGCTCATTATATAAAAATGAATTTAATTGAGTTTCTATTTGTAAGACCACTAATGAAACTTGGAGAACATTGCAAGTTACACATGAGGGTACTAGTAAAGTAAAATAAACTAAGATTTTCACGCTGACTAACCAATTTCAACTTTTAAAATAAAACTAAATAAGTCTATTTTTGACGTGTATTCTAAATTACAAGATATAGTTAATTCATTAGAATCATTAGGAAAAAATTTCTCAAAAGAGGATCAAGTTAGAAATATCCATAATTCATTCTCTTCGAAATGAGATCAAAAGGCATTAACAATAGAGAAAAACAACGATATTAGTATATTGAAAATTGAAGAATTAATTGGCATTCTAATGTCTTATGAAGCACAGAGGCAGGGTAGAAGGGAAAAATAGGGTGACTGAAAAGAGATCAATTAAATTCAACGGAACAACTGACAATCAAGATCAAATGAAGACAATAACGATGAGGAGATTGCTCTTATAACTCAAAATTTCAGGGAATTTCTGAAATATAGAAAGATGAACTTTCGTTAAACTGAAAAAAAAATTCTAAAAATGGAATGATTTTAAGTGTTACAATTGTGGTGAATCTAGCGACCTATGAAGACATTGTCCGCAGCAAAAGAAAACAGAGAATTCAGCAAACACCGATTAATCAAAAAGAGAAAAAGGGCTTACAATGCAACTTTAGACGATTCTGATACAGCATCCAGTGACAATGAACCAAATACTGAAAATATCAACACGCATTTTATGATGATGGAAGATTAATCAGATCAAACAAAGGAAATAACAAAATCAAAACCTTTTACATTTCATATTTTATTTTTTGAAAATTTATTAATATTGGAATAAATATATAATAATAGTAATAAGTATACTTGAATATAAATGTATATAATATGAGAGGTGTATATATATACATACATATAATATTTCATTATTTTTTAATTTTGAAAACTTTGGCATACATTTCGATATATGCCACCTTGGTATGTCAGCATATCTGGCAGAATTTGAGGAATTTTTTCAAAATTCAAACTTTTGAACTTCCCTTTGTTTTTCATTAAATTCAAAATTTAAAAAGCCACCTTTTTACCTGTTACATGACCATTCAACCTCTATTTATTCACTCCATCTTACCTCATCTTCTAAACACATATTTTTATTTCAAAATCAAACATATACTTTATCCTCTTTCCTCGGAAACAAACCAATAATGTCTTCCTCAAGCCAACCCTCTTCATCCCAACCCATTAGGCTTACCAAAAGAATCAAAAGTCAACTTTTCAATGATCAAGAGTCAATTGAAACATATATTGAGTATGCTACTTATGGTAAAGTATTTTTAGGAAGACTTGCAAATTTTAATGAATTTTATTCTTATGGTTTAGAAGATCTTGCTTTTGAAAATGTTATTTTTTGTTTAGCCGATTTATCTCAAAATGATTTTAATTGTTATCCCGATTTTAGAAAATATTTTATGCTAATTTGAATGGGAAGTTCTGTCAAGGAGAAGGAGGTAAAATTTGGAGTAGTGCCAAAGATACAACTATTGTTTTAGATTTCGAAATTCTTGATTGTAAAAGTAATGAAAATGACCTCCTCGTTTTTGAAGTTGATTATGGAAATAGAGAAGTTATGCATGACTTATTTTTAAATGATGAAGAGTGTGTTTTAAAGGCGAAAGTCTTAGGCCAAAAGCAAGATTGAAGGGTCTTATTTTACAACAACTTATTATACCTAGGACGAGATATACAATAACCCCACTCAAAAAGTTTTCAAAGCTCCTTTTTCTAATTTTAGTGACTTGGTTCAAAAGAAAATTTCTAGACATGAAAACACATTTTATCATTGTGTGCACCTCACTGGAAATTTCAACTTTCTTAGTATTGATTTAAAAGGTGAAAACATATTGCATCGTAAAATTTTTGACAAAACAAACCTCTCTCTCATGCAGATCCCTCTCGAATTTAATCCCTATGAGTCTCTTATCAAAAAGGTAGAGAGATTAACAAGATAAAAGGTACAAGAAATTCTTCAAGAAGAAGAAATTGAAGATATGGAAACAGATGAGAAGGAAGAGCAAGAAGAAGAAAAGGAGAAAATGGATACATCTCTTGAAGCTATGACAAACTGACTTTCTATTAAAACAAAGAGATGCATAAAAATAAGGAGAAGCTTCTCAATAATCAAAAGAAGCTTAGGCACTTCTTTAGTAAGAAGTTCACAAGCCCCTCAGAAAAAATTGACAAATATTTTGAGAAGATAATGAGAAATCTTATTGGAAATTCTTCATCTTCATCATCATAATTTTAGATCTATTTAGCTACCTTTGTGTTTTCTCATTTTTACTTATGGTAATATATTTTTCATTATAATTTATGTATCTCTCTATCTTATTAATGAAATTTTCTTAAAGACATCATTTCTATTGCTAAATATGTTCTTTTGCTCTCTAAAATCATGAAATTAAAAATTAAATATAAACCAAAATTAAAACAAAAGCATTGAAATTTTTGCATGTATGTCGCTGTGTAGTTAATGCCCCGCTATTACCCTGCTATAACCCTGCTATATCTCATAGCGAATTTCTACCGCTACGGTTTTTCCATATAGCATCCGCTTTAAGCCCCACTATACCCGTTATTCCCGCTATATTCCATATTTTCGCTATATCTTCTGTAAAAGAAACGAATTGAAAAATGACATTTATACATTATAAAAATTAAGAAATTAATTTATTTAATTGAATTTTTAATATACTTTTAGAAATGAAAATACTCTAATATTCTACTAAATTCTATTATGTTATATAACAATTTTACATTTATTTACAGTATATTCGCACATGTTTTTATTTAAAATTGTTTATACATTAATTGTAATTCAATTGAATGTTAATTTTTCATTTGATTACCATTTATATATTTGAAAAATATTAAGTATGAATTTTATATGCTATTTTAGAGTCATCCGCTATATCCCGGTATATCTTCGTTGTATCCCCGCTTTGCACCTCTGCCGCATTGAATCTGCCGAGCGCTTTAGCTACATAGTGTCGACATAGCCTCCCTATGTATGTCGAATGCTCTGTTTTTTCCAGACTTTGAAATTTAAACAAATTAGTTATTTTTTTGGAGAGATTAGTTACTAATCTGACTTTTCACTTCCATAAAACGATTTTTCTTTGAACAAAATTAAGAAAACAATTCGTCTTCTTACCATATTCCTTTCTACACATTTCTTTCAATAAAAATTGAATTCAAACATCAATTCTTCAAAACAAAAACTTGCGATAATCTAGTAGAAACTTTTCAATCATTCAAGAATGCTCTTTTTCGCAATCAACGACACTTGGAGTTGAGTCAAAAACAAATGACCAAAGAACAAGAAAACCAATTCGATGCTCTTCGACGTTTTATCTCTAGTTACGCCAAAGAAGTTCAAAGAAACATCCTATAATGCTCGGACTCTAAAGTGAAAGTGAAACATGAAGATTGAGAAGTTATCAACACCATTCCTATCTTTGGTTCCGAAAGATGGGTCGAAGTTCCCAAGAAAATCAAGGTTTTAATTTGTATTTTTTATTTATGTTTATAATTTGTATTTATAGTTTGTAATATGTATTTATTATACAATTTTAGTCTGTATAATTAACTATGGTTATAATCAAAGCATGTATATATTGGTGATGTGTCTTTAGATAGGGAATTTGTTATTGGCAGGAATATTTGATTTGAAGTGGGAATGCATGGAATTGAGGCTGGAAACTCCTACATTTGAATAAGTCATGCCTTTTTTGATTCTGCAGGGTAACTAGTTTGTGAAATCACGCATGTGTAGGTAAAACTGCACTGGGGGTGGCTAGGATTGAGTTGTCTCGCTCAGTTTGCATGTTTGTTCGACATTGTGCTGTGGACAAATGGAGCAACGTTGCTTTGCTCCAACTTGTGGTGTTAGCTCAATATCGTATGAATTTGTTCTGAGCTACTATTGATGTTGATATGCGCAATTTGCTTGATAAGGACCCCATGCACCTTTGCTATTTTCTAACAAGTGAAGAACTACGATAGAGTGATGCTTGGGCAACTTTGTGTGCAGCCCTTGTAGAGCTTTTGATTCCTCATGGTGTTGCATAAAGAATCCCTAGTAAGCACACTGTAGATCTGGGTTTAGAGTAGTTAGAAGGATAGGATATGTCTAGTGTAGCTCAGAATCCTTGGGCAAGACTCCTTTAAATTGTAGCATAGATTTATCGCTTCAGTTTTGGTATTGAATTGTAGCATAGTCTTGTTCCTTCAATGTCACATCGGGATGGTGGCATCTTTGCAGCTTTGTTATGTGATATTGAATTGTGGCCCAGTCCTGCTTAGTTAGATGTTAGTTTCCATTTGTGCCTTATCTCTGCTTGGGGATAGTCATTTGATTAGATGTGCAGTAGCTCCGATTTGAGATGAATATCAAGAGTGTAGCTCGGGTCCCAACATCAAGATTTTGTACCAACGTGGGATTGCGGCTCGGTCTAAGGTTATAATGGATGCGTAGTTTGAAGTGGCTATGCAACGCAGTTTTGGATGGGTTTGGATGTTGAGACCTGACTTCTCATCGGTGTAGTATGAGGTTTATGCTTTCAAAGTGTGCCAGTGCAGTTCGGTTGCCATGAACTCATTTTGATAGGGATGTAAGTAGATGGCTTTGCATATTGGAGTGCCCTTTCCTATCAAAATTGGAGCAGTTTACAAGCATGGAGTGGTTATTCTTTTTTTGGCTTGCATCGGTCCTCTTTGGTTGGCATTAATGCTGCATTGGCTATCATACCAAGGTTGCTTTCTCTTACGCTAAGAATCTTGTAATTAATTGGGTCATAAAACAGGAATATGGCCATAAGGTGCACCTTGGCTTTTTTTGGTTCGATACTAAGTTCTGCGCATAACGGTCTGCTTCTATAGTTAGCACTTAAGTGGTCAAGTGGGTTGTAAATATGATAATGTTGTGTAGTTCATCTCTATTTGACGAAGCTAGCTTACTACTACGTATATTTAACTTTGTATGACCTCGACTTGCATTTGTAGTGATTTTATTAGCCGTTTTACGTTGCCATTTTAATGCGGTATATAGGCGCAGTTGCATCTTAAGGATACTTGTCCTGCTCTTTGTTTTAGGGTTGTAGTGTGAGTTTACTGTGCTATATGCATGGTCCTGCACAACTTATTTTGCAGTTCATTTGTTTAGACAATTTTCATATCTTACTGCCTCTCGAAAAGTAGGTATAACACTAGCCCTCTAAGTGTGCACTAATGCCTATTAGGATAAACTTATGAATCCATATTCAGTTTTCAAGTTGTCTAATCAATCATTTCGCATTTAATGCTCTGTACTCATGTTCGATTATGGTTGATTGCGTTTTCTGACTGTTGTTATTCAAATCATTTCGCATCCTAAGAGAATATATTTAGTTTTCGTAAATGAAAAATATCCAATAGCCATGGTTTCATTGTGTCTCGGGATTCTAAGATTAGGATCTCATCCATTAACCAATAAATATTATTTCTTCTCCGCTTCCTCTTTTGTTTATTTGAGAGAGAAAAAACCATAGCGGAAATTTCAATTTTCACATTCCTCTTCAAATTAATCCTAAATTCATCTCTAAGTCGAATTTTCTTACTTAATCCATTTTTTTGTTAGGCGTCTTCTAAGTTGATTTTTGGGTTAATTTGCTTTTTTTTTCAATTTCAAGTGGTTAAATTCACGTATTTTTAATCAAAATCCTTGGGTGGAATTCCTTGAAGAGTTCATTTAAAATGCTATAAGAAGCCCCATCTTCTGTTATCTTGAGGTTGATTTATGTGGTTTTGTAGGTAATTCATTTTTTCTACTTAGTTTAGTAATTGATGGCCTCCAACGATCATCCTCGTTCCTCCAACTGTGTTTCTTCCTTCTTTGAATTGCCTTCGGCCACTTGCGAGAGAAGTCAGGCAGAAGGGATTTTGGCTAGCTTTAGGATTAGTGGATATAAATTTAGGGTTCCCTCACTCTCTGATTGTATTCATTCCTCCCCCCCTTCCGAGGGGTATATTTCAGTATCGTTTGAACATGTCAGATGTAGTCTTCATTTACCTCTTCACCCCCTTCTAAAGGGATGACTCCCAATGTTTGGTTTGTCCCTCATTCAGTTGGCCCCGATCTCTTATCACCTTCCCTCTTGTACAGAATTAGCCTTCCTGTATTCTTTAAGGGAGAATTGCTCTTCGGGATGCACAGGATTTTTCTTTGTTCGTGCCATAAAATCACTTCTTTCCTCTTTTCCTCGTAAAACCTATCGATGGGCGGATCAGTTCTTTCTCATTTCTAATTTGGATGGTTTTGTTTCCTCCTTCCAAAAGCCTGGTATTGCTCCCACTCTCCTTCATATTCCTTTATCTTTTAACTTCCTTTCTTGCACTGATTTGTATATTCATCTCTTTTAGCAGATCATCCTGAATTCACTAAAGAGGAAAAGAAGCTGTTTTCCTAGCACATGGGAGATGCATTGCGGTTATCTAATGAAGAACGCAAGAGGTTAAATCTTTTACTAGAGATATGCTGCATCGACATAATTTTCTACACATGCACCATTAATTTTTACATAGGATTTTGATGCTCTTGCTCCACGTGGTATAACATATATATTTTAGTTGTTTGTCATCCATTTAGAGTTGTTCAAATTTAAAAGTTTGTACGTATTTACGTTGTCAATTTTACTGCGTAGATTCAATGTTGTTGTTTGCCGCTGCTTTTACTACGAAGAAGATGAAAAGTGAAAAGAAGGGTAAATCGGGAGATCTTTCTACACACGAGAGTGTATAGAAACAACCGAGGGTGGGTGATCCTCCACCTCCTTCCCTAGGTACTGCTACTTTTGTGCTGCATGTTAGCATGCTTTCACCCTCATCAGGCTTCCTGATTATTCCAGGAGAGGGTGCAGTGTCTGATCAAGTGGAGAGGATGGGTCGTTTCCTTATTGATGATTACAATGCATCTACCTGTAACATCCCGCTTTCGAAGGCCCAAAACTAAGTGCTATGGATGCTGCAGTCATCCATAGGTGTTATTTCCGAGTGACTGAAATCGGAATCTTGAAACTATTGGCAACACAAAAACACAAGAATATGAATAATATTCAGATTCAATTACATAATCCCAGACGTTACCCACGTTCAGATCATGTACAAAATACGATAAGAGAGATATATGAAGATGTCCCCTTATAATGATCAGAGAACTAATAACTATGAACTTTACAGTTCTTAGTACATCATAGCGAAAAACACAAAATAGCTTCTATATAGCTAACACTGCCTCCTACACGTCTCCGGAAGCTTATTCGTCCAAAAACCTAGAAGTCTCCCACTCTCAGACTACTCAAATTAATTTTGAGTAGTCGAGAGTTTGTGGAGGAACACAAACTTCGAGTCAGACAATAAGTCTGGTATGAATAATCCTCTATAATCCCTTATCATAAATATATATCTAGTGAAACCATGCCGCTTAGCAGAATGGGTTGTCCCCTCACTAGTATCAAAAACAAAACATGCAAATCATTACTATGCTCCTGCACCCAAAATGATTAGTTTTAACATAATATGAAATAAATCCATAAATCATATATATATTGGGTATCCCATCCGCCCATTCATTAGATATCCCATCTAAAAGCAATTTATTAGATTTTCCATCTAAAATCAAATTATTAGAGCTCCCATCTAAAACCTTTAAAATGACTATCCACCATAATTTAATAGGACTATTCATCCCAAATCCATTTAAAATAAATGCAGATTATCCATCTTACATTGCTTTATAAATGTTGATGTGGGCTATATACCACACAGTCCATAGTTTTCCTACGATGACTGTGAAACCATAGGTGCCAAATCCCGAGGCTAACCACCTCTGGCAAAACATCATTTTCTTTAGAAATTTGTTGTGTTCTATCCACCGCACATGTCATGGTTTTCCTAGGTTAACCAAGAACCCAACACTTGGCCAATTGAAAATATCTTGATCCCCATGATTATTTATTAAAATTCATGATCCCCATGATTACTTATTTTTCCCAGGTATACCACCAGTTTAACTTGTTTCCATTGGTAGTCCCAATTAGGTTAAATTAAATAAAAACACATTGATAGCTCCAAATGTATATTTTTGAAAGCATATATATGTTGGTAACCCCAAACTATGTATCGAAAATATTAAACCCACCTCGATGTCCCCAAAGTTTATTAACATCTAATTTATATGAGGATCCCCCTTACATATTCAAACAAAGATAAATATTTTATGCTATAAACCTTCGAAGTAACCCCTTCAAATTAGCAAAATTTTACTTAAGGAAAAATGGCTTGAAACGGCCTTTTAAACCCCTTCGAATGAAGCCCCATTCGAAAGGAAATTAACATCAGCCTTTGAAAAGCATGGAAAACCATACCTTTCGACCTTGTTGAAAGGTCCTACCTTTCAACCTTGTCAGAAGGCTTCTTTTCGACCTAGTCGAAAGGTTTCACCTTTCGACTTTATCGAAAGTCTGTGGTATCCCCCTTATAAAACCATTTATAAACCTTTCGAAAACAATTAAACTCAAAACATTTCAAAATCATTGAAGGTAACCCCTTCAAAACCTTTTTAAAAGCCTTCAAGTATCAGAAGAACATTGGAGTCGAAAGCACTCCTTCGAAACCTAAAACATTACGAATCAAAACCTTTCGAAATCAAACCTTTCGAATCAAAACCTTTCGAATCAAAACCTTTCGAAATCAAACCTTTCGAAACCAAAACCTTTAGAAAACAATGAACTGTTGGTGTTGGCGCCAACCCTTCGAAATCAATGGAGACAGCGGCTAGGTTTTAGAAAACAAAAGATAACCTTTGACTCTATCTGGGTCGAAAGTTTTGGAAGCGCCAACTATCTTTCGACCTTGTCGAAAGCTATAACTTTCGACTTTGTCGAAAGTTTCATTTAAAACAAGAAAGCAAACCAATCGAAACCTTTTTCTTTTAAACCATTTGACAATGTCGAAAGCTCTTTGTCGAAAGCTAGCAGGTGTATTTTCTTTAAAACCAAAACAAGGTTTCATCTCCTTCGAAAGCTAACCTCTCATCTCTAAACCTTTTGACCTCTTCCAATTCACTACGTACTAGTTGCCCGATACCATGTGCATTGGTATTTGACCTAGCCGAAAGGTTTGATGCCTTTCGACCTTGTCTGAAGATTTCGAATGAAGGCGGAAGCTCTTGCTGAAAGAGTTGAAATAATGAAAATTGTACTTTAAAACGGTTCTTTTGTACCCCACCTGCCTTGTTTGACTAAATCTGATTGGTTGCCAGAATTTTATATTCAAAATTACTGCTGACTTTCCTTATATGTAAATTTAAATAAATTTGAAAAGCCCCTTTCTCTTTTATAATTATACAAAGCATTTAAGTCCTATACCTTAAACAATTTTATATAACTATTAAAACATCATGAAAAATTCTGAAAAATTTACAAAAAATCAATTATTATGTTCTCTTCGACATATAAAAATTTCAAAGCATATGAAGATAAAAAAAAATTCGGAATTTAACCAAAACCGAATAAAAACATGTTAATTAGCCCATTAACATTAAAAACACCTATGTCTTATCCAAATAAAGGTTTAAATGGTTATATCCTAATCAAAACACAAACATGAATCGGGTATAACCCATAACCGATTCAAACAGAGGAAAATGAGATGATAAACATGATTATTCACCTTAATTAGTTAATTGGAGAATAAGATAATTTCTTATCTTTAATTCCTTAACTTTATCTTCAATTTATTGCTCTTCCTGGAGCTTTTAATGGCTGGTCAAAATATAGGTGAGGGATTATGAATGAGTAAGTGAAAGTTTATTAAAATGGAGGAAGAGATTTGTACTAAGAAATGTAGCCCCATTTCCAAGTTTACTCCTTAGGAAATTCCTCCTTCTAAATTTGGTTAAGTCTTATTTTAGTTCATTCAATAAGACACGACCATTGGATTTATTAATCACATCTCCCTAATTATTCATATTATTCTATTTAATTTATCCAATTAATTATCCAGAATAATGTTTATCAAAATTCAGGGGAATTACAGACTCCCCCCTTAAAGAAATTCTTCCCCGAAATTTCAATAAGGACACAACAACAAGCATATAGCCCATGCAAGCAAAGCTAGTATAATCTACCAGCCAAATTCTATATAAACCCTATATAGAACATACCATCTAAAATAGCCCAGGAAAAGTAGCCCTAATTATGTTTTTTGTCTCTCAAGTACAGTCATTCACGTTGTCACTCCATTGAACTTTCACCTACCTGACTGTCTTGTTTCTTAACCTCTTCTCATCTTTGGCCATAACACAAACTGGTTGCCTCACAAAAGTCATATCCATTTCCACCACTAAGTCCTCCAGTGTCGTCGGAGCGATAGTAGTTTCTGGATCATGAACATACTTCCTAAGATGAGAAATATGAAACATCATGGACTCTGGCCAAACTGCTCGGTAAATCTACTCGGTATGCGAGTCTCCCAATCCTCACTGATATAGGAAATGGTCCAAAATATCTCGGTGCCAGTTTCCTGGTCTTCCCGAACCGAACCACGTCTTTCATCGATGATACCTTATTGAAAACTCTATCTCCAACCGAGAACTCTAGGTCCTTACGTCGTTTGTCTGCGTAACTCTTCTGCCTAGACTGAACTTCTTTCATTTTTTCTCATATCAACTCGATCTTTTCCGTTGCCTCTCTCACCAAATCTAGACCAAGGACCAATCTGTCTCCGGTCTCTAACCAACATGCTGGTGATTTGCATGGCCTTCCATACAAAGCTTCAAAAGGCGCAATTCCTAAAGTAGTCTGATAACTATTATTATGGGAAAACTCCACTAAGTGCAAGTGATCTTCCCAAGAACCACTAAAATCCAGCACATAAGCTCTCAACAGATCTTCCAGTACCTTGTTGACTCTCTCTGTTGTCCATCCATCTGAGGATGATATGCAGTACTCATCTTGAGCTTAGTGCCTAACACACTATGTAGGATCTTCCAGAACTCGCTAGTAAACAAAGCACCTTTATCACTGACGATACTATTAGGAATTCCATGCAGTCTAATGATGTTCTTCGTGAACAGCCTAGCCAAAACAGGTGCCGTCCTGGTTGACCTAACTGGAATGAAGTGGGCACTCTTAGTCAATCTGTCCACTATGACCCATATACTTTCATTACCCCGGTTTGACCTTGGCAACCCGTTAATAATATCCATGGATATCTAGTCCCACTTCCAAATTGGAACAACCAAAGGCTGAAGCAAACCACTTGGCTTCTGATGCTCGGCTTTTACTTGCTGACAGTTCAAAAATTGTTTTACCCATAATCCAATATCACTCTTCATTCCTTCCCAGAAGAAACTTCTCTTTATATCTTGATACATCTTGGTTCCCTCGGGATGAATCGTAAACTTCGATCGATGACATTCCCTCAGGACTTCCTTCCTAAGGTTCCCAACATCCGGAACACATAACCGTTCCTTCTTCCTCAACCAACCCCTACGGTCAAGAATAAAATCCTTTAAGTCATCAATCTTGGTTCCAACTTCTAATCTTCTAATCCGCTCGGCTAACACTAGATCCTTTTTCTGCCTAGAAGCAATTCATTCAATCAGAACTGATCAAACTTCCAAACAAAACATCTTGGCGATATTCCGACTAGATCCAGCAATCGACCTCAACTGCACACTACAAGCAGCCAGTGCTTCCAAGTCTTTCCATTCCGCCAACATAGCTAACACCACATTCTGATGTTTCTTGCTAAGCGCATCCGCCACCTTATTTCCTTTTCTTGGTGTATACTCGATGCTAAAATCATAAGCTGCAACAAACTCCAACCATCTCTGCTGTCTCATGTTCAGCTCCTTCTAAGAGAATAAATATCGTAGGGACTTATGATCTGTAAATAGCTCAAACATTTCTCCCAAAAGGTAATGCCCCACCTTCAACGTGAAGATCTCCGCTGCCAACTCTAAATCATGAGTAAGGTATCTCACTTCATGCGGTTTAAGCTGTATAGAAACATAAGCAATAACCTTTCCACTCTGCATTAGCACAGCACCTAACCCAGTATCACGTGCATCGGTATAAACTACCGACCCCTGATTCCCATCAGGAACAACTAATATTGGCGCATTGGTTAACAAATGTTTCAATCTAAGGAATGCTTCCTCACATTTGTCAGACCAAACGAACTTAACGTCCTTCCTGGTTAGCATAGTCAAGGATGCCACTATCCGCGAAAAATCCTTAATGAACCTTCGATAGTATCCTACAGTCCAAGAAAATTTCTAATATCACTTATCGTCTTTTGGTGTTTTCCAATTGTTAATAGCTTCGATCTTATCTGGATCAACTACTAAATCTTCCTCAAAAACTACATGACCAAGGAATTACACTTCCTTCTTTCAGAAATGACACTTTGAGAACTTCGCTCTCAGCTGATGTTGCCTTAGTGTCTCCAACATTACTCTAAGATGATCTGCATGATCCTTCTCATTCTTAGAATATACTAAAATATCATCAATAAAAACTAACACGAACCTATCTAAGTACTCTCGAAAAACCCAGTTCATCAAATCCACGAAGAAAGCTAGCGCATTAGTAAGTCCGAATGGCATAACCAACCACTCATAAGACCTACATTTGGTCCTAAACACCGTCAAACGAATACTGTCCTCTGCCACTCTTAACTGATGGAAACCTATCACCAAATCCAGTTGGGAAAACACTCTGGCTCCACTCAACTAATCGAATAAGTCGTCGATTCTCGACAAAGGATATCTATTCTTGATCGTCCTCTCGTTCTACATACGATAGTCGATACAGTCCTTAACGACCCATCTAGCTTCTTCACGAATACCGTGGTCGTTACCTAAGGCGAACTGCTTGGCCGGATGAAATTTTTTCCTTCCAATTCCACTAGTTGCACCTTCAATTCCTTCATCTCGGTTGGTGACATCCCGCTAGGTGGTTTACTTACGGGTTTAGCTCCCAGTACGAGATCTATTCGAAACTCGATTACTTTCTTCGGTGGCAAGCCCGAAACTGGTTCAAACACATCCACAAACTCTCTTGCAACATAAACCTGCTTCAACACTGCTTCCGCTCCTATGGCACCCAATAACGCATAAGCATTTCTGTTCGAACTCTTTACTGAGTAAATGACTCGGTTATGGATATTAGGGTGTTTTAATGATATTTCCCAGAGTTGCATACCCTTCTATAGGATTCGCAACCCTTAAAGGAGTAATAAGGCATAATGGTTCCAGGCATAAGCATTCTACCAAATGCTGAGATATAAATGAGTGCGATGCACCAGTATCAAATAGTATCCTAACCGAAGTACTATGAATCATAAGAATACCTTCCATCACCGCTTTTCCTTTCTCAGCAGCCGTTGGTCTAGAGGATGATGGTTCCAACGCAAAGGCCTTTCCCTTTTCAGCCTTAGCAGCCTCAGGACACTTGTCCTTGTAATAACCCATCTGGCCATAGTTGTAGCACTTCTCATTCGGCCTCACTGCAATTGCTTTTCCATCACCCGAGCGACACTCATTAGCATAGTGCCCCTTCTTGTCACACTTGTAACAAACAATATCAGCCTTGCTCTTCTTAGCTGCTACCCCCGACTAGGCACCTTTCTTCTTGAAGAACTTCCGCTTCTTACCCAAAAAATTCTGAATCTCAACCGGTTTCCCTTTTCCAAAAGTAAAAAGCATCTCTTCATTCCAAATAGCCATCTCAATAACAATATGACACAGATCCCGGAGGTTTGGCATGGTTGCTCTGGCGATCTCAAGATTCAACCCCCTGATAAACTTAACATTACTCCAAATGACAGTATCCACGGTAGCATATCCATAATGGGACAGCTCATCAAGCTCCACAGCATACTAATCACCGATCTATCCCCCTTGACTAAATATGCAAACTTTCCGAGCAATGCTGACTTGGCAACCTCTGTTAGAAATCTTCTTCGAACCTCCTTCGAAATTCAGCCTAAGTCAAGTCTTCCTCTAACTCTTCTATGGTAACTCTGTTCCACCAAAACAACACTGCTCCCTGCAATTGCCTTGAAGCAAGTCTACTCATCTGCATATCCATCAGGCCGAGATCTACAAATATCCTTTCACATTGCAATAGCTAATTCTCCACTCCTGCTGCATCCTCGGTACCCAGAAAAGGCTTTCCTCCAAGACTAGCATAATCCCTGCTCTGCTTGGCATCAACTGGAGCCACCGGATTAGCTCCTTCAGCATTCCCTACTGCCACTCCCGCAGCAGCTCCAGCTTGCATCTTATTCATGAAGAACAAATACATTATTCCCATATCAACCGGCGGAATCTCAGCATCAACATTGGCATTTGCATCTGGGTTTGCATTTGCCTGTCGACCCTGGTTGCTCCTAGTATTGGGTCTAACATTTCCACTTGTTGTGATGCATCTTCCACCTTGATTCACTCTTCTGTTTCCTGCCTCCATATCTTACTTTCCTACTACCAGAAATCCAATCTTGGTAAGATACAGAAGAACGGTCTAAGAGAGTGGGGAATACATACTTAGGTATTTATAGCAAAGTACGCATACGTTACTATAATGCTTAACCAAGCCAAATTATATTTTAGATTCATTAGATTATGCTTTAAAAAAATTTAAGGTTTAAATTCCTTTTAAGTATATAAACCATGCTCTGATACCAACTTGTAACATCCCGCTTTCGGAGGTCCAAAATTAACTACTACGAATGCTGCAGTCATCCATAGACGTTATTTCTGGGTGATCGAAATCAGAATCTGGAAACTATTGGCAACATAGAAACACAAGAATATGAAAAAATTTAAACTTAAACAAAACAGAATTTTCATTTCTTATGACTAATATCCATATTTAATTACATAATCTCAGACGTTACCAACGTTCAGATCATATCAATAATATATAAAATAAAATAAGAGCGACATATGAAGATGTCCTCTTATGATGATCAGAGAACTAATAAATATGAACTTTACAGTTCTTAGTACATCACAGTGGAAAACACAAAATAACTCCTATATATATAAAACTGCATCTTGCACGTCTCCGGAAGCTTATTCGTCCAAAAACCTAGAAGTCTCCCACTCTCAGATTACTCAAATTAATTTTGAGTAGCCGAGAGTTTGTGGAGAAACACAAACTTCGAGTCAAACAATAAGTCTAGTATGAATAACCCCTTATCATAAATAGATATCTAGTGAGACCATGCCACTTAGCAGAATGGGTTGTCCCCTCACTAGTATCCAAAACAAAACATGATAATCATTACTATGCTCCTGCACCCAAAATGATTGGTTTTAACATAATATGAAATAAAGCCATAAATCATATATATATTGGATATCCCATCCGCCCATTCATTAGATATCCCATCTAAAAGCAATTTATTAGATTTTCCATCTAAAATCAATTTATTAGAGCTCCCCTCTAAAACCTTTAAAATGACTATCCACCATAATTTAACAGGACTATCCGTTCCAAATCCATTTAAAATAAATGCAGATTATCCATCTTACATTGCTTTATAAAAGTTGATGTGGGATATCCACCACACACTCCATAGTTTTCCTACGATGACTGTGAACCTCTGGGTGCCAAAACCCGAGGCTAACCACCTCTGGCAAAACATCATTTTCTTTAGAAATTTGTTGTGTTCTATCCATCGCACATGTCATGGTTTTCCTAGGTTAACCAAGAACCCAACACTTGGCCAATTGAAAATATCTTGATCCCCATGATTATTTATTAAAATTCATGATCCCCATGATTACTTATTTTTCCCAGGTATACCACCAGTTAACCGTTTCCATTGGTAGTCCCAATTAGGTTAAATTAAATAAAAACACATTGATAGCTCCAAATGTATATTTTCGAAAGCATATTTCTGTTGGTAACCCCAAACTATGTATCGAAAATATTAAACCCACCCTGGTGTCCCCAAAGTTTATTAACATCCATATTATATAAGGATCCCCCTTACATATTCAAACAAAGGTAAGTATTTTATGCTATAACCCTTTCGAAGTAACCCCTTCAAATTAGCAAAATTTTACTTAAGGAAAAATGGCTTGAAACGGCCTTTTAAACCCCTTCGAAAGAAGCCCTATTCGAAAGCAAATTAACATCAGACTTTGAAAAGCATGGAAAACCATACCTTTCGACCTTGTTGAAAGGTCCTACCTTTCGACCTTGTCGGAAGTCTTCTTTTCGACCTAGTCGAAAGGTTTCACCTTTTGACTTTGTCGAAAGCCTGTGGTATCCCCCTTATAAAACCATTTATAAACCTTTCAAAAACAATTAAACTCAAAACCATTCGAAATCATTGAAGGTAAACCCTTCAAAACCTTTTTAAAAGCCTTCAAGTATCAGAAGAACATTGGAGTTGAAAGCACTCCTTCAAAACCTAAAACCTTTCGAATCAAACCTTTCGAAATCAAACCTTTCGAATCAAAACCTTTCAAATCAAAACCTTTCGAAATCAAACCTTTCGAAACCAAAACCTTTCGAATCAAACCTTTCGAAAACAATAAAGTGTTGGTGTTGGCGCCAACCCTTCGAAATCAATGGAGAGAAGCGGTAGGTTTTAGAAAACAAAAGATAACCTTTGACTCTATTTGAGTCGAAAGGTTTGGAAGCGCCAACTATCTTTTGACCATGTCGAAAGCTATACCTTTCGACTTTATCGAAAGTTTCATTTAAAACAAGAAAGCAAACCAATCGAAACCTTTTTCTTTTAAACCATTTGACAATGTCGAAAGCTCTTTGTCGAAAGCTAGCAGGTGTATTTTCTTTAAAACCAAAACAAGGTTTCATCTCCTTCGAAAGCTAACCTTTCGTCCCTAAACCTTCGGACTTCTTCCAATTCACTACGTACCAGTTGCCCTATACCATGTGCATTGGTATTTGACCTAGCCGAAAGTTTTGATACCTTTCGACCTTGTCGGAAGGTTTCGAATGAAGGCAGAAGCTCTTGCCGAAAGAGTTGAAATAATGAAAATTGTACTTTAAAATAGTCTTTTGTACCCCACCTTCCTTGTTTGTCTAAATCTGATTGGTTGTCAGAATTTTATATTCAAAATTATGCCGACTTTCCTTATATGGAAATTTAAATAAATTTGAAAAAGCCCATTTTTCCTTTATAATTATACAAAACATTTAAGTCCCATACCTTAAACAATTTTATATAACTATTAAAACATAATGAAAAATTCCAAAAAAATCAATTAGTATGTTCTCTTCGACATATAAAAATTTCAAAGCATATGAAGATCAAAAAAATTCGGAATTTAACCAAAACCGAATGAAAACGTGTTAATTAGCCCATTAACATTAAAAACACCAATGTCTTATCAAAAAAAAGGTTGAAATGGTTATATCCTAACCAAAACGCAAACCTGAATCGGGTATAACCCATAGCCAAATAGAGAAAAATGAGATGACAAACAAGATTATTCACCTTAATTTGTTAATTGGAGAATTAGTTAATTTTCTAACTTTAATTGCTTAGCTTTATCTTCAATTTATTGCTTTTTCTGGAGTTTTAATAGCCGGTCGAAATATAAGTGAGGGGCTATGTATGAGAAAGTGAGAGTTTATTAAAGTGGAGGAAGAGATTTATACTAAGAAATGTAGCCCTATTTCCAAGTTTACCCCATAGGAAATTCCTCCTTCTAAATTTAGTTAAGTCTTATTTTAGTTCATTCATTAGGAAACGACAATTAGATTTAGTAATCTCATCTTCATAATTATTCACATTATTCTATTTAATTTATCCAATTAAATATCTCGAATAATGTTAATTAAAATTCAGGGGCATTACACTACCCCTCCTCTATTACTTACTTCCAATTTGTCTTCCAGGGAAGTTTTCTCGGACTTGCATTGTTATGACTTTCAGGTTAAAACTTTATAATGTTGCTTTCTTCTAGTTATGGTTTTAATGCATTGTTATTTATTATAATCCTTGTGCTTTTAGGTTATCGCTCTCAGGATGGAACTACACAATAGGCTCAATTATTTAGAGCCAACTCTTACTACTACCCAGAAAGAAATGTCAAATTAGAGATGGGATTTGGACGTCGCCTCCCTAGACATTGAAGCGGGAAATAAAAGGGAGGTAAATTACAAAGCTCAACTGGAGACGTCTTCCAAAAAATATCATGGATATGGAACACGAAGCCGTGTAGCAGAAGAAGAAAGTAAGTTGATTAGAATGGAAACTCTCTATATTTAAGAAAGATATAGACAAAATAGCTCATAAAGTTCTTTATGACGTTTATGACCAAATGAAGAGACAGTTCTTTAAGGATAATCTTGACATAAAAGGCACAAAATTTGATTTAAGTTTCTTGGAAAAGCCATATTTGATCAAAGAAGCCCGGGAATACGGTAGACGACAATGGGTTCAAGAGCGTGATGGCCTTCCCGTTCCTCCTTTGAAGGAACGCGGGTTGAATATATATATGATGATTCTAATAGAGGCAAGGACCCTAATTCTTCAGAAGTGCAGTTTAAGGCTGTTCAACCAGGATCCGAGGAAGTAAATATACGAACCTCCCAGCTTTTTCGTTGTTAAGATTCTCCCTCTCACACTTTCTTTTTGGAAAATATTTTTGTTGTGATAGCACTGGGCAGGCTTTAGTTTGTCATTTTGTAAACGATGAAGTTTATTAACGAAATCATCGTTATGTATGTCTGTTACTCGATGTTTTAATTTTTTCTTCATTCTTTTAGGTAAAAACATTAGTATTAGTAACACCCTTTTATCAAAATCATGCGAAGGAAGTAGTTTAATTCAAAATTTTGAGGTTTTAAAACGACAGGCCATAGTGGAACCATCGATGAAGACAACTTTTGTGCGTTGGAGGGAGAATGAATTAGAGCAGGTTATTACCCAAGTAATAAAAGATATTTAATGACTTTTATCTGAAATCACACAAGTTGTTCACGAAAGGGATGCGCTATACGATTTTGTATTATGCAAGTAGGGCCCCATCTTAGAAAGTGAATCTCTTCCCACAGGGCATCCCCACTTATAATGGTCTAAAGAGAGATTTAGGCATAGACAAAAATAGGGCTCCTTCTTTTTTATGTATTTATTATTCTAATGAAACACTTTTTCATATTGTAATGCATACTCTCTTGTAATCCTTCTATTATCATTATTATTTTTGCTTGTTTTCTTATTGATTCTTTTTTGGTCATTTCTTGCTCGAAGACTGCACCTATTTCTTCCATCGGCACTACTCATCGTACTCCTTGTTACGAGATCCTTTTCTTCTACTATCATCGGGGATTATGAAATTCGGATCAAAGAGCTTGAGGCTACTTGTGCATATTTTTTAAGCAGAAGAAGTTGGTGGCCGATGAGATTCGTGAGGAACTACACATACAGTTCGATGAACAGGAACATGAGTTAAAAGAGTTTATGTAGGCTAATGTATAGCAATATAATCGCATTACTAAACAACGTTCCAAGATAGAAAGAATTCACTACAACAAACTGGGGCTTTAATAGCGTTTAAAAAACGCTATTTTACCTTACGATAGCGTTTCAGAGAACGCTAGGGAACGACATGCTATGGTAGACCTTAAACTTTAAATAGCGGAAGCAAAAACGCTATGAAAAGTTAATTTTCTACAGCGTTTTGCAATGCTATTAAGATAAAAAACGCTATGAAAAATTAATTTTCTACAGCGTTTGTGCAATGCTATTAAGATAAAACGCCATGTAACATTTCTATAGCGTTTGTTGTATAACATTTCTATAGCGTGTAAGAGGTTGTTTTCTATAGCGTTTGATATATGACAGCGTTTATGAAACGCTATTAAATATAATATCAATTTACAAAAAAAAATGCTGCTGTTTTAGCTTTTCCACCTATAATATCCATTTACCCATTTCTTCTTTGCATATAAGTATAACAGATTTTCATAGACAAAAAATATGTAAATTAAAGCACAATATTTTCATTGTTCAAACAACTTTTCTCATATCCATACATGATATTCCATACATATTTCCATCAATAACTTAGTTATAGACCAATCAAATAACTGATTTCATCTTTGCTTTGCTTTTGATATTCTCTCTGACATCTGCAATATCAAGCAATCAAGATGCTAGTAATACACGAAATACATGCAATACAATCGAATAGATTTAGGTGTCAAATATGCTAAATTACAGCAATATAGGCAAACATATTGACTATTTTCGGCTTACCCGTGTCCTTTTTTCACAAAAAAAAACCCAAAATATGACAATCATCACAATAACTACAAACACGTCTAGGTTATTAAAAATGAAAACTGAAATGATCAATGAGAGATAATTCTTTCTATTGTTGGACAACTTGCCACTGTCACGGACTCTAGACTCCGAAAATACTGCAATAACAAATTGTTTGTACATTTAATTCAATCTATACCGAGACAGGGTAAGGTAAAACACATGATTTGGAGACAGAATCATTTGCTTCCTACAAATTGCGAAATAGCTTAACCACGGGTTGGCAATTGATAGTCTAGTTTGTTACTAAAAGTCTATTAGTAGCCTATCCAACTAACATTTGATTGAGGGCATAATGCACACGCATCTGTTAGCTTTTAGTTTATGGTAATTAAGTTTCATATTTTTCAGAAGTTGAAAGTTTATCAAGATTGAATGTGATGTTATTACGTTCAATCTAAGAAAATAGAGGTTGTGAGAATATTACAGGTATAACTCCATCAGCAATTTTTAATTTGCATAGCTCTGTAGCTGTTATCTTCAACTTCTCAGCAGCCTGCAAATTCAAGGGATATACAATGTAATATATAATATCAAAATTTAGAAGTCGTGCATCTCATCATACAATGCATATATCAATACTGATACCTTTGGAGAAGCTTTCGCAGTTTTCCATAATATTGCTGCACATGCTTCTGGGCTAGATATAAGTTGCAAGGTCATGATTTGTCAAAATGAGACTACAGAAGTAAAGTAAGAACATTTGCATGATAAAGCTATCTTGAAATCATCAATGAACAATGATAAATAAAAACTTAACAAATAATAACGAGCTAAATTCATTTTTAAATGTAAAAAACAATTACCGTTAAAAATTAAAACACGGATTTTTATACCAAAAAAATAGAAATGAAACTGAACCTTTTTGTATTGATACTAGTAGTACAGTTTACCATATCTGAATAGAATACCATGTATATGTGTATATGTATATTATATGTGTGTGCACGCACGGTTGTGTATTTATAGACATGTGTGTGCCCGCGAGCCGCACACACATATGTGTGTGTATGTGTATGTATATATATATATATATAGATGTATAATTGTATATGTAGATGTATGTATATGTGTGTGTGTGTGTGAGTCAGACACAATAGATTTGTGACCCCTTAAAATATTATGAATATTCCAAATACTCTGAACAATGTAGATAATAAATATTGTAAAGAAATACACAAATAAGTTGTAATAGATGATAAAAAGTTAAAGCATCAAGCAATGACGAGCAACAAAACCTCAATAACCATTGATCAACTAAACTAACCTGGCAACATAAAATCCTGCATTTTCCAACATCAATAATTTACCGGCACACCCAATTGCAAGTGCACCACCAGATCCACCTTCTCCAATGACAACTGTAACAATTGGAACCTTCAAACCAAACATTGTCCTCAAATTGAAGGCTATGGCCTCACCCTTTAACAACAATAAAAACGAGAAGTAAATAGACATGTCTATTGAGATATTTATAACTGAAAAGATATAGCCTCAAAGTATTTAAAAAGTGGCATACTTGGCCTAACTCCTCAGACTTAAGATCTGCATAAGCCCCCGATGTATCGATAAACGTAATAATGGGCAATCCATGATGATCAGCACAATAGATCATTCGTAAAGCTTTACGATACCTGTATTGATATCAATAAACAGTACATTTTGACAACGGTTTTCGACCGTTGCAGAAAAAATGCAAATTAATTTTTTTTTGCATTGACACTGTTATGTAGAAGTAGCAAAAACAAAGCAGTAAGGAAACAAAAGAAACAGTAGTAGTTGAAGACTTCTATTTATAATTAAAAACAAGTTTACATCAATCATAAAACAGTTACATGAGAAGATAATCAATATTGGACTACTTTTCAAACATACAATTGTACATCCATTAGAAGACTGTACATCTCTAAGTTTCAAAAATGAAATGATAATTTACAAAATACCTCATCATGTCAAAGCACTATAAAAGTCTCCAAGCTTTAGGATCAACAAATAACCTCCTTATGAGAGCAAATATCAAATCACACAATTAAACTAGTTATATGGACAAGAACAAAGTATCAGGGGTCAGTGCAAACCTTTTGGAGCTGGTTATGAACTCTCAGGGCTTCTAGAATGCTCTCTACCCACCTGATAATATTGTGATATTTATCTTAATTAATGTACAAACAGATAGGTCCAAAAAATATTTGTTAATGTTAATGCTTTTATAACCCTAACAAACTTCATAAAAAAGTTATACAATACTGAACCATGGGCATAATAACATGGGTCCTATGCTGCTAAAAAGGGAGTACAGAGATATAAGAATTTAAATCAATAAAGTAAAGTTGCGTCTATAAGCAACTGCTGGTCTCAGTTTTGGTTACCACCATTAACATATAAACTGATAACACCTCTATTTAAGGGCACGATTGAACACCACCATCAATATATATAAACAAAAATAAACACCCTTTTATAAGGGTGGTGGTACCCAAAACTGTGATGACAGTGCTTATAGTTACATCCATAAGTAATTGAACATACTTGAGAATCAGTATAAAGTAATTTTTGTACTACTGGATATTGATGATTACATTATCCAAAAGCTTTAATTTTATTTTAACAGCAGTTTCATAAAGATATTGCATAAATAATGAAGAACGTATCAAGTCAAAGGCATGTATACCCTTCTAGACCAGGATTTGTAGGGAAGTACACATTTTTTAGTCCTTTCCTCTTTTGCTGCCAAGGCAGTTGTTTCACCGATACAAGCAACAGAATTATCCCAATTCTTCGACTTTGGGATAAGGTTCACCCAGGCACTGTTTTGAAAGACAAGTGCGAGTTAATAATTCCTAACAAAATGCTTGATAGTTAACATAATCTTATGTTCGTCAACACACATATATGAAGTTATCAATTTTTTATTTTTTATTTTACTTTTTTTTAGAGAAAAGAAAAGAAACACTACTACCGGACTGCAGAAGGGGAGGCCACTGCAATGACAGGAAGACACAAAGCTTGCTTCAAAACCATCTCATCGATATTTTGCACAGGCATCTGAAAGAAAAAGTTAGTGATGGCTATTGAATTGTAATAAGAACACTTTCTCTGTCTCCCTCTGCGTATCATTCCTATACTTTGTAGTAACTATCCAGCAATTCTTTGTAGTAACTATCCAGTAAGTTTGGGATCTTACTGGATAGCAAATAAGCAGCATTTATTAACCAACCACATTTATTTGCATGCACTACTCTAGAAAAGTACATGATCAGTGCTTGTTATTTGCTTTTTAGCAACTTTGTTTTCCTTTACATGGCTTTGAGCTACTCTGCTTTGTTTTAAGGATATTTCATAGCTAATTCAAATCAAGTGTAAAGTATAAAACTAAAGCGCCAGAGACTTATCTCAAAGCTTGTTTTTGAAAGACTTTGCTAAGTCTCGCCTTAACAACTATCACTGATAGTTTAAAGCTTAAACTTACTTGTCATGGCACCAGAAAAGACAAACAGCAGAAATGCTAAGAAGCAGACTAAGCGCGATAAATAGGTACACATATTGCTAATTGTTTATGATAAATAGGTACACATATTGGGTTGAATGATATATAAAAGAATTGTGCGATTTCTAATATACTAGACTTGCCAATAATAACACTGGAGTGAGACACGTATATGGTCTCCATACCCTTGATTCATTACATTGCTTTTGAACCTTATTAAACCTTTAAAATACAGTCAAGGTACTCAAGAAGGAATATTTTGTCTTCTACCATTGGTGTCAGCCTAAAGCAATCAATGTCATGTTACACCTTAAAAACAAAAGTACCAAAATTCAGATGAATCCTAGAAGTAAACATAATGAATGGGTAGATACCATTGAAACTAAAGGGACTCTACAAAACAAAACAAACGAAAACAAAAAATTCATAAAATTCCTGCTTTTATAACAGGGTTATCAAAACTCTCTTGGACACGAATATATTGAAAATAGTAGATTATAACACTTAGTAGTAGGGAGAAACATGGTATTAAAAGAAGACAAAGCGTTGTATTCTTCGCAAAGACCACTTGGGATTATTTGTGAAAAATAAAGTCTAAATTATGATCCTGGAGCAAACAAATACTGAATAATTTGTATGCATTTAGAATACCATTATAAGTTCAAACTCGTTGTATAAATCTTGGATTAACTACTGACCTCAATTAACTCTATTAACTCCACCTTTTAATAATCACTTCCTTTAACACAATAAATAAAATATTGGTGAGCACTGGTTGTGGTTTTCCTTGGGTATTTTGGCATGGTGGAGTGCCAATAATAATCAGAGGTCAGGATGTGAAAACTAAAGGTTGAAAGACATTTGTTGTACTCAATTATAATAGTTTACCTTGTATATCCACCTAAATAAGATACTAATACAATTCCATTAAAAAAATTAAAGGAGCTCACTCAGTAAAAGACACTCATCTTTAACATAGACTTTCACTTGCATGAAATTTAGTAACCAAAAAATTGTGGAATATTCAAATCTATTAATGGTACAAATATTAATGGCATGAAATTTAGCAAGGGCGGGTCACAACTTCCATAAATCAGATCACAAAAATTAGGGTTAGGGCTCACGCACAAAATCAGAAGACACTGAAAAATTCTATAAATTTACCTATCAATTCCCACGATTGAAGATTGCGTTAAGATTGACGAAGAAGCCGACGACAAGATTGATGATGGCACTTAGATTAACGAAGAAGCAGACGGGTTGAAGAAGAGGACGATTAGGGTGAATTCACGCTCTAAGTTTATAACGAAGATACTAACAAAAATCAATAAATTGGGGATAGTTTTAGGGTTTTAGTGCGAGTGATAGAGGAGATGAAGTTTGATAAAAGCGGGATGGAATGAAGAAGCGGGATGGAATGAAATTTTGTTAAAAGCGCTCGGGAGTCACCGCTCTAAGTTTGACCTGGCATTTAAACCTTTTTAATGCATCTTTAGTGTTTTTAACTTTATTAATTTTTAATAAAATAATAACTTATAGCGTTTTCTATTGAAACGCTATCATGCACTGCTATAAAAGCCTCGATTTGTTGTAGTGATTGGAAGGAAGCTTAAATCATCGCAGAATCGAATTGCTGAACTACAAGGTTTGCTTAAGGATGTGACGATTGCATATAGGATCGTATATATGGATGTGATCAAGGCTCTAGAACAAAATGTCGAGGAGTCATTTGAGCGGATTGCGAAGCAAATTAGCACCGAGGATGATCCTACTGCGACCTTGGCTCCATATGCAGTTTTTAGGCCTGATGCCACCCATGCACGTCCTTCAGGGGCAGACCCTAATGTTGTTTTTGAGTGGAAGAATGATTTAAAAAATTATTATGAGGCCAAGTATATTGAGTTGAAGGATTTTTATAAAAAATGATTGAAGTCCGTAGGGAGAAGCATTTCACATAGAAGGTCCACTGCTTAGGAACTTTTTCGGCTCCTATTCTCATGCTATTAAGAAGACGAAAGAGCAGCTTTTGGATGAAATTAAACGGACTTGGATGGTGGCTATAGAGCATGTGAATGCTGTTGAAAATAAAATTCCTTCTTTAGAGTCTCAACCCAATATGCAGACTTTTGGTCGAGTTTCAATTACCGCGCCACATGGAACCTTTATTACTTCCCTAGGTAGTTTGGATATGGCTTCCTTGGTGGAGTTAATTTACAAAGAGAGTCGAGAGGGTCGTGGCAAATATTTCCATAAAACATTCAATTGTCGTTTTCTCTCATCTTTAGCCCAAACTTGAGTTAACTTTTTTTTATAATCGTGCAGACTATATTTTTGACCCAGAGGACTATGGTGATGCTTGATCCAATGTTAACTATGATCCTAGAATTACTTAAGTTGTTGCTCCTCCTAACCGTTCATCAGTTGTTATTACTGAATCACATGACCCGTCCTCATTTCCCATCCTGGGGCAGTTCTACCCAACGTTTGAGGTGAGATTACCGAAGATCAGATCGTCGTAGAAGAATCATAACTGATGCTTCTTCTGAGTCTAAGTCAAATTCTTAGTATTGTTTTTTTTGTTACGAATTATAGTCATGTGAACTTAGCTTTTAATGTAACCCGTGCTATGATTATTTTTTATCTATCTTATTCTGCGTAGTGTGAGCAGATGTATGGAACATGTAACCATGTTTGGGCTTTTAGTGAGCATAAATTGAGCAAAGTAAATGTGAGTATATCTTAGTTTCTGATGCTTACCTGACAAGCTTTAAGTTATTTATTGAATCGTACCTAATCTGTAGGTTGTAGTACATTCCATGCATTGTCTTTTCTTGCCATTTTCTGAATTAACTTCTTGTGCAGTTTATGCTCCCTAAACTTGATTTTTAGCATGCATGTTTTGCTGCATGTCTAGTATGACCTGTCCTACTATTTGGGAATAGTTTCATATTCGTGCGCTTGGCTGCTTCGGTATTTGAAAGCGGACTAATGAATGACTATGAAGTCAGGTCGAGTATTTATAACCTCTTTAATTCATGTGCATAGTTTTTTGTACTGCTTCAGGTTGTCTATTATCCTTACGCCCAGTGGCTATGTCAAACTAGTTACGTAGAGAGGTTTTTATATTAGTTTGGGCCCTCCAATATCCCTATGTCCAGTTTAGTTATCTGGCTGAAATGTCGGGCTGCATTTGTGCAGTTTTGTTTTGATAGTTGATTCGGGCCGTCTAATATCCCTATCTCCAATGCATCATTTGGGCTGAAAAACCAGATTGCGTTTATGCAATTTCAAGTGTTTGCATTCAGTTTCACCATGCTTAGTACTGATATTGTCATTCTTATCTACTAACCATGTGCTTGGCTTGGTTACCGTCCATTTGCGGTATGCTGTGAAGGTTCTCCTTAATGAATTTTGAAATTCACATTTATTTTTGGCCATGCCATTTCTCTGGCGTAAATCCTTACCCACGTGCATCTCAGTTTAGTATCACCATTCCCAATAACAAGTGCCATTTTTGCTCTCCAATGGCGTAATTATCTGGGCTGGAGGGCGGTGGCCGTGACCTGTGGGGTGATAGGGGCAGGTTTGCACCGATGGACATGTTTTTTCCCATATTTTATGAAGCGTCTCTTTTTTAAATCACATTTTAAGATGGGTTATAGCCAATAAGTAAGATAGAGGATTGATATTTGATAACTTACTTTCAGAAGCCTGTTCAATATGCATAGACAGTAGTAGACACGGATAAAATGGCATATACTATGAAACTTCAGCTCAGGATATAATACTTTTGTGCAGTAAGAATTGCAAGTTTAGATCATGAATAATAATGGTTAAAGATAAAGAGGTGTTCTACCGTGTATCTCTTTGTGTGGATCAGGCGGTGCTGAATGCCGCGGACCTGAGCACCTTTATGGAATTGTCTTGTGGACAAAAGCCTCTTCCATATCCACGATAATTGTGATTGCGAAAGTAGTAGTCGAATGAAAACTGGGTGAGGGAAGGTAAGCCCTCCTTCTAGAGCCAAAATGTTGGTGATTACGAATCAGCACATTCATGTAATATCGAATTTTTCTTAAGGTAGTAATTACGTTGCAGTTGGCTTACATAATTAAGAAATAGAATTCCAATTGTTTGTTGAATTCCTCTTTCAGTTTAACCACCCTTACCATTAAATTCCCTAATCAAGCTGGACCCAAAAAATAGAATAAAAAATGCAATAGATAACTAATGACACCAAAATTTACATGGTTTGAATTTCAAGGAATCCTACATCCATGAGAAATTCCATCCTCTATTCTTTCATTAATCATTTGACATTTTACATTATAGTGTGACATAGAGAATCTTTGTTACATAGTACATTTCTTTTCGAAAATCGAGCCAAAAGTCATTGACACTATTACAATGCCTCTCTATTTATAGTCCCGCCTTTTGGGTGAATTGATGGAACTATCCTTCCGTGCTTCCCTTCCCCCGTTAGATCTTTACACGTGTCATCCATCTGCTACTTGCTTTAAGCATGTGTGGATTAGTGATCTGTCTTTGGGTAGGGAATTTGTTATTGGGGGGAGATTTGATTCGAAGCAGAAATGCATGGAATTGAGGCGGGAAATGCTCACATTTGAATAAGTCATGCCTTCGTTGATTCTGCAAAGTAACTGGTTTGTGAACTGGGTGCATGTGTACATAAAAGTGCATTAGGGGTGGCTATGATTAAGTTTCCTTGTTCAGTTGTAATGTTTGCTTGTGCTGAGGATAAATGGAATTGAGTTGTTTTGCCCCAACTTGTGCGTCAGCTCAATATCTGTATGAATTTATTCTGAGCTGCTCTTGATATTGATCTGCGCAAGTTGCTTGATAAGGACTGTTTGTGCCTTTACTATTTTCTAACAAGTGAAGAACCATGGTAGAGCTATGCTTGGGTAACTATGTATGCAGCCCTTGGAATGCTTTTGATTCCTCATGGTACTACTTAAAGAGTCCTTAGTAAGCGCATTGCAAGACTAGGTTTACAGTAGTCAGAAGGATAGGGTATGTCTAATGCAGTTCAGTAGGGCAGGACTCCCTTGAAACTGCTGTGCAGCTTCATCGCTTTAGCTTTGGTATTGGATTTTAGTGCAGTCTTGCTCCTTCAATGTCACATAGGGATGGTGGCATCTTTGCATCTTTGTTATGTGATATAGAATTGCGGCGTAGTCCTGCTAAGTTAGATGTTAGTTTCAGTTTGTGTCTTATCTCTGCTTAGGGATAATAGTTTAAGTAGATGTGTTGTGGCTCTGATTAGAGATGAATATTAAGAGTGCGGGTTAGTTCCCATCATCTGGATTTCGTACTAACATGGGATTGCGTCTTAGTCCAAGGTTATAAAGGTTGCACACTTTGAAGTGGTTGTGTAACACGGTAGACAAGACATTAGGCTGAAGCACGTCAACTGAATAGTAAAATAGCATTTAAATAGGTAACTAAGCTACATTACTAGGCTATGTAACAGAGATAGGAGCCCTATTAAGGTGTGCCCGAGTCGTGTCGATCAGCTTTATATGGGACATATGTTTACCCTTGAGTCTAATATGTTCCTTTAACTGGTTGCAGGACGACTCGGTGTTTCTATTTATATTTGTATTTTTAAAGATGGTTAAGGGAAAGTAAAAGAAAACGGTCGCTAACGGTGCCTCTGTGCTGTTGGAATTAGCTCAGCACATAGAGGTAAAATGGATGGATTTTAATTATTTTTTTACCATTTTTGTTCTTATTGGGCCTCTTAAGTCTAAATTGATTTAGATCTAATCTAAATAATTTTAAATAAAATCTTTATTTTATTTATTTAATTGATATAAAGATTTGATTTTGTATATATAATATATGATGTGTATATATGTATCAAATATACACATATGTGTAGGTGCACATGCAACATATAAATGTTTACATGGTTTAATGTGCCCGAGTATAAGTGCTGGGATTTACACTACAACGGTTACGTTGGCCCTTTTGAATATATTTTTCTTATCTATTATTATTTCAATATTAATATAATATAAAGTGTGTGTGTATGTATAAATATATATATCCTAATATATATATATATATATATATATTAATGCAAAACAATTATGCATAAAATTAAATTTAAGTATATAAAGCAATCCAACCATTTATTATTTAAAATAGCTTACGATAAATTTAAATTTGAGAAAAATCGAGATATAAAATAATCTCCTTTTTGAAATAAAAATTCAAGTTTGAAAACAAATGAAGATCCAATAAAATATCTTATTTAAAATTCAAATTCAAATTTAAATATGACTATATTTAATATATTCATACACACACACATGCACGTGTGTGTGTGTATATATTTAAAAAATATATTTTTAAAATATAAAGCCGTATATATGTGTATATTTTAAATTTTAAATTATTCTAAATATTTAAAAAACATTATATATTTAAACATAAATAAAATTAATTTTTTTATCTTTGGCCAAAATTATTTTCAATAAAAAATGTTTTTAGTATGGATTTAAATTGAAAAACTTTAATTTCTTTTATAAAACAAAGACCATATAGATTTCAATTTTTTTAATTTAATCCAAATAACATATACTTATATATAAATATATGTATAAATTATTAATGCACTATAGTTTAAAAAAATATATGTATGTATGTATGTATAAAATAATATTTTAGTTTTGGATTTTAAAATAAATAAATAAACATATATATATATATATATATGAAAAAACTTCTTCAATATGTATATATACATCTATGTGAAAAAATATATAAATAAGGGTTTTAAACTAATTTATATATATACGTAAACGTTTTATAAATTATAAAATACAACTTTTAATTTTAAAATTGTTTGAAAATAAGTATAGTTTTCAAAAAAAATTATTGTTGGCCGAAAATAAAAACACACATGCATATATATATATATATATGTGTGTGTGTGTGTGTTTTGTTCTTTTATGTGGATATATATACATAAACATATCCGACAGCAAATAGATATACATATTCATGAAAAAAAATTCTAATCTACTCGTATTTAATCACATAAATGAACTTATGTATATAAGAATAAAAATTATATATTACCATGTTGTGGCGTTGATGTAGCACCTTGAATGTTGAATCAGAAATGCTCCTTGAATCAAATTCAGTCTTTTTCAGAAAAGCTACTAACCAAAGAGATCACCACGCCTTGAATTTTTAATTCGATTTGATTTGATTTTGGATTGAAATTGAGGAGGGGTAAAGGATAATTATTTTTGGCCAAAGCTTGGGTAGAAGGAGGATAGAGTGTGAACTATAAAATAAGGTAGGTGTTGAGTTTATATCAAAAAGGAAAAAGAGGGAAAAGAGGATATCTAGATCTCACATTTACCTCTTTTTTTAAACCAATTCAAACCGATATTTTCAAATAAAATATCATACCACCTCCGTATCATGGTCATCCATAGTATTAGGCTCATTAGCTTACACACCTCTCCAAACCCAGTCATTGTTTGCATATTTTAAATCCAATTTAGATATACATCAATATCGTATATCGATATGTATATTTATAACTTTTATATATGTACTATATTAAAATTCAATTCAAATAAATCAAATAAAATTTTATAATTAATATTTCACAAACGATAATTAATTTATAATAATTACAATTTAATTAAATCAAGTGGTATTCAGAGTATTCAACATTGTGGTTGTGCGATACATAGGTGTAAATCCAATCAGTGATTAATGCCGAAGAATTCAAATACCAACATTCACACGTCACCTTAGTTAGTGTTCTGACGGTTTATCTGAATATATCATTTACACAATTTTGGTTAAAATCCAATTTTACTATTTTATTTTAAGCGGTTACTGGTAGTGATGATTAATTACACCAATTCTCTTCATCAAGACTATATTACTTTAGGACTTATGGAATTTGCGTTTGGTCAAAATTCTAATATCATGCGCATTCAACTTATATAATCCAAATATAATGTCCTCGGTTTAATAATATAGTCATAACCAAGCTGATCTGGACAGGGACTTTACTTTGAGTTGACTACAATTGACTGTGATGCTAACCCTATATAATTAAGAGGACGAAATCTCTATTGAATAGTGTTTCACTTATAATGTTTCAACTCAAACTCAACTATAGTCATTCGAAGGATGCCATGCCACGATAAAATTATACTCGACGTGGACGTCCATATTAAAGTTCAATAATATTATCCAATTGAGAAAACTAGATATTGTCACTTCGATATTTTCTATTTGACCTTAGTTATATTAACCAACAAAAACTATTAAGTGAGTCATTACCTAGTTATCCAATAACCATAATTACGTAACCCCTAGGTGCCCCTAGAAGCCGTGAGTAATACACTCCCTAACATTTAGAGAGAATTATGTACTCTAGTCTCGGCAGATGTATTGCTATCCAATCTCTATACATTTTGACCTGTAATATCTAAAACGATATGTTTATTTTTATTGGGATGAATTTCTCTAAGTTATAATACACTATAACTACTATCACAAAAATATCACTTATGGATTTTCTATTAAATGTACTTAAATTAAATAAAAATATATATAACACATTATAACAAGTATATAGTGGGAAAAAACACCTTTTATTTTGAACGAGATTCTATTATAAATTTAATAATTTACAGTAAATTACAGAATTTCTCGTAGGGCATGCCCTTAACCCTATCACATGCACGGTCTCTCCTTCGAGGGTGTCCCCTCTAAGCTAGGAGAGAACAATGACAACACCATGAATGACCTTGCAAGTAACGTTGTTACATACATCATTCCCTAAAACCTGTTGTTGCAAGATATAGGGAACAAACCTCCACCAGGCCACTTCGCTTAGGTGCCTACTTACATGAGGCGTGGCTCATTCTTAGGATGTCACTCCATCAATATTTTGTTTGCTTTCTAAACCTCTATCCAGTGGTGCCTGTTCAGCTTGCTCCGATCACCTATAGTTTTTGGCTGGTTTGTACATAACCTGTCGTGACCTTGACCTTTCATAGCCTTCTTCGATGTTCTTTTGTACCATGTATAAGTTTTCCAAGCTTGCCAGCTCCGACATAGGCTAGTACTATTATCCCATGTAATCACCCTAGGTTCAATCTTTGGCATGTCGTGTAAGGTTGTAGGCTACTAGGATCGACACGTCTTCATACCATCTTTTGCTCAAATTTTTCGCAAATAGCTAAAAGGCCAATTAAAAGCAATATGGCCCAATCAAAGCGTAACAACCATCTTCGAAACGGGCCTAATTTTCAATCCAATAAAAACCCATCGAACCTTGATCTATTCCAAAGCTGGCTGTTGATTGGTATAATTGATAAAACAATATGTTAATCTATCTATCTATACTTTCAGAATCTCACAATGGAAGGAATTAAATATAATAATGAAATAAGTATCCATTGTGTAAAACCATGTGCTTGGACGGGATTAGAATACCATCGAAAATGTAATAATAACCGCAAGCGCAGGCGTACTATTGTAGTACGGATGCAAGTATGGGTCGATCCACAAGGAAAGAATCAATTCTAAGACTGCTCAATCAAATTAGCCCAAAAGTGAGATGAGTTTTAACTAAAAACATAGAACAATTGAAGTAAAAACTAGAGTAAAAAATGATAATAAAACAATGAGATTAAGGAACAATTTAGAGGTAAATCTACTTTCAATCTTTCATATAAATAAAGCACAAGATGAATATATAGTCTCTCATTTAAATTCAAATAGAAATTATTGATGTGCTTGTTATAAGCATGGCCTATTTGTGCTATTAATTAGCATAACATAAACCATCAAACTCTAGCACACCATTCAAACCAACTTCTAAAATCTCATGAAAATGAAAATGTAACTGAAAACAAAATGTAATGCAAACACGATCTATTTACAAGCTTAGTAACATAGAACATCAAATATTGATTTCACTTCTAATTCCATGATCAAAATAACTTAGGAAAATGATCAAATAGTTTATATTTAAACGGGATTAAGAATAGCCTATTTGAGATTGTCAGCACAAGCAATCATATTCACTAATAAATAATAAACTACCACCATTATTAACTTCCATTAAGCATAAAACAAGAGACTACAAATGAAACAATTCTATGTTGATTCAATATTATCCATGAGAGCTTCATTACTCTTAAATTGAAGGAGCTTAGCTTCTCATAATTGAAACCATTTCAACACAAAATGATTTAAACATAAAAAGTAAGGAAAATAAGAGCTAATCAAAAGAAAAGAGAGTTAACTACTTGCATGAAATGAAACTAAACTAATTGCATAAATTAAAACTAACCACTAACATGAAATAAAGGAGCATAAACTAAATAAAAGAGCATGAAATAAAATAGCATGCAAGGAAGAAAAGCATGTAGACAATATAAATAAATAAGAAGAGGCTTAAGAAGCCATTTTATTTATCATTGATTTTGTGACTACAACTTGCATATCAAACTAACTTAAGAGAAGAAGAGATCCATTATCTGAAACATAAAAGGGTATTTAGACATGCCTAAAGCCCTAATCAACTTTTGCTTTTGAACTCCACCAATATATGCATTTGCTTTTAATTATGGTCTACTAGTTAGTGGGTAGGTAGGCTCCTCCATATTGCATTAATTCTTTTACTTACTTCATTCTTTTGCTTTCAACATATGTGCATGCATACATACATGAAGACTCTTCATATTTGCACTCTATGTCCCAAAATTAAAATTAAAATGTACAAATAAATATCTCAAAATTAATTCATACACAAAATGACCATTTTGTCCAGATGTAGATGAGTGAATGATGGTTTGAAAATATTTTTATATTTTAGTTTAAAACATGTAAAATACCCTAATATGCCATTTATTTGTATAAAGGGAGATTAAGTATGAGAGTAAAAATATACATTTTTATGTGCACATCAAATAACCTCACACTTATCTTTTTATTCGTCCTTGAAAAAATTAAACTAGGATAAATCCGCTTTCGCAGTAAGTACAATTACATTGAGCGTATGCAACAAGCCGTTTGTAACGACCCGTAATTTTCGATAATTAAAAATCGAAAAAATAATAATAAGGTTTTGTGATTCAATGTTGGAAAAAATGAAATTTTGTGATTAAATAATAAGAATGTAATTGGATTAAAAGGTAACAGTATTAATTTAAGGTAATTCACAATTGCTTTGAATGTAATTCTAATTAATTTAAATAATTAAAAAGTTATAATTAGTTAAAGAAGGAAAATTTATTGTATTAATGATGTGTGTATAAATTGATCATTGGATTTAAAGGGTAATTGATAACGTAAAAGGTGTAAATTTATGAAATAAGGCGTAATTAATTTCAATTGATAATAGTAGAGTTGTATAAGTTGTTGTAACAATTGGTGGTAAATAATAAACTTACAAATGTTATTAAATGTAGAAATGGTGACAATTGTTATTTGTTACCAATTTAATTAATCAATTACAAATAAATGTAAATAAGTGTAACATTAACGTGGGTTAAGATAACAACTAAAGTGAAGTGAAATAATGTAAATTTAAGTAATTATTAAGTATTTTAATGATAGTCTAATCAATTGAAATAATTTAAATGTTATACTTGGTTATAATTTGAGTATAAGTAAATAAATGTAAATGTGGTATAAATTAATGAACTAGTATATAATTAATGGTAACCGAATAAAATCAGTGTTATGTGAGAGATTGTAACATTTGTTTGTAAATAATGAACTTATAAGTGTGATTAAAAGTTAACGGTAACAATTATTATATGTTACCTATTTATTCGGTCAACTAAAATTTAATTGAAAACCAATTGCAATTATATGAAATTAAATATTACGATTAATAGGAATTAAGATGTAATTAAGAAATATTAATGTACTAAGATATAAACCAATGTTAATTATACCCATAACATGATAATTGATTGCGTAACAAGATTTACAATCAAATAAATGGATTTATTGAAATTTAAATCTATAATTGCTGAATTACTTGAAATTGAAATTAAATACTGTAATTTGTGCAATATTGAATTGATATAGAAATTTGTTTTAAAAGATTATAAAGTACTAAGTAATCTAAAATGATAGAAATTGTAAATTATTAAATTTGAATTGAAAAAGTGATTTAATTAATTTAATATTAATTTATTTACTTAACGGGAAAATAGTCATTTTGGCCACTGACTCGGATTTTGACAAAACCAGTTTCATCGGATCCATAATGGTGAATTATTGCAGGATTTCAAGTTTTGTAGCGATCAGACTTGTCGTTTGATCGTACGGGCTCGAAACGCCTAGAAATCAATTTAATTGAAATCAATTTGAAATAAGATGATCTTAAGCTAACTTCTTCATACAAATGAATTAGGACTTGAAACCTATTCCATTGAGTTTAAAATTATCAAAAACATCTATTTTTATATATGGGATGACCAATTTTCGTTTCGGAGACAGAACGGGCTTTTCGGGTCGTTTACCGTTCAACTTTCAAATCAATCTTGTCCATTCATTTCTATTTCTGATCTGCCTATAAATAGCCTATTATAAACCCTAGCTAATTCTTATTCCATTTGTCTGTACATACAATTTCATATGTCCACTTCTCCTTCTCAATGGCAGACAAACAAATTCCCAATTCAATTGCAAATCAAAATCAAATCGAAAAATTAAAACTCCTCGAAATATATCAAATTATATATCGATTTGAAGCTCTCGACGAGCGCAAGTCGAATCTGCGGTTAGTTTTCGATTTGAGTTTCTGTGTGTCCGGAATTCGAGGAATAAGGTTCGGCCGTTCGTCCTGTCTCGATCAACCTTGTCTGATCGTCGAATTGATTTATGGGTTTTGTAGAGATCGTCGAGTGGAGTAGATCGGCGGTGTTCATTCGCGATTCAACCGCCATATCACCGTGGAAATTCGACTAGGGTTTCTAAAATTCGTGGCGGCCGGTGGTGATTTGGGAGATTGCGCCCTAGGGGATGTGGTCGGCCGGACCTGGGGATGGCAGCGATGTGCTCGAAACGTGGTGAGAGTGCTCCAGGCGACGGCGAAAATTCATGGAGTAGTGGCGGTAGGTAGGGTTTTAGAGGGGTTCAAACGGAGATATTGCACATTTGAGAGGGGGTAACGTGGCGATCAACATGTGGTAATGTGAGTTTTATTTTATTTTTGTTTATTTTGAAATTTCAAACTTCTAATTGTAATAACTTTTACATACGAGGTCGGATTTACGTGCGGTTTCTTTCGTTGGGATCGTATTGAAATTACGGACATTTCGACACTGGTTTGGATGAATTTTGAGACTGTTTGAATTTGGATTCTAAATTGAATTTTAATTCGATTTAAATCGAAGGAGAGTTTTTTGACCCACTCACAACTACTGGATTATCTTATGTTAGTAAAATTTAAATTTATGATGTGATTAGAGATTTATTGATTGTTGTTTGGGATGTTAAATTGTCATTCTAGTAAAAATTGACTTTTATTGCATTTAATTATCATTTGATTTAATATTGAATTTTAAATTGTCAATTTAATACCTGTATTGATTATCAGTTATCTATTGATGTTCATTGATTGATTTGGATGATGGTTGTGATGTATGTTTGATTTGTTGATATTGCATGACTGGATGTTGCAATTTATATTATTATAATATTGCAAGTTCCCTATGGGTTGAAATGATACATACTCGGACGATCTATAGATTAGCAAAAAATTATCATGGGTTGAAATGATAGACTCAAGCGATTTTATGAATTTTATTAAATTCGGGATTGCGGTTTGAAATGATATATAACCGTAAAATTTTAAATTGCGGATTGAAATGATAAATATCTGTATCACTCGACCCTAGGGTAGAAAATTATATACGGACACCGTGTTGGTTAAATAAAATGATATTTGAGTCTTTAAAATTTTTGAATTCGGTCAACTGGTATTTTAAAATAGAAATCAATTTATATAAACTGAATTTTCTGAATGTCCAAGCTAAATGTGAAATTGGAATTGACTTAATGGATTGTTCAAAAGATTTAAAATTTGAATTTCAAAGTTGAGGTGTCAAATATAAATGAATTTATCGAGATTGAGTTATTGAAAATGTTTGGATATAGCTTGGAAATCTACTTTAAACTAATTTAAACTATTTTTATTTTAATTAAACTATTTTAATCAATTTAAACTATATTTAATTTATTTTAACCTATTACAACCTATTTAATTCAATTTAATCTATTTTACCTATTTTAAACTAATTAAATTTATTTAATCTAGTTTAAATCTATTTAATATAATTTAAATCTATTTAATCTATGTTAAATTTATTTAATCTATTTAAAATCTACTCAATATAATATAAATCCATTTAATCTATTTAAATCATTTCGAATATAAATAAAATCTATTTAATCTATATTTAATCTATTTAAATTATTTTAAAAATATAATTAAATCAAATTTAAATCTATTTAACTATTTTTACTATTTAAACTATTTTAAAACTATATAAACTATTTATAATTCCTTAAACTATTTTCTAAAATTTCAGTTTGTGTTAAGTTGAAGTATTTTATCTAAATCCTTGGTGATGACACAACCTAAGTTGTAATTTGGAATTGATACCTTTTTGTGAAACGTCATATTTGAGTAAATATGATAATTTTGGAATGAATATTTAATTAACCTATCTTATCGATAATTTCATAAGAGAATATGATTTTTGAAAGTGAATATGACTTTGAAGTGAATATGGTTTTGGAAGTGAATATGATTTCGGAAGAGATATGATTTGAAAATGAATATGATATTTTGATATAAACTGTGTATTGGCTTTTGAAATGTAAAAGAACCATCCGGTGTGAAATAAGCGTTTGGTTGTTAAAGAGATAGGGATCGGATATTGTCATACTCTCTACCAATACCGAAAACCACTTTAACAACTGTGTGCGTGGTGGAGATTCTAGAAATGAAGTAGGATGGTTGGCGAATGATTTCTGGATAAGGTATGATGTGACCCTGACTCCCATGAGTCAGTTTAGATGTGACTAAAACAGGAGCTATACCTGGGCCAAGTGAGGTCATTCCTCCGATCGGACATGCTTCTTTGATACCATATTATGACTTTGTGATGATTTGGTGGCCACCCCTTGATTTTGATTTGGGAGTGTGTTTCGAGGTAGGCGGTAGTAGCTGCTATGGGTTACCACCAGCCCGGTTCTACAATTGGTAAATCTACACTAGCATTGCCTCGAGTGCCGTGTTCACATGCCCTAGAGCGCCTTCTACGAATTTGTTTTGTACCATACCTATGGGAAGTCCTCGGGGTAAACCACCGGTTTGGTGGAGCTTACGGCATTGTATAGACTACGGGAATATATATAAAATGTGTTAAGGGGGATATGGGTAATGCCTTAACGCTATTTTGATTCTTTTACTTTACTGTAGACATATTATAATAGCGTATTGTACTACATAGTAGATAGTTTAATGGATCCTTAGGAGATGTAAATCCCAAACATCTCTTAAGTTATTGCACTCACATTAGACACAGGATAGGAGATGCCAAACCCCGTAAACATCTCTGACGTCGTTACACTCATATTTACCGTTGATTTAACTTACATAAGATCTTTTAGTTCTGACTCGAGTGTTTTGTCTTTCCAATTCGCTCGGGTCAGCATGAGCATTTCAGGGTTGAAGACCTTATTTCTGGAGGACGAAGACGAAGATTTGTACTATTATTATTTATTATATTCTGCTGCATCATGTTGTTTCGCTGCATTTATTATTTATTTATTCCTATTTCTGTAACTCTGATTTTGTGTTGTAATAGAATAGTCAAATGTATTTATAAAACACCTTCATGAACTGTTATTTGATTATTATATTTTGTCATTCCCCTCCGGGATTCTGTATCTGTTTTGTTTCTTTCTCTTTTTCTTATTTACCCCATAACAATCTGAAGTGAACCAACTTTCCTTCTACTATATTTTAATGATTTTTAGTTGAGTTTTTTTTAAAACAAGGGATCACTTCTTTTCTTGCCTCTTTCATTTCTTTTAATTAATTTCCCAAGATCCAAAATTTACTAATATAAAAATATCAGTATTGTAATCAAGTCATATCATTTATATATGTGAAGATATATAAATGTTTCTTTGCCTATCAGAGTGTTAAAGTAGCAAGGAAATTTAATCACACAACATTTTCCATAATTGAAAGGTTTTGTGTCACATAGCTATTTCTACACTTTAATCTTTTATTTGACCCAAGACTGACTAATACATGATTCAAGTGTTACTACCTTAAAATGACTCAGGATTAACTAATACATCTTCAGGTATTTTCATCTTGGAATGACTCAAGATTGACTAATACATTTTCAAGTATTAGCACCTATTTTTCTCTTCTTCATTTTCCAGATTATTCTATAAACCAGATCGATTAATTTGTGGATTTATAACCCATGTATTAGATCTTTGGGATTCAAAAATTCATACATGTTGTTTTAGAATGATAAAACATATTAAAACTTGGTTTGATATATGGATCACTGGTTAGTCTTGCCCAGATTAAGAATTCAAACATAGACATGCACAAAACATGCACAAACATGCACAAGCAATTCAGGTCAAGCAAAATGAACATATCCAGGTTCATGAAGCATGTAATGATCATGTGAGTAATAGAGTTGTAAACTAATCTAAGGTCATACAGATTTTTGAAATTTAGATTGGAAATAGTGTTGAATATGATTTTAGAAAGATCTTTGCATATTTCTGGCTAAAAGCATATAGAGTGTGATGTTCTGGATTTTTAAACACTTAACAAAATTACTCTACAATCTTGTTTGAGTCTATATTGTTTGTCCCTATTTCTGACTTGCTACTTCAGTTTCATATTGAAGCCAGTTCAAGATTTTACCCATTTCCAATTCCTAAATCCTTGTATACTTATGATTTTCAGGTTTTATGGTATCATAATCCTACTCTTGTTCTAGACATATCATAGGATTTAGTTGCATTTCGAATTAGCTTACACTATGGTCTTGTTTGCTCCAGAAATCTGAAGACTATGGCTCAAGCTTTTGCATGTACTTGTATCAATTACAAGACATGTACAAGCCTTACTGGTTAGCCAAGACCATGTTCAACCCACCTACTCAATACTTTGGCACATATTTATTCAAAAACAACTTAATCTTTATAACTGAAATATAACAAACATGCCAAGGAGAATATATCCACATATCAGATTATATGGTATGTTCTCCTTCATTATAATCCTCTGGATTATTTCCAGAGTCTGCTACTTGAATCAACAACTCACAAGCACACATAATACTTAAGTTTTTTCTTTTCTTTCTTTTACATGTTCTTTTCAAGAAAACAAAGCAAGTATCAATCCTGGAAATACACAAGACATAAGAGAGTTTTCCTAGATTATTTATTACAATTAAACTTCTACTTCTCTAAAACATTTTAAAGCCAGCAAGTTCTTCAAACATCCATACAAGCAAGCCACTCAATCATCTTTCCCTGCAGCAACACTTTGAACTGCCTCAATGAAAATGAGACACCCCAAAGATTGCAAAGGCAACAAATAGGGTCAGAAAATATATTCTGGTGTGAGTGAAATCATAGTTTATAAATAACTTGTAATTACTAAACTCTGTGCAGAGATTCATATGTTTAATACTTATTTAGATTCATACTAAAATCTGAGTGTATATATATATACACACATATTTACATATAAGCTCATACTAACATACATGCACACAAGTATTCATTCATCAACACAATTCAGTCATATGTACATATACTCCTATGGATTGACTCCCTTAATTCCATAGCTCAATTTCTCAATCCCCATTTATCATTTATTTGGTCTTAACTCGTGCCATTGAACACCATGTGTGCATTGCAAAGGGGTTCAATTCTGTTAACCCTTTACACAGAGGCCTACAGGACTTAAACAAGTCATGCACATACCCATCATCCACCTAATGATGAATAGATCAAGGCACTACTCCTAGATTAGCTTTATAATCTAGAGACCATTCTCATTTTCTATCAGGAGAATTTTATTAATTCTTGGAAATGCTTTATATTCTTTTCTTCCTTTCATAAATCATAGAGTATTAAACTCACTCAGGGATTTCAGCCAGTCATACAAAGCATTCATGCAAAACACCACATCCCATTTTAAGGTCATTTTTATTCAATCATATTTTCTAAAACTTGCATATCTTTATTTTCAGAAATTTTCCCATTTCCTAAATAAATCTGGTGAAGTCATATAAAACATTACATTTATTTTACTGTGAACATAGGGCAAGGTTTATGAGAAAAACCCATAAAAACATATTAACTTGTGATTTGAACAAATCAGCACATATATATAATATTGCATTGTTCATATCATTTTTAAAATGAACTAGACATAAACATGAATCCCCTTATTCACACTGCCTACTTCATTCTTCATTAGTACCCTATTTCTCAGTAAAAATGTTTAACTCATTCCCATATAAAAACTGGAGTATAAGTTACAGAAGCCATTTTTGTGATCAGGGTGTTTGTCTTTTCAAAGCATTAATCAAAACAGATCAAAACATCAACCAAAGACTCAGCCAAAACACCAACCATGATTAACATTTTTTTATTCAGAGAATAAAATTAAACAAAAACATGATATGGTTTTATATAAGTAATATGGCTGCCCTTAACTTGGGTCTTAATGCCTTAAATCTCATAAGATGATTAATTACTCACCTTCCTTCTTCTTTCCCCGAGAATGGTCTAACTTGAAAACAGTGTGAGTTTGCTCTTCTTTTTATTTTCTAAAATATCTTTCTGTTTTCAAAAATAAACAGCTGCTTATCCTTTGATTTTTAAAACATTTAGCTCGGGTTTTAGTGGAGTGAAAAAACCATTTTATCCCCACACAAATAAGAGAATTTTGTATATGTTTTTATGGCTAAATATCCCATTTTCTTTTTGATTCCATTTCGCATATTTCAATTGCTTTTCTTCTTTTTCTGTGTACATGCCATTTGCATGTTTCACCTACACACTATTTTCATGTGACTTATCTACATTATTTATTTTCTTAAGACAAATCTGAAATGTTCACATATATATCTTTTTATCAATTAATTCCTTGCTAATGTTTCAAGCCATCTGTTCTCTCTTGATTATAAAATGTATTTATACCATATAATACTAATCTGGTTTCATATATTTTAATCATCATAAGAGTTTATTTTATCACTTTATACTCTTCTGGCTACTTATATACAATATATATATATATGTATGTATGAGATATGTGAATATAAAACTCATTCATACTTAGTTATTTTCTTCTCATTATTATTTATTGAAAACAACTATTCCCTTCCTTATTTATTTCACTCATTCTTGATATTTATTTTCAATTTATTTTATTCTTTGAATATTTTCCATTAACTGATTTTTATAAAATTATTTTCATCTCAATAATTTGGGTCTTCACATACTCTCCTCCTAAAAGGAATTGTGTCCCACAATTATTTTTCTCATACATTTCCATCCAAATGTATACAAAACATAATTTCATTTCAGAAATTTCAGAAACTCATGCATTCAAAACCAATCAAACATACATAAGTAATGTTTAAGTTTATCATAATTTTAGGCATACCTTTAAGCAGAAAATAGATTAGGATATTTATCTTTCATCCTATCTTCAGTCTCCCATGTACAATCACTCTCATCTAAACTCCACTGGATTTTAACCAATTTAATTATTTTATTTCTCAATTTCTTTTCTTCTCTAGCCACAATACCCACTGGTTCCTTCTTATAAAACAGATTTTCCTGAATTTCAACTTGTGTATGAGATTTCAGAATGGTCTCCTTATCATGCACCCATCTTCTTAATTGAGATACATGAAATACATCATGTATATTACTCAATTCCTCTGGCAATTTCAACTTATAAGCCAAAGTTCCTACTCTTTGAATAATTTCATATGGCCCTATATATCTTATTGACAATTTTCCTGCCTTGCCAAACCTCAATATTTTTCTCATTGGTGAAACTTTGAGAAATACATAATTTCCCACTTCAAATTCCACTGGCCTTCTCCCTTTATCTGCATAAGCTTTTTGTCTCTCTTGTGCCGCTCTCATTCTCTGCCTTACAAGTTCGATCCTTGCAGAGGTCTCTTTCACATGTTCTGGTCCAAGCAACACTCTTTCACCTGCCTCCATCCAGCATCAGGAGATACACAAGGCTTCCCATACAAAGCCTCAAATGGAGCCATACCTATAGTGGACTGATAGCTATTGTTATAAGCAAATTCAGCTAAATAGAGATGATCTTCCTAGTTGCCTCCAAAATCAAGTATACATGCTCTAAGCAAATCCTCTAAAATCTTGTTAACAATCTCTGTTTGCCCATCTGTTTGTGGGTGGTAAGCTGTGCTCAAGCTTAATTCTGTCCCCATAGCCTCTTGAAAGCTACCACAGAACCTCGAGGTAAACAAGGTATCTCTATCACTAATGATAGTCTTGGGGATTCCATGTAATCTCACTATCTCTTTCACAAATAATTGAGCTAATTTGTGAGCATTTCTATTTGAATTCACTGGAATGAAGTGAGCTGTTTTTGCGAGTCTATCAACCACAACCCAAATACTATCATTTCCTCTTCTTGTTCTTGGCAAACCATCCACAAAATCCATTGAAATGCTTTCCCATTTCCAGGTAGGCACTTCCAGAGGTTGTAGTAAGCCTGAAGGTCTTTGATAATCTGCCTTGACTTGTTGACATGTTAAACACTTTGCCACATATCTTGCCACTGCCCCTTTCATTCCTGGCCACCAATAGTTTCTTTTAAGATCATGGTACATTTTTGTACCACCTAGATGGATAACGTACTTTGTCTTGTGATGCTTATCCATAACCTCTTGCTTCAGTTCTTCTATATCGGGTATGCATAGTTTCCCTTTCTTTCTTAAGTAGCCTCTATCATCAACTTCATAATTTTCCACTGACATGCCTTGTGATATCATGTCCTTCTTTTCTTTTAAATTAGTGTCTTGATTCTGCATATTTCCTATTTTATCAACCAGGGTTGATCTTAAGGAGATGAGACTTAATTTTCCATATTCAATCATGTCACTATGTACATTGTCTGATGCACCAATTTCTTCCTTCATTTCTACTTCACTAAGGATTGTTAAATCCTTGAATTCAATCATCATTAAGCTTGCCAATCTTGCTTGATGTCTACTCAAAGCATCTGCTACCTTGTTAGCTTTTCCAGGAGTATATAATATATCAAGATCATAGGCAGCTAAAAACTCTACCCACCTATGTTGTCTCATATTCAAGTCTTTTTGAGAAAACAAATACTTAAGTGATTTATGGTCTGTAAACAACTCAAATTTAGTACCTAACAAGTAGTGTCTCCATAGCTTCAATGCATAAACAATGGCAGCAAGCTCTAGATCATGAGTGGTATATCTGGTTTCTTTTGGCTTGAGTTGCCTTGATGCATATGCTATGAGTCTTCCATGTTGCATGAGTACTGCCCCTAACCCAAACCCACTAGCATCAGTATAAACCACTAATCCCTCATTTCCCTCTGGAACTTGCAAGACTGGAGCTTCCATCAATGCCTTCTTCAATGATTCAAAAGCTTGTTCACATTTTTCTGTCCACACATATGGTTGCTCTTTTCTGGTTAGCTTGGTTAATGGAATGGCTATCCTTGCAAAGTCTTTTATAAACCTTCTATAGTAGCCTTCCATTCCTAAAAATGACCTCACCTCAGTCACTGATTTGGGTCTACTCCATGATTGCACTACCATGACTTTGTTTGGGTCTACACAAATCCCTTGTTGAGATATAATATGTCCCAAAAATTTAACTTCTTTCTGCCAAAATGTACACTTAGTAAATTTTGCCTTTAAATCATGTGCTCTTAATCTTGACAAAACCAGATGCAAGTGCCTTGCATGCTCCTCTTCTGATTTTGAATACACCAATATATCATCAATGAAAACAACTACAAATTTATCTAGAAAATCTCTGAATGTCCTATTCATTAAATCTACAAAATAGGATGGTGCATTTGTCAATCTAAAAGGCATTACTAAAAATTCATATAGCCCATACCTTGTGTTGAATGCAGTGTATTTAATATTCTCCTCCTCAACCTTCATTTGATGGAATCCAGAGGCTAAGTCTAGCCTTGAAAAGATTCTTGCTCCATTTAATTGATCAAATAAATCATCAATTCCGGGGAGTGGATATTTATTCTTGATGGTAACTTTGTTTAATTCCCTGTAATCAATACACATCCTCATTGTACCATCATGTTTCTTTACAAATACCACTGGAGAACCCCAGTTTGAACTACTAGGCCTTATGAAGCCTTTCTGCTCCAATTCTTCCGATTGTTGTTTCAATTCCACTAATTCTTTAGGACCCATTCTGGTAGGCTTCTTGATGATAGGACTTGCTCCTGGGATTAATATTATCTGAAATTCAACTTGCCTATTTTCCGGAACTCCTATAACCTCTCCAAAGACATCTGGGTATTCATTTATTACTTTTATGTCTTCCAGAATTAATTCTTTTTCAATCATGCTCCACATTTGACTAAGGCAATTTGTTTTGGCTATTTCACTCATGACTATAATATTTTTACCATTTTCTGTTTTCAAAGAAATAGTAAAATTTTCCAAGTTCGTGTTCATTAAATTCATCTTCTTTTGTTGAATTATTCACAACTTCATCATTTTCAATTTATAAAGTTGTTGTTTGAAATTTGTTATGGTCAGAAAAAGGAAGATCGAATTTAAAATCGAGTTTCTCACCCTTAAAAGAGTTGAAATCTAGATCAATTACTGCATTTTCAAAAACTTCATTAAGATTGTCGTTTTCAATTTCAAAATTTGTTATTTGAAAATCGTCAATTTTAGAAAAGGTGAATTATCATTTAACTCATCCACGTTGGGATTTGATTTTGTTGCTTATGTTGTTTTATGTAGGTTTCAAACAACAAATCCATGTGATTTTTTCAAGTTTCTTCCATTTGCTCAACTAAGAAAAATTCAAGATTATTAATTTGAGAATTTTCAATTTGAAATTGTTGAGAACAAAAATTGTTAATCGCATGACAATTGAAACTATTCCCATTGCCAAAATCATTTAAAAAGTGGTTCACATTTCATTTTTCGTTTTTGAAATTCATTTTGGAGTTCAAAATTGTATTGCCCTTATAAGCAAAATCATTAGAATTTTGAAGTGAATTAAAATTTTGAAACCTTTGACTTGAGTTATTGCACAAATATAAATTACCCAAATTATTTATCATTTGATTTTATTGTGCAGAAATTTCAAGTAAAGATTCAATAGTTTTAGTATTCTTTTCAAGAGAAGAGGGTTGACCATTATTTCAAAAAATTTGTGGTGAAAATTCAAATTGTTTGTACAATAGCTGTTATTAAAATATCCATAAGAATTTGATGTGAAACTATATGGATTATATTGATTTTCACAACTATTGAGAAAATAAGATTTTTAATTGAGCTTTGGAGTTGTTATAATTTGGTAAAGAAAATTATTTCATAACAGAAAAAAATAGTTAGGTATATTGGCATCTTATTTCATTTTTGAGACTATTAGGCCCAAAACTCACTTAGGATATTTTTCCCCATTCTCTTATTTTCTTGAAATGCCTGGAACTTTCTTATTAGCATGCAAACTTCTTTCCCATATGCACTTTGCATTATCCTGAAGGCCATTTTCCCTTTTTACAAAAATAATGAGAACCCCGCCTTCTTCTTCCTAAAATCAAAATAAAATCAGATAAATCCTATAAATTCTCAAATTCAAATATGTGCATTTCAACCCCTTGCTACACCATAATCTTTGAAGAATTTAGAGTTTTGATCAAGATTTGGAGCTTGGGAAACGTTTGGTGAAAGAAAATTAGAAGAAGAGGGAAAGCAGGCTTTAAGGTGAGTAGTTTTACTCATGAATCTATGTCTAGTGCATATAATTCCTTGTAAATGTTTGATTGGATTGTCGTATGTATGAATATGGTTTTGCACTGAATTAAAGTAGGAAATAATAGGAAGAAGAAGTTGACAATGCCTGAAATCAATCAGTTCGATCGATTTTGGTCAACCGGTTGCACACACTGGTGGTGCTCAACGGTGTGTGAAACCGATTTTATTATAAAAAAATTAAACTAAAATAATAATAATAATAATAAAGTATAAACATATTTAAAAATGTGAATAGAGTATATGTGTATACTTTATGCTAAAGGGGTTATTTTGAAGAAATAGTTTATATAAATTTGATACTCATTATTTTATTATTTGTTTGTTTATGATAAGAAATGAAATTTTTAATCTTAATAATTATTTAAAATCCTATGAAATTTCAGTGAAATCTGGAATGATTTCTAACCAACATCTTAAGGGATTTATAAGTTTATTTTATAAATATTTGAATACAATCAATAGTTTTGGGAAATATGGTTTACAGATTTGTTATAAAAAGGAAATTTATTATCATTATTTATAAGTAATGATTTGGAATAAATTAGTATAATTTTCCTATATATAGAATTTCTTTTCTATCTGAATTGTGCGCTTATGTGAATACAATTCTTTGTAACGAGAAATTAGAATAAACTAAGCTATAATATCATTTGGGATAGGGCGTTCGGTAATATTTCTCTAGTTATTCTTTGGACTTGTTATATAGAATAATATTATATTAGTGTAGTTTACGAGTATAGAGTAAACGTTCAAGTAATACCAAGTGGTATGGAATGCATGAGCTAATACTTGTTCGATTAATTTTTGTAAGTAGATTTCACTCAACAGAGCCAAGTCTATATAGTATTATTATGGTGACGTGAACTAACAATAAGCAGGCTGAGAGCCATAAGTGTGTCCATGCTCCTATTATACGTCGAGGAGTAAACCTGATTGGCTAGTATTATCCTAGCGGCCTGATTGCGGGGTCGCACCCTGAATCCATGACACCCTTCTGTGTGTGTGTGTTTAGGGAAGAGTCACTGCCTCTAGTAGCATAGGCCAGCAATCAGTTACCATTGGGGCACTTGTAGGGCCGCTACCATTGCATAATGTTGTCTTGCACTATATGGATATTAGGTCATGATAGCTGTCAAGGTAGTCGATGACTATAAGTATAGCGCCGAGAGCGTGTGAGGAAGGCTCCTGTAGTAGGCTGAGAGCTATCAGTCTTCCATCTAGTTATTGTCGATATAAACACTACTTATTCACCTTGATGAGATCAGTATAGATATAGTTGAGAGCCAATCAGATCATTGGTTGAGACTAATGAAAAAATAGTTATTTATGATACTAAGAACATATAGGACTAAGAGTCCACGTGATAATTTATGATACCGAGAGTTGAGCCGATTAATTGAGGTCTGGGAGACCATATGATTATTTCATTGGCTGAGAGCCATGATGACCATGAGTCTAAAATTCTAGATGATCATTATAGGTCTCTTTTATTATTCAGTGGACTGTGAGTCCATATAGTTGTGTAACCCCGAGAGCATGGAGTTGAACCTTGTACGTAGCTTTTATGGTTATATGAGAGATGTCCTTAGCTACCAAGGGTATGCCCTATTTGTATTTTCATGTATGCTTGTTTTGGATGTATGTTTATTCACTTTATATATATATTGAGTATGACGAACCCCAGATATGTCTACTTCACGATTATTTGAGAGATAATCTTAGGCATTGCTGAGAGTATGTCATATGTAGTTATTGATCTCTTATACTTGATAATAGTTAGATGTATGGATTGTTTCATTTGACATCACACCCATGATACGTGGTTTGACATGATATGTATTTGAGTTATGATTATTGTGCATGGTTGTGATATGTTGCCACATTGAGACGTCCTTATGTTATTTATGTCATTGATCTTATACCATGTTATTATTAAGATATATTAACACCCGTATTATAGACATAGTCCGACTCATGTGTTATTTATATAATACTTGAGTCAGTTTGGGACAGATGGTCAGCTTGTAGATGTTAGGCATAGTGGAGGCTAGTTATTTTACACAGTTGTGTATCATGTATGAATGTAAGAGATTCATTTTTTTTGTAAGAGTGGAATTAATTCATTTCGTATCATACTCGGTCTTATATATATATAACATCCTTTAATATTTATTTTATATTGTGTATCATTCTATCCTAGAGACGCATGTGTTTGTTGCTTTGTGTCGATACTAGATACGTAGTGGTGAGTTGTTTATTCGAGTATTTAATATGTACCAGTGATAGCCCAAGGGAATATTCATATGTGTAAGCCCAATATCACCTCATTCTCCGTATCATTAGATGATATTGTCTAACAATACTTTTTGGTAGTATGGATACTGCCTAATAATACCTTTTGGTGTAAATAACTCTTTGAAATTTCTACTTGTAACTCTCAATTAATTTTCAATCAAATATTCATTCACATCCCTTCCTTTCTCTTTGGCTTAGCAGGCCACACATTTCATCACATGGATAATTATTTACAAAAGCTTGTTAGGCAATTAACTATATTTAAAACTCGTTTAAATATATATAGATATATGTGTATGTGTGTGTATGTATATGTATGTATGTATATACATCCAAGTAATTACTAACACTGCCAAAACATTGAACAAACTAAATAATAATCAATATTTCTCAAATATTAATTAATTTATAAGATTTTAAAAATTAATTAAATTGTGTGGATTTTCAGAGAATTCATAATTATAATTTTGTGACTCAAAGTAGTGAACTTGTTGGAAATTATATTGAACAATTAAAATATTAACGTTCACATGCCACCTTAGCTAGTGGCATGACAGTTTAACCAAACTCATTGCTCACATACCTTTTCACTAAAATCACATTTCATAATTTCTTAAGTGGTATCATTTAATAACGATAATCTACACCAAATCTCTTCGTCAACACTATATTAATTTAGTGTTAGATTTGATACAATATTTTCATACTTAAGAAGATTTGGAAGATATTTGAGATAATTGCTCAAATATATTGGCCTCTTTTATATGCATTAAAGAGGGCAATGGATTAGCTACATAAGAGAAAGAAATTTTTGAAAAAGAGTGAAGTAATTAATTAATTTTCTAATTAGATGATTAAAGAAGGAATCTTATCGGACATATACAAATTGTGGAAAACTAAAAAAATAAAATGGTAAATGTTTGCCATATGATTTGGAGAATTGATTAGGTATTGATTTATGACCATAAATCAATTACTTCAACCTCAAGTAATAATCCCTATATAAAGGTAGGGATTATGATGAATAAAAGTATCAAAAATGAATTATCTTCTCTTTTGTATTTCTTTATATTTTTCTTAGTCTCTATTATCAATCTTGTGATTCTTCTCTCTGAAAGTAATAAAATCTCCTCTCCCCAAGTGGATGTACACTATCTTGCGATAGTGGAACCACTATAAATCCGTGTGTGAACTCTCTATTTACTTTCTTGTGTGATTTGCTGATTTGCTGTTTTATTCTCAAGTTCTGTTTGTTCTATCGCACTACAACACGATCTTATTGCTTCCACATGTATTAGGGTTGATTTGCAATCATTTGTGTAAATTTACCCCTATAGCTTGGTATTAGAGCTTTGAAGGTTGTTGTTGAAGCCTAGGGCTAGAAGGTGTTCGATAAAATGGCAGGACCTGGAAATGAGGAGGTTAGACCTACCCAGGAATATGCACCCTACATTAGGGGTTCATATGCAGCATCAGGTTCGCAGTTGTCTATAGAGAAGTGGAACAGAGATAATGATTTTGAGAAGTGGTAGTGGAAGATGAAGGCGGTGTTGAGAAGGAATTGTGTTCATCAGGTTTTATTTGACATAGAATCGTTGCCAACAGATATCTTAGAATTGGAAAGAAAGGAGATGGAAGAATAGCCCTTTACTACCCTCTAATTTGCCATGGGCAAGAATGTCATTCCAGAGATTAGTGGTGAAACTACTGCTAGATGCTTATGGAATAAATTTGAGGATCTCTACATGAAGAAGTCGCTTACGAATAGGCTGATTCTATTGAAGACTTTTTTCACATATAAGATGTGGGAAGGTACGTCATTGAAAGCACATCTGAACTTCTTCGCTGATTTGATGATGAAGATGAAAGCTGTGGATTTGAATGTTGACGAGGAGTAAAAGGCTATGGTGGTATTGTGTTCTCTTCCTGAGCGATACACGGTTTTCGCTAATAGCTTGATTTATGGCAGAAGCACGCTGTCATTAGATGTAAAGATGATACTTCTAAGTGAAGAAATGAGGGATCATATAAAGAATATGAGCAAAAGTGGAGAAGCTAATAGTAGTCAAGGGCTATTTGTGGAGAGAGGAAGAAAGGAGAAGAAGGAGATAATTTTAGAGGGCATTCCAAGTCAAGGAAGCTTGGAAGTTGTTGGAGAGGTGAGTCTAGAGACAACAGGTGTCATCATTGTAAGAAACATGGCCACTGGAAGAAAGATTGTCTGAATTTGAGAAAGAGAAATAAAGCGGATGGTTCTTCATCTATTGCGGTGCAGAAGGTTGTTTCTGATGATGTGTTGATTGCATCTGTTTTCGATGTATCAGACCATTGGGTGCTAGATATAGAGACATCTTTCCATATGACGCCTAGGAAGGAGGATTTCTGTTCTTATGCAGACAAGGAGGGAAGTGCCATATTAATGGGGAATAATGCTACTTGCAAGTCATTGGGAGAAGGATCGATGCGTATTCGCATGCACGATGGTGTGGTGCGCACTATCACTAGAGTCTGCTATGTTCCAGGTTTAAGAAAATCTCTTCTTTCCTTGGGTCAGCTAGCATCTTTGGGATGCAAGATTCGATAGAGTCGGATGGCTTGAAGGTGACATGTGGTGCTCTTGTATTGATGAAAGGAATGATGGTCCAGAATCTTTATCTGCTGAAAGGATCTACAGTTCTTAGAGAGACGTGTGCTGGAGTTGATAGTTCACGAGCTTTGGATGCTACCAGACTCTGGCATCTTAGATTAGGTCATGTTTCAAAGAAGAGTTTGGAGCTGCTTTCTAGAAGGAAGACGATCAAGGGTGAAAGCTTCAACCGTTTTGAATTCCGCCAGGAGTGTGTGTTAGGGAAGCAGATAAACATTTCTTTTGGTGTTGGTAGACATGAGTCCAAAGTAGTACTAGAGTATGTCTATACAGATGTTTGGGGACCAGTAGCTACTGCTTCTATTGGAGGAGCTAAGTATTTTATCTCTTTTATTGATGACTACTCTCGGAAGGTTTGGGTGTATACGATGAAAGCTAAGCCGAAGTCATTTAAAAAGTTTAAAACTTGGAAAGTACTGGTAGAGAATGAAGTAGGAAGGAAGTTGAAGGTGCTAAGATCTGACAATGGTGGTGAGTTTGTTTCCAAGGAGTTCACAAATTTTTGTAGACAACATGGAATCAGGAGACATTTTACTACATCTGGTGATCCGCAATCTAACGGAGTTGCTGAAAGGATGAATAGCTCTACTGGAGAAGGCCCATTGCTTAAGATTGACGACGGGCTTGTCTAGAGGCTTTTGGGCTGAAGCTTTATCAACTGCAGCATATATTATCGATCGGATTCTGTGCTCAGCCATTAATGGGAGGATTCCTGAGGAAAAGGTGGAAAGGTACATCTATACATATCAGTTATTTTCGTACATTTGGTAGCCCCGTGTATGTTCACCATACAGGAAATGACTAGTTGGAGGATAGGGCCTATCAAGGCATATTTTTGGGCTATACAGAAGGTATCAAAGGGTGTCGCATTTGGAACCCTGTTGATAGGAAGGTAGTGCACTCGAGACATGTCACATTTGATGAGTCCGCTGGGTTCAAGCCCAAGGAGAATCCACCTTATTCAATAGATTCAGAAGCTGAAAAGCCTAAGAAGATGGAAACTATTCACACATATCAGCCTAGCAGTAGAATCAGAGATGTAAAAGAAGATAGAGTAATTGCAATTGTTGATACATCACATGAATGTCCACTGAATTCCTCTAGCAATGATAGTGATGGTCGTGAAGCTAGAGATGATTCAGCTCAAGGTGGAGTTGACAGGAGATTAGGCGAAGTTACACCTATTCGGGCTAGCTCTAGAATTAGTAGGCCACCAAATAGGTATGGAAACTGGAGCTATGCAAACCTTAGCCTTGATGATCATTTTGATTATGCACTGCATATTGTGAAAGATGAGTCTTTCGACCTTGAAGAAGCTATGAATTTGAGCGCCAGCTCGAAATGGATGCATGCTATGAAAGAGAAGATGGATTTGTTGAAGAATAATCAGACTTGGGAATTAGTACCACTCCCTCAAGAAAGCCGAGCCATAGGATGTAAGCTGGTATATAAGGTGAAGGACGATGGAAGATACAAGGCTAGACTTGTTGCAAAGTTCGAGCATTGCTCGAACTTAATTCGCTTGCTAAAGTGTTAGGTACCGCTTGGTTGCACAGGGGGAGAGTGAGTTAGTATAAAGAGATGTTTGTTTTGGAGATTGATGGGTCCTACATGGAAGGGGTACTTTCAACACTTTGTTGGCGGACGGTGGCCTTACCGGAGTTCGTTGACAAAGTGAAATTGGTGATGGCCATGCCGAAGCTCATTGGAAAAGTATCCATGATGCCTTGTCCGAGAGCTGCTTGGAGTAAAAGAATGTTGGTGGAGTTGTTAGGCTTGCGGGGAAGTATAGTATCAAGGTGAAGATTGTTAGATTTGATACAATATTTCCACACTTAAGAAGATTTGGAAGATATTTGAGATAATTGCTCAAATATATTGCCTTTTTTATATGCATTAAAGAGGGCAATGGATTAGCTACATAAGAGGAAGAAATATTTAAAAAAGAGTGAAGTAATTAATTAATTCTCTAATTAGATGATCAAAGAATAAATCTTATCAGACACCTACAAATTGTGGGAAACTGAAAAAATAAAATGGTAAATGTTTCCCGTATGATTTGGAGAATCGATTAGGTATTGATTTATGACCATAAATCAATTACTTCAACCTCGAGTAATAATCCCTATATAAAGGTAGTGATTAGGATGAATAGAAGTATCAGAAACGAATTATCTTCTCTTTTGTATTTCTTCATATTCTTCTTAGTTTCCATTATCAATCTTGTAATTCTTCTCTTTGAAAGTAATAAAATCTCCTCTCTCCAAGTGGATGTACACTATCTTGCAATAGTGGAATCACTATAAATCCGTGTGTAAACTCTCTATTTACTTTCTTGTGTGATTTGCTGATTTGCCATTTTATTCTCAAGTTATGTTTGTTTTATCGTACTACAACACGATTTTATTGCTTCCGCATGTATTAGGGTTGATTTGCAATCATTTGTGTAAATTCACCCCTACATTTAGGACTTATGGAATTTGTTGGTTAAAATTTCAATATCATCCACATTCAACTTGGTTAGTCCATGAACAAAGTCATTGTTCAATAATAACATTTATTATTAACCATACTACTACGGTAAGAGATTTTGACTTTAAGTTGACGACAGTTTATCGTGATACTAGCCTCATATAACCAAGAAGACGAATTTTCTATCTAATAGTGTTTTGCTTCCAATGCTTCAACTCAGACCCAACTATAGTCGTTCGATGCACGTCATGTCACGATTTAACTAAAATCAATACGAAGTGTCCATATTAAAGTTCAGCGGTATTTATAAATCGAGAGAATTGTGTTATATCGTCACTTCGGGATTTCGAGTTTAACCCGAGTTATTGTTGGTTAACCTAAAACTCTCAAATGAGTCATTTCATAGTTATGCAATAATTATCAATATGTAACTCCTTGATGCCCTAGCAACCATGAGTAATACATTGCTCAACATTTGAAGAGAATTACGTACTCTGATTTCAATGGATGTATTAATATTCTTTCTTAAAACATCTCGATTTTGAACAATAAAAATAAAATGATATTTTATATTGCGATTAATTACTTACGACCGTAACTATTTGCAAGTACAATCATATTACATTTTATTTAAGAATTTTATTATTATATACTTTACGCAAATTACTTAATTAATTATATTAATATATAACAATGTAATAATAAAAAACAAATACCATTACCACAAACAATATTGATCGCAAAGTTTGATATATGTAACAAATTACACAATTACTTTTAGAATATATCTGTAACTCTATCGCAAATAATTTAAATCTATTTAACTATATTATTTAAGCATATTTAGAACAAAATAAAACTATAATAAAATTAGTTATTGATAAGAAAACAATTAAGTACAACACAAGGGCACTTCTTTCCCAAGTAGTCATCTTTCATAATCCTTTCAAATGCCAGTGCCACTTTTTGGTACTTCTAAATGCATACTTCACCAAGTGACAAATCCAAAAGTTCTTAGTAGAACCTCAACTACTAATTTAAAAGAAGAAAAGTTTAAATTTATGTTTATTATTTTTCTCTTTTTTCAGAACAAAAAACTGTTTTGAAATATATATTAATTAGTTTGCAAATGTCCACACACTATACTGTGTATATACTCTACAATGATGAGGAGAAATAGTTTAGCACAAATTATTGAGTACACTCCTCACCAATTAAGCAAAACAAGGGTATAGGCAAACCTTCTTATAATCGTTTGTTTGATGTTGCATGACAAATTATTTTCATTTCCAGTTAGCAAAAAGATACAACAGTTGAGGAAATGACAAAAGTGATGATAATGCATGTGAAGAATACAGCTGTTGCTTTTGCATCTTTCTTCTTACTTACCCTTCCATGATTGTTCTTCATCTGCACATCCACGTACATGCATTTAGCGTAAGGATAGCCCTATGCTTTTGTCCCCTTTTATCCCAAACCGAGGGCATTACTGTCAATTCACCGCCCACCCACATGAACATGTGCAATCTCACTTGTCTACGGTACAACTTCGTACTCAAAATACGTACGCCATCATGTACGATATCATTATAATATATATATATATATATATATATATATATATATATATATATATATATATATATATGAACCATACATGAACCAGTTCATTGAACTTTGGCCTAAGTACCTAATTTTATTTTTTATTCAAATCACAGTGTTGGTGAAAGATGAAATTTTGTAAATTTTGTGAATAAACATTTAAAAGAAATTAAAATTTTGCCAAAGTAAATAAATATTTAAATGAAACTTTTAAATTACAGACAAATACTATTATAAGGAGATCAAGATGAAGTAGCAGTCGGCTGTGGAGCCCAACAGAAGACTTTGACTTACCATCCGACAAAAGAGTAGGTGCCACGTCATCATTGACAGCTGCATCACAGAATTAAATGCTGTACGAACTGATGTTAGACGGTTGATTCGCCAACTGTCCTCCACTTCTCCCTATCCGACAAAATAAACCGTTGAGTTCTCTGCTCTTTCAAGATCGCACGAATCTATTTTTTTGCCTTTGCTCCCTTTACTTTTATATATTTTTATCGCAGCTCCGTATTTCAGGAGAATAATCTATGGACGTCTTAAAATAAGATGATTAATAGATTTGGATTCATTTGTATATTTGATTTAGTGTAAACCTCGGCTTTGCTTTGATTCCGAATTTAAAAACAATATATATCTTTATTAATAATTGGTGTAGAAACACAATTTTTGAAAAAACAATAAATTTTGAAAAAAAATTTAGACTGAAGGACGTCAAGTTGTTTTTTTAGATTGAAAGACAAATATTAGTTATAATTTTGAATGAAGGACAAACTTTGAGAAAAAACATTAAATTGAAGGACGAATGCTCGTTTTATTTTCAGGACGTTTTACACCATAAAAAAATCAGCATTGTCCTTCAATCAAGAAAAACACTTGTTGTTCTTCAACCTAAATTTTGTTTAAAATATATCATTGTATAGATAGAATAAAAGTAAAATCATTCTATAATTATTTCTAGAAGTATTCAAATACAATTTTTGAATAACCATACCATACTTTCAAAACAATAATATATTTGCAATAATTTGGTACCAAATTAAGGGAACCGCTTAGCATATTTGATGGAATCAAACCAAACCACCATCAATCACACTTTTAGAAACACACCGCATAATAATATGGGCAATACATCATACAATTATTACTCTATTGATAAAAACAAACAATAAAGTTAGCACTAGCGAACAAGATCCACAACAAATTATGTCCCTTAGTGCTTTTCGTTTTGATTTTATGTGAACGACTAAGAACCACACGTCTCTATTGTTTAGCCTCTTTTATAATTAATCGCATTTTGTTGGTTCATGAAATAAACCACTTATTAGTCAGTGGGTTAGCTTTTGACGCAACTGCTTGGGTCCTACTTGCCTTTATCCAATGTTAAACATGGATTTATCTGACCTTAAACGTTTTATTTTTCTCTAAACAAACAAAATTCCAAAACTTTGCCGATAAGATTTACTTATTATTTATACATACGTTGGTTTGAATTATTCTTCGTTTAGTTTTGATAGGGACTGAGACCAAAACAATATAACATTGATTTGACGTTAGTAAAAGGGACACACTAACCATTCATTTTGTCGTTAATATCAATATAATTAGGCATACTAATTCGGGTTACCAGTTAATGAACTCTGGTACAATTAAATTTAATCAAAAACGGAAACAAACTGAAACTCGTCTTAGAAAATTTTTAACGCCGCAACCATTGTACAGGTAATGTTCGACTATGACATTTCATGCCGTTTAAAAATTGATAAGATTAAGCTAACTAGCTAGCTGAATACGACCATTGGTCTATTTATATAATAATTATAAAAAATAGTTCTTTTATATAGATATATATCATCCGTATCCTACTGTTCATCACTTGCACATATTTATTCTGAAGTGATAATAACTTGTAATGCTTGAGAACATTATGTTGATAAAACGTTTGGTAGCCAATAGTAATAGAAAAAACAATAATTATATCATAATTATAATACAAATTAACATTATTCAATACAACAACTAACCTGCAAAACATAGTAATACGATAACCTTTAACTGGTAATTAGGTTACAGTTCCAAAAGAAAAGGAAGGCACTAATACTAGAATTCTTCTTAATGCATATGATAAGGCAACTGATGCTATTGTAATACCTTGTCTTTCCGGAAGCAGCACAAGAACTCAGTGCTTTGTCCATATAATATTCAATGTAAAAGCGAATGTCAGTTCTTGAACTGAATGATCATCAATCAATTTAAAACAATTAAATGAAATACGAAGAAAAATTATTAAGAGAAAGACTAACTAACCAATCCAATATTGGTTGAATAGTGATCACAAATTTAAATAACAATAAAAGTGAAGTCTCAAATGCTTTTTTTGCTAATGTGCCATTAAAGCAAGAGATTAGAATTGTAGATAAAGATGACAGTAATATAATTGGTATTTTATGCAAATAATTGGGTAACTTCACAAGTGCACAACACTTTAAGCAAATGCTTTAAATACCATTAAAAACTGAACAAAAAGCCATGGATAACTTCAATTGGTATCATCTAAACAATGAATAAGAATTCAATTGGATGGCAAGGGCAATATCATTAACAACTATATTACACACCTCAGGGAAGATGATTCGACGGTATAATACAAAAAAAATATATAACAACAATTGTTATCCAGCAAATTAGTCACCATCATTGAAGAAGAAATTAAAGATTTACTTCATGATTTCCTTGCATTTATTACCTCAAATAATTAATAAAAAGCAATCATATCTCCAAATAAATACCAATTCATTACTTAATAAAAACCAGCCATATCTCCACTATAAATACCAATTCATTACCCATCAAAGCTGGATTTAATGCACAATAAATGCCATGATAACCTGCTTATTTATTACTAATTAACGCCAACCATTTTCATATCAAATATTCCTTAATTCTCTTCATCTTTATCTTAAATAAGAAGATTATGGTGCAATTAATATCAGCCTAGTCAGCATCACTATTGTTGGAAAATGTTTTAAATAATAAGTGAATTATTAAAAAAATTGACTAAGTGTGAATGAGTGGTTCTTATATGTAAATAGTCCCACATTGTAGGATTATATGAAAGAATCAAGTATTTATATTTGATTCTTAGAAGCTAAGTTGAAACCTTTGGACACACAATGATGCTCTTCTGTGAGGAGGGAGACCATGCTTGACCACCACACGCGCGCGCCGACCGACTCGACCCGACCCGGATCGGGCTTGTAGTGATGTATCACTTATATTTTTAGTACAAAATTTCTTAACTGTTTTAGACCAGACTGGAACGGTCAGACCAGACCCGTATTAAAGAACGTTATGTAACGTTCGTTCTTTTTAACCCGTTATTTTTTCAAATCCGTTTTTACAGACCACGTCTCCCACAACCAGTGACGTTCTTTCGCTATTCCGCCTTCTTAACTGAGAACGAAACAGAAAGAACTACATCTCGTTCAAATTCGTTTTTTAAATATCCACAAATTCGAGCAACAATTTTGCGTGCGAACAGAATCATTTCGTACGTGCAAACGATCCGATACTTCTAAAACTAAGATGTTGTTTTATACTAGAGGCGACGGCGATTGATCCAAACTGCTTAGCACCGTACAGCAGATCGCCGAAACGTCTTCAAAAGAGTGACGTAGTCCACGACTCAGCCGAAGATCACCATTGTTTCCAACAATTTGAAGACGTCGCCAGTAACGATGACTTTCGCTGCAGATCTAGATGCCGCTGCTCCCGCTTCGCTCTTCCAGGTCCCGATGGTCTCTGCTGCGCCTTTCAGATTCGAGGGCCTCCACTTCAAACGCTGAAAATAGAAGATGGAATTCTTCCTGACCATGAGAAAGATGGTGGTTGTACTGACAACCGACAAACCACAACTACCAGATAGACCAGACGAAGCAGACGCAGATCTGATGCGAGCTTGGACAGTTGTTTCTGTGTTACAACTGTGGAAAACCAGGTCATATGGCACGAAAGTGTAGGAACAGACCAGGCTCTGCACCGCAGACTAACCTGACTGAGGAGCCTCTTACGGCTATGATTTCTGAGACTCACCTAGTTGATGGATCAGAGGGTTGGTGGGTAGATACTGGTGCATCCCGCCATGTCTGCTACGATCGTGCTATGTTCAGTACATACACGGCTGCTGATGATAAGGAAGTGCTGTTGGGAGATTCTCACACCACTACAGTTGCTGGCATTGGAAATGTGAAAATAAAGTTTACCTCTGGAAAGACAGTTCTTCTGAAAGATGTGATGCATACTCCAGAGATGAGAAAGAATCTGGTTTCTGGATTTCTCCTTAATAAGGCTGGTTTTACTTGCATACTTTGACTTATAAGGAGATGTTTGTAGGGAAGGGTTATGCTTGTGAGGGTATGTTTAGACTTAATGTTGAATTTAATAAAGTAACCAGTTCTGCTTATATGTTGTATGATTTTAATATCTGGCACTCTAGATTATGTCATGTAAATAAACGTATTACTCATAAGATGAGCACCTTAGATTTAATTCATAAAATGTCACAAACTGATTTTGATAAAAGTGAATTATGTAGTCAAGCAAAAACCACTAAAAACCCCCATAAATCAGTTGATGGAATTTCTGAACCTTTAGACTTAATTCATTCTGACATATGTGAGCTTGATGACACTTTGACTAGACATGGACACCTTTACTTTATCACTTTCATTGATGATGACTCCGATTTTACTTACGTATATCTTATGAAAAATAAAAGCGATGCATTTGAGATGTTTAAATTATTTAAAACTGAAATCGAGAATCAATCTAATAAGAAAATTAAAAGACTTCGTAGTGATAGAGGAACAGAATACGAATCTAGTTTATTTCTTGAGTTCTATAAATTGCATGGTATAATTCATGAGAGAACTGCATCTTATTCACCTGAAATAAACGGTAAAGCTGAAAGAAAGAATATGACCTTTACCGAATTAGTTGTAGCTATTTTATTAAATTCGGGCGCAGCAAAACGTTGGTGGGAGGATATTTTATTGACTGTATGCTATTTATTAAATAGAATCCCTAAATCAAAAAGTAAGATTTCACCTTCTGAAATTTTAAGAAATTATAACCCGAATGAATCTTACTTTAGAACTTGGGGATGTTGGCATATGTTCGTATACCTGACCCTAAGAGAATAAAATTAGCAAGTAGAGCATACAAATATGTATTTATTGGCTATGCTATTAATAACAAAGCATATAGATTTTATGACCTGAATACACATAATATAGTAGAATCTAATGATGGTGATTTTTATGAAACTAAATTTCCTTGAGGAATAGTGGGAGCGCGTTAAATAACACCGTGCCTATTGGAACAGAACTTAATAAATCTTCTGAAATCGAACCTAAAAGAAGTAAAAGAGCAAGAGTTGATAAAGGTTTGGACTCAGATTTTTGCACTTTTAATATAGAGGAGGATCCCACAAACCTCCAAGAAGCCTTATCTTCATTAGATGTCAATTTTTGGCAAGAGGCTATAAATGATGAAATGGATTCTTTGAAATCCAATAAGACTTGGCACTTAGTAGATTTACCACCTGGTTGTAAGTCTATAGACTGTAAATGAGTACTTAAAAAGAAATTAAAATCTGATGGCATAGTTGAAAAATATAAAGCCCGTTTGGTAGCTAAAGGTTTTGGGCAAAGAGAAAATGTGAACTTTTTTGATACTTTTTCACCCATAACTAGAATCACATCCATCCGAGTACTAATTTCATTAGCATCTATTCATAATTTAATAATACACCAAATGGATGTTAAAACTATTTTTTTAAATGGTGAATTAAAAGAGAAAATTTATATGGACCAACCTGAAGGCTTTGTAATTCATGGTCAAGAACATAAAGTTTGCAAATTAGATAAATCATTATATGGTTTAAAACAAGCACCTAAACAATGGCATGAAAAATTTGATAACTTAATAATCTCATGGTTTCAAAGTTAATGAAAGTGACAAATGCATTTACTATAAATCTAAGAATGACATTTGCACTATAATATGTTTGTATGTAGATGATCTACTTATTTTTGGGTCAAACATTCATGTCATAAACATTGTTAAATCTTTGTTAAGTGCCAATTTTGATATGAAAGATCTAGGTGAAGCAAGTGTAATCCTTGGTATTAGGATTACTAGGTCCGAAAAGGGACTTTCTTTGGATCAATCTCATTATATTGAGAAGATCTTAAAGAAATACAATTACTTTGACTGTAAACCTGCATGTACACCATATGATCCTAGTGTAAAGCTATTCAAGAACACCGGTGAAGGTGTAAGACAGTCTGAATATGCGAGCATCATTGGCAGCCTTCGGTATGCCACTGATTGTACTAAACCCGACATTGCCTATGTCGTGGGATTATTATGCAGGTTTACTAGTAGACCTAGTATAGAGCATTGACACGCTATTGAGAGGGTCATGAGATACCTAAAACGAACCATGAACCTTGGGTTACATTATGAAAAATTTCTAGCTGTCCTTGAATGTTTACACCGATGCAGACTGGAATACTTTATCTGATGATTCAAAAGCAACTAGTGGCTATATCTTTAGCATTGCTGGAGGAGCTGTTTCTTGAAAATCCAAGAAACAGACTATTTTGGCTCAGTCTACTATGGAGTCTGAGATGATAGCACTAGCCACAGCTATTGAAGAAGCGGAGTATTTAAGAAATCTGCTAGCTGAGATTCCCTTATGAGAAAAACCGATGCCGGCTGTGTTAATCCATTGCGATAGTACCACGGCTATTGCAAAAGTACAGAACCGTTATTATAACGGTAAGAGACGACATATACGTCGTAAGCACATCACTGTTAGAGAGCTACTCTCTTCAGGAGCTGTTAGAGTGGATCACATACGCAGTGATGAGAATTTGGCAGATCTTTTGACGAAAGAACTGCCAGAGAAAGTCCTTACAACTTCTAGAAAAATTGGACTATTGCCCTTAGATTGTTGAGTCACGCACAATGGTAACCAGACCTAATGACTGAAGATCCCAAGAACTAGGTTCAATGGGTAAGAACAAGTTGTGAAGTGATATGAGTTGAACATGCTATTTTTCATATATATAGAAGCAAGCATTTATGAAGTGATTATAGGATGAGTTAATAGAAGCTCTTAATGAGATCTATACTCTATTTGGAGTGGAGTACCTACCTTCAGGAGTACTCTTGATAGACTCGCCTGTGTGAATGTGGAAATTTAGTCATTTCCTATGGAGTTTTGGGCAAAATTCCTAGAGCATTCACTAAACTGGGATAGACGTGCATGACCATAAACACACGGGCTTATTTGATTGACTCTAGAAAGATTGCGTGTGGTCTGATGTCAGGAATAGAGTTCAAGACTACGTGCCACTCTAGTAAAAACTGAATTTTTTCCACCATGTAAAGGTTCAAGTCGAAAGACACTTTTGTTTATGCATAATCTTATGTTTTTTAGAAATTGCTTGAAAATATTTAAAAAAAATCAAGTGGGGAATTGTTGGAAAATGTTTTAAATAATAAGTGAATTATTAAAAAAATTGACTAAGTGTGAATGAGTGACTCCTATATGTGAATAGTCTCACATTGTAAGATTATATGAAAGAATCAAGTATTTACATTTGATTCTTAGAAAAGCTAAGTTGGACCCTTTGGACACCCAATGATGCTCTTTTGTGAATAGGGAGACCATGTTTGACCACCACACGCGCGCGCGCGTCGACCGACTCGACCCGGACCGGACTCGGGCTTGTAGTGGTGTATCACTTATATTTTTATTACAAAATTCCTTAACTGTTTTAGACCAGGCTGGAACGGTCAAACCAGACCCGTATTAGAGAACGTTATGTAACGTTCGTTCTTTTTGACCCGTTATTTTCTCAGATCCGTTTTTACAGACCACGTCTCCCACAACCAGTAACGTTCTTTTGCTATTCCGCCTAACTGATAAGGAGACGAAACAGAAAGAAGTACATCTCGTTCAAATTCGTTTTTTAAAAATCCACAAATTCGAGCAACAATTTTGAGTGCAGACAGAATCGTTTCGTACGTACAAACGATCCAATACTTCTAAAACTAAGAGGCTGTTTTATCCTAGAGGCGACGACGATTGATCTGAACTGCTTTGCACTGTACAGCAGATCACCGAAACGTCTTCAAGAGAGTGACGTAGTCCACGACTCAGGCGAAGATCACCATTGTTTCCACAACTACAATTCCACACCATCACTGGATCAAGGCTTACAGCTATAAATACACCTAGTATTGCAAAAGAAAAAGGGAAGAAAATGAAACAGAAAATATTTCTCCTCTCCTCCTCAAAATCTCTTGTAATATGTATCTACAAGTGATAAATAAATTATAAAGTGGATGTAGGTCATAGATTTTGCCGAACCATTATAAATTTTTTGTCTCTTTTATCTTTTCTTCTTTTTATCTTTTGTGATCCGTGTTGTTGTTTTCTGGATTGTCGTTAAGGCGGGTGCTTTCACATTACTTTGGGTGTTGACGGCCATTTTTGTCGACAACAACAATAATGATGATGATATACATAAAATAACAGTTAAATAAAGTACCTTGCCTCGTTTATTGTAAGGCTAAGAGTATCATCTTTCCTCTTCTGAGGAAGCATTTTAAGCACATCTCCAAATCCATCCGTCAAGGCAGCCATTCTGGTGCAAGTCACAAAAGCAAGTGCATGACTCCAAAACACAGCCAAAAACGTTAATGTCAACAAATTTACAACTGTACAACAAACATGTAGAACATACAATTTTTATTTTATAGTTCCAAAAATACAGTTTCAAGGAGCATCTCATTTCGAGAAGATATAAATATATACATATAGATAGCTCTTAAATCTATTCTCTATTGAATACGCATGGACCAAAAACTTGGTATGTACATTTGCTTTTTAAAACCTAAGCTTTGTTTTATATGCAGATACGAGTACTTACCGTTAAAAAACCAAATATTACTGTATATTTGCCAACGTGGGACAAAATCCTACCTTTTAAGATGTTGCCGATATGGAATAGGCTGATGAGAGTGACAAATACAGATGTGTTGCGACGAACAAAATATTCCCATATGTTTACATGAGTAAGAGTAAGACAATAGAGCTTACAGTTTCATGAAACAAAAAATGGATGGGAAGATTCATGAAAAGAGCATACCCATTTCTTGACTTCCTCATCAATTGCCTCTCGTGCTTTTTCTGTCTCTTGGTAACAGGAGCACGAAAGAAAAAAATTCTTCTTCTTGGCTAGCTTGTTCTCTTTGCTTTGAGATATATCTTGAAATCTCTACGCTATCAGGTGCCACTGAGTTATTCAATTGTATATATTTTGTGTTTAATAAGAATGAGCACAAACAAAAGGGAATCATAACGGGAAATGTGTGGAATAACAAAGCAAACCTCTTCCAGTTTACCTTCAAGATCATCCAAAAATTTCTTCCAATAAGACCTATTTTTTGAGTTACGCAAAAATTCCTTTTCTTCCCTTTTAGCATTGTTTTCTTCTTTTGATGATTCATCCATAGTTGTAGGAGCAAACTTGGACGCCCAATATAGACCATCGGCCTAAAGATAATGGCGTATAAAAATGTTGATGAATAACGTTAGCTGTATATCTTAATCAAACTTTACGATATGGACGCTATACAGTTTATCTTTTTTGTAAAAAAAAAAAAAAATTGAAATTTACGGTTAGTACAGAAAAGAATTTTTTTATTTATTGACAGATGCTTATAAATTTATAATATCTGAATTAAAGATAAATTAAAATATAGGAAATTTGGTAATGTAAATGTACAACACAAAGTTTAAGAATTTCACCATCCCATGTAACATAACAGAAGGGAATTTGTTTACAATACAAGGTTAGGATTTATCATTTATTTTTTCTATAAAGAATGCCTACGGCTGAACAGCCTTAAGTGAATATCCAGGGCAATCTTGCCATTATAGTAGTCATATTTCTATTTAAAAAGTTGGATATGTTAGAGAATACAGACCAGATATGCTGTCGATTATGGTCATGTTTCATAAGATATACGGAATTGCAGTATGATAATGAAATATAAACAATGAATTACATACACAAATTGCAAATTGATGAAATCATTGTTAAACCATAATGTCAGTAAAAATACAGATTATAAATTACCTGGCCATCAACATTGAACTTAGGAACAAGCATGTCAGGATTTGGTCTGAACTTTGATGGATCTTCGTCATCGTTGTTTACTTCTTTGCTTTCCTTTGTGGTTTTATCCATCTTGTTGTTATTTTTGGCATTATCAGCAAGTTTTAAAAGTTTCTGAACTTGATAATCGAACTTTTTGTTTATTGGGCGAATCTGATAAGAAAATTAAATAAAAACCAAATGATCGAACAAAAAATACTATAAATAAGAGTTAAAATTATAGAGAACAAATAAAGGGATATATATATTGCTAACCCAAAAATGGATCAATACCCGAAACCGGATGAAAGCACTCGTTCAGATAAAAGTAAAAGAAAAAGTAGAGAATAAACAAGAACACACAGAAGTTTTTATAGTGGTTCGACATAATCTCCGACCTACGTCCACTTTAATCAGGTTTTATTATTGGTTGCTAGTTGTTATCTCTCCGGATTACAACTATTTTTCGTCAGATCCAAGTTACAATAAATTTGAATAAGTTTAAAAGAGATAAGAAGTGAAGAAGGTGTTGGTGAAGCTCCAAGTCCAAGAGCGTTGAAGGAGATTCAACAAAGGAAAGATCCTTCTCCGGTAGCATGTAGGTTGGTATTTATAGGGGAATTGGACAACATAGAGTCAAAGACCCAATAGCAATGAAGTTCAGAAGATAGTGCGAAGTCACACCAGAAAACCTAAGCCATCCCGAGTCAAATCCATGACTCGGTACCAAGTTAAGGTCCTTAACTTGGTGCAGAGTTAAGGATTTTGATGTCTTGCCCAACTCTTTACTTGTTCCACTTTTCCACCTTCTTCCTAAGTCGTTTGAACCTATTTTCCATCGTCTTCGAGTTAAGTCTTGCGATCACTTGGATATCCATCTTCTTAGCTTTGTTCCAGCCAATCCTTAGAGTAAGTCATCAATTCCTTGCACCATCACTTGAGCATGAAGCAATGGAGTAGAATGAGCCATGCATGAAGTACGGAAGGTCATCGAGTAAGTATCCTTAAGTCGGACCCGACTCAAGGCCTTAACTTGGGTCCGAGTTTAATTGGTGGGGCCAAACCACTTCAAACCTTTCCTAAGTCCCTCGTGTTTTTCTAAGTGCTCTTGCCAAATTCCAAGTCATTTCATCTCCGTCTCGATGCTTTAACATTCGTTAAAGTTTTAACTCGAAGTTGACCTAAGGCCTTTTACTTGGGGTGAATTAAGGACTTAACCAATTTTCCAACCAAACTTTCTGAGCTCAATTGTGTAGACTTTCTCAGGGTATTTTCAAGTCTGCGAATCATTTCATCTTCGTTTCGATCTTCTAAGTCCAGTTGAAATCTGCTTTGCTAAAAAACAGGTAAACCTATATGGTTCACACCTTCTCGATAAATAATTTGATTTCTGCAAAACTTCGCACAAGCGGATGGTTCTGTATAGACAAACCTTTTGCCTTGCAAGTACATAGTAGACTATAGTCTGACAATAGCTCAACATAAGCAAATGTTTTGTTTCTAGGTAACTTATCCCATCTGCAGTAAGAAGTTGGTTGTCTTTCACCTATAATATAAAAATATATAAGAGTTAATCTTTTGGCTATAGTTGCAATATGCAAAACAAAGATTGATTTTTGACTGATATCATGTACAATATAAAATATGAAATTTATTTAACTTTATGGTCACTGAAGCTGAATGAACAAAAATATATAATGGTGAAAAAATACAGAAACGTAATCATCAATATTCCAATTAACTTATAAATTCATCACAAGTGGATTTATTTTACCTGTTTATCTCCAATAAAATGTCTGAACACAGCCAAATGAATATGCACATTTCACTACATAATTTAACTAGAATACAGTATTCAATGCACAACACTGGGGGTGTGTGTTAATTCAGATTTTATCAATTTTTATAAGATTTCAAGTTAAAAAGATTTCAAAGAAGTTGAATGAATATACAGAATTCAACATATATTGAGGACAGAACAAAATCTTTAAGCTTTGGGAAAGATTTTGACATACTGTTTTTTTTTTAATAATAAAACTCTATCAAAATCCCTTTAAATTTCTCAATTTTTATAAAACTGAAATCAATACAAATTCCAACATATTCCAAATGAATTCATCAAGAATAATTTTAATTGGCTAACAATCTGTTTCACTGGCTGAAAGCTGAATCCAGTATTCCAACGGTTTCTAAATGATAAAGTGACTGAATATAAAATAGATCTTACTTGTTTGGTTAGTGCTCGGATTTGTTCATTGACTGAATCCAGTGAGTTCTTCATCTCTTGCAATACCTCAATACGTTTAGGAGCCTCCCTGCATTCACAAAATTAGGGTTAAAAAGTAGAAATTAAGGTTGTCACGATTGGAATAAATATTATCATGCTCCAAATTAGTTCTTCAACTTGATTCGAATTTGAATTTGAGCTTATTATTTTTTGTTGCTTGAAAGAAAATTGAAATTGAGCCGACCAATAATTTTGCTTCTATTGCTTTCTCCTCCTATTTTGATATCCAGAATTTTGTTTTCAACTCATATGTCAAATCGAGATATAGCACAATGTTACTAATGTAACAATATTAGCATTTTACACCTGCTAATTTTTTTTAACTCAATTCCATAATAATTCAAATTGTAACTCAAGTACAATAACAATTCAACTAACTCAATGCATTCAAATTATCACATTGAATAGACGGATTTACCGGGTTAGGGATTCAATTCATTCACAAAGTAAATGAAATCAACATAATTCAGTTCAACAAAAAAAGAATTTACTGTTTTCATCACATTATAACAATAAAATGACACTTACTGTTTTAATCACAATTTAACAATAAAGTGTTTAGAAACAATAAATTGATTTACAGTAAATGAATTAAAGAATTTATTATTTTATCAACCATATCCAAAATCATAAATTCACACATAATTGAAAACTTACGTTTTTAGGACTCAGAAGCAGGCAGTAGCAAGCTGAAATTGAATATATTGGGGCAGCAGCAGCAGCAGCAGACTGAAATCGAATAATAGGGCAGCAGCGGATTGTCGGCGGAGCGCTGTTGTTGAGGTTGGAGGGAGTAACGCCAAAGCATGTGTAGAAGATTGCTAGCATTAATATTCGTGTGGGCTTTTAGCAACCCATTTGTAGCATATGTAGTAAGGCAATCTTTTGTAATCTTTTATTGATAATTGACAGCCCAACCCAAATATAAAGCGTCTGTAGTATGCCGGATAGAAAGTCCATGAATGGCTTATTATATGTTTTTATAGTAATTACGATAGTATTGTATTTTTCTACTAAAGCTCTCCTGGGATTCTACACCTCTTAAAAACCCTTAAAAAGAAAACTTTAAAAAATTCTCTAGTGAGTTTGAGCATTCATTTATCATGTTACTATAACCTTAAGTATGCTCAATAAATTGTACTATCGATTAAATCTCGTGTATAACTTCGAATACATTACTCCTAATGTTGTTCATTATGATCTTGGGAGTGCTAAATCATAAAGTTCATTAGATACTCATGACCCGTCGTTTCTTAATTGCTTAAGGATAAATTTTGTAACCATCGAAGGCGCTCAACAAATTACGAATTGTCGTTCAATCTATAACATCATTATATTACATAGTTTATGGCTTGAGAATGCTCAACAACCATAAGTATGCAAAACACTCTATTTGTATTGTAATTGATAGATAGCGACATTATTTTATAATAACGAGTATTATCGTCTATAATGAATGATAAGTTTTAACAAGAGAAGTTTGGTAAAACACCTCTTTAAGTTACAAAATACAGAATCTTCCCTTCTAAAAAATATGTTTTAAAAAACATCCTTATTTTTAGTTTCAACAAGACTCAAATAATTGTATATTCTAAAACTTCAGATATTACAGTGCAAAATGCAAACATTTGCAATTTCTTGAACTGCAAATATTTGCAGTTTTGCCAAAAAAAAGATCATGGAAACTTGAGATTAAGTGCGTATTGAATTATAAATTGCCAATAATTTTTTGGAGTATAACTTTGAACATGTTTTTTTAGAATGATTTTTCGTGTATTATGTTTGAAAATAAGGGGTATATCCTAGTTTCCACTTTTCACAATGCTCAATTACATCACTTGTGATTTTGTACACGTGTTGTACACACATACCCATATAATATAATATTTAATTATAACATTTTTAATATCAAATATTTTTTAATTATAACATTTATAACAATGCTGAGTTACGTTTTCTTATTTAATTTTAACATTTATAATATAATATCAAATCTTATATTCACGTATATTTTATTAGTTAACACTTTTTTTTAAAATAAGGGTCGTACTTTATTCAATTAGAGCATTCATTTTGATGTCTCGAGTGTCGGACTCAAGACCTCTAAAACCAAGTCTAGAACATCTCACCACTTACCACTTGAGCTAGTGGTCCTTTACATTAATTAACACTTTAATTAATATTACATATTACTTGCAACCATTTATAGATTTTAGTTTAAATTTAAACCGTTTTTAAATTCGAATTTTTTATATATTTTGAATACCCCGATGTCCAAAATGTTTGTGTCTTACACCTAGGTTAGAATAAGACCATCGAAGAGTAAAGTACAGGTCGAGAAAGACGAGAGGTTTCTCGTTCATAAGAACGTTCCTTAATTATATAATCTCCTTCTTTATACACCCACCAAAATTGAATATTCCAATGGATATCCCTTAATATTGGCTAATTATCCATAATTATTCAGCACATGCTCTTATACTTTTGTTGGATTAGGTGCATCGAATAATAGGGTAAAAGGAGCAAATTTCAAAAATAATAATTTATTCATTATGCATCAGATCTTTTAAATGTTTTATCACGAGTAATATAATAATTTATTCATTGGCCTGAACGACTCGGATTTAACAAAAATTAATATAATGAACAAAATTGATTCTAGTGCCTATAAATACATGTCAACCCCTCACTTTTCTTCTCATATTTTCTGAATACAGATGTGAAGCACTGTCATTTTCATTTCTCCACTAGTTCTAGAAATTATAAAAGAACTATATATATATATATATATATTGGAAGAGAACAAAAAATAAAACGAGAAGGAAAGGAGAAGTGAATCGAATTCTACGTAGAAAGGTAAATTCAATAATTTAAAATTTGAACTCCCTTAACTCAAATCTCCTCTTAGATCTACAATTCTAATAAGTATGTATATATCCTTTTACATATTTTTTGATTGGAAAGGAAAAAGAGTCAGGTAGAAGGATGGCACTGGATTTGGAGATTTGGAAGCTATAAGGTGAGTGGAAAATTATACGCTTTACATGATATTAAATTTATATCATTGAAATTCCGTTTCGTTTATGCCCGTGTAGAAACCGGTTAATTTTAGGCTTAAATAAATAAACCTTGAAACTCTTGCCTACATATTTAATAGATTGTTTAACTTGATGAGGTGATTATATATACATCCTAGATCTAGATTTTAGATAATCCCAAAATTTTACAAATAAATTATTGATAAAATTGTGTAGTTATTTGCAGATTTTGTTGTTTGAGTTAAGAATGGTTAAACTTCATAATCATTAAATTGAGATATTTTAGTTTGATTTAGGGTTTTAGCTCTATATTTTAATTCATTGAAGTGTAGAATGTCCCTACATGAATTTCTATAAATTACCCAATCTCATAATTGTATATGAAAAGATAGTCATTCGAAATAATAAGGAATATGTCTAAATAAAATAGATATGTAAAGTAGGGATGTTTTTCTGTATTTTCAACTGCCTATTTTAATAAAGATATAAAAGATAATTCCTTGGAATTTCAAACACAACAGAGTTCCATTTTTTTGGTAGTTTATGGATAACTATAATGGTATCATTTTCTTCTCGAAGAAGAAACAGTTTCAATGCTTAAAATGTAGAAATAAATATTTTATGAGATTTATGCTTAAGTGTATATCTAGAAACCTCTAAATATAGGAATTAAAGGTACTATAGATATAGTTAATGATGACCCCATTATCAATTAAATAAATATGGCAAAATATAAGTTAAGAAATAAATAATAAGCACAAAAATACAAATAAGATAATGAACTTAAAGAATTAGGGATGTTACGGTAGTCAAGTTAATATGGGCATTATTGGAAGAAGCAGTAAATGATACTTATTGGCACTAATGAAATAAAAGAGAAGTTCATAAAGTTAATAAAATGAATACTAATAAATGAACTTGGGAGCGTAATAATTTCCACAGAAAAATTGCATGGCTGTAGTAATACATTTGCGACAGGTGTGAATTACTTGGTCTAACCTAATATTTAGTTTTACTATAAATGATTTGGTTTAGTGTGGGATGGGATGCGAGGTCAGCAATGTTACACAATGAAAGTATGCCCTCCGCAACGGGCTACCAGCAGTTATATATACATCCTACTAATGTGGGACAACTCCACCTATAGGACCCGTGGGAATATGTTAATACCACAAATATTGATTTTGATGACAACAACCATATAAATATATATGTACTAATGTTTTTTCAACCTGTATAGAATATTTTGTAGGATATTATATGTAACGACCCACCTTTTCGACTCCTAGGAAATGACACTTAACATACCCTTGGTGTTCGTGCGCCGTTGCCCAAGCATCCGAAAGATGAATTGTCTTGGGGTAAAATAAGAACAGAACAGAAAATCTCACAACAAAATAAATACATAGAACATAACATAGATATAGTACATAAGGTTACTCCATAACATGGAGTTATCAGAGTTATACAAAAGTATTATCATCAATACGACAGTTATAACAACCTGCCTTTACACATAGTGAACAAATTACATATACACGCACTAATTAAAAAGCGGAAGAGATAGCTAAGTAGATAAGTGCCTCCTGCTCGGACGCCATCTTCAAAAGAGCCCACAAAGATCTGCTGCTCTCGGACCACCAAAATAAAATGAGTACCCGAGAGTTTAGGGAAACAAACAACTCAAGTAAGACGATATGTCTTGTGTGAGTAAATAAACAATAGGGGTGTAATTAAACACAAACATGTGAGACCATGCCACTGAACACGGAATGGTTTTACTCTCACATAAATAAACATCCAAACGTAAGAATGGATAAAACAAGATAACAGTCCAAACTCGATAGAATGGACTAAACCAATAATTAAACACTGTGAAAAGTAGTTGTCCCTTCCCGTTGCAATTATAGAAAACAAATTCAAACATTCGAATCAAATAAGGAAAGGAAAATCTCCAACAACGACTAGGAGGGTGCACCCCCTCTTATCGAAAAGTATACCTTTAGAAATATACTTGCGAACTCCGATGGTTCTCGGACACGTCCAAGCCGGACCCCGCCAACGGTTACCGAGTATCCGAGTAATTCTCATCTGGTTGCACAAATATCCGAACCAAAACTAGAGTAGATGTGAAATTACCCTAATAGGAGCAACCCAATATAGCTTGGCTTCCTCTCTCGCTTTGAGTTTAATCAGACAAAGGATATCAAAGCTCTATTGAGCAACAATTCGGCTTAGAATGACGAAAAATAAAGAACCTGAAGTAATTAATAGTCGGAAAACAAACTATCGAGAATACAAAACGATCGTATATGGAAATTAAGCCTTGTATACCCATCACCACTCGTCGATTTCAAACTTGTACTATTCCTTGGTTAACAATAATGTTGGACAAATTAAGTAGTGTTACCTCAAAGTCATTTACCACGACCATTCATAACTTTTGAAATAGGGACAAGTCTACCTCTTCGACATTTAGTATTAAACATACAAATAAATCATTTCCATATAGGTGATATCGTTTTACAAAACTTAATTCAGCTCCATAAACGAATCAAACTTTTATTTTTGAAAGCCGAATTCGTGCTTGGGTTTCACAAAGTATTAACTTTAAACATCTTTGTAAAAATATTTCATTCACTTTTAAAACACCATTATAAAGAAAAATTTAATAACTTTAGACATCCTCATTTAACTGGTTAATTAGCTTTAGTAAGAATGATTAATCATGTTTAAACTTCATTTAATTAATTTAATCAATTAACTTCAAATACCTTAAATTAAAAAGTTTAATCACTTATAAAACATTATTAATTACATTAATTATATTTAAATAACTTTAATTAAAAATGATTAATTAATTAAAGTATAATTAAAGAAAAAGATAGTTAAATTTAAACTAATTAATTAATTTTAAAAGTTAATAATTAAAGAGGATTAATTAAGTTTAAACACCATTGATTAAAATAATGAATTAGCTTTAATCCATTGCTATTAAATGATTAGTTAACCTTAACCATCATCAGGCAACATGATTGACTAATTTTAATTATCATTAACAAAGTAATTAATTAAATTTAAAAACATCATTATTAAGTTAATTAATTTACCTTAATCATCCTTAATTAAAATGATTAAATTTAAAATTAAATAACTAGTTAATTAAGTTTAAACGCATCATTATTCAAAAACTTAATTTAACTTTGGAAACAAAACTCAAGGCCGAGAATTAACCAAAAGGTTTACAAGGAGATGTTATTTTTTCAAAAGTGTCGATATAGCAATAGTCGTTATACATACAGTTCAAGAACTACTTTATGTCATAATGGTTCTCTTTTTCCCAAGAAACATAAATGAAGAATTACTTATACAAATTTTACTTTGAACTATACACTAATTTAAAGTGCCTACTAAATACAAATGTGTCATCTTGTAAGGCGTAAACCAAGTCAACAACAAAACATCTAAACATTACAAATTAAGCAACTAAAATAGTGACAAAAATATGAGGAAATAAAGTTAAAAACTTTAGTTTAAAAAGGAGAACTTTACTCACAAAAGGTTTGCAAATTGAACTATAACTTCCACACAAACTTGAACACGAGCGAGATCTTTGCTTAGCCTTAGGAAGAATGAAATTTTGGAGGGTTTAGAGTGCCAAAGTGGTTCGGCCTATGTTGAAGTGGGCTCGGCCAAACTAGTAAGGAGGTGGATATGGGTCAAGGTTGTTTAGTTTGGTGATGTAAAGGGTAAAGAAGGAAGTTGTATTGATTTTTACTTAAGGAAGAGATGGAAACTTTGATTTCTGAAACTAAGAAGCCATCAACAAGCTTTTAGAAAACTTAAGTGAGAAAATAAAAAATAAGAATAACGAAACCAAGCTTCTTTTTTGAAGTTAACAAGGATGTGCATTTATAGGCTAATAAAGATTCCAAGGTAAGCTATCCAAAACAAGGCTTCTTAGAGAAGCTAAAAGGATATTATTAAGACAAAGCTTCCATGAGAAGCTATCCAGAACAAGGCTTCTAAGAGAAACTAAAAGGATATTATTAAGACAAAGCTTCCATGAGAAGCTATCCAAAACATGGCTTGTAAGAGAAGCTAAAAAGATATTATTAAGACAAAGCTTTCATAAGAAGCTATCCAAAACAAGGCTTCTAAGAGAAGCTATCCAAAACAAGGCTTCTAAGAGAAGCTAGCAAATATCATAAAGTGTATTCAAGAAGCCAAGGGGAAATTCTAGAGTTAGGAAGCCTAGATAAGGTCTTGACGAATTTTGGGCTTATGAAATAAGTTGGCATATAAAAGATATTATCACAGATATAATTCATTTCAATACTTACAACTTAAAAAAATATTATTAAAACTATATATATTAAATATTCATATTTAAAGTGATTAATTTACGGGTCATCACACTCTCCTCCCCTTAAAAGAATTTCGTCCCCGAAATTAATACTTACGGAGATAACTCAAAATAAGTCTAAAAGGGCATATATTATATCAAGAAACTCATACAACAAATACACACTAAGCAACCATATCACAATAGTGCATGCACAATTCATACAAACAAACAAACAACTATCCTAACATCAATTCAGGATAAGATTCCCTCATACTATCTAAAGTCTCCAAGTACAATCCCTGGGATCATTACTCCACTGAATCTTGACCAATCTCACTACTTTGTTATGCAACCTCTTCTTATGCCGATCCACAATACGAATAGGATATCTGATAACAATCAGGTTGGGTTCTATCTCCAAATCTTCTTGAATAGATGGCTCAATAATTAATGTTGGATCATGCACATACTTGCTCAGGTGCGATACATGGAAGACATTATGAATTCCCGACAATCTTTTATGTAATTCAACTTTATAAGATAGCATTTCAATTCTCTCAAGAATTTTAAATGGTCCAATGAATATGGACGCTAACTTTCTTGCTTTTCCGAATCGGACAACTCCTTTAATCGGGGAAAGTTTCATAAATACCAAGTCCCCGACCGCAAATTCTAAGTCCCTTCTTCGTTGATCGGCATAGCATTTCTATCAGTCTTGTGCTTTCTTCATTCTTTTCTTGATCACATCCACCTTCTCTGTTGCTTCTCGAACTATATCAGGTCCAAGAACTAATCGATCCCCAGTCTTCACCCAACATGATGGTGATTTACATGGTCATCCATACAAAGCTTCAAACGGCGCAATGCTAATGCTAGCTTGGTAACTGTTGTTATAAGAGAACTCCACCAAATGTAGATGATCTTCCTATAAGCCTACAAAATCCAAATGCATGCTCGTAGAAGATCTTCCAATACTCGGTTCACCCTTTTGGTTTGTCCATTAGTCTACGGGAGATAGGCTATGCTCAAATTCAACTCTGTCCCTAAAGCGGCTTGCAATTCTTCCCAAAAACGACTGGTGAAGATGGGATCCCGATCACTGACTATACTTACTGGAATTCCATGCAGCTGAACGATCTCTCTTAAATAAATTGTAACGACCCATAATTTAATCACTTTGAACATGAATAGTTAATATGTTTTTAAATGATTAAATAATGGATTTTATACCTAAAATTATTAACCATGCCTAATAAAACAGAATAGTATAATTACTTGCCTAATAAAACAAGAAAGAATTATTAACCCTGCCTAATAAAACAGAACAGCATAATTAATTGCCTAATAAAACAAGAAAGAATTATTAACCCTGCCTAATAAAATAGAATAGTATAATTACTTGCCTAATAAAAACAGAATAGTATAATTACTTGCTTAATGAAACAAAATAGCATAATGACTATTATATTCCATGCGGATGGTTGCCATTGGACCAAAATCTGGTCGAATCAGAATCTGCCATGCGGATGGTTGCCATTGGACCAAAATCTGGTCGAATCATATTATGCCATAGTTGATAAGGAGGATTCCTATTGGACCAAAATGCGGTCGAATCAAATTAATCCATCAAGATGTTTTCTATTGGACCAAAATGTGGTCGAATCAAATTAAGCCATCAAGATGTTTTCTATTGGACCAAAATGTGGTCGAATCAAATTAGCCATCAAGATGTTTTCTATTGGACCAAAATATGGTCGAATCAAATTAAGCCATCAAGATGTTTTCTATTGGACCAAAATGTGGTCGAATCAAATTAGCCATCAAGATGTTTTCTATTGGACCAAAATGTGGTCGAATCGAATTAGGCCATAAGGCTTGTTTCTATTGGACCAAAATCTGGTCGAATCTGGTTAGGCTATAGGAAATGACTAAAGTACCCTTCTTTTTACCTATAAATAACCAAGTCCATATCTCATTTTAATTCATTCACAAACTAAAGAAAAGAACTAAAATTCATTATAAAAGGTGAAGTATTCCAAGTCTCCATCAAAGCAAATAAGAAGTGAGTATATTCCTTGTTTTCATAGTTTAGTGGATATAACTTATTCTGTGAGTATATTCCTTATTTTCATAGTTTAGTGGGTATAACTTATTCTGTGAGTATATTCCTTGTTTTCATAGTTTAGTGGGTATAACTTGTTCTGTGAGTATATTCATTGTTTTCATAGTTAGTGGGTATAACTTATTCTGTGAGTATAATTTAATTATTTTACAGTCAGTGTAATCTTGATCTATTTCCTTTGACTCATTCACATTTTAACAAATGTTGTGTTAACTATTGATTATAAATTGTTAATAATAATGAGTCTGTTATTATTCTTGTTTGGTTGTTTGATTTGTGCTCGGTCAGTTTATGAGCAATAACTTTGATGTTTAGTTAAAGGGAACTTACACCACCTTTTAACTTAGGATTGACATTTAGTGACTTTTTGGTTAAAAGGAAATAACACCCCTTTTAGCTATCTCATTTGATTAAGAGGGAGCTTCACCCCTCTTGGTCGTATTCTCCTTTAAAGATGATGGGTTTAAGTTATGATTTGAATGGAAGTTTTAGATCTTTGTTTAAAGTATTTTAAAGGAGCTTCAAAATTTATATAATGATTTAAATGGGTTATTTATGGAAAGTAAGTAGTCATATACTTGGCACTAAAAGCCGATGAGTAGATTGATCCTCTATCTGTGAGATCTGGAACCGAAGTGTCTAGGCAAGGCTAGGAGCAACCAGTGCCCTGACTTACCCGGCTTTGTTTCTGGGCGAGGGGTAGAGTAAGTCGAGAATATCGAAAACATGACAAGTGTAGGAGATTTGATTTCCATAAATGATCTTTATAATTATAATGGAAAACATTCTCATTTCTTATAGATAATTATTTTTGACCCATCTAAGTATGCTTTTAAAATATGAAATCCTCCTAAATGTTTTGTGAATATACTTGTATCAATGAGATAAGTATATGGATATTTTCCACGAATTGAAAAGGTATGATATTTAATTTCCACATACGATCGTTTTGTTATCTCCGATAGTTGATATCTTGACTATCAATTTCGATACCCTTCTTCCTTTTGTTTTTGTTTCGTCAATCTAAGATGATTTGTTGCTCACTTAGAGCATTGATATCCTTTATCGGAAATGAATAAATAAAGAGCGAGTAGGGGCCAACCTATGTGGGGTTGCTCCCATTAGGGTATTTTCACATCTACTCTAGATTGGTTTCGGTTGTATGCGCACGGAGATGTGAAATACTCGGATACTCGGTAAGGTTGGCGGGGTCCGGCTTGGAGGTTTTCGAGAGCCATCGTAGTTCTCAAGTATATTTTCTAGAGGAATACTTTCGATAAGGGGGGCGCACCCTCCTTGTCATTGCTGGAAAAATTCCTTTTCCTTATTTTTGATTCAAATCTTTGGATTGATTCTTTCTTAATTGCATCGGGAAGCGTCTGGCGCTCTTCGCGATGTTTAATTATTTGTGTCCATTCTTTTATGCTTAGATGTTGTCCTTGTGAGGGGAAACCCGTTTTTCATTTTTGCGACGTGGTCTCATCGGTTATTTTGTGTGTTCTATTTTTTTATTTGGAGTTTAATCATACCAGACTTATTGTCTGATCCGAATTGTTTGTTTTCCCTAAACTCTTGGGTACTCATTTATATTTGAGTAGTCTGGAAATGACAGGTTTCTTTGGGCTCTTTTGAAGATGGTGGACGAGCAGGAGGCTCCTTATCCATCTAGCTATTTATTTCCGCTGTTTTGAGATGTTGGCTCTATGTATGTATATTTAAAGGCAGGTTGTTATAACTACCTAGACTGATAGTAGTACTTTTGTTGTAACTCTGATAACTCCATGTTGGGAGTAACCTTATGTACTGTCTTATTTTTATGTTATATTTAACCGTTCCGTTGTTAGATTACTGTTGCGTTCTTATATTTTACCTCATGACAACTCGTCTTTCTGATACTTGGGCAACAGGACATGAATACCATGGATGTATTAAGTGTCATTCTCAGGGGTCAGAAAGGTGGGTCGTCACAGTTGGTATCAGAGCTTCGGTTGAGCGAACACCTTAGCCTGATTGGGGTACAACTCATTAGAGATAGGGTAAGTGATGCCCTAGAATGAGTTAATCTTAAGAGAGCGTATTTGTAATTTTTTTAATAATAATATTTATCCTCTAAAGTCCCGTTTTGGACTTGGATTGATAGACACACCGCTCAAGAAAAATGAAATGTTTGTGAATGGAATGCGACCAGAGTTCCATCGTGAAATGACCAATCATCTTATGGGTACGTTCACCAACATTATTAACATGGATTTGAGGTTTGAGGCTCTTGATATTAAGGAAGTAGTCCAAAAGGGTGTAGTACCAGCAATAAGTGCCAAGCCTTTATCAGTTTTACCAGTTGAAGAAAGCCAAACTTCAAGCGTAAGTTTAAGGGAAATAAGCAGGGTGCAGGGAAGAAATCTGAAGATGGCGCTCCGGCACAGAAGAAGCATACCAACTTAGCCAACATTCTTTGTTTCAAGTGCAATAAGATGGGCCACTTTGCAAATCATTGCCTAATTGCCACATGTTTTAATTGCGGCCAGCCGGGACATATGAAGAATGAGTGCCCTTTTCCTAAAAAGGGATCTCAAGGAAAGACTTTTACCATTGAAGAGATACCATCCACTTCTTCAGATCAAAAAGGGAAGCAGGTGTTGCAAGGTACATTATCCATCTATGATATTCCTGTAAGGGTGCTATTTGATACAGGAGCTTCCCATAGTTTTATTTCTTATGATCTGATGGACAAACTAAACCTTAAATATGTTATCATAAGTAATCCTCTTTGTGTGTCAAACCCAATTGGAGGTCCGACAAATCTTGACACTGTGTTTCTAAATGTACCTATTTCTTATCGAAATCGTCTCTTTCCTTTTGACTTGTTTGTTCTTGGGTTTATGGATTTTGGAGTGTTGCTGGGAATGGATTGGTTATCTAAGTTTAAAGCTGTCTTGGATTGTGGTAGAAGGCTTGTTAGAGTTAGTGATGCAGGAGATGTTGGTGTTGATATTAGTTGTGAAGAGCCTAAGAAGTTAATGAGCAGTTTTCTCTATTCACTCGAAGTGGCTAAAGCGGAGCTAGGAGATGTGCCGGTTGTTCGAGATTTCACAGATATTTTTGACGAGGTGCAAGGTTTACCTCCTCACCGTGAAGTCGAGTTCCGTATTGATTTGGTTCCAGGAACTAGACCTATTGTACAACCCTTACGAAGGATGGCTCCAAAAGAGAAGAGGGAGTTAGAAAGGCAGACTTATGATTTGTTGCAGAAAGGCTTGATCCGACGTAGTACCTCGAGTTGGGGATCACCAGTCGTCTTTGTTACAAAGGCGGACGGTTCTCTAAGGTTATGCGTAGACTATCGGGAGTTGAACAAAAGGACTATCAAGGATAAATATACTTTGCCAAGGATCGATGATATGTTTGACCAACTCCACGGTGCTCGGATATTTTCTCAATTAGATCTTGCCACCGATTTCCACCAATTAAGAGTGGTAGAGGAGAGTGTTCCCTTAATAGCCTTTTGAACTCCTAAAAATTTCTACGAGTGGTTAATTATGCCGTTTGGATTGACCAACACACCCGCTTATTTTGTGGACTAAATGAATCGAGTATTTCGAGACATTCTTAATAAATTTATTCTCGGCTTTATTGATGACATTCTTATCTATTCCAAGACAGAGGACGAACACAAATATCATCTCCGTGTTGTACTCGATACCTTAAGAAGCCATGTGTTTAAGTTTTCCAAGTGCCATTTCTGGAAATCCGAAGTTATGTTTCTAGGGCATGTTATTTTGGGAGAAGGCATATCGGTGGACCCAACTAAAGTTGTGGTGGTTCAAGACTGGAAGAAGCCCGAAAGTGCGACGGAAGTTTGAAGTTTCTTGGGATTGGCTGGTTTTTACCATAGGTATATCAAGGACTTCTCGAAGATTGCTTCTCATCTGACAAAGTTAACAAAGAAAGATGTTAAGTTTGTTTGGACTTCTAAGTGTGATCAAGCATTCAACGAATTTTTTTTGAGTAAAACGGATGTGTAGCGTGAGACTACACAGCCGGTTAGATATCATAGCTAAATATAAATAGTGCGATCAACAAGCCTGACCGCTGGCCAAGATGAAATAGTTTAACATAGCGGTTATACAACATAAAGTATGGAAACTGCCCGGATAATGGACTACAAAATATGATGGAAGGTACAATCACTGTCAATGCTGACGGTTTCCAGGGACAGCTGAGGAGCTTCCAGTTGATTCAACAGAAGAAGACCTAGTGCGAGGTAGCATTCAACGAATTAAAAGAGAAGTTGACTAGCGCTCCTGTATTAACCATTTCAAATGGGAGCGAAGGTTTAACCATAGATACAGATGCTTGTGGAACCGGATTGGGAGCAGTTTTGATGTAGCATGAGAAAGTTATTGCCTATGCGAGTCGACAGCTAAAGCCGCATGAGAAAAATTATGCTACACACGATTTGGAGCTTTTAGCTATTGTCTTCGCACTAAAGATGTGGAGGCATTATCTTTTGGGTGAAAGGTTCGAGTTATACACGGACCACAAATCCTTAAAATACCTTTTTACCCAGAAAGATTTGAATTTGAGGCAGCAGAGATGGATGGAGTTTATCGCCTCTTATGATCTAGAGGTTCTTTATACCCCTGGAAAAGCAAATGTCGTTGCTGATGCATTGAGTAGGAATGTAGCAATGGTTGCAAATCTAGAAGTTAAGCCAGTATTGTTAGAGAGAATTGCATCCAGTCAAGAGGCAGATCCTATTTTAGCTCGACTTAAGAAGGATGTTGAAGAAGGTGTTGTTTCTAGCTTTGAGATTGATCTCCGGGGCATATTGAAAATGAATGGGCATATTTGTGTTCCAGACTTTGATGGACTTAGGCACAAAGTGTTAGCCGAATGCCACCATTCAAAGTTATCTTTTCATCCAGGAGTGACCAAGATGTTCAATGATATGAAGAGGGTATTCTGGTGGAAGGGGATGAAGCGAGATATTTCAATCTTTGTGAGTCGTTGTGCAAACTGCCAGTAGATTAAGAGTGACCAGTAGAAGACAGCTGGATTACTTCAACCACTTGAGATCCCAAAGTGGAAGTGGGAGCAGATCTCTATGGACTTTATTGATGGGCTTCCTAGGTCAAGAAGAGGTAACAATGGCATTTGGGTTATAGTCGATTGACTAACCAAGAGTGCCCATTTCATTCCTGTTAAGCTGACTAAGACTGCTACGAGTCTGGCGAGTTTGTATGTGAAGGAGATTGTGAGACTCCATGGGATTCCTCGTAGTATTGTAAGTGACCGAGACCCGATATTCACTAGTAGGTTCTGGGAAGGACTGTAGAATGCTTTAGGGACTGAGCTAAGTCTAAGTACAGCTTACCATCCCCAAACAGATGGGCAGACGGAGAGAGTGAACCGGATCTTGGAAGATTTATTGCGAGCATGCATTCTAGACTTTGGGGGTTCTTGGGAAGATCATTTACCCTTAGTCAAATTCACTTATAACAATAGCTATCAAGCAAGCATTGGTATGGCCCCTTTTGAAGCTCTTTATGGTCGTCCATGTCGTTCTCCTTCGTGTTGGGTTGAATATGGAGATAGACTTGTTCTTGGACCCGACATAATCTTAGAAGCCAATGAGAAGGTAGCTGATATTAGAAGAAAGATGAAGGAAGCGCAAGATCGGCAAAAGTGTTATGCAGATCAAAGGCGTAGGGATCTAGAGTTCTTAGTCGGGGACTTGGTATTTGTAAAAGTCTCTCCTCTGAGAAGTGTCGTGAGGTTTGGGAAGACATGGAAGTTAGCCCCTCGATATATTGGCCCTTTTCCCATACTGGACCGGATTGGTAAACTTGCATATAAAGTGGAGTTACCAGATCGACTATCAAATGTGCACAATGTATTTCACGTATCTCATTTACGTAAGTATGTACACGACCCTTCGATGATAGTAGAACCAGGACAACAAGTTGATTTGGAGGTTCAGCCTAACCTAACCATTCTTAGGCGTCCTATTCGTATTGTCGCTCGAGATATAAAGCGATTAAGGAAGAAGGTCGTGAATCTTGTTAAGGTTCAGTGGAGTGGAGATGTTAGAGATTGTACTTGGGAAACGGAGGACTATATTAAGGATTCTTATCCCGAGTTGATGTAGTTGTTGTTTGTATTTTGTTGTTTCTTTTTAGTGTACTCACCAGTTGTGTTAAGGTCACTTTCCTTGTATCTTTGTGTGGTATATAAGATATCATTTGGGTTTCTTTGATATCTATAGTTTATCTGATTAATTTCGAGGACGAAATTTCCTTTAAGGAGGGGAGGATGTAACGACCCATAATTTAATCACTTTGAACATGAATAATTAATATGTTTTTAAATGATTAAATAATGGATTTTATACCTAAAATTATTAACCCTTCCTAATAAAACAGAATAGTATAATTACTTGCCTAATAAAATAAGAAAGAATTATTAACCCTGCCTAATAAAACAGAATAGCATAATTACTTGCCTAATAAAACAAGAAAAAATTATTAACCCTAACTAATAAAATAGAATAGTATAATTACTTGCCTAATAAAACAAGAGAGAATTACTAACCCTGCCTAATAAAACAGAATAGTATAATTACTTATCTAATAAAAACAGAACAGTATAATTACTTGCTTAATGAAACAAAATAGCATAATGATTATTATATTCCATGCGGATGGTTGCCATTGGACCAAAATCTGGTTGAATCAGGTTCTGCCATGCGGATGGTTGCCATTGGACCAAAATCTGGTTGAATCATATTATGCCATAGTTGATAAGGAGGATTCCTATTGGACCAAAATGTGGTCGAATCAAATTAAGCCATCAAGATGTTTTCTATTGGACCAAAATGTGGTCAAATCAAATTAAGCCATCAAGATGTTTTCTATTGGACCAAAATGCGGTCGAATCAAATCAGGCCATCAAGATGTTTTCTATTGGACCAAAATGTGGTCGAATCAAATTAAGCCATAAGGCTTGTTTCTATTGGACCAAAATCTGGTCGAATCTGGTTAGGCTATAGAAAATAACTAAAGTACCCTTCTTTTTACCTATAAATAGCCAAGTCCATATCTCATTTTAATTGATTTACAAACTAAAGAAAAGAACTAAAATTCATTATAAAAGGTGAAGTATTCCAAGTCTCCATCAAAGCAAATAAGAAGTGAGTATATTCCTTGTTTCCATAGTTTAATGGATATAACTTATTCTGTGAGTATATTCCTTGTTTTCATAGTTTAGTGGGTATAACTTGTTCTGTGAGTATATTCCTTGTTTTCATAGTTTAGTGGGTATAAATTATTCTGTGAGTATAATTTAATTATTTTACAGTCAGTGTAATCTTAATCTCTTTCCTTTGACTCATTCACATTTTAACAAATGTTGTGTTAACTATTGATTGTAAATTGTTAATAATAATGAGTCTGTTATTATTCTTGTTTGGTTCTTTGATTTGTGCTCGGTCAGTTTATGAGCAATAACTTTGATGTTTAGTTAAAGGGAACTTACACCACCTTTTAACTTAGGATTGACATTTAGTGACTTTTTGGTTAAAAGGAAATAACACCCCTTTTAGCTATCTCATTTGATTAAGAGGGAGCTTCACCCCTCTTGGTCGTATTCTCCTTTAAAGATGATGGGTTTAAGTTATGATTTGAATGGAAGTTTTAGATCTTTGTTTAAAGTATTTTAAAGGAGCTTCAAAATTTATATAATGATTTAAATGGGTTATTTATGGAAAGTAAGTAGTCCTATACTTGGCACTAAAAGCCGATGAGTAGATTGATCCTCTATCTGTGAGATCTAGAACCGAAGTGTCTAGGTAAGGCTAGGAGCAACCAGTGCCCTGACTTACCTGGATTTGTTTCTGGGCGAGGGGTAGAGTAAGTCGAGAATATCGGAAACGTGACAAGTGTAGGAGATTTGATTTCCATAAATGATCTTTATAATTATAATGGAAAACATTCTCATTTCTTATAGATAATTATTTTTGACCCATCTAAGTATGCTTTTAAAATATGAAATCCTCCCAAATGTTTTGTGAATATACTTATATCGATGGGATAAGTATATGGATATTTTCCAAGCGTTGAAAAAGTATGATATTTAATTTCCACATACGATCGTTTTGTTATCTCCGATAGTTGATACCTTGACTATCAATTTCGATACCCTTCTTCCTTTTGTTTTTGTTTCGTCAATCTAAGATGATTTGTTGCTCACTTAGAGCATTGATATCCTTTATCGGAAATGACTAAATAAAGAGCGAGTGGGGGCCAACCTATGTGGGGTTGCTCCCGTTAGGGTATTTTCACATCTACTCTAGATTGGTTTCGGTTGTATGCATACGGAGATGTGAAATACTCATATACTCGGTAAGGTTGGCGGGGCTCGGCTTGGAGGTTTCTGAGAGCCATCGTAGTTCTCAAGTATATTTTCTAGAGGTATACTTTCGATAAGGGGGGCGCACCCTCCTAGTCATTGCTGGAAAAATTCCTTTTCCTTATTTTTGATTCAAATCTTTGGATTGATTCTTTCTTAATTGCATCTGGAAGCGTCTTGCGCTCTTCGCGATGTTTAATTATTTGTGTCCATTCTTTTATGCTTGGATGTTGTCCTTGTGAGGGAAACCCGTTCTGCATTTTTGCGATGTGGTCTCATCGGTTATTTTGTGTGTTCTATTTTTTATTTGGGGTTTACTCATACCAGACTTATTGTATGACCCGAATTTTTTGTTTTCCCTAAACTCTCGGGTACTCATTTATATTTGAGTAGTCCGGAAATGATAGGTTTCTTTGGGCTCTTTTGAAGATGGTGGACGAGCAGGGGCTCCTTATCTATCTAGCTATTTATTTCCGCTGTTATGAGATGTTGGCTCTATGTATGTATATTTAAAGGCAGGTTGTTATAACTACCTAGACTGATAGTAGTACTTTTGTTGTAACTCTGATAACTCCAAGTTGGGAGTAACCTTATGTACTGTCTTATTTTTATGTTATATTTAACCGTTCTGTTGTGAGATTATTGTTGTGTTCTTATATTTTACCTTATGACAACTCGTCTTTCTGATACTTGGGCAATGGCACATGAATACCATGGATGTATTAAGTGTCGTTCTCAGGGGTCTAAAAGGTGAGTCGTCACATAAATCCTTGCCAAAGAAGCTGCAATTCTAGTTGACTTCAACGGAATAAAGTGGGTGCTCTTCATTAATCGATCTATAATTACCCTAATACCTTCATTGCCTCTTTTTATTCTGGGTACCCATCTATAAAGTCCATGGATATTGCTCCCACTTCCAATTCGGTATCTCCAATGGTTGGAGTAACTTAGCAGTCTTTTGCTTGTCACTCTTGACCTGCTGATAATTCGCACACCGACTCACGAAGATCGAAATGTCTCTCTTCAGCCCATTCCGCCAAAAGACCTTCTTCATATTCTGAAACATTTTAGTAACTCCTGGGTGGATAGATAGGTTTGACCAATGGCACTCCCTT